>CM019828.1:66260328-67685720 GCA_009763385.1 Coix lacryma-jobi var. lacryma-jobi
GCGGCCTTCTTCGCTTATCAGCATAGCTCTTCTGTCGGGACTGTGCCGCGGCGATATGTTGTTGAATTATTCTAACTTGTTCCTCTGCTTCCCTGACGAAGTCAACTCCATAGTAGCGACGTTCTCCTGGTTCAACCCAACTTACTGGTGTTCTGCATCTTCTGCCATACAGAGCTTCGAAAGGTGCCATCTGAATACTTTCTTGATAACTGTTATTATAAGCAAATTCTGCTAATGGCAACCACTTCTCCCAAGATCCCTTTGCTGAGATCACACACGCTCTCAACATATCCTCTAAAACCTGATTCACTCTTTCAGTTTGCCCTGAAGTCTGGGGATGGTAAGCTGAACTATGGATTAACTTGGTACCTAATTCCTTTTGCATTTTATCCCAGAATGGTGCAGTGAATTGTGTTCCGCGATCCGAAACTATGACTTTGGGTATACCATGCAATCGGATAATCTGATTGATATAGATCTCCGCATAATCCGGTACTCGATAACAGGTTTTAACTGGTGTAAAATGAGCGGTCTTGGTGAGACGGTCTACTATTACCCATATTGAATCATTTCCCCTCTGAGTAGTAGGCAAACCGGTGATAAAATCCATACTCACCTCTTCCCACTTCCATTCAGGTATTGATAAGGGTTGAAGTGTTCCGGCTGGCTTCAGGTGAATGGCCTTCACTCGACACACGTGTCGCATCTGGCTACATACGCGGCAATGTCTTCTTCATTTTGGTCCACCAAAATCTTGGACGCAAATCTTGATACATCTTAGTGCTCCCGGGATGAATAGACAACTTGGAAAGATGAGCCTCATCCTTGATCTGATTTTTGAGTTCCTATTCTTGGGTACCACTAAGCGATTATCAAACCATAACACTCCCTTATCATCAACTCGAAAATTTTTACTGGCTCAGTGGCAGTTCTTAGCTTTTCCTTGATATAATAGATTCCCTTGTCTGTTTTCTGCCCTTCTAGAATTTGATCAACTAAGGTGCTCTGCAGCTCGATGTGACGCAAGATCACAGGGTGTTCGAGACTAAACTCGTCCTCTGGTTGTAACCTCAAGTTATTACAATGCGACTTCCGACTCAGAGCATCAGCAACTACATTTGCTTTTCAGGGTGATAATGTATCTGCAAATTGTAATCCTTAATCAACTCAAGCCATCTTCTCTGCCTCATATTCAGTTCAGGTTGAGTGAAGATATAATTGAGACTTTTGTGGTCCGTGTACATGTTACAGACGTTACCAAGCAGATAATGTCTCCATAGTTTTAGAGCGTGTACCACAGCAGCTAATTCCAAGTCATGCGTAGGATAATTAACTTCATGTTTTCTCAACTGACGTGAAGCATAAGCAATCACTCTGCCTTCTTGCATAAGAACACAGCCTAAACCAACTTTCGATGCGTCGCAGAAGACATCAAACGACTTCTCGATATCTGGTTGAGCTAAGACAGGGGCAGTGGTTAATAGTTTCCGCAAGTAGAGGAAAGCTGTTTCACACTTCTCTGTCCACTCAAACTTCTGATCCTTCTGAAGCAAACTTGTCATGGGCTTGGCAATCTTGGAGAAATCGGGAATGAAACGACGGTAATACCCTGCTAAACCGAGAAAACTCCGAATCTCCCCACCGAAGTTGGAGCTTCCCAATCCATTACTTCTTGTACTTTGCTAGGGTCCACAGAGATTCCTTCTTCTGACAGGATGTGACCAAGGAATTGTACTTGCTTCAACCAAAACTCGCATTTACTAAACTTAGCGTAAAGTTTATGTTCCCAGAGTCTTGTCAAGACGATCCTCAAATGTTCTGATGGTCGTCCGGGTTCTCGTCCGAATAAACCAAAATATCATCAATGAACACCACTACAAACTTATCTAGTTCTGGCATGAATACCGAGTTCATCAAACTCATAAAGTATGCTGGAGCATTTGTCAATCCAAAGGACATGACTAAATACTCGTATAGTCCATATCTGGTCGAAAAAGCAGTCTTTGGAATATCTTGTGGTCGGATTCTAATTTGATGATATCCTGATCTCAAATCGATCTTGGAGAATACTTTGGCTCTGGATAACTGATCAAACAAAATATCTATCCGTGGCAACGTATATTTGTTCTTAACGGTCACGGCATTAAGCGATCGATAATCCACACACATCCGTAGAGACTTGTCCTTTTTCTTGACAAACAAAGCTGGGCATCCCCACTCTGACACACTAGGTTGAATGAAACCCTTATCCAAAGTTCCTTAATCTGCGTCTTGAGTTCGGCTAATTCATTGGGCGGCATACGATAAGGTCTTCTCGAGATCGTCGGTGCAGTTCCTGGTGTAACAGCTCAATAGTAAACTCTACAGCCCGCTTGGGCGGTAAACCCGGCAACTCATCTGGAAAGACGTCTGGGAAATCCCGAACAACTGGAATTTTTGACAGGTCCTCTATAGATAAGGTACAAGACAGATCAACAAAATCTGCTCCTCGAGGAAGAGAGATACGTATCTTGGTGTTAATCCTTGCATCAGATAAGGTAAGAGTTCTATCTGCAGTGTCTAACACCGCTTTCCACATACTCATCCACTCATTCCTAGGACTACATCCATACTGAGTCCTGGCAAAACTACTAAATTGGCTCCAAACTTATGCCCTCCGATGTCGATGGTTGCATCACGTACCATCTGCCTAGACAACACACTACTCCCCACAGAGCTTACGCGAAACCCATAATCCATTTCAGACACCTCTTGATTATGCTTTTGTGCAAATGCTTTACTCATGAACGAATGCGATGATCCAGTATCAACAAAACAACTGCAGGATGATGGTAACAAGACACATACAGCAGTCACGGGCTCTCCAGCACGAGCTTCTTCAGCGGTCATGTTTGTGCAGGCGTGCGGGGTAGTTGGCCTGTTGCTTCTTTGGTAGGGGCAGTACCTTGCGAAGTGCCCCTCTTGGTTGCAGTTGTAGCATGGCCCCGAACCAACGGTTTGTTCCCTGAAGAACTGCCTTGACCTCCACGAGCCTGAGCAGCAGCTATCTTGTATGGCTTCTGATTGCGCTGAGCTTGTGGCTGATTCTTCTTCTGCGGCGGCCTAAAACGTGCCCCCGGTGCTGGTGGTCGATACAGATTTCGCTGAGAGCTGGTGGTCCTCTGGGTTGTGAAGATCCTGATTCAAAGGTCCTCTTCCGGGCCTTGCTAGCAGCATGTGTTGTTATGGTTCTCTTGAATCAGACAGTCGCTTATGAAGTCATTGAAATTGGTACGGGAAGATGTACCCACTGACTTTCCCATTTTAGTGTTCAAGCCTCTCTTGAAACTAGCAATCTTCTTAGCGTCTGTCAACGAAGTCTGGGATATAGCGAGCCAACGAGTGAACAGATGATGATACTCTGTGATAGACCGAGTTCCTTGAGTCAGATTCATGAACTCTGCCACTTTCATCTGGGTCAAGCCGGCGGAATGTAATGACCCGAACAGCAGCAGTAAACACTCTCCAAGTGATAGGAAACATTGGCAGGATAGGTGGTACGATGATGTCCCCACCAAATCCCGGCTGGTCCCTGCAACTGGTGTGCGGCATATTCTGCTTTAAGCTCTTCTGTGAGCCTAAGCAAACGGAACTTCTGCTCCAGAGTATGCAGCCATTCTTCTGCCTCCAATGGTTCTGTAGCTTCCTTGAAGATTGGTGGTTTGGTATCCAGAATCCTGAAAGAACTGTATTGGTTCGGCTAGGGCGTTGATTTCCTGGGCCAAGTTCTCCCTCAGCAAAGCTTCAATGTTGCGCTGGCTTCCAAGAAATTGAGCAAAAAGTTGCTCAGCCGTCGGGGATGGAGGGGGTGGTGGATTGCGGTTTTCTCTGGGGTCCTCATTTCCACCACTACCGCCTGCTCCACTACGAGTTGTCGTCATCTGCATATAGGATAGTAAGCGACCATTAGGCGAAGTTGCAACTTGTAGAGAACAATAATCATACCCACTGAAATTATTCGGAAAACAATTCACCAAACAATGACAGAGGTACAATAAATTTCAATCCACATCGCATCAACACATAACAAGATCACTTAATACATCATGCAAAAGATAACATAACATCCATCGTTTTGCCCATACATATGGGACTTTCCAAGGTCTCACACACATCACATAGGTCCATACTCATGCTACATCTTAGCACATAACAACAAAAGATCGGGCCACTACAACACAAAAGATCACTAGTCGATAGCGCTAACTAGTCTACTCTCTCATGGCGCCATCACCACTACCACCGTCGCTAGACACATCTGAAGAACTACTAGAAGAACTAATCGGCTCCGGATCCTCCTGGGGAAAGATGGGGTTCCTCTCATTCTCCCTACGGTGGATCTCCTCGTGCAGACGATCGTTGTAGTCCTGCAGGTGATGGAGTTGGAGCTCCAGGGCTCCCACTCGCAACCTCAGCAGTCTGTTCTCCTCTGAAACACGAATGCCCTCGACACAAACTCCTCGAAGCGCCTCCTCAGTCTCCCTCATGACCGAGGCCAAGAAAGTAGTCGACCCCTGCTGAATGGCAAGCTGATGAGCAGTCTCCTGCTCCCTCTGAAGTGCCTGGTCTCTCTCTACTGTCAACTGAGCTAGCTGTGTAGTGAGGAGGTCCATCTCTGTAGCGTGCTCCTCCTGACGGCGATGCTGCGCTGCAATCTCCTCGCTAAGAACATGGTCCAACTGCTCATAGCTGCGGGATAAGCAGCCATAAGTAGCCATAAGTGCAGCCATGGCACTCCCTGCTGGCCCGGCACAATGCTCCCTCTCAAGCGAACTACCCTCCAAAATAGTAGCTCCCGGCTGACGCCACACTGAAAGATACGGATCCACTGTCGGGAAGATACTGGCAGTAGCCTGAGCAACCACCTCCGGATGGTCCTCCATGATGTCCCGAAGAACGGTATAAGCAACCTGGTTGGCTGCATCCCAGGGGGTCCTCCCCTGCAAAGCAAACACTCGGCTGCACCAGACGTGATCCCGGTCCTCACGGCTAGGCACGTCGACCTCCACCGTGTACACGTGGCGATCCTCTGACAACTGCACACGGTGCCAGTCGTACTGTGGCTCCTGGCCCTCCTGATATCCCACCAGGTGCAGAACTCTCCAAAGAATAGTGGGCATCCCAAACTCCTCTAGAAAGTCCTCTGATCCCTCATCGGTCCATGGCCCCAGCATGTAGTTTGGCCTCTTGCCTCCCGTGGACTTGCGAGCAGTGCGCTTGGTGCGTGCCATCTGTAAGAAGTTTATCCACACAGTTTTTAATTAGTTGAAACAACTTTTATTAGAAAAACAGGACAGAAACCATAAGGAAGGAAGTAAGATTAATGCAAGATTATATGATCATGGTGCATGCACGTTTCATACGTCCTCACTGCCTAACAATCTAACGGCTAAGCGGTGGCATACACGCTCACTCATAACGTTAACTAAACGGACTACACGTTCGCAAGTTAGCGTACCTGCAGAAACTCACTTCAGCCCTTCCCACAGTATGAATATCATGCACTGCGGAAATTTAAATCTAATACTCACTTAGGTGTACACCCGGTATACACGTAAGCAGCATATGCACCCATTAAAAATTATTACTCCCACAATCAATACTTTCACATATACTTGTGTGGAATAGGTATACGCGTCGGTATCATATAAGCACTTCCCTAGATTGGCGGTTGTCCAATCATGCTCTCACAACTCTCATTACCTTTAACGTAGAGGCAATTGATCCATACATTACCATTCCGAAGAATAGCATCCATACAATTTCACCCTTGCCGTATGGACGACAGAATAACAGAAAAAAAGTATGATGCACGACCCCCAAAGTTAGTACTTAAATAGCCACCTAAGTTCCTATTGGGCATAAGGACTTGATCAATGGCACACCTTACTCTTGGTCAAGAAGGTTTTTCAAATCCTATTATAACTATAAGTTCTTGTCAAATAGGAATTTTAATTGAAAATACAGTTTTTCAAATACACTTGTGAACAGTAACGCTAACCACGCTCCGATGCCAGCTGTAACAGAACCGACCAATTTGCACCAGATTAAGCACTGAATCGCTGCTTTCACAGAGATTACAAGTACTTAAGCTCGTACAAACCCGGTAGTCCGGAAATCTCGAAGGATTTCAAGTCATTCAACTTTAACCAAGATCGTAATAGATTAGCGTACATGCCCACAAGGTACATTCAGTTCGCACATAGTTCAAATACATCGGAGTTCAACAGTTATTACAAACCATAGTTTAAATTCAAAAGCGGAAGCAACATAGTTTTGAAACACAAGTCCTTAGTTCACAATACAGTGCCATATGCTTGATCGGTCCACAAAAGCATCAGGGAAGATAAGAGTTGACCATGCCCATGGTCTAGTCACTGCCCTCGACGGGGTACAGACAGTTCTCGCAATAGCCGAAGAAGCATTGCCCATCTGCAACAACAAGGGATAGAACCCTGAGGACGAGAAGGTACTCAGCTAGACTTACCCGTCATAAACCAGAAATAACCGACACCAAGGATTATGCAAGGCTGTATCTGGGGTTGGCCACACTTACCTTTTTTGCATAAAAGCACTTTATTATTAACTAATCATCATTAGAGCATTAGCAGTCACTTTTATGTAATCAGCCTGATTATCTAGATTTGCACCTGATCTAGAGCAAACACTTGACTACTTATTCAAGCAAGAGTGACTATTTCATCAATAGCCTTTCAGATTCATCAACCATAACCATCATTAATTCCATATATTACTACGGTAACACATGCTCAGTCAAGTTACTCACTAACCAGGAGCGATGGCGATTATAATCGATTCCTACCAGCTGGGGATAAAATGTCGCACACTCGCCCGTCACACCCTGCCAGGTGGCCGTTGGCGACCACTTCAGGAGGTTCAAGAACACAACACGCGGGACGGTCATGGGCCCTTCTACACCGGGGGTTATCTCAATGCCAGGTCGCTCAAGCTATTAACTGCCCACGGTCATGCCAGGTCGATCAGGCCCTGCCTGCCCTCGGACCATGCCAGGTCGATCAGAATAGTTGCCCACGGTACATCTGAGGCCCTGGGTGTTAGGCGTCAACATCTCCGTCACCGGCTCGAAAAACCTTACTCGGCTTCACGGGAGGTACCCGCACCTGCTCCGTTAAGTGATTGACGCGTTCAAAATGACTGAGGTGTGCCTTCGTCGGTTCCTGATCGACACAGACGGGAGACTACTAGCACACAGAACCCATGTCCTGCTGCTCCTACATCCCGCCCGGTCTCAAATTAATTATCACATGGTTATCTCCATGATAGCACAAGGCTAAACATGATCAGTATCCACCTATATGCGGGAGACAGGAAATCACCCGACTTTTACCGGTCTAAGCAGGCTAAGCATAAACGAGCCTAGACTTATCAGGGATAACAAGGTAATAATTGCAGGTGGACAAGGATAAGTAATAATGCATCAACGGTAGCAATCAATTCCTATAACCTAATGCAACATCCATCATCAGGTTAATTAGAAACATTTGCAAACCGTAGGAGTTAGAATGCTCCGGGGCTTGCCTCGCTTGAAGTCGGCGGGGCGGTGATCACGGCACTCCGGCAGGTCTTCAGCGTCTCCTTTCGGGATCCCCTCCTCGGGTGTCTCCTCCTGACGCTGCTCCTCCGGCGTCTCCTGGGCTTCCACTACCGATCCTGCATGATGCGGTACATGAATGAACAATATGAATGCACATGGGATGCATGGTGATGCAACATGGAGTAACCATTCAGGAGATAAGCACATGTCATCTACTGCTACTCACTTATTTAATTCGACATACTACTTACCAAGTCTTGTTGTCACCGCATCAAAGTTGCTTAACGGGTTTATTACCCTCTAATTATTTGTAGAATTAAATCTAGTTAAATAGGCCCATAACAGTAACCTATCCTAGACAGCTTCACAAAAACCTATAAAAATTACTGGAGATCAATAACACTTAATCTAACCCTCTGTCCAAATTTCATCCCATTTGGACCTAGACTTCATCCTCTATGAAAAAGACAAATTCTATTATGGAAAGGTGCTTTGAACTACACACCCTAGCAAAAAGTGTCAAACAACAGATTTCTTATTTTTCTACTGAACTTCCTAGCATAAGAGCAATGCGCTTAAATTCCCAGGTTCATATTCCTCATATTTTAATTACTACAAAATAAACAAGGAAACGACGGCAACGTCCCAGGACGCTGGCTTGGCCGGCCGTCGAGCGCCACGCGGCGGCAACGTCCTGGCGCTGTCGGCCACGACGCCGCGCGCGCGCGCCGGCACGGCACGGCCCGGCCCGATTCAGTGCCATCAGGCCGACTGACGGCCAGACTTTGAGCGCGATTAACTCCTAATCCATTTGATGAAAAGCTAAACCACTTGCTCCATTGCTTAGAGCTACATACCGACTACCACTTTGGTTACAAGATTGATCTTTGGTTCGGCCTAGATTGCTCCCGAGAAAGCTCCAAAGATGGCTAGATGAAACTGTTTTGGGCAGTTAGGACTTAGAGAATTTTCTAAGTCTAAACTCCCTCAAATCTGCCTTGTGGGTCCCAAAACACCTTGTTAAACTCATTTTCATGAGTTGGGCCTTAAACAACTTTTGTTCTACTCTAAATTCTACACACTTTTGGTTAAGAGCCCACAGCCATGCGAAGCTTCTATCAAGAAGGTCTTAGTTAGTCAAACAAAAGGACTCCTAGGGCTCTATTAAGGCAACTAGGGTTAGAGACTTGGTTAGCCAACATGACCAACATAAACCTAGCTTTATTTTGACTCCTCAACAAGGTTCAACTACTAAGGAGACTTAAACACTCCACAAACAAGACACACAAGCATTCAATCAAGCATAGCATCACAAAAGGTCACATGAAATGACACTTAACAAAAGAAAGAATGCAACATGCAATGATGATGCTTTATGCTCATGAGATGTCAAATTATGCACTTAGGGTTGCTTAACACCTAGGGTGTTACACTTACCTTCAAATACGGCTGGACCCCCGGATAGCTGTGGTAGCAAGCAGGTGGTGACAGCCCTGTGCGCCTTGAATTCCACCACGTAGTTGGCCCAGTTTAACAGTAAGGCTCGTTGTGCTAGCGTTCAACCTAAGTCAGTGGTAAAGGCTAGTACGCCTCGATACTTGATAAGATAGGAATAAAACTTTACTTAACTTAGTTGCTTAATTGACATTTGCCTGTCTTGCTTCGTAGTTATCTTGCTTCGTGGTTATCTAGGAGTAGTTATTAGTTAGTAGTTAGTTATCTTAGTTACCCTTATTTACCCTCTATCTACCTATCCATCCACCTTACCTTAGTCATCCATTTCATCCTTACCTATCCATCCATATATTCTTTCTAGCCTTTCATCTCCTCTTTTCCCCTTTTCCCTTTTCTCTTTTCTTCGACTCTCATCCCCTCCTTGACTTGACTCTTACACCACCCTAGCCTTCCCTTGGGATCAAATAAATCGACACCTGGTACTCCCAGGCGAAGTGCTACTACGACAGTTCTGTGCGCTTGCAGAATATCCTCTTGGTAGATTGCAATCTCTCTAGCTAGCTCCTACTAGTGTTGGGATTGACAACCTCACTTGACATTAGTAGATAGCTGCTTTAGCTTCATTCCTTTAGGTATAGTGACCGGACTTGCTACAAGCACTTCTGACACCGTTGCCTGGAATAGATTTCATAGTCTACTCCTAGTAACAACGTTAGTTAGTGTCAACAAGCATTTCTAGGCCGTTACCGAGGATAGTTGCCTAGCTCTATCTTTAGTGAAGCTAAGAACTACCAACAACAGCGACGAGCGAAGACTTGCGGGTGGACGGGGTGCACGGGCGGTGCATCCCCTCTATGGCTTGGTTTGGTGGTTGAGCCACAGAAAAACCAACGAGTGGACGGTTTCTAGGTTTGGGCCTCAAAACCTGGGCGCTGATGGTTTCCGAGTTTGGGCCACAAAACTCGGGCTGAGGACGGTTTCCAGGTTTGGGCCTCAAAACCTGGGTGCTGCGGGTTTCTGAGTTTGGGCCACAAAACTCAGGCGATGGTTGGCTAGTTTCCCGGTTTGGGCCTCAAAACCGAGGGTTGGCTGTGAAGGCTAGTTTCCCGGTTTGGGCCACAAAACCGGGGGCGACGTCTGGGAAAATGACAAGCAGAGCGGTGGCGGCACGTGGCGGCGATCGGTGAGGTTGCGTCGAGGCAACGCTACCAGTTGTGCGGGCGTGGCCGTCGGATCACCACCTACCATGAGTTGGTCCAGAATAACCCTAGGGTTTAGCTGGTTCGTTCTGTAAGTAGTTAGGGGTAGAGTGGGAATTAGAATTAGGATAAGTAGAGGGAGACACCCACCTCCCTATTGCATCTCAGTCATTTGCTCTTTGCCTTCTAGGTTTTCCTGCTCTCCCAATCCCCTGCTGTAGCAATTGAGATCTGCAGAGAACCATACCTCTGTGTACTGGAGATTTTGAGGAAGTGAGACCGTAAGCTCACTGTTGTAGCGTATGGTAGCCACACCGTTACAGATCGATGTGTTGATTCGCGTTTTGTTCGTGTTCTTCGCGTTCTTCGTTTCTCCGCGATTTTCCCATCACTCGATCTCCCTCTCTATTGCGTCTTTTCGAAATCCGTTTGAATCAACTTGTTCTTTATAGTGAGGAGATCATTTCCACCAAAGGAATTCATCTAACTCTTCACGAACAAGTAGGTCGGGTTGATTTCGTTTTTGTGGCGCTTTTTCGTTCATACACCTTGCCCTTTTGATTTCCCGATGATTGAGTTGATTTGAGCGGATGATTTCTTGGGGATAGTCTCCTAACTACCTCGTGAACATCTTCTCCAACTTTGGGAATGTGGGATTGTGATTTGACTCGGATTTGGGAGGTTGTGTGTGAAGGGCGACTGAAATCGCCTTCACTAGGTGATCGCGGACAGTCCGCGGTTTGACCGGCGGACAGTCCGCGCATCGGGGACGAGCCGGACCAGTGGCTGTGTTTCTTGGGCGTTTTGCTTTTGAGTGACCGGCGGACAGTCCGCCGTTGGAGTTCGCGGACAGTCCGGGAACGTCCAGGGGACTTGCAGCATCTGTGCTGTTTTGCGTTTTTAGCCGGCGGAAAGTTCGGGATCGGTTGGCGGACAATCCGCAGTAGCCGCGGACAGTCCGAGACCCCAGGGTCGGACAGTCCGGGATTTGGCTGAAGCCTCCGGTTTAGTTCATTTGCTCTCCCAGCTTCTTCGCTTGGTTTCCGGACTTCTCAGTTGGCCCTATAGTTCACCTAGGAACCTCTCTAGGTATCCTTGCTACTTGTTAGCATCGGTATTTAGGGATTTCCCAATGTAGCGTTCAATCTACGTTTGGGACTAGGTTTCTAGTGGTCGAACTTGTCCCGGTGCTTTTGGTTTTTGGTTTGCTATCGCCTTGTGGTGCCTCGCTGTGATCCTAGGGATCATCCACCCTCTTCCAAGGGTCGTGGGCATCACGGTTTCGTTCGTAGCTTTTGGGGTTGATTCGTGGGACAAAGGCCAAAGTTTTGAGAGAGATTTTTGAGCTCCCATTCACCCCCCTCTGGTCGCCTTGCTATTGCATTCTCGGTCCTTCAATTGATATCGGAGCGGGTTAAGGATCTTCCACCTTAGCCGGTTCCAGATCCACAGAAGGCGACATGGATCGCGGCGTGGGCAAACCGCCGTTTTTCGATGGGACGAACTATACGTATTGGAAGATACGCATGTCGGCCTATCTGCAGAGTATTGGTGCTTCCATTTGGGATATTTGCAACTCTGCCGATTACATGGTCTTAGCTACTCATGTGACTCAGCGTCAGATCGATGAGCACGATGCCAATAGCCGAGCCCGTAATGCTCTTTTCTCTTGTTTGAGCATGTCCGAGTTTGATCCCGTTTCTCACCTCGCTACTGCTCGGGAGATTTGGGCTACCCTCATGCGTTTCCATGAGGGAACCACTCAAGTCAAAACCCATCTCTACGAGTCGTTCAAGCGAGAGTATGAGAACTTTCGACATATGCCTGGTGAGAGCATAGAAAGTTTATTCACTCGCTTTCAGGTGATTGTCAACAGGATGAGGGCTAACAAGGAGCCGTTGCCTTTCGACGATCATGAGAGAGCTTTGAAGCTTTTGCATACTCTTGATCGATCGGTGTGGGACTCAAAGGTTCAGGCGATCATCGAATCACCTAACTATGAGACCCTCACATGCGACGAGCTCTTCAGTAAGCTCAAGTCCAGTGAGATTGACGCCATGGCGAGGGCTTCTTATGAAAATCCTTCCGGCCCATCGATGGCTTTGGTTTCTGGCTCTTCTGCTAACCCCTCTAGAGGCATTGCACTTTCTTCTCTTCTTTCTATCACAAAGGAGCAGCTGGAGTTCATGGGGGATGACGAGTTGGCTTTGCTCGCCAACCGGTTCTCGCGGTTCCACAACAACCGCATGAACCATCGCCGCGGAGGAGGACGCTCGGGATGTTTCAAGTGCGGCGACCCCAACCACTTCATCACCAATTGCCCGAAGAAGAACAAGCAGACCTTCGGCAAGGCGGAACATGGGCACAAGTACGACTTCGGCAAGCGCAAGGAGAAGTACGTCCCCGCGAAGCACAAGCGGAAGGGCGGCTTCAACAAGGAGTACATCAAGACAAAGTACTTGGAGAAGGCCCAGGCTGAGCAGCGTGCGTTCTTCGCCACGCTCAGCGACGTCGACGACTCGGATGACGACTCCGCTTCCTCAAGCGACGACGAGTCTGAGAAAAAGGAGAGGGTCGAGGACAAGCTGAACGGCCTCTGCTTCTTCGCCGACGACGAGGGCTTCTGCACCATGGCCCTCAGCAAGGAGGTCGACGGCGAGCTGGAGGACATCCCTCGGAATGACGACGACAACGACGACACCTCCCAGGTATCTCAAACCCCCGACGAGCTTTCTGCTGAGGTCGAGAAACTTACTGCCGCGCTCTTTAGTTAGGATAAGCTGCTTAGGCGTGCTGCTAGAGAGCGCAAGGAGTTTAGGCAGAAGTGGGAGGATACGGTGAAGGAACTTGAATCTGTCAAGTCCACCGTAGTTGTTACTGATGAGGAGGAGTGCGAGATGTGCACCACACACATGACTGACCTTCTCACTTTGAGAAGCAAGTATGCTGTGTTGGTAGGAGAGGTGGATGAGCTGAAGGCTAGATCCTCGCTATTGGGTGCGTGCAAGTCCTGTGCGGGCTTGCAATCCGAGTTGGCAAAGAAGAATGCCAAGATTGTGTCTCTTGAGAAGGCCAGCTCGGATAGCACATGTGTGACTAGGTGCGTTCTTTGTGAGGGTTTGGAGATGGAGATTGCAAACATGAAGCATGACAAGATGCAAACCGAGGAGGAAAACACATACCTTCGGACCATCTTGTCATGGGTGTCTAGTGGTGAGCCACAGCTCGGGATGATGATCTCCCAATTCAAGCGAGCTGCTAGAGGTCCAGGTGTAGGTTTTGCTCCGGGTGTTGATGTTTCGTCTTTTGGGAAGATTGGAGAGTCGAGTGGTCTTAACCCATGTGAGAAGCCCAACTCCACCACTACTCCCAAGCTTACCAAGATTCCACCCAAAGAGCCTCTCAAGCCAAACACCAAGGATGGGGTCTTTGTTGAACCTCCGAGAGCTCCACCCAAGAAACAATCATGGGCTCCCAAACCAAACCACCTCAAGAACAAGCTGGACACCATGCCACCCATTCAGGAGGAGCTTATGCCACAGAAGGGCAAAGTGATCCACACCCACTACCGTGAGTACCAACAACCCCCTTTGAGAGCGGTGAGGTACCATTGTGAGCACTGTGGGAGAGATGGACACTTGAGTGAGTTTTGCTTTCGGCGCAAGAGAGAGGCGCGTCGTGCAAAGGAGATGAACAACACGGACATGTACCATCCTTTCCATGATGTACATGTGCCGAATGTTCAGAGGCGTGCTGCTAGGCCTAGAGGTCCAAAACCTCACGTTCCTAGGCCTAGGCCGCGAAGAGAGCGTGCCCGGCGGTGGTCTTGTAGTTGAGCGTTTTCCCCCATCACGTTTTGAGTATCGCGATGGACGCTCCTCCCTTAGCGGACCATGTTTTCCTCTACGTGGTGATCGATCTTCCCGTAGGCGTACTAGGAATGGTTTTTCTGCTAACCGTTCTTTTGAGCAGCCGACCCAACACTGGTATTCTCCCTACTTCACTAACTACTCACCCTATGTCTTTTATTGATGTAGGTAAAACGATTGGAGAACGTTTGGTTGGTGGATTCTGGTTGCTCGAGGCACATGACTGGAAACGCCAAGTGGTTCTCCAATCTTAGTCCGGTCGCCGGAAAGGAGTTTATCACCTTTGGCGACAATAGTAAAGGTAAAGTGTTGTCTCGTGGGTCAGTGCGAGTTAATGAGCACTTTGTGTTGCGCGATGTTGCTCTTGTTTCTAACTTGCATTTTAACCTTCTTTCTGTTTCGCAACTCTTTGATGACGACTATGAGATTCGTTTGAAACCGAATCTCAGTCGTATTTTGGATCCTTAGGGCAATCTTGTTTGTGTGATTTCGCCCTTTGGGAAAGTCTTTCGTGCGGATTTCTCGCAGTCATTTGGAGTTTCTCGTTGTCTTTTGGCTGGACCTTCCTCCTCTGGTCTGTGGAAGTGGCACAGGAGACTAGGACATTTGAGCTTCGACTTGCTTGCAAGACTTAGTTCACTTGGCCTAATCCGAGGATTGCCCAAGTTGTGCGTGCAGAAGGATCTTGTTTGCCATTCTTGTAGACATGGGAAGATGGTTGCCGCTCCCCACCATCCAGTGACTCAGGTCATGACCAAGCGCCTTGGAGAGCTTTTGCACATGGACCTTGTTGGTCCGGCTCGGGTGAGCTCGGTTGGGGGGAAGTGGTATGTGCTTGTTGTTGTTGATGACTTTTTGAGATATTCGTGGGTTTTCTTTTTAGCTGAGAAAACTGAGACTTTCTCCCTTGCTCGCAATCTGATTTTGTGTCTTCAGAACGAGTTCCCTTTGAACTCGATGCGAGCTATTAGGAGTGATAATGGTTCCGAGTTCAAAAACTCAGATTTTGAGAAGTTTTGTAACTCTTTGCGTTTAGAGCATCAGTTTTCTTCTCCCTACACACCGCCTCAGAATGGTGTTGTAGAAAGGAAGAATCGGACCCTTGTAGAGATGGCCCGGACGATGCTCGATGAGCATAGGACTCCTAGACGATATTGGGCCGAAGCTATGAGCACTGCATGCTACATTTCCAATCGCATTTTTCTCCGAGCTTTCTTGAAGAAGACTTCTTATGAGTTGTGTTTTGGAAAACAGCCCAAAGTGAGTTATTTTAGAGTTTTCGGTTGCCATTGTTTTATACTCAAAAAGGGCAACTTGGACAAGTTTGAGTCTCGTTCTTCTGACGGTGTATTTTTGGGTTATGGCACTCACACTCGAGCTTATCGTGTACTTAACCTTGATACTAACTGAGTCATGGAGACATCAGATGTCACCTTCGACAAGACCATGGTTTGTCCTTCTTCTCGTTTTGAGCGTGCAGGTGATCATGAGGTTGGTGAACCTCTTTTTGATGACGAGGACGAGGGTGCTGAAGGTATGGACGATCCAGCACTTCCTCCACCTGCTGCTCCTAGTAGGTCGACTTCGACCACGACTGCACGTGGCCCCGATCCTTCTTCCTCTACGACATGGGGGCTGTGGGATCCACCACCTCGAGCGGTACCTTTTGTACCCGAGGAGGCACCAGCTGCTGTTGAGGGGGAGGCCACTTCGGCAAGGGAGGCGCCACGACACATTCAGCGCTAACATCCGCCTCAACAGATGATCGGCAGCATCGGCGAACGAGTCACTCGG
Organism: Coix lacryma-jobi var. lacryma-jobi; assembly: GCA_009763385.1. Taxonomy (NCBI): domain Eukaryota; kingdom Viridiplantae; phylum Streptophyta; class Magnoliopsida; order Poales; family Poaceae; genus Coix; species Coix lacryma-jobi. Next base: position 66,276,261 of record CM019828.1, read on the forward strand.
TCAAGGTCACAACAAATCTCTCACTTTGCTCATTCTGCATTTGTTGCTGATTTTGAACCCCGGGATGTTGGACACGCATTGACGGATCCGGATTGGGTCAATGCCATGCATGAGGAGCTTGAGAACTTTGAGAGAAATCGGGTTTGGGTTCTTGTTCCTCTTCCTCCTGAGTGTCACCCTATTGGGACAAAATGGGTTTTCAAAAACAAACAAGGAGAAGATGGCCATGTTGTGAGAAACAAGGCCAGACTTGTAGCCCAGGGGTATAGTCAGAAGGAGGGGATAGACTATGAGGAGACTTTTGCTCTTGTAGCTCGTTTGGAGGCAATTAGGATTCTCTTGGCTTTTGCTGCATCCAAAGGGTTTAAACTTTTTCAAATGGATTTTAAGAGTGCCTTCTTAAACGGCTACATAGAAGAGGAGGTGTATGTGAAACAACCCCCCGGTTTCGAAAATGCCAAGTTTCCAAACCATGTTTTTAAACTTCACAAAGCTTTGTATGGTTTGAAACAAGCCCCTAGAGCCTGGTATGATAGGTTGAAAACCTTTTTGCTTGCTAAGGGTTTTAAAATGGGATGTGTGGATAAAACGCTCTTTCTCCTCAAACAAGGCAGTGACACTCTCTTGGTCCAGATTTACGTGGATGATATCATTTTTTGTGGTTCTTCTCACGCTTTGGTTGCCAAGTTTGCAGATACTATGAGCAGGGAGTTTGAGATGAGCATGATGGGCGAGTTGACGTTTTTCCTCGGATTGCAAATCAATTAATCCCGAGAGGGAACGTTTGTGCACCAGGGTAAGTATACCAAGGATATCCTGAAGAAATTCGATAGGGTGAGGCCAAGCCTCTTCCAACACCCATGTCGACCACGACGGCCCTGGATGCGGACAAGGATGGAGAAGCTGTGGACCAGAAGGAGTACTAGAGTATGATCGGGTCGCTGCTGTACCTGACGGCGACACGCCCGGACATCCAGTTTGCGGTGTGTCTCTGCGCGCGATTTCAGTCGTCACCGCGCACCTCTAACCGTCAGGAGGTCAAGCGCATTATGAGGTACTTATGCTTCACTCCTGAGTTTGGGATTTGGTATTCTGCTTCCTCCACCCTTTCCCTTTGCGGTTATTCCGATGCCGATTTTGTTGGTTGTCGCATTGAGCGCAAGTCCACTTCTGGGACTTGCCAGTTTATTGGTTCTTCTCTTGTATCATGGTCTTCTCGCAAGCAGTCTAGTGTCGCCCAGTCTACCACGGAGGCTGAGTATGTTGCTGCGGCTAGCTGCTATTCCTAGTTGCTTTGGATGATGGCCACTTTGCATGATTTTGGTCTGAACTTTTCTCGCGTTCCTTTGCTTTGTGACAGCACGAGTGCTATTAGCATCGCTAAGAACCCCGTGCTGCACTCTAAGACCAAACACATTGATGTGCGCTTTCATTTTCTGCGAGACCACTATGAGAAGGGTGATATCGACCTTCGCCGTGTCGATACTCATCATCAGTTGGCTGATATTTTCACCAAGCCTTTGGACCAATCAACTTTTGCTAGGTTGAGAGGTGAGCTTGGTGTGTGTTTCCCCTTTTAGATGGTGGAAACATTTTTGACTCTTGTGTTATAAACTGACTTTGTGTTTTTAGTTTGTTTCGCTTCTTTCATTTGATTTCATCATGCATCTTTGCATTTCATCTTGCATATTTACAAAATGTGACTATGTTCTGTATAGTGCTTGCTCTGATGCCTTATGATAATGCTTGTAGCTTATGCTCTTTCTGATAACTTATACATGTTGTGAGCTGAGCTATTTTATGAATGGTGATTTTGCTTAAAACACATAAAAACTTGAAAATGTTCACCATTGAGATATGCAACTAGCATGTGTAGAATGTGTTGAATTCACTTGTGTTTTTCATATATGCTAGGTTGTTATGTCTCTAGTTCTGAATCTTTCACTTACTTGGTATGTTCATTTTCTGTTTTAAATTTGAACCAAGTTAAATGAATTAGAAAGATCGAGATGGGCTTGCTTATCAGCACATCACAGTTTCGAGACTGTTTCTCATTGCACTTTGAGTTAAACTTGAGCTGTGTAGTGTATGACCGAAAATGTTGCTTTAAGCTTCTGATTGCTTCTGCATAGGTTTCGCACAGTTGAAAAGTTAGGCAATGACAAGCTTTCAACCTCTCGCAATCACATGCTGAAATTTGAACTTGTGTAATTTAACCGCTGCAACTCCGATAAAATTTTGGATACACAAGTATATGTTGAGAACATATATGATGAATGATTGACTTTGATGAGGAAGGTTTGAGGCTTTTACCCGGTTGAGTCATTATTCACTATGCGCTTAATGTTTATGACTAACCGGTGGCATTGAGTTGTGTCGTGTTTATGTGTTGGCGTGTGTGTGCAACATGTGTCTCTTGGCTGTGTTGATGTGCAGGTGTGGAGCTCGGATACAGTGGTCTATGACGAGGTGAAGGTCAAGTAGAGACGTGTCGTGCCGATGGACCGGGAGCGGTGAAGGATGGGCGTGCCGTGCGGCGGACGTGCCATGGAGATGTACCCAGAGCGGTGAAGGGCGGACGTGAGGCTTGGACCGACGGACCGGAGGGCCAGAGGACCAGCTGTGGTAGCTGGCACGTGGCATCGACGAGCAGGAGCACATGGGGATGTGCGATGCATCGGCCGAGTCGGGAGGAAGACGTGGCGTTGTGACACTTGGCGGGAGGTCGGACACGGGCTTGCGTGCGGCGCAAGTGCCGTCGGCCGAGTCAAGGAGGATGGCGAAGGCGTTGTGCCCGGCGTGGAGGCTGGACATGCATCGGCATCGGTGCCGATGGTCGGGGTGTGCGAACCACATCTCGTCTACGGTGCGGGTTCGGTAGCTGAGCCTCAAAAAGCTACCATCGACGGTTTCCAGGTTTGGGCCTCAAAACCTGGGGTGGCCGGTTTCCGAGTTTGGGCCTCAAAACTCGGCGAGGACGGTTTCCAGGTTTGGGCCTCAAAACCTAGGCTCGTGGGTTTTCGAGTTTGGGCCTCAAAACTCGGGGTGGACGGTTTGCCAGGTTTGGGCCTCAAAACCTGGGCTGGCGGGTTTACCGGTTTGGGCCTCAAAACCGGGGGTGGTCCGAAAGGACGGTCGACGCGTGGCGGCGTGGAGAGGCTCGCGCGGCGGCGAAGCTATCCACGAGAAGGCGCGGTGGTCGACAGTGGCGGCACGTGGCGGCATCGGGTGAGGTCGCGTCGAGGCGAAGCTACCGGATGTGCGGGCGTGGCCGTCGGATGAAGATCGTTAGGACTGGACGGTTTTACCCCTGGGGGGTATTTGGGTTGAGTGCTTAATGTAAGGGCGTTTTGGTCTTCGGACGTGCGCCTATATATATGAGGGGGGCTGCTAGGGCAGCCGCATCCTTGGGGGAATTCTTGGAGGTGTCTCTCTCATTTTGTTCCTGTGAGAGAAGGCTAGGGTTAGGGAGAGTTGGCTCTTGTTCTTGAGCTTTTTGCCATCCAAGCTTTTAGTTGCTAGGAGTGGCTTGTAGCCCGACACCAAGTGATTAATGAATCATCCATTCCTCTGAATCCAAGGATCAATTTCGTGGTTGAATTCGCGTTTTGAATTTGTTATTCGCGTTCTTCTTTTCTCCACGATTTTCTCCTCCCCCGATCTCCCTCTACGCTGCGTCTTTTGCGATTCTGTTTGAATCAACTTGTTCTTTGAAGTGAGGAGAACATTTCCACTGAAGGAATTTATCTCTATCCTCACGAACAAGTAGATCAGGTCGAAATCATTTTTGTTCTTCGTTCCTTCCCTTTTCTAGTGTTCTTCGGATTTCTCATGGTATAGTTGGATTGAAGCGATGATATCCTAGGATTAGCTTCCCAACACGTAGAAGAATTCAAAAGATATAGAATTTAAGAACTGAATATAAAGTGTAGGCTTGAGACATACCTTATTGGAGCGGGAGTCTCCCTCAAGCTGGCTTCTTGCTTGGTGAAGGGTCTTCATCTTTCTCGGTCGGAGCTCTTGTTCTCATTTTATTAAAAAGGAAACTATCTAATGTTGTGAAAAGGGAAACTATCCTATTATGATATTTTATTATTCTAGCTAAGTTAACATATACCTATGCATATAACTAATGATAACTGATTTTTTTAGTTACATGCATGACATATGTTATTTATTTAAAAAAGGGAAGTTTGAAGGGAAATTAAAAATTAAAAGTAAATCCATACCTTAGGTCCATGGAATTTCATCCTTACTGGGCGGATCTTCTTCCTCGAGTGCTTCTTCTTTAAGTACTCCATCTGGTTCTTCTTCTTTTGGCACCTCTCCCTTGTTATGTGAATTACACAACTCAGGAGGAGGTGGTTCTTTCTTTCTGCTCCACCTTGTTCTTGGGCGCCTCTTCTTGGTACGAACAGGTTTTGCTTCCTGCATGTTAGCGGCATATGCGGGGCCTCGGGAGAAAGAGAATATTTCCTTCCTCCCTCCTAATGCCATTTGAATTTTACCACTTCCCACATATATGCAGGCATCAACAGTGTTCAAGAAGGGTCTACCTAAGATTAGAGGCACATTTTTCCTATTTCACATATCTAGTATTATGAAATCAGCAGGAACATATGAACCTCTAATATGAACAGGTAAGTCATTAACTATTCCTTCTACATAGCAAGTGGATTGATCAGCTAGCACAACATAGGCAGATGTGGATGACATGGGTGGAAAGAATGGGTTTTCATAAAAATCTTTAGATAGAATGTTCACACTTGATCCTAAATCACACATGGCATTTTTAAAGACTTCACCAAAGATTGAGCATCTAATTATGGGACTACTAGGATCACCCTTTTTAACAGTCATGGTTTGATCTTCATAATAGTTAAAATATTTTATTTCAACCATGTTTGCAGTTTCCATGTCAGGTTTAGCAGGAATTTTGCCAGATTCAAAAGATGGTATGATAGCAGCAAGTTGAGCTAATTGGGTTTCTAACATCTTATTAAAACTAAGTTGATTTTTCAGAGCAGATGAGAAATCTTCCAATTTAGCATTTATATTCTCAAGGGTTTTATCATTCGTCATTAATCTCTTATTCAAGAAATCAGTAGTTCTACCTTGTGAGTAGACTAGATTCTTTAAGAACGAGAAATCATCAGAATTATGAAAATTAGAGCGGGGGAATGAATTGTTACCTTGAGAGTTTGCAGGCTGATTCTATCCTTGATTCTGTTGACGGAAACTGTTGTTGTTGTTGATGAAGTTCAAATCTTCATGTAGCTCGGGGCAGTGGTTCCCAGAATGTCTGGTTTCTCCACAGACTTCACAAGTCATGTAGGATTCCAGAGATTGGACACTCTCTTGTTGGTTCATCTTCTCACAGCTGTCCAGCTTCTTTGCCAGCAGGTCCATCTTGGCCACGATCATGTCGGCCTCCTTAAGGGAATGCATACCTCGCTTACGGGGCTGCAGTCTCTCGTCATTCCATCCTTGGTTCGACACAATCTTCTCTATGAGAGCCTTAGCATCTGCAACATTCAGAGAAAAGAATGCACCGCCGGCGGCGGCATCCAAATGGCTTCTAGAGAGTGGGGTTAAGCCATGGTAGAAGTTCTGGATCAATAGCCAGTCCTTCATACCATGGTGTGGACAAGCAGCGACGTACTCTTGCAACCTCTCCCAAGCCTCGGGAATAGATTCCTCGGCTTGTTGCGTAAAGCTGGAGATTTTGTTGCGCAGAGCATTCGTCTTGCCCATAGGAAAGAATTTGGCGAGAAAAGCATTGGAACACTTGTCCCATGTGTCTATAGCGTTACGATCGGTATAGAACCATTGCTTCGCTTTTCCTAGCAAAGAGAAAGGAAAGAGACGAAGACAGATGGCTTCTTGGGTTATCCTCTTAATGGTGAAGGTGTCGCAAATCTCCAAAAATTGTTGGAGGTGAGCATTGGCATCCTCATGAGCTTTGCCACAGAACGGGCTAGCTTGGACCATCGTGATCAGAGCCGGTTTCAACTCAAAATTGAGGTTGGCATCGATCACGTCTGGTCCTATCGCTAAATTAGCGGCAGAAGGAGCAGAAAACTCACGAATGGTCTTATTGGCCATCATGAAGATAGAACGAGATAAGAAAGAAAGAAGTTGAAGAAGATGAAGGAAAAATATAAGAAGGACTAAGGAAAGAAAGCATGGGGTAAGATGGGATTCGCTAAGCGGGAGCTTAAGCGAAGATAAATTCGACACGGACTCAACCGATACACCGATTGCTTTCCCCGGCAACGGTGCCAGAAATGCTTGTTGGTAGTTCTTAGCTTCACTAAAGATAGAGCTAGGCAACTATCCCCGGTAACGGCCCAGAAATGCTTGTTGACAGTAACTAACGTTGTTACTAGGAGTAGACTATGAAATCTATTCCAGGCAACGATGTCAGAAGTGCTTGTAGCTAGTCCGGTCACTATACCTAAAGGAATGGAGCTAAAACAGCTATCTACTAATGTCAAGTGGGGTTGTCAATCCCGACACTAGTAGGAGCTAGCTAGAGAGATTGCAATCTACTAAGAGGAGATTCTGCAAGCGCACAGAACTATCGTAGTAGCATTTCGCCTGGGAGTACCAGGTGTCGATTTATTTGATCCCAAGGGAAGGCTAGGGTGGTGTAAGAGTCAAGTCAAGGAGGGGATGAGAGTCGAAGAAAAGAGAAAAGGGAAAAGGGGAAAAGAGGAGATGAAAGGCTAGAAAGAATATATGGATGGATAGGTAAGGATGAAATGGATGACTAAGGTAAGGTGGATGGATAGGTAGATAGAGGGTAAATAAGGGTAACTAAGATAACTAACTACTAACTAATAACTACTCCTAGATAACCATGAAGCAAGATAACTACGAAGCAAGACATGCAAATGTCAATTAAACAACTAAGTTAAGTAAAGTTTTATTCCTATCTTATCAAGTATCGAGGCGTACTAGCCTTTACCACTGACATAGCTTGAACGCTAGCACAATGTGCCTTACTGTTAAACTGGGCCAACTACGTGGTGGAATTCAAGGGGCACAGGGCTATCACCACCTGCTTGCTACCACAGCTATCCGGGGGTCCAGCCGTATCTGAAGGTAAGTCTATAACTAAGCACCACGCTTAACTATATTCTAACTATCTCTACCCTAGCTTTGAATAGAGACACCCTTGCGGACGTCAGAGCAAATACTTGACTTAATAAGATAAACACTAAACTAACTAAGCAACCTATTGGCAAAGATCAAACACTAAGCTCACTAGAGATTAACTACTATGGCTAAGTGAATTGAACTGTAGGATAGCTAGGCACTCAAGCAATCAATCAAGTATACTACTCAATACTGATAAGTAGAATAAAGTAATACTTGAAATGATGAAATAGAATATAGTAAAGTGCTTGAGTAACAAGAGCAAAACCTGAACTGGAGACGAAGGAAGACTCTTCCCAGGTCCAGGACCGATCACTCGCACGCCTCTACTCTTGAGCTAAGCCTTGAGCAGCGCTTCCGCGAGGGCGAAGATGCCTTGCTCTACTAGCTACCTACTTGCCTAAGCTCTCTGAGCTTCTAACCTAACTCTCACTTGCTTCTCTTGCTTGTGTGTTGCTTGGTTGTGGTTGGTGTGATATGAAGTGATGCCTCAGGGGGGTATTTATAGCCTTGTGGAGTGAGGGGGGTATTTATAGGGGGCAGCTAGCTAACCTAGGGCAAACCCTAGTGGTGAGCGCCAGCCCTAGGTGGCCGCCGCCACCCTCATCACCGTTGGATGCACCGCCTTTGCTTCAACGGCATCCAGGAGCTCTAGGGAGGTGGTGCTTAGGTCGGTTGCATGTCTGAGTAACCGCCATTTGGTCTTGATCCACGCCATTCCATCCTGAGCCGTCCGATGCCACTGACCTAGTGACCAAGGGCCAACATTTGGCCTTGGGATGGTCACACGGATCAGTGACGTGGCAAAGGGGAGAGTTGGGCCTCTCCATGTGGCGGGCGCCACATTTGGGTGGCGGGCGCCACTTCTGGTTGGCGGGCGCCACCCCACTCGGGCCCAAATGGGTCCTGGTGAGTGGGCTCGTCTCCTGGTGGGTCCATTCTCCAAATTTGGTCCAAATCCTGCATTCAAATAAAAATCTATGGACATGTGGAATTTGGTTAGTTTGAAACCTATTTGACTACATTTCATGCCTTTTTGGTGAATTTTAGGGTAAAATGTTGATGGTAAAACATGTGTTTAAGGACCATCAACAGCTGTCCCAGGCTGTCAGCCACCACAGCTGATCCTCAGGCCACCGGTCCCTCAGTCCAAGCCTCACGTCCGCCCTTCGCCACTCTCGGTCCATCGGCACGACACGTCTCTACTTGACCTTCACCTTGCCTTCGATCACTGTATCCGTGCTCGATATCTGCACAACACAAGCCAAAGAACATGCGCATTATCCTAGTTGACAATCACTCATCACTCAGAGACTCGGCATACACCCATGTATCCGCATCACGAGCGGACTTGGACTTCTTCGAGATTAGTGGTTGGGTTGGTTTCTGGTCCGGGTTATCTGATGGACTTTAGGTACGGTTTGACTGATGGACTTCAGGTGTGGGTTGGCTTGGTGGACTCCAAGTGTTGGTTGCTTGGTGAATTCTAAGTGTCGGTTGTTCGGTGGATCTCTGAGTGTGGTTTTGCTCGGTGGACTCCAAGTGTTGTCACTTTTACTTTGGAGACCTAGTAAATAGGCGCATAGGATTAATAGGGTTGTGTCGCTTTAGGTTCTCGTATCAAACTGAGTCAGCCTACCTTGATATTAGCTCCATGACATATATTTTCCACATTTGCGGAGTACATTTCGATGTACTCATCCTTCCTCTTTGTCCCCCCGCTACCCCACCCAGACACTGGCGACTACGTCAAGGAGCAGGAGTATCCCAAAGACGGTGGCTTCGATCCAGATGACTTGTACTAGGATGGCTCTACCCTCGGTCGACGTTCCTGTGGAGATGGAGTCCAATTTCCGCAGATATCCTCAGTCTTCATTAGAGTTTATTCATGAGAGTCTGTACTTTTCTTTTCGACGTAAGAGTCATTTTTTAATAATATTCGATAATATTAATAAAGCATTATTTTGATATTACTGTGATGTCGATATATGTATGAATATTGATCCTGATATACATATATTATGCCCCTATTTTTGTTCTTAAAATCGGGGTGCGACACACACACCCAGGTGAGAGAACCGGAGAAGAAGAAAGACACTTAACTTTAACATGAAACCGAGCAAATTTAGGTTGAAACTAAATTGACCAAGAAGTTAGATTTGATTTTTTTAATTATTAAATAAAAATATAGATATAAATATAGATAGATATGTACGGAGTATATGGGTATGAATATGGATATACTCCCTCCGTCTAAAAAAACATACAATTCTAGCAGTGTTATAATTTTCTATCTCAAGTTTGATTAATTATAGATAAAAATATATTAATATTTATGATATCAAATAAATATCATTATATTCATTATGAAATGTGTCATTTTAATAAATTAATTTAAAGTCATAAATATAAATAGTATTCACTGAAAATTTAGTAAAACGTAAACTATTTTTGTTTGTATGTAACCTATAATTACGTGTTTTGTTGGACGGAGGGAATACATCTCAACTAAGCCCAAGTCCCAATGGATACCCAGTTGCACATCCATCCCGCCACGACACCCAAAAACAGCGCGCCAAAAGCCGCCTTCCCGCCTCCTCTCACCCTTTGGAATTTGGAAACTGCCCTGGCTTCGCCCCCAAAACTGCTTCCCCCACAAAGCAAAATCGCAATCCCATTCCCTATCCTCCCGTCGTCGCCTCCGCCGCGCCACCGCCGCCGCTACCTGAACCCCAGCGCCTATTGGTGAGCCGGAGGGGATCGCCGAGGATGTTCTACTCGCACACGATCCTCGCGCGGAAGAGCCCGCTAGGCACCGTGTGGATCGCCGCGCACCTCGAGCGCAAGATCAAGAAGCCGCAGATCGACGGCATCGACATCCCCACCTACGCAGGTCCGTCGGCTCCGCCCGTCGCTCGCCCAAAGACGCGTTTTTTTTTCCTTCCCTCTGTCGTCCGCCGGTAGAAAAAAAGCAGGATCTTTTTCTCCTCCCATTGTTTCTTTGGCTAGAGATTCTTCGAAGCATCTGGCGGTGGCTTAAAGGTGCCGTGCTTCCTGTGGCATTCGGCGCAAATGCAGTGTAATCATGCGACGCAAGGTCAATTGTGCGAGGATTTGGTCCCCAACCGGCATTCTGCAAGTTATACGGAGAAGGGGCTTCTTTGGGTTTTGGTTCAGAACTCTTGTGTAGATGATATTCCCAATTAGCGTTCGCTGCTGGTATTTGGTTAGTGATTATGAATTTCACGTAAAGAACGGTTCTTGTCACAGTTTATGCAGAAATGCAAAAGAAGAAAAAAAAAGTACTTTAGTCATGTCCTCAGGAAGTTGGGGCATAGCCATGTACTTGTGAGGTTATTTGGCAAACTAATGTGTCTTTTGCCTCATTTATTAGTCATGGAACATAACACTTGAAGTTATTTAGTACTCCGTATTTGAAGTCATTAGTGCTGTAAGAGGAAGATCATCCCTTTTATTTCATTTAGCTGGACTGAAGACAATTTGCAAAATCCTTGTGATTTGGTGAGCCCTAGGTTGGGTGTGGGGAAGAGTGGAAGTTACTGAGTGATTTTTCTGTCGTGGTTGCTGCAAGTTAGCAGCCCTCATTTCACTTTATTCTTTTGGATTTATTCTATATTCTATAATGACCATCTCCTGTTATACTTTCCTTAGAAAAGATGTTTCTTACTATGTTCTGTTTCAATATGTACCTTCTTGATTCTATCATACATTCAGGAATTTTTTTTTTTTGATAGGATACATTCAGGAATTTTGCTGTCATTTCCCTATGATTTATTCTGCAAATCCTTCCCTAGTCTTCTAATGAATACCTTTTGCCTTTCCAGAAAGTATAATGTTCCCTGAAGTTCCAATTGCTCTAAGATTATCAGGGCATCTTCTTCTAGGTCTAGTTCGCATTTATTCATGGAAGGTGCAATACCTGTTTCAAGATTGTAACCGAATGCTAACTACAATAAGAACTGCATTCGCTTCTGTCCAAGTCGATCTTCCAATTGATGCAGACCGTGCTCCGTTTGAGTCCATTACACTACCACCAACACTAAATCTTGATGACTTAAACTTGGACGATGCAATTTCTCTGATGGAGTAAGAACTGTTGTTCTTCATCATTGTTTTACCTCATGCAATGCAAATGCTACCTATGTAATATTTTTTTTTGTTAAACTTTCTGCAGTACACCAGATAATCATCAGAAGACTCGTGATCAGATTACCTTGGCTGGTAAGGAAAGTTCTGTTATGGTGATGGGTATTTTGGGATAACTAGGTCTTATGCTTTGCCAAGAGATTGAGGGAGACTAGAATTGTTTCTTCATAATTCATTGCTTTTTCCCAAATGACAGACCTGCCTCTCTTTATATAGAGAGGGGACTAACCCTAACCCTAACTTAGCGGCTAAGCTAATGATTCTTGGGCCTATTGGGCCGCTATTGACGCTTGAGCCTATTGGGCCGGTGGCAGCCTGCTGGCTGCCCATGACATCTCCCCCGCCCTCGGAGACCCAGCTCGTCCTCGAGTTGGATAGTTTCCGCGGACCTATTCGACGCGACCTAGGGTTAAACCTTTTACATCTCGGCTTACCTCTGTTATTTAAAACTAAAATATGAAATAAATTTGGACTACAACTATGTCCTCCTGGATCCCATGCGAAGAGCGCCTCCGCTGGCTGCATTGAGGTTGAAGGGTGGAGCGTGAGCCAGCCCGCTCTTTCTATGGATTCGTCGAGCACCACCGCAGATCCCAAAATAAGTGAGACAGCCATAGCCCTTGATGCCTGATGCTGGTGTTAGAGTGCGCAGCGGAATCTGGCCCGACTCACTATCCTCACGAGTCGGCGCCCCACGAGCCCAGGTCCAACGGAGCCCACAACATATCCAGGCATTAGGCCTAACTCAACCCAAAAGACTAGCCTGATAGGTGAGGACTGCCCACATCCTATATGTTGTGCTCCCCCACCATCAATTATCGATGTGGGACTAAACCTAACAATCTCCCCGTCACACATTGGACCCAACTCTTCACATCACACAATGTGTGATCTTCGGAAGATGTTTTTTCAGGCCCCAAGTTCAACAACGTCGAGACTTTAACGGGCTCCCCCGTCACATGTGACCAATGAGATTTTCCAGGTTTTTCTGACCATCGGCTCCGATACCACTTGTTGGAGTGCGCAGCAGAATCTGGCCCGACTCACTATCCTCACGAGTCGGCGTCCCATGAGCCCAGGTCCAACGGAGCCCACAACATATCCAGGCATTGGGCCTAACTCAACCCAAAAGACTAGCCTGATAGGTGAGGACTGCCCACATCCTATATGTTGTGCTCCCCCATCATCAATTATCGATGTGGGACTAAACCTAACAAGTGGTATCAGAGCCCATGGTTGAAAAACCTAGAAATTCTCATTGGTCACATGTGACGGGGGAGCTCGTTAACGTCTCGGCGTTGTTGAACTCGGGGCCTGAAAAAACATCTTTCGGAGATCACACGTTGTGTGATGTGAAGAGTTGGGTCTGATGTGTGACGGGAGAGATTGTTAGGTTTAGTCCCACATCGTTAATCGATGGTGGGGGAGCACAACATATAAGGCGTGGCAGTCCTCACCTATCAGGCTAGTCCTTTGGGTTGAGTTAGGCCCAATGTCTGGATATGTTGTGGGCTCCGTTGGACCTGGGCTCGTGGGGCGCCGACTCGTGAGGATAGTGAGTCGGGCCAGATTCCGCTGCGTACTCTAACAGCTGGACGGTGCTGCACGGTCGCTGTACTGGAAGAGCCCATGCTTGGACCTCCCCTGCAATGGGAGCAGCTGGACGTATGGGTGAGGCCGAGTGGAGGAACACGCACGACAGTGATGAGCTGAGGAGCATGCGCATCTTCCGCATCACACGTCGGACAAGGAAACCTCGCCCTGCAGCTTGTAGTCGCACCGCTGCTTGCTCCTCCGACGCTTTTGTTGCATGAAGAGCCTGCGCTCGACGGCGTGCCAGGAGTCCTCGTGCTACTGCTCGAAGGCGTGCAACCGCCCGACGTTCACAGTCCTCCTTGTCCTTCGCTTGGAGACGCTCCCTGATGCGATCCAGCTGTGTGGACACATCAGCAAGGATGCGTAGGGTGTTGTCTACTCCAAGAGATACCTGATGGAACAGGTCGGGACACGGAGTCGGTTTGAAGCGCAGGTGCAGGAGCTCGGTGAAGCGACGCCACACCGGGGTGCCTTCAGCTTCCTGGAGTTGGAGGAACCAATCCCGGGCGTCATCTTTGAAATTGCGGGAAGCCAGCCATACTTTTTCTTCCGCCATGATGCGCTGTCGGCGGAAGTAGAACTCGCAGTTGTTGACGAAGGCCACCGGATCAGAGGTCCCATCAAACTGACGAAAATCCATTGAGGGGTGATGGCTGAATGCGGCGGCGGCGGCTCGATGGAGAATGGGGCGGAGTTGGCGTATAGTTGCGGGGCCTCAGGGATCCGCTGTCCCAGAGGAGTCGCGCGGACGACGAGGAGAAGACCTGCCGGCGGCGCGGAGAATACCCACGCGTGGGGGGTCGCGCGGACGGCGCAGAGATGGCCCGCGGACGGAGCGGAGAGTACCCGCGCGGAGGCGCGAACGACGCGGACGGCGCGAAGACGCGGACGACGCGAAGTCGCGCCGCGGATTCGCGGACGGCGCGGAGGATACCCACGCGGAGGCGGATGGTGCGGAGGTACGCGACGATGGGCCGCGCCGAAGAACGATACGTCGATGGTCCGCTCGAAGACGACGTTGCGAGGACCCGCGCGGACGGTGGTGGTGGGCTGTGTGGCGGCTAATGGTAGTGGGTCGTGGCGGCGGCTGGTGGTGGTGGGGAATCGGAAGGAAGTGGATCGAGCGGCGATCTGCGGAGGCGGAGACAGCGGGGTGGTGGTGGAGATGTGGCGGCTGGCGGTGGTAGGCGATCCATGTTTGGTTTTTTTTTTTGAGATGGAGAGAATTGGCAGTGGCTGTGGAAGAATCGACTGACTCTAGATACTAGATGTTATGGTGATGGGTATTTTGGGATAACTTGGCCTTATGCTTTTCCAAGAGCTTGAAAGATTGAGGGAGACTAGAATTGTTTCTTCATAATTCATTGCTTTTCCCCAAATGACAGACCTGCCTCTCTTTATATAGAGAGGGGACTAACCCTAACCCTAACTTAGCGGCTATGCTAATGATTCTTGGGCCTATTGGGCCGCTATTGACGCTTGAGCCTATTGGGCCGGTGGCAGCCTGCTAGCTGCCCATGACAAGTTCACTATAGGATACTTGTTTATTCTTTTTTGAAGCAATCACCTGCGTTGAACCCCTAACTTAGTTTTTATGTTGATTGATAAACAATGTTCAACCGTGACTTCTGTGTTTAACTATCTGATTGGTTTTGCAGAAGGAGAATATGTGATGATAGAACTTGATGAGGTATTCATACTATTCTACTGTTTTCTTTTTTTTCTTTTCTTGTTCACTAATATCTTACTTCACTGTGCAGGGTGCCAGAGTAGAGCAATCAGGTCCTGGTCCATCATTACACATGGGGCCTACAGCAATTGAGGATGAGTATGTCTCTTTAATATGTTTTCTCTCTTTTTAACTTGTGGATTCATGTCTCCTTTGCAATCATGTTTAGGACGTCCCCTCTATTTCATGATGGTTTTGGTGCTAATTACAATCTTAATGAAGAAGCTCCCATAAGCAATTCACTAGTAAATTCCAACATAGCAAATCAGACAGATGGAGCACTAGATCCGCCTGAAAAAATGCGTGAAGCTCCACATGAGTCTCCTCACCTGAAGTTAACAGAGTCAATCCTTGGAAATGATGACCCCATGGATTTGGACCATGATTCTTCACCTTTTGTGCAAAACAAGGCTATCACCCCTCCAGTTATTGACGAAACAACTTCGGCTGGTCGACAAGTACCTGGGAGATCCATTCCCAATTTACGGACACCAAGCACATTTGATGCTTTTGTAGATGATGCGCCCCTAAGTTTTGGTTTGTATTTGTCCTGACACATTACGTACCTGAAGTATTTGTTTGTTTGTCCAACTCCTTGATACAGATTTCGTTTTACTTCTCTGTTTTCAGACATTCAGTTACCTGAATTTGGGCTCGAGCCATCTCCACCTCCAGTACAAGAGAATGAGGATAATAGAAGGCCAAAGGCACAAGTTAACAATAGAAAGATGAAGAGAGGGATGAAATTTGATAACAAAATTGTGCTCTCCAATGAGTAAGTTTTAATTGAGCCTCAATTTTGGCATGGAAGATTCTTACATTATTTGATCAATATTTCAGTGGAATAACTTGGAACAATAATTAATGTGATTTCTATTTTGAGACAAAACAATTGCTTGCAGTTTGAATTGTTCGTTGGTCAAAAGATGTACCTATGTTCTTGAAAGTCTGCATGCTAATATCCAATGCTGGCCTTCTTAAGGCAGGGGCCTGAGTCCTCCAATGCATTGCATACATGATACTTTAAACTTCATGATACACAGTGCTACCTTTGAGATGCAGTCAAGTCAAAGAACAGTAATCAGGCTTCTATTTTTATACACTTACATGTATATGATTTATGGAACAAAGTTCTATTTTTTATGTTGTTTTGTGGTCTATGGAACATGTAGTTATTGGCACTATTCTACACCTACATGTTGGGTAGCTATTTTGGGGTGCACAAAGTAGTGTTCAAGGTTTATTATAGAGAAGTGTATCCATACATGTAGTTACACACTTAATTGCATCGGTCCTGCTTGGTTCTTTAGCATATACAGAACTGTATCACTGTATGGATGCTTTTTTTGGGGGGAAATTCTGTATAGGTTCTACACTGTCTCCATCAACAATATCTTAAACAGCTTATTTACTACAACTCAATACCCGTCATTGCCATTTGGTTTCACAAGTTCATTTAGAAATTGGGTTACTAGTGAACATTTCAGAACCCATTCCATTACAAAAGGATAAATTCAGTATGCTGTTATTTTAATTGAGCTACTCTTTGGTACTAGTGGTAATTCCATCTTCTCTTCCGCAGCTGTATGAGGAAGCAAATTAATGGTGCTGAACTAGATGAGTTGGTCTGCAAGAGGAGAAAACTACCCCAAACAACCCTTGATTTGTGGAGATTTAGCAGGTCTAACAGAAAGGGCAGCTTCTTGCTTGAACCTCTGCTGCATGGTAAGTTTATATGCTCTTTGATTTTCTTGGAGGTGTATAGTTTGTTCAATATCAAGAAACCATTTCATACCCTGAATTGTTCCTTTTTCAGGGATGTGCAGTAATCTTCAAGAAACCTATGAAAGAAACTTCCCCTGTGTCAGTGGCCTTGATGCTGAGTGTAGCAATGTGGCTGGTGTAGCAAATGATGGTCAGGATGCACCACCTGAACGTCAGCTAAGCCCAATTTTTCCTGGAACTGCAGAACTGCCTTACCATGAGCTCGCCGCAACGTCTCCTGGAAATGCAGAGGCACAGCCTGAACCTTTGCTGACTCCAAGATCATCAGGGGCTGCAGGTGCAGCACCAGATGATGATATGTTGCCTGAGTTGCCCCGTTTCTCACCAATAGATGTGCCATCTCCAATAAGAGGAAATGATACTCCTTACAAAACTCCCGTTGGAACTCCACCATCTTGGCTTGGAGGAACTGCTGTTTCTGAAATACCATCAACTGATGGGAACTATTCATTACCTGGACAAAGTACTCGTGACTCTGATAATATGTCCTTCCTCTTTCCAATCAATGAAGATGATGATCAACCAGAGATCCCTGGTCTCATGAGTACACCTGGAGGGGTATCTAGTGTAGGTACTGGAGCCACCGGATTAGGAAGCATGTCTACAAGGACAAGGTAATGAGATGTGTTTGTGCTGATCGTGCCATTCTTATTTGAGTAGAAGTTTGACATTTTCATTATGGTATTGTAGGGCTGTTGCACTGTTCTTTAAGGATCATGTGCCTTCACCCTCATCAGATGAGCAGCTTGGAAAATTCAGTTTGAACAAAATTTTGCAAGGGAAAACAAGAAAACAAGCTGCAAGGATGTTCTTTGAGACAACGGTAACATAACTGACATGCAATTTCTATATTTACATTGCAGCTGCAAGGATGTTCTTTGAGACAACGGTAGTCTGTTTTTTTATTTGCAACTTTATTTTGAAGTTCTATTTGTTTTTCCTATAGGTTCTGAAGAGTTACAACTACATTGATGTCCATCAAGGGGAAGAGCCATTTGGAGTTATTGAAATCTCAGTTAAACCCTCACTCTCAACTGCCAAACTTTGACAAAGTTATTTAGAGTCATCATCTGCAAGACCTGTTCATCTGCGAGAAGATATTGTTTAGGGTGATGCCGGGGAAGGGATCAAATGGACAAAGGATATGTTGGCTAGGGACTGAGTTAGCTTAGTGAATATCAATGCAAATACTAAATAGTGTGACATCTTATACATATTTCTCTTTCATTTTGTCTATTGCTGTTTCTTGCGGTTTATTAAGAAGGTTTTCATGATTTTCTGCGGTACATTAGGGGCCTATTCTATTTCTAATTGGAGCCACCTGATTGTGTGGATTTAAAGTCTTATTAAAACTATATGGAATTTCATCAAACTACGCTCAGTAGTTTGGTGGACATAGCTTACACAACAGATAAATAAAATCATCCGATATTTCACTCATCCATTCTCCATATCCTCCGTGTCAGTCTCTAATTTACTCTTACATTCACGTACCACCGGATCGGGAGGTAGGGCACGTTGTCTGAAATTCGCCCATTGGTCGACGGCTTCGCGTCCAGGCCTCGGATTCGTCCGCCCCAGCAAACGGCTTTACTTGGCTCAGCGCCGTCCACGTCGTCGGTAGGACACGCGTTTTCCTTTTTTTATTTCGTTCTCGCCCCAAGCCTTACCCGCACCGCGGCCGCACATCCTTGACTTTTGCGTCGCCTGCCTCGTCTTCGCTTTGCGGCTTTACGGCGCGCCGCCAATGCTGCTGCCCGCTGCTGTGCCGAATCCCTTCCCCTCTCTCCCTCTCGCTATCGCCGGCCTCGTCCGTGCTGCAGGCAGCGGCCACCTCCATGCCAGCCTCGTCCGCGATGCAGATCCGGACTAGGAGGTTCGCCCTGCCGTGGCGGCGGGCTCGTCTTTCCGTGGTCGTCACTGTGCCGCTCGCCGAAACCCTAGGTCCATCGCCTCCGTGCCTCTGCCGCGACGCGGACTGCTTTCCGCCTGCGCTTCCCTCCGAGCGGGAAGGGGCCTTCGTGAGGCTCGGCCTCGACGACTCGGCTCCGTCAGGGTGCCGCTCCCTCTCCCTCTCTCCATATCTGGCGGCGAACCGCCCGGGCCCTCGTGGTGGCGGGCCTCCGGCGCACCGGCATGCTCGAGGCCGTCGGTGGGCGCAACCCTCCGTCATGGTGGCGGCCCGGCGAGTGGCCCCTGTGGTGGGCACGAGTGCGGCACTGGGTAGCTGCCGCAGGCGCGGGCGACCAAGCCAGTTTGCCAGCCGCTGCTACCAGTGCCGCCCCGGCCACGAGCGAGCTGGCCACGGGCCCTCGCGTGGCCTTGCCCTGCCTAGCTGCTCGGTCACCGCAGGAGCAGCCCCCGCTGGACGGTCACCGCCGCCACCGGCGGCCCTGGCCGCGAGCGAGCTCCTCCCCCTCCCTACCCATCGCCGTCAATGACTATCACTCTGCTCTTGCGGGCCGCTTTCCTCGATGCGGCGTCATGAGGTCAGAGTTGTGTACGTCAGGGGACGCCACCGCCGGCTGCCTGCACCAACGAGTGCACCTGCATCTAGACTCACCTGCTCCGCCTTCCTTTCTACCTGAGGTCCATGGTGACAGGAAGCCGGCTGCCGTGGATGCTAGGCCCACAGCTAGCCTCATCCGCATCGCCCTTTCCATGAAGAAACCCATCACCCAGGTCTGATTTCATGTTCGTCAGATATCATTGATTGAAGAGTTACATTAGTATATTTTATTCTTGCCTCTAACTGACGAATATGTTGTGTAACATTTCTAGCTCAGATATGTTTTGCATGCTAAAAGATTAGTCGCTCGGACTTCTTTTTTCCCTGATCTTTTTGGAGTAGTATTTGTAGAGACAAATACTTTTGGATTGGTAGCGCTTTGTCTTATGTCTTCCACTAAATTGTGCTGCTAGGCATTAGGCTACGTTGTTACTTGCAGCATCCCAGATCAATTGGATGTACAGGTTTCATGTCCTACCAATTGTCCTTGTGATTGTGTTGTTGTAAACTTTTGCAATGAATGGTCCAGCGGTTTAATTCATAATTCAAAACCTTTCTGATGGATAATCCAACGGTCTAATTCAAATTTAAGCCCTATTTTGTTGGTTTTACCACCTGCTCTGTTTATATAGGTTGGCAGTTTTGAATGAACCACACGGTTCTGCTACTGGCCAGTGTTCTGCTTGGATATCTCCCGCAGCACCATCCAAATTAAGTATGTATCATCCCCTTTTCTTCTTTGCCTTAGGAGGATTCTTTCTTTCTACTCTTGTTGTTCCTAATGAGATTAAATCTTCCAGACTCGATAGGCCTACAAGGTACACATTCTGCTTTAGTCAGTTGCCTACAGGTTAATAGTACCTGAATTTTTTTTTACGCTTTGTTGCATATAGGATCGGTTCTGTTGTACTGGACTATTTTGCCGGTAGGCACACACACAACCCTCCTAATTAAATGTCATCAAATTAGAACATTGTCTGTTCAGTATGCAATGGTTTTATATGTAGGTTGCGGTTTTGTTTTTGGTCTCCACTCAAAAGCAGTTATCAATTCAGCTTGCCTTCTTTTGATATAATTTTTCTCAGTGCCTTCTCTCTCTTGGTTTACAGTTAGTAAAACTTATTTATAGGCCATGCAGGTCAATGTGCACTTCTTTCTATGTCGATTATTCCTTTTCCCATCAAAACATTGTAGCCAAAAGAGTTAATTATAGCAAAAATCCTTCGAAGCGCTCATCTTCTAATTTCATGTGCCATTGTTTGTCTGAAAAATCGACATTAATTACAAAATTATTTTGGGAGGATAAATATGGATTAGCGGCAGCGCTTTTGCTTTGTCTCAAATTATCCTTATCTCTATACAGAGTCCTACTAGATAATGATGTTTGCAGGTAACAAATGATTAGTACTGAAAAACTTCTGCATATCGTATTATTCCCTCCACAATCTGAAATATTTTTGGCTCCTAATAGCCTTTTTTTCTAATAATATATAAATACACTTGGCCAACAACATTGCTAAATTTTTCACGCATTTACATGTTACAAAACCCACTGAACGACATCTTCTATTTTATCGCAGGATGCAGTACAATCCTAGACGCCTGTATATGACCTTTTGTAATATGACACGAATCATGTCTCAACACTTGAAACTTTTGCTTCTCACCAGCTGCTCATGAACTATTATTTGTTAAATAATAATTCTGTTCTTTTCTGAACCAAAACTACTACAACTTTAAGCATTAATCGATAGTAGCACTAATTGAAGCATACATGAATTGTGTATGTGTACATTAACAGAACCAAAGGCATCTTGCCTTACTACTTACATTCACAGAGAATACTTATGCTCAATAACGTCTGCATATATTTGGTTTCCATGAATTACTTCATACTCCCTCCGTCTCAAAATAGATGTCACTAGAAAATCGTGTTTCTCTCACAAACACGTTTCCCTAGTGACATCTATTTGGAGACGGAGAAAGTATTCTTTATTATTATTAATAACCTGTAATATTTTGTAAACGGCGCGCAGGGGCGCGCCATCCCTACTAGTTCTATACATAGTTGCAGTCCTCGTCAGCGAAGCCTAGCCTGGAGCCCACCGTGTCATACACCACTCTCTTGTTCTTCTGCTGGTAGTTGCCGATGATGGGCGTCTGGTCCTCGTACGACAGACTCGCCATGGCCAGGCACACCTGTGAGCCGTCCTTCCTCACCACGAATAGCATCCCGGTCGTGTCCACGGTCACGTCTGCTCCGCCCTCCAGCCTCAGCGTCAGCAGCGGCACCTTCACCTCGTCGTGCCCCGTCAGGTCGTAACACGTGTCCAGGATCGAGAACCCCGGGGCGGTTGGGTAGCCCGCCGCGCCGAACTGGCGCGTGAACTCGGCGCGCAAGGCGCGGTACACGGACGGCGCCAGGCGCGTGATCACCGTGCCGGAGTCGATGAGCACGTTGCTGCCGCCGAGCCCCTGCGCCGCGAGGGCGGTACCGCCGACGGCCGCGCCGGTGATGTTGAGGAAGTAGAACGGCGGTTGCGCCGGGTCGGCGATCATGCGGGTGTACGCCACGGGCGTCGTGTTGCGGTAGGACGACGCGTCTCCGCCGAGGGAGAGCGAGCCCGAGGCGTCGCCGGAGGTGGTCGCCGGCAGGCAGTAGGAGAAGACGCCGCCGTACCGGGACGCTGTCTGTGAGACCAGCGATAACTCGGTGCGGCCGAGGCCCATGAGCCCCGCCGTGCCGCCGAACAGGCCGCGGTTGCTGAACCCGCACCCGAACACGAACCCGTCGAGGCTGGCGCCGCCGAGCGCGACCGTGTCCGTGGCGAGCACGCCGCGGCTGAAGGACCCGTCGCCGTAGGCCAGCGCGTAGTAGCACTTCTCGTTGCCTCCCCCGGTGCTACCACAGGATCCCGGCGTGCCGGTGGCCGCCTTGAGGGAGGCCGCGCAGGCGGAGGCGTTGCACCGGACCGCGGCGTAGGTGGCGGAGCCCGCGGGGTCAAAGAGCGGGTCGCGCTGCGCGTAGCACGCGGAGCAGGGCTTGCACTGCACCCAGGTGAGGTCGCTTCCAGTGTCCACGATGACGGTCAGGTTTGCGGCGGAGCTTCCCCCGAGCGCGATGGTGGTGACGTAGTTTAGCGTCTGGAACCGGATGCCGGAGGTCAGCGGGACCTCTGCCGTGGCGGACTGCGTGGACGCCGCTGCCGCTGCCCTGTCGTTGTTGCGGAGCTGGAATGAGTTGGCACGCGATTCGTCAGCTGCGAGGAGACGGAGGAGGTAGCGGTCGCGAGCTGCGGGATCGTCCGGGATGGCAATGAGGGAGTGGCGCTTGAGCTCTAGCACGGTGATCGCTGTTCTTGCTGCCCCTGCTTTCTTGTGCTCTCCTGAAGAAGATGACAAACATGGGGGAAGTGAGCAAATGTAGCTTGTGATAATTAATAGGTACTTATAAATAATCGTGTTGTTTGGCTAGTCGTTTGTATGGCTGATTTCGTCTGTTTTAATAGTGTTCTGTGACAGAGAATAAAAAAGAACGGGACCGATATGAATTTGGAGCCCAAGATCTTACAAACCGGAGTGCCACGATTTTAGAAGTACTATTATTATATGAAGTGTGAACAGTGGAAACGGTGACTAGGTAGTTCATGTTTTTGACTGATATAGTCAGCCAAAACGGACAAAGTGGGAAGGAAATTAACACTGAAAGGACTGCAAGTACACACAAACACCGACGCACGTTATTCTCATCGTAAAGTGCGAAATGAATTGTACAACCGAAATGAGCCAAATAAATGTATACCATATTGACTGGAATCACCACCTTCAGACAGAGTTCATGGTATGTGTTCTACAATTTTCAGATACAAATAAATGCCTAATTTATATGTACTGCTGAGTGCTGAGTGCTGAGCATATTAACAGAAATTCCTTGAAGGCTGGATCGCTCTACGGTTTATGCTTCAGCTTCAGCAAACATACTAGTATAACTAGGCGAATACCCGTGCGTTGCTACGAGAATTTAAAATATTGATTATAAAATTATATATTTAGCTATATTAAGAATGGCCACACAAGTGTATTGCCTCCACCAGAGGGCCAGATCATATATCAAGTTATGAATATTCCTCAGCTCTCTTACCAATTTTTTTTTTTTTGCATATTTCTTTTTTTTTTATATGGACCTGGGGCAATATACATCTCCTTTATAATAATTGGTTAGAGCATTAACAAAAAGGATTGATCATATTAGGTTGGTCCCTGTGAGATAACAAACAAAGCAAGGAAAATAAAACTGCATATGTACTAATATGAGTGTAGCTCATTTTCTTGGATGCTAGGCAATCAATTAATAAAGCATTGACAAAAATCGACCGCATGCAGAGTCCGAACAATTAGAGATGGACGGTGCAAAACTGTATCCATCCATGATCCAATTGCATCAGACACTGCTAAACCAAACTACACAAGAGCGATGGCTATTAGTGATATGTGCATTCTGAAACCACAAAAACAATCCTTGTATGCAATCAGAAAATTCAATGCAAATAATAACAATCCGGTATGCAAGCATGTGCATCTCTTACCTACCCACTGTTAGCAAGCAGCATCGAGTCCCTTCAACAACAACAAAGCGATGCTCTCCCAATGCCATCAACTATTCTTAACAGAACCTATTAACCGTTTAGCATGCAAGCATGTTTGGAACTGAAGTCGATACATTAAACACACAAGATGCATGACCAAATTGAGGTAATCAGGTAATCATGCATCTATCTTCTTTGAATTTCACTCTCAAGTAATGCTTATGATGGAAGCACAAATGGCCACGGATGAATAGAAGATGCTTATATTTGCCAGCCAACTGATTATCCATATCAATGTTAATGACATCACGCAGCAGCACAACTGAGCTAGCTGGGAAGATCTACCTCAACCACTCAACGTCAAAAGGCAATGTTCAAGGCGCTAGGGAAAAAAGGGTATATATTATATAACAAACGATTTTCAGCCAAATTGTACAGCATAATTCAAAAAGGTTGTGTCTAAAACACAGTCTATGCAGAGCAAATGTAGTACTATCATGTATAAAGTATCTCACCGTAGTTACCCTAACATTCGGGGCAGGTAAGAGTCTGTGAGGATAGATGCTACTGTATTCTTCAATTATTTGTTGAAAATTCGAGGTTTTTGCCCAATCACAGACATTGGTTGGTAATATATACTATACAACATTGGTGCACATTATTTGCTATGTTGAAATATATACTCCATGCAAAATGAAAAGATAGAAAAAATTGGAACTTCTCAGAGTAGCAAAAGAAAAAAATATATGAGGAAACTTATGCTGCTTCCATCAATATGGGCATTTGGGATGATAGCTATCCAAATTAAATGAGAAGCATGCCTGATGAGCTATGTACTATCTCAAATGAAGAAGCTAGCATGGTTGTGAAAGTTCTCTACACAATACTAAATTAATACATTTCAAGAAGATCAGTGAGTGAACTGAAACAATGACAACACTGCCATCTATTACAAAACGAATTGTAATGTGAAACATTTGAAATAAATGAATTTGTTTCAGTAACTAACGAAAACCTCCAGGAAAATTCCCCTGTTCTAGCATACAGTGAGATGGGAAGCACATAATACGGAATTTAACATCAATAATAGGTGACAGCCTCTGACCACAACTACTACAAACATGAAAAGTATGATATGACATTTTTTTTCAATATTCATCAAGAGGGGTGACTCGGCCACTCAGGTGAGTAATAATGGATCAGACCTCCGTTGGACAGGGATGACTTGGACTTGGCAGCGACCTCAGCTTCGGTGAGGTAGTAGAAGAGACTCCTCTTGGCGGTTGGCGCCCTCGTCGTTGTCCACACAGTCAGCGAACTGCAGGAAAGCCACAGATGGCCGATACCCCGCTCTCCGTACCATGTCTAGGTCAGGGTACCCCTACACCCCCGCACGCAGACGCAACCGAGCAGGAGCCAAGGGAACGCCCGCCATCAGCGAGGAACCAACCAATTGAGCGAGGTCGTGAGCGCGACGTCCAACAACCTGTTGGGCCAGGGCGGGCAGAGGCGCGGAGCAGACGTCAGGCAAATCGGAGCGAAAGCCAAGGGGACGATGGCGGTGGCGGTGCCCGAGATTTGGCTGCTGCAGTTCGGAGGAGAGGGGAGGGTGATAATGGACATGCCGAGGGCACCCGTGACGAACCGAGGCGGCTGGCTGGCCGGCCCATGGAGGCGCTGTCGGGTCGCAAGAGGCGGTTGGCCACGGTCCGACAGAGGTGCGAAGCACCGAAGCCGTAATGCTGCGGGATTTCTGGGGTAGGAACACAGGCCGGGGCAGCGCGGCGGCGATGTGTCAGCGCTTGGCTGACCATGCCTAGATAGGTCGTGATTGGAGGAGGGGGATTGTGTGATTACGAGTGGAACCATCGGGTGGACTGCGAGCGAGGGCGTGGAAAGCGCCGTGTGGGCCTACGAGCGAGCGAGCGAGGTTAAGCGCCAGATGGATGATTACCATCAGTAACTTTTAGTTGTATATAGAGATAGAGATGTAGGGCTTGTTTGGTACAGCTCAACTTCACTAGTGAAGCTGTTTTTTTAGAAAATAGCTTCATGAGCAACTTCGTAGATAAAACTGAACTATTTTAGGAAAATTGTTTGGTAAAATAGCTTCACCAACAACTTTATGCATGGTTGAGAGAGAAATAGAGGTGTAAGCTATGAAAAACTACTTTCTTCAGCTTCATCCCAGCTTATGTTTTTGTGAGAAGAGGATTAAAACAGCTTCATGGATGAAGCTGTATTGAGAAAAAGTGTTTGGTAAAAAAAAACAGCTCACAACAGCTTCAGCTTATGAAGCTATTGTGAGCTGTACGAAACAGGCCCGTAATATAACAGTACACAAGCTACCAGTTGTACGTGTGAACTATGGATTAATTGAGCTCCAAATGCATGCAAAGTCA
This sequence comes from Coix lacryma-jobi var. lacryma-jobi, assembly GCA_009763385.1. Lineage (NCBI taxonomy): Eukaryota > Viridiplantae > Streptophyta > Magnoliopsida > Poales > Poaceae > Coix > Coix lacryma-jobi. The sequence continues at coordinate 66,302,196 of CM019828.1, forward strand.
TTTCTGTTACACAGATCGAGCTCAGAACGCGCACCGGTACGGTACGTCAGTGTGCATCAGAATTGTACCTAGCATTTCAGCAAGCTTTGCGTCGGCGTAGCGGCTGCTCTGGCTCCGGGTCTCCGTCGCGGCATCCCGTCGTCCATCCAACTCCCGCAGAGAGAGCACGGCGCTGCTCTTCCCGACGACCGCCTGCGCGGCGGCGAGAAGCGCAAGGACGCGAAGAAGAAGGCGAGCGGCGGCCGCCATTGTTAGCGCTGCGGACAGTGGTACGATGGATAGATAGGTCTGACAGTGCAAGCTGGCTGGGCACAGATCGGAAGAGAAATGGACCAAGCAGGAAGCGGGGGTGTGCAAGAGACAAGGGAATGTGAGTAGCGTCCAGCATGAGAGAGACGGATATATAGACGGACGCTGCTTCCTGCCGGTGCCAGTAGCTAGCCCCTGCTTGGAGTCGAGCACGAGGGAGCACGAGACCACTGAAACCGCTGTAGCGCGGTGGACTATCTGCGATCACGGGCAAGCACAAAAGGGCGACCGGGGAGGTGGCTCGTTGTTTGCTTGCACCGAGGATCGTAGCACACCGTGCGCGATGCCGCGCACCTGCTCCCGTGACCGAACCGTCGCGGAACATGGCCGGGTCGAAGGCAGCGGATGTGGTGGACCATTCCTGACCAGTACTAGTGTTACTGCCCTGCTCTTGATGCCTGCCGACCGGGTGGTGGGGAGGACACCAGCTGCTGGAAGATGCGGCAGGGTGAATATCAGCAAAAACACATTGCAGCATGTACATGTTTAACATGTGCTATCAGCACCGTTCAAAACTGCTTTGAGATTCGTGTTATGCACTGTACCCAATGTGAAGCGCTACTGTTTTTAGATGACACATATCTCGATACAGTATGTGAATAGTTTAGATAACACCAGCTGAACATGTATGCACTAAAAAACTGCTTTGGAATATCAGGGACAGGGAGGACACCAGCTGCTTGAACATGCACGTGCGACACACGTGTGTTTCTAGTTTAATATGTGGTTAAATTTGAAATAGTTTTTTTTTCATAAAATAAACTTTAAACGGTTTACCTTATGACAAAATTAATTAATGCCAACACAATTAGAAGATCCAAATACAATCAATCTTTAGAAAAATAATATGTTTCATACTTTTCTGAGCTTTGATGAATTAGTAAGAATCACATGTTGTCGGGATGGTGCGCTACATGACCCCCTCCTGTTTGGTCATTTGCATTAACACTTGGATTATATTTACAAATATAATTCACATACTTGAAAACATACAAATTATTTTTTGAATCACAATCACCTGCACCTGCATTTCACATTTTCACGCCGGTCTGAGGTCCACCAGCGTGATTCAGTAAGCAGCCGACAGCACAGGCAAGGTGAGGCGTCGGGCGTGTTTGTTTCCAGTGTAATTTTTTTTTTCATGTCACACCGAATATTGCGGCTCTAGTTTAGTCTATTAAAAATATACTAATTTAAAAATTAATTTGTTAGCCGAAGACTAATTCATGAGATGAATCTATTAAACTTAATTAGTTCATGATTTGATAACGTGGTGCTACAACAAACATTCGCTAATGATGGATTAATTTATTACCTTTATAGATTCGCCTTGTTAATTAGCATATGACGATGTAATTAAGCAAGTTGCATTGTATTGCAGATCAGCTGGGGTTACTTATCAAGTGGCTAACAACATTATTCAACTAACAATACGAAAATATCCAAATGATAGAATATCGAAGCAAGATTGTCCATCACACATAGTAAAATGGTACTAATAAGTGGGAATAGAAGAACTATTTTTTAATTGACCATCGGAAGCAGAGTAATATGAAAAAGTACGTATATATATGCACAGTAGGTGTAACATCCGGTTTTAAGAATAAAACAGAGTACTCATCGTATATGTGCCCAGAAAGTCCACACATACAACCACAGATGGAAAAGATATCAAAAACAATGTTATATAGCGAAACATACTTATACTTAACACTTACATCAAAGTTAAGCGGAACAAATACTAATCTTCTCTTCAGGCTCCATTCTTCACAAGGACGGTTGACTGGGGGCACATACGCCTTATCACTTCATGACATCTTAACCATGATCCATCTTCAGAGCGGACTTTACTAATGACTGGAGGTTGGGGGAATAGCAAGAGTGAGCACATATCGTACTCAACAAATATAACATGGGGTTCATGAGGCTCAAAAGGGTGACACGCGTTTAACCGCGGTCAACTATTAATTATGTCATATTAATAAGAAGTTGAGTAGCAATAGAAATATGCAATAGTCCAAATAAACATATGATCAAGTGAACATGAATAACGTATAGCAAGAACACAAATAATTTAATAACCAAGTTCATCAATTGTTATTGCATAAGGAGCCCAGGCCGCTCTTGACCGAGAGCACGGCTGATATATCAGTTTATAGACACTCTGCAGAGGTTGTACATCTTTACCCGCAAGTCGTGATTTACCCTTTCGCCCGAGGTGATCAGCCTCTTGACCCACTTCCGAGGAAGGTCGGCAGGGTTCACTATGAAGCCTTTCAAATGTCTGTCTGACAAGTTAGGGCCGCTAGATTTCTGTGGCCTACAGGTGTATAGCCCCCTTCCAGATGACATAATAACACACAACCTATACACATGTGGATATGAATCGCACTATACCCGACCCGGAACACACCCCTCTTGAGCCATAAAGGTAACCACTAACAAGCTAGAAAAGATCATCAGACTGTGCGGATGCACAGGCTATGATCCGGGTCTTGTGATGAGTGATTGTCAACAGGTTTGATGCACATATTTTTTGGCTTGTGTTGTGCAGGTGTCGAGCTCGGAGACGGTGATCAAAGGCAAGGTGAAGTTCAAGTGCTGGAGTGCCATGCCGATGGACCAAGGACGATGAAGGGCGAACTCGGACTTGGACTGACGGACCGGTGGCCGGAGGATCAGCCGTGGCGGCTGACAGCCTAGGACAGCAACAACTGAAGACTTGCGGGACACGGTGTGGCTCGGGTCGTGGACCGGAGGACAGGTGTCAGTGGACGGGGTGCACGGGCGGTGCATCCCTCTACGACTTTGGTTTGGTGGTTGAGCCACAGAAAAACCACGAGCTGGCCAGTTTCCGAGTTTGGTCCTCAAAACTCGGGCTGAGGACGGTTTCCAGGTTTGGGCCTCAAAACCTGGGCGCTGGCAGGTTTTCGAGTTTGGGCCACAAAACTCAGGGTGGATGGTTTACTAGTTTGGGCCTCAAAACCAGTGGCGGAGTTCATGAGGTGGACGTCCGGGGCGGCGACGGCATGTGGCGGCATCGGGTGAGTTCGCGTCGAGGCGAAGCTACCGGATGTGCGGGCGTGGCCGTCGGATCAACATCAACCTTGAGCTGGTCCAGAATAGCCTTTGGGTTTAGCTGGTTCGCCCAATGTATCTAGGGGTAGAAGGGGAATAATGTTTAGGCTATATATAGAGAGAGGCAGCCCCTCCTCTCAATCCATCTCAGTCATTTGCAGTTTTAGCCTAGGGTTTCCTTGTCATCCCATTCCTCTGCTATAGCTGAGATCCACAGAGTGCCACAATACTATGCGTTCATCTTTTCTCCACGTTTTTCCCGTCGCTCGATCTCCCTTTACGTTGCCTCGTTTTGAAATCGGTTTGAACCTACTTGTTCTTTACTGTGAGGAGATCATTTCCACTGAAGGAATTTAGCTCAAACCTCACGAACAAGTAGATCGGGTCGATTTCAGTTTTGAGATGAGTTTTTTGTTCTTGCACCCACTTCTTCGATTTCCCAGAGTTTGAGTCGATTTGAGCGGTTGATCTTCTAGGATTAGTCTCTCAACTACCTAGAGATCATCTTCTCTAAATTTGGGATCGAGAGATTTTAATTTGAGTCAGATTTGAGGAGATTTGGGAGAGGGGAGATTTTTGTCACCCTCTCTGGACAACCGCGAACAGTCCGCTGCCAGGGCGCAGACAGTCCAGGCGTCGGGGAGGTTGGTTTGAGCAGTGGCCAGTCACCTCGGTGCTTTGACCGAGGAAGCACCAGCGGAAAGTCCGTCGTTGTAACTCGCGGACAGTCCGGGCCTGAGCAGGGGGTGTCCATCGACACTGTGTTTTTGGCATTTTGGCCGGTGGACAGTCCGCTAGGGGACCGCGGACAGTCCGGCTCTGGGCAGACAGTCCGTGACCGTACTCACAGACAGTCCGAGCCCCTGCAGCCAAGCACTACTTAGTGCGTTGCTCTCCTGACTTTTCGACTTCATTTCCGAACTTCTCGTTTGGTCCTAGAGTTCACCAAGGAACCTCTCTAGCTATATTTGCCACAAGTTGGCATAGGTATTTGGAAGGATCTCGAGCTAGCTCTCCATCTACTCTACGAGGTTCAGTTTTTGGTTGTTCTCTCAACTCGTTGTTTGTGTCTTTCAGTTTTCTCTTCTCGGTGGTGCCTCGCTGTGATCCTAGGGATCATCCACCCTGTCTCTGAGGGTCGTGGGCATCACGTTTGTGTGTGAAGCTTTCGGGCTTGAATTTTGGGACAAAGGCCGATGTTTCAAAAGAAATTTTTTAGGCTCCCATTCACCCACCCTCTGGTCGCCTCTGGTTTGCATTCTCGGTCCTTCAGTTGGTATCGGAGCCGGTTAAGGATCTTAGACCTTAGCCAGTTCCAGATCCACAGAAGGCAACATGGATCGCGGGGTGGGCAAACCGCCGTTTTTTGATGGGACGAACTATGCGTATTAGAAGATACGTATGTCAGTCTTTCTCCAGAGTGTGAGTGCTTCGGTTTGGGAGATTTGCAATGCTGCCGATTACGTGGTCTTGGCTGCTCGAGTGACTCAACAGCAGATCGATGAGCATGATGCCAATAGCCGAGCCCGTAATGCTCTTTTCTCTTGTTTGAGCATGACTGAGTTTGATCGCGTTTCATATCTCACCATGGCTCGGGAGATTTGGGAGACTCTCATGCGCTTTCATGAGGGAACCACTCAAGTCAAAACCCATCTCTACGAGTCGCATAAGCGTGAGTATGAGAACTTTCGACATATGCCTGACGAGAGCATAGAGAGTTTATTCGCTCGCTTTCAGGTGATTGTCAACAGAATGAGGGCTAACAAAGAGCTTTTGCCGTACGATGATCATGAGAGAGCTCTCAAGCTACTTCATACTCTTGATCGGTCGGTGTGGGACTCGAAAATTTAGGCGATCATCGAATCACCTAACTATGAGACTCTCAATTGCGATGAGCTCTTCAATAAGCTCAAGTCCAGTGAGATTGATGCCGTGACGAGGGCTTCTTATGAGAATCCTTCTGGCCCATCTATGGATTTGGTTTCTGGCTCTTCTGCTAACCCAGTTGGTGGCTTTGCTCTTTCTACTCTTCTTTCTGTCACAGAGGATCAGCTGGAGTTCTAAGGAGATGATGAGTTGGCTTTGCTTGCCAACCGGTTCTCGCGATTTCACAACAATCGCATGAACCATCGCCGCGAAGGAGAAAAAGCTGGATGCTTCGAGTGCGGTGACTCCGACCACTTCGTCGCCAACTGCCCAAGCGAAACTAGCAGGCTTTCGGCAAAGGCGTGTTGGGAATATGCCCTAGAGGTAATCATAGAGATGATGATATTTCTATTGTATCAATGATTTATTATATGTTCATTGAATATCCATTAAAGACAACTTATATTGATTGACAGTTTTGTGAATTGTCTGTGAAACTCTTTTACTTGTATGGTTATTCGATAGTTGTCCCTGATCGGAGTTCATGTGAGGACACACATGAATATTAGATCAGCACATGTATTAGTTGATGAGTATGTTTCACAAGTCATAGACATAGAGATGTCAAACTAATAATGTGGGCAAATGTATGACATGGGGCTGGACTGACCCAACATGAGATGTTCTTTTTATCTCTTTACACATCATGTACGTTATGTCCTTTGACCTGAGATTGTGGTATGTACTCAAGATGTGAATCGACTTACTTAGGGACTGTCAAACGCTACTTCGTAACAGGGTAGTCATAAAGATAGTCTTCGGGTTTGTCAGGAAACATGCTGTGAGACATAGACGATCAAGATGGGATTTGCCCCTCTCCATGTTAGAGAGATATCACTGGACCACTCAAATGATTGGATCATAAAATGCATGGCCGTGCTTAGGTTAAGTATTAACCTATGAGTTGGACCAAATATTGTGAGGCAAGGGAATTACGTGTATGTGATTGTGGTGGTTCGTGTGATATGATCTTTGCGCGTACATAGGAGTTGACACGTCTTGCTAGAGGCCGCTGTCAACTATCGGGCGAGTAGCAGTACTCGGGGCGTGTCTATGTGTGCGTGAACCCATAGGGTCGCACGCTTAAGGGGCTGGAAGCCTGATTCGAGTTGGACTCGAATCAGACCGAAATTAGGGTTTGCTAATGGGCCTCCATGTCAGCGGGCTCATTAGGGATGCCTATAAATAGAAGGGTGGGGTGGCCAGGGTTTTAACCACGTCATTAGACAGCTGCCGCGGTCGCCCTTCATCCACGCCCGCTGCTCCTCGCGGACCTAGCAGTCCGGAGGCGCGCTGCTTCCTCCCTGTACGTGTGGGATACCTCAGAGGTGCTGCATCTGGAGCACAAGGACTAACCGCACGTGGAGGCGTGAAGGACAGACGTGATCAACTGCACGACACCACTGATATGCACACGTCTACACTGAGACGTCTTCCGCTGCATCTACGCGTCTAGTGGTAATCCCGTGATCTATAACTAGCAGTAGTTCCTGGTTTATGAGGTCGAAAAATTTTGTTTTCCGGCTAGCATAGCATCCTCGTAACCCTTCAGTGGTATTAGAGCCGTTACTGCCTCGTTATAGATTTGCGGATACATGGGTGTATGCCGAGTCTCTGAGTGATGAGTGATTGTCAACTGGGATAATGCGCATGTTCTTTGGCTTGTGTTGTGCAGGTGTCAAGCACGGATACAGTGATCAAAGGCAAGGTGAAGGTCAAGTAGAGACGTGCCGTGCCGATGGACCGAGAGTGGCGAAGGGCGGACGTGAGGCTTGGACTGAGGGACCGGTGGCCTGAGGATCAGCTGTGGTGGCTGACAGCCTGGGACAGCGACGAGCAAAGACTTGCGGGTGGACGGGGTGCACGGGCGGTGCATCCTTTCTACGGCTCAGTTTGGTGGTTGAGCCACAGAAAAACCACCGAGTGGACGGTTTCCAGGTTTGGGCCTCAAAACCTGGGCGCTGATGGTTTCCGAGTTTGGGCCACAAAACTCGGGCTGAGGACGGTTTCCAGGTTTGGGCCTCAAAACCTGGGTGCTGCGGGTTTGCTGAGTTTGGGCCACAAAACTCAGGCGATGGTCGGCTGGTTTCCCGGTTTGGGCCTCAAAACCGGGGGTTGGCTGTGAAGGCTGGTTTCCCGGTTTGGGCCACAAAACCGGGGGTGTGACGTCCGGGAAAAGGACAAGCAGAGCGGTGGCGGCACGTGGCGGCAATCGGTGAGGTTGCGTCGAGGCAACGCTACCAGTTGTGAGGACGTGGCCGTCGGATCACCACCTACCACGAGTTGTGAAGGACCGAAAGTGCTACCAGAAAGCGACCAGAGGGGGGGGGTGAATGGGAGCTTTAAATTTCTTTTCAGAAACTTTTTGCCATTGTCCCGAAAATCAACCCCAAGAGCAAAACTGATGAGCGTGATGTCCACGATCCAAGAGAATGGGTGGATGTTCCCTAGGAACACAGCGGGACACCACAAAAATTCCCTCGCCCAAGTTCACGCAGGTCAACTAGTGACAGGATGAACTTTGGGTAACCTCAACCTCCCCCGAGCAACGCGAGGGGGATTCAGGCTATTTTGTAAAGCGAGAATCCCGATTTCTGTAGAGAACGACACCTGCACAACACAAGCCAAAGAACATGCGCATTATCCTAGTTGACAATCACTCATCACTCGAGACTCGGCATACACCCATGTATCCGCAATCTCCCCCTTGATGAGTGCATTGTCAACTACCAACACAAATCATAATGGAATAGAGGAAGGGAGGAAGAAGATGAGAGAACTCGACCAAATGACCCAAAAGCATAGCAAAGCCGAAGAAGGTCAAGTGGAAAGAGCAAGACAACTTGGTCCCCAAAGACATGGGAAACGGCTCGACGCAACCAAGCAAAACAAAGCTAGCCCTCAAGAAAAGGTAGAACAAGCTCAACACCACTAGCGAGAAAGCTCGACACCAATTGAAAATCAACCAGAATAGAGCTAGCCCTCAAGAAGAGGCAGAACGGGCTCAACACCGCTAGCGAGAAAGCTCGATACCAACTGAAGAGCATACCGGCAAAGTCGCTAGTCCCTCAAGAAAGAGGCAAAGACTCAACACAACTAGCTACCTAAAATGCTCCGAACCAATTGGAAAAACCAAAATCCGAAAAATTCCTCGAGCCAGCTCAAGCTGCGCCTCCAATAGTGCACACAACCAAGATAAGGTTTCTATCCCTTATGATTTGGCAAATTTCTCCCCCTTAGTTGAAAATGCACTATCAAGTATCTCCCCTCCAAAATGCATATGAGTTAAAATGCAAGTTAGCAGCTTCAGGAATATAGTCGATAGAATATGAAGATGCTCGACAAAGTGCTGATCCTATGACTCAACAATGTGTACAGAATGCTAGCAAAGGTTCAAACTGATCACAAAATACGAAATTTGAACATCTGAGCAAAATGAGCAGTTTTCAGCCAAAAAGGTATTCACCATCAAAATAGCACTAAACATGTATAGACAGGAAGTCAAACAAGTGCTAAACATGTATACAAGGTGAACTACCCCTAGCAAGGTTCAAACATCATGCTATAGAATGAAACATAGACTTGTGTATTCAAATTTTATTGGAGTTGCAGCGGTTAAATTACACAAGTTCAAATTTCAGCATGTGATTGTGAGAGGTTGAAAGCTTGTCATTGCCTAAGTTTTCAACTGTGCGAAGCCTATGTAGAAGCAATCAGAAGCTTAAAGCAACAGTTTCGGTCATACACTACACAGCTCAAGTTTAACTCAAAGTGCAATGAGAAACAGTCTCGAAACTGTGATGTGCTGACAAGCAAGCCCATCTCGATCTTTCTAATTCACTTAACTTGGTTCAAATTTAAAGCAGAATATGAACATACCAAGCAAGTAAATGACTCAGAACTAGAGACATAGCAACCTAGCATATATGAAAAGCACAAGTGATTTCAACATATTCTACAAATGCTAGTTGCCAAACTCAATGGTGAACATTTTCAAGTTTTATGTTCATTAAGCAAATTCACCATTCATAAAATAGCTCAGCTCACAACATGCATCAGTGAGCAGAAAGAGCATAAGCTACAAGCATCATCATAAAGCATCAGAGCAAAACTAGATAGAGCATAATCACATTCTAAGGATTATATACATGAAGCTCTGAATGTAAATATGCATGATGAAATGCAAAGACTAACTCATCAGAAACGAAAACAAAACGAAAAAAAGAGTCAGTCTATGATACACGAACCAAAATGTTTCCCCCAACTAAAAGGGGAAACACACACCAAGCTCACCTCTCAACCTAGCAAAAGTTGATTGGTCCAAAGGTTGGTGAAAATATCAGCCAACTGATCATGAGTATCGACATGACGAAGGTCGATATCACCCTTCTCATAGTGGTCTCGCAGAAAATGAAAGCGCACATCAATGTGTTTGGTCTTAGAGTGCAGCACGGGGTTCTTAGCAACGCTAATAGCACTCGTGCTGTCACAAAGCAAAGGAACGCAAGAAAAGCTCAGACCAAAATCACGCAAAGTGGCCATCATCCAAAGCAACTGGGAACAACAGCTAGCCGCAACAACATACTCAGCCTCCATGGTAGACTGAGCGACACTAGACTGCTTGCGAGAAGACCATGATATAAGAGAAGAACCAATAAACTGACAAGTCCTAGAAGTGGACTTGCGCTCAAGTCGGCAACCAGCAAAATCGGCATCAGAATAACCACAAAGGGAGAGGGTGGAAGAAGCAGAATACCAAATCCCAAATTTTGGAGTGAAGCATAAGTACCTCATAATGCGCTTGACCGCCTGACGGTGAGAGGTGCGTGGCGACGACTAAAATCGCGCGCAAAGACACACCGCGAACTGAATGTCCGGGAGTGTCGCCGTCAGGTACAGCAGCGACCCGATCATACTCCGGTACTCCTTCTGGTCCACATCTTCTCCATCCTTGTCCGCATCCAGGGCCGTCGTGGTCGACATGGGTGTTGGAAGAGGCTTGGCCTCACCCATATCAAATTTCTTCAAGATATCCTTGGTATACTTACCCTGGTGCACAAACGTTCCCTCTCGAGATTGCTTGATTTCCATCCCAAGGAAAAACGTCAACTCACCCATCATGCTCATCTCAAACTCCCTGCTCATAGTGTCTGCAAACTTGGCAACTAAAGCATGAGAAGAACCACCGAAAATGATATCATCCACGTAAATCTGGACCAAGAGAGTGTCATTGCCTTGCTTGAGGAGAAAAAGCGTTTTATCCACACATCCCATTTTAAAACCCTTAGCAAGCAAAAAGGTTTTCAACCTATCATACTAGGCTCTAGGGGCTTGTTTCAAACCATACAAAGCTTTGTGAAGTTTAAAGACGTGGTTTGGAATTTTGGGTTGTTTAAACCCTTTGGATGCAGCAAAAGCCAAGAGAATCCTAATTGCCTCCAAACGAGCTACAGGAGCGAAAGTCTCCTCATAGTCTATCCCCTCCTTCTGACTATACCCCTGGGCTACAAGTCTGGCCTTGTTTCTCACAACATGGCCATCTTCTCCTTGTTTGTTTTTGAAAACCCATTTTGTCCCAATAGGCTGACACTCAGGAGGAAGAGGAACAAGAACCCAAACCCGATTTCGCTCATAGTTTTCTAACTCCTCATGCATGGCATTGATCCAATCAGGATCAGATAAAGCATGTCCAACATCTCGGGGTTCAAAATCAGCAACAAATGCAGAATGAGCAAAGTGAGAGATTTGTTGTGACCTTGACCGAGTGACACGTTCGCCGATGCTGCCGATCATCTGTTGAGGCGGGTGTTGGTGCTGGATGTGTCATGGCACCTCCCGAGCTGATGAAATCTCCCCCTCAACAACAGCTGGTGCCTCCTCGGGTACAAAAGGTACCGCTCGAGGTGGCGGATCCCACGGCCCCAAGTAGTCGAAGAAGAAGGGTCGGGGCCGTGAGCGGTAGTAGAAGCCGCTCGTTGCAGCACAGCAGGTGGAGGTGGTGCTGGGTCATCCATCCCTTCAGCACCCTCGTCCTCATCATCAAAGAGAGGCTCACCAACCTCATGATCACCTGCATGCTCAAAACGAGAAGAAGGACAAACCATGGTCTCGTCGAAGGTGACATCGGATGTCTCCATGACTCGGTTATTATCAAGGTTAAGTACACGATATGCTCGAGTGTGAGTGCCATAACCCAAAAATACACCGTCAGAAGAATGAGACTCAAACTTGTCCAGGTTGCCATTCTTGAGTATAAAACAGTGGCAACCAAAAACTCTAAAATAACTCACTTTGGGCTGTTTTCCAAAATGCAACTCATAAGAAGTCTTTTTCAAGAAAGCTCGGAGAAAAATGCGATTGGAGGTATAACATGCAGTGCTCATAGCCTCGGCCCAATATCGCCTAGGAGTCCTATGCTCATCGAGCATCATCCTAGCCATCTTTACAAGGGTCCGATTCTTCCTCTCTACAACACCATTTTGTGGCGGTGTGTAGGGGGGAAGAAAACTGATGTTCTAAACCCAAAGAGTTACAAAACTTCTCAAAATCTGAGTTTTTGAACTCGGAACCATTATCACTATGGATAGCTCGCATCGAGTTCATAGGGAACTCGTTCTGAAGACGCAAAAATAATTGCAAGCAAAAGAGAAATTCTCAGTCTTCTCCGTCAAAAAGACGACCGGAACGAATATTCGAAAAATCGTAAACAACAACCAACACATACACTTACCCCCCAACGGAGCTCACCCGAGCCCGGACCAACAAGGTCCATGTGTAAGAGTCTCTAGGGCGCTAGTCATGACCTGAGTCACTAGATGGTGGGGAGCAGCAACACATCTTTCCATGTCTACAAGAATGGCAAAACCAAGATCATTCTCCATGCACAAACTTGGCAATCTCGGAATTAGGCCAAGTGAAATAAGACTTGCAAGCAGTCGAAGCTCAAATGTCCTAGTCTCCTATGCCACTTCCAAAAGATCAGAGGGGAAGAGTCCAGCCAAAAGACAATGAGAAAATCCCAAAAGAATCTGAGAAAAAATCGCCACGAAAGACTTTCCCAAAGGGCGAAAATTCAACATACAAGAATTGCCCATGAGGATCCAAATACGACTGAGATTCGGCTAAAAACGGAATCTCATAGCATCATCAAAAAGTTGCAAACAAAAAGAAGGTAAAATGCAAGTTACAAAACAAGGAGGCAACATCGCGAAACACAAAGTGCTCTTAACTCGCACCGACCACGAGACAAACACTTTACCTTTGCTTACTGTCGCCGAAGGTGATAAACTCATTGCCGGTTACCAGACTAAGGACTGGAGAACCATGGCATTTTCGGGCATGTGCCTCAAACAACCGGAATCCACCAACCAAACGTTCTCCAATCGTTTACCTACTCAATTAAAAGACATAGGGGAGAGCATTACGGGCCAACACTGGGTTAGTGGAAAAGTTAGTAAATACTAAATTACTTTAAATAAATTTAAAGTATAGGAGAATTACAGTGTTGGGCCGGCGCTCAAAAGAACGGTTAGCAGAAAAACCATTCCTAGCACGCATCGGAAGAGCGATCACCAGTAGAGGAAAAACGTGGTCCGCTAAGGGAAGAGAGTCCATCGCGCTACTCAAAAACGCGATAGCGAAAACGCTCAGTAAAGCCACCGCCAGGGGTTCCAGAGCCCACAACTGCAGGAATCCGCCGGACGTTCTCTTCCGACGGCTTAGGCCTAGGAACTTCGAGGTTTTGCGACCCTCTAGGCCTAGCAGCACGCATCTGAACATTCGACACATGTAATCGTGGAAAGAGGTACATGTCCGTGTTGTTAATCTACTTTGAACGGCGCGCATCTCTCTTGCGCGAAAGCAAAACTCATCAAGTGTCAATCCCTCCACAGTGCTCACAATGGTAACTCACAGCTATCATAGGGGTTGTTGGTACTCACGGTAGTGGGTGTGGATCACTTTGCCCTTCTGTGGACTGAGCTCCTCTTGGATAGGTGGCATTGTGTCTAGTTTGTTCTTGAGGTGGTTGGTTTTGGAGACCATGACTTGTTTCTTGGGTGGAGCTCTCGGAGGTTCAACAATACCCCATCCTTGGTTTAGGCTTTAGAGGCTCTTTGGGTGGAATCTTGGTAAGCTTGGGAGTAGTGGTCGGAGTTTGGGCTTCTCACACGGGTTCAGACCACTCGACTCTCCAATCTTGCCAAAAGATGAAGCGCACTCACCAACCTAAGTCAAAGCCTACACCTGGACCTCCAGCAGCACGCTTGAATTGGGGATCATCATCCCAAGCTGTGCCTACCACTAGACACCCCATGACAAGATGGTCCGAAGGTATGTGTTTTCCTCCTCAGTTTGCATCTTGTCATGCTTCACGTTCGCAATCTCCATCTCCAAACCCTCACACAGAACGCATCTAGACACACAAGTGCTACCCGAGCTGGCCTTCTCAAGAGACACAATCTTGGCATTCTTCTCTGCCAACTCGGATTGCAAGCCCGCACAGGACTTGCACGCACCCAACAGCAAGGATCTAGCTTTAAGCTCATCCACCTCTCCTACCAACACAACATACTTACTTCTCAAAGTGAGAAGGTCATTCATGTGTGTGGAGCACATCTCCCACTCCTCCTCCTCAGTGACAACAACGGTGGACTTGACAGATTCAAGTTCCTTCACTGTATCCTCCCACTTCTGCCTAAACTCCTTCCGCTCTCTAGCAGCACGTCTAAGCAGTTTGTCTTGACTAAGAAGGGCGGCAGTAAGTTTCTCGACCTCAGCAGAAAGCTCATCGGGGGTCTGAGATACCTGGGAGGTGTCGTCGTCCTCGTTGTTCCGAGGGATCTCCTCCAGCTCGCTGTCGATCTCCTTGCCGAGGGCCATGGTGCAGAAGCCCTCGTTGTCGGCGAAGAAGCAGAGACCGTTCAGCTTGTCCTTGATCCTCTTCTTCTTCTCAGACTTGTCGTCGCTTGAGGAAGCGGAGTCGTCATCCGAGTCGTCGACATCGCTGAGCGCGGCGAAGAAAGCACGTTGCCTAGCTTGGGCCTTCTCCAAGTACTTCGTCTTGATGTACTCCTTGTTGAAGCTGCCCTTCCGCTTGTGCTTCGCGGGGACGTACTTCTCCTTGCGCTTGCCAGAGTCGTACTTGTGCCCATGATCCGCCTTGCCGAAGACTTGCTTGTTCTTCTTCGGGCAATTGGCGATGAAGTGGTTGGGGTCGCCACACTCGAAACAACCCGAGCGTCCTCCTCCGCGGCGACGGTTCATGTAGTTGTTATGGAATCGCGAGAACCGGTTGGCGAGCAAAGCCAACTCGTCATCCCCCATGAACTCCAGCTGCTCCTCTATGACAGAAAGAAGAGAATAGAGTGCAAATCCTCCAGAGGGGTTAGCAGAAGAGCCAAAAAGCAAAGCCATCGACGGGCCAGAAGGATTTTCATAGGAAGCCCTCGCCATGGCGTCAATCTCACTGGACTTGAGCTTACTGAAGAGCTCGTCGCATGTGAGGGTCTCATAGTTACGTGATTCGATGATCGCCTGAACCTTTGAGTCCCACACCGATTGATCAAGAGTGTGCAAAAGCTTCAAAGCTCTCTCATGATCGTCGAAAGGCAACAACTCCTTGTTAGCCCTCATCCTGTTGACAATCACCTGAAAGCGAGCGAATAAACTCTCTATGCTCTCGCCAGACATGTGTCAAAAGTTCTCATACTCTCACTTGTGCGACTCGTCGAGATGGGTTTTGACTTGAGTGGTTCCCTCATGGAAGCGCATGAGGGTAGCCCAAATCTCCCGAGCCGTAACGAGGTGAGAAACGCGATCAAACTCCGTCATGCTCAAGCATGAGAAAAGAGCATTACGGGCTCGACTATTGGCATCGTGCTCATCAATCTGATGCTGAGTAGCACGAGCAACCAAGACCACGTAATCGGCAGAGTTGCAAATATCCCAGATGGAAGCTCCCAAACTCTGCAGATAGGCCGACATGCGTATCTTCTAATACGCATAGTTCATCCCATCGAAAAACGGCGGTTTGTCCACACCGCGATCCATGTCGCCTTCGGTGGATCTGGAACCGGCTAAGGTGGAAGATCCTTAACCTGCTCTGATACCAATTGAAGGACCGAGAATGCAAAACCAAAGCGACCAGAGGGGGGGGGGGGTGAATGGGAGCTCAAAAATTTCTCTCGAAACTTTGCCTTCGTCCCTAAAATCAACCCCAAGAGCTTCGACAAAAACCATGATGCCCACGACCCTTGGAAGAGGCTGGATGATCCCTAGGATCACAGCGAGGCACCACCAAGCGATAGCAAACCAAATGCCAAAAGTACCGGTACAAGTTTGACCTCTAAAACCTGGTCCCGAACGTAGATTGAAGCCTACATCGAGAAATCCTTAAATATCGATGCTAACAAGTGTTGACGGTGCTTAAAGCATCATTTCACCATCAACATTTCACCAAAACCAAGGTAAAAACAACATAAAAAGTAGAAGATTTGGTTTATAACTAACCTATTTCCACATGTGCATAGTTTCTTATCTTAATGCAGGAAATAATGGAATTTGGGCCAAACAAGAGTACCAAGAGCAAGGCCAAGCCACTCTAGCCCATTTGGGCCTGAGCAAGGTGGTGGCCGCCACCTATTACGGGCGGCCGCCAGGTCACTCGTGCCAAAAATGGCCCAAGCCACGTCATCGATCCATGGGAGTCACCTCAAGCTCAAATCTTGGCCATTGCACACTAAGGCAGTTTGATCCAAGGGCTAAGAAGAGTATCACCTGGATAGTGGGCTTTGGACACGTGTCTAAACCCTAACCATCCCTCAAACCGACTTAGGAGAGCAAGTGAAGATCGTTGGATGAATGGCGGTTGCAACGAAAGGCTGAGAGGTGGCGGGCGCCAGGGTTTGGTGGCAGGCGCCACCCCCTAAACCCTAACCGACCTCCCCCTCACTCTATAAGTACCCCCCTAGCTTCCTAGCACTATAAATAGGCCCCTTGAGCTCTCATTCGGGGAGCCTCACACCATTCCTCACCATTTGGTTAGGTTAGCACACTTGCTATGCTAGAGAGATTAGAGAGACTGTGAGTGCCTCACTAGAAGAGGAGCTGGAGAGGAGAAGAGTAGAAGTCTGGAGAGTCCCGGAGTTGTCGGAGACCTCTGCTTCGCTCTGCTCTGCGCTTCAACTTTGGTAACTTAGTATCTTATTTATCTTCAAGTATTTACTTTCAGTACTTGTGTGTTTGTTTCATTGCTTGATATTAGTTTCAAGTGCTCTAGTTCTAGTACAGGGCTAGTAGTAGTAATATATAGATTAAGTGTGGTACTTAGGCTATATATTGCCAGTGAATACGGCTAGGCCCCCGGATAGCTGTGGTAGCAAGCAGGTGGTGACAGCCCTGTGCGCCTTGAATTCCACCACCTAGTTGGTCTAGTTTAACAGTAGGGCTCGTTGTGCTAGCGTTCAACCTAAGTCAGTGGTAAGGCTAGTACGCCCACAGTACACCAGTAAAGAACTTAAATCACTAGAAGTCTAATAGAACTAGGATCTACCCTAGTAGATAGTGCCCGTTCCCTTCAACTATCCTAGATATCCTTACCCCCCTAGTTTTCTCAAAATCACTTTGCGTTCCTCGTGGATTCGATACCCCAGAATACTCTGAGGTGAAAAGCTACAACTGACAGCCGTGCGCTTGCGGTTTCTTCTGCGTGCCACCCGAGGTGTGAACAAGCTTTTCTGGCGCCGTTGCCGGGGAACGGTAGCTGATTTTTGAGACTAGAGTTAGGATCATGTTTACCCTCTCCACATGGAGAATCAATCTATCTTACAATTCGCAGCTCCTAAGAGTTTGCGATTAGAGCCACATTTATCATCACAACCTATATATGCCGATAGTTACGAATTGCGCCCCGATTTTATTAACAAAGTTCAGGAGAGCATGTTTACGGGATCAGAAAATCCCTACACACATCTACGTGAGTTTGAGCAAGTCTGTGCATGCTTGAACATATCGGGCATTTCACCTGACACTGTCAAGTGGAAGCTGTTTCCGTTCACTTTGACGGGAGCAGCTAAAACATGGCATGCTCGAACCGTGCGAAGTGCCGGAGGAGACTGGGGAACTTTACAGACCAAGTTTATCTTGACGTATTTCCCTATCCACCGAGTGGTACGACTATGAGTAGAAGTAATGACCTTTAGACAAAATGATAAGGAGACCTTAGGGGAGGCTTGGGACCGTTTTATTGATTCAATCAATTCAGGACCCGATTTAGCCATACCCGATCCAGTGCTCCTTCAGCATTTTTATGTCGGTCTAGAGAAAGAGAGCGCTCTTCACCTTGATCATTCGTCAGGTGGAGCGTTTCTTCATCTTTCTCCACAAGGTGGAAAGGAGGTTCTTGATAGAATTCTCGAGAATATTCCTTATACTGGAGTTTCCGATGAAATCCCTGAGGAAGAAGTCGTAGAAACCCAAGTTTCGACTGTAGAACAACAAGAAGAGCCCGAGTCTAGCTCGCTGGACTTAGCGGAACCTATTCCGTCCACATTTGGGAGAGAAATTCTTTCGGAATTTTTGGGCGAGATAGAGGATGATGTGTTTAAGGATTACGGAAATGCTATGAACTACTCCGTTCAAGCTCTCCCATCCGACAAACTACTTCCTGAGTCCTCTGATGGAATCTATAGCCGAGAGCGTCTTTTGGAACTTTCAGCTGTCATGAGTCATGAATGGACAATGGAAGCCGAAGTATCAGAAAACATTCCTCGCATAGATAAAGTACCTAGCATAATAGATTGTCGAATTAGGGGAGAAAGAGCCTTTGCCTTTTACGACCCCGTCGTGGGAATTAATGTTCTTGCTAGTAATTACGTATCCAGAACATTCCCTGACCTTCAACGACATCCAACTAAACGGTGTTTAAGAGACCCAAATGGTGACATCTTGGAAAGTGAAGGAATCCTAAAGATGGTCCCCATCCAAGTAGATGGAGCAGACATGGTCTTAGATTTCTACATTTTTGATGTAGTCCTTTTTGACGTCTTCTTAGGACAACCGTGGTCCATACTTGCCTTGCAAGGACCATGTCAAGAGCACTTTAATGCTCAAATCGGTGGAAAAGAGTACTCAGTACCTTTTGTTCGTGCATTAAATTCTATTGCTGAACAACCACCAGAACCAGATCTTCTCGATCAAGACAGAACCTCTACTCTTTATGAGTTGGCTCAGCCTGATTTTGAAGAAGATTCTGAGTTCTTTGTTGAAGAAGAAGCCGAAACAGATGAACTGTTTCGCTTAGACTAATCGGAAAAGCCATCTCGACCTTCCATAGAGCTAAAACCTCTGCCTGAAGGCCTGAGATACATCTTTCTAAACAAAGACCCCGAGACTCCCGTAATCATTAGCAGTAAGCTATCTGAAGAGGAAGTCCGTAGGTTGACCCTTGTCTTAGAAAAACACTGATCTGTCTTTGGCTATTCACTTCAAGATTTGAAGGGAATTAGTCCAAATCTCTGCACCCATCATATCCCTCTCGATCCCGAGATACCCTCTTCAAGAGAGCCACAAAGACGACTTAATAACGCTATGCGTGAAGTCGTGAAAAAGGAGGTTCTGAAACTCTTGCACACGAGAATTATTTATCCAGTTCCTTATAGTGAATGGGTAAGTCCTGTGCAAGTAGTTCCCAAGAAAGGAGGTATGACAGTTGTTAAGAATGAGAAAAATGAGTTAATCCCTCAACGTACTGTCACTGGATGGAGGATGTGTATAGACTATAGGAAGCTGAATAAAGCCACAAAGAAAGATCATTTCCCACTTCCTTTTATAGATGAGATGCTAGAGAGATTGGCAAACCATTCCTTCTTTTGCTTCCTGGATGGATATTCTGGTTATCACCAGATCCCAATCCATCCAGATGACCAAAGTAAGACCACTTTCACATGCCCGTATGGAACTTATGCCTATAGACGCATGTCCTTTGGACTTTGCAATGCGCCGACATCTTTCCAACGGTGTATGATGTCCATCTTTTCCGACATGATTGAGCAAATCATGGAGGTATTCATGGACGACTTTTCGGTCTATGGGAAAAACCTTTGACGATTGCCTAGCCAATTTAGACAAAGTCCTCCAACGCTGTGAAGAGAAGGACCTAGTTCTTAACTGGGAAAAGTGTCACTTCATGGTGAGGGAAGGAATTGTCCTAGGACATCGAATTTCAGAACGTGGGATAGAAGTGGATAAAGCCAAAATCAATATAATTGAACAATTGCCACCACCCACTAATGTGAGAGAAATCCGAAGCTTCTTGGGCCATGCCGGCTTTTATAGAAGGTTTATTAAGGATTTCTCACAAGTCGCTAGACCCTTAACGAGCCTGTTAGCAAAAGGCGTCCCGTTCAAATTTGACGAGGATTGTCTAGAAGCTTTCAATATTTTGAAAAAGGCTCTAACTTCGGCACCAATCATCCAACCCCTAGATTGGAATTTGCCGTTCGAAATCATGTGTGATGCTAGTGATTATGCTGTGGGGGCCGTCCTTGGTCAAACTAAAGATAAGAAGCATTATGCTATTTCTTATGCTAGTAAGACCCTGACTAGCCCCCAGCTAAACTATGCAACCACATAAAAGGAACTTTTGGCCGTAGTCTTTGCCATAGACAAATTTAGATCTTACTTAGTGGGAGCTAAGGTGATTGTTTATACCGATCACTCTGCTCTAAAATATCTCTTCACTAAGAAAGATGCTAAGCCAAGGTTGATCCGTTGGATCCTACTCCTTCAAGAATTTGACCTGGAAATAAGAGACAAGAAAGGAGTAGAGAATTCAGTAGCTGATCACTTGTCTAGACTACAAGTCAATAATTCGGACAATCTCCCAATAAATGACTTCCTTCGCGATGATACCCTTCTAAAAGTCATGTATAGCAACCCTTGGTATGGAAACATCGTGAATTTTATAGTCACCGGCTATGTCCCGCCGGGGGAGAATAAAAAGAAACTGCTATATCAAAGCAGAACGCACCTGTGGGATGAACCATATCTCTATAAGGTCTGTGCAGATGGACTCTTGGGAAAATGTGTCCCCATAGAAGAAGCAACAAAAATCATAGATAGATGTCACTCCGCCGAATATGGAGGACACTATGGAGCTTTTCGGACACATGCTAAAATATGGCAAAGTGGTTTTTATTGGCCATCCATGTACGAGGACACAAAGAATTATGTGAGACGTTGTCCTCGTTGCCAAAAGCATGGTAACATTAATGCCCGAGATGTTATGCCACTCGTGAACAATCTCCAAGTTGAGTTGTTTGATGTTTGGGGTATAGATTTCATGGGCCCTTTCCTAAATCCTATGACGCCGAGTACATTCTTGTGGTGGTGGATTATGTCTCGAAATGGGTAGAAGCCATACCCTGTCGAGCAGCAGATGCTAAACATTCGAAGAAAATGTTCAAAGAAAACATCTTTCCTCATTTTGGAGTTCCTAGACTAGTCATTAGTGACGGAGGCCCTCATTTCATAGATAAGAGCTTCCGACATTTCTTAGCTAGTCAAGGAGTCCAACATAATGTAGCCACTGCATACCACCCCCAAACAAGTGGACAGGCCGAAACGTCCAATAAACAAATAAAGAATATCTTGCAAAAGACGGTAGAAGAAATGGGAAAGGGATGGAAACATAAGTTACCCGAAGCTCTGTGGGCCTATCGGACTGCCTATAAGACCCCGATTGGAATGTCCCCATACCAACTAGTTTATGGGAAAACTTGTCATCTTCCTATTGAACTTGAGTTCAAAGCTCATTGGGCCATTAAGAAATGGAACATGGACGTTGACCAAGCTGGCCAAAATAGGAAGATGCAAATTTCCGAACTAGAAGAATGGCGAGAGAAAGCCTATCACAGTGCCAAGCTCTATAAAGAGAAGACTAAGAGATGGCACGATAAACGGATCAAAAAGAAAGAGTTCGAGGTAGGAGATAAAGTTTTACTCTTTAACTCCCGTGTTCAACTTTTCGGACATGGTAAACTTCGAAGCAAATGGGAAGGACCTTTCAAGGTTGTTGCAACCTCTTCCCATGGAGCCGTCACATTAGAAAGTGACGATGGGAAAATCTTCAAAGTCAATGGACAAAGATTAAAAATATTCTATGACTTTGATAAAAATGAGCTAAACGAAATTGATATAATTAACTTTGAAGTAGCTCAAGCCCATGACAATTAATGGATGGACCCAATTTACCCCTTGTCTATTTCATATACCTAGTCCATCCAAAACCCCGAGAAAGGCCTCTTTAGGCCCAACCAAGCCATTTCGACCTCGGAACTTTGAAATTTAGGAGGCTTACCTTCTCCCGCTCGATGCCCAGCGAAGGAGGAGTGGCGGCCGCCACTCCCAACTGGCGGCCGCCACCAAACCCTGGCGCCCGCCACGCTAGGGGGTGGTTTAGAGGCCCCTCTCCACGTGGCAGCTAATCCCGAGCTCGGGAGAGTGAAAGAAGGAGGAGATGAGGACGTGTTAGTTCATCTAAGGCTTATCCCTCCACTTCTCCCCCTTCTTAAAAGAAGAACTCCTTCTTCTCCCTCCATATTCACGAATCCTAGCCAAGCCTCCTCCAAAACCATCTCGTCTCCACGGAAATCCGAGTCCTATAACCCTCAAGGATCCATCTCGTCCTCCACCAAAGCCATCATCCGATCTTTGATCGACGACGACATGGAGGTACTTGACATACCTCCTTTAGCAATGGTGCTGCCTGACGGCACTTATGTTAAGGGGACACCACCGGAGGGTGTAGGGAAGGCACCAGCCACCACTCCAGTGGCGGGCGCCAGGGGTGAAATGCCCCCTGGCCTCGTCTTCGCTCCGTCTTCATCCTCCTCCAGTGGCGCCACCCGAGAAGAAATTGAGGACGCCCACCAGGCCGACCACAGGGGAGATCACCCCGAGGAAGTCTCCGGTCGTCAAGGCTAGGGGTGATGAAACGCCCACTCCATCAAGGGCGAAATCCCGGGTCAGCTTTGGCTCGGATAGCCGCACCCGCAGTTACAACCCTAATCCCAAGAGGGCTAAACTGGAGGTTTACGGCGTGAGAATGCCCGATGGGCATTATGAGAAGAGGCTACGTGAGCATGAGGCGAGCACTCATGACTCCAATGGGTCGCTCTCCGAGCCATCCGTGCGCCGCCGTCTCAACCCATCGCCGGCAGGAGTCCCCGGCGAGATGGAGCACAACGGTGGTGAGGAGGGGTTAACCCTCGAAAAACTCGCCGCCGAGGTGAAGAAGCTGCGCAAGGAGAAGAGCGCCTTGGAGGATCAAGTCACAGAGATAGCCCTCTGGCGAATGGATATGGAGGATCGGTTCACCATCCTCCGCAAGGGCTGCACCTCGAAGATCAAGCGTCTCTTCAAAGAGACAGGCTTCGAGGATCTCTACGAGGCTCCTTCACTAGATTAGATTAGATTTAGGGTGTCTAGTTTGATTTTTAGTTTGATTTAGTTTAAGTTTAATTTTGCTTGATTTAAATTTCAGTTTGTTTAAATTTCAATATTTGCTTAGGAAGTTTCTATAATGAATAAAAAGACACCCTTATTTTCTCCTTCATCAAGTTTGTTCAAATAAAAAGTACCAAAACTCCTAGTGTGGGGGAAATCCCCTGTCTAAACACCTCTGTAAAACGTGATAGAATGTTCAAAACTGTAACCTGAACTTAGCAAGGTAACTACCACGTTGTTTGCAAGCCGCATGGGCCAAAGCCTATGGCGTCCGCCACTTATTTCTGGCGGCCGCCAGGCCACTCTGCACCGAAACACCCCCGGTGAACCCCTAAACCTGTGTTTTAAATTCTGTATAATTTGGATCACTGGATGTCTCGGTTTGAACTAAAAATGCAGCTAGGAAATAATAAAAAAAATGCTGAAACAATTTCTTTTGAATTGAGTGTTTACACGACATGTTATTCTACCTTTTATTCATGTGTAGTAGCCTACTCATTTTGATAGGAAAGTCAACCTAGGTTGTTGTTTGATAAGATATAGAAGTAGTAATTGAAATTGCATTAGTACTCTGCTACAACCTTGGGAGTTTTTATTTTGAAAACCAAAATTACCATGGTTCATGATCTTTCTTCCCTATCCACCTACCAAAGACAAAATATTAGAGTATAGGAGAACAGCCCATAAAGCCTTCTAAATCAATCTTTGAGCTTTGTCTAGAATAGTTGATCTAGGTAGAAGAGTTTAGTCATGCTCTAAAAGCCAAGGCAAACCATGCCTTTTTGAGAGAACTCTCACACTGAGAGTATACTCATGTAGTTCTCCTCCAAATTTTGTTCTAAAAGAATTATATAAATTTTCTCATTCTTTCAAAGGACATGGCTATATAACATCTAAAAAAAAGAGCAAATGCTCTAAAAAGGACAAGTGTCCAAGTATTCAAAAAAAAGAGAGCAAATGCTCTAAAAAGGACAAGTGTCCAAGTATTCAAAAAAAAGAGATGCATATAGCCATGATCCTTGGTAAGGGAAGAGTTTCAAAAAGAACAAAGGAGTTGAGTTAGTCCACCCTATACCTTGGCTAGTGCATGACTATACTCTCTCATGATCCTAAACTTGACTTAGCAATAAAAGAGAGATAGAAGTGCCTTACATTCCTTCCTTTCCCTATAAACTCCACATAAACCATAGGATAGACTCTGGCATTTTCTTTTGCCATAAAGTGAGGATATACACCATGAGTGCCTTGAGATTTAAAGAGAGATTCAATGAACCATGATTTTTATTTTGAAAATATCCTGAAACCCCAAGGTATGTAAAAGAGGAAAGTGTGTTCCTCTTGCTTGCAAGATATTCTATCCTTCAACCGCCATAGGTATGATTTATTAGCCACTTAGAAAGGTTACTAACATGAGTATAGGTAGTTGGACATCTTGTGTGAATGCTTAGTTCAATAAAATTGTTTCAATTCTTAAAGTCCATGCTTGCTCGGGACGAGCAAGAGGTTAGTGTGGGGGAGCTTGTTGACGGTGCTTAAAGCATCATTTCACCATCAACATTTCACCCAAAACCAAGGTAAAACAACATAAAAAGTAGAAGATTTGGTTTATAACTAACCTATTTCCACATGTGCATAGTTTCTTATCTTAATGCAGGAAATAATGGAATTTGGGCCAAACAAGAGTACCAGGAGCAAGGCCAAGCCACTCTAGCCCATTTGGGCCTGAGCAAGGTGGCGGCCGCCACCTATTACTGGCGGCCGCCACCTATTACTGGCGGCCGCCAGGTCACTCATGCCAAAAATGGCCCAAGCCACGTCATCGATCCGCGGGAGTCACCTCAAGCTCAAATCTTGGCCATTGCACACTAAGGCAGTTTGATCCAAGGGCTAAGAAGAGTATCACCTGGATAGTGGGCTTTGGACACATGTCTAAACCCTAACCATCCCTCAAACCGACTTAGGAGAGCAAGTGAAGACCGTTGGATGAATGGCGGTTGCAACGGACGGCTGAGAGGTGGCAGGCGCCAGGGTTTGGTGGCGGGCGCCACCCCCTAAACCCTAACCGACCTCCCCCTCACTCTATAAGTACCCCCCCTAGCTTCCTAGCACTATAAATAGGCCCCTTGAGCTCTCATTCGAGGAGCCTCACACCATTCCTCACCATTTGGTTAGGTTAGCACACTTGCTATGCTAGAGAGATTAGAGAGAGTGTGAGTGCCTCACTAGAAGAGGAGCTGGAGAGGAGAAGAGTAGAAGTCTGGAGAGTTCCGGAGTTGTCGGAGACCTCTGCTTCGCTCTGCTCTGCGCTTCAACTTTGGTAACTTAGTATCTTATTTTATCTTCAAGTATTTACTTTCAGTACTTGTGTGTTTGTTTCATTGCTTGATATTAGTTTCAAGTGCTCTAGTTCTAGTACAGGGCTAGTAGTAGTAATATATAGATTAAGTGTGGTACTTAGACTATATATTGCCAGTGAATACGGCTAGGCCCCCGGATAGCTGTGGTAGCAAGCAGGTGGTGACAGCCCTGTGCGCCTTGAATTCCACCACCTAGTTGGTCTAGTTTAACAGTAGGGCTCGTTGTGCTAGCGTTCAACCTAAGTCAGTGGTAAAGGCTAGTACGCCCACAGTACACCAGTAAAGAACTTAAATCACTAGAAGTCTAATAGAACTAGGATCTACCCTAGTAGATAGTGCCCGTTCCCTTCAACTATCCTAGATATCCTTACCCCCCTAGTTTTCTCAAAATCACTTCGCGTTCCTCGTGGATTCGATACCCCGGAATACTCTGAGGTGAAAAGCTACAACTGACAGCCGTGCGCTTGCGGTTTCTTCTGCGTGCCACCCGAGGTGTCAACAACAAGTATCAAAGATACCTAGAGAGGTTCCTAGGTGAACAATAGGGGCAAACGAGAAGTCCGGAAACCAAGCGGAAAAGTCGGGAGAGCAAACGCACTAAAACGCAACACTCAGCGAGTTCCCGGACTGTCTGCCAGTATGGTCCCGGACTGTCCGGCTCAACCGCGGACTGTCCGCGAGGGGATGGCGGACTGTCCGTCGGGAAAATCCCCGAAACAGCATTGCTGCTGAAGTCCCCTGCACTCTTCCTGGACTGTCCGCGACCGTGTACCGCGGACTGTCCGCCGGTCACTCACAAGCAAAACACCCTAGGAACACAGCCACTGGTCCGGCTCGTCCCCGATGCGCGGACTGTCCGCGGGCACAACGGCGGACTATCCGCGAGTGCCTAGTGAGGGCGATTTTGGTCGCCCTTCACACAAATCCTCTCAAATCTGAATCAAATCACAATCCCTTGTTCCCAAACTTGGAGTGGATGATCACGAGGTAGTTGGGAGACTATCCCCAAGAAATCATCCGCTCAAATCAACTCAATCATCGGGAAATCGAAAGGAAAGGAGTATGAACGAAAAAAACGCCATGAAAACGAAATCAACCCGATCTACTTGTTCGTGAGGAGTTAGATGAATTCCTTCAGTGGAAATGATCTCCTCACTATAAAGAACAAGTTGATTCAAATGGATTTCGAAAAGATGTAGTAGAGAGGGAGATCGAGTGACGGGAAAATCACGGAGAAACAAAGAACGCGAAGAGCACGAACAAAATGCGAATCAGCACATCGATCTGCAACCGTGTGGCTACCACACGCTACAACAGTGAGATTACGGTCTCACTTCCTCAAAATCTCCAGTACACAGAGGTATGGTTCTCTGCGGATCTCAGTTGCTACAGCAGGGGATTGGGAGAGCAGGAAAACCTAGAAGGCAAAGAGCAAAATGACTGAGATGGGATGGGAGGTGGGTGTCTCCCTCTACTTATCCTAATTCTAGTTCCCACTCTACCCCTAACTAATTACAGAGCGAACCAGCTAAACCCTAGGGTTATTCTGGACCAACTCGAAGTGGATGCTGATCCGACGGCCACGCCCGCACAACTGGTAGCGTTGCCTCGACGCAACCTCACCGATTGCCACCACGTGCCGCCACCGCTCTGCTTGTCCTTTTCACGGACTCCGCCCCTGGTTTTGAGGCCCAAACCGGAAAACCAGCCTTCACGACCAACCCCCGGTTTTGAGGCCCAAACCGGGAAACCAGCCATCCATAGCCTGAGTTTTGTGGCCCAAACTCAGAAACCTGCAGCGCCCAGGTTTTGAGGCCCAAACCTGGAAACCGACCTCAGCCCGAGTTTTGTGGCCCAAACTCGGAAACCATCAGCGCCCAGGTTTTGAGGCCCAAACATGGAAACCGTCAGCGCCCAGGTTTTGAGGCCCAAACCTGGAAACCGTCCACTCGGTTGTTTTTCTGTGGCTCAACCACCAAACCGAGCGGTAGAGGGGATGCACCGCCCGTGCACCCCGTCCACCGACACGTGTCCCCAGGTCCTCGACCCAAGCAACACCGTACCCGCAAGTCTTCGCTCGTCGCTGTCCCAGGCTGTCAGCCACCACAGCTGATCCTCAGGCCATCGGTCCCTCAGTCCAAGCCTCACGTCCGCTCTTCGCCACTCTCGGTCCATCGGCACGGCACGTCTCTACTTGACATTCACCTTGCCTTCGATCACTATATCCGTGCTCGACACCTGCACAACACAAGCCAAAGAACATGCGCATTATCCCAGTTGACAATCACTCATCACTCTAGACTCGACATACACCGATGTATCCGCATGGATTGAGACGATCCTTAAACAAATATCGATCTACAAAAAATTTTACATCCGATTTTCACCGGCCCTAGCCGGTTTCGTCGAATTTAGATTTGCAAAAAAGGCTAGGAAAATTATGTTTTCTGCGATTCAAGTTTAGACGTTGGGAACATTTAACTCTTTATGCAGGAATTCAGTGACTGGTATAGCCCTTATGTGTATGTGATGCATGTATGTAATTGTTTCATGGCTTGCACGTCATGTAACATGACAATATGGCAGGAGCCACATAGATATTGTCATCAATTTGATGTAATGGCATGCGTGCCAAATTGTGATGATCCCACTCGTGACTATGTAATTGCTTTATTAATACGCTAGTTGTAGCTAGTCTTGGTGGATTCATCGCTGGAGGATGGCGTACATGCACCATGTAGATGGAGATCATCATGATGAACAGATTGGCGGAGATGGAGATCTCCAAAGTGACACTGGGCTATACCAAGTCATATCTATGTTGATGCTATTCTCTTATTATGTTATACTTTCACGTGTGATTCATGTTTATTGTCTACATGCGGTAGTGAAAGTGTAGAACGATCCCTCAGTAATGTTCAAGTCATATGCTTCCCCAAACCTTGCACTGTCATATGTCTTGTACAATCGGTGGCGCGCCTATGAAATTAGGGTGTCACTGATTTTCCTTGACTAGGCAGGTTCGTATCGGATACTTACTGCAGAAGGGTTGGTTGCTTGAACAAGGTCATCCTAACGGTTAGGGACCTTGAAGCATAAGGAGTTGAGCACGCATAGAGATGCTGGCCAACAACAAAAGTCATATGTGATATGATTAGCAAAGAGTTGCTTACCGATCTACCATGTCGACTAGCGGTGATGCTAAAGCTCACTAGTAGACTTGTTAGTTTGGGTCTTGAATCACTAAGATTCAATAGAGGGATATTGATCTTAGTGGGAGTAAACTTTATTAAAGTTTTAATATCATTTACTCTGTCTTGGATACATTGTCTTAGTATTTTGCATTTACTTTTGTTGTAGATCAATGGCACCTAGCAATCCACCATTTACTTTATGTTCAATCCTTGAGAAAGATAAGTTGAATAGAATAAACTATGCGGATTGGATCCGCAACCTGAGAATTGTTCTCAGGGCTGAGAAAAAGGAAGATATTCTAGACACCCCATTACCAGAGGAACCTGCTGATAATGCGCCTACTGCTGAGAAAACCGCTTACAAGAAAGCATGTGATGCTGATCTTGAAGTGGGATGCCTGATGCTTGCTAGCATGGAGCCAGATCTGCAGATGCAGTTTGATAATAACCATACAACCTACGATATGATTGTGACACTGGACGAGATGTTCCAGACTCAGGCTAGAACTGAAAGGTTCAATGTCGCTAAGTCTCTTGCTGAGACTAAACTAGCAGAGGGCGTAACAGTTGGGCCACATGTGATCAAGATGGTTGGTTACACAGAGAGGTTGGAGAAGCTAGGCTTCCCAATTGGTCCAGAGCTGGCTACTGACTTCATTCTCTCTTCTCTCCCACCTAGCTATGGGAACTTCATCTCGAACTACCATATGCATGATGCGGAGAGGGGCTTGAATGAGCTGTGTGGCATGCTTAAGACAGCAGAGGCAGACATCAAGAAAGGTGCTGGTAGCAGCCATGTGATGGTGATCCAAAACAAGCCTAACTTTAAGAAGAAAGGCAACTTTTGGAAGAATAGGAAGGGCAAGGGCAAGGCCAAAGATGTGATGTCTAAGCCAAACCCTCCTGCGCCTGGCGCTGTTGGACGAACTCCTGATTCTGAGTGCTTCCATTGTAATGGGAAAGGTCACTGGAAGAGAAACTGGAAGGTGTACTTAGCATCCTTGAAGAAGGATGGTGGTGGTAAAGGTACTGCCGCTGCTCATACACTTGTTGTTACAGATATTTTCCTCGCTAACTCTTATATCAATTCTTGGGTATTTGATACCGGCTCGGTTGCTCATATTTGCAATACAATGCAGAATGATAAGAAGTAGAAGCGTTGGAAAAGGGGAGGTTGATTTCCGTGTGGGCAACAATGCAAGAGTTGTTGCGTTAAACGTCGGGACGATGCAACTACACCTCCCATCAGGATTTATTTTGGAGTTGCATAATTGTTATTTTGTTCCAAGTTTAAGTCAAAACATTGTATCACCTTCATGTTTGATGAAGGATGGCTATTCATTTGCGAGTAAAGACAATGGTTGTGTGATCTCTAAGAATGATATGTTTGTGGCTTTTGCATCCATTGTGAATGAGTTGTTTATTTTAAATCTTGATGATGCACCTATGTCTATCTGTAATGTAACTGCTAAAAGGCCTCGGCTTAATGAGTTAAGTCCTACCTATATGTGGCATTGTCGTTTGGGTCATATAAGTGAGAATCGCATGAAGAGGCTCCATGCTGATGGGTTTCTAACTTCATTTGATTTTGAATCATACGAGACATGTGAGGCTTGTTTGTTGGGCAAAATGACCAAGTCGCCTTTCACAGGTTTTCCTGAGAGGGCGTCTAACTTGTTGGAACTTGTACATACTGATGTATGTGGACCAATGAGTACGACAACTAGAGGCGGATTTCAATACTTCATAACCTTCACTGATGATTTTAGTAGATATGGCTATGACTATCTAATAAAGCATAAATCTGAGACATTTGAAAAGTTCAAAGAATTTCAGAATGAGGTAGAGAATCAACATGGCAAGAAAATTAAGGCCTTGTGATCTGATCGTGGAGGCGAATATTTGAGCCACGAGTTTAGCAATCATCTTAAGAGTTGTGGAATTGTTCCACAACTTACGCCACCCGGAACGCCTCAGAGAAACGACGTGTCTGAGCGACGTAACCGGACTTTGTTAGACATGGTTCGGTCTATGATTAGCCAGTCGGACCTTCCTTTATCATTTTGGGGATACGCTCTAGAAACAACCGCTTTCATATTAAACAGCAAGATTTGCAAGATACATACAGTTTTCAATGTAGCAGATCCTTTGACAAAGGCCCTTCCACAGCCTAAGCATGAGGCGCACGTGAGTTCTATGGGTATTAGATATCTAAAGGATTAACTCTAGTGCAAGTGGGAGACTGGTGGGAATATGCCCTAGAGGTAATCATAGAGATGATGATATTTCTATTGTATCCATGATTTATTATATGTTCATTGGATATCCATTAAAGACAACTTGTATTGATTGGCAATTATGTGAATTGTCTGTGAAACTCTTTTACTTGTATGGTTATTCGATAGTTGTCCCTGATCGGAGTTCATGTGAGGACACACATGAATATTAGATCAGCACATGTATTAGTTCATGACTATGTTTCACAAGTCATAGACATAGAGATGTCAAACTAATAATGTGAGCACATGTATGACATGGGGCTGGACTGACCCAACATGAGATGTTCATTTTATCTCTTTACACATCATGTACGTTATGTCCTTCGACCTGAGATTGTGGTATGTACTCAAGATGTGAATCGACTTACTTAGGGACTGTCAAACGCTACTTCGTAACAGGGTATTCATAAAGATAGTCTTCGGGTTTGTCAGGAAACATGCCGTGAGAAATAGATGATCAAGATGGGATTTGCCCCTCTCCATGTGAGAGAGATATCACTGGACCACTCAAATAGTTGGATCATAAAATGCATGGCCATGCTTAGGTTAAGTGTTAACCTATTGAAAGGATCAAGATGCCCAAGAGGGGGGGGGGGGTGAATTGGGCTTTTCTAAAACTTCTTGCGATAATAAAACTTATCAAGCCCCAATTAACCCCCTAGTGCCTAGAAGAGTGTTTGACAAGAATCAATTGCACAAAAGACTATCGCTAAACCATTTCTACTCTAGCATTGCAATTCAACTTATGAAAGAACAACAAGTAAATTCGGAATTGAATTGCTCAAAGGTAAATGCGTAGAGAAGAGAGTAGAGATGACATGACGATCTTTTTGCCGAGGTATCGAGGTGTCGGCACACCCCCCTAGTCCTCGTTGGAGCACCCGCGCAAGGGTATCGCTCCCCCTTGATCCGCGCAAGGATCAAGTGCTCACTACGAGCTGATTCTTCGCCACTCCGGCCCGGTGAATCGCTCGCTACCGGTCACAACTTGGCTTGGGTCACCCACAATGCCTCCGGATGATCACCAAGCTCTCCGATCGCCACCAAGCCGTCTAGGTGATGCGGATCACCAAGAGTAACAAGCAAGAACTCTCACTTGACCAACGCAAGGCTAATGAGATGAGTGGATGCACACTTGCTACTCTCTATTCACTAATGAGGTGTTTGATCACTCAATTATCAAATCTCTCAACCTCACTAGGCCTCTTGCACTCACTTGGAATCACAATGTGTTTGGCAACCTTTCAAATGAGCAAGAGTTACAGCATGAATGAGGGGGAGACATATTTATACCCCCCAACTCGAAACATGCACGAAGGGGTAAGTCCAGCTAGTTACACACTGACCGGACGCACCTGTCGGGGTGACCGGACGCGTCCGGTCAGTGTCTAACGGCTACGTGACGTTAGCCCTGACACCAGTACGATACACTGACCGGACGCACCCATGCGTCCGATCACCACTGACCGGACGCATCCGGTCATCAATTTCCCTCTCTGGAACCTCTCTGGACGCGACCGGACTCACCCCCTGGTGCGTCCGGTCGAATACTGAAGAGCGTCCGGTCGCAGCCAAGCCTGCTCCTCAGCCAAACCTACTGACCGGACGCACGCCCCAGCGTCCGGTCATTAGGGTTGGAGCGTCCGGTCACATTTTGAGGTTCGAAACGACTTTGGTTTGCGACGCTCCCTTCACGAACTTTCTTCCTTATGATCTTAGGGACCTTTCTAAGCTATCTAGGGCTTTGGTTAACAAGTGTGCACCACACCTAACTCAAAAGTCTCACCTAGGTCAAGCTACTCATTCAAACCCCTCTTTATAGTACGGCCAAAGATAAAACAAAGACCTATGCTACTCTAAGTGTCCTTCAACACCAAATGACACTTAGCACTAGCCTATCACCGTCTTCGTCGTCCATCCTTTGAAAACCGAACGAATTCCATCGCAAAGGGGGCATGAATACCATAGTGCCCTCACGATCATCATTACCATGACTTAACTCAACTGTTTCTGCAAAACACACGTTAGTCATAGTAATTTACCGTCGTCATCCAATCACCGAAACCCACTGGGGGCCTAGATGCTCACAATCTCCCCCTTTTTGGTGATTGATGACAACCTCAAGTATGTTTGAAAGAGAGGTGAGGTTTTCAACAACTTGGTTTATATAAGCATGTGACAATAAGATCAAAAGTGGTTAGGCATGCTTATACGGACCAAGTCCACATAAATACTCAACATATAAGAATTAACACAAGTACTTATGAACAAGCTCATTTATCGGAGTATAAGTGCGGAAGCAACATAAATGAGCATAAGCAAGTGACATGTATAAGATAACGAGTGAAGCATGACATGTCACAACTGAGCATAAACGAGTGACATGAGTATATAACAAGTGTAGCACCACATGTCACAACCAAAAGACATACACATATCGTACGGGTGCCAAAAGATAAGTGCAAGATCAAACAAAAGAACCGAAACCCTCTCACAGGCTCCCCCAACGTCTAACATACGCTCTCTCCCCCTTTGGCATCAAAGACCAAAACCTAAGGGTCGGAAGGCGGGAGTGGAGCAGACGAGCCGGGCGACGAGGTGCGCGGAAGAGTCTCGAACTGAGCCAGGTAGGTCTCCTCGTCGGACGACGTACTGAGAGCTGACTGACCCTCTGACACTGGACGTGAGGGAGAAGCGGTCTGGGTCTGCTCAACTGGCTCTGGAGCGGTCTCTGGAAGAGGGTCCACGGTCTCAGTCGCGACCACTGACACTGTCAACGAAGTCTCAGGAGCTGAGCTGACAGGAAGAGTCTGACTCTGAAAGGTCGGCGGCTCAGACGACGCTACTGAGGAAGGTAGTGTCTCGGTGGTACCAGTAGCTGGAGCAGGAGCTGGAGCTGAGGTCACCGGCAACTGAAACTCGGGCGGTGTAGGCAGGCCGGTGAGCTCGCTGAAAGAGGCTTCCAGGCTCCTTGGTGTCACTAGGACCGACTCCGTCTGAGTAGGAGTGAAGCCTGACCGGAGCGGTGTGAACCCTGGCAGCTGCCCTGGCTGAGGTGAGGTAAACCACTGCGGGTACTGAGGGAAGGGCGAGACCGTCGACGGAGGCACTGACGTGAAGTAAGAGGTCGACGGTCCTGGCTGCTGCAGCTGAAACTGTGACGGCTGAGGTAACTGTGGAAGAGCCGCCATCCTCTCCATGAAGGCAAGAGTTTGAGTCTGGAGCTGAATCATCTGCCGCTGGAGAGCGTCCTGGCGCTCCTGTGCCTGAGCTGCTGCCACTGCCTGTGCCTCTGCCAGTCGAGCCTGCTCCTGTGCCTGTCGGCGCTGCTCCTCAGCCTGACGCTGAACCTCCTCAGAGAGACGGGACTGCTGCTGCTCCATCCGAGAAAGTATAGCTAGAAGAGCTGGATCGGAGCCGGCCATACGCGAGGAGGAGGCCTCGGAATCGTGAGCTCCCTGTGGACACATCCTCGGAAGAGGAGCGTAGTCGTCATCGGTGCTGTCAGACGGGAACTCATCGTCAGGGTCCTCTCCCTCTGCCTCTAGTGCTGCAAGCTCAGCCTCTGCCAACTGATTGACAGTCTCGTCCTGCTGTGCCTCTGTCTCGGTGACAACCGGCCTCTGGCGCTGACCTCTCGGACGAGTGTCTGGACGGTCCCCGGCAATCTGGCGAGTGTCGTACACGGGGAACTCCGTCGGAGACTGGAGAAGCTCTGGAAGCAAACCCGGAATAAGCCGCCTCAAAAGGTAACAGATGATGTGAGCATAGGGAAGCTGGCGATGACCCTTGAAGCCCTCGGCCAATGTGTCCTCCATCTCAGAAATAATGACATCCCAAATGTCGAACTCGAGCTGTGAAACCAGGTGGTGAACTAACCAGATCTGTATACGTGTCAGCCCCTCTCTGTAGCCTGTCCGGGGAAGAAGAGTGCGCCTCATGACCTCGTTCACGAGACGGGCCGTCGGCGTCAAGTCACGAGGACGCCGGCTGGACCCCTCGCCTTACGGCTCCCGGAAGCAGGCACGAACCAAGTCCGCTGGTGGAATCTCTCCTGCGTGAGGTCGCCTGGGTGGCTCGGTCTCTCCATAGCAAACGGTGTGCACTCTAGTCGGATACGCTGTCAGACCGAGGTACTCTCTGGCACGTGAGCTGTAGAGCCTGTAGGACCTCCCCCTGAAAGCGAAGTGGAGGAACCGGTGATCCGGGGAGATCCACAGGGACGCGTAAAACTGTCGCACCCAGTCCTCGATGTACAGGCCACCCCGACCAAGTAGATCTGCCAAGCCAGGTAGGTATGAAAGCATCGGTCGGATGGCCTCACCAGCAACTGCAACTATCGTCTCCAGCGGGCAAACTCTGTGAGCACGGATGTGGACGCCGCTGTTGACATAGGCTTTGTAAAAATCCTCCTGAAGAACTGTGTAGAATCCCTCGGCGGCCTGAGGGTGCCTGGCAGCTGGGAACCACTCCTCGTACGGAATCAGACGTAGAGCCTGTACCTGACGTGCCGTCGCCGCCCGCAGGTCCAAGTGCTCCACAGGTGGGGGTCCCTGTGGCCTCGGAGGGGGTCGTCCACCCCGCCTCTGCCCCTCAGGTCGAGGAGACACCTGAGTGCGAGAGCGGGTGGACCTGCGGAGTGGCTGCTGAGCTGGCTGCTCCTCTGTCTGACCCTCTGCCTGGGTCTCTGTAGCTGAGCTGGGCTCTGGAGCTGAACCACTGGCTGTAGCCGCTGCGAGAGCTGAAGCGGCCTCGGACGGGAACTGGAAGTCTGGAGGGAGAAGCTCAGCTGGGTCGTCGAGAGAGTACTCGTGATCCTGAATCCGGACGACGCCGCCCTCAGTCCGAAGCAAGGCCTGAACCTGCTGCTCTGTGAGAAAGTCGCGAATGCGCGAACCGGTCGGCTGACCACTGCCCTGACTGGCCGGCTCTGTAGACTAGTCGAGAATCCGGAGACCACCTGTCGAACCCCCCAGCTCGGCTCTCTCGGCTGCTCGAGCGGCTGCAAGCGCGATCTCTGAATCCCGATCGAGGCGCTTGCGCTTCTTGGACACCATCTTCTGCGGCCTCTTCCCCTTGTCACCAGAAGGAGGACGAGGAGGAGGAGGGTCTGCCCCGGGACCTCCGCCGACGTTCTTGCAGCGAGCCATCGCTACAAGAACAGAACAACTGGCACTGAGAGTAACTGAGAAACTCGGCAACAGAAAACCACGGCCACTGAGGAGACCAACTGCCACTGAGGATCACTGCCACTGACAAGAGAACCTGGACTGAACCTCAGAGGCTTGGCCTCGTTCCGTATCCGCGAGCTTGGCCCCGGATTTTGCTGTCACTGCCACACGGCTCACTGAAACGGTCCCGACTCGCTGCAATAGATAGGTGGGAATATATATAAGCATATAATCTAGAGAAAAGAAGCCTATCGGAAGCAAAGCAAAAGGAAAGAGAGATATGAGGCATGGCTTTGCTACCTGACACGACGCGACGAACGGACAAGCAAAGGGAAGAGACCGACACGTGCGGGCACCACAACCTCTTGCCGGAAGGATCTGCGCGAGAATTAAGGTAAAAACGTGGTTAGATTGACAGGAAAGTTGGTTGGGGCATTTTCACGAACACGTTGCAGGCACGGTTGGTTTGGGGAGCTTACGGGGAGGGTGCTGGGCTGGCCGAGGAGGTGCTCGCCAGACGAGAGGTACGGTCGACGTGAAGCCGAGCGCCGGCGAGGGACGGATCCGGCAGGTTGAACGTCGGCGGGGAGGCGAAGGCTCGGCGGAGGCACGGCGATGCGAGCGGCCAAGATGGGGCACGGCGGCGCAGGCGTGGTGGTGGGAGGGCACGGCGGAGGGGTGCGGGCACGGGCACGGGCATGGCGGTGCGGGCGGCCGAGGAGGGTCACGGCGGTGCGGGCGGCCGAGGAGGGTCACGGCGGCGCGGAAGAAGGGGGACGGCTCGGGCGCGGTCGAAGAAAGAAGACGAGTGAGGAGGGGCCCACGAGTCAGCCGGAGGAAGTTATTGCGCAAGTTAAGTGGCGACCGGACTCACGGGGGTGTGACCGGACGCACAGGACCCGAGCGTCCAGTCACGAACAGAGAGTTCCCGAGACTTGATTTCAGCGATCGGACGCGTCCTGTCGTACGCGACCGGACGCACGGAGCGTCCGATCAAACGGCAGCAGACGACCGGACTCACGCAAATACTTGTGACCGGACGCGTCGCAGGTACTGTTCATCTGCGCGTGATTTGCACTGACCGGACGCACCGGGAGCGTCCGGTCGAAGCGTCCGGTCACAGGGAAAACCCTGTTTTGACTCGATTTTTCGCGCCGACTTCTCCCAACCAAGTTCCAACTCAAAGAAGATGCAAATAAACACTAGTTGGAACTTAGAGGAGTGACCTCTCTCAAACCCTCAAATTTTTCAAATATGTTGCCATAGGCTAAGTTAGTTTTCTAGATAAAATAGGCAATAAAACCCGAGGAGACAACATGTGGCCACCAAAACTAGGGGAATTAACCAATTGGATCCTCAAATGCTCCCCCTAGCGGTGGACGAACACAGCGGTTGCTCAAAACATAACCGAAAAGAAACGACAAAGCAACAAACATGCATATGCAATGCAATACGAGATTTGAATCTAGGTTGCTTGTCAAGTTTGCTCATGGGTAAGCTTCTTCACACGCTTTTTAGGGTGGTTATCTTAACCACGTCTGACATGCCTATATGCATAGCGGAATTTAGACATGGCATATGATACAATGCAATGCAAAGACAACCCCCTTTCACCTTTTGACAAAGTTACTTAGATCAAGCACATTAAGCTCACTTCGCAATCTACAAAGGGTGTTCTCATCTAGGGGTTTTGTGAAGATATCCGCCAATTGATCTTCGGTTCTAACTCCCTCTAAGGATATATCTTTCTTTGAAACATGATCTCTAAGAAAGTGATGGCGAATATCTATGTGCTTTGTGCGAGAGTGTTGAACTGGGTTGTTAGCAAGCTTAACCGCGCTCTCATTGTCACACAACAAAGGTACCCTTTCTAGAACTACACCATAGTCTAAAAGGGTTTGCTTCATGTAAAGGATTTGTGCACAACAAGCACCCGCGGCTATGTATTCCGCCTCGGCGGTAGACAAGGCCACACTATTTTGCTTCTTTGAACTCCATGACACTAGTGATCTCCCAAGCAAATGGCACCCTCCGGATGTGCTTTTTCTATCTACTTTGCAACCCGCGTAATCCGAATCGGAATACCCAACGAGTTGGAAGTTAGCTCCTTTGGGATACCAAAGGCCAAAGCTTGGGGTGTGCTTTAGGTACCTAAGGATTCTCTTCACTGCTATGAGATGTGATTCCCTAGGATCGGCTTGAAAACGAGCACACATGCAAACACTAAACATGATGTCAGGCCTAGATGCGGTCAAATATAACAAACTACCAATCATAGAACGGTAGAGAGTTTGATCAACCGGGTTACCTCCCACATCTAGGTCGAGGTGTCCGTTGGTTGGCATTGGAGTCTTGATAGGCTTGCAATCATCCATGTTGAAGCGCTTGAGGAGGTCTTTTGTGTACTTCTCTTGAGATATAAAAGTCCCCTCCTTCAATTGCTTGACTTGAAAGCCTAGGAAGAATGTGAGCTCGCCAATCATAGACATCTCGAACTCCTTCGACATCAAATCACCAAATTCCTTGCAATAGGCTTCATTTGTTGACCCGAAGATGATATCATCAACGTAGACTTGACAAATGAAGATCTCTCCATCAAGCTTCTTGGTGAATAGTGTGGTGTCAACCTTCCCAATGGTGAAGCCCTTCTCAATGAGAAAGTCCCGAAGGCGCTCGTACCACGCTCTAGGGGCTTGCTTGAGCCCATATAGCGCCTTGGACAACCTATAAACATGATTAGGATATCTAGGGTCTTCAAACCCGGGAGGTTGATCAACATAGACTAGTTCATTTATAAAGCCATTTAAAAATGCACTTTTCACATCCATTTGATATAGTTTAATGTCATGATGTGATGCATATGCAAGGAGGATACGGATGGCTTCAAGTCTTGCAATCGGTGCAAAGGTCTCTCCAAAATCCAAACCTTCAA
Source organism: Coix lacryma-jobi var. lacryma-jobi (assembly GCA_009763385.1). Lineage (NCBI taxonomy): Eukaryota > Viridiplantae > Streptophyta > Magnoliopsida > Poales > Poaceae > Coix > Coix lacryma-jobi. The sequence continues at coordinate 66,340,947 of CM019828.1, forward strand.
CTTGAGAGAACCCCTTTGCCACTAGCCTTGCCTTGTTTCTAACAACCTTGCCTTGATCATCTTGCTTGTTTCTAAACACCCATTTTGTTCCAATGACTCTTGCGCCTTTAGGTCGCTCTTCAAGTGTCCAAACTTGATTGCGGGTGAAGTTGTTCAATTCTTCATGCATAGCATTCACCCAATCCGGATCACCTAGAGCTTCATCTACAATGGTGGGCTCAACAAGAGACACAAAAGAGTGATGTTCAATAAATAAAGCAAGTTTTTGAGATCGAGTCATTACACCCCTTGTAGGACTCCCTATGATGAGATCTTGAGGATGAGCTTGTAGTAGAGGAGTAGTCCTTTGATCAACCACTTGAGGGGCCGCTTGTGGAGCACCAACATCTTGAGCTTGTACCACCATTTGATCATGGGAGACATGAGTATCTTCATTCGGATCCCTTCCATCTTTGTCATCATCAAGTGGTACATTGGATGAGGATGGCTTGTCAATGACTTGCACATCATCATCATCATCTTTAGGCTTGATAGCTCCAACCGGCATGTTCTTCATGGCTTCCCTCAATGGTTCATCACCTACATCATCAAGATTTCCATGCTCTCCTTGAGAGCCATTAGATTCATCGAATTCCACATCATATGTTTCTTCTACCATCCCGGTGGCATGGTTGAATACTCGATATGCTTTGGACTTCAATGAGTAACCAACAAGAAAACCAATATCACATCGGCGTTGAAACTTCCCTAGGTGTTGGCGCTTCTTGTAGATGTAGCATTTGCACCCAAACACTCTAAAGAAGGATACATCCGGCTTCTTGTTGTTGAGTAGCTCATAGGGGGTCTTGCCAAGGAGACGATGGGGGAACAACCGGTTTGATGCATAGCAAGCGGTGTTGATTGCTTCCACCCAAAATCTTTCCGGTGTAGTGTACTCATCTAACATAGTCCTTGCTAGGGTGATTAGTGTTCGGTTCTTCCTCTCAACTACCCCATTTTGTTGTGGTGTGTAGGTTGCGGAGACTTCATGCTTGATCCCAACTTCATCACAATATTGCTCAATGTGGGTGTTGTCGAACTCTCTTCCATTGTCACTTCTTATCTTCTTGATCTTCAAGTCGAACTCATTTTGGGCTCTCTTGGCAAACTTCTTGAATGAAGGAGTTGCTTCGGATTTGTCATGAAGAAAGAATACCCAAGTGTATCTAGAGTAGTCATCAACAATCACTAGACAATAGAGATTTCCACCCAAGCTAGCATATGTTGTTGGTCCAAATAGATCCATGTGAAGTAACTCTAACTCTCTTGATGTTGACACAAAGGCTTTGGTTGGATGTGTATTTGCAACTTGCTTGCCGGCTTGACATGCACTACACAATTTATCCTTCTCAAATTTGACATCCTTCAAGCCCCTAACCAAATCCTTCTTCAATAGCTTGTTGAGAGTGTTCATTCCAACATGTGCTAATCTTCTATGCCATAGCCAACCAAGTGATTTCTTAGTGAACAAGCATGTCTTCAAGTTGGCATCTTCGGAGGTGAAATCTACTAGATAGAGATTGTTGTATCTAAAGCCTTTGAATATCACTTGTGTATCATCTTTCTTGGTCACAACCACTTCCTTGTCGGTGAACAAGCATTGAAAGCCAAGATCACATAGTTGCCCAACGGATAGCAAGTTGAAGCTCAATGATGCAACTAGTAGCACATTGGAGATGGTATGATCATTTGATATAGCCACTTTGCCCAATCCCTTGACATTGCCCTTTGAGTTGTCACCAAATGTAATCTTTTCTTGGTCATTGACATTCTCTTCTAGTGAGGTGAACATCCGGGGATCACCGGTCATATGTTGTGTGCAACCACTATCAATCACCCAATGAGATCCACCGGTCTTGTAGTTCACCTACACACACAAAAAATCAAGCTTGAGCTTTTGGGACCCAAACTTGTTGCGGTCCCTTAACCTTCTCAACTAGTGACTTGGCAACCCAAATTTGCTTTGGTCTACTCTTGTTAGGTGGCCCCATAAACATGACCTTCACTTTGCCACTAGAATCTTGTCTAAGCATGTAGTGAGCATTGAAAGCAAAGGGCCTAGCATGCTTGGGCAAGGGTGTGGGCTTTGGCTCTTCACAATCATGAGCAAAGTGACCTTCCTTTCCACACTCATAGCATCTTCCAATCTTCTTCTTCTTTGGCTTAGTGATGCTTTTGCGTTGCTTCATCTTCTCTTCAAGAAAGCCAATGCCATTTCTATTTGTCTTCATGACGGTGTTCATAAGAAGCTCACTTTGAAGACATTGGCCCTTTGTGAAGTTCCTCAATCCGGTGGTGAGGTGTTCCTTTTCTTTCTTGAGCTTGTCATTCTCTTGTTGGAGCTCTAATTGAGATGGTGTCATCTTGTAATCTCTCTCCATCTTCAATCTCTTGTTCTCTTCTTTTAGCATGTCAAGCTCAAGTGTCATGCTATACTCATCATCTTGGGTCTCAACAATGACTTGCTTTGTGGTTGCAAGCTTCTCTAGATCAACTTTGAGCTTTGCATTCTCATTCTTGATCTTGATGTAATCATCATAGTGATCGGCCACAACCACACTCTTGCCTTTGCCACTAGCTCTTTGCTCATCATGCTCACTAACCAAGTCCTCACAAGATGTTGCTATGTCACACTTAACAACAAGGTTAGGAGCATCATGTGTCTCAAGTGAAAGCATATCATAAGAAATGGTGAGAGCATCATAATCAACTTTCACTTGAGTGTATTGTTCTTTTAGCAAAGCATAACTAGTGGTAAAGTCACTATGCATCTTATCAAGTTTTTCATTTTTAGCTATGAGCTCCTTGTTAGAGGACTTGAGCTCCTTGATAGTGGATGACATAGTTGCAAGTTCATCTTTTAGTTCATCACTAGCATGAATAGCATGATCACATTTTTCAACAAGAGATTCATTTTCATCAACAAGCTTCTTATTCTTAGCTCTAATCTTTCTTATGATTTTAGAGTAGTCATTTAGCAATTTGACAAGTTCATCATAAGTGGGAGCCTCAAATTCACCATCACTATCACTAGAGTCATCATCGTTTTGTACCTTCTGGTCACCCTTGGCCATAAGGCATAGGTGTGTAGGTGATGATGGCGACGGTGGTGGTGGTGGTGTAGAGGATCCAATGACTAAAGCGGCCACCTTCTCCTTCTCATCATCACTATCTTCATTTGATGAGCCACCGGAGGAATCAATGTCGGTGAGCCAATCACCAACAATGTAAGCCTTTCCACCTTTCTTGTGGTATTGCTTCTTCTTCTTGCCATCCTTCTTGTAGTAGGGCTTTTCATCCTTCTTCTCATCTTCACTTGATGAGTCATACTTCTTGCCCTTGTTCTTGTTCTTGTAGCTTTCTTTCTTGGGCTTGGTGCATTGATGAGCAAGATGGCCAAGCTCACCGCAATTGTAGCAATCCATTTCGGAGATTGGCCTCCTCTTGCTACTTGTGAAGAACTTCTTCTTTCTTGAGTCAAAGTTGACTCCATTCTTGTGAAGCTTCTTCAACATCTTGGTGGTCCTTCTCACCATGAGAGCAATGTTGGAGTCATCTTCTTCATCACTTGTGCTCTCATGATGCAACACAATAGCCTTGGACTTGCCCTTCTTGTCATGGCTAGCTTTGAAGGCCAAGTCCTTCTTCTTGTCGGTGGAGGAGCCACCACTTGGTGTGATGTGCATGTACATCTCATGCGCATTGATCTTTCCCAAGATTTGAGTTGGTGTAGCGGTGGAAAGATCACCTTGATGTAGCACCGTCACGATGTGTCCATACTTCTCAATTGGAAGGACACAAAGAATCTTCCTCACAACATCGGATGGTTGCATTTGCGTGAGGCCAAGTCCATTTAGCTCTTCTACAAGAACATTCAACCGTGAGTACATTTCATTTGCACTTTCATTAGCATGCATATCAAAAGAGTGAAGTTTTTGCATAACTAAATGATAGTGTTCCTCACGCTCACTCTTGGTTCCCTCATGGAGCGCACAAATGTTTTCCCATAGATCATGGGCATTTTTGTGGTTCCGAACACGGTTGAACACATCTTTGCAAATGCCTCTAAAAAGAATGTTTTTGGCCTTTGCATTCCATTTATCATTTTCCTCCTCATTAGGAGTGAGGCTTGTGCCTTCCTTGGGCTTGGCAAAGCCAGTTATGGCGGCATCACGGCATTTCACATCAACCGCTTCTAGGTACGACTCCATACGAATTTTCCAATATGGAAAGTCGTCTCCCTCAAACATGGGAGGTGGTCCATCACCTCCGGACATCTTAACTCTAGGCGGTTAAGCCTAAATCGAGAGCACGAGTCTCCGATACCAATTGAAAGGATCAAGATGCCCAAGAGGGGGGGGGGGGTGAATTGGGCTTTTCTAAAACTTCTTGCGATAATAAAACTTATCAAGCCCCAATTAACCCCCTAGTGCCTAGAAGAGTGTTTGACAAGAATCAATTGCACAAAAGACTATCGCTAAACCATTTCTACTCTAGCATTGCAATTCAACTTATGAAAGAACAACAAGTAAATTCGGAATTGAATTGCTCAAAGGTAAATGCGTAGAGAAGAGAGTAGAGATGACACGACGATCTTTTTGCCGAGGTATCGAGGTGTCGGCACACCCCCCTAGTCCTCGTTGGAGCACCCGCGCAAGGGTATCGCTCCCCCTTTATCCGCGCAAGGATCAAGTGCTCACTACGAGCTGATTCTTCGCCACTCCGGCCCGGTGAATCGCTCGCTACCGGTCACAACTTGGCTTGGGTCACCCACAATGCCTCCGGATGATCACCAAGCTCTCCGATCGCCACCAAGCCGTCTAGGTGATGCCGATCACCAAGAGTAACAAGCAAGAACTCTCACTTGACCAACGCAAGGCTAATGAGATGAGTGGATGCACACTTGCTACTCTCTATTCACTAATGAGGTGTTTGATCACTCAATTATCAAATCTCTCAACCTCATTAGGCCTCTTGCACTCACTTGGAATCACAATGTGTTTGGCAACCTTTCAAATGAGCAAGAGTTACAACATGAATGAGGGGGAGACATATTTATACCCCCCAACTCGAAACATGCACGAAGGGGTAAGTCCAGCCAGTTACACACTGACCGAACGCACCTGTCGGGGTGACCGGACGCGTCCGGTCAGTGTCTAACGGCTACGTGACGTTAGCCCTGACACCAGTACGATACACTGACCGGACGCACCCATCTGTCCGATCACCACTGACCGGACGCGTCCGGTCATCAATTTCCCTCTCTGGAACCTCTCTGGACGCGACCGGACTCACTCCCTGGTGCGTCCGGTCGAATACTGAAGAGCGTCCGGTCGCAGCCAAGCCTGCTCCTCAGCCAAACCTACTGACCGGACGCACGCCCCAGCGTCCGGTCATTAGGGTTGGAGCGTCCGGTCACATTTTGAGGTTCGAAACGACTTTGGTTTGCGACGCTCCCTTCACGAACTTTCTTCCTTATGATCTTAGGGACCTTTCTAAGCTATCTAGGGCTTTGGTTAACAAGTGTGCACCACACCTAACTCAAAATTCTCACCTAGGTCAAGCTACTCATTCAAACCCCTCTTTATAGTACGGCCAAAGATAAAACAAATACCTATGCTACTCTAAGTGTCCTTCAACACCAAATGACACTTAGCACTAGCCTATCACCGTCTTCGTCGTCCATCCTTTGAAAACCGAACGAATTCCATCGCAAAGGGGGCATGAATACCATAGTGCCCTCACGATCATCATTACCATGACTTAACTCAACTGTTTCTGCAAAACACACGTTAGTCATAGTAATTTACCGTTGTCATCCAATCACCGAAACCCACTAGGGGCCTAGATGCTCACACCTATGAGTTGTCCAAATATTGTGAGGCAAGGGAATTACATGTATGTGATTGTGGTGGTTCATCTGATATGATCTTTGCACGTACATAGGAGTTGACACGTCTTGCTAGAGGCCGCTGTCAACTATCGGGCGAGTAGCAGTACTCGGGATATGTCTATGTGTGCGTGAACCCATAGGGTCGCATGCTTAAGGGGCTGGAAGCCTGATTCGAGTTGGACTCGAATCAAACCGGGATTAGGGTTTGCTAATGGGCCTCCACGTCAGCGGGCTTATTAGGGACGCCTATAAATAGAAGGGTGGGGCGGCCAGGGTTTTAACCACGTCATTAGACAACTGCCACTGTCGCCCTTCGTCCACGCCCGCTGCTCCTCGTGGACCTAGCAGTCCGGAGGCGCGCTGCTTCCTCCCTGTATGTGTGGGATACCTCGGAGGTGCTGCATCTGGAGCACAAGGACGAACCGCACGTGGAGACGTGAAGGACGAACGTGATCAACTGCACGACACCACTGATACGCGCACGTCTACACCAAGACATCTTCCGCTGCATCTACGCGTCTAGTGGTAATCCCGTGATCTATAACTAGCAGTGGTTCCTGGTTTGTGAGGTCAAAAAATTTTATTTTCCGGCTAGCGTAGCATCCTCGTAACCCTTCAGGGCGATCACGACAAAAGTACGACTCCGGCAAGCGCAAGGAGAAGTACATTCCTACCAAGCACAAGCAAAAGGGTGGCTTCGACAAGAACTACATCAAGCGCAAGTACTTGGAGAAAGCCAAGGCTCAGGAGCGCGCTTTCTTCGCCACGCTCAGCGACGTCGACAACTTGGACAATGACTCCATGGCGTCAAGCGATGACGAGTCCGAGAAGAAGAAGGTTGAGGACAAGCTGAATGGCCTTTGCTTCTTCGCCGACAATCAGGGCTTTTGCACCATGGCCCAGGGCGACGAGGTCAACAACAAGCTGGAGGAGATCCCTCGCGACGACGATGACACCTCGCAGGTATTACAAACCGCCGATGATCTTGCTGCTGAGGTTGAGACACTTACTACCGCTCTAGTGGGTCAGGACAAGTTGCTAAAACTTGCTGCTAGAGAGAGGAAGGAGTTTAGGCAGAAGTGGGAGGATGAAGTGAAGGAGCTTGAGTTTGCCAAGTCCACCATTGTAGTCACTGAGGAGGATGAGTGTGAGATGTGCTCGAAGCACATGCTTACCTCGTCACTTTGAGAGGGAAGTATGTTTCTTTGGTTGGAGAGGTGGATGAGCTTAGGGCTAGACCCGTCTTGCTTGGTGCATGCAAGTCTTGTGCAGGCTTGCAATCCGAGTTGGCAGAGAAGAATGCCAAGATTGTGTCTCTTGAGAAGGCCAGCTCGGATAGCACTAGTGTGGCTAAGTGTGCTTTGTGTGAGGGTTTGGAGATGGAGATTGCAAACGTGAAGCATGACAAGATGCAAACCGAGGAAGAAAACACATACCTTCAGACCATCTGGTCATGGGTTTCTAGTGGTGAGCCGCAGCTTGGCATGATGATTGCCTAATTCAAGCGTGCTGCTAGAGGTCCAGGTGTAGGTTTAGCTCAAGGGTTGGAGTGTGCTGCTTCTTTTGGCAAGGTTGGTGAGTTTAGTGGTCTTAAGACGAATGACAAGCCCAACTCTACCACTACTCCCGAGCTAACCAAAATAGCACCCAAAGAGCCTCTCAAGCCCAACACCAAAGATGGAGTGTATGAGGAACCTCCGAGAGCTCCACCCAACAAATGTGGGCTCCAAAACCCAATCACCTGAAGAACAAGCTAGATACTATGCCACCTATCCAAGAGGAGCTCATGCCACAAAAGAACCAAGTGATCCACACTCAATATCGTGAGTACCAACAACCCCAAATGAGAGCGGTGAGGTACCATTGTGAGCACTGTGGGAGAGATGGACACTTGAGGGAATTTTGCTTTCGGCGCAAGAGAGAGGAACGCCGTGCTAAGGAGATGAACAATTCAGACATGTATCATCCTTTCCATGATATACATGCGCCAAATGTTCAAAGGAGGGTTGCTAGGCCTAGAGGTCCAATGCCTCAAGGTCCTAGACCACGTGGAGGTTTTGCCCGACGGGATCCTAGTTTTGTTGACTACGGACCCCGTGGCGGTGGCTTTGGTTTTGAGCATTACCCCCAATCACGTTTTGACTATCGCGGTGAGCGCTCTCCTCCCAGCGAACCACGTTTTCCTGTGCATGGTGATCGCTTCCCCCATAGGCGTGCTAGGAATGGTTTTTATACTGACCGTTCTTTTGAGCAGCCGGGACAACACTGGTATTCTTCTTACTTTACTCACCCCAGAGTTGGATCGTATGCTCACCCTATGTCTTTTTATTGATGTAGGTTGGTGGACTGGAGAACATTTGGTTGGTGGATTTCGGATGCTCAAGACACATGACCAGAAACTCCAAGTGGATCTCCAGCCTTAATCCAGTTGCCGGAAAGGAGTTTATCACCTTCGGCGATAATAGTAAAGGTAAAGTTGTATCGTGTGGTTCTATGCGAGTGAATGAGCATTTTGTCTTGAAAGATGTTGCTCTTGTATCGAACTTGCACTTCAACCTTTTGTTGGTTTCTCAGCTTTTGGAGGACGGCTATGAGGTTTGTTTTAAGCTGAATCTCAGACGTATTTTAGACTCCCAGGGGGATCTTGTGTGTTTGATCTCGCCTTTTGGAAAAGTTTTTTGTGTGAATTTCTCTGAGTCTTTTGGCACTTCTGGTTGTCTTGTGGCTGGATCTTCTTCTGAGATTTGGAAATGGCATAGGAGACTTGGCCATTTGAGCTTTGACTTGCTTGCAAGGCTAAGTTCACTTGGCTTAATCCAAGGATTGCCTAAGTTACACATGGTGAAGCATCTTGTTTGCCACCCATGTAGACATGGGAAAATGGTTGCTGCTCCCCACCATCCGGTGAATCAAGTTATGACCAAGCACCTCGGAGAGCTTTTGCATATGGACATTGTTGGTCCGGCTCGGGTTAGCTCGGTTAGTGGGAAGTGGTATGTGCTTGTAATTGTTGATGACTATTCGAGATATTCGTGGGTGTTTTTCCTAGCTGAGAAAAGTGAGACTTTCTCTTTTCTTTGCAATTTGATTTTGCGTCTTCAAAACGAGTTCCCTAAGAACTCAATAAGAGCTATTCGTAGCAATAATGGTACCGAGTTCAAAAACTCAAATTTTGAGAAGTTTTGTAATTCACTGGGTTTGGAGCATCAATTTTCTTCCCCCTACACACCCCCTCAGATTGGTGTTGTAGAGAGGAAAAATCGGACACTTGTTGAGATGGCTAGGATGATGCTCGATGAGCATAGGACTCCTAGAAGGTATTGGGCCGAGGCTATAAACACTACATGCTCCGTGCCTTCTTGAAGAAAACTTCTTATGGGTTGCGATTTGGGAAGTTGCCCAAAGTGAGTTATAGAGTTTTTGGTTGCCACTGTTTTATACTTAAGAAAGCCAACTTGGACAAGTTTGAGTCTCATTCTTCTAACAGTGTCTTTTTGGGTTATGGTAATCATACTCGTGCATATCGTGTACTTAACCTTGACACTAACCGAGTTGAGGAGACTTCTGATGTCACCTTCCACGAGACCATGCATTGTTCTTCTAGATTTGAGTGTGCAGGTGATCACGAGGTTGGAGAACCTCTCTCTGATGATGAGGAAGAAGGTGCTGAAGGGATAGATGACCCAACACTACCTCCACCTGCTGTACCGATCAGATGTGCTTCTACTACAGCAGCTCACGGCCCCGACCCTTCTTCATCTACTACATGGGGGGCGTTCGATCCACCACCTCAGGGCGTGCCAGTCACACCTGAGGAGGCACCAGCCACTATTGAGGGGGAGGCTACTTCAGCTAGAGAGGTGCTGCGACACATACAACATCGGTACCCTCCTCAGCAGATGATCGGCAACATCAATGAATGTGTCACTCGGTCCAGGTCACAACAAATCTCTCACTTTGCTCATTATACTTTTGTTGCTGATTTTGAACCCCGAGATGTTGGACACGCTTTGTCTGATCCAGATTGGGTCAATGTCATGCATGAGGAGTTAGAAAATTTTGAAAGAAATTGGGTTTGAGTTTTAGTTCCACCTCCTCCAAACTGTCATCCTATTGGAACAAAATGGGTTTTCAAAAACAAACAAGGAGAGGATGGCCACTTTATGAGAAACAAGGCCAGACTTGTAGCCCAGGGATATAGTCAGAAGGAGGGGATAGACTATGAGGAGACTTTTGCTCCCGTAGCTCGTTTAGAGGCAATTAGGATCCTCTTGGCATTTGCTGCATCCAAAGATTTCAAACTTTTTCAAATGGATGTCAAGAGTGCCTTCCTAAACGGCTACATAGAAGAAGAGGTGTATGTGAAACAACCCCCCGGTTTTGAAAATCCCAAGTTTCCAAACCATGTTTTTAAACTTCACAAAGCTTTATATGGTTTGAAACAAGCCCCTAGAGCCTGGTATGATAGATTGAAAACCTTCTTGCTAGCTAAGTGTTTTAAAATGGGATGTGTTGTCAAAACGCTTTTTCTCCCCAAGCAAGGCAATGACACTCTCTTGGTCCAGATTTACGTGGATGATATCATTTTCGGTGGTTCTTCTCATGCTTTGGTTGCCAAGTTTGCAGATACTATGAGCAGGGAGTTCGAGATGAGCATGATGGGCGAGTTGACATTCTTACTCGGGTTGCAAATCAAGCAATCCCGAGAAGGGACGTTCGTGCACCAAGGCAAGTACACGAAGGATATAGTGAAGAAGTTCGATATGGGTGAGGCCAAGCCTCTTCCAACACCCATGTCGACCACGATGGCCCTGGATGCGGATGAGGATGGAGAAGCTGTAGACCAGAAGGAGTACCGGAGTATGATCGGATCGCTGCTATACCTGACAGTGACACGACCAGACATTTAGTTCGCGGTGTGTCTTTGCGCACGCTTTCAGGCGTCGCCGCACACCTCTCACCATCAGGCGGTCAAGCACATTATGAGGTACCTTTGTTTAACTCCAGAATTTGGTCTTTGGTATTCTACTTCTTCTACCCTCTCTTTGTGGTTAGTCGGATGTTGATTTTGTTGGTTGCCAACTTGATCGCAAGTCCACTTCTGGAACTTGTCAGTTTTTGGGCTCTTCTCTTGTTTCATGGTATTATCGCAAGTAGTCTAGTGTCGCCTAGTCTACCACAGGGGTGGAGTATGTTGCTGCGGCTAGCTACTGGTCCTAGTTGTTGTGGATGATGGTCACTTTGCGTGATTTTGGTCTGAACTTTTCTCGAGTACCTTTGCTTTGTGATAGTGAAGGACCGAGAGTGCAATCAGAAAGCGACCAGAGGGGGGGGGGTGAATGAGAGCTTTAAATTTTTCTTTTGGAAACTTTAAGCCACTGTCCCGAAAATCAACCCCAAGAGCAAAACCGATGCGCGTGATGTCCACGACCCAAGAGAGTGGGTGGATGTTCCCTAGGAACACAGCGGGACACCACAAAAATTCCCTCGCCCAAGTTCACGCAGGTCAACTGGTGACAGGATGAACTTTGGGTAACCTCAACCTCCCCCGAGCAATGCGAGGGGGATTCAGGCTATTTTGTAAAGCGAGAAGCCCAATTTCTGAAGAGCACGAAGTCAGGAATCCAACGCAACAAGCAGATCTCAAATCAAAAGTCGGACGAGCAAACTGCGGACGAAAACGTGCAAACTGCAATTGACCGGACTCTGCCTGCGTCCGGTCGAGAGGCACCGGACGCGTCCGGTCACACTAAAGCCGAAATGGGACCTCTCTGTTTCTGACCGGACTCACTGAAGGGAAGCGTCTGGTCAGTAACCGAGCGTCCAGTCACAAAAGTCAAGCCAGATGAACAGTAGGATGGGTGCGTCCGGTCGACTGTGAACAGAGCGTCCGGTCAAACTCCGAAACAGAGCATTCTGTGTTCAACGACCGGACTCTGAGACCTAGCGTCCGGTCTGCACGACGCTAGCGTCCGGTCACCCCGCAGCAACACTGTTCGTCCACCGATTTGACTCGATCTCACCCAAAACGAATCCTCTAGGGATCAAACTTGGTGAGAAGAGTCACAAGGAGGATAGTGAGCTAACTCTACGAGATCATGGCTCGAACCTATCTCCAAATCGATGAATCGAAGAAGTTTGGGGAAAGAAGAAAAACTTGACCCGAAACGAAAATCAACCGATCTACTAGCTCGTGAGGTTAGAGGTGAATTCCTTTGGTGGAAAGAAGTGCCTCATGATCTAGAACAACTTGGTTCAAACGGATTTGCAAACAACGCACCAAGCAAAGAGATCGATCGACAGGAAAAACGTGGAGAAAAGCAACCCGCGGAGAACAAGAACAAAACGCGAATCACAACCACTTATTTGCAACCGTGTGGCTACCACACACTACAATGGTGAGGTTACGGCCTCACTTCCTCAAAAATCTTACGGGGCACAGAGGTATTGTTCTCTTCTCTGTGGATCTCAGGTTCGCTACAGCAGGGATGTGGGAGAGCAGGAAACCCTAAGTGGAGAATAGCAAATGACTGAGATGAAATGGGAGGAGGGTGTCTCCCTCTACTTATCCTAATTCTATTTCCTACTCTACCCCTCTCTAATTACAGAGCGAACCAGCTAAACCCTAAGGTTATTCTGGACCAACTCGATGGTAGGTGGATCCGACGGCCACGCCCGCACAACTGGTAGCGTTGCCTCGACGCAACCTCACCGATTGCCGCCACGTGCCGCCACCGCTCCGCTCGTCGTTTTCCCAGACTTCGCCCCCGGTTTTGAGGCCCAAACCGGGAAACCAGCCTTCACGACCAACCCCCGGTTTTGAGGCCCAAACCGGGAAACCAGCCGTCCATCGCCTGAGTTTTGTGGCCTAAACTCAGAAACCCGCAGCGCCCAGGTTTTGAGGCCCAAACCTGGAAACCGTCCTCAGCCCGAGTTTTGTGGCCCAAACTCGGCAAACCCGAAGCACCCAGGTTTTCTGGCCCAAACCTGGAAACCGTCCACTTGATGGTTTTTCTCTGGCTCTACCACCAAACCAACGCTGTAGAGGGGATGCACCGCCCGTGCACCCCGTCCACCGACACGTGTCCCCAGGTCCTCGACCCGAGCAACACCGTGCCCCGCAAGTCTCCACTCGTCGCTGTCCAGGCTGTCAGCCACCACAGCTGATCCTCAGGCCACCGGTCCCTCAGTCCAAGCCTCACGTCCGCCCTTCATCGCTCCCGGTCCGTCGGCACGGTACGTCTCTACTTGACCTTCACCTTGCCCTCGATCACTGTCTCCGTGCTCGACACCTGCACAACACAAGCCAAAGAACATGCGCATTATCCCAGTTGACAATCACTCATCACTCAGTGACTCGGCATACACCCATGTATCCGCAATCTCCCCCTTGATGAGTGCATTGTCAACTAACAACACAAATCATAATGAATAGAAGAAGGAAGGAAGAAGGGAGAGGAGAGAACTTGACCAAATGACCCAAAAGCATAGCAAAGCCGAAGAAGGTCAAGTGGGAAGAGTAGAACAACTTGGTTCCCAAAGACATGGGCAACGGCTCGACGCAACCAAGCAAAGCAAAGCTAGCCCTCAAGAAGAGGTAGAACAGGCTCAACACCACTAGCAGGAAAACTCGACACCAATTGGAAAATCAATCGAAAAATCAAGCAAACCAGAGCTAGCCCTCAAGAAGAGGCAGAATGGGCTCAACACCGCTAGCAAATACCAATTGAAAAATCAAAGCAAAATGCTAGTCCCTCAAGACAGAGGCTCAACACAACTAGCAGAAAGCTCGAATCAATTAGAAATTTCAAAAATTCATCATGAGCAAAACTCCCCCTTGCATGGTGCACACAACCGATTCTTCTCCCCCTTAATTAAACATGGGAGGCATGATTTGTCCAAATTCTCCCCCTTAGTTGAAAATGCACCATCAAGTGAAAAATGCATCAACAAACAATCAAGCAAGATCTCCTCTTGGGAAAATGCACCAACAAATGTGCCAACAAGAGAAGTTCTCCCCCTTCCAAAATGCATATGAGTCACAATGCACGTTAGCAGCTTCAGGAATATAGTCAAGAGAATACAAAGATGCTCTACACAGTATAACTCCAATGACACAACTGAAGCACACATGCTAGCAAAGGCTCAAACTGATCACCAAATATGAAATATGAACATATGAGCAAGGTGAGCAATTTTAGCCAAAAGGGTTCACCAGCAAAATAGCACTAGACAAGTATAGATAGGAAGTCAAACAAGTGCTAAACATGTATACAAGGTGAACTACCCCTAGCAAAGTTCAATCATCATGCTATAGAATGAAACATAGACTTGTGAGTTCAAATTTTATCGGAGTTGCAGCGGTTAAATTTCACAAGTTTAAATTTCAGCATGTGATTGCGAGAGGTTGAAAGCTTGTCTTGCCTAAATTTTCAACTGTGCGAAGCCTATGCAGAAGCAATCAGAAGCTTAAAGCAACAGTTTCGGTCATACACTACACAGCTCAAGTTTAACTCAAAGTGCAATGAGAAACAGTCTCGAAATTGTGATGTGTTGACAAGCAATCCCATCTCGATCTTTCTGATTCACTTAACTTGGTTCAAATTAAAGACTGTATATGAACAGACCAAGCAAGTGATAGACTCAGAACTAGAGACATAGCAACCTAGCATATATGAAAAGCACGAGTGAGTTCAACACATCCTACACATGCTAGTTGCATATCTCAATGGTGAACATTTTCAGGTTTTAAGTTCATTAACAAGTTCACCATTTTAGAATAGCTCAGCTCATAGCATGTATCAGTGATCAGACGGAGCATAAGCTACAAGTAAAGCATCGGAGCATACACTACACAGAGCATAGTTACATTCTAAAGATTATACACATGAAGCTCTGAATGTAAAAATGCAAGATGAAATGCATAAAGAAATGCAAAACTCGAAAAGATCCCAATTGAAGAAAATGAGGAACGAAAAGTCAGTTTATGATACAAGAGCCAAAATGTTTCCCCCATCTAAAAGGGAAAACACACACCATGCTCACCTCTCAACCTAGCAAAAGTTGATTGGTCCAAAGGCTTGGTGAAAATATCAGCCAACTGATGATGAGTATCGACATGGCGAAGGTCGATATCACCCTTCTCATAGTGGTCTCGCAGAAAATGAAAGCGCACATCAATGTGTTTGGTCTTCGAATGCAGCACGGGGTTCGTAGCAACGCTAATAGCACTCGTGCTATCACAAAGCAAAGGAACTCGAGAAAAGCTCAGACCAAAATCACGCAAAGTGGCCATCATCCAGAGCAACTGGGAACAGCAGCTAGCCGCATCAACATACTCAGCCTCCATGGTAGACTCGGCGACACTAGACTGCTTGCGAGAAGACCACGATACAAGAGAAGAACCAATAAACTGGCAAGTCCCAGAAGTGGACTTGCGATCAATACGGCAACCAGCAAAATTGGCATCGGAATAACCGCAAAGCGAGAGGGTGGAGGAAGCAGAATACCAAATCCCAAATTCTGGAGTGAAGGATAAGTACCTCATTATGCGCTTGACCGCCTGACGATGAGAAGTTCGTGGCGATGACTGAAATCGCGCGCACAGACACACCGCGAACTGGATGTCCGGGCGTGTCGCCGTCAGGAAGAGCAGTGATCCGATCATACTCCGGTACTACTTCTGGTCCACAGCTTCTCCATCCACATCCGCATCCAGGGCCGCCGTGGTCGGCATGGGTGTTGGAAGAGGCTTGGCCTCACCCATGTCGAACTTCTTCAGGATGTCCTTGGTGTACTTGCCTTGGTGCACGAACGTCCCTTCTCGGGATTGCTTGATTTGCAACCTGAGAAAAAACGTCAACTCGCCCATCATGCTCATCTCAAACTCCCTGCTCATAGTGTCTGCAAACTTGGCAACCAAAGCGTGAGAAGAACCACTAAAAATGATATCATCCACGTAAATCTGACCAAGAGTGAGTCATTGCCTTGCTTGAGGAGAAAAAATGTTTTATCCACACATCCCATTTTAAAACCCTTAGCAAGCAAAAAGGTTTTCAACCTATCATACCAGGCTCTAGGGGCTTGTTTCAAACCATATAAAGCTTTGTGAAGTTTAAAGACATGGTTTGGAAACTTGGGATTTTTGAAACCGGGGGGGTGTCTCACATACACTTCCTCTTCTATGTAGCCGTTTAAAAAGGCACTCTTGACATCCATTTGAAAAAGTTTGAAACCTTTGGATGCAGCAAAAGCCAAGAGTATCCTAATTGCCTCCAAACGAGCTACAGGAGCAAAAGTCTCCTCATAGTCTATCCCCTCCTTCTGACTATACCCCTGGGCAACTAGTTTGGCCTTGTTTCTCACAACATGGCCATCCTCTCCTTGTTTGTTTTTGAAAACCCATTTTGTCCCAATAGGATGACAATCAGGAGGAAGAGGAACCAAAACCCAAACCCGATTTCGCTCAAAATTTTCTAACTCCTCATGCTTGGCATTGACCCAGTCCGGATCAAATAAAGCGTGTCCAACATCTCGGGGTTCAAAATCAGCAACAAATGCAGAATGAGCAAAGTGAGAGATTTGCTGTGACCTTGACCGAGTGACACGTTCGCCGATGCTGCCGATCATCTACTGAGGCGGGTGTTGGCGCTGGATGTGTTGTGGCGCCTTCCGGGCTGAAGTGATCTCCCCCTCAACAGCAGCTGGTGCCTCCCCGGGTACAAAAGGTACCGCTCGGGGTGGCGGATCCCACGGCCCCCAGGAAGAAGACGTGTCGGGGCCATGAGTCGTCGTAGAAGCCGCTCCTTGCGGCAAAGCAAGTGGAGGGGGTGTTGGATCATCTATACCTTCAGCACCCTCATCCTCGTCATCAAAATGAGGCTCACCAACCTCATGATCACCTGCACGCTCAAAACGAGAAGAAGGACAAACCATGGTCTCATCGAAGGTGACATCGGATGTCTCTATGACTCGGTTAGTATCAAGGTTAAGTACATGATATGCACGAGTATGAGTGCCATAACCCAAAAATGCACCGTCAGAAGAACGAGACTCAAACTTGTCCAAGTTGCCCTTTTTGAGTATAAAACAATGGCAACCAAAAACCCAAAAATAACTTACCTTGGGCAGTTTTCCAAAACGCAACTCATAAGACGTCTTTTTCAAGAAAGCTCGGAGAAAAATGCGATTGGAAATGTAGCATGCAGTGCTCATAGCTTCGGCCCAATATCTCCTAGGAGTCCTATGCTCATCGAGCATCGTCCTGGCCATTTCTACAAGGGTCCGATTCTTCCTCTCTACAACACCATTCTGTGGCGGTGTGTAGGGGGAAGAAAACTGATGCTCTAAACCCAAAGAGTTACAAAACTTCTCAAAATCCAAATTCTTGAATTCGGAACCATTATCACTCCTAATAGCTCCCATCGAGTTCAAAGGGAACTCGTTCTGAAGACGCAAAATCAGATTGCGAGCAAAGGAGAAAGTCTCGGTCTTCTCAGCTAAAAAGAAAACCCACGAATATCTCGAAAAGTCATCAACAACAACAAGCACATACCACTTCCCTCCAACCGAGCTCACCCGAGCCGGACCAACAAGGTCCATGTGCAAAAGCTCTCCAGGGCGCTTGGTCATGACCTGAGTCACTGGATGGTGGGGAGCGGCAACCATCTTCCCATGTCTACAAGAATGGCAAACAAGATCCTTCTCCATATGCAACTTGGGTAATCCTCGGATTAGGCCAAGTGAACTAAGCCTTGCAAGCAAGTCGAAGCTCAAATGTCCAAGTCTCCTATGCCACTTCCAAAGATCAGAGGAGGAAGGTCCAGCCACAAGACAACGAGAAGTGCCAAAAGACTCCGAGAAATTCGCATGAAAGACTTTTCCAAAGGGCGAAATCAAACACACAATGTTGCCATGAGGATCCAAAAGACCACTGAGATTCGGCTTAAAACGAATCTCATAGTCATCATCAAAGAGTTGCGAAACAGAAAGAAGGTTAAAATGCAAGTTAGAAACAAGAGCAACATCGCGCAACACAAAGTGCTCATTAACTCGCACCGACCCACGAGACAAGACCTTACCTTTGCTATTGTCGCCAAAGGTGATAAACTCCTTTCCGGCGACTGGACTAAGACTGGAGAACCACTTGGCGTTTCCGGTCATGTGCCTTGAGCAACCGGAATCCACCAACCAAACGTTGTCCAATCGTTTTACCTACATCAATAAAAAGACATAGGGTGAGCATACGGTCCAACACTGGGGTTAGTGAAGTAGGAAGAATACCAGTGTTGGGCCAGCTGCTCAAAAGAACGGTTAGTAGAAAAACCATTCCTAGCACGCCTACGGGGGAAGCGATCACCACATTGAGGAAAACGTGGTCCGCTAAGAGAAGAGCGTCCATCGCGATACTCAAAACGCGGTGGGGGAAAACGCTCTGCAACAAAGATACCGCCACGGGGTCCATAGCCTACAACTGCAGGCTCCCGCCGGGCACGTCCTCTCCGCTGCCTAGGCATGGGAACTTGAGGTTCTGGACCTCTGGGCCTAGCAGCACATCTCTGAACATTCGGCGCATGTACATCATGGAAAGGATGGTACATGTCCGCATTGTTCATCTCCCTACCACGGCGCACCTCTCTCTTGCGCCGAAAGCAGAACTCACTCAAGTGTCCATCTCTCCCACAGTGCTCACAATGTTACCTCACCGCTCTCAAAGGGGGTTGTTGGTACACACCGTTGTGGGTGTGGTTCACTTTGCCCTTCTGTGGCATAAGCTCCTCCTGGATAGGTGGCATTGTGTCCAGCTTGTTTTTTAGGTGATTAGGTTTAGGAGCCCATTGCTGGTTCTTGGGTGGAGCTCGTGGAGGTTCTTCAAACACCCCATCCTTGGTGTTAGGCTTGAGAGGCTCTTTGGGTGGAAGCTTGGTAAGTTTGGGAGTAGTGGTGGAGTTGAGCTTCTCACATGGGTTTAGACCACTCGACTCTCCAATCTTCCCAAAAGCAGAAAGATCAACACCCGGAGCAAAACCTACACCAGGACCTCCAATAGCTCGCTTGAATTGGGAGATCATCATCCCGAGCTGTGGCTCACCGCTAGACACCAATGACAAGATGGTCCGAAGGTATGTGTTTTCCTCCTCGGTTTGCGTCTTGTCATGCTTCACATTAGCGATCTCCATCTCTAAACCCTCACACAAAGCGCACCTAGTCACAGAAGTGCTACCCGAGCTGGCCTTCTCAAGAGACTCAATCTTGGCTTCCTTATCTGCCAACTCGGTTTGCAAGACTGGACAAGACTTGCACGCACCCAACAACAAGGGTCTAGCCCGGAGCTCATCCACCTCTCCAACCAAAGCAGCATACTTACCTCTCAAGGTGAGAAGGTCAGTCATGTGCTTGGTGCACATCTCACACTCACCCTCCTCAGACACGACCATGGTGGACTTAGCGAACTGAAGCTCCCTTACCGTGTCCTCCCACTTCTGCCTAAACTCCTTGCGTTCTCTAGCAGCACGCCTAAGCAACTTATCCTGACTAAGCAAGGCGGCAGTAAGCTTCTCAACCGCAGTAGAAAGCTCAGCATGGGTGAGAGATACCTGGGAGGTGTCATCGTCGTCGTCGTTCCGAGGGGTGTCCTCCAGCCTGCCGTCGACCTCATCACCAAGTGCCATGGTGCAGAGGCCCTCGTCGTCGGCGAAGAAGCAGAGGCCATTCAGCTTGTCCTCGATCCTCTTCTTCTTCTCGGACTCGTCATCGCTTGAGCAAGCAGAGTCGTCATCCGAGCCGTCGACGTCGCTGAGCGTGGCGAAGAACAGTTGTGTGCCTGGGCCTTCTCCAAGTACTTCTTCTTGATGCATTCCTTGTCGAAGCCGCCCCTCCGCTTGTGCCTCGTGGGGACGTACTTCTCCTTGCGCTTGCCGGAGTCGTACTTGTGCCCATGATCGCCCTTCCCAGATGTGTGCTTCTTCTTGGGACAGTTGGCAATGAAGTGGTCGGGGTCGCCGCACTCAAAGCATCCTGAGCGTCCTCCTCCGCGGCGACGGTTCATGCGGTTGTTGTGGAACCGCGAGAACCGATTGGCGAGCATCGCCAACTCGTCATCCCCCAAAGACTCCAGCTGGTCCTCTGTGACAGAAAAGAGTGAAGAAAGTGCAAATCCTCCAGAGGGGTTAGAAGAAGAGCTAGAAACCAAAGCCATAGTCAGGCCAGAAGGATTTTCATAAGAAGCCCTCGACATGGCGTCAATCTCACTAGACTTGAGCTTGCTAAAGAGCTCGTCGCAAGTGAGGGTCTCATAGTTAGACGATTCGATGATCGCCTGGACCTTTGAGTCCCACACCGACCGATCAAGAGTGTGCAAAAGCTTCAAAGCCCTCTCATGATCGTCAAAAGGCAACAACTCCTTGTTCGCTCTCATCTTGTTGACAATGACCTGAAAGCGAGCGAATAAACTCTCTATGCTCTCGCCAGGCATGTGTCAAAAGTTCTCGTACTCCCGCTTGTGCGACTCGTAGAGGCGGGATTTGACTTGAGAGGTTCCCTCATGGAAGCGCATGAGGGTCGCCCAAATCTCACGAGCCCTGGGAGGTGAGAAACGCGATCAAACTCGGACATGCTCAAACAGGAGAAAAGAGCGTTACGCGCTCGGCTATTGGCATCGTGCTCATCCATCTGAAGCTGAGTAACACGAGCAACCAAGACAACATAATCGTCCCTGTTGCAAATCTCCCAAACAGAAGAGCCCATGCTCTGGAGATAGGCCGACATGCGTATCTTCCAATACGCATAGTTCGTCCCATCGAAAAACGGCGGTTTGCCCACGCCGCGATCCATGTCGCCTTCTGTGGATCTAGAACCGGCTAAGGTGGAAGATCCTTAACTGGCTCCGATACCAATTGAAGGACCGAGAGTGCAATCAGAAAGCGACCAGAGGGGGGTGAATGGGAGCTTTAAATTTTCCTTTTGGAAACTTTAAGCCACTGTCCCGAAAATCAACCCCAAGAGCAAAACCGATGCGCGTGATGTCCACGACACAAGAGAGTGGGTGGATGTTCCCTAGGAACACAGCGGGACACCACAAAAATTCCCTCGCCCAAGATCACGCAGGTCAACTGGTGACAGGATGAATTTTGGGTAACCTCAACCTCCCCCGAGCAATGCGAGGGGGATTCAGGCTATTTTGTAAAGCGAGAAGCCCAATTTCTGAAGAGCACGAAGTTAGGAATCCAACGCAACAAGCGGATCTCAAATCAAAGGTCGGACGAGCAAACTGCGGACA
Organism: Coix lacryma-jobi var. lacryma-jobi; assembly: GCA_009763385.1. NCBI lineage: Eukaryota > Viridiplantae > Streptophyta > Magnoliopsida > Poales > Poaceae > Coix > Coix lacryma-jobi. The sequence goes on from CM019828.1 coordinate 66,362,156, forward strand.
AAAATGTGCAAACTGCAATTGACCGGACTCTGCCTGCGTCCGGTCGAGAGGCACCGGACGCGTCCGGTCACACAAAAGCCAAAATGGGACCTCTCTGTTTCTGACCGGACTCACTGAAGGGAAGCGTCCGGTTAGTAACCGAGCGTCCGGTCACAAAAGTCAAGCCAGATGAACAGTAGGATGGGTGCGTCCGGTCGACTATGAACAGAGCGTCCGGTCAAACTCCGAAATAGAGCATTCTGTGTTCAACGACCGGACTCTGAGACCTAGCGTCCGGTCACCCCGCAGCAGCACTGTTCGTCCACCAATTTGACTCGATCTCACCCAAAACGAATCCTCCAGGGATCAAACTTGGTGAGAAGAGTCACAAGGAAGATAGTGAGCTAACTCTACGAGATCATGGCTCGAACCTATCTCCAAATCGATGGATCGAAGAAGTTTGGGGAAAGAAGAAAAACTTGACCCGAAACGAAAATCAACCAATCTACTAGCTCATGAGGTTAGAGGTGAATTCCTTTGGTGGAAAGAAGTTCCTCATGATCTAGAACAACTTGGTTCAAACGGATTTGCAAACAACGCACCAAGCAAAGAGATCGATCGACAGGAAAAACGTGGAGAAAAGCAACCCGCGGAGAACAAGAACAAAACGCGAATCACAACCACTTATTTGCAACCGTGTGGCTACCACACACTACAATGGTGAGGTTACGGCCTCACTTCCTCAAAAATCTTACGGGCACAGAGGTATTGTTCTCTTCTCTGTGGATCTCAGGTTCGCTACAGCAGGGATGTGGGAGAGCAGGAAACCCTAAGTGGAGAATAGCAAATGACTGAGATGAAATGGGAGGAGGGTGTCTCCCTCTACTTATCCTAATTCTATTTCCTACTCTACCCCTCTCTAATTACAGAGCGAACCAGCTAAACCCTAAGGTTATTCTGGACCAACTCGATGGTAGGTGGATCCGACGGCCACGCCCGCACAACTGGTAGCGTTGCCTCGACGCAACCTCACCGATTGCCGCCACGTGCCGCCACCGCTCCGCTCGTCCTTTTCCCGGACTTCGCCCCCGGTTTTGAGGCCCAAACCGGGAAACTAGCCGTCCATCGCCTGAGTTTTGTGGCCCAAACTCAGAAACCCGCAGCGCCCAGGTTTGGAGGCCCAAACCTGGAAACCGTCCTGACGGACCAGGATGTCAGAGATATCATCAGAAGATGATCCCTCCGACTAATCCCGGATGGCAATGGAGATCCGAAGACTTGATATGAAGCGTATTTTGATTAGGACTCTTGTTGTAACCTAGTTGAGTTCTAAAAGGAAGTCTTGTAATTAGAATAAGGACTCCTCTGATGTAACCGACTAGGACTCGGTCTGCGCTATGCTTCACCTAGATATATAAGGGGAAGCAGGTGCGGGCTCCAGAGAAGATCGAACATTGAATCATAATCATACACAAGGCACACGCCGCACTGGACGTAAGGTATTACGCTATTTAGCGGCCTGAACCAGTATAAATCGCTGTCCCTGTGTACTCGCCGAGTCCTACGAACGCCGATCCCCACTGAACAAATCATCTAAGATTACTCAAGACGAGTTGCCGGTTAACAAACACCGACACGTCCTCAGCCCGAGTTTTGTGGCCCAAACTCGGCAAACCCGAAGCACCCAGGTTTTCTGGCCCAAACCTGGAAACCGTCCACCCGATGGTTTTTCTCTGGCTCTACCACCAAACCGACGCTGTAGAGGGGATGCACCGCCCGTGCACCACGTCCGCCGACACGTGTCCCCAGGTCCTTGACCCGAGCAACACCGTGCCCCGCAAGTCTCCGCTCGTCGCTGTCCCAGGCTGTCAGCCACCACAGCTGATCCTCAGGCCACCGGTCCCTCAGTCCAAGCCTCACGTCCGCCCTTCACCACTCCCGGTCCGTCGGCACGACACGTCTCTACTTGACCTTCACCTTGCCCTCTATCACTGTCTCTGTGCTCGACACCTGCACAACACAAGCCAAAGAACATGCACATTATCCCAGTTGGCAATCACTCATCACTCAGAGACTCGGCATACACCCATGTATCCGCAGATAGCACGAGTGCGATTAGCGTTGCTAAGAACCCCGTGCTTCATTCGAAGACCAAACACATAAATGTGCGCTTTCATTTTCTGTGAGACCATTATGAGAAGGGTGATATCGACCTTAGGCATGTAGACACACAAAATCAGTTGGCCGATATTTTTACCAAGCCTTTGGACCAATCAACCTTTGCTAGGTTAATAGGTGAGCTTGGTGTGTGTTTCCCATTTTAGATGTGGGATCACATTGTTGTATCATATGATGTATACTCTAGGTTCTTTCATAGCTTTTCTGCATCTGCATATGTATCATACTTGCATTTTGAGCTTCATTTATATTCTGCCTAGATTGATATATGCTCTGTTTCACATGCTTGTATGATACTTAGATTATGCAGTTTAAGCTCTTTATGATCATGTGACCTAACTTGATGAGCTAAGTATGATTTGCAATGATGAACTTGCTTAATTAACCGTCAAATCTTAAAATAGTTCACCATTTGGTTTGGCAACTAGTATGAGTAGGCTATGTCATTCCTGAGCTTGCTTTGCTATACTAGGTTGCTATGTCTCTAGCTTGGAGTTAAATCGCTTCCATTGTATATACTCCGATATGCTAAATGCCAAAATCTGAAAACCAAGCTAAGAGATAATGAAAAGATCGAGGTGGGATTGCACTACCACACCTCACTATATCGAGACTACTTCCCTTTGCACTTTGGGATGAATTTGAGCAGTGTAATGTATGACCGAAACCATTGCTTTAAGCTTGTGATAGTCTTTTGACTTAGGCTTCGCTTGGTTGAAAAGTAAGTCTTTGTGGTGCTCTCAACCCCTCGCATTCACTTGCATGTATAACTCTTGTGAAAACTGCTTAATTCAAAATGAAATGAGTTGTATATGGCTTGTTGATTAACACTTGCTATGAGGTAGTTCACCAGTGTAGCTTGGTTATCTCTAGTTGATAACATGTCTATTTTCATACTAGATGCTATTTCTATGCTGAACTTGACCCTTTATGCTTAAATTCATATCTAAAACTGCTTTGCCAATCTTGTTTAGTTCTCTGATCATGATGAGCTTATGCTAGCATTAGGGCTTTTTACTTTCTCACTTGTGCAAATAGAGCATTTTATCACTCTGGATAGCATATACCTGAAGCTTTTGTATTCATTTAGTCTTTTTCAGGCTCCCATGTTTACTCTTGTTTTGTGCATTATCAACTAAGGGGGAGAAATTTTACAAATCGTAACTTGTTGTGATGCATTCTTCAAGGGGGAATTCCTGTGCTTTCCTGTGCTTGTGTCCAGGGGGAGTTTGCTCACTTTGTTTGTCGTGTTTTTCATTTGGTTGGAGCTAGTTGTGTTAAGCCTTTGTCTCTTTCTGGAGGGACTAGCCGTTTTACTTAGTTTTTGGCTTATGCTGCTCTGATCTTTTCACTAGTGGTGTTGAGCCCGTTCTGCCTCTTCTTCAGGGCTAGCTTTGCTTTGCTTGGTTGCGTCGAGACGTTTCCCATGTCTTTGGGGACCAAGTTGTCTTGCTCACTCCACTTGACCTTCTTTCAGCTTTGCTTCGCTCTTGGTCAGTTGGATGAGTTCTCTTTGTTCTTCCTTCTTCTTATTTTCTTTTCACTCTACGTGATTTGTGTTGGTAGTTGACAATGCACTCATCAAGGGGGAGATTGCGGATGCACAGGCTGTGATCCGGGCCTTGTGATGAGTGATTGTCAACAGGTTTGACACGCATGTTCTTTGGCTTGTGTTGTGCAGGTGTCGAGCTCGGAGACGGTGATCAAAGGAAAGGTGAAGGTCAAGTGCTGGAGTGCCGTGCCGATGGACCAAGGGCGGACTCAGACTTGGACTGACGGACCGGTGGCTGGAGGATCAGTCGTGGCGGTTGACAGCCTGGGACAATAACAAGTGAAGACTTGCGGGACACGGTGTGGCTCGGGTCATGGACCGGAGGACACATGTCGGTGGACGGGGTGCATTGGCGGTGCATCCCTCTACGGCTTTGGTTTGGTGGTTGAGCCACAAAAAAACCACCAGCTGGCCGGTTTCTGAGTTTGGGCCTCAAAACTCGGGCTGAGGACGATTTCCAGGTTTGGGCCTCAAAACCTGGGCGCTAGCGGGTTTCTGAGTTTGGGCCACAAAACTCGGGGTGGACGGTTTACTGGTTTGGGCCTCAAAACCAGTGGCGAAGTTCACGAGGTGGACGTCCGGGGCGACGACGACACGTGGCGGCATCAGGTGAGGTCGCGTCAAGGCGAAGCTACTGGATGTGCGGGCGTGTCCGTCGAATCAACATCAACCTTGAGCTGGTCCAAAATAGCCTTAGGGTTTAGCTGGTTTGCTCAATGTATCTAGGGGTAGAAGGGAATAATGTTTAGGCTATATATATAGAGAGGCAGCCCCTCCTCTCAATCCAACTCAGTCATTTGCAGTTTTAGCCTAGGGTTTCCTTATCATCCCATTCCTCTGTTGTAGCTGAGATCCACAGAGTGCCACAATACCTCTGTGATTTTGAGACTTTCAGGAAACGGGACCATAATCTCGTTGTCTCCTCATGGGGACAATTTTCAGCTGGAATTCGTGGGTGTGGTTCGTGTTCTTGAGGTGTTCTTCGCGTTCATCTTTTCTCCACATTTTTTCCGTTGCTCGATCTCCCTCTACGTTGCCTCGTCTTCAAATCCGTTTGATCCTACTTGTTCTTTACTTTGAGGAGATCATTTCCACCAAAGGAATTTAACTCAAACCTCATGAACAAGTAGATTGGGTCGATTTGAGTTTCGAGATGACTTTTTCATTCTTGCACCCACTTCTTCGATTTCCTGGAGTTTGAGTCGATTTGAGCGGTTGATCTTCTAGGATTAGTCTCCCAACTACCTAGAGATTATCTTCTCTAAATTTGGGATCGAGAGATTTTGATTTGAGTCAGATTTGAGGAGATTTGGGAGAGGGGTGATTTTCGTCGCCCTCTCTAGACAGTCGTGGACAGTCCGCCGCCACTACAACACAAACCCCTCTTTCCCAACACAAAAGTTACAACATATTGTTTATGCGTGGCAAAGGGGCTGATTCACCGTTGATTCATTTTTGGCCCTAGCTTCCCTGTGGTAAAATATAAATAACGATCCTAGAATACTCCCGGTAAAATGCTACAATGATGTTCTGTGCGCTTGCGGAAACTTTCATATTCTTATTTGCGTTAACAAACGTCAACAAGCATTTTTGGCGCCGTTGCCGGGGAAGCAATTGGTGTAAAGATTTTGATAATAATCTTGTTGTCTGCTAATTTAGTGTACCACTAGCTTTAGTAGGATTACCCCTTGTTCTGTTGAGTGTGGAATAAACAGGACATCAGATGCCGTTTCGACCTTATGGCAAGCTTCCACAAGAATGAAGAACCCAGGGTGCCTGAACATTCGAGATCCATCATTATTCTGGAGCCCTGCCATCTCACAGGTTTGTGTATACATATATATCATTCTAACCATGTGTAGATTGGAGAAAAGGTCGCCGTCACAAGAATTCAACTCCCATCCCATGTGACGGATAGTTACGCTGCGCCACTCACAAATCCTCAGTTGTGAGTCATGGTAAGTATGATCAAGGTGAGTCAGTCTTGCTCATGGACTTTAAACTTTATGAGTAGTTATCTTTTTAATTTTTTGCATACTATTGCATGTTTACTTTTAATCATTCATCCACTCCATTTAGTTTAGGTTTTCTTTTATCAAATCCTCATCATATTTAGTTCCTTGCATGCATTCATGTCATTTGCATCTAAACGAAAAAAGAGAAAAAAATATTCCTCACTGTGATCATACTCTGTCATCTCTTTTTGAATAAATCTCTGTTATGCTTTCATGCCACCTTTGTTTACTCAAGCAAGTTTTAGTTTGGAAGTACTGCAAATACTTTCATAGGCTTTTTAAATTAAGCGTGGTGCTTAGGTTAAATAGTGTACCTTAATCAAATTAGACACGGAGTTTGGTTTGATTATTGATCTGAAATTAGCTTGTGTAGACATTGGATATTTTGTTGGACTAACCCTTGTAGAAAACTTTCAAATACAATTTGGGAAAGTCCTGAGATGAATTCACATAAGAGATGAAGCAAGACATATGATGAACTGCACAAAGAAGACAACTCATTCATCATGGATGACAAAACTGTGAGTATTAAAGATTATTTAAGTTTATCTTCTACTGCAAGTTATCTTTTGCCTTGAACCATGTTAAAATGCAGCCAACACATAAAACGCTAGTCTATGCTATCATAAAATCATCTTTTTCATTAGCATGGATGAATAACACATAAGTTGTGGATAATAACCCATGTTTTAAATTCAGTGCAATCCTTCGGGTATATGTCCACTAACATTTTGTAGGAGATGAGATTTGCTTGTTCATGGTGTGAACTTAAAGATCCAAAAACCAACCCGTGGATAGACAAAACTCATCATCAAACAAGTCACTAGTGATGTCAAAGGCAGCCAAGCTGTGAGCCTTCCCAAGGCTTAAGCTAGGACACTGATGACGAACAGGATGCAACTCACCCCGTATGGGTCAATCTATGTCTACGCTCATCATTGTCAAAGACATCAACACCGACACCAACAACAAATATCAGGGAGACGATATGCCACTACATCATAACATCTATGTGTCGTCTGAAGGAAGTTTGTTGGTGGTTCACTATAAAGACAAGCAGTGGAAGTTCTCCTCACTTCTAATCATTGCAATACAAGAGCTAGTTTGGTGGACGAGGTGGTACGACTTCAACAACAACAAGGTCTACAATTTCAACTCATGAACATGTTGTTGAAGAAATTTGGACATCCACCTACTTCACAAGCCAGCTTGGGGGAGACACAATTCCGTTGTCTAGATTTGCTTCATGATCAAGGAGAGGAAGGAGAAATCCAGCTTCAACACTTTGATCAGTACAAGCCACTGGACGCTGCCCCAACCAAGAAGAAGAATATGATCCATCACTCATTCTTGGAAGAACGTTCTTGAACACCGCCAATGTTGTCATCTATGTCAGACCTGGAGATGTCCACTTTTGGATCTTCGATCAAAAGGGTCGCTGCTTCTTTAACAACTACACCACTTATGAGTAGCCGAAGAAAACCAAGAGAAGACGTTGACTCAACCGACAAATGAAGAACCAACTGCCAGGAATTGAGGGAGACATCATGAAGGATGAAGCCACTGCACTGCAAGAATTCAAAGATGGAGAGATAGTACCCGAGCCTAGAAATCAAGAGAATAGTTGACAAAGTCTCCATCATCTGGACCTATTGAGAACAAGGCTCAGCTGGCCCACTGTGAGATAGACAAGAGAAGACAAGCCATTCATGAACTCAACCAGCTAGACAAGAGAAGCTTCCACATGGTGGTTCGACGCAATCACTCTTCAATGATAAAGTATCATTTCAAGGTAAGTGACCATCACTTTAAAAGCTTCTCTTTGATTCTGGTATGTGCATACATAAAGAACCAAACATGTTTAAGTTGCACCTCACTTGATCCAACCTAATCAACTCTACATGTTCAGTTCTTTACTCTTCATTCCTGGCTTTACTCTCTTGAATCTCACTATCTTAATTAAATGAGCTAAAATGTTGTGCATCCAACCTTTGGAAGATGATATATCACAATCATCAACACATTATGCATAAATTATCCTTCCTTGGGTTAAGTAATCTGATATGTTAAATATTTTATGATGCTACTTTCATGCTCATCTTTTGATTCTATCAATCATGTTAAGATTGAATAGAACACATAAATAACAAGTTCATCTTGTTCGATGTGCCTAAGGTTAGAGAGGAATGAACAAAATTACAAAACTTTTGGTTCTGTTGGTGTTTTTCCACCAACAGAGCCCATGCACTTGATCTCTACCTTGTCTTTATGAGCAGGACACACTCTTGAGCAAAACATGGAGAAGTTTGTCACTCCCAAATTCTACAGAGTGAAGGTCCTAGATCTACAAGAACATGCACACTGAGCATGATGCTGCCAGCGTCCACAATTAACGCTTCATTTCAATCTACTGGACGAACAAATAACATGAGTGACACCATATCAAGAGGTATAAACAATAAGGAATGATGGAAGACATCGTAGTCAGAATTAGAGATCATGAAGTCCCCACAGACTTCTTGATCCTCGACATGAGAAGACGATGATGTCCATCTCATCCAAGGAAGACCATTCCTCTACGCTACAAGTACAATCATCTACAAGAGGAAATCCATTTTTCACTTTCCTGGAGAAAAGGCACGATGCAACTTCATCAGCTACATTCCCAATGAATCACCTAAGAAGAACAGAAGTGAAAGATGCCGCTCTCAATGCCAAAGAAGAAAAACTATCAACAATAGAGAGGCCAATCACGAAGAAGAAGCTATCGACACTGTCCCAGAAAAGAAAGAAGAAAAACCTCGAGACAGTGAACCACAGGAAGTGAAGACTCAGACCAAGAAAGTATGGAAGAAAATGTCTGCACCTTAGAGGTACAATCAATAACAACTTTCCAAACATCTGACATACCTTGGGAGGTCTGAACCAAGGGAAGGTCCGGTTCGTCGGACCTAAATATCCGAACCTTCGCCAAAAGGTAAAAATTGGTAGTTATCCTCATATTTATTTTCCTGCATATTTCTCATATTAAATTCTTAGTTATTTATTGCATCATCATATTTAATCATTGCATCATCATATTTAATTCACAAACATTTTAATTTCTACATTGCGTTAGAAAGGAAAATAAAAATTTTGCATTTGTTACACTACATCATAAACTATGAAGCCCCAAGTGAATAATTCTATGGTGTGTAAAAACCCACAGGAATGTTCATCGTGGTGGCATAAAAATAATAAAAATAAATATGCATGCATTCATCCTGTGCATTTTCTCTTGCATCAAAAAAATATTAAAATACAAAAATATTGAGGAAGAGATCTTACTGAAACTCTGGACAACTAAGGCTTGAGTGGCCAACCACTAACGCTTAATCTGTTCCACAAGTTTTGTTGTCTATTTGAGTTTCACAGGATTGAAAGACCGAGAAAAGCTAACGAGCAAGTGGATGTTCTATCCACTGTTGTAGCACTGTTTCCACAACCATCAACATCAATCAATGCTCCGATGGAGGAAGAACATTTTCACTGCCAGTCTGCTACATTGCAAGATCAAACGACTACGTCAACATTTAGCATGGGGGAAAGCACCCCCGTGTATCAAGGTAAGTATCTTTATCCTCTTAAGTTTTCTTCCTATAAATAAATTCAAAAAAAATATGAGCACATGAAGGCGCACCCTTCAAAAAAAGAACAAAAATATTCGGGAACATGAAGGCTCGATGCGATCGAAAGGATTAGCTTGGGGGAGACGCACCCCCGTTATCTTCGTGATTCAGGTATGTCTTACTACTATCTTAATATTTTAAATAATAGGTTATAGTATGTGTTAGATTAAATAAATAAAGCATGTCAAATCTGAAGAACTCTCTCGCTAATTTCTTAAAATGGAAATGATGAATGGTTGCTCTATTGTATTTCTTTCTAGTACCTAGCCTTTAAGCATGAGTTCTCTTAAGTTTAAAAATTAATGATGCCTTGAAATGAAATTAAATATATGCGTAGCAAATGCTTGATCCAGAGTCTAGGTAATTCACAGATATGATATGTGATGATCTGAGCTGCTATTATCTTGTTCTAAACAACACTAGAGTTCCGGAGAGTTTCCAATATTAATATGACAAATAATTGCATTGAGTTAAATTAAGCTTTGTTGACCCTATGAGAAGTTATCATGCTATTGAATTGAGATCACTTACACATTTCATCCATCTTTCGCATAAATGCTCATGATTATATGTTGCTATCCTCTCAAAAGTTTGTTGGAAGCATGTGGCTATTGAAAAAAAAGAGAAAAAAACCGAGGAAATAAAAAGGGACAAGTGTCCGAAACCTCAAAAAGATAGATCCCGAGGAAATAAAAAGGGACAAGTGTCCGGAACCTCGAAAAAAGAAAAAAATGATGAATATCAGAAAAAATGGGCACGTACCCGACAGTAGAATTAGCCTGATAGCCATGTGTTTCTAATAGATAAAAGAGAGTGATATATTTAAAAGAGCATCCGCCTCCATTCTCCATACACATGCACTTCTCGATTCAATGGTATGGTTGACTTTCTCTTTGGATCCATTGTTTAATTTGGCAACATATGTTCTTAAGCTTTTTGAAAATTCATAAAAACTCCGGGATAATGGTGAAGTGAAAGAATTAGATACATGGTGCTTGATTTGATCGTTCTATCGTTCAATTACTCAAGATTCAAGGTAAAGTACTAAGCCCCGTGATAAATAATATGATATCTTTTTCTAATCCAAATGAGAACTTTTGTTTGAATGCATATGTACTTGTTAGAAGTGCAGATATTGCAGCAACTCCTGATCCATTGTTGAGTTTGGCTTTGCTAAGGGACTAGCAAAGGGTAAGCTTGGGGGAACTTGTTGATGGTCCTTAATGTCAATATTATATCATCAACTAATGCATAGAATGACATGAAATGAACCATAAAGCATAGTTGTAGGGTTTGATTCTAACAAGTTCCACGAGTTTTGGTGCTCTCACTTGTTTTGTAGGACATCCATGTTTTTACCATATAAAAGTATCTCAAGTGATGAAACAGAGCACACCATTGCGATGACCTCGTCGAGACGATCGAAACGGACATATGACTTCTATATTTGGAGTCCCGGAGCGAGAGTCCTCGATGGATATGACTTGGAAGATTCTAGAACATTCCGGAACATTCCAGAAGACACGAGAAGGCAACCCACGGAAGGTGGGACCCACCTGTCATAGAGACAGACCGGTCGGTCTCCCTCCTAGACCGACCGGTCTGGTACTGGGCCCAAATTCGCCCCCCTTCGCGTGACGCACTCCAACTGACCTCTTTGACGCGTTTTGACCCATTAAGGCCCATGTGCATATGGCGAAGGATTTAGTCCCACATCGCTTGCCCAAGGTGGATGGGAGGCCAGGAGCCCCTATATAATAAACCCCAGACCCCCCTGAGACACCATCATCATCTGGAAGACTTTGTAGAGGCGTCCCTCGAAGGACAACCTCTCCTCCCTAGAGAATTAGGTTTAGATTTTCCAATGTAATAGCTTAGCTTTAGTTGGGAGTTAGGGAGAGCGGAGCTGCGCTCCGGTTCCGGAGGAGTTTTCAGAGTTTTGGTATGTCTTGTATCTTTTCTTTGTAAGACTTATGCTTTAATATATTTATCTTCTCTATTTACTTTATGCTTTATTATATGATTAGTATAGTTGTTATATCTTGGCATGGGATCTTCGCTCGTATTGAGTGCTCTAGTTATTCATGCTAATTAGAGTAGTAATCATTAGTGTAGACGCGGTGTCTAGGCTAGTGTTTACCTGAGTTTGCGCCCAATCCTCCGGATAGTTGTGGTAGCTACAGGGGTGACAACTTTGTAGATTGTTATAATCCACCACGTTAGGATTGGTGTTTTCGTAGAGCTTTTTGGCAGCCTTCCCCTGACTACTTTCTTCCCAGTCTTTTTCGAGAGTCAGAAAGGTACTGTTGCTCCAAAGTGCCAATGTGTATAACTGCTATATCTTTTCATCTTTGTTGCCTTAGAACCCAAGTAATAGAGAAGTATATAGGAACCTTGATCTCTCCCGTTGTCCTCCCACTATAGTTATCTAGTTATCATTGAATTATCCTTTATGCGCTTCATTTATTATCATATCATATATCATTCACTCCTGCTTTAGTACTCTGAGTTAGTAGATGCATGATAGTGAATTATCAGATTCTTGACACTAGCTTCCCTGTGGTAAAATATAAATAACGATCCTGGAATACTCCCGGTAAAATGCTACAATGATGTTCTGTGCGCTTGCAGAAACTTTCATATTCTTATTTGCGTTAACAAACGTCAACACTCAGCATGTGTTCGTTAAAATACTAAAGACTAATTTTTTTCTTCACTAATCTTTGAAGAGTAATGGGCTTAACATGTTTGCAAACCGCAGTATGACTCCAATGTACTAAGGTTGAGATATAATCTAACTCTGCAGCTACCGGTGAAGTTTTTGATCGGTGATATTTCAGTTTCTATTATTTCAGTGGATCAAGCAAATACACTATAGGGCTAACCATACATGTGGTCTAGATAAAAATTTATGGATGTTTTCTTCGTTGACTATGTGTTCTATATAGCTTAATAATGCTAAAGAGTTGTATAGCAGATCTACTACTGTTACCCATCTATATCTAAAGTTTTATCAACAAGGATATCAATTCGATGTGAACTATCAGTTTTACTAGTAGATTTAAGATACAAATTTTTTGTTTATATAGTCTCAATATTATACTTGAGTACCTGAGCTAATCCACTTGTATTTTGTTGATTCAGTGGTTTTTTTGGCAGAACCTTTCGAATGACTGAATGTTATAGAAAGACAGTTCCTAACCATCTAAAAGTATGACATCCTCAGTTTTGGTGGTACGAGAAAGGAAGACTGCTGCAATCTAATAGAGATCTTGTTATCATTTTTTACTCCTACAGGAACTTGTAATCTAAACAAAAATTATGTCATGAATTTTGTGGATGATACTCATTGTAAACAACATATTCTTTATACCATATGGATGTGCATGCTTATTTTTTATGTGTAGCGTTGTCTTACATTTCTCTTTAAATTATACATGCAATATTTCTATACTTGACTCGATAAATAAATAATTATTATATTATTGGATGAATGGTTTATTCCTAGCAACACATATAAGTGTTGCAACAAAGTAAATATATATGATGCAACAAGCCGCATAAGTCATCCGCTCATGGTTTGTGCAAACATATATAAGTGTTGCCATAACCCAGCATTATGTGTTGCAACATTGCAACGGTTATTAGTATAGGTTACCAACACATAAATAAGAGTTGCAATAGAACCTTGCAACGCCACTTTAGGCAACACATATTATATGCGTTGGTATAGACCCCGCCAACGTATATATGGACTTTTAGCAACATATATTTGCGTTGCAAAAGGGGGTGTCATTTTGTAGTGCGCCAGGGCACGAACAGTCCGGGCGTCGAGGAGGTTGGCCTGAGCAGTGGACAGTCGCCTCGGTGCTTCGGCCGAGGAAGCACCAGCAGACAGTCCGTCGTTGTAACTCACGGACAGTCCGGGCCTGAGCAGGGGGTGTCCAGCGACACTGTGTTTTTGGCATTCTGGCTGGCGGATAGTCTGCCAGGGGACCGCAGACAGTCCGACTATGGGCAGATAGTCCGCGACCGTACTCATGGACAGTCCGAGCCCCTGTAGCCAAGCAGTACTTAGTGCGTTTGCTCTCCCGGCTTTTCGACTTTATTTCCGGACTTCTCGTTTGGTCCTAGAGTTCACCAAGGAACCTCTATAGCTATCTTTGCCACAAGTTGGCATAGGTATTTGGAAGGATCTCGAGCTAGCTCTCCATCTATGCTATGAGGTTCAGTTTTTTGGGTGTTCTCTCAACTCGTTGTTCGTGTCTTTCGGTTTTCTCTTCTCGGTGGTGCCTCGCTGTGATCCTAGGGATCATCCACCCTCTCTGTGAGGGTCGTGGGCATCACGTTTATGTGTGAAGCTTTCGGGGTTGAATTTTGGGACAAAGGTTGAAGTTTCGAAAGAAATTTTTTAGGCTCTCATTCACCCCGCTCTGGTCGCCTCTGGTTTGCATTCTCGGTCCTTCATATTGAGCTAAAGCCAGAGCCATGTAGACCTCACGGTTGCACTGTAAGTCCTGGAGGAATCCACCTACAGATAAGTTATATTTCTCAAAAGCATCTTTTAGTTGTTCGTTGCATATACCATTAATCAAGTTACATGATCATATTCATCCGTTTGAGCACTAGCAATAACTACCCAATACATAACCCAAGGTGACAAGGTATAAGTCAACAAGACTAGGTTGTTCCTAAGGTTATTAAGGTAGACACATGCAAAATGAATTTAGTGAATTAACGTGAATAGGAAACAAGGAAGATCCCATGCTATACTTGCCTTAAACACATGCTCAACTTTCACACCATAAGCCTTCGGTCATCACCTTCAGATCTTCCGTGCCGACAAGCAGTCTGCGTCTAATCGCAGCAAGCACCACACAAAGGCAGACATACAAGCAAACATAAAGAGATAACTAAGAACAACGCAACTCGAGACAAAATAACAGACTGAAAGAGAGCTGGTTACTACGGTTGCGGGATCGCACGAAACATTTAAAACTGAGCTATTGCTAAAAGACACGTCTACCGAAAGTTTTATATTATAAAAGAAAGAACTACCAACTTGCTTTATCTAATTAATTAAGATCATAACAAGATATTAATTCAGATTAGACAAAAACACATTTTAGTTCTAACTCGATTTAGACTAATCATACTTTATTTATAAATAATTCTATATTATTATTTAAACTATTTAAACATTTATCATTTAGAAACATTGAATATGCAAGAGAAGTAATCGAACCATTTGAAGGACCGAGAATGCAATGGCAAGGCGACCAGAGGGGGGGTGAATGGGAGCTCAAAAATTTCTCTCGAAACTTTGGCCTATTGTCCCCAAAATCAACCCCTGAAAGCTTCGATCGAAACCGTGATGCCCACGACCCTTGGAAGAGGGTGGATGATCCCTAGGATCACAGCGAGGCACCACAAAGCGATAGCAAACCAAACAGCAAAAGCAGCGGATCAAGTTCGACCCTCAAAAACCGAGCCCCGAACATAGATGGAAGGCTACGTCGAGAAATCCCCAAATACCGATGCTAACAAGTAGCAAAGATACCTAGAGAGGTTCCTTGGTCAACTCTAGGGCCAAACGAGAAGTCCGGAAACCAAGCGAGGAAGCCAGGAGAGCAAACGCACAAAACCGGAGGCTTCAGCCAAATCCCGAACTGTCCGGCCCTGGGGTCCCGGACTGTCCGCCCCTACTGCGGACTGTCCGCGAGGGGTTGGCGGACTGTCCGCCGGCCAAATACCCGAAACAGCACAGTTGCTGCAAACTCTCTGGACAGTCCCGGACTGTCCGCGGTTTACACCGGCGGACTGTCCGCCGGTCAACCGAGACCCAAAACGCAGAGACTCGCGGCCACTGCTCTGGCCAAGTCCGCGACGCGCGGACTGTCCGCGCCCTGAGTGGCGGACTGTCCGCGGTCACTCAGGGAGGGCGATTTCAAACGCCCTTCTCCCAAAACTTCCCAAATCCGACCCAAATCAAAATCCCACATTCCCAAACTTGGAGAGAATGATCACGAGGTAGTTAGGAGACTATCCCCAAGAAATCATCCGCTCAAATCAATTCAATCACCGGGAAATCGAAAGGGGAGGAGTATGAACGAAAAAGCGCCACGAAAACGAAATCAACCCGATCTACTTGTTCGTGAGGAGTTAGATGAATTCCTTCGGTGGAAATGATCTCCTCACTATAAAGAACAAGTTGGTTCAAACGGATTTCGCAAAGACGTAGTAGAGAGGGAGATCGAGTGACGGGAAAATCGCGGAGAAATGAAGAACGCGAAGAACACGAACACAACGCGAATCAAGTCATCGATCTGCAACCGTGTGGCAGAAGCAATGAGCAAATGACTGAGATAAATAGGGAGGTGGGTGTCTCCCCCTACTTATCCTAATTCTAACTATTCCTAATTCCCACTCTACCCCTAACTACTTACGGAGCGAACCAGCTAAACCCTAAGGTTATTCTGGACCAACTCGATGGTAGGTGGATCCGACGGCCACGCCCGCACAACTGGTAGCGTTGCCTCGACGCAACCTCACCGATTGCCGCCACGTGCCGCCACCGCTCTGCGTCCTCTTTACGGACTCCGCCCCCGGTTTTGTGGCCGAAACTAGGAAACCAGGCCTTCACGTCCACCCCCGGTTTTGAGGCCCAAACCGGGAAACCAGCCTCCAAGTCCATCCCCTGGTTTTGAGGCCGAAACTAGGAAACCCGCCAGCGCCCAGGTTTTGAGGCCCAAACCTGGAAACCGTCCTCAGCCCGAGTTTTGTGGCCCAAACTCAGAAACCCGCAGCACGCCCAGGTTTTGTGGCCCAAACCTGGAAACCGTCCACCCGATGGTTTTTCTCTTGCTGTACCACCAAACCGAAGCTGTAGAGGGGATGCACCGCCCGTGCATCCCGTCCACCGACACGTGTCCCCAGGTCTTCGAGCCAAGCAACACCATGCCCGCAAGTCTCCGCTCGTCGCTGTCCCAGGCTGCCAGCCACCACAGCTGATCCTCGGGCCACCGGTCCCTCAGTCCAAGCCTCACGTCCACCTTTCGCCACTCTCGGTCCCTCGGCACGGCACGTCTCTACTTGACCTTCACTTTGCCTCTAATCACTGTCTCCGTGCTCGACACCTGCACAACACAAGCCAAATAACATGCGCATTATCCCAGTTGACAATCACTCATCACTCAGAGACTCGGCATACACCCATGTATCCGCACCATTATATATTTCGAGGTGGAACTAAGCAGATCATAATTAAAAAGGCATTAATATTGATATTAGTCATATTAATATTTATGTATAAAATATCAAGTATGGAACCTATATTAATTTTTAATTACAAAACTAATTATACGTATATTAATTAAATTAATATTTAGCTGTATATGAAAAATTTATGTGACATAAAAAGCGTCAGCACCACTGCAAAAAGCGCGGTGACATGAAATTAACGTAACTAGAATGAACCACCGAGTTAAGATGAATATACAGTAGCTAAAGTCTTTGAGCGGTAAAACTAGAATTAAGATGATATCCTACCTTTGGCTTCTTCTCCATCTGCACTGAACGTGCTCCACCGATCGCATGAAAGGGAGGGGCGAGCAGGTAATGGACGATCTGAACTTTGAGGTATTTTTGCATTTTAACTCTTTCTTGAAACATTTTTTGCAAACACATCTGTTTAGAAACTTTGTTCAAAAATGGGACAAAAAGGTCGGCGTCATGTCCCATGACGCCAAGCAGGGGGTCGGCGTCATGTCACATGACGCCGAGCTACAGTACCTCGGCGTCATGTCCCATGACGCCGACCCTTTTGTCCCATTTTTAAACAAAGTTTCTGAACAGGTCTGTTTGCAAAAAATGTTTCAAGAAAGAGCTAAAATGCAAAAATATGACTATGAACTTTCCATGCACATAGCTTGCAGCGTCATCATCTTCGCTTCATCTCTCCAGGAGTGGATCATCAACACCAGAATATACATAGATAGCATTGGCCGGACTTTGCTTGGTGCAAGATTCCGGAAGCGACTATCCGCACTCACGTTCCTCTATTTTCATCTTCTATACTGTCTGGTCATCAAGATTCTTTACTCTATACTTATTTGTCCCGCATCCATTCATCCTCTATATCATCCTCTATCCACTGTGGGTCCACTTGTCACTTTATCTAAATATATTTATGAGAGATCTAGTTTTGAAAAATTAATTGCAACAAATTCAATGGTGCAATCGAAGTTTAATTTGAATTTTCAGTTTGTGAGATATAACATTTTTTGTTGTTGCAAAATATGGTGGGGGTCCACCACTCCAACACTCGCGCAGGGAGCGCACCCTCTTTGTGCGCGCATGCGGCCGGCCCCGCGCGCTGTCCGATAAATGTCAGACTTCCGCTGCGGTTAGCATTTACGTGTTCTTAGCGGGAGTTTATGGTAAAAACGTGTAGCAGATGGGATAACCTTCTATGGTGCGGTACGTGTGTATGAACTGCGTAGAGAAAAGGGAGGGACGAGCGACCAGAGAGGAAAAGAAATCGAAACAAGGAATAGATCAAAGTTTGGCTTGAGATTCGAAGATCAGCATGTCGAGGAGAGATACATATTTATAGGGTTTGGGTCGAGTTGGAATAGGGTGGCATTTTATTATTTTTGGAGTTATTAATTTTAGGATTAAAATAATTCCAAAAAAAAATCTGAAATTCAAATTTAAGCCATAAAAAATACTCCGACGACTCCAAAAATTGTGCAAAAATTCTCAGAGACACTTTGGAACATGATGAACCCAAATAAAGTATTTGGATCTCGTGACAAAATATTTTGGAGCATCTCAAAATTAGATTTTGCTCGTAGATAAATGAGAAAAGTTTTCAAGAAAAACCGGAAAATTCTTGAGAAGTTTACGGAGATAGGCCGATTGATGAGAACTCAAAGAAGTGATTTTGGAGCACAAGAAAAAGGATCTTGAGAATCTCCAATGAAAAGATAAAGTTAGGAACACTGAATTTAATTTTCAGAAAAGACGAGGACAGGCCGGATAAAAATAAACGACTTACTAAACGTCTTTTTAACACTCTAGCGACTCACAACACAAGCTAAGCTCAAACAACAAGCAACACACATCAAGCAAAAGCCCGTCAAATTAGTTTAGGAAAAATTAAAAATTCTTATTTTTACTCAACAAAAGTGGTGCTAACTCAAACTAAACATGATGCATTTTATACAAATATTAAAACCATTTGTTTTATTTAGTGTTTTCTAAGCACAACCTAAAATTAGAAATTTTGGGGTGTTGCGAACACAAGGTTGATATGTGCCCTTGTGGTTCGTTTCTTGAGTGATGAGCGATCGATCAACATGCAACATGTGTCTCTTGGCTGTGTTGATGTGCAGGTGTGAAGCTCAGAGACAGTGGTCGATGGTGAGGTGAAGGTCAAGTAGAGACGTGTCGTGCTGACGGACCGGGAGCAGTGAAGGGCGGACGTGAGGCTTGGACCGACGGACTGGGAGCCCAAAGGACCAGTTGTGGTAGCTGGCACGTGGCATCGGTGAGCGAGTGCACGTGGGGGTGTGCGGTGCTTCGGCCGAGTCAGGAGGAAGATGATGGCGTCATGACACTTGGCGAGAGGCCGAGAAGGAAGGCGAAGGCGTTGTGCCCGGCGTGGAGGCTGGACATGCATCGACATCTGTGCTGGTTGTTGGGGTGTGCGAACCACATCCCGTCTTCGGCGCGGGTTTGGTAGTTGAGCCTCGAAAAACTACCCTTAACAGTTTCCGAGTTTGGGCCTCAAAACTCGGGGTGGCCGGTTTCCGAGTTTGGGCCACAAAACTCGGAATGGACGGTTTTCCAGATTTGGGCCTCAAAACCTGGGCTGACGGGTTTCTGAGTTTGGGCCACAAAACTTAGCCTGAGGACTGGTTTCCCGGTTTCAGCCTCAAAACCGGGGGAGGTCCAAAAAGGACGGTCGACGCGTGGCGGTGCCGAGAGGCTTGCGTTGCGGCGAAGCTATCGGCGAGGAAGGCGCGACGGTCAACAGGACGGCACGTGGCGTTATCCTGAGGCTTGCGTCGAGGCGAAGCTAAGGATGAGGAAGGCACGTGGCCGTCGGATCAAGACTCCGCAGAGTCGGACCAGGATAGCACTAAGGTTGGCCGCTTCGCTCTTGTATCTAGGGGTAGAAGGGGAATAAGTGTATTAGGCTATAAATAAGAGAGGCAGCCCCTCCTCTCTCTCTCTCCTTGCAGCTTTCTTTCCCTAGCCTCCGCTTAGGTTCTCCACCATACCATGCTGCCTGTGATCCGCGGAGAGATTGTAATCATACCTCTGTGTTCTTGGGATTTTGAGGAAACGAGACCGTAATCTCGTTGTTGTCTCGTGGGTTCGAGACACGGCTGAAATCGAGTTCGATTCGTGTCTTGTTCGTGTGTTCTTCGCGTTTTCGGTTTTTGCCCTCTCGGAGATTTGCCTAGTTCTTCCTCTCCGTGAGACGGTTTTCGATTCCTCTTGAACCCACTTGTGCTAGATCGTGAGGCGCTTCTTTCCACTGAAGGAATTCTGCTCTAACCTCACGAGCTAGTAGATCAAATCATTTTTGCTTTGGATCGTGTTCTTCTCCTTTTCCCCCGAACTTCTTCAATTCATCAGTTCGGAGATAGGTTCGAGCCATGATCTCCTAGGAGTAGCTCACTATCCTCCTTGTGACTCCCTTCATCGAGTTTGAGACTCAGCATCTTTGATTTGGGAGAGATCGAGTTGAATCGGGGGACGAACAGTGTTTGATCGGGGTGACCGGACGCTGCTCTATAGCGACCGGACACACCGAGTCAGAGTCCGGTCTTTGAACACCAGTGTTGACCAGTTCACGCGTGGTGACCGGACGCACCATGAGGGAAGTGACCGGACGCACAACAATCACTGTTCATCGTTTGGCTTTACTGATCGGACGCTCTGTTCTTTTGACCGGACGCTCGCTGTGCAGAGTCCGGTCATGAACAGAGAGCATCCAGAGAAGATTTTCTCTAATCGGACGCGTCCGATCATCATTGACCGGACGCACCCCAGAGTCCGGTCAGTACAGTGACACACGCTTTCGTCCACAGTTCGTCTGTCTGACTTTGGATTTGGTTTCTGGCTTTTGCGTTGGGTTTCTAGGATTGTGTGGTGTCCCGCTGTGTTCCTAGGGAACATCGACCCAATCACTTGGGTCGTGGACATCACACTCGTCGATTTTCCTATTGGGTGATTTTCTGGGACAAGAGCCATCATTGTTTGAGAAGATATTTTTTTACTCCCATTCACCCCGCCTCTGGTCACCAATTCAGTCCTTCAATTGGTATCGGAGCAGGTTAAGGGATCTTCTCTACCTTAATCAGTTTCGGATCCTAAGGGCGACATGGATCGAGGGAACGACAAGGCTCCCTACTTCGATGGGACGAAGTATCCCTATTGAAAGATTCAGATGCGTGCTTATCTCAACAGCATCGAATCTTCTGTTTGGGAGATATGCGAGAATGCTGATTACGAGGTCCTTGCAGCTCGTGTGGGACAGATCCAGATTGACCAGCACGAGGTGAATGCTAAGGCCCATAACGCGCTTTTGGCCAACATCTCCCTTCCTGAGTTCGAGCGTGTCTCCGAGCTTGAGACAACATGAGAGATCTGGGTGAAGCTTCAGAGCTATCACGAGGGGACCATCCAGGTCAAGACCAGACTATTCGAGACCTACAAGCGGGAGTACGAGAACTTTGTTCAGATAGAGGGAGAGACGATTGATGCCATGTTCACTCGTTTCCAAATGATTGTGAACAAGATGCGTGCCAATCGGGCCAACCTACCTTATGATGATCATGAGAGGGCGCTCAAGTTACTATATGCCCTGGATCAGAAGGTTTGGGAGGTGAAGGTGTCCACAATCATAGAGTCTCCAGCCTATGACACCCTCACCATGGATGAGCTATTCAGCAAGCTCAAGTCCACCGAGATCGATCACTTGACTCAGGCCAAGCTGAAGAATCCATCTTCACATTCCATGGCTTTGGTCTCAAGCAAGGGTGGATCGACTCTTTTCGCTGATGTTTCACTACCTCTCTTTGCTTTGTCTTCTTTGCTTTCAGTGACGAAGGAGCAGGTGGAGGCGTTGGGAGACGACGAGCTTGCCCTCATCATCACCCGGTTCTCGCGGTTTCACAACAACCGCTTGAACCGCCGGCGTGGTGGCGCACGTGAGGGCTGCTACGGGTGTGGAGACCCCGATCACTTCGTCGCAAGCTGCCCCAAGAGCTTCCCCGACAAGAACCGCAACTCCAGGCGCAAGGCCAAGCCGGAGAACAAGGCCAGGAAGAAGAAGAAGGGCGGCTACCGCAGGGAAGATTTGGAGAAGGCTTTCGATGCCAGCAGGCGTGCCTTCATCGCCTCCTTCAGCGACATCGAGAAGAGCTCCAACAGCGACTCCAGTGATGATGGGTCCGAGCACAAGACTGAAGTTCGCTTCAACGGACTCTGCTTCTTCGGCAGCTCCACCGACGACTTCTGCACCATGGCTTTGGACGAGGAGGACCGCAAGTGTCAGGACAAGCACGCCGACACCAACGACGACAATGACGCTTCAGAGGTACCGAACTCCTCTCTTGTCGAGCGTCTTTTCGGTGAGCGTGACACATTGGCCGAAATAGTTCTCGGTTTGGACAAGCAGCTTAAGCGTGCCGCTAGAGAGCGCAATGACTTTAAGGCCAAGTTAGGCGAGACGCTTAAGGAGCTTGAGAGTGCTAGGTCCGAGGTGAGGGTGACCGAGGAGGAGGAGTGCGATGAGTGCACGACGCACATGACAAACTTTACCACCCTGCAAACCAAGTATGCCTCTTTGATCGATGTGTATGATGAGCTGAAGAGTAGGCTAGACTTGGTGGGTGATTGTAAAGAGTGTCCCTTGCTGAAGAAGGAGCTGGAGGAAGTGAAGGCGAGGTCTTCTCTGCTGGGTGCGTGCAAGCTTTGTCCACGCTTGCAAACTGAGTTGGCAGATGTTAGTGCCAATCTTGCTGTAGCCAGGAAGGCCAGCTCAGTTAGCACCATTTCCGCTCCATGTGAGCGATGTGCGGGGATGGAGCTTGAGATTGCCAACTGTCGGATGACAGGATGCAAACCGAGGAGGAAAACATATACCTTCGGTCCATCCTGAGTTGGGTGTCATGCAGTGAGCCGTAGTTGGGCATGATGATTAGCCAGTTCAAGAGGGGAACTGGTGGTCCGGGAGTAGGCTTTGCTTCAGGTGGTGAGGGCTCTAGTGCTTTTGCCAAGATCGGTGAGTTTAGCAGAGTGAACCAGAGTGAGAAACCATCCACTCTCCCTAAGCTTATCAAGATCACCCACCTGAGCCTCCTAAGCGTATCACCAAGGATGGTATCCTTGAAGAACCTCCCAAGGCTCCACCTCACAAGCAAGTGTGGATTCCAAAACCTAACCATCTTAGGAATACACTTGACACCCTTCCTGGCATCTCTAGTGATGCCCTTCCGAAAGGCAAAGGGAAGCAGCCAACCAAAGTGAACAATCTTCGCAACCAAGCAAACCAACAACCCAAGAGAGTGGTGAGGTTTGAGCGTGAGTATTGCCACCGCGAGGGTCACCTGGCTGAGTTTTGCTTTCGGAGGAAGAGAGACGCTAGTGTTGGTATTTCTTAGCGTAAGCAGGAAAGTCCGCAAGCGCACGGAAGTACCGTTGTAGCACTTCACCCGGAAGTATTATCAGGGTATCGTATTTTCCACAGGGAATAGTGTGCTATAGTCTCTTGGGTTTAGATCTCCCGACTTAGGGTGAGAAGAAGAACGACGTTTACTCTAGGTAACGTATTCCTTAGTGATCTAGCTCTAGCTAAACGTAATCTGCTTCGGTCAACGAGTGAAGTTGGTTTCCCAACCTATGCCGATACAACTCTACCTGGAATCCCGAACGTGGGTGGATTACAAAGGATGGACAGGGCTGTCACCACCTGCCGCCAACCTCCTCAACCATGGAGACCCAGGCAACCAACCTATGAACACTCAGCCTCAACACCGCATTTACGATAAGAGCCACTACTTCTAGTGGTAGTTATAGACAGGAAGCCAAACAAGTGCTAAACATGTATACAAGGTGAACTACCCCTAGCACAGTTCAAACATCATGCTATAGAATGAAACATAGACTTGTGTTTTCAGATTTTATCGGAGAATTTGCATCGGTTTTTACACAAGTTCAAATTCAGCATGTGATTGCGAGAGGTTGAGAGCTTGTCATTGCCTTACTTTTCAACCGTGCTAAGCCTATGCAAATGCAATCAGGAGCTTAAAGCATCGGTTTCGGTCTTACACTACACGACTCAAGTTTAACTCAACGTGCTATGAGAAACAGTCTCGATACCGTGATGTGCTGACAAAGCAATCCCATCTCGATCTTTTCAATTCACTAAAACTTGGTTCATTTTAAGCAGATTATAAACAGCCTAAGCAAGTGAATGACTCAGAACTAGAGACATAGCAACCTAGCATATATGAAATAGCTCAAGTGACCTCAACACATACTACACATGCTAGTTGCCAATCTCAATGGTGAACATGTATCAAGTTTTAAGTTCATTAGACATGTTCAGCGTTCTGAAAGAAATAGCTTAGCTCACAAAATGTAACAGTGATCACAGAGAGCCTAAGCTACAAGCATCATCAGATGTCATCAAAGCATACACTAATCAGAGCATAAATTGATTCTAAGGAATATAGATATGAAGCTTGAAATAAAAAGATGTATGCATGATGAAATCAGAATCGGAGCCAAAGCAAAAACAGAAAGACTCAAGACCCAAAAACAAAAAGGATCAGAAAGTCAGTTAATTTTACAACAAGCAAAATGTTTCCCCCATCTAAAAGGGGAAACACACACCAAGCTCACCTCTCAACCTAGCAAAAGTTGAGAGGTCCAAAGGCTTGGTGAAAATATGCGCAACCTGGTTATGGGTGTCTACATGCCTAAGATCAATGTCGCCTTTCTCATAGTGATCACGAAGAAAGTGAAAGCGAACATCGATGTGCTTGGTCTTGGAGTGAAGAACAGGGTTCTTTGCTACACTAATGGCAGAAGTGCTATCACAAAGCAAAGGGACCCGACTGAAATCTAGACCAAAATCACGCAATGTAGCAACCATCCATAAAAGCTGCGAAGCACAAGAAGCAGCAACAACATACTCGGCTTCAGTAGTAGACTGGGCTACGTTCGACTGCTTGCGAGAAGACCATGAAACCAAAGAAGAGCCAA
This sequence comes from Coix lacryma-jobi var. lacryma-jobi, assembly GCA_009763385.1. NCBI lineage: Eukaryota > Viridiplantae > Streptophyta > Magnoliopsida > Poales > Poaceae > Coix > Coix lacryma-jobi. The sequence continues at coordinate 66,386,833 of CM019828.1, forward strand.
GAAACTGACAAGTCCCAGAAGTAGACTTGCGCTCAAGCCGACAACTGGCAAAATCCGCATCGGAATAACCACAGAGCGAAAGAGTCGAAGAGGAGGAGTACCAAAGTCCGAACTCAGGAGTGTATCGGAGGTACCTCATGATGCGCTTGACTGCTTGCTTGTGGGAAGTCCGAGGGGACGCTTGAAAATGAGCGCACAGACACACAGAAAACTGTATATCTGGCCTCGTTGCCGTCAGGTACAGAAGCGAACCAATCATGCTTCTGTACTCCTTCTGGTCAACCGGCTCTCTGTCCTGGTCCGCATCCATCGCCGCAGTCGTCGGCATGGGCGTCGTAAGACGCTTGGCCTCGCCCATGTCGAATTTCTTCAGGATATCCTTCGTGTATTTTCCTTGATGCACAAATGTACCGTCTCGGGTTTGCTTAATTTGCAACCCGAGGAAGAAAGTCAACTCGTCCATCATACTCATCTCGAACTCCCTGCTCATAGTATCTGCAAACTTCGCAACAAGAGCGTGAGAGGAGCCACCAAAGATGATATCATCCACGTAAATCTGGACTAACAGGGTGTCATTGCCTTGCTTGAGGAGAAACAAAGTTCTATCGACCCATCCCATTTTAAAACCCTTGGAGAGTAGAAAGGTTTTCAAACGATCATACCACGCTCTCGGGGCTTGTTTCAAACCATACAAGGCTTTTGAAAGTTTATAAACATGGTTTGGAAACTTGGGATGCTCGAAACCCGGGGGTTGCCTAACATAAACCTCTTCCTCTATATACCCATTCAAGAAAGCACTCTTGACATCCATCTGGTAAAGCTTAAAACCCTTCGAAGCAGCAAAGGCTAGAAGGATCCTAATGGCTTCTAAACGGGCTACAGGGGCAAAGGTTTCCTCATAGTCTATCCCCTCTTTCTGGTAGAAACCTTGGGCTACTAGCCTAGCCTTGTTCCTCACTACCATCCCATCCTCACCCTCTTTGTTTTTGAAAACCCATTTGGTACCTATTGGGTGGCATTGTGGTGGAGGTGGAACTAGGGTCCAGACTTGGTTTCGTTCAAAGTTTTCTAGCTCCTCATGCATGGCATTGACCTAGTTAGAATCAAAGAGTGTGTGTCCAACATCTTTGGGCTCAAAAGAAGCAACGAATGCAGAATGAGCAAAGTGCGAGATTTCATACGCTCGCGACCGCGTGACTCGCTGGTCGATGCCGCCGATCATCTAACGCGGAGGGTGAACTTGCTGAACACTCCGGGGCGCTTGCCTCGCCGAAGTCGCCTCCCCCTCGCCAGATGCGGTCACTCCCTCAGGTGCGGCTGGTGCTTGCTGGAGAGGTGGCTCAAGAGGACCCTAGGAGGAAGAAGTCGTGGGATCGGGTCCTCAAGCTGAAGTAGTCATCGCAGGGTCGACGGGGGCAGCCAGTGGAGTTGGCTCGGGATCACCCCAATCGGCATTCTCCTGCTCCTCCTCCACAAAGATGGTCTCTCCCATCTCCTGTTCTCCTGCAACATCAAAAGCAGAAGAAACACAAGGCATAGTCTCGTCGAATGTGACCTCGCAGGTCTCCACTATCCAGTTAGTCTCAAGGTTAAGAACTCTATAAGAGCGCGAATGCGAAGCATAACCAAGAAACACGCCATCAGCAGAGCGAGATTCAAATTTGTCCAAATTGCCTTGCTTCAGGATAAAGTATTTACACCCAAACACCCAAAAATGAGACACCTTGGGGACCCGTCCAAAACGCAACTCATAAGATGTTTTCTTCATGAAAGCCCAAAGAAAGATGCGATTTGAAACATGGCAGGCGGTGTTGATTGCTTCGGCCCAAAAACGCCTAGGAGTCCTATGCTCATCGAGCATCGTCCTGGCCATCTCAACAAGGGTCCGGTTCTTGCGCTCAACAACACCGTTCTGCTGGGGGACATAAGGAGAAGAGAACTGATGCTCGATTCCGTTAGAAGAACAGAAAGAAGCAAACTGAGAGTTATCAAACTCAGTACCATTATCGCTACGAATAGCTCTAATGGTATCAGGGGGAAACTCAGTTTTCAACTTCAAAATCAGATCACGAGCAAAAGGAAAAACTTCATCCTTACCCTCCATAAAGAATACCCAAGAGTACCTCGAAAAATCGTCAACGATCACTAGAACGTACCACTTCCCACCCGCTGAGCAAACCTGAGCTGGACTAACCGTGTCCATGTGTAACAGCTCGCCGGGTCGCTTTGTCATCACCTAATTAACAGGTGGGTGAGAGGCAACAACCATCTTCCCGTGACGACAAGGATGGCAAACGAGGTCCTTCTGAAACTTAAGCTTGGGCAATCCTTGGATTAGGCCAAGTGAGCTAAGCCTTGCGAGCAAGTCAAAACTCAGGTGACCGAGCCTCCTATGCCACTTCCACAAATCAGAAGAAGGACCAGCCATCAAACACCTAGCAGAGCCGAAAGACTGAGAAAAGTCGGCTCTAAAAACACGACCAAAAGGGACGATCCGACAAACAAGATCTCCCCGAGGGTCTAAAACGCGACTCAAACCCTTTTTAAAGCGCACTTCACAATCATCCTCAAGAAGTTGCGAAACAGAAAGCAAATTGAAATGCAAGTTGGAAATCAAAGCAACATTCTTAAGGACAAAGTTCTCATTGAGCCGAATAGCTCCTTGAGAAACAACCTTACCTCTACTATTATCCCCGAAAGTGATGTACTCCTTGTGCATCACGGGGCTAAGGCTAGAGAACCATTCCTTCTTTCCGGTTATGTGGCGCGAACACCCGGAATCCATGAGCCACATGTTCTCCAACCGAAGTTCCTGCATCAATAGAAAGGCAGGAAGTGAGCATATGGCACAACACTGGGGTTAGTATACTGAGAAGGATACCAGTGCTGTGTCATAGGCCCAGAAAAAGTGTTAGCAGCAACACCAAGCTGTCCTCATCCCATGGGTGGATAGCGATCACCACCAACCTGAAAAGGTGGTCCGCTATGAAACAGAAAACCTCCAAACTGACCTACCTGTCCCATCTGAGCAAAGCGATCACCACCATACTGAAAAGGTGGTCCGCTATGGGACTGAGCAGCAAAGCCTCTTACACTCAGCTCACGATCGTATAGAGGACGACCGGAACCGCGACGGGCACGACCACCACCCCGTGGTCTAGCTGCCTGGGCCTAGCTACCTGAGGGTGTGCACCTCCAGGTCTAGCGCCCTGCCTCTGAACTCCCCGACCTTGCACACCATGGAGAGGGTGGTGCCTGGCCTCGTTGTTCAGCTCCAACTCCTTCCTAGCGTCTCTCTTCCTCCGAAAGCAAAACTCAGCTAGGTGACCCTCACGATGACAGTACTCGCACTCGAACCTCACCACTCTCTTGGGTTGTTGGTTCCTATGGTTGCGAGGGTTGTTCACTCTGGCTGGCTGCTTGCCCTTCGGAAGGGGTTCACTAGAGACGTCAGGAAGGGTGTCAAGTGTGTTCCTAAGATGGTTAGGTTTGGGAACCCACACTTGCTTGCGAGTTGGAGCCTTGGGAGGTTCATCAAGGATACCATCCTTGGTGATAGGCTTGGGAGGCTCAGGTGGGGTGATCTTGGTAAGCTTAGGGATAGCGGGTGGTTTGTCACTAGAGTTCACTCCACTAAACTCACCGATCTTGCCAAAGATACTAGTGCCCTTCCCACCTGAAGCAAAGCCTACTCCCGAGCAATCAGTCCCCCTCTTGAACTGACTGATCATCATGCCCAACTGCGGCTCACTGCATGACACCCAACTCAGGATGGACCGAAGGTATGTGTTTTCCTCCTCGGTTTGCACCCTGTCATGCCGACAGTTAGCAATCTCAAGCTCCATCCCCACGCATCGCTCACATGGAGAGGACAAGGTGCTAACTGAGCTGGCCTTCATGGCTTCACCAAACTTGGCATTGACTTCTGCCAACTCAGTTCGCAAGCTAGGACAAAACTTGCATGCACCTAGCAAAGAAGGCCTTGCCTTCACTTCCTCCAGCTCCTTCTTCAGGGAGGGACACTCTTTGCAATCACCCACCAAGTCTAGACTACTCTTCAGCTCATCATACACCTCAATCAAAGAGGCATACTTGGTTTGCAGGGTGGCAAAGTTTGTCATATGCATCGTGCACTCCTCACACTCCTCCTCATTGGTCACCTTCACCTCGGACTTAGCGAACTCAAGCTCCTTAAGTGCTTCACTCATCTTAGCCTTAAACTCACAGCGCTCTTGGTAAACCTGAGTGAGCCTCTTCTCCAAAAGACCGGCTAAGCCCGCAAACTTATCCCGTTGATCAGTGAGACGATCGACAACTGAAGAGTTTGATACCTGAGAGGCGCTGTCGTCGTCGTCGTCGTCGCTGTGGGCGTCATCGGCGTCTTCTGCCTGGTGCTTGCAGTCCTCTTCATCCAAGGCCATGGTGCAAAAGCCCTTGGAGGAGTTGCCGAAGAAGCAGAGTCCGTTGAAGCGATCTTCAGTCTTGTGCTCGGACCCATCGTCGCTGGAGTCGCCGTCGAAGGACTTCTCGCCATCGCTGAAGGTGGCAAGGAATGCACGCTTGCTGGCGTCGAAAGCACGCTTGCTGGCGTCGAAAGCCTTCTCCATGTCCTCTCGGCGGTAGAAGCCATCTGTCTTCTTCTTCCTGGCCTTGTTCTCCGGCTTGCCCTTGCGCCTGAAGTTGCGGTTCTTGCCGGGGAAGTTCTTGTCGTTCCTGGGGCAGTTCGCCATGAAGTGGTCTAGATCACCACACTTGTAGCAGCCCTCGCGTGCGCCACCACGCCGGCGATTGAGGCGGTTGTTGTAAAACCGCGAGAACCGGGTGATGGCGAGGGCGAGCTCGTCGTCTCCGAGCGCCTCCAACTGCTCCTCCGTAACTGTATGCAAAGAAGACAAAGCAACAAGAGGAGGTGAAGCGTTAGCACAGAAAGTCGATCCACCTGTGCCTGAGACCAAAGCCATGGTGTGTGAAGATGGGTTCTTCAGCTTGGCCTGAGTCAGGTGATCGATCTCAGTAGACTTGAGCTTGCTGAACAGCTCGTCCACGGTGAGGGTGTCGTAAGCAGGAGACTCAATGATGGTCGACACCTTCACCTCCCATACCCTCCGATCCAGGGCGTATTGCAACTTAAGAGCCCTCTCATGATCGTCATAGGGTAGGTTGGCCCGATTGGCACGCATCTTGTTCACAATCGTTTGGAAACGTGCGAACATAGCGTCAATCATTTCTCCCTCCAACTGAACAAAGTTCTCGTACTCTCGCTTGTAGGTCTCGAAGAGTCTGGTCTTGACCTGAGCGGTCCCCTCGTGATAGCTTTGAAGCTTCACCCAGATCTCTCGTGCCGTCTCAAGCTCAGAGATACGTTCGAACTCAGGAAGGGAGAGACTGGCCAGAAGAGCATTACGAGCCTTGGAGTTGGCCTCGTGTTGGTCAATCTGGATCTAACCCACACGAGCCGCAAGGACTACGTACTCAGCGTTCTCACATATTTCCCAGACAGAAGATCCAATGTTGTTGAGATAAGCACGCATCCGAATCTTCCAATAGGGATAGTTCGTCCCATCGAACCAAGGAGCCTTGCTATTCCCTCATTCCATGTCGCCCTTAGGATCTGAAACCGATTAAGGTAGGAGAGATCCTTAACTAGCTCCGATACCAATTGAAGGACCGGATTAGCGACCAGAGGGGGGTGAATGGGAGCCTAAAATTCAACTCGTGAATTGAATGGCCCTTGTCCCAGAAAGTCACCCAAAAAGCAAGACTCGAAATGACCGGAGAGTTCATGACCTACGAGTAGGTGGATACCCTAGGAGATGTCCTAGTGGTACAGCGGAACCTCCGGAGAAACCCCAAAACCAAATGCCAAAGCCACAGAGCAAAACAGCACACACAGCAGATTCGCGGACTGTCCGCGGTCAGAGTCCCGGACTGTCCGCCGTTGAATCCCAGACTGTCCACAACTTGGTGCCGGACTGTCCGCCGGCCAAAACACAGAAACAGAACAGTTCTGCAAAGCCCTGTTCGAGTTCCGGACAGTCCACGGTTTGAACTCCGGACTGTCCGCGGTACTTGTGAACAGTAGACCAGGAGCGTCCGATGCAAGCACTGTGCTGCATCCGATGTGACCCCGGACTGTCCGCGGGTCACTGGCGGACTATCCGCCGGTCACAAGACCGAGAACAGTAACGCGCTGCGCAGTTCTGACCTGACCGAGCCCCGAGTCCCCGACTGTCCGCCACTGGGGGAGCGGACTGTCCGCGGATGAACAGAAAGCACGATTCTGCTCGGGATGAAATGGGAAATCGATCGGAACTACACCAAATCAAAAGAGGCTTAGATCAAACTCCTCCCAGGTGTTCCTCTACGTATTGGGGTGCTAATCCTAAGAAATCATCGCACCAAACCAAGTCAATTGAGAGGAATCGAAGGAACACCGGACAGGGGGAAGAAAAGAGGAACGAACACAAAATCGACCCGATCTAAGGAATCGTGAGGTTGTAGGATAAATCCTTCGGTGAAAAGATGGACCTCATGACCAAGAACAAACTGATTCAAGTGGAATCAAAAATCATCTCGTGGAGAGGGAGAACGAGGCAAATCTCCAAAAGATGAAAAACCAAAACGTGAAGAACACAGAACACGATTTGATTTCAGCCAAAATTCCTCCACATGAGGAGACAACGAGAATACGGTCTCGTTTCCTCAAAAGAACCAAATACACAGAGGTATGATTTCCGTCTCTGCGGATCGCTTGCAGCGAGGTATGATTAGAACCTAAGCGAGGGCTAGAGAGAGAGAGCTCAGGAACAAATGACTGCAAGGATACAGGGAGAGGAGGGGTGCCTCTCTTATTTATAGCCTAAAACAATAATCCCCTTACTACCCCTAGATACACGAGCGAAGCGGCCAACCCTAGGGGTATCCCGATCCAACTCTGCTGATAGTTGATCTGACGGCCACGCGCATTCCTCATCGTTAGCTTCGCCTCGACGCAAGCCTCAGGATGCCGCCACGTGCCGCCCAGTCGACCACCGCGCCTACCTCGTGGATAGCCTCGCCTCCGCGCCAGCCTCTCCACGCCGCCACGCGTCGACCGTCCTTTTTGCGAACCTCCCCCCGGTTTTGAGGCCGAAACCGGGAAACCTGGACCTTCCCCCGGTTTTGAGGCTGAAACCGGGAAACCTGTCCTCAGGCTGAGTTTTGTGGCCCAAACTCAGAAACCCGCGCGCCCAGGTTTTGAGGCCCAAACCTGGAAACCGTCCACGCCGAGTTTTGAGGCCCAAACTCGGAAACTGGCCACCCCGAGTTTTGAGGCCCAAACTTGGAAACCGTCGAGGGTAGCTTTTCGAGGCTCAGCTACCGAACCCGTGCCGAAGACGGGATGTGGTTCGCACAACCCGAGTTCCAGCATCGATGCCGGAGCATGTCCAGCCTCCACGCCGGGCATCCTCCCGACTCGGCCGATGCACCGCACATCCCCATGTACTCTTGCTTGTCAACGCCACGTGCCAGCTACCACAGCTGATCCTCAGGTCTCCTGGTCCGTCGGTCCAAGCTCCACGTCCGCCCTTCACCGCTCCCGGTCCGTCGGCACGGCACGTCCCTACTTGACCTTCACCTCACCTTCGACCACTGCCCGAGCTCCGCACCTGCACATCAACACAGCCAAGAGACATGTTGCCCGTTGATCGATCACTCATCACTCAGGAAGGGAACCACAAGGGCACATATCTACCTTGTGTTCTCACAAACAAAGCTCTTTGTGGTTTTGACTAACAAATATTTGGCTAGTGGTTGGATGGGATAAAATCCAGGAGGAACTTTTAGCAAGGTTTTCATGATTTTTAAAAGAAATCCTCCAGATTAGGTCCTAATTTCACCTTAGCAAGTTTAAAGAATTACTCCATTTCTAACTAACTTTATTCACTAAGCATGATTTTAATTAAAACATGTGCAACCCACAAAAGCTACAACTTAGATAAAACTAGTTATTCTAACTATAACAATAGCATTTGCATGGCATATTTTATTTCTTATTCAGGTTCCAACATTTTTAAGCAGATTTTATCATTTTTACTCATGGGATAATTACTTAGGCAAGTATATAACATTCAAAAATTTTCAAAAGATATAGAATTTAAGAACCGAACATAAAGAGTAAGGTTGAAACATACCTTATTGGCGCGAGGATCTCCCCCAAGCTGGCTTCTTGCTTGATGAAGGGTCTTCATCTTTCTCGGTCGGAGCTCTTGTTCTTATTTTATTAAAAAGGAAACTATCTAATCTTGTGAAAAAGGGAAACTATCCTATTATGATATTTTATTATTCTAGCTAAGTTAACATATACTTATGCATATAACTAATGGTAACTGATATTTTTTTCTCTTTTTTTAGTTACATGCATGACATATGTTATTTATTTGAAAAAGGGAAATTTGAAGGGAAATTTAAAAGTAATTCCATACCTTAGATCCATGGAATTTCATCCTTATTGGGTGGATCTTCTTCCTTGGGTGCTTCTTCTTTAAGTACTTCATCGGGTTCTTCTTCTTTTGGTACCTCTCCTTTGTTATGTGAATTACACAACTCAGGAGAAGGTGGTTCTTTCTTTCTGTTCCACCTTGTTCTTAGGCGCCTCTTCTTGGTATGAATGAGTTTTGCTTCCTGCATGTTAGCGGCATATGCGGGACCACGGGGAAAGGAGAATATTTCCTTCCTCCCTCCTAATGTCATTTGCATTTTACCACTCCCCACATATATGCAAGCATCAACAGTGTTCAAGAAAGGTCTACCTAAGATTAGAGGCACATCTTTCCTATTTCCCATATCTAGTATTATGAAATCAGCAGGAACATATGATCCTCTAATATAAACAGGTAAATCAGTGACTATTCCTTCTACATAGCATGTTGATTGATGAGCTAGCACGACATAGGCAGATATGGATGACATGGGTGGAAAGAACGAGTTTTCATAGAAATTCTTAGATAAAATGTTCACACTCGATCCTAAATCACACATGGTATTTTTAAAGACTTCACCAAAGATTGACCATCTAATTATGGGACTACCAGAATCACCCTTTTTAACAGTCATGGTTTGATCTTCATAATAGTTAAAATATTTTATTTCAACCATATTTGCAGTTTCCATGTTAGGTTTAGCCAGAATTTTGCCAATTTCAAAATATGGTACGATCGCAGCAAGTTGAGCTAATTGGGTTTCTAACATCTTATTAAAGCTAAGTTGATTTTTCAGAGCAGATGAAAAATCTTCCAATTTAGCATTTATGTTCTCAAGCATTTTATCATTTGACACTAATTTCTTATTCAAAAGTTTAGTAGTTCTACCTTGAGAGTAGACTAGATTCTTTAAGAACGAGAAATTATCAATACTTTGGAAATTAGAGCGAGGGAATGAATTATTACCTTGAGAGTTGGAGTGCTGATTCCATCCTTGATTTTGTTGACGGAAACCGTTGTTGTTGTTGTTGTTGTTGTTGATGAAGTTCAAATCTTCATGTAACTCGGGGTAGTGGTTCCTAGAATGTCTGGTTTCTCCACAGACTTCACAAGTCATGTAGGATTCCAGAGATTGGACACTCTCTTGTTGGTTCATCTTCTCACAGCTGTCCAGCTTCTTGGCCAGCAGGTCCATCTTGGCCACGATCATGTCGGCCTCCTTAAGGGAATGCATACCTCGCTTACGGGGCTGCAGTCTCTCGTCATTCCATCCTAGGTTCGACACCATCTTCTCTATGAGAGCCTTAGCATCTGCAACATTTAGAGAAAAGAATGCACTGTCGGCGGCGACATCCAAATGGCTTCTAGAGAGTGGGGTTAGGCCATGGTAGAAGTTCTGGATCATCGAGCATCGTCCTGGCCATCTCCACAAGGGTCCGATTCTTCCTCTCCACAACACCATTCTGTGGCGGTGTGTAGGGGGAAGAAAACTAATGCTCCAAACCCAAAGAGTTACAGAACTTCTCAAAATCCGAATTCTTGAATTCGGAACCATTATCACTCCGAATTGCTCGCATTGAGTTCAAAGGGAACTCATTCTGAAGACGTAAAATCAGATTGCGAGCAAAGGAGAAAGTCTCGGTCTTCTCAGCTAAAAAGAAGACCCACGAATATCTCGAAAAGTCATCAACAACAACAAGCACATACCACTTCCCCCCAACCGAGCTCACCCGAGCCGGACCAACAAGGTCCATGTGCAAAAGCTCTCCAGGGCGCTTAGTCATGACCTGAGTCACTGGATGGTGGGGAGCGACAACCATCTTCCCATGTCTACAAGAGTGGCAAACAAGATCCTTCTCCATGGATAACTTGGGCAATCCTTGGATTAGGCCAAGTGAACTAAGTCTCGCAAGCAAGTCGAAGCTCAAATGTCCTAGTCTCCTATGCCACTTCCAAAGATCAGAAGAGGAAGGTCCAGCCACAAGACAACGAGAAGTGCCAAAAGACTCCGAGAAATTCGCACGAAAGACTTTTCCAAAAGGGCGAAATCAAACACACAAGATTGCCCTGAGGATCCAAAATACGACTGAGATTCGGTTTAAAACGAATCTCATAGTCATCATCGAAAAGTTGTGAAACAGAAAGAAGGTTAAAATGCAAGTTAGAAACAAGAGCAACATCGCGCAACACAAAGTGCTCATTAACTCGCACAGACCCACGAGACAGCACCTTACCTTTGCTGTTGTCGCCGAAGGTGATATACTCCTTTCCGGTGACCGAACTAAGACTGGAGAACCACTTGGCGTTTCCGGTCATGTGCCTCGAGCAACCGGAATCCACCAACCAAACGTTCTCCAATCGTTTTACCTACATCAATAAAAAGACATAGGGTGAGCATACGGTCCAACACTGGGGTTAGTGAAGTAAGGAGAATACCAGTGTTGGGTCGGCTGCTCAAAAGAACAGTTAGCAGAAAAACCATTCCTAACACACCTACGGAGGAAGCGATCACCATGTTTAGAAAGACGTGGTCCGCTAAGGGAGGAGCGTCCATCGCAATACTCAAAACGCGGTGGGGGAAAACGCTCAACTACAAAGCCACCGCCACGGGGTCCATAGCCTACAACAGCAGGCTCCCGCCGGGCACACTCTCTACGAGGCCTAGGCCTAGGAACTTGAGGCACTGCACCTCTAGGCCTAGCATCTCTCCTCGGAGCTCTCCTCTGCCTAGGCCTGGGAACTTGAGGTTCTGGACCTCTGGGCCTAGCAGCACGTCTCTGAACATTTGGCGCATGTACATCATGGAGAGGATGGTACATGTCCGCATTGTTCATCTCCCTAGCACGGCGCGCCTCTCTCTTGCGCCGAAAGCAGATCTCGCTCAAGTGTCCATCTCGCCCACAATGCTCACAATGATACCTCACCGCTCTCAAAGGGGGTTGTTGGTACACACAGTTGTGGGTTTGGATCACTTTGCCCTTCTGTGGCATAAGTTCCTCCTGGATGGGTGGCATGGTGTCCAACTTGTTTTTCAGGTGGTTGGGCTTGGGATGCCATACTTGGTTCTTGGGTGGAGCTCTCGGAGGTTCCTCAAACACTCCGTCCTTGGTGTTAGGCTTGAGAGGCTCTTTGGGTGGAAGCTTGGTAAGTTTGGGAGTAGTGGTGGAGTTGGGCTTCTCACATGGGTTTAGACCACTCGACTCTCCAATCTTCCCAAAAGCAGAAAGATCAACACCCAGAGCAAAACCTACACCAGGACCTCCAGCAGCTCGCTTGAATTGGGAGATCATCATCCCGAGCTGCGGCTCAGCACAAGACACCCATGACAAGATGGTCCGAAGGTATGTGTTTTCTTCCTCGGTTTGCATCTTGTCATGCTTCACATTGGCTATCTCCATCTCCAAGCCCTCACAAAGAGCACACCTAGCCACACATGTGCTACCTGACTTGGCCTCTTCAAGAGACACAATCTTGGCATTCTTCTCTACCAGCTCAGATTGCAAGACAGGACAAGTCTTGCACGCACCCAACAGCGAGGGTCTAGCACGGAGCTCATCCACCTCTCCTACCAACACAACATACTAGCTCCTCAAAGTGAGAAGGTCAGTCATGTGTGTGGTGCACATCTCACACTCCTCCTCATCAGTAACAACCACGGTGGACTTGACAGAATCAAGTTCCTTCACCGTATCCTCCCACTTCTGCCTAAACTCCTTGCGCTCTCTAGCGGCACGCCTAAGCAGCTTATCTTGACTAAGAAGCGCGGCAGTAAGTTTCTCGACCTCAGCGGAAAGCTCGTCATGGGTCAGAGATACCTGGGAGGTGTCGTCGTCGTCGTCGTCGTTCCGAGGAGTGTCGCCTCCGACCTCATCACCAAGGGCCATGGTGCAAAAGCCATCGTCGTCGGCGAAGAAGCAGAGGTTGTTGAGCTTGTCCTCGATCCTCTTCTTCTTCTCGGACTCGTCGTCGCTTGAGGAAGCGGAGTCGTCGTCCGAGTCGTCGACGTCGCTGAGCGTGGCGAAGAATGCACGCTGCTCAGCTTGGGCCTTCTCCAAGTACTTGGTCTTATGTACTCCTTGTTGAAGCCGCCCTTCCGCTTGTGCCTCGCGGGGACGTACTTCTCCTTGTGCTTGCCGGAGTCGTACTTGTACTTGTTCCCATGATCGGCCTTCCTAGAATGCTTGTTCTTCTTGGGACAGTTGGCGATGAAGTGGTCGGGGTCGCCGCACTCATAGCATCCTGAGCATCCTCCTCCGCGGCGACGGTTCATGCGGTTGTTGTGAAACCGCGAGAACCGGTTGGCAAGCAAAGCCAACTCGTCATCTCCCAGAGACTCCAACTGCTCCTCTGTGACAGAAAGAACAGAATGCAAAGCAAAGCCTCCAGAGGTGTTAGCAGAAGAGCCAGAAACCAAAGCCATAGTCGGGCCAGAAGGATTCTCATAAGAAGCCCTCGCCATGGCATCAATCTCACTAGACTTGAGCTTACTAAAGAGCTCGTCGCACGTGAGGGTCTCATAGTTAGGTGATTCGATGATCGCCTGAACTTTGGAATCCCACACTGACCGATCAAGAGTATGCAAAAGCTTCAAAGCCCTCTCATGATCGTTGAAAGGCAACAGCTCCTTGTTAGCCCTCATCCTGTTGACAATAACCTGAAAGCGAGTGAATAAACTCTCTATGCTCTCGCCAGACATATGTCGAAAGTTCTCATACTCTCACTTGTGCGACTCGTAGAGACGGGTTTTGACTTGAGAGGTTCCCTCATGGAAACGCATGAGGGATGCCCAAATCTCCCGAGCCGTAGCGAGGTGAGAAACGCGATCAAACTCCGTCATGCTCAAGCATGAGAAAAGAGCATTATGGGCTCGGCTATTGGCATCGTGATCATCGACCTGACGCTGAGTCACACAAGCAGCCAAGACCATGTAATCAGCAGAGTTGCAAATATCCTAAATGGAAGCACCCATACTCTGCAGAAAGGCCGACATGCGTATCTTCCAATACGCATAGTTCGTCCCATCGAAGAATGGCGGTTTGCCCACGCCGCGATCCATGTCGCCTTCTGTGGATCTGGAACCGGCTAAGGTGGAAGATCCTTAACCTGCTCCGATACCAATTGAAGGACCGAGAAGCAACCAGAAAGCGACCAGAGCGGGGGTGAATGGGAGCTTCAAAATTTCCTTCCGGAAACTAGTAGCCACTGTCCCAAGAATCACCCCGAAAGACAAACCCTAGAGCTTGCTACTGTCCACGACCCTAGATGTAGGGTGGATGCTTCCAAGAAGCACAGCGGGACACTATACAACCCTAGAAGTCCAACGCAGAAGACGGAAACAAAATCCGTCAACGAACGAGCAAACTGCGAACGAAAACGCACAAAACCTTACTGACCGGACTCTGATGAGCGTCCGGTTAGGTTGGATCGGACGCATCCGGTCAGCTCAAGAGCAATCTGGGGGCTCTCTGAGTTGGACCGGACTCACAGTGAGGAGCGTCCGGTCACAACCCTGTAGCGTCCGGTCAGGCACAAACGAAGTAGTGAACAGCGTCTTCAGTGCGTCCGGTCAGGCAAGGACTCGTGCGTCCGGTCAAGATCACAGCGCCAAGACAAAGAAGCTATTCATCGACCGGACTCAGGGTCAGCGTCCGGTCGTTGAACCGACAGCGTCCGGTCACCCCGATTTTGTGCTGCTCGTCCACCGATTCGACTTGATCTCTCCCAAAATGAAACCTCTAGGGCTCAAACTTGGTGAGATGAGTCACAAGGAGGAAAGTGAGATACTCCTAGGAGATCATGGCTCGAACCTATCTCCAAATCGATGAATCGAAGAAATTCGGGGGAAAGGAGAAAAACATGACCCGAAACCAAAATCGATCGATCTCCTAGACCGTGAGGTTAGAGGAGAATTCCTTCGGTAGAAAGAAGTGCCTCACGACCTAGAACAACTTGGTTCAAACGGATTTGCAAAAGATGAACCGAGCAAAGAGATCAAACGACGGGAAAAACGTGGTGAAAAAGGATTCCGCAAAGAACATGAACGAAACGCGAATCACAACCACGAATTTGCAACCGTGTGGCTACCACACGCTACAACAGTGAGATTACGGTCTCACTACCTCAAAATCTCATGAACACAGAGGTATTGTTCTCTTCTCTGTGGATCTCAGGTTCGCTACAGCAGGGGAGTGGGAGAGCAGGAAAACCTAGAAGCAAAAGAGCAAATGACTGAGATGAATGGGGAGGTGGGTGTCTCCCCTACTTATCCTAATTCTAACTATTCCTAATTCCCACTCTACCCCTAACTACTTACAGAGCGAACCAGCTAAACCCTAAGGTTATTCTGGACCAACTCGGTGGTAGGTGGATCCGACGGCCACGCCCGCGTAACTCGTAGCGTTGCCTCGACGCAACCTCCCGATTGCCGCCACATGCCGCCTTCGCTCTGCACCCCCGGTTTTGTGGCCCAAACCGGGAAACCAGCCTTTCCAGCCAAACCCCGGTTTTGAGGCCCAAACCGGGAAACCAGCCCACCAAGCCTGAGTTTTGTGGCCCAAACTCAGCAAACCCGCAGCACCTAGGTTTTGAGGCCCAAACCTGGAAACCGTCCTCAGCCCGAGTTTTGTGGCCAAACTCGGAAACCGTCCGCACCCAGGTTTTGAGGCCCAAACCTGGAAACCGTCCACCCGATGGTTTTTCTCTGGCTCAACCACCAAACCAACGCCGTAGAGGGGAAGCACCGCCTGTGCACCCCGTCCACCGACATGTGTCCCCAAGTCCACGACTTAGGCAACACATGACCGCAAGTCTTCGCTCGTCGCTGTCCCAGGCTGCCAGCCACCACAGCTGATCCTCGGGCCACCGGTCCCTCAGTCCAAGCCTCACGTCCGCCCTTCGCCACTCTCGGTCCATCGGCACGACACGTCTCTACTTGACCTTCACCTTGCCTCTGATCACTGTCTCCATGCTCAACACCTACACAACACAAGCCAAAGAACATGCGCATCATCCCAGTTGACAATCAGTCATCACTCAGAGACTCGGCATACACCCATGTATCCGCAGCACCGCCCGTGCACCCCGTCCACCGACATGTGTCCCCAGGTCCTCGACCCAGGCAACACCATGCCCCACAAGTCTTCGCTCGTTGCTGTCCTAGGCTGCCAGCCACCACAGCTGATCCTCAGGCCACCGGTCCCTCAGTCCAAGCCTCACGTCCGCCCTTCACCGCTCCCGGTCCGTCGGCACGACACGTCTCTACTTGACCTTCACCTTGCCCTCGATCACTGTCTCTGTGCTCGACAGCTGCACAACACAAGCCAAAGAACCTGCGCATTATCCTAGTTGACAATCACTCATCACTCAGAGACTCGACATACACCCATGTATCCACAGATGATGGAAAAAGATAAGAAGGACTAAGGAAAGAAAGAATGGGGAAAGATGGGATTCGCTAAGCTGGAGCTTAAGCGAAGATAAATTCGACAAGGACTCGAAGGATACACCGATTGCCTTCCCTGGCAATGGCGCTAGAAATGCTTGTTGGTAGTTCTTAACTTCACTAAAGATAGAGCTAGGCAACTATCCCCGGTAACGGCCTAGAAATGCCTGTTGACACTTGCTAACGTCGTTACTAGGAGTAGACTATGGAATCTATCCCTGGCAACGGCACCAGAAATGCTTGTAGCAAGTCCAGTCACTATACCTAAAGTAGTGAAGCTAAAGCAGCTATCTACTAATGTCAAATGGGGTTGTCAATCCCGACACTAGTAGGAGCTAGCTAGAGAGATTGCAATCTACTAAGAGGAGATTCTGCAAGCGCACAGAACTATCGTAGTAGCACTTCGCCTGGGAGTACCAGGTGTCGATTTATTTGATCCCAAAGGAAGGCTAGGGTGGTGTATGAGTCGAGTCAAGGAGGGGATGAGAGTCGAAGAATAAGAAAGGGAAAAGGAGAGAAGAGAAGAGAGGAGATGAAAGGCTAGAAAGAATTTATGAGTGGATAAGTAAGGATGAAATGAATGGTTAAGGTAAGGTGGATGGATAGGTAAATAGGGGGAAAAGATAACTAAGGATAACTAATATAACTAACTAATAACTAATAACTACTCCTAGATAACTATGAAGCAAGATAGGCAAATGCCAAATAAGCAACCAAGTTAAGTATAGTTTTATTCCTATCTTCTCAAGTACCGAGGCATACTATCCTTTACCACTGACTTAAGTTGAACGCTAGCACAACGAGCCTTACTATTAAACTAGACCAACTACGTGGTGGAATTCAAGGCGCACAGGGCTGTCACCACCTGCTTGCTACCACAGTTATCCGGGGGTCTAGCCGTATCTGAAGTTAAGTCTATAACTAAGCACCACGCCTAATTATATTCTAACTATCTCTATTCTGGCCTAGAATAGAGACACCCTTGCGGACGTCAGAGCAAATACTTGACTTAATAAGATATACACTAAACTAACTAAGCAACTTATTGGCAAAGATCAAACACTAAGCACACTAGAGATTAACTACTATGGCTAAGTGAATTGAACTATAGGATAGCTAGGTACTCAAGCAATCAATCCAGTATACTACTCAATACTGGTAAGTAGAATAAAGTAATACTTGAAATGATGAACTAGAATATAGTAAAGTGCTTGAGTTACAAGAGCAAAACCTGAACTAGAGATGAATGAAGACTCTTCCAACTCCAGGACCGATTACTCGCATGCTTCTACTCTTGAGCTAAGCCTTGAGCAGCGCTTCCGCGAGGACAATGAGGCAAGGATGCCTTGCTCTACTAGCTACCTACTGACCTAAGCTTGGCTAAATCCTAAGCTATTAGCTCTCTAGCTTTAGCCTTGCTTTCCTTGCTTCCTTGCTTTCCTTGCTTGAAATGAAGTGACGCCTCTAGGGGGGTATTTATAGCCCAAGTGAGTGAAGGGGGGGTACTTATAGGGGGCAGCCAACCGACCTTGGGCAAACCCTAGTGGCGGGCGCCAGCCCTAGGTGGCGGCCGCCACCCCCTGGCCCTTGGATGCACCATCATTGATCCTACGGTCTCCAGGGACTCCTCCAAGGCGGTTCCAAGGTTGGTTGCATGTCCAAATAACCGTCATTAGGTCATGATCCACGTGAGATCTCTTCTTAGCCCTCTGATGCCACCGACCTAGTGACCAAGGGCTAAGATTTGGCCCTAAGGTGGTCACACGGATCAGTGACGTGGCAGGGGGGAGTTTGGGCCTCTCCTAGGTGGCGGGCGCCACCCCACTAGGGCCCAAATGGGCCCTGGTGAGTGGGCTCGACCCCTGGTGGGTCCATTCTCCAAATTTGGTCCAAATCCTGCATTCAAATAAAAATCTATGGACATGTGGAATTTGGTTAGTTTGAAACCTATTTGACTACATTTCATGCCTTTTTGGTGAATTTTTGGGTAAAATGTTGATGGTAAAACAAGTGTTTGAGGACCATCAACATGCACGAAGTGGAGTTTCGTGCACACCGGACGTGGAAGTAGTGTAAAGCGCAAGTGCGTGCTCCATTGCTACTAAAATTTTGTGGAAGGACAAAAGTTTTGGAGGAAGAGAGGGAGAGCTTGAGAGCTTGTGAAGAGAAGAGAGGCCATGGGTGTGTTTAAATAGGAGAAGAAGCCCTCTCTGGTTTGGAAGTGCACGAAACTGACACGACCACCATGGAAACTAGAATCAGCACTAGAAGGAAGTAGCACTAGAGAAAGGGGAGAGCGAGGAGGCGCCCTGGCGGTGCGGCCACACCAGTGGTGCGGGCACACCCCCAGGGGCTCCTCCCTGCCCCATTTTCTCCTGCTTGCTTCTTTTGATGATTCTTATTTAGGATATCGTGGTATTGAGTTTTGATTCAGATTTTATTGTGCAAATTCTGTGATTCTTCACATTATGAATATGAAAATATATATGATTTGCATAGATCACAAGATCAAAAGTTTTAAAGACATGGATACATGTGATCAACTCAAGATGTGCAAGGATCATGGAGACTGAGTGAGGGCAAAATGATAAACTACACATGATCATCTTGTTTGGAGCAAAGGAAAAAGAAAATTATACAAATTGAATTAATAAAATGTGTTGGCAAATTAATTTTTGTAGCTTTTGTAATTTTTAGTCAGGGGTAAAATTGTCAAAAGAAATTAAATCTATTTTATCTTTTTCTAAGTTATTGTGAGAAGGCTCAAAGAAAACCTTTAGACGTTGGCCATTTACCTTGAAGATGTTGTCGTCGTCGTCCCGTATGGTGATCACCCCGTGAGGTGACGTGTTGACAATGGTATATGGCCCTTTCCATTAGCTATGCAGTTTTCCTTCACCGAATAGCTTGACCCTGGAATTAAAGAGTAGTACCTTATCTCCTTGCTTGAATTCCTTGGGCTTGATTCAGTTGTCGTGCCATCTTTTTGTTCTTTCCTTATATAGCTTGGCACTGTGGTAAGCCTTCTCTCTCCACTCTTCTAGCTCGACTATCTGCCTTTATCGGTTAGTGTCGGCTAGCCTAATATCCATGTTCCAGGTCTTGATAGCCCAGTGAGCTCGACGTTCAAGCTCAACTGGTAAATGACAACTTTTTCCGTAGACCAACTAGAAGGGTGACATGCCGATGGGGGTTTTATAAGCAGTCCTGTATGCCTAGAGAGCATCAGGTTGCTTGCTTTTCCATCCTTTCCCCATATCATTGACTGTCTTCTGTAGGATGCTCTTGATCTGTTTGTTGGAGGTTTCTGCTTGTCTGCTTGTTTGTGGATGGTAGGGGGTAGCGATATTATGATTAGCCCTGAGTTCTCTAAGGAAAACTCGGAACTTCCTGTCGATGAAGTGCGATGCCCGTCGCTAATCACCATGTGGGGTACTCCAAAGCGTGGGAAGATTATCTCGTGGAACATCTTCCGAGCATGCTTGGAGTCTGCTGCCCGACATGGTAGAGCTTCCACCCACTTGGACACGTAGTCCACAACCAACAGGATGTACACACAGTCTTGCGACTTCGGGAATGGTCCCATAAAGTCTATGCCCCACACATCAAATATTTCTATTTGAAGGTTGTAGTGTAGGGGCATGGCGTTGCGAGCTGTGATGCTACCTTGGAACTGACACTTTCTGCATCTTCTGATAAATTCTTTAGTGTCTTCATACATCATTGGCCAAAAGAATCCGCACTGCCAGATTTTGGCTTGGGTGCGGAAGACTCCGTAGTGACCTCCGTATGGTCCAGCATGGCACTTCTCGATAATTTGCATCCCTTCGGCTATGGGCACACATCTTCTCAACAGTCCATCAGAGCATACCCGATATAGGTACGGGTCATCCCAAAGGTGACGATGGCTTTCCATTTGGAGTTTTCTCTTGTCCTCCCCTAGTGACACATATCCTGCAACCATGATGTTTACAATGTTTGCATACCGTGGGGTGGTGTCCGTCACCTTTAGCAGCATGTCGTCGCGTAAGAAGTCATTGATGGGTGGTTCCTGCAGGTCAGTGACTTGCATACGTGAAAGATGATCTGCTACTGTATTTTCTACACCCTTTTTATCTTTAATCTCTAAATCAAATTCTTGTAGCAGCAGAATCCATCTAATTAGATGAGGTTTCATGTCTTCTTAGTGAGCAGATATTTTAAAGCAGCATGATCAGTATAAATGATGATTTTAGCTCCTACTAAGTAAGATCAAAACTTGTCTATAGCAAAGACAACAACAAGGAGCTCTTTTTCGGTGGTGGCATAGCTGAGCTGGGCTCCTGTCAGTGTCTTGCTGGCGTAAGCGATCGCATGATGCTTCTTATCTTTGGTTTGGCCAAGAACCGCACCAACAACATAGTCACTAGCATCACACATGATCTCAAACGACAGCGTCCAATCGGGAGGTTGGATGATTGGCGCTGAGATGAGTGCCTTTTTGAGGGTATGAAAGGCAGTAAGACACTCATCCATGAACTCAAACGGGGCATCCTTAGCGAGTAAGTTTGTGAGGGGCCTAGCGATACGAGAGAAATCTTTTATGAATCGCCTGTAGAACCCTGCATGACCTAGAAAGCTGCGGACTCCTTTTACGTTCACTAGGGGAGGTAATTGTTCAATCACTTTGATTTTTGCTTTATCTACCTCGATCCCCCTCTCAGACACTAGATGCCCAAGGACGATGCCTTCCCGGACCATGAAGTGGCACTTTTCCCAGTTAAGTACTAGGTCCTTCTCCCGACAGCTTTGCTAGACTTTGTCCAAGTTTTCCTGACAATCAATGAAAGTTTTTCCATAGACGGACAAAATCGTCCATGAAGACTTCCATGATTTCCTCGATCATCTCAGAGAAAATAGACATCATGCACCATTGGAACGAAGCGGGTGCATTGCACAACCCAAAAGACATGTGTTTGTACGCATAGGTTCCATATGGGCAAGTAAAAGTTGTCTTGCTTTGATCATCAGGGTGGATTGGGATCTGGTGATACCCAGAATACCCGTCAAGGAAACAAAAGAAAGAATGTTTTGCCAGCCGCTCTAGCATTTCGTCAATGAAGGGCAGCGGGATGTGGTTTTCTTTGTTGCCGTGTTGAGTTTTCTATAAACAATGAACATTCTCCACCCTGTGATGGTTTGTTGTGGGATTAATTCATTTTTATTGTTTTCAACGACCGTTATTCCCCCTTTCTTAGGGATCACTTGGACGGGACTTACCCAGTCATTGTGTGGTACGAGATAAATGATCCCAGCGTGAAGAAGTTTTAGAACTTCCTTCTTCATGACTTCCCGCATCGCATTATTGAGCCTGCGTTGAGGTTCTCGTGAAGGAGCGTACTCAGGGTCAATAGGGATGCGATGGGTACATAAGGTTGGGCTAATTCCCTTGAGATCTTGCAAGGAATACCCAAAGACTGAGCGGTGCTTTTCTAGTACGGCAATGAGTTTGGTGGTCTCCTCGTCAGAGAGTTTATTGCTAATGATGACAGGAGTTTGTTTGTTGACATGCAGAAAAACATAGCGTAAGCCAGTGGGTAGGGGTTTTAGCTCAATCTGTGAAGGTGTCAGTGCTTCTTCTTTTGGAGGATCTATGGTTTCTTCCGAGTCGCTCCTTTCGTGGATGAAGTGTTCAACATCCTTTTCCAGAATTGACTCGGGAGACTCGAAGGGTTCGACCGACATAACTGTCTCGAGCTCATAGGACGTAGAGAGGGGTTCCACTACCGAATTGGTGGCTTGTAAGATAGGTATGGAAAAGGTTTCCCTCCCTAACTTAACATCTAATTTCCCAGTCGTTGGAGGTTCTTCCAACAGTTTCCGTAGGGGGAGCCCAATCAAGACATCAAAGTCTTGAATGTCAAAGACATGGAAGTCTAGCATCAGCACATTGTCATCATGTTTAATTGATATACCGTGAAGGATGCCTAGACCGTCTGCGACAGTTCGTGTATCGAGCCTTAATTTCTTTTTGGTCGGGATGAGATGCTCATGAGAGAAAGTGTTTGCAAATGTTGCAGACATTATGTTCACCCCAACCATTGGGTTGTAAGGCACTTCTATCCAGTTCCGCCCTATTTTGGTATGGATACTAGAACAGGCGGGGCTAATCTTAATTTCTTTGGGAGAGCATTCTGCTTCTTCTATCCATTCACTACTCATTACGGCTGATAGCTCCTTTAAAGACTCTGTTAGAAAAGATTCTTCCAGAGGGTCTAGAGGAATGGCGGGCATTGGTGGCTTCTTCTGATATGTATACTTTGAGGTATCTCCGTATTCATCAAGATGTTTCTCCTCGAAGAACGGAAAGTCTGAAGGAAGGAAAACTTCCTTCGGGCATTCTGCCAGTAATGAGGGTCTCTGAGTTTGAATTTCAGGTTTGGTTTTAATTGAAGAGACCTCTTTCTGCTGTGGTTCATTTTCCGGTAGGAGGGGATCAGGAAGGGGCGTGTTTTCTAGAATAAGGTCTAGAAGATCCTCTCCTTCCTCTGTGGTTTTACACAAAAAGGATCCTCCGGCGGAAATATCCAGCTGTAGGGCAGATTCCTTGTTTAGCCCTAACCAGAAATGTTGTAACATTACGTGGTTAGGGAGTGACAAGTCTGGTCCTAATCGTGAAAGAGTGGTGAATCATTCCCAGGCTGCACCTAATGACTCCTTCTCTTGCTGACGGTAGTTGAGGATCTCTTGCCATAGGTTTGCTATACGAGATATAGGAAAGAATGCGATACATAATCTGTTTCACAATTCGTTCCAATCTCCGTTGACTTTCCCTACGCTATTGTTGTACCACTGTTTCACTCTCTCAGAAAGAGAGAACGGGAACAACTTCCAATGCAGAGTTTCTTGTGACATGCATGCGATTGTCAGGCAAGCACAGAGTTGCTCAAACTCCCATAAGTGGTGATAGGGTTTTCGCTATCGAACCCCGAGAAGGGCTGTTCATGAACTATGGCTATAAAGCCTGGGCGGAGTTCATAGCCAGAAGCTGTGATTGGTTTTGATGACTGTGGTGGCTCGCAGAACTCTGCCCGTGGAGCGAACATATTATGGATGGTGGTTGTTGGCTCCATATGTAGGTGTAACTAAAAAGAAAGAAACATAGAATGCACAGGATACACGGGCGAACTAGGTTCAGAGACTAAAAGCGACAACTGTTCCCCGGCAACGGCGCCAGAAATGCTTGTTGGTATTTCTCAGCGTAAGTAGGAAAGTTTGCAAGCGCACGGAAGTACCGTTGTAGCACTTCACCCAGAAGTATTATCAGGGTATCGTATTTTCCACAGGGAACGGTGTGCTATAGTCTCTTGGGTTTAGATCACCCGACTTAGGGTGAGAAGAAGAACGACCTTAGGGTAACGAGGTTTACTCTAGGTAACGTATTCCTTAGTGATATAGCTCTAGCTAAACGTAATCTGCTTCGATCAACGGGTGAAGTTGGTTTCCCAACCTATGTCGATACAGCTCTACCTGGAATCCCGAACGTGGGTGGATTACAAAGGACGGACAGGGCTGTCACCACCTACCTCCTACCTCCTCAACCGTGGTGACCCAGGCAACCAACCTATGAACACTCAGCCTAAACACCGCATTTACGCTAAGAGCCACTACTTCTAGCGGTAGCTAGGGCTTGCACCCTCTTACTAGAGCACCCACCCGAAGGTGAACATGCGGATACATGGGTGTATGCCGAGTCTCTGAGTGATGAGTGATTGTCAACTGGGATAATGCGCATGTTCTTTGGCTTGTGTTGTGCAGGTGTCGAGCACGGATACAGTGATCAGAGGCAAGGTGAAGGTCAAGTAGAGACGTGTCGTGCCGAGGGACCGAGAGTGGCGAAGGGCGGACGTGAGGCTTGGACTGAGGGACCGGTGGCCCGAGGATCAGCTGTGGTGGCTGGCAGCCTGGGACAGCGACGAGCGGAGACTTGCGGGCACGGTGTTGCTCGGGTCGAGGACCTGGGGACACGTGTTGGTGGACGGGGTGCACGGGCGGTGCATCCCCTCTACAACTTCGGTTTGGTGGTAGAGCCAGAGAAAAACCATCGGGTGGACGGTTTCCAGGTTTGGGCCTCAAAACCTGGGTGCTTCGGGTTTGCAGAGTTTGGGCCACAAAACTCGGGCTGAGGACGGTTTCCAGGTTTGGGCCTCAAAACCTGGGCGCTGCAGGTTTCTGAGTTTGGGCCACAAAACTCAGGCGATGGACGGCTGGTTTCCCGGTTTGGGCCTCAAAACCGGGGGTGCGACGTCCAGGAAAAGGACAAGCGGAGCGGTGGCGGCACGTGGTGGCAATCAGTGAGGTTGCGTCGAGGCAACGCTACCAGTTGTGCGGGCGTGGCCGTCGGATCCACCTACCATCGAGTTGGTCCAGAATAACCTTAGTGTTTAGCTGGTTCGCTCTGTAATTAGAGAGGGGTAGAGTAGGAAATAGAATTAGGATAAGTAGAGGGAGACACCCTCCTCCCAACCTATCTCAGTCATTTGCTCTTTGCTTCTAGGTTTTCCTGCTCTCCCTCTCCCCTGCTGTAGCGAACCTGAGATCCACAGAGAAGAGAACAATACCTCTGTGCCCGTGAGATTTTGAGGAAGTGAGACCGTAATCTCACTGTTGTAGCGTGTGGTAGCCACACGGTTGCAATTTCGTGGTTGTGATTCGTGTTTTGATTGTGTTCTTCACGGATTACTTTTCTCCACGTTTTTTCCGTCGATCGATCTCTCTGCTTGGTACATCTTTTGGAAATCCGTTTGAACCAAGTTGTACTAGATCGTGAGGCACTTCTTTCCACTGAAGGAATTCATCCCTAACCCCATGACCTAGTAGATCGGTTGATTTTCGTTTTGGATCGGTTTTGCTCCTTTAGTCCCGATTTCTTCCAATCCATCGATTCGGAGTTAGATGCGAGCCATGATTCCCATGGGATAGCTTACTAACCTCCGTGAGACTCCTCATACCAAGTCTAAGCCTTAGTGCTTTTGATTCCGAGGAGATCGAGTTGATTTCGCGGAAGAACAGTGCAGTATCGGGACCATCGGACGCTTTGTTCTTGAGCATCGGACGCTGAGTCTTTCCATCGGAGCGTCCGGTGCCACGTGTCGTCTGACAGTGCTCTTTAAGGAGCACCGGACGCTAACCATCGGAGCGTCCGTTGCCATCGGACGCGCCGGGGGTCAGACATCGGACGTTAGGGTTGCACTATTCACAGCATCCGATGGGTGTCCAGTAAGGTTCCAGAAGTGTCCTGTTTGCATCGGATGCGTCCGGTGCTTTGACATCGGACGCCCCCGGCGTCCGATGCTGCTGTTCCTGCGCGTTTCCGTCCGCAGTTTGTTCGTCCGACTTTCGATTTGAGATCCGCTTGTTGCGTTGGATTCCTGACTTCGTGCTCTACAGAAATCAGGTTGAGGTTACTCAAAGTTCATCTTGTCACTAGTTGACCTGCGTGAACTTGGGCGAGGGAATTTTTGTGGTGTCCCGCTGTGTTCCTAGGGAACATCCACCCATTCTCTTGGGTCATGGACATCACGCGCATCGGTTTTGCTCTTGGGGTTGATTTCCGGGACAGAGGTTTAAAGTTTCCGAAAAGAAATTTAAAGCTCCCATTCACCCCCCTCTGGTCGCTTTCTAGTAGCTCTTTCGATCCTTCAATTGGTATCAGAGCAGGTTAAGGATCTTCCACCTTAGCCGGTTCCAGATCCACAGAAGGTGACATGGATCGCGGCGTGGGCAAACCGCCATTCTTTGATGGGACGAACTATGCGTATTGGAAGATACGCATGTCGGCCTATCTCCAGAGCATGGGCTCTTCGGTTTGGGAGATTTGCAACAAGGCCGATTACGTTGTCTTGGTTGCCCGTGTCACTCAGCTTCAGATAGATGAGCACGAGGCCAATATTCGAGCACGTAACGCTCTTTTCTACTGTTTGAGCATGTCCGAGTTTGATCGCGTTTCTCACCTCCCCATGGCTCGTGAGATTTGGGCGACCCTCATGCGCTTCCATGAGGGAACCACTCAAGTCAAATCCCGTCTCTACGAGTCGCACAAGCGGGAGTATGAGAACTTTTGACATATGCCTGGCGAGAGCATAGGGAGTTTATTCGCTCGCTTTCAGGTCATTGTCAACAAGATGAGGGCTAACAAGGAGCTATTGCCTTTCGACGATCATGAGAGGGCTTTGAAGCTTTTGCATACTCTTGATCGGTCGGTGTGGGATTCCAAGGTTCAGGCGATCATCGAATCAACTAACTATGAGAGCCTCACGTGCGACGAGCTCTTTAGTAAGCTCAAGTCCAGTGAGATCGATGCCATGGCGAGGGCTTCTTATGAAAATCCTTCTGGTCTGTAGATGGCTTTGCTTTCTGGCTCTTCTACTAACCCCTTTGGAGGCTTTGCTTTGCATTCTCTTCTTTCTATCACAGAGGAGCAGTTGGAGTCTTTGGGAGACGACGAGTTGGCTTTGCTTGCCAACCGGTTCTCGCGGTTCCACAACAACCGCATGAACCGTCGCCGTGGAGGAGGACACTCGGGCTGTTTCGAGTGCGGCGACCCCGACCACTTCATCGCCAACTGTCCCAAGAAGAACAAGCATTCTGGGAAGGGCGATCATGGGCACAAGTACGACTCCGACAAGCGCAAGGAGAAGTACGTCCCCGTGAGGCACAAGCGGAAGGGCGGCTTCAACAAGGAGTACATCAAGACCAAGTACTTGGAGAAGGCCCAGGCTGAGCAGCGTGCGTTTTTCGCCACGCTCAGCGACGTCGATGACTCGGACGACGACTCCACTTCTTCAAGCGACGACGAGTCCGAGAAGAAGAAGAGGATCGAAGACAAGCTCAACGACCTCTGCTTCTTCACCAACGACGAGGGTTTCTGCATCATGGCCCTCGGCAAGGAGGTCGACGGCGAGCTGGAGGACACTCCTCGGAACGACGACGACACCTCCCAGGTATCTCTGACCCACGATGAGCTTTCTACTGAGGTCGAGAAGCTTACTGCCGCGCTCCTTAGTCAGGATAAGTTGCTTAGGCGTGCTGCTAGAGAGCGCAAGGAGTTTAGGCAGAAGTGGGAGGATATGGTGAAAGAACTTGAATCTGTCAAGTCCACCATAGTTGTTACAGATGAGGAGGAGTGTGAGATGTGCACCACACACATGACTGACCTTCTCACTTTGAGAAGCAAGTATGTTGTGTTGGTAGGAGAGGTGGATGAGTTGAAGGCTAGATCCTCGCTGTTGGGTGCGTGCAAGTCTTGTGCTGGCTTGCAAACCGAGTTGGCAGAGAAGAATGCCAAGATTGTGTCTCTTGAGAAGGCCAGCTCGGGTAGCACTTGTGTGTCCAGGTGTGTTTTGTGTGAGGTCCTGGAGATGGAGATAGCCAATGTGAAGCATGACAAGATGCAAACCGAGGAGGAAAACACATACCTTCGGACCATCTTGTCATGGGTGTCTTGTGGTGAGCCGCAGCTTGGGATGATGATCTCTCAATTCAAGCGTGCTGCCGGAGGTCCAGGTGTAGGCTTTGCCCAGGGTGTTGATGTGTCATCCTTTGGGAAGATTGGAGAGTCGAGTGGTCTGAACCCATGTGAGAAGCCCAACTCCACCATTACTCCCAAGCTTACCAAGATTCCACCCAAAGAGCCTTTCAAGCCTAACACCAAGGATGGTGTATTTGAGGAACCTCCGAGAGCTCCACCCAAGAACCAAGTATGGCATCCCAAGCCCAACCACCTGAAAAACAAGCTGGATACTATGCCACCTATCCCGGAGGAGCTTATGCCACAGAAGAGCAAAGTGATCCAAACCCACAACCGTGAGTACTAACAACCCCCTATGAGAGCGGTGAGGTACCATTGTGAATACTCTGGGAGAGATGGACACTTGGGTGAGTTCTGTTTTCGGCGCACGAGAGAGGAGCGCCATGCCAGGGAGATGAACAATGCAGACATGTACCATCTTTTCAATGATGTACATGTGCTGAATGTTCAAAGGAGGGCTCCGAGGAGAGCTGCTAGGCCTAGAGGTCTAGAACCTCAAGTTCCTAGGCCTAGGCCGCGAGGAGGTCGTGCCCGGCGGGAGCCTGCAGTTGTAAGCTAAGGACCCCGTGGCGGTGGCTTTGTAGTTGAGTGTTTTCCCTCACCGTGTTTTGAGTATTGCGGTGAGCGCTCTTTCCCCAGCGGACCACATTTTCCTCAGCGTGGTGATCGCTCCTCCCGTAGGCGTGCAAGGAATGGTTTTTCTGCTAACCGTTCTTTTGAGCAGTCGGCCCAACACTGGTATTCCCCTTACTTCACTAACCCCAGTGTTGGACCGTATGCTCACCCTATGTCTTTTTATTGATGTAGGTAAAATGATTGGATAACGTTTGGTTGGTGGATTCCGGTTGCTCGAGGCACATGACCGGAAACGCCAAGTGGTTCTCCAGTCTTAGTCCGGTCGCCGGAAAGGAGTTTATCACCTTCGGCGACAATAGCAAAGGTAAGGTTTTGTCTCGTGGGTCGGTGCGAGTTAATGAGCACTTTGTGTTGCGCGATGTTGCTCTTGTTTCTAACTTGCATTTTAACCTTCTTTCTGTTTCGCAACTTTTCGATGATGACTTTGAGATTCGTTTTAATCCGAATCTCAGTCGTATTTTGGATCCTCAGGGCAATCTTGTGTGTTTGATTTCGCCCTTTGGAAAAGTCTTTCGTGCGAATTTCTCAGAGTCTTTTGGCATTTCTCGCTGTCTTTTGGCTGGACCTTCCTCCTCTGATCTTTGGAAGTGGCATAGGAGACTTGGACATTTGAGCTTCGACTTGCTTGCAAGGCTTAGTTCACTTGGCCTAATCCGACGATTGCCCAAGTTGCATATGGAGAAGGATCTTGTTTGCCACTCTTGTAGACATGGGAAGATGGTTGCCGCTCCCCACCATCCGGTGACTCAGGTCATGACCATGCGCCCTGGTGAGCTTTTACACATGGACCTTGTTGGTCCGGCTCGGGTGAGCTCGGTTGGGGGGAAGTGGTATGTTCTTGTTGTTGTTGATGACTTTTCGAGATATTCGTGGGTCTTCTTTTTAGCTGAGAAGACCGAGACTTTCTCCTTTGCTCGCAATCTGATTTTAGGTCTTCAGAATGAGTTCCCTTTGAACTCGATGCGAGCTATTAGGAGCGATAATGGTTCCGAATTCAAGAATTCAGATTTTGAGAAGTGTTGTAACTCTTTGGGTTTAGAGCATCAGTTTTCTTCCCCCTACACACCCCCACAGAATGGTGTTGTAGAGAGGAAGAATCGGACCCTTGTAGAGATGGCCAGGACGATGCTCGATGAGCATAGGACTCCTAGGCGATATTGGGCCGAAGCTATGAGCACTGCATGCTACATTTCCAACCGCATTTTTCTCCGAGCTTTCTTGAAAAAGACATCTTATGAGTTGCATTTTGGAAAACTACCCAAGGTGAGTTATTTTCGAGTTTTGGTTGCCATTGTTTTAAACTCAAAAAGGGCAACATGGACAAGTTTGAGTCTCGTTCTTCTGACGGTGTATTTTTGGGTTATGGCACTCATACTCGCGCATATCATGTACTTAACCTTGATACTAACCAAGTCATGGAGACATCAGATGTCACCTTTGACGAGACCATGGTTTGTCCTGAAGGACCGAGAAGCTATCCGAAAGCGACCAGAGGGGGGGGTGAATGGGAGCTTAAAAATTTCCTTTCGGAACCTAGATGCCACTGTCCCAAAATCAACCCCAAGAGCAAACCCTAGAGCTTGCTAATGTCCACGACCCGAGATATAGGGTGGATGCTTCCTAGAAGCACAGCGGGACACTAGACAACCCTAGAAAGCCAACGCAAAAGACGGAACTCGAATCCGATCAAGAACGAACGAACCGCGAACGAAAACGCGCAAAACTGGATTGACCGGACTCTGGTCAGCGTCCGGTCAGCAGGGACCAGACGCGTCCGGTCAACAAAAATCGGCTCTGGAACCTTACTGTTCGCGACCGGACTCACGAGTACGGAGCGTCCGGTCGAGAGCAGTGCGTCCGGTCAGAAACGAACAAGCACGATGAACAGTGGAAGCGATGCGTCCGGTCAAAACGTGAACTGAGCGTCCGGTCAAAGTGAAGATCACGGCTACGTGCTGTTCATCGATCGGACTCACGCGCAGTGCGTCCGGTCACCCCGATGGAGCATCCGGTCGATGCGCAGCAGCACTGTTCGTCCACCGAATCGCCTCGATCTCACCCAAAACAAATCCTCTAGGAATCAAACTTGATGAGATGAGTCACAAGGAGTATAGTGAGCTATCTCTAAGAGATCATGGCTCGAACCTATCTCCCAATCGGTGAATCGAAGAATTTCGGGGGAAGGGAGAAAACTTGACCCGAAACGAAAAATCGATCGATCTCCTAGACCGTGAGGTTAGAGGATGTTTCCTTCGGTGGAAAGAAGTGCCTCACGATCTAGAACAAACCAGTTCAAACGGAATTGCAAGAAATGAACCGAGCAAAGAGATCGAGCGACGGGAAAATCGTGGGGAAAAAGGATTCCGCGAAGAACACGAACAAAACGCGAATCACACCCACGAATTGCAAGCCGAGGCGCAAACACACGCTACGACAAGGAGGTTACGGCCTCCTTTCCTCAAAATCAACAGTACACAGAGTTGCAAGTCTCTCTGCGGATCTCAGCTACAGCAGGGGATGGGAGAGCAGGAAACCCTAAGTGCAGGAAGCAAATGAGATGGCTAAAACTGAAATAACTGAGATGGGGAGGAGGGTGTCTCCCCTGAACTACTTATACTAACCTAGACTAAGTCTATTTCCTACTCTACCCCTCTCTAAACTAATTACAGAGCGAACCAGCTAAACCCTAAGGCTATTCTGGTCCAACCCATGGTGGTAGGTAGATCCGACGGCCACGCCCGCTCGAACCGAAGCGTTGCCTCAACGCAACCTCTGGATCGCCGCCACGTGCCGCCCTCACTCTGCACCCCCGGTTTTGTGGCCCAAACCGGGAAACCAGCCTTTTCCATCAGCCCCCGGTTTTGAGGCCCAAACCGGGAAACCAGCCTCCAGCCTGAGTTTTGTGGCCCAAACTCAGAAACCCGCAGCGCCCGAGTTTTGAGGCCCAAACTCGGAAACCGGCCCACGCCCAGGTTTTGAGGCTCAACCTGGAAACCGTCGCGCCCAGGTTTTGTGGCTCAACCTGGAAACCGTCGCGCCCAGGTTTTGTGGCTCAACCTGGAAACCCAGCACCCAGGTTTTGAGGCCCAAACCTGGAAACCGTCCACCCATTGGTTTTTCTCTGGCTCAACCAACAAACCGGCGTCGTAGAGGGGATGCACCTCCGTGCACCCCGTCCATCGACATGACCGCATTTCTTCACTTATCGTCGCCACAGGCTGCCAGCCACCACAGCTGATCCTCCGGCCTCTAGTCCCTCAGTCCAAGCCTCACGTCCGCCCTTCACTGTCCGATACATCGGCATGGCACGTCCGCCGCACGGCACGCCCATCCTTCATCGCGCCCAGTCCATCAGCACGACACGTCTCAACTTGACCTTCACCTGCCATCGATCACTGTCTCCGAGCTCGACACCTGCACAACACAAGCCAAAGAACATGCGCATCAAACCCGTTGACAATCACTCATCACTCAGAGACTCGGCATACACCCATGTATCCGCAATCTCCCCCTTGATGAGTGCATTGTCAACTACACACACAAATCATAAAATGAAAGAAGAAGGTAGGAGGAAGGAGAGGAAGAGAACTCAACCAAATGACCCAAAAGCATAGCAAAGCCGAAGAAGGTCAAGTGGAAGAAGTGAAAACTTGGTCCCCAAAGACATGGGCAACG
The DNA here is from genome assembly GCA_009763385.1 of Coix lacryma-jobi var. lacryma-jobi. Classification (NCBI taxonomy): domain Eukaryota; kingdom Viridiplantae; phylum Streptophyta; class Magnoliopsida; order Poales; family Poaceae; genus Coix; species Coix lacryma-jobi. Next base: position 66,418,616 of record CM019828.1, read on the forward strand.
GCTCGACGCAACCAAGCAAAGCAAAGCTAGCCCTCAAGAAGAGGTAGAACAGGCTCAACACCGCTAGCAAAACACCAATTGAAAATCAGAGCTAAAAATGGCAAAAATGCTAGTCCCTCAAGATAGAGGCACAGAGGCTCAACACAACTAGCACGAAAACCACTCCGACCAATTGAAAAACAAACGAAAGGTCTCTGAACCAATCAAAATCCAACTCGACGACAAATGAGGAAAATGTTTGCTAGTCCCTCAAGACAGAGGCAACGGCTCAACACAACTAGCAAAACTCCCCCTTAGCAAAAGCTCCCCCTTAATTGAACGCCAGGAGACATATGATTTGCAAAAACTCTCCCCCTTAGTTGAAAATGCACTTATCAAGCACAAATTCTTCCCTTGAGTCAACACAACTCCTCCTTCCAAAATGCATATGAAGTCAGAAATGCAAGTTAGCAGCTTCAGGCATATAATCAAAAGAGTGCAAAGATGCTCTAATCGGTACATCTCCAATGGCACAACTAAGCACTCACATAGCGAAGGCTCAAACTGATCACACATACGAAATATGAAGCATATGAGCAAGTGAGCATTTTTTAGCCAAAAAGATAGTCACCATCAAAATAGCACTACACATGTATAGATAGGAATCCAGACTAGTGCTAAACACGTATACAAGGTGAACTACCCCTAGCAAAGTTCAATCATCATGCATAGGAATGAAGCATATACTTGTGATTTCAGTTTTATATCGGAGTTTGCAGCGGTGAAATTACACAAGTTCAATTTTAGCATGTGATTGCGAGAGGTTGAAAGCTTGTCATTGCCTAACTTTTCAACCGTGCGAAGCCTATGCATATGCAATCGGAAGCTTAAAGCAACGGTTTCGGTCATACACTACATGGCTCAAGTTTAACTCAAAGTGCAATGAGAAACAGTCTCGATACCGTGAGGTGTTGACAAGCAATCCCATCTCGATCTTTTCAATTCACTAAAGCTTGGTTCAAGTTTTAAACATGATATGAACAGACCAAGCAAGTGAATGACTCAGAACTAGAGACATAGCAACCTAGCATATATGAAAAGCAGGAATGGACTCAACACACCCTACACATGCTAGTTGCATACCTCAATGGTGATCATTTTCAGATTTATATACATTAGGCAAATTCACCATTCCGAAATTGCTCAGCTCATAACATGTACTAGTGATCAGAAGGAGCATAAGCTACAAGCATCAACATAAGCATCGGAGCATACTAAACAGAGCATATTTACATTCTAGTGATTATAAACATGAAGCTCAGCATGTAAATGCGTATGCTAAAAAGCAAAGAAAAGAAACTCAAAATAAAAAAGTCAGTCTATACAAGATCCAAAAGGTTTCCCCCATCTAAAAGGGGAAACACACACCAAGCTCACCCCTCAACCGATTAAAGGTTGATTCGTCTAAAGGTTTGGTGAAAATATCAGCCAGTTGGTGATGAGTATCGACATGGCGAAGGTCGATATCACCCTTCTCCTGGTGGTCTCGCAAGAAATGAAAGCGCACATCAATGTGTTTGGTTTTCGAGTGAAGCACGGGGTTCTTAGCAACGCTAATAGCACTCGTGCTGTCACAAAGCAAAGGCACGCGAGAAAAGCTCAAACCAAAATCACGCAAAGTGGCCATCATCCAGAGTAACTGGGAACAGCAGCTAGCCGCAGCAACATACTCCGCCTCCGTGGTAGACTGGGCGACACTAGACTGCTTGCGAGAAGACCACGATACAAGAGAAGATCCAATAAATTGGCAAGTCCCAGAAGTGGACTTGCGCTCAATACGACAACCAGCAAAATCGGCATCGGAATAACCGCAAAGCGAGAGGGTGGAGGAAGCAGAATACCAAATCCCGAACTCAGGTGTGAAACGAAGGTACCTGAAGATGCGCTTCACCGCCTGACGGTGAGAAGTGCGCGGCGACGCCTGAAAGCGCGCGCACAGACACACCGCGAACTGGATGTCCGGGCGTGTCGCCGTCAGGTAGAGGAGCGACCCGATCATACTGCGGTACTCCTTCTGGTCCACTGCTTCTCCGTCCACATCCGCATCCAGGGCAGTCGTCGTCGACATGGGTGTTGGAAGAGGCTTGGCCTCACCCATATCGAACCGCTTCAGCAAGTTCTTCGTGTACTTGCCCTGGTGCACAAACGTCCCCTCTCGGGATTGCTTAATTTGCAACCCGAGAAAGAATGTCAGCTCGCCCATCATGCTCATCTCGAACTCCCTGCTCATAGTATCTGCAAACTTGGCAACCAAAGCGTGAGAAGAACCACCGAAAATGATATCATCCACGTAAATCTGGACCAAAAGTGTGTCTTTGCCTTGCCGGAGGAGAAAGAGCGTCTTATCTACACATCCCATTTTAAAACCCTTAGCAAGCAAAAAGGTTTTCAACCTATCATACCAGGCTCTAGGGGCTTGTTTCAAACCATACTAAGCTTTGTGAAGTTTAAAGACTTGGTTTGGAAACTTGGGATTTTCAAAACCGGGGGGTTGCTCAACATAAACCTCCTCCTCTATGTAGCCGTTTAAAAAGGCACTCTTGACATCCATTTGAAAAAGTTTGAAACCCCTGGATGCAGCATAAGCCAAGAGTATCCTAATAGCCTCCAAACGTGCTACAGGAGCGAAGGTTTCCTCATAATCTATCCCTTCCTTCTGACTATAGCCTTTCGCTACAAGCCGGGCCTTGTTTCTAACAACGTGGCCATCCTCTCCTTGCTTGTTTTTAAATACCCATTTTGTCCCTATAGGCTTACAGTCAGGTGGAGGTGGAACTAGAACCCAAACCCGATTTCGCTCAAAGTTCTCTAACTCCTCATGCATGGCATTGACCCAATCCAGATCCGTCAATGCGTGTCCAACATCTCGGGGCTCAAAATTAGCAACAAAAGCAGAATGAGCGAAGTGAGAGATGTGCTGTGACCTGGAGCGAGTGACTCGCTCGCCGATGTCGCCGATCATCTGCTCAGGGGGGTGCTGGCGCTGGATATGTCGTGGCGCCTCCCGGGAAGAAGTGACCTCCCCCTCAACAGCAGCTGGTTCCACCCCGGGTACAAAAGGTACCGCGCGAGGTGGAGGATCCCACGGCCCCCAGGAAGAAGAAGTGTCGGGGCCGTGAGTCGTCGTCGAGGCCGCTCTTTGCGGCGCGGCAGGTGGAGGGGGTGCTGGATCATCCATACCTTCAGCACCCTCGTCCTCCTCATCAAAAAGAGGCTCTCCAACCTCATGATCACCTGCACGCTCAAAACGAGAAGAAGAAGAAACAAGAGTCTCGTCGAAGGTGACATCTGATGTCTCCATGACCCGGTTAGTATCAAGGTTAAGTACACGATATGCTCTAGTGTGAGTGCCATAACCCAAAAATACACCGTCAGAGGAGCGAGACTCAAATTTGTCCAAGTTGCCCTTTTTGAGTATAAAACAATGGCAACCAAAAACTCAAAAATAACTCACCTTGGGCAGTTTGCCAAAACGCAACTCATAAGAAGTCTTTTTCAAGAAAGCTCTCAGAAAAATGCGATTGGAAATATAGCATGCAGTGTTCATAGCTTCGGCCCAATAGCGCCTAGGAGTCCTATGCTCATCAAGCATCGTCCTGGCCATCTCAACAAGGGTCCGATTCTTCCTCTCTACAACACCATTTTGGGGCAGTGTGTGGGGGGAAGAAAACTGATGCTCCATGCCAAGGCGGTTACAAAACTTCTCAAAATCCGAATTTTTGAATTCGGAACCATTATCACTTCTAATAGCTCGCATCGAGTTCAAAGGGAACTCGTTCTGAAGACGCAAAATCAGATTGCGAGCGAAGGAGAAAGTCTCAGTCTTCTCAGTCAAAAAGAAGACCCACGAATATCTCGAAAAGTCGTCAACAACAACCAAAACTTACCACTTGCCACCAACCGAGCTCACCCGAGCTGGACCAACAAGGTCCATGTGTAAAAGCTCTCCGGGGTGCGAGGTCATGACCTTAGTCACTGGATGGTGGGGAGCGGCAACCATCTTCCCATGTCTGCAAGAATGGCAAACTAGATCCTTCTCCATCGAAAGCTTGGGCAATCCTCGGATTAGGCCAAGTGAGCTAAGTCTTGCAAGCAAGTCGAAGCTTAAATGACCGAGCCTCCTATGCCACTTCCAAAGATCGGAGGAAGAAGGACTAGCCAAAAGGCAGCGAGAAGAACCAAACGACTCCGAGAAATTCGCGCGAAAGACTTTCCCAAAGGGCGAAATCAGACATACAAGATCGCCCTGAGGATCTAAGATGCGACTAAGGTTCGGTTTAAAACGAATCTCATAGTCATCATCAAAAAGTTGCGAAACAGAAAGAAGGTTAAAATGCAAGTTAGAAACAAGAGCAACATCGCGCAACACAAAGTGCTCATTAACCCGCACTGTCCCACGAGACAATACCTTACCTTTACTATTGTCGCCGAAGGTTATGTACTCCTTTCCGGCGACCGGGCTAAGGCTGGAGAACCACTTGGCGTTTTCGGTCATGTGCCTCGAGCAACCAGAATCCACCAACCAAATGTCCTCCAACCGTCTCACCTACATCAATAAAAAGACATAGGGTGAGCATACGGTCCAACACTGGGGTTAGTGAAATAAGGGGAAAACCAGTGTTGGGCCGGCTGCTCAAAAGAAGGGTTAGTGTAAAAACCATTCCTAGCACGTCTACGAGGGAAGCGATCACCACGCTGAGGAAAACGTGGTCCGCTAGGGAAGAAGCGCTCACCGCGGTACTCAAACTGCGGTGGGGGAAAGCGCTCAACTAAGCCTCCGCCACGGGGTCCAAAACCTGCAACTGCAGGCTCCCGTCGGGCATGCTCTCTACGAGATCTATGCCTAGGAGCCTGGGGCTCAACTGCTCTAGCGTCTCTCCTCGGAGCTCTCTCCTGCCTAGGCCTAACAAACTGAGGTGCTGGACCTCTAGGCCTAGTTTCCCTCCTAGGGGCTCTCATCTCCTGCTTAGGCCGGGGACCTTGACGTCCGGACCTAGCAGCTCTCCCCTGAGCCTTCGGCACATGTCCACCATGAGCTGGATGGTACATGTCCGGGTTCTCCATCTCCCGAGCACGGCGCGCCTCCCGCTTGCGCCGAAAACAGAACTCGATCAAGTGACCATCCCTCCCACAGAAATCACACTGGTACCTCACCGCACGCAAAGGGGGTTGTTGGTGACCAGGGCTGTGGGTGTGGCTCACTTTGCCTTTGCCCTTCTGTGGCAACTCCTCACGAATGGGTGGCATAGCGTCAAGCTTGTTTCTGAGGTGGTTTGGCTTGGGTGCCCAAACTGGGTTCTTGGGAGGAGCTCTCGGGGGTTCCTCAACCACACCATCTTTGGTGATAGGCTTGGCTGGCTCTTTGAGTGGAAGCTTGGCAAGTTTGGGAGTAGTGGTGGAATTGGGCTTCTCACATGGGTTCAGACCACTAGACTCTCCAATCTTCCCAAAAACTGAGAGATCAACACTCTGAGCAAAACCTACACCAAGGGCACCAACAGCTCGCTTGAATTGGGAGATCATCATCCCGAGCTGTGGCTCACTACTGGAGACCCATGACAAGATGGACCGAAGGTATGTGTTTTCTTCCTCGGTTTGCATCTTGCCATGCTTCACATTGGCAATCTCCATCTCCAGGCCCTCACACAAAGCACACCTCGAGACACAAGTGCTATCTGAGCTGGCCTTCTCTAAAGACTCAAGCTTGGCATTTTTCTCTGCCAACTCAGATTGCAAGACAGGACAAGTCTTGCACGCACCCAACAGCTGCGGCCTAGCACGGAGCTCATCCACCTCTCCAACCAACGCAGCATACTTACCTCTCAGAGTGAGAAGGTCAGTCATGTGCGCGGTGCACGACTCGCACTCCGCCTCCTCTGACACTACCACGGTGGACCAAGCGAACTCAAGCTCCTTCACCGTGTCCTCCCACTTCTGCCTAAACTCCTTGCGCTCTCTAGCGGCACGCCAAAGCAACTTATCTTGGCTAAGGAGGGCAGCAGTCAACTTCTCAACCTCGGAGGAAAGCTCGTCGTAGGTGAGAGATACCTGGGAGGTGTCGTCGTCGTCATCGTTCTGAGGGGTACGCTCCGGCTCGCCGTCGACCTCATCTCCGAGCGCCATGGTGCACAGGCCTCCGTCGCCGGTGAAGAAGCACAAGCCGTTGAACTTGTCTTCCAGCTTCTTCTTCACGGACTCGTCATCGCTGGAGCCAGCGGAGTCGTCATCCGAGCCGTCGACGTCGCTGAGCGTGGCGAAGAACGCACGCTGCTCAGCTTGCTGCTTCTCCAAGTACTTCTTCTTGATGTACTCTTTGTCGAAGCCGCCCCGTTTCTTGTGCCTTAGGGGGACGTGCTTCTCCTTGTACTTGGAGTCGTGCTTGCGCCCATGTTCGCCCTTGCCCGAGTGCTTGTTCTTCTTCTTGGGGCAGTCGGCGATGAAGTGGTCGGGGTCGCCGCACTCGTAGCATCCCGTGCGTCCTCCTCCTCGACGACGGTTCATGCGGTTGTTGTGGAACCGCGAGAACCGGTTGGCAAGCAAAGCCAACTCCTCGTCTCCCAAAGACTCCAGCTGGTCCTCTGTCACAGAAAAGAGAGAGGAAAGCGCAAAGCCAGCTGAGGGGTTAGAGGAAGAGCCGGAAACCAAAGCCATGGACGGGCGAGAAGGATTTTCAAAGGAAGCCCTCGCCATAGCATCAATCTCACTGGACTTGAGCTTACTGAAGAGCTCGTCGCAAGTGAGGGTCTCATAGTTCGGCGATTCGATGATTGCCTGAACCTTGGAGTCCCACACCGAACGGTCAAGAGTGTGCAAAAGCTTCAAAGCACGCTCATGATCGTCAAATGGCAACTGCTCTCTGTTATCCCTCATCCTGTTGACAATCACCTGAAAGCGAGCGAATAAACTTTCTATGCTCTCGCCAGGTTGATGTCTAAAGTTCTCATATTCACGCTTGAACGACTCGTAGAGTCGGGTTTTGACTTGAGAGGTGCCCTCATGGAAACGCATGAGGGTGTCCCAGATCTCCCGAGCCGTAGCGAGGTGAGAAACACGATCAAACTCACCCATGCTCAAACAAGAAAAGAGAGCATTACGGGCTCGGCTATTGGCATCGTGCTCATCGATCTGTTGCTGAGAAACACGAGCAGCCAAGACCACGTAATCAGCAGAGTTGCAAATATCCCAAATAGAAGCACCCAAACTCTGCAGATAGGCCGACATGCGTATTTTCCAATACGCATAGTTCGTCCCATCAAAGAACGGCGGTTTGCCCACGCCGCGATCCATGTCGCCTTCGGTGGATCTGGAACCGGCTAAGGTGGAAGATCCTTAACCTGCTCCGATACCAATTGAAGGACCGAGAAGCTATCCGAAAGCGACCAGAGGGGGGGGGGGTGAATGGGAGCTTAAAAATTTCCTTTCGGAATCTAGATGCCACTGTCCCAAAATCAACCCCAAGAGCAAACCCTAGAGCTTGCTAATGTCCACGACCCGAGATATAGGGTGGATGCTTCCTAGAAGCACAGCGGGACACTAGACAACCCTAGAATGCCAACGCAAAAGACGGAACTCGAATCCGATCAAGAACGAACGAACCGCGAACGAAAACGCGCAAAACTGGATTGACCGGACTCTGGTCAGCGTCCGGTCAGCAGGGACCGGACGCGTCCGGTCAACAAAAATCGGCTCTGGAACCTTACTGTTCGCGACCGGACTCACGAGTACGGAGCGTCCGGTCGAGAGCAGTGCGTCCGGTCAGAAACGAACAAGCACGATGAACAGTGGAAGCGATGCATCCGGTCAAAACGTGAACTGAGCGTCCGGTCAAAGTGAAGATCACGGCTACGTGCTGTTCATCGACCGGACTCACGCACAGTGCGTCCGGTCACCCCGATGGAGCGTCCGGTCGATGCGCAGCAGCACTGTTCGTCCACCGAATCGCCTCGATCTCACCCAAAACAAATCCTCTAGGAATCAAACTTGATGAGATGAGTCACAAGGAGTATAGTGAGCTATCTCTAAGAGATCATGGCTCGAACCTATCTCCAAATCGGTGAATCGAAGAATTTCGGGGGAAGGGAGAAAACTTGACCCGAAACGAAAAATCGATCGATCTCCTAGACCGTGAGGTTAGAGGATGTTTCCTTCGGTGGAAAGAAGTGCCTCACGATCTAGAACAAACCAGTTCAAACAGAATTGCAAGAAATGAACCGAGCAAAGAGATCGAGCGACGGGAAAATCGTGGGGAAAAAGGATTCCGCGAAGAACACGAACAAAACGCGAATCACACCCACGAATTGCAAGCCGAGGCGCAAACACACGCTACGACAAGGAGGTTACGGCCTCCTTTCCTCAAAATCAACAGTACACAGAGTTGCAAGTCTCTCTGCGGATCTCAGCTACAGCAGGGGATGGGAGAGCAGGAAACCCTAAGTGCAGGAAGCAAATGAGATGGCTAAAACTGAAATAACTGAGATGGGGAGGAGGGTGTCTCCCCTAAACTACTTATACTAACCTAGACTAAGTCTATTTCCTACTCTACCCCTCTCTAAACTAATTACAGAGCGAACCAGCTAAACCCTAAGGCTATTCTGGTCCAACCCACGGTGGTAGGTAGATCCGACGGCCACGCCCGCTCGAACCGAAGCGTTGCCTCGACGCAACCTCTGGATCGCCGCCACGTGCCGCCCTCGCTCTGCACCCCCGGTTTTGTGGCCCAAACCGGGAAACCAGCCTTTTCCATCAGCCCTCGGTTTTGAGGCCCAAACCGGGAAACCAGCCTCCAGCCTGAGTTTTGTGGCCCAAACTCAGAAACCCGCAGCGCCCGAGTTTTGAGGCCCAAACTCGGAAACCGGCCCACGCCCAGGTTTTGAGGCTCAACCTGGAAACCGTCGCGCCCAGGTTTTGTGGCTCAACCTGGAAACCGTCGCGCCCAGGTTTTGTGGCTCAACCTGGAAACCCAGCACCCAGGTTTTGAGGCCCAAACCTGGAAACCGTCCACCCATTGGTTTTTCTCTGGCTCAACCAACAAACCGGCGTCGTAGAGGGGATGCACCTCCGTGCACCCCGTCCATCGACATGACCGCATTTCTTCACTTGTCGTCGCCACAGGCTGCCAGCCACCACAGCTGATCCTCCGGCCTCTAGTCCCTCAGTCCAAGCCTCACGTCCGCCCTTCACTGTCCGATACATCGGCATGGCACGTCCGCCGCACGGCACGCCCATCCTTCATCGCGCCCAGTCCATCAGCACGACACGTCTCAACTTGACCTTCACCTGCCATCGATCACTGTCTCCGAGCTCGACACCTGCACAACACAAGCCAAAGAACATGCGCATCAAACCCGTTGACAATCACTCATCACTCAGAGACTCGGCATACACCCATGTATCCGCATGTCCTTCTTCTTGTTTTGAGCGTGCAGGTGATCATGAGGTTGGTGAACCTCTTTTTGATGACGAGGACGAGGGTGCTGAAGGTATGGATGATCCAGCACCCCCTCCACCTGCTGTGCCGCAAGGAGCGGCTTCTACTAGGACTCACGGCCCCGACACTTCTTCCTCTTGGGGGCCGTGGGATCCGCCACCTTGAGCGGTACCTTTTGTACCCGAGGAGACACCAGCTGCTGTTGAGGGGAGGCTACATCAGCCCGGGAGGCGCCACGACACATCCAGCGCCAACACCCCCCTCAGCAGATGATCGACAACATCTGCGAACGTGTCACTCGGTCAAGGTCACAGCAAATCTCTCACTTTGCTCATTCTGCATTTGTTGCTGATTTTGAACCCCGAGATGTTGGACACGCTTTATCTGATCCAGATTGGGTCAATGCCATGCATGAGGAGTTGGAAAATTTTGAAAGAAATCGGGTTTGGGTTTTGGTTCCTCTTCCTCCTGACTGTCATCCTATTGGGACAAAATGGGTTTTCAAAAACAAACAAGGAGAGGATGGCCATGTTGTGAGAAACAAGGCCAGACTAGTTGCTCAGGGGTATAGTCAGAAGGAGGGGATAGACTATGAGGAGACTTTTTCTCATGTAGCTCGTTTGGAGGCAATTAGGATACTCTTGGCTTTTGCTGCATCCAAAGGGTTTAAACTTTTTCAAATGGATGTCAAGAGTGCCTTCTTAAACGACTACATAGAAGAGGAGGTGTATGTGAGACAACCCCCCAGTTTCGAAAATCCCAAGTTTCCAAACCATGTTTTTAAACTTCACAAAGCTTTGTATGGTTTGAAACAAGCCCCTAGAGCCTGGTATGATAGGTTGAAAACCTTTTTGCTTGCTAAGGATTTTAAAATGGGATGTGTAGATAAAATGCTTTTTCTCCTCAAGCAAGGCAATGACACACTCTTGGTTCAAATTTACGTGAATGATATCATTTTCGGTGGTTCGTCTCACGCTTTGGTTGCCAAGTTTGCAGACACTATGAGCAGGGAGTTTGAGATGAGAACGATGTGCTTGTTGACATTTTTCCTCGGGTTCCAAATCAAGCAATCCCGAGAGGGGACGTTTGTGCACCAGGGCAAGTACACCAAAGGCATCCTGAAGAAGTTCGATATGGGTGAGGCCAAGCCTCTTCCAACACCTATGTCGACCACGACGGCCCTGGATGCGGATGTGGATGGAGAAGCTGTGGACTAGAAAGAGTACCGGAGTATGATCGGGTCGCTGCTCTACCTGACGGTGACACGCCCGGACATTCAGTTCGCGGTGTGTCTGTTCGCGCGATTTCAGTCATCGCCGCGCACTTCTCACCGTCAGGCGGTCAAGCGCATAATGAGGTACTTATCCTTCACTCCAGAATTTGGGATTTGGTATTCTACTTCCTCCACCCTCTCCCTTTGCGGCTATACCGATGCCGATTTTGTTGGTTGTCGTATTGATCGCAAGTCCACTTCTGGGACTTGCTAGTTTATTGGTTCTTCTCTTGTATTGTGGTCTTCTCGCAAGCAGTCTAGTGTCGCCCAGTCTACCATGGAGGCTGAGTATGTTGCTGTGGCTAGCTGCTGTTCCCAGTTACTCTGGATGATGGCCACTTTGCGTGATTTTGGTCTGAGCTTTTCTCGCGTTCCTTTGCTTTGTGACAGCACGAGTGCTATTAGCGTTGCTAAGAACCCCGTGCTGCACTCGAAGACCAAACACATTGATGTGCGCTTTTATTTTCTGCGAGACCACTATGAGAAGGGTGATATCGACCTTCGCCATGTCGATACTCACCATCAGCTGGCTGATATTTTCACCAAGCCTTTGGACCAATCGACTTTTAATCGGTTGAGAGGTGAGCTTGGTGTTTGTTTCTCCTTTAAGATGGGGGAAACATTTTGGTTCTTGTATCATAAACTAACCTTTTGTTTTTCAATTGGCTTCTTCTTGCATCTTTTCTACATTTCTTCTTGCATACGCTTTTACATTCTGAGCTTCATGTATATAATCTTTAGAATGTAATTATGCTCTGTTCAGTATGCTCCGATGTTATATGTTGATGCTTGTAGCTTATGCTCTTTCTGATCACTAATACATGTTGTGAGCTGAGCTATTTTGAATGGTGAACCTGCTTAACAAACATAAAACTTGAAAATGTTCACCATTGAGATATGCAACTAGCATGTGTAGGATGTGTTGTATTCACTCGTGCTTTTCATATATGCTAGGTTGCTATGTCTCTAGTTCTGAGTCACTCACTTGCTTGGTATGTTCATATTCTGTTTAAAATCTGAACCAAGTTAAGTGAATTAGAAAGATCGAGATGGGATTGCTTGTCAACACATCACAGTTTCGAGACTGTTTCTCATTGCACTTTGAGTTAAACTTGAGCAGTGTAGTGTATGACAGAAACTGTTGCTTTAAGCTTCTGATTGCTTCTGCATAGGCTTCGCATGGTTGAAAAGTTAGGCAAGACAAGCTTTCAACCTCTCGCAATCACATGCTGAAATTTGAACTTGTGTAACTCAACCGCTGCAACCCCGATAAAATCTGGATACACAAGTCTATGTTTCATTCTATAGCATGATGATTGAACTTTGCTAAGGGTAGTTCACCTTGTATACATGTTTAGCACTTGTTTGACTTCCTGTCTATACTTGTCTAGTGCTATTTTGATGGTGACTCCTTTTAGCTAAAAATTGCTCACTTTGCTCATATGTTCATATTTCATATTTGGTGATCAGTTTGAGCCTTTGCTAGCATGTGTGCTTCAGTTGAGTCATTGGACTTATACTGTGTAGAGCATCTTTGCATTCTCTTGACTATATTCCTGAAGCTGCTAACTTGCATTTTGACTCATATGCATTTTAGGAAGTGGGAGAAATTCTCTTGTTGGCACTTTTTGATGGTGCATTCTCTAAGCGGGAGAGATTCTACTTGATGGTGCATTTTCAACTAAGGGGGAGAATTTGGACAAATCATGCCTCCCATGTTCAACTAAGGGTGAGAAGAATAGGTTGTGTGCACCATGCAAGGGGGAGCTTGCTTCTTGTTGGCCGTAAGGTTTTGGTATCGAGCTTTCTTGCTAGTTGTGTTGAGCCTCTGTGCCTCTATCTTGAGGGACTAGCATTTTGCTTTGATTTTTCAATTGGTATTTGCTAGCGGTGTTGAACCTGTTCTACCTCTTCTTGAGGGCTAGCTTTGCTTTGCTTGGTTGCGTCGAGCCGTTGCCCATGTCTTTGGGGACCAAGTTGTCTTGCTCTTTCCTCTTGACCTTCTTCGGCTTTGCTATGCTTTTGGGTCATTTGGTCGAGTTCTCTCCTCTCCCTTCTTCCTTCCTTCTTCTATTCATTATGGTTTGTGTTGGTAGTTGACAATGCACTCATCAAGGGGGAGATTGCGGATACATGGTTGTATGCCGAGTCTCTGAGTGATGAGTGATTGTCAACTAGGATAATGCGCTTGTTCTTTGGCTTGTGTTGTGCAGGTGTCGAGCACGGATACAGTGATCAGAGGCAAGGTGAAGGTCAAGTAGAGACGTGCCGTGCCGAGGGACTGAGAGTGGCGAAGGGCGGACGTGAGGCTTGGACTGAGGGACCGGTGGCCCGAGGATCAGCTGTGGTGGCTGGCAGCCTGGGACAACGACGAGCGGAGACTTGCGGGCACGGTGTTGCTTGGGTCGAGGACCTGGGGACACGTGTCAGTGGACGAGGTGCACGGGCGGTGCATCCCCTCTACAGCTTCGGTTTGGTGGTAAAGCCAGAGAAAAACCATCGGGTGGAGGGTTTCCAGGTTTGGGCCTCAAAACCTGGGTGCTTCGGGTTTGCCGAGTTTGGGCCACAAAACTCTGGCTGAGGACGGTTTCCAGGTTTGGGCCTCAAAACCTGGGTGCTGCAAGTTTCTGAGTTTGGGCCACAAAACTCAGGCGATGGACGGCTGGTTTCCCGATTTGGGCCTCAAAACCGGGGGTTGGTCGTGAAGGCTGGTTTCCCGGTTTGGGCCTCAAAACCGGCGGTGCGACGTCCAGGAAAAGGACAAGCGGAGCGGTGGCGGCACGTGGCGGCAATCGGTGAGGTTGCGTCGAGGCAATGCTGCCAATTGTGCGGGCGTGGCCGTCGGATCCACCTACCATCGAGTTGGTCCAGAATAACCTTAGGGTTTAGCTGGTTCGCTCTGTAATTAGAGAGGGGTAGAGTAGGAAATAGAATTAGGATAAGTAGAGGGAGACACCCTCCTCCCAACCTATCTCAGTCATTTGCTCTTTGCTTCTAGGTTTTCCTGCTCTCCCTCTCCCCTGTTGTAGCGAACCTGAGATCCACAGAGAAGAGAACAATACCTCTGTGCCCGTGAGATTTTGAGGAAGTGAGACCGTAATCTCACTGTTGTAGCGTGTGGTAGCCACACGGTTGCAATTTCGTGGTTGTGATTCGTGTTTTGATTGTGTTCTTCGCGGATTACTGTAACACCTCTGGTGTTTAAAGCCAAATAAAACCTGACATGTCATCATGAGCATGGAAAGCATTCTTGTAGCAACACTAAAGATGCATTTACAAATTTCATGTAACATTGATCTCAAGTGCATCATATGCTTGTTTGAATTCTGTTTTGCTCATTTGATATGTGGTGCTTAAGGAATTGTAGTGGATGATTTCTAGTGAAGATAGGATTATAGTGTTATAGGGTTCATGAAATCACAAGTCCTTATAGTGGCCCTATGATAAAGACTAAAATCTAAGCTGAATCTGGGCATGGTCCTTAAAACAAAGTTGTAGATACTAATGAATGAACAACTTTGGTATATAAAGTTAACAAAGATTCTGCACAGAATTTGAATTGGAACAAATTTGTTTAAACCCTAGAATCTACCCTTGAACTACAACTCTCAAACTATTGAGAACCTGACCTTGGTCCTTTAATCAAAGTTGTAGGGAATGGTAAATGTGACAACTTTCATATTCACAGATTTTGATGTTCTTCAGAAAATTTCAAAGTAATCTGAGAAAATAGTTCGGGGCAAATTTGAATTCAAACCCTAATTCAAAAACTAGGCCGAATTGGAACATGGTTCTTTAAGCAAGTTTGTAGATCACAAAATTCTGAACAACTTTCATTCTTACAGATTTTGCACTTTAGTTCAAAATTTTGGCGCATTTCAAAAGGGGACAGAAACTACTGTGGCTACAGTTCTTGGACCCTTGCATGGCGTCCACGGCGGCAACCGCGCGCCGCGGCATTCTACGGCGCCGACACGTCCCCGTCCACGCGCCACTCGCTCCGTCCATTTGCACAACTCGCTGGCGCACCTTCTGAGCTCCTCGTCGCCTACATATGCCCTACCGTCGCTGCGCTCCTCTCCTTTCTCTTCTCTCTGCTTTCACCGGCAACAAGCAGGGAGCTCCGTCGACGAAATTCGTCAACGTTGAGCCCGCTCCGCCGTCACCAGCTCGGCCACAGCTCTGCCATCATCCCGACTACCTCCCCGACCCATTCAATCGAGCGCAAGTGACCCACATTGCCCGGGTCGACATCATCTTCCCCAACTCCGGCAGACGGCCGTCGCGGTCGGGTTCACTCTCTCTGGTCGGCTCGACGTCCAGGTCGCTACCGCGCCGGAGGAGCCGGAACGCCGCCGCGAAGCCTCGGTCCGCCGCCATCTTCGCTGCCGTCGTCGACCTCCACCTCCCCGAGCTTCTCCGACCGAGCTAGCGCGAGCATCAGCTGTAGGTGAGGTTCCTAGTGCCGATGCTTCCCTCGGTTTGGTCACTACTGCGCCGTATCGGCTGGAACGCCGGCGCGCCGCCGGCCATGGCGCGGCCGAGCCCACATGGCCGCGAGCACCGTGTCTCCGGTCACCATTTGCCCCAACCGAGCCATTGCTTGTGTCCGCGATGTGTTGAGGAGCGCGTGGGTGGTTTCGGTTTGACTCATGGCCTCACCGCCGGCGAAAACGACCGACGGTCAACGCCGCCGCCGCGTGGTCAGCGCCGGCGCGTGCGCGGGCCTGTGCTCTGGTCGCCCTGACAGCCCGGCCCCGCTTGTCAGTGGAATAGCGTTAAGGTTTTTCATTTTTGCGCATATGAACAGTAGCAGAATTTGTTATTTTTGCTGTATTTTTGTTATAGCTCCTAAAATCGTGAAAATTTTTGTGCAGCCTCTCTGATATGTGAAGAAAATTAGAAAAATATGAAACTTTGAGTTTGGACAAATTTTATTGGGGTCTTAAAATAGTTAAATAAATGGTTTAGGCACTTTAAATAATTTTGTAGGCTGTTCCTGAAGTCCAGAAATTGTGAAATCAATTTTGTAGTACTTTGCAATACATAACACACCTCTGCAAAAATTATGAGCCTATTTGGTGAAAATAAATTTTTAACCTTAATAATTAAGTCATTAATCAATAATGGTGGTTGCTTGATTAAGATTAGTTCTGCAATTTGATTTCTTTTATCATATTGTTAAAAGCTTGATGGTCACTGTAATGTTTACTGAGTCAATTCACACAGCAAGGTTTGCGTTAGGAGAAATCCCTTTGGATGGTATCATGATTGTGTTGTCTAACTAGCTCAATCTTTGATTAACTTTTTATATATATAATTGATGAGTTAATTACTGCTGATAAGAAATCATGAATAAGAAGGTTACACGTAAATCCTTGATAGATCTCTGCTGTATAATCATGTTAAGAATTGAGTACTTGATCATGTTTGATTACGCCATTGAAAAGAAACTTGCTCTTGTCAATTTCTGTCATTTCTGGATCATTTCTGTTGGAAATATGATAACACCATGATCATTTGGTTTTCTGTCAAAATGTGGAATAGCAAAGTTGTAGTACTTTTGTATATCTAGTTGCTCGTAAAATTTCGTAATTGTGGGATATATGTGCTGGGAGTTATGTTCTGTGCAAACTGGGTATACAGTGCTGTCCAGAAATCTGGACAGTTTGTGAAAACTGAACTATTTGGGGTATTTAACTTGTGAATCAGTGTTGGTGGATTATAAGAAAGTTGTAGAGGATTTCATGTGCTTTCCAGAATGGTCTAGATCACATATGTTGATGTCTCTGAACTCCAGATATGGTCTGTGGAACAGTGGTGCTTGAATCTGTCCAGAATCTGGACAGATTTAACCAAATGAATTGTTTGGTCCATATGACCCTGGAATCAGCTTTGGTGGATTACAGAAAAGTTGTAGAGAATTTGTTAAGATTTCCAGATTGTCCTGAATCACCTGAATAGCTATTCTGTAGCTCCAGTTATGGTTAAAACAATTTGGTGCATGAAATCTGTTCGGGTTACCATTTATGCGAATCTTATTCCAATTGTGTTGTCAGTTCTTGATTTCAGTTTAGGATTGTTGTTTGTTGCTGCACTGTTCTACTTATATTTGTCCAGCATTATGAGCATTCATGCATAATCGCATCACATGCATCTTATATATGCTCGTTCGTATATTGCGTCTAGAAACCGAGGTTAGCAAGGATCAGCCGGAAATTGCAGCACGGGAGGCACCGGTCTTCTGGGTTTGATATCTGTGGGGACGAACCAGAAGAGGAACCCCAAGGCAAGCCCCGGTGCATTTGCCCCTACCTTGCAATTTTAAATAATATACTTGTTGATAAAATTTGGTGCATTAAGTTTAGGGATTAAATGTTACCTATTTGATGCATTAACTACCTTGATTACTCCTTATATTATCCTTGACACTGGGTTATTTACAAATGCTTAGATTGCTTAGCCTTGCTCAATAGAGTAGGTTTTGAAAAGAGAGATGCTATTGTTGGGAACCCTTCCCTCGGTTTGGGATGGTGTAATTAAAATGGGACCGGGCGGATAACTTGCACAGGAAATGGAGTCCTGGTGTAGTGTTTCTGTATGTGTCGCCTAGGGCCCGTCCGCTGTTGGCCCGTTGGTGTAACACTTTGGTGTTAAGCAGACTAAAACCTGACATGTCATCATATGCACTAGCATTTCATTTGAGTTGATAACCCCATTTTGCATTCACTAAAAACAAGTTTTATTCTTTATGCTTGTGCTTAGTGGATAAGGAGTGTTTAAGTTTGCAACCCTAGTCTATGCTTTCTTGTTGTGAATAGTGCTTTTATGCTATATAAGGGTACTATGGTAATTTCTTATATAGTAATTGAATTTTGGACCACATCTTGGTATTATGTCTCAAAGGTGTATTTGGAACATGTTTCAAGTCACCATTGAGGTATAATTCAAATTTGGTCGGAATTCAATTAAGTAATGTAATTAATTTAAAAATCCTATTTTGTTCCCTTTTTCTTAATTCTAAATCTAAAAATAATTTGGGTAAACTCTAAAAAGCAAAGTTGCTCCATTTTTGATAAGGATCAACTTTGATGTATAAAGTTTTTTCAAGTTCTTATTCGAAATCAAAAGTAATTGTGAAAATACACTTTTACCCTTTTTTGTCCCCTTTTGATTTTCAAACCCTAATTCAAAATCTAAGCATATTTTGCATATGTTGCAAAATAAAAAGATGTTCAGTATTGAATTCTGAGCATTTGATATTTGAACATATTTTCAACTTATATTCAAAAATCCAAAGTAACTTCAAAATTTCTAAAAGGGTAGAAAGGAAAGGCGGGATATGTTTGCTTCCCTGTTCATGGCGGTGGACGGCCGAGCTTGGATCGCTCACGCCAGCGCGAAAGGCGTTGACCTCTCTCGATTGAGCTCGCAACTGAGTCCGTGGCAAAGTCAAGCAGCTGCTGGCGCTCTCCCTCGCTCCGTGGCACCTTCTCGTGCGTCCGCCGTCGACGTTTCGCCACCAGAGCACCGACGGGCTCCAGTCCATCCAAATCCCAAATTCACTGCCTCTGATCGTTCTCATCCAAATTGACCGCAGTGATAACTCCCTTACCTCCTTGCGCATCTCCAGAGCCCATCCCTTCGACCTCTACTGCCTCAGAGAGCTCGTACTCGCCGTTCTTCTTTCCGCCGGGCGAAATCGCCGCCGAGCTCGACCTCGCTGTGGTCCGCTCAACCGGGCACTCCTCTACTCTCTTTGTCTCGCGTTTCTGTTTCATCTTGACCCCAGAAGTCTCATCGGCTCGATGGTTCTCTGTTTGGTGCTCAGGTCTCGCCGGAACATCGTTGTCTTCGCCGGAGCTCGCCGCCGCAAGCCACTGCTCCGTGGACCTTCCCTCTCCGCTCATCCTCCGCTTGAACCAGCTACGTAGCCAGCATCAGGGTGAGCTACTGAAGCTTCCTAGCCCCTCCGTTCTACTGCTACCGGCCTAAGTACGCCGGAATAGTTCCGCCGTGATCTGGTCCGCCACCGTGCGTGGCCAGACCTCACCGGGGCAGTAGCGTTTAGGGTTAGAGGCTCTATCGACTGCGGGTATCTTTCTGGTGTTGGTGCTCGCGCCCGTTAGGTCTCTAATGGCCGGAGTTGACCGGCGTAAGGCTCGCCGGCGCTCGGTGCGTCGCCGTGCGCTCTGGCCAAGGTCAGGGACCTCGCAGTTGTAAAGACGACAAGTTAGAGGGTGTTGGTTGCAAAGTCCATGACTCATGTAAATAGTGTTCTGGACTGCGGGTTGTTTTCGTTTAAACGGAAGGGCTTTTCTGCAAAAGCGCCGAGGCGCGCGGGCGGGAGCCAGGCCGGGCCGGTTTCCACGCGCGTTGGGCCACGCTGGAGCGGGCCGAAAGCCCAGTTTGGGCTAGAATTGAGTTTTTCTTTTTATATCTTTATGCACAGTAGCTAAGTTTGTTATTTTTGCTATAATTTTTCTATAGCTCTGTTAATTGTGAAATTTGACATGTTAGATGATAGCATGTTTGTGCTAATATAAAAATTATAAAACTTGTGTTTTGAGTACTTTTACTATGACAATTAAATCTGTACTTTAATTAATAAATGCAACTTTGATGAATTATGTGATTTTCTGTGTTTCTCCAAAAATCATGAAATTTGACATGTGAGTTTATGTCACTGATATCTACCTTCATGTTTAATTTCAGCTCTGTTTGAATAAGTATGATTTGTTCATAAGTAAAAGCTAATTAAAATGACTTATAAAATAAATAGAATTTGTTAATCGCTTTTAGATTTGTATGATTTTTGGTTTTGTTTGACAATCAGGGGATCAGTAGCATGATTTGCTCCCTGGTTATGGATTCCTTTATGCAAATACTCTTTTGTTGCTTGTTAGTTACCTAACCTTGTTTAATGAAAATAATAAAACTTGCTTAGTAATAATATATGGTTTAATAGCTAAGTTGTTGTTTTTATATCATGAAGGAAAGTTATACTCAAGATAGTTAAGTTTGTTTGTTTTTATCCAAAGAACATGTACCCTATCTTAATCATATCATGAGCATCTCATTGATCATGCATATGCACTTCTACGTGTAGATCTCGTTTCGGAAGAACCGGATCCACATTGGGTTTCTTCTGAGAGTTTGGATCCTTCTGGTTTTTCTGAGTCACCGGACTCCGCTGATCAACAAGGCAAGCCCCGGACATTAAACCTATGCTTGTATTTTATAAAGTTATTTATATCACTTGAGTTAATATGATGCATTAAGTGAATAGGAGTTGAGTGAACCCTATTCGATGCATTACCGATCTTGATGATTCCAATATTTAACCTTGATAACCGTTTTATGAAAATACTTAGTATGCTTAGCCATGCTTTACTTCTTCATAATAGTAGGTGCTTTTAAAAATGGTTGCTATGTTATGGAAATACTGAATCTTGAGACAACATGATAATTTTAGTAACTTACATCAAGAATGGAGTGTTGTTGTAAGGTTACTCAACCTAGGACCTTATCGTTGTTGGCCTGCTGTGATTGAGATCTTTGAGTACAGCCCACATGCGGTGGTAAGCCTCATCTATAGCTATTTCGATACTTGAGAACGGCCAACCGCGTACTGGGAGTGGAGAGATGGCGGGAGTAGCGTGTACCCTCGGGGATATGAGATAGTCGGGTTCGAGGTGTACTGTACTCTCGGGTGACGCTGGACCCGTTCTTGTATGGGAGGATCTATAGATAGGGTTGACATATGCAAGATTAAGATCTACATATGTCGTGTGGTACTGAATCCCCAGCTGGGTTTAAATGATTCGAATCGCCGTGTTTCCTCGGATATGGAGCCTCCATCCACTGACCCGCACCGTAGTAATGAATAGGATCTTTATGAGATGAAAACTAAAGATGTGGTATGCTTATGAAGGTTTGAGAATCTTTAGATAGTTATGAAATTAAATCTTGAGTTAAAACTTGAAAGTAGGGTTTTTCTTTTAGTAAGCTTTTATGCAAAAGAAATGTTTTGATCTTGCTAAAGCCTTACCTTGAATCCCTATAACCTACATACCAGAGTCTTCTCCTCTTTTCTAGACGGTTAAGTCTTGTTGAGTACTTTTGTACTCAGGGTTCGTTAACCTTTGTTGCAGGTGAGTTTATTGATCATCCTTTTGGGGGTCAATGTTTCTTCACTCTTGTGGAGGAGAGTGATGATGACACTGATGTTTGACCTTGGGCAAGTAACCAAAAGTTCTGTGGTATATGTAATATAAAGTTCCGAACCTTTTGTGTATCAAGTACTTCAGGGTTGTAAACTTTTAAACTTAAGTTTCAATCTATGTTATATAACCTTTCCGCTTTTACTCTGATTTATCTTATCTATAAAACTGTTGTAATACTGTGATGCTTGACGAGGGAATTCCTGAAAAGAATGTAACGTGGATGATTCAGGTTTCTCGAGGACACCCGACAGATCTCTTGAGTCATTTGGAACTCGTGCACGCCAATCAGAAGTTTTTAGGACAATGATGGGTGCATGTGGGCCACTTAATTCAGGAGGTTCTGCCACAGCTAGATCGAGAACTATTTGTTAGTACTGGTCACATGCTACGGTAAGCCCTACTGTGGCTATGCCCTTACTGGAACGGCGCACCCGCGCACTGGGAGTGGAGAGATGGCGGGAGTAGCGTGTACCCACCCTGCTCGGTCCCCTGTTGGACGGACTCAGCAAGGCCGTTGTAGGGCGGTGGTGTACTGTACTCCCGGGTGGCGCGGCCCCGGTCCGGTTTGAGCGGATCCATGGGACGGTTGATATATGCAAGTTCGGTCTTGCATATGTCGTGTGATAAGGAAGCCCCAGCTGGGTAGATCAAGCGGTTCGAATCGTCGTTTGCTCCACGAGAAAAGGAGACTCGTCCTTGCACCCTCAGCGTAGTTAAATGATGAAACAATGGAGGATTAATGGGTTGATTATGAGATGTACATTTAATTACTTAGCTATTATTAGAAATATGGAAGGACATAACTACTTAGTAGTAGGAGCTTTTATGCAAAGGAAAACTTTTGGATTCTTGCTAAAGCCTTTCCTTGACTTCCCCTCAGCCTGCATTCCTGAGTCTTCTGCCCATTTTATTAGTCGGGTAAGTCTTGTTGAGTACTCCTGTACTCAGGGTTCTATGACCCCATGTTGCAGGTGAGACCGCCGAACAGATGTGCTTCGGGCCGTGCTGTATGACTATCTTTCCGGCTGATGGTGATAAGTGATGTGCCCTTGGGTAGGGTTTAATAATACGGTTATGTTATCAGACATTTATCCAGCACTTGGCACTATCTCAACTTGAACTCCTTTTCACCTATGTTGTAATAATGAACACTGGTTTGTAATATTATGTTTATGTAAGTCTTCCGCTGAAATTCTCCGATCTGGTATTTTGTATGAAATGTCATGTGCTGTAATGATTGTACTCGGATGATTCCTGTGACCTATGGATGCGTCGACCGTATCCAACAGATTAATCCAGTCTTGTGGCACACCTACATAGCAGTCAGAGGTCGTTGGACAGATGACAGGTGCAGGTGGGCCACATTATTGGGCGAGTCTGTTACAATTACTTTTCTCCACGTTTTTCCCGTCGATCGATCTCTCTGCTTGTTACGTCTTTTGGAAATCCGTTTGAACCAAGTTGTACTAGATCGTGAGGCCCATCTTTCCACCGAAGGAATTCATCCCTAACCCCATGACCTAGTAGATCGGTTGATTTTTGTTTTGGATCGGTTTTGCTCCTTTAGTCCCGATTTCTTCCAATCCATCGATTTGGAGTTAGATGCGAGCCATGATTCCCATGAGATAGCTCACTAACCTCCGTTAGACTCCTCATACCAAGTCTAAGCCTTAGTGCTTTTGATTCAGAGGAGATCGAGTGGATTTCGCGGAAGAACAGTGCAGTATCGGGACCATCGGACGCTGTGTTCTTGAGCCTCGGACACTGAGTCTTTTCCATCGGAGCGTCTGGTGCCACGTGTCGTCTGACAGTGCTCTTTAAGGAGCATCGGACGCTGACCATCGGAGCGTCCGTTGCCATCGGACGCGCCGGGGGTCAGACATCGGACGCTAGGGTTGCACTGTTCACAGCGTCCGATGGGTGTCCAGTAAGGTTCCAGAAGTGTCCAGTTTGCATCGGACGCGTCTGGTGCTTTGACATCGGACGCTCCCAGCGTCCGGTGCTTTGACATCGGACGCTCCCAACGTCCGATGCTGCTGTTCCTGCGCGTTTCCGTCCGGAGTTTGTTCGTCCGACTTTCGATTTGAGATCCGCTTGTTGCATTGGATTCCTGACTTCGTGCTCTACAGAAATCAGGCTTCTCGCTTTACAAAATAGCCTGAATCCCACTCGCGTTGCTCGGGGGAGGTTGAGGTTACTCAAAGTTCATCCTGTCACTAGTTGACCTGCGTGAACTTGGGCGAGGGAATTTTTGTGGTGTCCCACTGTGTCCCTAGCGAACATCCACCCATTCTCTTAGGTCGTGGACATCACGCGCATCGGTTTTGCTCTTGGGGTTGATTTTCGGGACAGAGGTTTAAAGTTTCCGAAAAGAAATTTAAAGCTCCCATTCACCCCCCTCTAGTCGCTTTCTGGTAGCTCTTTCGATCCTTCAGAACAGCTGGTCCAGCTAATTACGTAAGCGATAAACTAGAACACAGTAAGAATGTGTAAACAAAGATAAACACAAACCTTAATACTCCAAATAGTATGTCGACCCATCGAGGTACAAGTGAATTCGTACCGGTGATTCTGGTATTCCTTCCGCTAAGTGTAGGATTACACTTGAAGAAGTAGCCGACAACCCTGGTACTTCTCCGACTAGCACGAACTCGAACTCGTTCCCTCTTCTAGACAACACTAGAGGCACTACTTCTTCTCTAGAATTGGATCCTATACAAGGTGGGATTGGACTAGTCTAATGCTATGAAGAAATGCTCTACACTTTCATACTTTGAAGAGAGGCTCCACCCATGCTTTTATAGTGATGTGAGGTCGGTTTGGGGGTGATCAACATGGAAACCACCTTGCACCGCCTCAGCATGCCGCCATGCAACCGACCCCAGAGGGTGGGTCCGAGGGGAGCCAGAGGCGGTGCGGCCGCACCTGGGGTAAGGGTGCACCCCTGGCCCCACCTTCGGCCACCGCATTCGCGTGGTGGGCTGCTGGCTAGGCCCTGATGTCAGTTGTGTGGGTTTCCAGCCCAGTTGCAAAGTATGATGGGCCTTGGGCTTCATTCTCTTCATTGGGATGGGCCAAAAAGTGCTTTGGGCTTTGTCATGTTGGGATAGGCATGCACTTTTGGCCCATCTTAGATATGGTTTTCCTGTATTCCCTACAAAACAGTTGATATATCCAAAACTCGTGGAAATTGTGAGTTTAATACCTAATCCTAAGTTTTGGTTCTTAATATGGCAGGTTTTCAAAGAAAGTTGGCGGTATAAAATGTGAGTTAAGAGCCGCTAACAGCTAGGAAGGAGTTGGAACTGAACAACCAAGCCAGGCACTACCCTCACCATGGTGTGCAGGGTCACGGAGTTCAGGGTTAGAGGGCTAGACCTGGAGGTGCATCCCCTCAGGTAGCTAGGCCCCAGGCAGTTAGACCACGGGGTGGTGGTCGTGCCCGTCGCGGTTCCGGTTGTCCTCAATACGATCGTGAGCTGGGTGTAAGAGGCTTTGCTGCTCCATCCCATAGCGGACCACCTTTTCAGCACAGTGGTGATCGCTTTGCTCAAATGGGACATGGAGGTGAGTTTGGAGGTTTTCCGTTTTATAGCGGACCACCTTGTCAGTTTGATGGTGATCGCTATCCACCCATGGGACGAGGTCAGTTTGGTGTTTCTCCTAACACTTTTTCTGGGCCTATGACACAGCACTGGTATCCTTCTCAGTATAATAACCCCAGTGTTGTGCCATATGCTCATTTCCTGCCCTTCTATTGTTGCAGGAACTTCAGCTGGAGAACATGTGTCTCATGGATTCTAGGTGTTCGCGCCACATGATCGGAAGGAAGGAAGGCTTCTCCAGCCTAGACCCCGTTGTTCATAAGGAGTACATCACTTTCGGGGATAGTGGTAGAGGTAAGGTTGTTTCTCGTGGGTCGATTCGACTTAACGAGAGCTTTGTTCTCAAGGATGTTGCTTTGGTTTCAAACTTGCATTTCAATTTGCTTTCTGTTTCGCAACTTCTTGATGATGATTTTGAGGTGCGCTTTAAAAAAGGCTTGACTAGAGTTTTGGATTCTCGGGGAGACCTTGTTTGTTGGGTCATCCCTTTTGGCCATGTTTTCCGAGCCGATTTTTCTCGTTCTTTCGGCTCTTCTAGATGTTTGATGGCTGGTCCTTCTTCTAATTTGTGGAAGTGGCATAGGAGGCTTGGTCACTTGAGCTTCGACATGCTTGCAAGACTGAGCTCACTTGGTGAAGGATCGAAAGTGCAACCAGAAAGCGACCAGAGGGGGGGTGAATGGGAGATTCAAAATTTCTTTTTAGAAACTTGTTGCCACTGTCCCGAGAATCAGCCCCAAGAGCAAACCTAGAGCTTGTGAGTGTCCACGACCCTAGATGTAGGGTGGATGCTTTCTAGAAGCACAACGAGACACTACACGTCTCTAGAAACCCAATGCAAAAACCCAAAACCAAATCCGAAGTCAGACGAACAAACTGCGGACGAGACAGTGCAGAAGAACCTGCATCGGATGCTGGCCTGCGTCCGATGGTCACGCGTCGGAAGCTTCCGATGCAAAATCAACAAGTCTAGAACCTTACTGGACTAGCATCGGATGCTGGCTACAGTGGAGCCCTAGCATCCGATGTTCGACCTCCGGATGCGCCGATGATCAGCGTCCGATGCTCCTTAAAATCACTGTGAGATGACACGTGGCATCGGATGCTTCTGATGTGATGAACGTAGCATCCGATGCTCCCAACGTCAGCGTTCGATGCCCCCGAAACTGCACTGTTCTTCCGCGGATTCAACCCGATCTCCTCCGAATCAAAAGCTCTAAGGCTTAGACTTGGTATGAGGAGTTCCTGGGAGGTTAGTGAGTTATCTCAAAGAGATCATGGCTCGAACCTAACTCCAAATCGGTGAATCGGAAGAATTGGGGGCAAAAGGAGCAAAACTCGATCCGAAACGAAAAGTCGATTGATCTACTAGCTCGTGAGGTTAAGGAAGAATTCCTTTGGTAGAAAGATGCACCTCACGACCTAGAACAACTCAGTTCAAACGGAATCGCAAATGACACACTGAGTGAAGAGATCGATCAACGGGAAAATCATGGAGAAAAGCAACTCGCAAAGAACACCATCAAAACACGAATCACAACCACGAATTTGCAACCGTGTGGCTACCACACGCTACAATAGTGAGATTACGGTCTCACTTCCTAAAAATCTCACGGGCACAAAGGTATGATTGTCTTCTCTGTGGATCTCAGTTTGCTACAGCAGGGAATAGGGAGAGCAGGAAAACCTAGAAGGCAAAGAGCAAATGACTGAGATATGATGGGAGGTGGGTGTCTCCCTCTACTTATCCTAATTCTAATTCCCACTCTACCCCTAGTTAATTACAGAGCGAACCAGCCCAACCCTAGGGCTATCCTGGACCAACTCGAAGATAGTGGTGATCCGACGGCCACGCCCGCACAACTGGTAGCGTTGCCTCGACGCAACCTCACTGATTGCCGCCACGTGCCGCCACCGCTTTGCTTGTCCTTTTCCCGGACTTCGCCCCCGGTTTTGAGGCCCAAACCGGGAAACCAGCCTTCACGACCAACCCCCGGTTTTGAGGCCCAAACCGGGAAACCAGCCGTCCATCGCCTGAGTTTTGTGGCCCAAACTCAGAAACCCGCAGCGCCTAGGTTTTGAGGCCCAAACCTGGAAACCGTCCTCAGCCCGAGTTTTGTGGCCCAAACTCGGAAACCATCAGCGCCCAGGTTTTGAGGCCCAAACCTGGAAACCGTCCACTCGATGGTTTTTCTGTGGCTCAACTATCCAACCGAGCCGTAGAGGGGATGCACCGCCCGTGCACCCCGTCCACCGACATGTGTCCCCAGGTCCTCGACCCAAGCAACACCGTGCCCACAAGTCTTCGCTCATCGCTGTCCCATGCTGTCAGCCACCACAGCTGATCCTCAGGCCACCGGTCCCTCAGTCCAAGCCTTACGTCCGCCCTTCACCGCTCTCAGTCCATCGGCATGACATGTGTCTACTTGACCTTCACCTTGCCTTTGATCACTGTATCCGTGCTCGACACCTGCACAACACAAGCCAAAGAACATGCGCATTATCCCAGTTGACAATCACTCATCACTCGAGACTCGGCATACACCCATGTATCCGCAATCTCCCCCTTGATGAGTGCATTGTCAACTACCAACACAAATCATAATGGAATAGAAGAAGGGAGGAAGAAGAAAGGAGAACTCGACCAAATGACCCAAAAGCATAGCAAAGCCAAAGAAGGTCAAGTGGAAAGAGCAAGATAACTTGGTCCCCAAAGATATGGGCAACGGCTCGACGCAACCAAGCAAAGCAAAGCTAGCCCTCAAGAAGAGGTAGAACAGGCTCAACACCACTAGCGAGAAAGCTTGACACCAATTGAAATACCAATTGAAAATCAAGCAGAATAGAGCTAGCCCTCAAGAAGAGGCAGAACGGGCTCAACACCGCTAGCGAGAAAAATCGATACCAACTGAAGAGCACAAAGGCAAAGGCGCTAGTTCCTCAAGAAAGAGGCAAAGACTCAACACAACTAGCTACCAAAAATGCTCCGAACCAATTGGAAAACTCAAAATCCCCGAGCCAGCTCAAACTCCCCCTCCAATAGTGCGCACAACCAGGAAATCTCCCCTTTAGTTGATCTTATGATTTGAGAGAATTTCTCCCCCTTAGTTGAAAATGCACTATCAAGTAACTCTCCTCCAAATGCATATGAGTCAAAATGCAAGTTAGCAGCTTCAGGAATATAGTCGATAGAATGAGAAGATGCTTGACAAAGTGCTGATTAGATGACTCAACAATATGCATAGAATGCTAGCAAAGGCTCAAACTGATCACCAAATACGAAATCTGAACATTTGAGCAAAAAGAGCAGTTTTCAGCCAAAAAGGTATTCACCATCAAAATAGCACTAAGCATGTATACAAGGTGAACTACCCCTAGCAACGTGCAATCATCATGCTATAGAATGAAACATAGACTTGTGTATGCAAATTTTATCGGAGTTGCAGCGGTTAAATTACAAAAGTTCAAATTTCAGCATGTCATTGCGAGAGGTTGAGAGCTTGTCATTGTCTAACTTTTCCACTGTGCGAAGCCTATGCAGTAGCAATCAGAAGCTTAAAGCAACAGTTTCGGTCATACACTACACAGCTCAAGTTTAACGCAAAGTGCAATGAGAAACAGTCTCGATACTGTGATGTGCTGACAAGCAATCCTATCTCGATCTTTCTAATTCACTTAACTTCGTTCAAATTTAAATTAGAATATGAACATACCAAGCAAGTGAATGACTCAGAACTAGAGACATAGCAACCTAGCATATATGAAAAGCACAAGTGATCTCAACAAATTCTACACATGCTAGTTGCATATCTCAATGGTGAACAATTTCAATTTTTTATGTTCATTAAGCAAATTCACCATTCATAAAATAGCTCAGCTCACAACATATATCAGTGATCAGAAAGAGCATAAGCTACATGCATCAACATATAGCATCGGAGCAAAACTAGATAGAGCATAATCACATTCTAAGGATTATATACATGAAGCTTAAAAGATGCAAAGATGCATGATAAGATGCAAAGACTAACTACAAAATGAAAGAAAAAGAGTCAGTCTATACTACACGAACCAAAATGTTTTCCCCATCTAAAAGGGGAAACACACACCAAGCTCACCTCTCAACCTAGCAAAAGTTGATTGGTCTAAAGGCTTGGTGAAAATATCAACCAACTGATGATGAGTATCAACATGGCGAAGGTTGATATCACCCTTCTCATAGTCGTCTCGCAGAAAATGAAAGCGCACATCAATGTGTTTGGTCTTAGAATGCAGCACGAGGTTCTTAGCAACGCTAATAGCACTCGTGCTGTCACAAAGCAAAGGAACACGAGAAAAGCTCAGACCAAAATCACGCAAAGTGGCCATCATCCAAAGCAACTGGGAACAACAACTAGCCGCAGCAACATACTCAGCCTCCGTGGTAGACTGGGCGACACTAGACTGCTTGCGAGAAGACCATGAAACAAGAGAAGAACCAATAAACTGACAAGTCCCAGAAGTGGACTTGCGCTCAATCCGGCAACCAATAACCGCAAAGGGAGAGGGTGGAGGAAGCAGAATACCAAATCCCAAACTCTGGAGTGAAGCATAAGTACCTCATAATGCGCTTGACCGCCTGACGGTGAGAGGTGCGCGACGACAACTGAAATCGCGCGCAAAGACACACCGCGAACTGAATGTCCGGGCGTGTCGCCGTCAGGTACAGCAGCGACCCGATCATACTCCCGTACTCCTTCTGGTCCACAACTTCTTCATCCTTGTCCGCATCCAGGGCCGTCGTGGTCGACATGGGTGTTGGAAGAGGCTTGGCCTCACCCATATCGAATTTCTTCAGGATATCCTTGGTATACTTACCCTGGTGCACAAACGTCCCCTCTCGGGATTGCTTGATTTGCAACCCGAGGAAAAACGTCAACTCGCCCATCATGCTCATCTCAAACTCCCTGCTCATAGTGTCTGCAAACTTGACAACCAAGGCGTGAGAAGAACCACCGAAAATGATATCATCCACGTAAATCTGGACCAAGGGAGTGTCATTGCCTTGCTTGAGGAGAAAAAGTGTTTTATCCACACATCCCATTTTAAAACCCTTAGCAAGCAAAAAGGTTTTCAACCTATCATACCAGGCTCTAGGGGCTTGTTTCAAACCATACAAAGCTTTGTGAAGTTTAAAAACATGGTTTGGAAACTTGGGATTTTCAAAACCGGGGGGTTGTTTCACATACACCTCCTCTTCTATGTAGCCGTTTAACAAGGCACTCTTGACATCCATTTGAAAAAGTTTAAATCCGTTGGATGCAGCAAAAGCCAAGAGTATCCTAATTGCCTCCAAACGAGCTATAGGAGCAAAAGTCTCCTCATAGTCTATCCCCTCCTTCTGACTATACCCCTGGGCTACAAGTCTGGCCTTGTTTCTCACAACATGGCCATCTTCTCCTTGTTTGTTTTTAAAACCCATTTTGTCCCAATAGGGTGTCACTCAGGAGGAAGAGGAACAAGAACACAAACCCGATTTCTCTCAAAGTTTTCAAGCTCCTCATGCATGGCATTGACCCAATCTGGATCAGATAAGGCGTGTCCAACATCTCGGGGTTCAAAATCAGCAACAAATGCAGAATGAGCAAAGTGAGAGATTTGTTGTGACCTTGACCGAGTGACACGTTCGCCGATGCTGCCAATCATCTGTTGAGGCGGGTGTTGGCGCTGAATGTGTCGTGGCGCCTCTTGAGCTGATGTAGCCTCCCCCTCAACAGCAGCTGGTGCCTCCTCAGGTACAAATGGTATAGCCCGAGGTGGCGGGTCCCACGGCCCCCAAGTAGTCGAAGAAGAAGGGTCGGGGCCATGAGTGGTAGTGGAGGTCGCTCTTTGCGGCACAGCAGGTGGAGGTGGTGCTGGGTCATCCATCCCTTCAGCACCCTCGTCCTCATCATCAAAAAGAGGCTCTCCAACCTCATGATCACCTGCACGCTCAAAACGAGAAGAAGGACAAACCATGGTCTCGTCGAAGGTGACATCAGATGTCTCCATGACTCGGTTAGTATCAAGGTTAAGTACACGATATGCACGAGTATGAGTGCCATAACCCAAAAATACACCGTCAGAAGAACGAGACTCAAACTTGTCCAGGTTGCCTTTCTTGAGTATAAAACAGTGGCAACTGAAAACTCTAAAATAACTCACTTTGGGTTGTTTTCCAAAACGCAACTCATAAGACGTCTTTTTCAAGAAAGCTCGGAGAAAAATGCGAGTGGAAATGTAGCATGCAGTGCTCATAGCTTCAGCCCAATATCGCCTAGGAGTCCTATGCTCATCGAGCATCGTCCTGGCCATCTCAGCAAGGGTCTGATTCTTCCTCTCCACAACACCATTTTGTGGCGGTGTGTAGGGGGAAGAAAACTGATGCTCTAAACCCAGAGAGTTACAAAAGTTTTCAAAATTCAAATTTTTGAATTCGGAACCATTATCACATCGAATTGCTCGCATTGAGTTCATAGGGAACTCATTCTGAAGACACAAAATCAGATTGCGCGCAAAGGAGAAAGTCTCGGTCTTCTTAGCTAAAAAGAAGACCCACGAATACCTCAAAAAATCGTCAACAACAACAAGCACGTACCACTTCCCCCCAACCGAGCTCACCCGAGCCGGACCAATATGGTCTATGTGTAAAAGCTCTCCAGGGCGCTTGGTCATGACCTGAGTCACTGGATGGTGGAGAGCGGCAACCATCTTCCCATGTCTACAAGAATGGCAAACAAGATCCTTCTCCATGAACAACTTGGGCAATCCTCGGATTAAGCCAAGTGAACTAAGTCTTGCAAGCAAGTCAAAGCTCAGGTGACCGAGTCTCCTATGCCACTTCCAAAGATCAGAGGAGGAAGGTCCAGCCAAAAGACAACGAGAAATCCCAAACGATTTCGAGAAATTCACACGAAATACTTTTCCAAAGGGCGAAATCAAACATACATGATTGCCCTGAGGATCCAAAATGCGACTGAGA
The DNA here is from genome assembly GCA_009763385.1 of Coix lacryma-jobi var. lacryma-jobi. NCBI lineage: Eukaryota > Viridiplantae > Streptophyta > Magnoliopsida > Poales > Poaceae > Coix > Coix lacryma-jobi. Next base: position 66,450,186 of record CM019828.1, read on the forward strand.
TTCGCTTTAAAACGAATCTCAGTCATCATCGAAGAGTTGCCAAACAGAAAGAAGATTAAAATGCAAGTTAGATACAAGTGCAACATCGCGCAACACGAAGTGCTCATTAACTCGCACCGACCCAAGAGACAACACTTTACCTTTGCTATTGTCACCGAGGGTGATAAACTCCTTTCCGGCGACCAGACTAAGACTGGAGAACCACTTGGCATTTCCGGTCATGTGCCTCGAACAACCGGAATCCACCAACCAAACATTCTCCAATCGTTTTACCTACATCAGTAAAGAGACATAGGGTGAGCATACGGTCCAACACAGGGGTTAGTGAAGTAGGGAGAATACAAGTGTTGGGTCGGCTGCTCAAAAGAACGGTTAGCAGAAAAACCATTCATAGCACGCCTACGGGAGGAGCGATCACCACGTAGAGGAAAACGTGGTCCACTAAGGGAAGAGTGTCCATCGCAAAACTCAAAACGTGATGGGGGAAAACACTCAACTACAAAGCCACCGCCACGGGGTCCATAGCTGACAACTGCAGGCTCCCGCCGGGCACGACCTCCTCGCGGCCTAGGCCTAGGAACTTGAGGTTTCGGACCTCTAGGCCTAGCAACACGCCTCTGAACATTCGACATATGTACATCATGGAAAGGATGGTACATGTCCGTGTTGTTCATCTCCTTTGCACGGCGCGCTTCTCTCTTGCACCGAAAGCAAAACTCACTCAAGTGTCCATCTCTCCCACAGTGCTCACAATGGTACCTCACCGCTCTCATAGGGGGTTGTTGGTACTCACGGTAGTGGGTGTGGATCACTTTGCCCTTCTGTGGCATAAGCTCCTCTTGGATGGGTGGCATGGTGTCAAGCTTGTTCTTCAGGTGGTTGGGCTTAGGAGACCATGTCTGTTTCTTTGGTGGAGCTCTTGGAGGTTCAACAAACACTCCATCCCTAGTGTTAGGTTTGAGAGGCTCTTTGGGTGGAATCTTGGTCAGCTTGGGAGTAGTGGTGGAGTTGGGCTTCTCACTCGGATTAAGACCACTCGACTCTCCAATCTTACCAAACGATGAAGCGCACTCAACACCCTGAGCAAAACCAACACCGGGACCTCTAGCAGCACGCTTGAATTGGGAGATCATCACCCCAAGCTGCGGCTCACCACTAGACACCCATGACAAGATGGTCCGAAGGAATGTGTTTTCCTCCTCGGTTTGCATCTTGTCATGCTTCACGTTGGCTATCTCCATCTCTAAGCCCTCACACAAAATGCATCTAGACACACACGTGCTACCCGAGCTGGCCTTCTCAAGAGACACAATCTTGGCATTCTTCTCTGCCAACTCGGATTGCAAGCCCGCACAGGACTTGCACGCACCCAACAGCGAGGATCTAGCCTTAAGCTCATCCACCTCTCCTACCAACACAACATACTTACCTCTCAAAGTGAGAAGGTCAGTCATGTGTGTGGTGCACATCTCACACTCCTCCTCCTCGGTGACAACAATGGTGGACTTGACAGATTCACGTTCCTTCAACCGTATCCTCCACTTCTGCTAAACATCCCTTCCGCCCTCTAGCAGGACTAAGCAACTTATCTTGACTAAGAAGGGCGGCAGTAAGTTTTCTCGACCTCAGCAGAAAGCTCGTCGGGGGTCTGAGATTCCTGGGAGGTGTCGTCGTCATCGTCGTCGTTCCGAGGGATCTCCTCTAGCTCATCGTCGACCTCCTTGCCGAGGGCCATGGTGCAGAAACCCTCGTTGTCGGCGAAAAAGCAGAGGCCGTTCAACTTGTCCTCGATCCTCTTCTTCTTCTCGGACTCGTCGTCGCTTGAGGAAGCGGAGTCGTCATCCGAGTCATCGACGTCTGTAACACCTCAAGTGTTTACATGAATAAAATGTTGTCATGTCATCATAAGCATTTCATAGCATCATGTGCTAGCTCACCTTGAGATGCATTCACTAAAATGAATTTAACTCCTAATATGTGAGCATTTCTGTTTATATGCTTGTGATGCAGCTCAAAAAACCTAATTTAGAAGTCATTATGAAATAACTTGAGTTCTTCCCATTTCAAAATTCATGTAAAGGCATGGATCTGAGTTCAACAATTCAAAAGAATCCAAATCTATTTTAGCTTAAAATTGGCAAAAATCATTAAATTCCTATATAAGTAATTAGCCCTTTCTAGTTAACTCAACATCTGTGCATAATTAGGGGTTGACCCTAAAAGCTTTTTGGTAGATCTTGAGGAGAGGTACAACTTTGGTATTCAAAGTTTTCAAAGTTTCTGTACAAAATTTCAAGTAATTATGAATTTACTCAAACCCTGAAAATGGTCCCCTTTTTACTTTAAACTTGCATTTCAAAAACTATTGAAATCTGAGTTTGAGGTCTACATCAAAGTTGTAGATAATTTCAAAATGAACATTTCATACATTGACCTTTTTCAAGTGTCAATGCAAAATCAAAAGTAATTTTGCTTCTACTGCAAAACCCTAGTTCTGTCCCTTTTCAAAATTCCAATTTGAAATGGATTTGAACTGTTTTGACAAATTGACCTATTTCCATTGGAATCAGCAAAAGGGTATTAAAGCAAAGTTGTACAACTTTTCAAACTCTACATTTCATATATTGGCAAATTTGAAGTTGTTCAGAAATTCCAGAGTATTTTGAACTCAGTTTGGTCCAAATTTGATTTTTGAACTTTATTTGAAAATGTAAGCAGAATTGACTTTGGTTCTTAAAACAAACTTGTAGAACACAAAATTTGGAGCAACTTTTGTTTTAGAGTTTTTGGCGTGCAGTACAAAAATCTGGAGATTTTTGAAAGGGGATAGTTCTGGTACTGTAGCTACAGGAGGGGGGGAACCTGCCGGAGCAGGGCAGGCCGCCGCGTGCGCCGTCGCCGTGGCCTGGGCCATCTCCATGCCGCTCCACGTGTCTGGCCACGCACCTGGCTGCTTGCTTGCTTCGCTCCGCGCGGGTGCAAGCTCTGAGAGCTCCTCCATATCCCCAGCGTTCCCGTCCGCCACCTCCTCTTTCTCCTCTCTTTTCCAGTCAAGGTCCGACGAGCTTTCTCTCCGCCTTCGCTGCGTCCTTGCACTCCCATCCCAGCTAGCTCCGCCTGCATCCCTTGCGTTCCTGAGCTAGCTAACCGAGCCCTAGAGCTTGCAATCGCCATCGCCGCGGTCTTTCCTCGCTGCCGGCAGGGAGCCGCCGCAGGTATCGTGATCGTGGCCACGGACAAGCCAGAGTTCCTCCGGTAATCTACTTGTGCTTTAGCTTCGTGTTGTGTTGTAGATCACGTTCGGCTCGCTCTTGAGGTCTCTACGCCCTAGCTTGAGCAGTCCGCGAAGTATGCCGCCGGCGCAAGCTTTGCTTCCGCCGCCGCCATGGTCATCCTTGGTCGGGTGCTCCTCTGGTCAAGCTAGCGCGCGCATAGTGGTTACAGTGAGTGCCTGAGTGTGTTGCGCCCCTTAGCTAGGTCCCTACCGAGCTGGCTTAGGCAGTCCGCGTGGCTCACCGTCGGCGCAAGCGCCGCCATGGCCGCCATCGTGGACCATGTTGCTCGGAGTCATCTCCAAGCGAGTTTGGGTGCGCAGCGTGGTGGTCGCCGCACGCCTGAGTATGAAGCCACCCTCACCTAGGTCGCTACCATGCCCTGTTGCCCGGAACACCGAGTCGCCGCCGTGTTCGCCATGGCCGAGCCGCCATGTCTGCGGCCAGCTCGAAGTTGGTGGGTGCTAGGTTCAATGAGGGTTGGGAGTGGTGCGCGGGGTCAAGATGGAGAGGTGGGGCGTCGTCGTCCGGAGACCTCGCCGGGGAGGAGGCCGACGGTCAGTCAACGAGGCCGAGCGACCGGTCAAGGCCGGCCGAGCTCTGGCCTGGGCGTGAGGGGGAAAGAGAGGGGCTGACGCCTGGGGCCCGGTTGTCAGCGGCCGTGGGCCGAAGTTGGGCCGAGCCCAGTAAGGGTTAGAAGGTTTTTTCTTTTCTGAAATGGGTGAATAGTGTTAGGTTTTGTCTTTTTGATATCTTTTGTAGGAAGCTCCAAAAATTGTGAAAATTTTGTGTAGCTTTCTCAAGCTGCCTAATATTATGAAAAATATGAAACTTGAGTTTTGAATAAATTTTAAAACTGATTTAAATGGGTCTTTTTATTAATAAATGGACTTTGATGATTTTTGTAGGCCTATTTAAAAATCCAAAAATCATGAAACTATTTCTGCCACTGTTTTTAGTTGAAAGTGTATCATCACAAAAATGTTGAGCTCTATTGGAGAAAATATATTTTATTCTTATTTCTATGCCTTATTTAAATAGTTAAATGTGATAATTTGATTAATTCTGCAGATTATAGGATTGTTCAAAAATGATGATATTTGTTTTACCACTGTTATTTAATATATTTATCATCTCTAAAGGTTTGAATTAGTTTAAGCATAGTTTACTTCACAATTATTTCATGCTAATTAAATTGCTTTCTTTATGCAAAAGCAATGTTGTAAAACATGAAAACCTAAGTCTCTTTATGGTAGATTAAAGGTTAGGTTAGGTGAATTATCTTGATCTGCTGAGTGAATTATCTTGATCTGTTGTTTGATACAGACAAACTTCACTCATATAACCATGTATGTTGGTATAAATTGGCTTTGTTGGTTTGTAACTGTACCGTAATGGAAAGTTGTGCAAAATAAATATTATAGCTTAGAAAATTTCCATCTTTACCATGATCATGTCATGAGCATTCCATTAAGCATGCACTCTGTTGTCGTGTAGCTTCCGAAGTGATCGAGTGTCCGGACGAGGTTGGTCCGGAAAGTTCAGAGTATCCAGTTGATCCGGATTATCAGGATTTCAGAGCCTTCCGGTCAACGAAGGCAAGCCCCGGTTCATTTAACCATTCCCTTGGATTTACAATTACACTTACTTCGATAACCTGATGCATTAAATGTTTATCAAATAAATGCTTTAAACTGTTGATGCATGACCAACTTGTTATCGATATATCATTCCTTGCTACCTGCTTTAAGCAAATGATAGAAATGCTTAGCCTTGCTTTATGAAGCTTCTGATAAATGTTTTCGATACTTATCGTTTTGGAATGATGGTTAAGACCAGACGGGCACATGCATCGAACGTTGGGTTGGTGTAGGGTGACCCGGATGTGTCGGATTAGGGTTAACCGTTGTTGGCCTGCTAGATTGAGAAACTGTGAAGTACCGATCATATGCTACGGTAAGCCCTACCTTGGTGGTTCTTAAATGAGAACGACTAATCGCGCACTGGGAGTGGAGAGATGGCGGGAGTACTGGCTACCCTCGTGGGATAAAGTCCCGGATTGGAGGTGTACAAGTACTCTCGGGTGGCGCGGACCCGGTCTTGTTTGGAGGATCTGAGGTTAGGGATTGATATATGTGTGATCGAGGGTCTACATATATCGTATGATCGTGGAAAACTCCCAGATTTGGTTGAATCGGTTCGAATCGTCATGCTCCTCGGTTAAGGAAACTCAATCTACTGACCCGCACCGTAGAATAAAAATGGAACTGGTTTAAGAAAGAATGATAATGATCTTTCACTAGTGTTCATTTACAATGCTTACCATATACACAAATAATTAAGAAAAATTTGAATCTAGGATTACTTTAGTAAGCTTTTATGCAAATGAAAAGTACTGTTGAGCCTACCCAAGCCAGCATAACTGTTCTTCTCTTTTCTTGTCGGGTAAGCCTTGTTGAGTACCTTTGTACTCAGGGTTTGTTAACCCCTGTTGCAGGTGACGATCACGAGCAGCCTTGCTTTGAGGCCTGTTGCGTGACCGTATTGAGGAGGACATGTCCGGGGAGGAGTAAGCAACCCTTAGGCGGGGTTGTTTGTGTGAAATCGGTTTACTAATGTTGTTTCCACTACCTAGAAAGACGTTTGAAACTATGGTTGTAATAACGACGCGAATTTGAACAACTGGTTTGTAAAACTTATGGTGTAATACTTCCGCACTTTTAGCTCTGATATATATTATTTGTGAAATGTTGTAATACTGCCATGACGCTTGCAATGATCCTGGGAGTGTAAGGAAAGTGAATGAGTCGGGTTACCCGATGACACGTGGTGAGCCTTTTGGGCTATTGGGGCACAGTGTATGACTGTCTGAGGTCTGTAAGACAAGGACATGTACACGTGGGCCCTAATAATTTAGGAGGTTCCGTCACAACGTCGCTGAGCGTGGCGAAGAAAGCACGCTGCTCAGCCTGGGCCTTCTCCAAGTACTTCGTCTTGATGTACTCCTTGTAGAAGTCGCCCTTCCGCTTGTGCTTCGCGGGGACGTACTTCTCCTTGCGCTTGCCGGAGTCATAGTTGTGCCCATGATCTACCTTGCCGAAGACTTGCTGTTCTTCTTCGGGCAATTGGCGATGAAGTGGTTGGGGTCGCCGCACTCGAAACAACCCGAGCGTCCTCCTCCGCGGCGATGGTTCATGCGGTTGTTGTGGAACCGCGAGAACCGGTTGGCGAGCAAAGCCAACTCGTCATCCCCCATGAACTCCAGCTGCTCCTATGTGACAGAAAGAGGAGAAGAGAGTGCAAATCCTCTAGAGGGGTTAGCAGAAGAGCCAGAAAGCAAAGCCATCGACGGGCCAGAAGGATTTTCATAAGAAGCCCTCGCCATGGCGTCAATCTCACTGGACTTGAGCTTACTGAAGAGCTCGTCGCATGTCAGGGTCTCATAGTTAGGTGATTCGATGATCGCCTGAACCTTTTAGTCCCACACCGATTGATCAAGAGTGTGCAAAAGCTTCAAAGCTCTCTCATGATCATCGAAAGGCAACAGCTCCTTGGTAGCCCTCATCCTGTTGACAATCACCTGAAAACGAGCGAATAAACTCTCTATGCTCTCGCCAGGCCTATGTCAAAAGTTCTCATACTCTCGCTTGTGCGACTCGTAGAGACGGGTTTTGACTTGAGTGGTTCCCTCATGGAAACGCATGAGGGTAGCCCAAATCTCTCGAGCCGTAGCGAGGTGAGAAACGCGGTCAAACTCCGTCATGCTCAAACATGAGAAAAGAGCATTACGGGCTCGGCTATTGGCATCGTGCTCATCAATCTGATGCTGAGTAGCACGAGCAGCCAAGACCACGTAATCGGCAGAGTTGCAAATATCCCAGATGGAAGCACCAATACTCTGAAGATAGGCCGACATACGTATCTTCCAATACACATAGTTCGTCCCATTGAAAAACTGTGGTTTGCCCATGCCGTGATCCATGTCGCCTTCTGTGGATCTGGAACCGGGTAAGGTGGAAGATCCTTAACCCGCTCTGATACCAATTGAAGGATCAAAAGTGCAACCAGAAAGCGACCAGAGGGGGGGTGAATGGGAGCTTCAAAATTTCTTTCAGAAACTTGTTGCCACTGTCCCAAGAATCAACCCCAAGAACAAACCTAGAGCTTGTGAGTGTCCACGACCCTAGATGTAGGGTGGATGCTCCCTAGAAGCATAGCGAGACACTACACGTCTCTAGAAACCCAATGCAAAAACCCAAAACCAAATCCGAAGTCAGACGAACAAACTGCGGACGAGACAATGCAGAAGAACCTGCATCAGATGCTGGCCTGCATCCGATGGTCAGGCGTCGGAAGCTTCCGATGCAAAATCAACAAGTCTGGGACCTTACTGGACTAGCATCGGATGCTGGCTACAGTGGAGCCCTAGCATCCGATGTTCGACCCCCGGACGCGCCGATGGCAACGGACGCGCGGATGATCAGCGTCCGATGCTCCTTAAAAGCACTGCCAGATGACACGTGGCATAGGATGCTTCCGATGTGATGAACACAGCATCTGATGCTCCCGGTGTCAGCGTCCGATGCCCCCGAAACTGCACTGTTCTTCCGCGGATTCAACCCGATCTCCTCCGAATCAAAAGCTCTAAGGCTTAGACTTGGTATGAGGAGTTCCTAGGAGGTTAGTGAGCTATCCCAAAGATATCATGGCTCGAACCTAACTCCAAATCGGTGAATCGGAAGAATTGGGGGCAAAAGGATCAAAACTCGATCCAAAACGAAAAGTCGACCGATCTACTAGCTCGTGAGGTTATGGAAGAATTCCTTCGGTAGAAAGATGCACCTCATGACCTAGAACAACTCAGTTCAAACGGAATCGCAAAAGACACACTGAGTGAAGAGATCGATCAACGGGAAAATCATGGAGAAAAGCAACCCGCAAAGAACATCAAAACGCGAATCACAACCACGAATTTGCAACCGTGTGGCTACCACACGCTACAATAGTGATATTACGGTCTCACTTCCTCAAAATCTCATGGGCACAGAGGTATGATTGTCTTCTCTGTGGATCTCAGTTTGCTACAGCAGGGAATAGGGAGAGCAGGAAAACCTAGAAGGCAAAGAGCAAATGACTGAGATAGGATGGGAGGTGGGTGTCTCCCTCTACTTATCCTAATTCTAATTCCCACTCTACCCCTAGTTATTTACAGCGCGAACCAGCCAAACCCTAGGGCTATCCTGGACCAACTCGAAGATAGTGGTGATCCGACGGCCACGCCCGCACAACTGGTAGCGTTGCCTCGACGCAACCTCACCGATTGCCGCCACGTGCCGCCACCGCTTTTCTTGTCCTTTTCTCGGTCTTCGCCCCCGGTTTTGAGGCCCAAACCGGAAAACCAACCTTCATGACCAACCCCCGGTTTTGAGGCCCAAACCGGGAAACCAACCATCCATCGCCTGAGTTTTGTGGCCCAAACTCAGAAACCCGCAGCGCCTAGGTTTTGAGGCCCAAACCTGGAAACCATCCTCAGCCCGAGTTTTGTGGCCCAAACTCAGAAACCATCAGCGCCCAGGTTTTGAGGCCCAAACCTGGAAACCATCCACTCGATGGTTTTTCTGTGGCTCAACCATCAAACCGAGCCGTAGAGGGGATGCACCGCCCGTGCACCCCGTCCACCGACACGTGTCCCCAGGTCCTCGACCCAAGCAACACCGTGCCCGCAAGTCTTCACTCGTCGCTGTCCCAGGCTGTCAGCCACCACAGCTGATCCTCAGGCCACCGGTCCCTCAGTCCATGCCTTACGTCCGCCCTTCACCGCTCTCAGTCCATTGGCACGACACGTCTCTACTTGACCTTCACCTTGCCTTCGATCACTGTATTCGTGCTCGACACCTGCACAACACAAGCCAAAGAACATGCGCATTATCCCAGTTGACAATCACTCATCACTCGAGACTCGGCATACACCCATGTATCCGCACTTGGCTTAATCCAAGGATTGCCTGAGCTTAAGTTTCAGAAGAACCTTGTTTGCCATCCTTGTCGTCACGGGAAGATGGTTGCTGCTTCTCACCCACCTGTTAATTAGGTGATAACGAAGGAACCCAACGAGCTTTTACACATGGACACAGTTGGTCCGGTGGACGGAGTGGCGTCAGGCTCAGGGTGGAAGTGGTATGTTCTAGTGATCATGGACAATTATTCGAGGTACTCTTGGGTGTTCTTCATGGAGGCTAAAGACGAGGCTTTTTCTTTTGCTCGAGACTTGATTTTGAGGTTGAAAACTGAGTTTCCCCCTGATACCATTCGAGCTATTCGTAATGATTATGGTACTGAGTTTGTGAAAGCCCTAGTTTGATTTTGGTTAATTGATGAAACCTATTTGGTCTAATCCTATTGCTAAGCATGAGTGTAGCTTTTAAGAAAGGATTGAGACCAAGCCAAGTGGTGGAGCTAGCAAGGTGGCAACCATGGAGGATGGTGATGGTCACATGCAAATTGAAGAGATCAAGTGCTCTACCATTGGTGAAATGAAAAAGGGAAGAGATGGAGCAAAGAGGCCCGAAGGCAAAGGTATAATCTATAGGGCTCTTTGTTTTAGTGATCAAGACACTTAGCGAGTGTGATCACATTTAGGATACATAGTTGTACTATTAAGAGGAGTTAATTCACGGCTCATGCGGTGTCCAAGTGCCACTAGGAGTTCTCTTACATATTGATGCTTTAGACCTAGTGAGAGACTAGCTAAACCCTTGGAAAATGCTTTGCAAAATGCTAACACACGTGTACAAGTGGTATAACACTTTGGTGTTGGCGCATGGGAGCAAGGGTAGAAGTTAGAAATCGAAAGGTGCTGAGTTAGCAGCATCAGACGTTGGAGGCGGCAGCATCGGACGCTGGGCCGAGCGTCCAATGGCTAACCCTAGCTATAGACTAATGCTTAAGAAGCATCGGACGCTAGCAACGGACGTAGAGGAATCACTGTTGCAGAGTCCGATGCTGATGATGTGGCGCGAGCAAGCTTTGCAAGGAGCATCGGACGCTGCCTACATCCAATGCCAAACCATCTGACGCGTTCGATGTGTTTGGGGGCTTTCTGGAACCTCTCTGCATGGTCTTCAGACGTAGGGGATGAGAGTCCGATGTAAGGGTGCCAGCGCGTCCGATGTGACGTAGAAAAGAGCTGAAAAGAGCAGTGGCATCGGAGCGTCCAATGCTTGGCATCGGCGCGTCCGATGTCACATTAACTGTGGCGCAAAGAGTTTTGACCGTTGGGATCTGACGGACTGAATTCATATCAGGGGAACACGTGGCTCCATCAGGAGCATCAGACGCTGGGGTAGCGTCCGATGGTCGCGCATCGGAGCGTCCGATGGTCGTGATTTCAGCTCAATGGCTAGGCCGTTTTGAGGGGGCTATATAAGTGGCTTGGCCGGCTCACATGGGCTCTCTCTTGCACATTTTGATCCCTAAGCATTCTTGTGAGCATAGCCAAGCCTCCCAACTCATCTCTAGTGTTGATTTGATCAAACTAAGCGAGATTGAGTGATTAGTGCTAAGATTTGAAAGAGAACGAGGCTGCAAACTAACTTCACCCAAGTGTTCTTCTATGTGTTGGGAAGCTAATCCTAGGATATCATCGCTTGAATCCAACTAAAACATGAGAAATCCGAAGAACACTAGAAAAGGGGAAGAACAAAGAACAAAAACGATTTCGGCTCGATCTACTTGTTCGTGAGGATAGGGATGAATTCCTCCGGTGGAAATATTCTCCTCACTTCAAAGAACAAGTTGATTCAAACGGAATCGCAAAAGACGTAGCGTAGAGGGAGATCGGGAGAGGGGAAAATCGTGGAGAAAAGAAGAACGCGAAGAACAAATTCAAAACGCGAATTCAACCACGAATTTGATCCTTGGATTTAGATGAATGGAAGATTGATTAATCACTTGGTGTCGGGCTACAAGCCAATCCTAGCAACACAAAGCTTGGATGGCAAAAAGCTCAAGAACAAGAGCCAACTCTCCCTAACCCTAGCCTTCTCTCACAGGAACAAAATGAGAGAGACACACCCGAGAACTCCCAAGGATACGGCTGCCCTAGCAGCCCCCCTCAATATATAGGCGCACGTCTGAAGACCAAAACGCCCTTACATTAAGCACTCAACCCAAATACCCCCCAGGGGTAAAACCGTCCAGACTTGACAGTTTCGATCCGACGGCCACGCCCGCACATCCGGTAGCTTCGCCTCGACACCACCTCCCTGATGCCGCCACATGCCGTCACCGTCGACCGCCGCACCTTCCTCGTGGATAGCTTCGCCGCCGCGCCAGCCTCTCCACGCCGCCACGCGTCGACCGTCCTTTCGGACCAACCCCCGGTTTTGAGGCCCAAACCGGGAAACCGTCAACCCCGAGTTTTGAGGCCCAAACTCGGAAAACCGCACGCCCAGGTTTTGAGGCCCAAACCTGGAAACCGTCCTCGCCGAGTTTTGAGGCCCAAACTCGGAAACCGGCCACCCCGAGTTTTGGGGCCCAAACTCGGAAACCGTTGTTGGTAGCTTTTTGAGGCTCAGCTACCGAACCCGCACCGTAGACGGGATGTGGTTCGCACACCCCGACCACCGGCACCGATGCCGATGCATGTCCAGCCTACATGCCGGGCACAACGCCTTCGCCTTCCTTCTTGACTTGGCCGACGGCACTTGCGCCGCACGCAAGCCCGTGTCCGACCTCCCACCAAGTGACACGACTCCAGCGCCTTCCTCCGACTCGGCCGATGCACCGCACATCCCCATGTGCTCTCGCTCGCCGATGCCATGTGCCAGCTGTGACACCCTAGTGTCAAGCACTGCATTAAGGCACTGCATTTAGCTACTAAAGAAGCATAAGCAATGCATTGCATCATTTCATGAGCATGAGAGTGTTTTGTCTTTTGTTTATTTAATTGGATTTGGATTTCTATTGGACTTGGTTGTTTGTGGATTTCTGTTTTGGCAAAGAGTTTTATAAAATAGAGAATATTGAGTAGAGTGCTTTCATGTTGGAGTTTGACCTAGTTCAGATTAGTTTGTAAATAAAAATAAGTCCAACAAAATGGTTTATACTTTAAAATTGGCTTTGTTTATGTGGAGGATTTAAAAATGGTTTTCAGAAAAAGTGTCCTATATGAAAGTTGTAGAGAAAATTATTTCGAGAAACTTTTATATTTGGGTCAAAACCTAGTTGGAGTTTTTGAAACTGTTTTGAGTGGTCAAAGTTTGAAAGAATTTGGAAAAAGAAAAAGGAAAACGATTTCTTCCACGCCCCACCTTTCGGCCCAACTCGCGCGCGCCGGCCTAGCTCGCCCGCTCGCGTGCGCCGGCCTGCTCCCGCGCTCGCCCGCGCACCCCGCGCCGCTCGCCAGCGCTCGCCCGCGTGCCGCGCGCGCCGCGCGCTGCTGCCGCTGACATGCCGCGCCGTACGCCGGCCACAACCGCCACGTGGCCGCCGCATTCTGCCGAGGATCTTCGCCGGCCACTCCTCGCTCGATCCTCTCTCACCCGAGCACGCAAGCTATCTCCCCGGCCACTCTCCGCTCGCCTCGCCTGCCGCACGCTCGCCGTGCACGGCATCACCGCGCTGCCTCGCCGACCGCGCCGCCGTGGTCCCGCCACGACCACTGGCCGGTCAAGCCGATCAAAACCCCGAGCACCTCTTCACTCCCTCACACTCCCGCACACACTCTCCCAATCTCGCTCGCACTCTCCTCCCCTCGCCACCAAGCCAGAGCAAGCGCTCGGCTCACTCTCGCCGCGACCACCGCCGCAACCACCCCTCTCCGTTCTGACCTCGTCGGAGCACCTCCCTTTGATTCCCTCCGTACACCACTCCGCCTACACCGTGCACACGCCGTGCGCACGTTGTCGTCCCCGACCGAGCCCCTTCGCCGCCGGAGGACGAAGCGCCTCTTTCGGTCCGTCAGTCGCCACCGCCGAGCCGCAACGCCGTTCTTCCCCAACCCGAGCTCCACCGACTCTTCTTCTTCATCTTCGAGCTTCACCAAGCCAAGGCAAGGTGAGAACACCACCTAGCTTCAACGCTACCGCTCTCTCCCACTCTCCCACTTCTTCCCCGGCCGAACGCCATGGCCGTCCGCCGCGGACCTCGCTTGTGGCCAAGCTCCTCTGGAGCCACCCAAGCCAAACCAACCCCGTAGATTTGCTCCTTAGGGTTCTCTCGAGCTTTTGCCTCCTCCAATTTCTCCGGCCGCCGCCGGAAGCGGCGTAGCCGCTCGTTGCCGCCATCACCGTGCGCCGCCACTCGCCGCCGGCATGCTCCGGCCGTGCGCTAGCCAAACCACCTACACCACTCGATGCGCCTCGTCGAAACGAGTTTGCAAGCCTAGCTTAACCGCCGGCGACCTCACCGTCGACGAGGAATCGACGGTCAAACCTCTCCCTTGTTTCCGTCTCGCCCGAGCCCTCGAGCCAGGCCTCGGACGGGCGTGTGTTTTTCCGTCTCACCCGAGCCCTGGAGCCAGGCCTCGGACGGGCGTTTGTTCTTCCGTCTCGCCCGAGCCCTCGAGCCAGGCCTCGGACGGGCGTGTGTTTTTCCATCTCGCCCGAGCCCTCGAGCCAGGCCTCGGACGGGCATGTGTTTTCCGTCTCGCCCGAGCCCTCGAGCCAGGCCTCGGACGGGCGTTTGTTCTTCCGTCTCGCCCGAGCCCTCGAGCCAGGCCTCGGATGGGGTGTTTTTTCCGTCTCGCCCGAGCCCTCGTGCCAGGCCTCGGACGGGCGTGTGTTTTTCCGTCTCGCCCGAGCCCTCGAGCCAGGCCTCGGACGGGCGTTTGTTGTCCGCCTCGCCCGAGCCTTCGCGCCAGGCCTCGAGCGAACCCTCGGGCGCTGTCTCATTCGAGCCGGGCCTCGAGCGAGCACACCTATTCCGTACGCCGAGTGCTTTCCAGAAAACGTTTTCTAAAATATTTTTCTATTTCCAGTAAATGCTTGTTTATTTTGTAGATCCTGTTTTGTTAGTCCAAATGGAGTGTTTTCAGTTTTGCTAGTTTGTTTATGAGTAGATCTACCCTCGAAAAATATAAAAGTATTTTTGGTAAGAGTTAATTTTACTGTTTTCTTTTATTTCAGTTTATATGCTTTTGCTAAGATAAATAGTTATATATGTTTCTGGTTGAGATAATTCCTGTAAAATTTTGTGTAAGTTTATTATCCTGTTTTATACATGTGAAAAATATATAATGCACTGTTTATGTAGAAAAAGTTTCTGTTATGGTTAAAAGTCCTTTTTGGCTGATTTCTTTGAATAAAGGTTAAGGTGTTTTATATGTCGAGATAAAATGTGGTAAAATTTGTACAGTCTCTGTTTATAAGGATCAAGCTAAGAAAATTAAAGCATGACCTGTTGTGTGGAGAAATCTGAAGTTGCTTTACAAAGGTGCTTTTCTGTGTTTTCCTTTGAAAATTCATGTAAGAAATAATATAATGTTTCTGTTCATGGGACTTTCTTAATAAGCATAAAATATGAAATAGAATCTGGGAAAAAACTGAAATAGAGTGGTGCACCCTTTTACAGTAGGGTTGTAGTTCAAAGTACCTTTTTGGGCAGTTGCTTGTTATTTTTATATCTGCAGTTCTGTATTTTATTTTTGGCTGAAATTTGTTCAGTGGAGTCCAGCAACTGTTGTTTGTCTTCTGGAATTTTCGTGGATTTTTCTGAGTCCAGAAAAGTGCACTTGCAGTTCAAACCTAAGCTTCTTTTGATTTACTAAATGAGAAATAGGTGAATAAAAGGATTTTGTTTTATGAATTAAATGAGTATTTACCTCAATGGTTCAACAAGTTGGTTTTGTTGGTTTTGCAAGAAATGCTCTTTCTCATACCACACATCTCGCACCCCTCATTTAAATATTTATTATTCGTCGCATGCAATAGGATCGACACTCCCGGAACCCGATCAGGAGCTAGAGGCAAACGTCGAGCAGCAGATCCCGGAGCTCCAGCAAGCCGAGGAAGTCGACCCCGCCAACGACACTAACTTGCCCGAGTGCCCCTCCCACGAGGCCTCGTTCTTCACCCAAGGCAAGCCCCGGAGCATTCTAAGTCTCCCAGTTTTTACAATTAAAATTACTTGAGTCCTTTATATTGTGATGCATTAGGTCTAGGAGTTGAATGAATCCTATTTGCTGCATTACCATTCCTTGATGATTGATTAATATCTACCTTGTTATCCTGTTATTTATTTACAATGTAGAATTGCTTAGCCTGCTTAATAAAAGTAGTAGTTAAGGATGTCTGCGTAATACCCTGATGGGTAGTTATTGGATCACGGTTGGCTATATTTGCTATCATGGAAAAGAACCTGAGTAGTAATGAAATACGGTCAACTGGAAGGCAAGGCACAAGTTTGGAAACTTGGGGCAGTCCGTCCGTTGGATCATGTAGGTTTGTATCGATGTTGGCCCTCGTTCATTTTTGAACGCGCCCTTTTACTTAGGGATATGTCGGTGACGTAATCATCGACCCAAAGCCGGTTAGAAGCTGTTCGGGCTGGTCTCAACCCGTGTCGTGCCCTCTATATGGAAATTGCGATCTGCCGCGTGAGGCCATCGCAAGGTTCCAATTGGGCGGTCCGTGCTTGAACCGCGGCGATTACCACCACGAACAAGCGTCGAGCGGTTGCCCAATGCATGGACCCGACGGGAAAGTGTGGGCTGGTATTAAAGGTCTTTCACCAGCTGGTTTGGAATTCGATTCGAGTCACCGTCTCCCCCGGTTAGTGGGAAACTATGGCGAGCTTCACCACGATACAACTCCATGTGATATCTAAAGGTTCAACTAAAATGTGGACAAGTCAACTGGATATGCTTATATTATTTATCTGCTAGACTCAAGTGTGTGCAATAGTTCAGGTGCAAACCTAGAAGAAGGAATAGGTATAAAAGATGACAGCTCATTAACTTCACTAATACTTCGCTTATCTTAAATTGAGCTTTTCGCGAATTCAAGATCCCAGCTCCACCCAAAAAGGCCTTGCATGTCCTTGGTGTCTTTATTTTCAGTTGGACGGGTAAGTCTAGCTGAGTACATTCCAGTACTCAGGGTTTATCCCGTTTGTTGCAGATGGCCAGGTCTACTTCGGCTATTGTAAGCACTGCCTCTACCCAGTGGAAGGTGATGAGGAGTAGGCCCAGGGCAGGGTCGTCCAGAAGCTTTCCCCTTTTCTTTTGCTGGATCGAGACTACTAGTGGCACATTATCTTAAAAAGGGAGGAGTGAGTTGTGTCGAGTGGATTTATCAAAACAATGTTTTATTTGGACCACATGTGTGGTGGTCGTGCTTTAAACTATTTCAGCTTCCGCACTTTTAAACTCGGTATTGCAATAACTCCGTTTTAAATTCGCACTCTGATATTTTAAATTCGGTTTCATTTTCGTTATGATGTATCTTTACGAATGTAATCCTTGAACGATGCGATCCTGTATGATGTATGGTGTTAGAAATCCTTCGAGATTTCCGGACTACCGGGGTTGTATGGGTTCAAGTATCAGTCGAAGTCAGACGGATTTGGCTAAGATAATACTTGAGCTCTTATAATCAGGACGGTTCCGCCACACCAGCTACCACAGCTGGTCCTCTGGCCCTCTGGTCCGTCAGTCCAAGCCTCACGTCCGCCCTTCATCGCTCTGGGTACATCGGCATGGCACCTCCGCCGCACGGCACGCCCATCCTTCACCGCTCCCGATCCGTCGGCACGGCACGTCTCTACTTGACCTTCACCTCACCATAGACCACTGTATCCGAGCTCCACACCTGCACATCAACACTGCCAAGAGACACATGTCGCACACGCACACCAACACAGAAACACCACACAACTCACGCCACCGGTTAGTCATAAACAATAAGCGCATAGCGAGATATGGACTAAACCGGGTAAAAGCCTCAAACCTTCCCCATCAAAGTCAATCATTCATCATATATGTTCTCACGTGGGCATCACGATTTCGGTCGCAGTTTCTCGGGGTTGATTTTGGGACATTTGGCTAAAGTTTCAAGAGAAATTTTTGAGCTCCCATTCACCCCCCCCCCTCTGGTCGCCTTGCTAGTGCTTTCTCGGTCCTTCAGGAGGCTTTAGAAAGGAAAGGGAAGTGATGGGACCCGAACGGACACCAGGCCAGGCTGGCTGGCCTAGGGGTGGGGCCGGCCGGCCCCCCTTCTCTCCGGAAGGCAGCCCGCTTTCTCGTGGCTCTCTTTTGCACTTTCCTAAACCCTATTTACTACATTTTCTGTTATGAAACCTTTCGGAGGCGGCAGAGGATCAAATTAATGGAAAGTGAGGAACTGGATCACATCCAACTCCTCAGAACTCTTTACAGGTTCTAGAAAAATTTTAATGCGATGACCATTTACCTTAAATAACGTACCTTCATCATTTTGAAGTGTCACTGCTCCATGGGACGAAGTGCTAATCACCGTGAATGGTCCTTCCCATTTGCTTCGTAGCTTTCCATGACCAAATAGCTTAACCCTGGAATTCAAAAGTAATACCTTGTCTCTCGGAGTGAAGTTCTTTGGCTTGATCCTCTTGTCATGCCATCTTTTGGTTCTCTATTTGTAGATCTTGGCGTTATGGTATGTCTTTTCATGCCATTCATCTAGTTCTAAGAGTTGCATCTTTCTCTTGATTCCTGCTACTTCCAAGTCCATGTTCCATCTTTTTATCGCCTAGTGAGCTTTGAACTCTAGCTCAATAGGCAAGTGACAAGTTTTCCCGTAGACGAGTTGATATGGTGACATTCCCAACGGTGTCTTGTAGGCTGTACGGTAGGCCCACAATGCATCCGGTAGTCTGTCTCTCCACTTTATTCTCATCTCATTGACTGTCTTCTGCGGAATGTTCTTGATTTGCTTGTTTGATGTTTCTGCTTGGCCACTTGTCTGAGGGTGATAAGGGGTAGCGATGTTGTGATGGATCCCATGTTTTGACAGGTATGCACAGAAGTGCTTGTCAATGAAATGAGAACCTCCATCACTAATCACCATTCTTGGAACTCCGAATCTTGGAAATATCACTTCCTCGAACATTCTCTTGGAGCTTCTGGCATTTGCAGCTTTACATGGTAGGGCTTTGACCCATTTGGAAATGTAGTCTACTGCCATTAAGATGTACTCACTGTTCTTCGATTATGGAAATGGTCCCATGAAATCGATTCCCCAACAGTCAAAGAGCTTGATCTGGAGATTGTTAGTGAGTGGCATGGCATCTCTTGAATTGATATTGCCATGCCTCTGACATGCTCCACATCTCCGGATGAAATCTTTTGTGTCGTCATACATGGATGGCCAGAAAAATCCACTTTGCCAGATCTTGGAATGCATGCGGAATGCTCCATAGTGTCCTCCATAGGGTGATGAGTGGCATCTTTCAATGATCTTCATTTCTTCTTCAGATGGTACACATCTTCTGAGTAGCCCATCAGAGCACACTCTGAAGATGTACGGATCATCCCATAGGTGAACACGACTCTCATAGACGAGCTTTCTCTTATCTTTGCCTGGTGGTATGTACCCTGAAACCATAAAATTAACAATATTTGCATACCAGGGGTTAGACCTAGAGACTAGATAGAGTGTATCGTCCCAGAGTGAATCGTTGATAGGTAGTTCATGTGGATTCTCAAATTGCATTCTTGACAAGTGATCAACAACAGAATTGTCTACTCCCCTTTTTATCTTTTATTTCTAAATCAAATTCTTGAGTAACAGAATCCATCTTATGAAGCGAGGTTAACATCTTTCTTATTGAGCAAGTATTTAAGAGCAGCATGATCAGTGTAAACAATTATTTTAGCTCCAACTAAGTAAGATCTAAATTTATCAATGGCAAAAACAATAGCTAGCAGTTGTTTTTCAGGTTGCATAATTAAGTTGTGGTCCAATCTAAGTTTTACTAGCATATGCAATTGCGTGATGCTTCTTATCTTTACATTGTCCTAACACAGCACCTACTGCATAGTCACTTGCATCACACATGATCTCAAAAGGTAAAGAACAGTCAGGTGGTTGAATGATCGGTGCAGAAGTAAGTGGTTTCTTTAGGGTTTCAAAAGCTTTTAAGCATGCATCATCAAATTCAAAGGGTACATCCTTAGCCAAAAGATTAGTAAGTGGTCTAGCAATGTGTGAAAAATCTTTTATAAACCAACGATAAAAACCAGCATGACCAAGAAAACTTCGTATCCCTTTAATATTAATAGGAGGAGGTAGTTGTTCAATTACTTCAATTTTAGCTTTGTCTACCTCAATTCCATGTTCAGAAATTAAATGACCAAGCATTATGCCTTCTCTAACCATGAAATGACATTTTTCCCAATTAAGGACTAAGTTCTTTTCCTCACATCTTTGCAAAACCTTGTCTAAATTTTCTAGACAGCGATCAAAAGTTTTTCCATAAACAGAAAAATCGTCCATGAAAACTTCCATGATTTCTTCAATCATATCAGAAAATATAGACATCATGCATCTTTGAAAACATGGGCATTACATAATCCAAAAGACATTCTACGATAAGCATAAGTTCCATATGGACATGTAAAAGTGGTTTTGTTTTGATCATTAGGATGGATTGGAATCTGATGATATCCAGAATATCCATCAAGAAAACAAAAGGAGTGATTAGCAACCGCTCTAACATCTCATCAATGAAGGGCAGTGGAAAGTGGTCTTTCTTTGTTGCCTTGTTAAGTTTTCTGAGATCAATACACATTCTCCATCCAGTCACAGTTCTTTGTGGAATTAATTCATTCTTTTCATTTCTAACAACAGTCATGCCACCCTTTTTAGGCACAACATGCACACGGCTTACCCACTCACTGTGTGGCATAGGATAAATAATCCCAGCGTGTAACAACTTTAAGACCCCTTTCTTAACTACTTCTGTCATCGCATTATTAAGCCTACGTTGGGTTTCTCTAGAAGGTAAAGCATTGGAATCTGTAGGAATGCGATGGGTGCAAAGAGCAGGGTTGATCCCCTTGAGATCTTGGAGTGAATAGCCAAAGGCAGATCTATGATTCTCTAAAATAGTGATCAAGTGGAGTGTTTCTTCTTGAGAAAGTTTATCGCTAATAATCACAGGAGTGTCTGGATCATTGTTAAGAAAAACGTAGCAAAGACCAGAAGGCAGAGGTTTTAACTCTATAGGAGGTTTAGGAGGTTCTTCGAAAGGGTCTAGAGGTGTTGGAATCTTAGAGTGGTCATCCTCTTCCTCTATGAAAAACTTAGCGTCATCTTCAAGATTAAGTTCTATGAAAGCTTCAAGAGACGCTACCTTGACCTCTTCTACAGGGTCTAACTCTGGACAGG
This sequence comes from Coix lacryma-jobi var. lacryma-jobi, assembly GCA_009763385.1. Taxonomy (NCBI): domain Eukaryota; kingdom Viridiplantae; phylum Streptophyta; class Magnoliopsida; order Poales; family Poaceae; genus Coix; species Coix lacryma-jobi. Next base: position 66,470,821 of record CM019828.1, read on the forward strand.
GTTCACTTCCAGTGTTTAGGGAATGAGTGATAGATATGGGTAGTGAAAGATTTTTCCCTAGACAAAAGTTTAATTTCCCCGTCATTCCTTCGTGAATAAGTCTTTCGATTGGGTGTCCTATCAACAGGTCAAACTCATGGATATCAAAGATATAAAAGCTTAAGTGCACCAGAGTTTCTTTTACCCGGATAGGCAGGACATACAAGATTCCTAAACTAGGAAGGACATGTCCTGAAGGCTTTTAAGACATTTAGTTGTTGAGGTTAGTGGCATGTCTTCTAAAAAGTCACGTGCAAAGGTTGCAGACATGATATTAACACCGACAACAGGGTTATAAAGACCATGGAAAGGGTCTCTATGGATTTGGTAGAGGATAGAAGTAGAATGTGAATCTAAGCAAATTATATCAGAGGAGAACTCTGACTCTTCTAACCATTCATGGCTTACACAGACACTAGCTCTTCCGTAGTCTTTTAAAGAAAGCTTTATCATCAAATCTGGAGTTTTTCAGGAAGTTTTAGATTATGAGGCTTTCTTGTTGTATTATACTTCGAGGTATCACCAAACTCGGTGAAATACTCATCCTCCAATTTGAAGAAGATCTCTGAGATTGGAGTTTCCTCCTTATCAGAATCTGAGATAGTTGATGCTAAAGATTTCGGCAGAGTGTCGGGTTCAACTATCTGGGTTTGTTTCTCTTCTAAGAACTCTATAGACTTAGCTTCGGAAGCGGATTGAGCTATCTTTTGCAGAAGCTCTCTTGCCGCAGGAGCAGATGTATAAAGAAATGATCCATTTGCAGCTAAGTTAAGAAAAGAAGAAGTTTTCCTATTCAGACCCATATAAAAAATGTTGAAGAAGAACAGGGTCTGGTACTGACAGAGATGGACCATAGTGAACAAGATTTTCAAAACCTTCCCGGGCAGTTATTAGAGATTCATCTTCTTCTTGTATAAAAGATAGGACTTCAAATCTAAGATAGACGATTTTGGAAATTGGGAAGAAATCTAAGCAAAAGTTAGAGCAAAGATTTTTCCAATCCCCATCCTTACTCGGTGCGGTTCTACTATACCAGGTTTTAGCTTTCCCTTCCAAAGAGAAAGGAAAAAAGCTTCCGTCTTAGAGTTTCATCGGACATGCCTTTGATATGAAGACATGAACATGTCTGTTCGAACTCATTAAGGTGAGTGTAAGGATTCTCATCTTCCTTGCCTGAAAAGGATTGTTTTGGACCATCTATATCAAACACGGGCGTAGCTCATAGCCATCAGATAGGATAGGTCTAGATGATTCTGGTGGTTCTGAGGCTACTACTTTAGGAAAATGGTAGAGGCTAATAGGAGTGGAATCTTGGAACCTAGAGGAGATTCTAAGAAATCCATATATAAAAAGAAAAGATAAAAGATAAAAGCATGATTACAAGTTTAAGCAGACTTTAAGATCAACTCTCGACCGTTCCCCGGCAACAGCGCCAGAAATGCTTGTTGACACTTACTACCGTCGCTACCAAAGTCGCCCTTGGCACTGACACTAGTAATGCTAGGATATGTTATCACAACACAAGAGATAAATCTGCATGCGCACATATTAGATACCCGCACTTCACCGGATATAGATCCAGTTTTATATTGAACCCAAAGGAACAGGGTGATTGTCTTAAGTCTATTGCTTAAACCCTGAGCACTAGCAAAAGCGAGAATATAAAATATGAAGGGGAAAACTAGGGTTTCCAGCTCTAACCTCAGAAAGCTATGCGATTATTATTCTACTGTGGATTACGTTGGGAGACCACAACCAGAGTATGGAAATTCCCAATTAATATACTCCTGCTAGCCCTGTAGAAGGAAGGTGGACTATGGAAGATTCAACAGGCCTATAAGAGTCACACCCGCGAGCTACGACCCGTCCGGAATATAGGGTACACTATGCAAGTAATCGAGTCTAAGCACCACACTTACATGACGATGACTCCTCTAATTCTAGCGCGACTTTATTAGAATACTCTAATTAGAGTTGCAAGCCAGAAGAATAATAAGAACAAGAACGCTTACTGATAATTAGAAGTTGAAGACCGAAGAATATCCTGATCCAAGCTCTTGACGAACTTGAATCCGTAGGTAAGTACAAGCTGAGAGTAGATCCGACAGGCCGGAGCTCCTTCTAATCTCCCTCTAATACCTCACTCTCTCTCTCTCTTCTAATCTATAGAAGACTAGATCTAATCCCTAATTAGAGGGCTACTAATCTTCTATTTGCTAGATGGCTCTAATCCTCTCCCGAAGAATATGACTGTTGTTTCTGTCTTGAATCTAACTTGAATGAGGATTCTATGAGGATGGGGGGTCTGACGTTTCTTATATAGCCCTGGGGGATGAACCGTGACCTTCCGATCAAACCGACCTTGAACAACGGTTGAGATGCGTCGAGGAGGTCGATTAGGGCACGCTCCACGAAGATGGGCCTTGATGTGACCTGGCCCAGGCCGGCCGGCCTAGGGGTGGGGCCGGCTGACCACACCTGGCAGCCACCAGGCGCCGTCTTCGCCGAGTTGTCTTCTGGAAGCGTCCTGGTTGCCCTAGCGCGACTTTCAATCTTGTTGCTCAATCCATCGTGTTGGGAAACACCCTGGAGAACTGGAATTCACCATAGCTGTTGGATCTGTCATTTAGCCCTTGAATTATGTTGCTTGGTGATCACTCTAAGTTGCTTCTAGAATCTTCCAAGTTGTAACCAGGGGACACCAAATGTAGTAAACCATATATCTATTTCGATCGTCTTGATGAGCTCTTCGTAATGGTGTAGTCTGCTTCATCACTTGGGATACTTTTATGTAGTGAAATATTGATATTCCTGCAAAACAAGTGAGAATGACACAACTCATGGAACTTGTTAGAATCAAACTCTATTCCTAGGTTGATGGTCATGTTTATTCTCTTTTAGGTGACTTATTGACAGTATAAGATATGAGTTAGTGACCGTCAGCACCGTGCGAGCTTTGCGGCACCGTTCTGTTAGAAATGAAAGAGCCAAAAACCCACCAGACATGTCCGTTGCAAAAAATTCAACTGCGAGTTTTTGGTGCATCAATGGGAAAAATAGCCATCCCGCGGGAGTTTTGCAGCACCGTTCCGTTGGAAATAAAAGTGCCAAAAACCCACGAAATATGAGTTTGGGGTCAAACTGAGATGATTGGGTGCGTCCGTTGCGAAAAATTCAACTGTGAGTTTTTTGGTGCATCAGGGGGAAAAACAGTCATCCCGCGCGAGTTTGGCGGCACCATTACATCTGAAATGAAAGTGCCAAAAACACACCAAACATGAGTTTTGGGTAAAACATAGATGATTGGGTGCGTCCATTGTTCAACTACGAGTTTTTCGGTGCATCAGTGGGAAAAAGGACCTCTTGCATGTGTTTTGCAGCCCCGTTCCATCGGAAATGAAGGTGCCAAAAACTCACTAAACATGAGTTTTGAGTCAAACTAAGATGGTTGGTTTCATTCGTTATGAAAAATTCAACTGCAAGTTTTTCGGTGCATCAGTGGAAAAAATGGCCCTCCCGCACGAGTTTTGCAGCATCGTTCCGTCGGAAATGAAAGTGCCAAAAACCCACCAGGCATGAGTTTTGGGTCAAACGGAGATGATTGGGTGCGTGTGTTGTGAAAAATTCAACTGCAAGTTTTTCAGTGCATGATGAGGACATCACTCTTTCGGATGTAGCCAGTGATCCTACAACCGTTATGCAAGTACCAATGACCCGAGCTCGAATGCGCCAACTACACTTAACGGTGAGCTTGTTCTTAAGTAATTCTTTTTATACTTTGAGAATAGGTTGCTACCTAATGATATTTTATTGCTTAGGAACAATAGGAATAACTTGGAGGAAGAGATGGGAGCTATCCTTAGCTAATAAGCATGCACCCTGGTCCTGAAGAACTTGAGGAAGAGATGAGAGCATTTTTATGTTCGCAAGAGTTGTTACCTAATTTTATGCCACGGGCATGCACCGCACAATAATCTTGGAGGAAGAGAAGAAGAATTCGCCAATGAGCATGCATGCATTGAGGGAGACATTTCTCTCTTGGCTTGATCATTCCGCATGCTCCACAAAATAACAAGTGCCCAAAATAACCTCGTCTCTAGAGATGGACCATGACATTTTTCTTGTTGTCTCAACATGCACCATAGAATAACCGTGTCATAGGGATCGATTCTCGTCGTCTCTACATGCACAAAATTATAACTGTGTCATTGGGATCGAGAGATGGACTACGACATTATCTCTCTTGGGTTTGATTCCCGAGCTTGTATTAAGGACCCTAGAGTAGTCAGTTCTTGGTGGGTTTTGCTTAGATATTTTGTCATCAAAAAATCGCCGTATATCAGTGTTGGCGCAAAAAGTGGCGTTCTGCGCCAGGCACACGGCAAGCCGGAGAAGCTGGCTTCAATCGTGGCCCGGGTGTTCAGAAGTCCGGTGCGTGCCAGTCAGTTTGACCTGCAACTAATAAGGGAGATAAACTGTTAAATACAAAGCTGGAACGTGCCGGGTATGACCAGACAGTTCCAAGATGTACGGCCCTGAAGCCACTTGCGACGACATATAGCTATGAAAGCTATCTGCCAACAGGTTTTAAGATTATTCGGCAATATGAACAGAGTCACATGAATAACAGGTTGCCGAACACGTTTGCATGAGAATCGTACTCGCATGACGTATTATATATGAGTTAAAACTTAACCAATCTCGATTGTACAACCGAGTTGGGGTCCATAGAGATTGAACATACAAGCTAAGCATGACTAAGCTAATCAAAAGCCTGCGCCTGCCGCACGACACCTAGCCTTGTCATAGATCAAACACGCTTAACATGCATGAACCCTCACCACGTGGCAACCCAGATACGATCCAATTCAGCTATTACGAACAATAGATCTACCGCATAACAGACTTTCAATAATAAACGTGAAACAGAGCAGATCTATAAAGATGGAGCCGAACCAGACGGTATCTAGATTGGGCAAAAGTGTTATGATAAGATAAACGTACAAAAACATATAACACAAGGTAACTTAATGAATCTATCAGATTGCCAAATCTAACAGAGCCGATAACTATATTACTCATGTCTCAATCCGCGCACGATACAAGACCATAAAAAGACCTCCCGTCATAAGCTTAAATCCGCCGCACGATACTAAGCTTAACGTACGAGACTACTTGCACCATATCTAAATCCGCCGCACGATACTAGACATGATAGCAAGGTTGCCGGAACTTACGGAGGTCGACGGATCGATGGCCCCTCTCGAAGAACACGACGACACGACTTGGACTCGAAGACGGTGCGGGGCCGGGGTTGGTTGTATTGATTGTGAACAGATTTACAATAGTCTCAGGGTTTATATTTATACCCTGGTGTCCTACGAGTCCTAGGAGGACACGATTACAACGATAAAAACAGGAAACCTATCTGAGTCCTAGAAGAACACGATTACAATGATAAATTAGGAAACTATCAGAAACATGATGCCTTTTGCTCCAAGCTTCCTTTAATAACCGGCATGCGCTAAATGAACGAGATTCCCATCGCAAATCTTCTCGACATGCTGTATCGTCGCAAACTGGCTTGGCTCGAGGTAACCGACCGTAGCGTTACGTTGCCGAACCCGCTCGCTGTTGACTAATCGCTTTCACAGCCTTGCCGAATACATTGAGTTAGCCGACCGCATCCGCCGTCTGCCGAATCCTTCAAGCGGCGGCATTCGCCGAATTATCATAGCGCCGGTCCACTTGTCATAGTGCGAAAACTCGGTGTTAACACATGCCCCCTAATTTTGGGATAAATGTTTTATTCCTAAATTCAATTCTTCTTTTCGCACCACTGTAGATTCTCCTGGAAGTCAGTCCCCGACTTCCTTTGTCATTACATCATCCACAGCTGCCGACTCGCCTTCATTGCATCTCGTGTAGACTGCGCTTATAACAAGCATTCCTCTTCGCTACTTCCAATCTCGGCTTACCTTCGAACCTCTTCACCGCCATCAGCTTGCCTGCAATCCTTTGATTGTCTTCTTCACATCTTACTAGAAATAAAACCCTCTTCTTCTCTTTGCCCTGAACCGGAAATGTCTTCCAAGCAAGCCATTACAGTCTCGAGTCATGGCCGACACCAGCACGTGGTCTAAGAGAAGGTTGCTTGCTGCTTTGATCTTTTCGCTTTGGATATTCATGCCTCATTTTGTTTCCCTTCAGGAGACTGGCGACGACCTCTTCCACGAGGACCGGCTCAGAAGGTTACAGATCTCAGTCTGACTCTAGAAGAAGAATTCGGAGATTATTCAAATACCTCAGGAGCGCGATACTTTCGGAACAATGCATCGGGTAAGCATCCCTTTCACTGTCTTTTCTTAACCCTTCCTTCTGCTGCACCTCCCCTTATTCCATTCACCTCTGGCAGACTAGGCCTCCACTCCTTGAGCTGCTATCGCCGACTTGTACTTCAGCCAATGTGCCCAGACATGGTGCGTCTCTAGGCAGAAGTGAATGGATCAAGCGGATCCTTCCTGGACATTCTAGGCTCGCGCATGGGTCTAGTAACCGGCGCAGCACTTGCTTTCATGCCGTCGCGATCCATTTCTGGTGCCTGACTACTCGTCCATTGTTGACGTTTGTGAACGAGGCTGAAAGAATTTAGTGATAGCACACGTTCTGTTGAGGATATGAAGAAGCCGGAACAGCTTGGACGACTCGTTTTGATTCTGGATCTCTTCGATAGAAATGAAATGACATAGACGAACTGATCTCAATTGTAATCGACTCTGTATATTGGATAGGAAGTCCTTTCACTCTTTTTCTTGAAATCAATCTGTGACTCTGATCTTTCGGAAATCAGGGGCGTAACTCCTTATTCCATGTGCTTGGCTCATTTGTAACCATATTCTGCATTTTGATCCAATCGTTTAGCCCGTTTCTGCATGACACCGGTATTTAACCGTGTGAACCTGTTCGCCCAATCTGGGCAGTGTTTGTTCGAACACCTAAATCGGGCAGTTTTGGCGAAGACAGGCGTGCTCTAGATAAAATTCTCCGCCGAATCAACGGTACGGTGAGCTGACTTCCAGCGACGGCCTACGCACGCCCATTTACTGTACGAGCCCATCTTGGGAAACGGAAAAAAGCCAACTCCGTCGGTTGGATATTCGACATTAAATCGTCCTGGAGGCCTGCCTTCTCCCAATCTATGCATTTTTCCCCACCAGTTCCTTCTTTTAGTACTACTCGCGCACCTCGGCTTCCTTGTTCGTTCTCGCCCCAGGACCCTAACTTTCGAGTGCAACTGGCGAGCCATGATTGACCCGGACGGCAAACCCGCCCCGGCGACCGAGGAAGCCGAAGGAGCGCGCGCTCAGTGCCTCCGTCGCGCGGGTAGGACACTCCTTCGCTTACGTTCCTTTGTGGCAAGTTTCTTGAAGATTTCGCTCTCATGCCTCGTTGCCTGCCTTTGCGTGACAGCGTCCCCGTATTTTACCTCCGCCGGCGGGCATTGCTCGGCCTTCTTCCGCACTCTGGGGAGGGCCAGAGCTGCCAGACCGATTGCCAAGCCTCTCCGACAGTCTCTCCTACCGACTCCCATCCTCTGGGAGGCGAGCCCGGATCCGGGGATTCCGACGGCGGCCGCCTTATGAGCCCACAACGACGCCTTGAACTTCCATGGCGCTCTGCGGCGACCGAGTGCCCGGGAAGAGCTGGCCGCCTCTCGTTAAGCAGTACGGGAGTCCGTAGACCAGCTGGAGTGTGAGGATCAACGCGCAGTTTTGCTGCGACGCAATCACGGGTATGTGAACACCCAATCACTAGATCGGCTTTTGTTGCCGATTCTCTCGTTGATCTTTTGAACCGATGCCATTTCAACTCGTCGTTCATCAGCACTGTCTTGAAAGAGCTAGAGCGTCTGAAGATGGCGGCGAACGCGTCGCAGACCGGGGTGAACGCCCAGGGCGAGCACCGCCGAGGCGCGCCTGGCCAAGACATACGGCCGCGTCGAGCAGGTCGCCCTTGCAGCGGCTGTGCACATGGCGTGCGCGCTGGGGCTGTCGGCGCTAACGGTCCGCGCCAGAGGAGGACTTTCTCCGTGGACGCCGGTTGGCTTCCCGCGGAGCAGGTTCCGGAGGACGTTCGAGCACGATTGATGATCTTCTGGACTCCCTACGAGATCATGCTCGACGCGCTCTCCGCGCGGTTCAACCAACCGCAGACGGTCATTCAACAGGGATGTTCGATAAACTGATCTGCACACTTTTTGCAGCATTCCCCACTACGAACAATATTCATTTTGCTAATGTTATCGCACAACCTGTTCTCCTGTCCTGCGCTTGTTGAGCGTTGATTTAATCTAGCTCGATTGCACAGCACACAGCTGCACCTGGCCCTGTATTTTGCATTTTTGTGCTAGAGCGACACAATGATCGAGCCTTTGCGGCGGCTGTTTTTTGTTCTGAATGAGGACGTAGAATCTATCGGCCATTTTTTGCGCTAAGGGACGACACATTTTGATGGCCATCGGTGCCCGATATCCTTGATTCGTATGCACGACCTCTGCACGCAGGATGAAACCTCTTTAGATAACGTCATTAATTGCCCTAGCAAAACTCTTCCTCCTTGGGAGGGTTTTCAGAACATACGCATACCTTCGCGAGCACGTCTCAAGAATCCGAAAAGGCCCTTCCATTTAGGGACCATTTGCCGAATACCTTGCTCTTTGGTACGCATGTGCAAGATAATTTTCCACAACCAAGCTTCTCCCTCTTCGAATCCTTTTTTTCTCCTCACTTTCGAGTCTGTTAGTACTTGGCATGCGTATCTTATTCTTCTCAATATTTTCCAAGGCCTTGAGACAATCAAATGCAAATCCTCTAGCTCATCCATCATCAAATCCTTATAATTTTCTTTAGCCAGATCGTCTTGCAATGTAACTCGTCTTGACCCCGACTGCACTCCCACGGTAGCACTGCGTGATGCCCGTAGACCAACTCGTATGGCGACGTCTGAGTCGACCCATGACAAGCCATTCGGTACGCCCACAAAGCTTCGTTGAGTACCAAGTGCCACCTTTTAGGTTTCTCTTCGATCTTCTTTTGAATGATTTTAACCATGATTTTGTTAGAAGCCTCTGCCTGCCCATTGGCCTGTGCATAGTAAGGAGAAGAATTATATAGTTTAATCCCCATCTCTTCGGCAAAGTCACAAAACTCCGAGGAAGTGAACTGAGTCCCCTGATCGGTGGTCATGGACTGAGGAATGCCGAATCGGTAAATGATATGCTCCCTGACGAAAGACACCATGTTTTCTGACGTCACCTTCTTCAATGGGATGGCTTCAACCCACTTGGTGAAGTAATCCGTGGCCAACAGGACAAACTTATGTCCTTTGCTAGATGGAGGGTGAATTCTGGCCGATCAAATCAATGCCCCATCCTCTGAAAGGCCAAGGCTTAACGATCGGATTCATGGCCGATGCTGGAGCCCTTTGCACATTGCCGAATCGCTGACAATCCTAACAACCTTTGTAATACTTAAAGCAATCTTCGAGCATAGTCGGCCCAAAAATATCCAGTCCTCCTGATTAACCATCTCATACGGTGAGCCGACTGGTGTGCACCACATACGCCTTCGTGCACCTCATACATCAGTTTCCTAGCCCCGTCTTGGTTCAGGCATTTAAGCAAAAACCCCATCTATGGATTTGTAGTACAATTGATTGTCCAAGAGCGTGAACTTAAGAGCCTTGTACCTGAGTTTTCAGGAGACTTTCCTGGATGGGTCCCTGAGGTAAGCGGCAATGTTTCTCTCCCAATCTTCAATTGCCTGATTATCACTTGGGACTGCTTGACCACCTTCTGGTATTGTTTGCTCTCCCTCAAGTGCAAAAATGTTTTGATTCTCCCTATACCCAGAAGCTGCCTGAGCCAACTGGTTTGCTTCTTCGTTTTGCCCCCTAGGAATATGTTGCAAGGTTGCCGATCGAAACTGTCTGAGGAGCTCTTGGCACCTTCGAGATATTCCTGCAGCGTGTCGTTCTTGCACTCGTATTTGCCGGTCAATTGCTTGATCCACCAATTCCGAGTCACCGAAGATCTCCACGGCGTCTGCCTTTATGTCCACAAGCAACCGTAGTCCTCGGAGCAGTGCTTCGTACTCTGCTTGATTATTAGTTACCGGGGTACTCAATCGGTATAGAGTACTTGAAGGGTGCCCCCTTGGGAGAAATCAACACTATCCCGACTCCACCACCTTTGCTGCACGAGGATCCATCAAAAAACAATGCCCAAGGGATAATGGCTACCATGTTAGCATTAGGATCACGGTGGTGGGAGTGACAAAATCAGCCATAATCTGGCCTTTAACAGCCTTTGCCGATTCAAAACGCAAATCAAATTCAGAAAGGGCCAAAACCCATTTACCGATCCTTCCACTTAAAATCGGCATTAATAACATGTGCTTGATTACATCAAATTCTGATACTACCACGCATTCGGCATTCAGTAGATAGTGCCGAAACTTGGTACAGGAATAGAAAACGCACAAGCACAACTTTTCCGTAGCCGAATACCTTGTCTCGGGGTTCCAGTAGCTTTCGGCTAAGATAGGCTATGACTCTCTCCTTCCCTTCGAATTCTTGCATGAGGGCCGACCCTATCGTTAGGTTGTCGCCGCCACGTACAACTTGAAAGGCTTGTCGAGTTGTGGAGGAAACCAATACTGGTGGTGCCTTCATGTACTCCTTGATCTCATCGAAAGCCTTTTGTTGCACGTCACCCCACACGAACTCCTGATCTTTCTTGAGCTTCAATAGTGGAGAAAATGGCAACACGCGCTCAGACAAGTTGGATATGAATCTTCTGACAAAGTTGATCTTGCCGAGCAGTGATTGAAGTTCTTTGAGATTGGTCGGCGGCACTACCTTATCAATTGCTTCCATGCTCTTCCTACCGACTTCGATCCCCTTTTTGTGGACCAAGAATCCCAGAAACTCACCAGCCGACACCCCAAATGCACACTTGGTTGGATTCATCTTTAAACCATGTTTCCTCGTGCACTCCAAGGTCTTCCTTAAATCGGCTAAGTGTCTTTCCCTGCTTCTGGATTTGACCACCACATCATCAATGTAGATCTCTACGATCTTGCCGATCAGCTCATGGAATATGTAATTCATGGCTCGCTGGTAAGTGGCACCGGCATTTTTCAAACCAAAAGTCATAACCATCCATTCAAACAAACCTATATGGCCGGGGCACCTGAAGGCGGTCTTCGCCACATCCTCTGCAGCCATGAAGATCTGATTGTAACCTGCGTTTGCCGTCCATAAAGCTTATGATTTCAAAACCGGCCGATGCATCTACTAGCAAATCGGCCACCGGCATTGGATAACCGTCCATAGGGGTGGCTTTGTTGAGGTTCCTGAAGTCGATGCAGACCCTCATCTTCCCGTTTTTCTTGTACACCGGGACAATATTGGAGATCCACTCCGCATATCGACACGGTCGAATGAAGTTAGCTTCTAGTAATCTTTCCACTTCTCTTTTCACGTCGGCCAATACCTCCTCCTTGTAGATCCTGCGCGGAGGTTGTTTGTATGGGCGGTATCCAGGCTTGATCGGCAACTTATGCTCAACAATGGACCGATCCAATCCGGGCATCTCTGTGTAGTCCCAAGCGAAACAATCTTTGAACTCTTTTAGGAGATCTACTAGCTGCACTCTGAAAGCAGGGTCTAAATTAGAACTTATGAACATCGGCCTTCTTTTACTTGTGTCGCCAACATCCACTTCTTCCAGTTGGTCGGCCGATGCGAAGCCACGTCCCAGTTTGCCCTCGCTGCTGTCGGTTGGGTTGTCCATCTAAAAGAAACTTTGAGAGCCGACTGCTTGGATCGGCTGTTGATCTCTGTCGTAGATGTTGACAGGACCCTTCTCCCCACACACGATCGGAGAAGCAATCTACTCCGTCAAATTCCCAGTAAGTGGGCTCAATGGTAGCAACACTCACCGAGTCATCAGCTTGGACAATCTCGATGTCATCTCCAACCCACTGGATGAGTATTTGGTGCATGGTCGAAGGTATGCAACAGTTGGCATGGATCCAATCCCTGCCCAAAAGCAGGCTGTATGCCCCCTTGGCGTCAATGACAAAGAAGGTCGTGATGAGCGTCTTGGATCCTATCATCAGTTCCACGTGCACGGCACCCCGAGTGTCAGAGGGATTGCCGGCAAAGTCACGGAGTATCATGTCCGTTTTGAGCAGATCTTCATCGTTCATGCCCAGCTTTCGGAAGGTGGCGTAAGGCATGATGTTGATCGCTGCACCGCCATCGACAAACATCTTGGTTAGCGGCTTTCCGTTGACGTACCCCTTGACATATAACGGCTTCAAATGCCGATGCTTAGCTGGCTTGTCAAATGCTGCCTTCTGAGACAACACGAGCTGTGCCGCGAGCTCGTTGTGCTCGGCCTCGTCGGAGTCCGAACGTGCTTCGTCCTGTGCCCCCTGGCCGATTGGAGCCATGAATTCCAGGGGAAGGAAAGAAAGTCATGGCCACGCCAGCGCCTTTGCCATTGTTGCCTGGCTTTTCCTTCGGACGCCACTCTTGCTTCTTCCCACCGGCGGCTGCTTCTTCCAACTCCCTATTCCGGAGGCGTTGCACTCTCCTTTTCTGGCTTTTCCTGAGCCCTGGTGGGCACCATTGCCCCTTTTGCCACCTATATGGGCGGGGCTGGTACCTCCTCGCTGTCGTCCCGGTGATGCACCCACTCCTGGTCGGCACATCTTTTGGCTTGCCGACCCGGGCTCCTCATTTTTAGGCGCCGATCGTCCATTGGGATGCGTGCTCCCAACCTTTCATGGACGGGACGGCGGTTTGACCCGATCCTGCCTATACCCCTGGTACTGATCGCTGCATTCGGGGCAGTTGTTGACGGCAGGCAGTTTCAAGCCTTCGTTCCAGCAATGGCGGAAGAACGGACAGCCCCAGTGAGCTTGCTCCCGCTCTTGGCGGCGTTCTTGCTCCCAGCGATGGGCCTGTTCTCTGTGGTAAGCCCTCTCCTCCAGACGATACCGGTGCTCCCCTGTGTAATCGTCTTCGAGCTGATGCTCCCTCGTGAGCTCCTGTTCTTCGTGTTGGAGACGCCTCTGCTCTTTCTCCTTTTGCCGGCGCCACTTGTTAAGGAGATCTCTGTGAGTAGGCCTGCGCCTGGAAGACTCTGCGTGCTCGTATCGGCTATTCGCGACTTGGGCGTGCTGTCGGAGCTCATCACCAGTGATTTGCCGATCGGGATCCACTGCGCCAGACTCGCGCGCCTTGTTGGAGGTGAGGACCTTGACCCTGCCCTTGCCTTTGGGATCCTCCGGGGCTACCATGTTCACTGAGACGAACACGGAGTTCTGGGCGAAGGGGTTGGCATCGATCTTCATCTTGCCATTGAATTTGATGTGCCCATCCTGGATGGCCTTCTGGATCCTGGTCCTGAACACGCGGCAATCATTAATAGAATGAGTATTAGTGTTGTGGAAGCCGCAGTATTTCTTGTCTTTGACGCTTCCAGGACGTAGCATCGGGTGATCCGGGGGTAGCCTGACTCTCCCTTCGGCAATCAGAAACTCGAAGAGTTTGTCGGCCTTGGTGACGTCGAAGTCGTATGCCCCTTTCTGTTGGCGCAGCCACTGCTTGTTGGCCTGGGTCGGTTCTTTGTCCCAGTTGAACTCTGCAGCGGCCACCTCATCTTCGGCATCGGAATAGTCATCGGCTTCGTCCAGGAAAGCTTGATACATCTGGGCCGCGACATTGTCCCTCTGGAAGCGCCCTTCCCTCCGGAAAGCCTTGCGCCTGGATAGTCATTTCATTCAGCCGGCGAGAGAGATGACCCAGGTCCTCGAACTCCTGGCCGAAGAGCTTGTCTCTGATGCTTGGGAGCATGCCCGCCACGGCCAATGGTGGAAGCTGGTCGTCCGGCAGGTACATGCCGAAGCACTGGCTTTTGACTTCCCTAAACCTGCGCAGGTAGTCCTGCGGTGTCTCATTCGGCCTCTGGCGCACATACATGATGTCCACCAGCTTCTTCTCCTTGGTGCCCGTGTAGAAGTGCGTATGGAACTTCTGTTCCAAGTCTGCCCAAGAGAGAATAGAGCCCGGTGGCAGAGACGTGAACCAAGCGAACGCCGGCCCAGTGAGCGAAGACAGGAAGTACCGAACCCTGAAGGCATCCTCGGTATTAGCCTCCCCAAGCTGGAGTAGATAGCGACTGATGTGCTCCACCGTGCTAGTGTCGTCTAAGCTGGAGAACTTGGACAGGTCTGTCGGCACCTTGACTCTGGGAGGGTAGAGCCACACGGTGGAACCATTCGGGGAACGGAGATCTGTAAGCATAAGTGCCCTTAGGCTTCAGGCCGAAAGTGCGCTGCATCATATCTGCCATCCTCTCTAGCATGACATCGACATTAGAGTCAGCGGTTTTCTCGGCCGTCGGCTTCCCGTATCCTGGATGTGGGGCACCCTCTATGTTGTGAGGCTCAAGCATCTCATGGTACCCGTTTCCATAGTAGTCCTTTATGAGCCTGTAGGTTCGCGGGGAGATCTTGCGTGTTGACTCTGGCGGCTGACCTTAGCGCCGAACGTGAACTGACCCATGGTCGGTAACTGGCCCTCTGGCGTGTGCTTCTCTTGAATGGTCATCCCGCTCGATTGAGCCTTAGGCGGGGTCTCCTCACCAGCAGCTCCTGCCCCCTTGAGGTGATTCGGCAGATTGAAAAGATGTGGTCCTGCTATAGGGCCAAACTCGGCCTCCATAAGTTCATCGGCCTTGGGGCCGAATTGGGCGATCATGATGGTGCGGAAGGTGTTGAGAAACGCCCCATTCATGCGACCGATGGCACCAGAGACAGCTTCATTGATCATATGAGTCATTTTCAACACTGCCTCCGCTTCCCCGGGATCATTCGGGTTGGGCTGGACGGGTTTCGGCAGATCGTGCAGACGGCGAACCTTTCCGCTCTTGTTCTTGGAAAAGGCTTCTAAGCACTTGGCCTGGAATTCGGCACAAGCATCCTCCACCTGCTCTCTGTACTCGTCGGGTAGTTCGGTGAGCTGCACCTGCACGAGCCCCGCCTTGTTGCTGGCCTCGGCTTCAGTGACTTCGACCATTGCTACAGGAAAAAAGTGTTGGTCCCACCGGGCGTGCCAAAAAGTGTGTTGGCGCAAAAAGTGGCGTTCTGCGCCAGGCACACGGCAAGCCGGAGAAGCTGGCTTCAATCGTGGCCCGGGTGTTCAGAAGTCCGGTGCGTGCCAGTCAGTTTGACCTGCAACTAACAAGGGAGATAAACTGTTAAATACAAAGCTGGAACGTGCCGGGTATGACCAGACAGTTCCAAGATGTACGGCCCTGAAGCCACTTGCGACGACATATAGCTATGAAAGCTATCTGCCAACAGGTTTAAAGATTATTCGGCAATATGAACAGAGTCACATGAATAACAGGTTGCCGAACACGTTTGCATGAGAATCGTACTCGCATGACGTATTATATATGAGTTAAAACTTAACCAATCTCGATTGTACAACCGAGTTGGGGTCCATGGAGATTGAACATACAAGCTAAGCATGACTAAGCTAATCTAAAGCCTGCGCCTGCCGCACGACACCTAGCCTGGTCATAGATCAAACACGCTTAACATGCATGAACCCTCACCACGTGGCAACCCAGATACGATCCAATTCGGCTATTACGGACAATAGATCTACCGCATAACAGACTTTCCAATAATAAACGTGAAACAGAGCAGATCTATAAAGATGGAGCCGAACCGGACGGTATCTAGATTGGGCAAAAGTGTTATGATAAGATAAACGTAACAAAACATATAACACAAGGTAACTTAATGAATCTATCAGATTGCCAAATCTAACAGAGCCGATAACTATCTTTACTCATGTCTCAATCCGCCGCACGATACAAGACATAAACAAAGACCTCCCGTCATAAGCTTAAATCCGCCGCACGATACTAAGCTTAACGTACGAGACTACTTGCACCATATCTAAATCCGCCGCACGATACTAGACATGATAGCAAGGTTGCCGGAACTTACGGAGGTCGACGGATCGATGGCCCCTCTCGAAGAACACGACGACACGACTTGGACTCGAAGACGGCACGGGGCCGGGGTTGGTTGTATTGATTGTGAACAGATTTACAATAGTCTCAGGGTTTATATTTATACCCTGGTGTCCTACGAGTCCTAGGAGGACACGATTACAACGATAAAACAGGAAACCTATCTGAGTCCTAGAAGAACACGATTACAATGATAAATTAGGAAACTATCAGAAACATGATGCCTTTTGCTCCAAGCTTCCTTTAATAACCGGCATGCGCTAAAATGAACGAGATTCCCATCGCTAAATCTTCTCGACATGCTGTATTCGTCGCAAACTGGCTTGGCTCGAGGTAACCGACCGTAGCGTTACGTTGCCGAACCCGCTCGCTGTTGACTAATCGCTTTCACAGCCTTGCCGAATACATTGAGTTAGCCGACCGCATCCGCCGTCTGCCGAATCCTTCAAGCGGCGGCATTCGCCGAATTATCATAGCGCCGGTCCACTTGTCATAGTGCGAAAACTAGGTGTTAACAATCAGTTTGTGGAACCCCAACTCGTGTGCTTATTAATTTATCTGTAGTTTGTCCCATAATTTCTGAGCTGCGTTCTTTCGAGTTCTTTCTTGTGTTCTTCGTTTCGCAGGCACGGATTAGCCTTCGTGGCGAGGTCAACCGGTTGGTGGCACGGTTGATAACCAGAGGAATCATGGTGCTAAGATTGCGGGGTTCGGGTCTTTCAATCTGAAGCCGGATCGGTGTGTCACGCTCCACCCAAAAACAATAATTATCTGAACCTGATGGAAGATCGGGCCATCACGTCCCCATCAAGTGGTATCAGAGCCTCAGGTATACTGTCAGATTCTCCTTTACCCTAGTGTAGTTGATTTCACTGTCCTATAAATCCAGTAAATTGCCCCACAAAAATATTTGTGTTCATAATTTTTTCCTTATCCCGTAACCCATTGTGCCATTGCAAGAACTTTAATTTAAGTTTACTTTACTGAACGGTCGTCCCTCGTATGTCATCGTGTTGTTGTGTTTAATCGAGTTCTAGATACGTGCAGTTAAGTTTTGCCATGCATCTAAATTTCTGCGCACTAGGTACTTGAACTTTGACCCCATAATTTTTTTTTAGTAAATCTCAAGCGGTCATATAGTGCATGCATTTTCCAGTATCCCTTGTTGAAGAGTCGCGAGAGTAAAATACATCTGATCGATTGACCCAAAGTAGCATCACGTATTTCCAAAAACAAGGAACCGAGAATAGAAGGCTCTGGTGCTATTTTTAGTCTTTTTAAAGAAATTTAGAATGTCTTGTCTTTTTGCTGTGATATATTTCCTTCTAATTAAACGTAAGGGAAAGTGATCAGTGTCATCAGTTGTCCATGTATTTTTTTCTGCTGCATGCGTTGTCCAGCAGTTTTATCCAATTTGTTGTTTAGGTGCACGACAACTAGTTGTCGAGATCCAACAACTTCTGTGAGTGTTTGTGTTGCGTAACTATGTATTTTTCTGCAGCACTCCTTGAGTACAAAAAAAGAAAGAAAGACAACAGTGCAAAAAAAATCCACACAAAAAAAGAAACACAAAAGGCAAAAAGGTGCAAAAAAAAGGCGCACCAAAAAAAAGTGAAAAAAAATCAGGAGTGCTTGCATCCTTTGACGTTTCTACACTGAGTTGTATCATTGCTTGCTTGAAGTAGGTCTAGGTCAAGTTTAGGCCGGCGACACAGACTAGCTTGGGACTACTTTTCAATCTTGCAATTTCTGAATTAAATTATTGCTATTCCTTGCTACCATATTTAAGCCACCCAAGCTCCATATATATTCTTCAGACTGGGCAATCAGTTAAAACCGACAATTCGGTTCGGTTTGTTCGGCGTGGCAAAATTTTGGTTTCTAAGAATCAAAAGCCGATCGGTTATGTTCAGAACAAGAAACCAACGAATTCAGTGTCGGTTTTCTAAGTCGGTTTTTCGGTTAAACCGTACTAACAGAACTCCTCCGATTGGAGCAGCCGCAACCGCCAGAGCCGCTCGCTGTCGCGCCGCCGTTGCTCCCTGCCCGCGAGCGTCATACCCGCTCGTCATATACACAAGCAAGCACGAGCTGTTCCCTGTCCGCGTTGCTGAGCGCTCGTAGCAGCTGTCGCAAAAGAGCAGCACCGGCGTAGCAGCCGCCATGCGGCGGCGCGCCATTTCGTCCTCGTCACATCTCATCTCGTGCTACTCCCTCCTCTTCGCCTCGTGGCTCGCGCGCTGCTCCACGGCTGCAGGCACTGTCGCGGCCGCGCGTACGCCGCTTGCTCGCGCCGCCATTAGAGGAGCAGGAACAAGACAGATAGGGTTTGGGATGGCGAATGAGTGGGTGGTCACGGGCCTGTGTGGGACGGGAGTTAGCGAGTTGCTCTCGAGGTTAAAATAACTGGGCCGCGCTTATGGGCTGGAGCTGAAGTGGCGTACATGGGAGGAGATGTTGGGCTGACATGCACGTGTGTTGACGGAAGTTATAGCATGTTTTACCTTATCAAAATGCCGTCAACAGGCCTCGGTTTCAAGGAAGAATAGCATATCATGAGCATATTTATCACTAATAAGTTCCACTTGTACTCTTAGCTTGTAAACTTGTAGGAGATGGCAAAATGAACAAAATGAGGCCAGGTGGGCCCACCAAGGGGGTCGGCCGACCCCATCTTGGGGCCACCCCGGCCATGGTGACATGGCATGATCCAAGAGAAGCATGTTCAAGCCAATATCAACCATTGGATCAAGCATGTGCTTTTGCTCAATGGTGCAAGATGAGAAGCACATGGATTCACCGAAAACCAAATGCAACCAACTTCACAAGACTTGCTCCATGACATGTGGGGTCACCAAAGGAGAGAAGAAGGTGGGCCAGCCCTGTCATAGGGGGTCGGCCGATCCCCGGCCCTCTTGGTGGGACCCAGCAGCACTATTCATCAGGGTGACATCAGCACCTTCTAGAAGATGTACCCCGGGCCCACATGTCAGGGACAGGGGTCGGCCGACCCCATGGTGACCCTCATCCAAGTTGGTGGCAAAGTGCATGTTTCACACGTGAAACATATCCAAGCCATTCATCAAGGTCGGTTACTATGGCGGTGGATCCAAGGGTGAAGAGAGGATGAGCACACGGATCGCTGACGTGGCGCCGGAGTAGCCCCTACTCCACCTCCACTATAAATAGAGGCCTTCACCCTCTCATTATTCACACCCTAAGATATCTCACACATCTCCACTCTCAAGTGAGATCAAGCAAGAGTAGTAGTAGTTAGTCTAGAGTGGGAGTTAGAGTCGAGTCGGGCGAAGCTCAGGTCTCCGGAGTCATCTTCTGGGAGTCTGGTATAGCCCTTGTATCACTCTTCTTTTCTAAGACTTTATTTATTTAATATATTCTTTCTTTACTTTACTTTGCATTTACTTAAGTATTTACTTTCCAAGTATTTTGCAGATACATGGGTGTATGCCGAGTCTCTAAGTGATGAGTGATTGTCAACTGGGATAATGCGCATGTTCTTTGGCTTGTGTTGTGCAGGTGTCGAGCACGGAGACAGTGATCAGAGGCAAGGTGAAGGTCAAGTAGAGACGTGCTGTGCCGATGGACCGAGAGTGGCGAAGGGCGGACGTGAGGCTTGGACTGAGGGACCGGTGGCCCGAGGATCAGCTGTGGTGGCTGGCAGCCTGGGACAGCGACGAGCGGAGACTTGCGGGCACGGTGTTGCTTGGGTCGAGGACCTAGGGACATGTGTCGGTGGACGGGGTGCACGGGCGGTGCATCCCCTCTACAGCATCGGTTTGGTGGTAGAGCCAGAGAAAAAACCATCGGGAGGACGGTTTCCAGGTTTGGGCCTCAAAACCTGGGCACGGATGGTTTCCGAGTTTGGCCGCAAAACTCGGGCTGAGGACAGTTTCCAGGTTTGGGCCTCAAAACCTAGGTGCTGCGGGTTTGCTGAGTTTGGGCCACAAAACTCAGGCTACGTGGGCTGGTTTCCCGGTTTGGGCCTCAAAACCAGGGGTTGGCTGTGAAGGCTGGTTTCCCGGTTTGGGCCACAAAACCGGGGGTGCGACGTCCAGGAAAAGGTCGCAGAGCGGTGGCGGCACGTGGCGTCAATCGGGAGGTTGCGTCGAGGCAACGCTACGAGTTGTGCGGGCGTGGCCGTCGGATCCACCTACCATCGAGTTGGTCCAAAATAACCTTAGGGTTTAGCTGGTTCGCTCTGTAAGTAGTTAGGGGTAGAGTGGGAATTAGGAATAGTTAGAATTAGGATAAGTAGGGGGAGACACCCACCTCCCCATCTATCTCAGTCATTTTGCTCTTTGCTTCTTAGGGTTTCCTGCTCTACCAATCCCCTACTGTAGCTAGCTGAGATCCGCAGAGAACCATACCTCTGTGTACTGGAGATTTTGAGGAAGTGAGGCCGTAACCTCACTGTTGTAGCGTGTGGTAGCCACACTGTTGCAGATCGATGTGTTGATTCGCGTTTTGGTTTGTGTTCTTCGCGTTCTTCGTTCTCCGCGATTTTCCCGTCACTCGATCTCCCTCTCTAGTGCGTCTTTGCGAAATCCGTTTGAATCAACTTGTTCTTTATAGTGAGGAGATCATTTCCACCGAAGGAATTCATCTAGCTCCTCACGAACAAGTAGATCGGGTTGATTTCATTTTCGTGGCGCTTTTTCGTTCTTGATCTTCCCCTTTCGATTTCCTGGTGATTGAATCGATTTGAGCGGATGATTTCTTGGGGATAGTCTCCTAACTACTCCATGATCATCTTCTCCAAGTTTGGGATCAAGGGATTTTGACTTGGATCGATTTGGAAGAGATTTGGGTGAAGGGCGACCGGAATCGCCCTCACTAGGTGTTGGCGGACAGTCTGCCACCCCAGGCGCAGACAGTCCGCGCGTCGGGGACGAGCCAGTTCAGTGGCCGTGTTCTTCGGCTGTCTTGTCTTTGTTTGACCGGTGGACAGTCCGCCGTAGTGATCCGCGGATAGTCCGGGATCACTCAGGGAGGTTTCAGAACCTTTGCGTTTTTGGGAGTTCTGCCGGCGGACAGTCCACCACTTGCTCACGGACAATCCGGCAGTACCACGGACAGTCCGGGACCCCAGGGCCGGACAGTCCGGGATTTGCCTGAAGGTTGCATTTTAGTGCGTTTGCTCTCCATGCTTCTTCGCTTGGTTTCTGGACTACTTGTTTGGCCCTAGAGTTGACCAAGGAACCTCTCTAGGTATCTTTGCTACTTGTTAGCATAGGTATTTAGGGATTTCTCGACGTAGCCGTCTATCTACGTTCGGGACTTGGTTTTGAGGGACGAACTTGCTCCGGTGCTTTTGCCATTTGGTTTGCTATCGCTTTGTGGTGCCTCGCTGTGATCCTAGGGATCATCCACCCTCTTCCAAGGGTCGTGGGCATCACGGTTTCGGTCGTAGCTTCTTAGGGTTGATTTTGGGACAATTGGCCAAAGTTTCAAGAGAAATTTTTGAGCTCCCATTCACCCCCCCTCTGGTCGCCTTGCTAGTGCTTTCTCGGTCCTTCAATTGGTATTGGAGCAGGTTAAGGATCTTCCACCTTAGCCAGTTCCAGATCCACAGAAGGCGACATGGATCGCGGTGTGGGCAAACCGCCGTTTTTCGATGGGACAAACTATGCGTATTGGAAGATACGCATGTTGGCCTATCTGCAGAGTTTGGGTGCTTCCATTTGGGATATTTGCAACTCTGCTGATTACATTGTCTTGGCTGCTCGTGTGACTCAGCATCAGATCGATGAGCACGATGCCAATAGCCGAGCACGTAATGCTCTTTTCTCATGTTTGAGCATGAGTGAGTTTGATCGTGTTTCTCACCTCACTACGGCTCGGGAGATTTGGGCTACCCTCATGCGCTTTCATGAGGGAACCTCTCAAGTCAAAACCCGTCTCTATGAGTCGTTCAAGCGAGAGTATGAGAACTTTCGACATATGCCTGGCGAGAGCATAGAAAGTTTATTCGCTCGCTTTCAGGTGATTGTCAACAGGATGAGGGCTAACAAGGAGCTGTTGCCTTTCAATGATCATGAGAGGGCTTTGAAGCTTTTGCATACTCTTCATCGGTCGGTGTGGGATTCCAAGGTTCAAGCGATCATCGAATCGCCTAACTATGAGACCCTCGCGTGCGATGAGCTCTTCAGTAAGCTCAAGTCCAGTGAGATCGATGCCATGGCGAGGGCTTCTTATGAAAATCCATCTGGCCCGTCGATGGCTTTGCTTTCTGGCTCTTCTGCTAACCCCTCTGGAGGCTTTGCTTTGCATTCTTTTCTTTCTGTCACAGAGGAGCAGTTGGAGTCTTTGGGAGACGACGAGTTGGCTTTGCTTGCCAACCGGTTCTCGCGGTTTCACAACAACTGCATGAACCGTCACCGCAGAGGAGGACGCTCGGGTTGTTTCGAGTGCGACGATCCCGACCACTTCATCGCCAACTGTCCCAAGAAGAAGCACACATCTGGGAAGGGCGATCATGGGCACAAGTACGACTCTGGCAAGCGCAAGGAGAAGTACGTCCCCGCGAAGCACAAGCGGAAGGGTGGCTTCAACAAGGAGTACATCAAGACCAAGTACTTGGAGAAGGCCCAGGCTGAGCAGCGTGCTTTCTTCGCCACGCTCAGCGACATCGACGACTCGGATGATGACTCCACTTCCTCAAGCGACGATGAGTCCGAGAAGAAGAAGAGGATCGAGGACAAGCTCAACGGCCTCTGCTTCTTCGCCGACGATGAGGGCTTCTGCACCATGGCCCTCGGCAAGGAGGTCGACGGCGAGCTGGAGGACACTCCTCGGAACGACGACGACGACGACAACACCTCCCAGGTATCTCTGACCCCCGATGAGCTTTCCGCTGAGGTCGAGAAACTTACTGCCGCGCTTCTTAGTCAAGACAAGCTGCTTAGGCGTGCTGCTAGAGAGCGCAAGGAGTTTAGGCAGAAGTGGGAGGATACGGTGAAGGAACTTGAGTCTGTCAAGTCCACCATAGTTGTTACCGATGAGGAGGAGTGCGAGATGTGCACCACGCACATGACTGACCTTCTCACTTTGAGAGGTAAGTATGCTGCGTTGGTTGGAGAGGTGGTTGAGCTCCGAGCTAGACCCATGCTGTTGGGTGCGTGCAAGACTTGTCCTATCTTGCAATCTGAGTTGGCAGAGAAGAATGCCAAGATTGTGTCTCTTGAAGAGGCCAACTCAGGTAGCACTTGTGTTTCTAGGTGTGTTTTGTGTGAGGGCCTGGAGATGGAGATAGCCAATGTGAAGCATGACAAGATGCAAACCGAGGAGGAAAACACATACCTTCGGACCATCTTGTCATGGGTGTCTTGTGGTGAGCCGCAGCTCGGGATGATGATCTCCCAATTCAAGCGAGTTGCTGGAGGTCCTGGTGTAGGTTTTGCTCCGGGTGTTGAACTTTCTGCTTTTGGGAAGATTGGAGAGTCGAGTGGTCTGAACCCATGTGAGAAGCCCAACTCCACCACTACTCCCAAACTTACCAAGCTTCCACCCAAAGAGCCTCTCAAGCCTAACACCAAGGATGGGGTGTTTGAAGAACCTCCACGAGCTCCACCCAAGAACCAGCAATGGGCTCCCAAACCAAACCACCTCAAGAACAAGCTGGACACAATGCCACCCATCCAGGAGGAGCTTTTGCCACAGATGGGCAAAGTGATCCACACCCACAACCGTGTGTACCAACAACCCCCTATGAGAGCGGTGAGGTACCATTGTGAGCATTGTGGGAGAGATGGACACTTGAGTGAGTTCTATTTTCGACGCAAGAGAGAGGCGCGCCGTGCCAGGGAGATGAACAATGCGGACATGTACCATCCTTTCCATGATGTACATGTGCCGAATGTTCAGAGGAGAGCTCCGAGGAGAGTTGCTAGGCCTAGAGGTGCAGTCCCTCAAGGTCCTAGGTGTCAGGGAGGTCTTGCCCGGCGGGAGCCTGTAGTTGTAGGTTTTGGACCCCGTGGTGGTGGCTTTGTAGTTGAGCGTTTCCCCCACTGCGTTTTGAGTATCGCGGTGAGCGCTCTTTCCCTAGCGGACCACGTTTTCCTCAGCGTGGTGATCACTCTTCTCGTAGACGTGCTAGGAATGGTTTTTCTGCTAACCGTTCTTTTGAGCAGTCGTCCCAACACTGGTTTTCCCCTTACTTCACTAACCCCAGTGTTGGACCGTATGCTTACCCTATGTCTTTTTATTGATGTAGGTAAAACGATTGGAGAACGTTTGGTTGGTGGATTCCGGTTGCTCGAGGCACATGACCGGAAACGCCAAGTGGTTCTCCAGTCTTAGTCCGGTTGCCGGAAAGGAGTTTATCACCTTCGGCGACAATAGCAAAGGTAAGGACTTATCTCGTGGGTCGGTGCGAGTTAATGAGCACTTTGTGTTGCGCAATGTTGCTCTTGTTTCTAACTTGCATTTTAACCTTCTTTCTGTTTCACAACTCTTTGATGATGACTATGAGATTCGTTTTAAACTGAATCTCAATCGTATTTTGGATCCTCAGGGCAATCTTGTTTGTTTGATTTCGCCCTTTGGAAAAGTCTTTCATGCGAATTTCTCGAAGTCTTTTGGCATTTCTCGTTGTCTTGTGACTGGACCTTCCTCCTCTGATCTTTGGAAGTGGCATAGGAGACTTGGACATTTGAGCTTCGACTTGCTTGCAAGACTTAGTTCACTTGGCCTAATCCGAGGATTGCCCAAGTTATCCATGGAGAAGGATCTTGTTTGCCACTCTTGTAGACATGGGAAGATGGTTGCTGCTCCCCACCATTCAGTGACTCAGGTCATGACTAAGCGTCCTGGAGAGCTTTTGCACATGGACCTTGTTGGTCCGGCTCGGGTGAGCTCGGTTGGGGGGAAGTGGTATGTGCTTGTTGTTGTTAATGACTTTTTGAGATATTCATGGGTCTTCTTTTTAGCTGAGAAGACCGAGAATTTCTCCTTTGCTCGCAATCTGATTTTGCGTCTTCAGAACAAGTTCCCTTCGAACTCGATGCGAGCTATTAGGAGTGATAATGGTTCCGAATTCAAGAATTCGGATTTTGAGAAGTTTTGTAACTCTTTGGGTTTAGAGCATCAGTTTTCTCCCCCCTACACACCGCCACAGAATGGTGTTGTAGAGAGGAAGAATCGGACCCTTCTAGAGATGGCCAGGACGATGCTCGATGAGCATAGGACTCCTAGGCGATATTGGGCCGAAGCTATGAGCACTGCATGCTACATTTCCAATCGCATTTTTCTCCGAGCTTTCTTGAAAAAGACTTCTTATGAGTTGCATTTTGGAAAACTGCCCAAGGTGAGTTATTTTTGAGTTTTTGGTTGCCATTGTTTTATACTCAAAAGGGGCAACTTGGACAAGTTTGAGTCTCGTTCTTCTGACGGTGTGTTTTTGGGTTATGGCACTCATACTCGAGCCTATCGTGTACTTAACCTTGACACTACCCGAGTCATGGAGACATCAGATGTCACCTTCGACGAGACAATGGTTTGTCCTTCTTCTCGTTTTACGCGTGCAGGTGATCATGAGGTTGGTGAGCCTCTTTTCGATGATGAGGATGAGCGTGCTGAAGGTATAGATGATCCAGCACCCCCTCCACCTGCTGTGCTGCCAAGAGCGGCTTCTACTATGACTCATGGCCCCGACACCTCTTCTTCCCGGGGGCCGTGGGATCCGCCACCCCGAGCGGTACCTTTTGTACCCGGGGAGGCACCAGCTGCTGTTGATGGGGAGATCACTTCTGCACGGGAGGCGCCACGACACATCCAGCGCTGACAACCCCCTCAGCAGATGATCGGCAGCATCGGCGAACGTGTCACTCGGTCAAGGTCACAGCAAATCTCTCACTTTGCTCATTCTGCATTTGTTGCTGATTTTGAACCCCGAGATGTTGGACACGCTTTATCTGATCCGGATTGGGTCAATGCCATGCATGAGGAGTTAGAAAATTTTGAAAGAAATCGGGTTTGGGTTTTGGTTCCTCTTCCTCCTGATTGTCATCCTATTGGGACAAAATGGGTTTTCAAAAACAAACAAGGAGAGGATGGCCATGTTGTGAGAAACAAGGCCGGACTAGTTGCCCAGGGGTATAGTCCGAAGGAGGGGATAGACTATGAGGAGACTTTTGCTCTTGTAGCTCATTTGGAGGCAATTAGGATACTCTTGGCTTTTGCTGCATCCAAAGGTTTTAAACTTTTTCAAATGGATGTCAAGAGTGCCTTCTTAAACGGCTACATAGAAGAGGAGGTATATGTGAGACAACCTCCCGGTTTCGAAAATCCCAAGTTTCCAAACCATGTTTTAAACTTCACAAAGCTTTATATGGTTTGAAACAAGCCCCTAGAGCCTGGTATGATAGGTTGAAAACCTTTTTGCTTGCTAAGGGTTTTAAAATGGGATGTGTGGATAAAACGCTTTTTCTCCTCAAGCAAGGCACTGATTCACTCTTGGTCCAGATTTACGTGGATGATATCATTTTCGGTGGTTCTTCTCACGCTTTGGTTGCCAAGTTTGCAGACACTATGAGCAGGGAGTTTGAGATGAGCATGATGGGCGAGTTGACGTTTTTCCTCGGGTTGCAAATCAAGCAATCCCGAGAGGGGACGTTCGTGCACCAGGGCAAGTACACCAAGGACATCCTGAAGAAGTTCAACATGGGTGAGGCCAAGCCTCTTCCAACACCCATGCCGACCACGGCGGCCCTGGACGCGGATGTGGATGGAGAAGTTGTGGACCAGAAGGAGTACCGGAGTATGATCGGGTCGCTGCTGTACCTGACGGCGACACGCCCGGACATCCAGTTCGCGGTGTGTCTGTGCGCACTATTTCAGTCGTCGCCTCGCACTTCTCACCGTCAGGCAGTCAAGCGCATAATGAGGTACTTATCCTTCACTCCAGAATTTGGGATTTCGTATTCTGCTTCCTCCACCCTCTCGCTTTGCGGTTATTCTGATGCCGATTTTGCTAGTTGCCGTATTGATCGCAAGTCCACTTCTGGGACTTGCCAATTTATTGGTTCTTCTCTTGTATCGTGGTCTTCTCGCAAGCAGTCTAGTGTCGCCCAGTCTACCACAGAGGCTGAGTATGTTGCTGCGGCTAGCTGCTGTTCCCAGTTACTCTGGATGATGGCCACTTTGCGTGATTTCGGTCTGAGCTTTTCTCGTGTTCCATTGCTTTGTGACAGCACGAGTGCTATTAGCGTTGCTAAGAACCCCATGCTGCACTCGAAGACCAAACACATTGATGTGCGCTTTCATTTTCTGCGAGACCACTATGAGAAGGGTGATATCGACCTTCGCCATGTCGATACTCATCATCAGTTGACTGATATTTTCACCAAGCCTTTGGACCAATCAACCTTTGCTAGGTTGAGAGGTGAGCTTGGTGTGTGTTTCCCCTTTTAGATGGGGGAAACATTTTGGTTTGTATACTGACTTTTCGTTTCTCTTTGTTTCTTCTTTTGGTATCTTTCTGCATCTTTTCTGCATTTTATTTTGCATACGCTTTTACATTCTGAGCTTCATGGATATATTCATTAGAATGAAATTATGCTCTGTATAGTGTATGCTCCGATGCTTTATGTTTATGCTTGTAGCTTATGCTCTTTCTGATCACTAATACATGTTATGAGCTAAGCTAATTTTGAATGGTGAACCTGCTTAACAAACATAAAACTTGAAAATGTTCACCATTGAGATATGCAACTAGCATGTGTAGGATGTGTTGAATTGACTCATGCTTTTCATATATGCTAGGTTGCTATGTCTCTAGTTCTGAGTCTATCACTTGTTTGGTCTGTTCATATACTATTTGAAATTTAAACCAAGCTAGGTGAATCAGAAAGATCGAGATGGGATTGCTTGTCAACACATCACAGTTTCGAGACTGTTTCTCATTGCACCTTGAGTTAAACTTGAGTTGTGTAGTGTATGACCGAAACTGTTGCCTTAAGCTTCTGATTGCTTCTGCATAGGCTTCGCACAGTTGAAAAGTTAGGCAAGACAAGCTTTCAACCTCTCGCACTCACATGCTGAAATTTAAACTTGTGTAATTTAACCGCTGCAACTCCGATAAAATCTGAATACACAAGTCAATGTTTCTGTCTATAGCATGATGATTGAACTTTGCTAGGGGTAGTTCACCTTCTTTACATGTTTAGCACTTGTTTGACTTCCTGTCTACACTTGTCTAGTGCTATTTTGATGGTGAACTCCTTTTTGACTAAAATTGCTCACTTTGCTCCTATGTTCATATTTCATAAGTGGTGATCAGTTTGAGCCTTTGCTAGCATGTGTGCTTTAGTTGCGTCATTGGACTTATACTGTGTAGAGCATCTTTGCATTCTCTTGACTATATTCCTGAAGCTGCTAACTTGCATTTTGACTCATATGCATTTTGGAAGGAGGAGAACTTCTCTTGTTGGCACTTTTGATGGTGCATTTTCTGAGGGGGAACAAATTGCTTTCGGTTCCTTATGCTTGATGGTGCATTTTCATCTAAGGGGGAGAATTTGCAATTCATATGCTTCCTTGAGTCCAACTAAGGGGAGTGTTTTAGTTGTGTGCACTATTCGAGGGGGAGTTTGACCGTAAAGTTTTGGTTTCGAGCCTTCTCTACTAGTTGTGTTGAGCCTCTGTGCCTCTATCTTGAGGGACTGGCATTTTGCTTCGATTTTTTAAATTGGTACTTGCTAGCGGTGTTGAGCCTGTTCTACCTCTTATTGAGGGCTAGCTTTGTTTTGTTTGATGTTCAGTTGATTTTCCAATTGGTGTCGAGTTTTCCTGCTAGCGGTGTTGAGCCTGTTCTACCTCTTCTTGAGGGCTAGCTTTGCTTTGCTTGGTCGCGTCGAGCCGTTGCCCATGTCTTTGGGGACCAAGTTGTCTTTCTCCTTCCACTTGACCTTCTTCGGCTTTGCTATGCTTTTGGGTCATTTGGTCAAGTTCTCTCCTCTCCCTTCTTTCTTCCTTCTTTCTATCATGATTTGTGTTGGTAGTTGACAATGCACTCATCAAGGGGGAGATTGCGGATATATGGGTGTATGCCGAGTCTCTGAGTGATGAGTGATTGTCATCTGGGATAATGCGCATGTTCGTTGGCTTGTGTTGTGCAGGTGTCGAGCACGGAGACAGTGATCAGAGGCAAGGTGAAGGTCAAGTAGAGACGTGCCGTGCCGATGGACCGAGAGTGGCGAAGGGCGGACGTGAGGCTTGGACTGAGGGACCGGTGGCCCGAGGATCAGCTGTGGTGGCTGGCAGCCTGGGACAGCGACGAGCGGAGACTTGCGGGCACGATGTTGCTTGGGTCGAGGACCTGGGGACATGTGTCGGTGGACGGGGTGCACGGGCGGTGCATCCCCTCTACAGCTTCGGTTTGGTGGTAGAGCCAGAGAAAAACCATCGGGAGGACGGTTTCCAGGTTTGGGCCTCAAAACCTGGGCGCGGATGGTTTTCGAGTTTCCCCTATATATACCCCTGCATTGTGAGCTCAACTCCACACCAAAACCACCAGAACCATCTCGAGCTCACAAGTTCTTCCTTTCCTTCCTTAGTTGCAAGTTCATTCTCAAGCTTAGCTTAGTAGTAGCCATCCAAAATCCAAAAACCCAAAAATAGTCCCTATTTCATAGTAGTGGTAGAAGCTTGGTAACTTATCCTGTAGTAAGATGAAGAAGTTGCTTGCCTCCCGTTTCAAAAAGTCCAACAAGGACGAGAGTTCTTCCCAAGAACCTCACCATGCTAGTGCTCATGAGAGGAGAGAGGTGGAAAGAAGTGAGCTAGTACCCTTCATTCCCCTGGCTAGAGTAATGGAGACCGAGAGTGGCCTCAGGCTAAATGCCGAAGAGATGGGGAAATTCTTCACTCTTAGTGAGTGTAGTTTCTCACACACAAGTGTCATTGATCCGGGCCTCTTGCAAGAAACAGGTATGGATTCAGAATTTTATGCTATTTTCAATACCATTGGTTGGGGAGGATTCTTTGAAATTCTTGAATTTGGCATAAAGAACTTAACCATTGAGTTTTTATGCACGTGAAAAGTGAATAATGATGGGATAGCATTTCGAATGTTTGGGATGGAATATGACTTGACTTGGAGCACATTAAACACTGCTTTAGGATTTGATCACTCTTGCCATCTTGATGTAGACCATGCTTTTCATTATGACAAGAATGCTTTCTGGTATGCCATTACTGGCTCTAGTGATTGTTCCAACCCCTCACCACACAAAATTCATAACACAACCTTACGTTTCATGCACTACTGGCTGTTCACTACTCTTTTCCCTGGCATGAGAGGAGCTTTGGTAAGTGATGATGAGCTGAAACTACTCTATGCCATGGTTAGCAATGTTAAAGTTTCACCTGTTAAAATGCTAGTGAACTATTGGCTTAGCTACATAAAGCCTAGGAAACCCATATACTTCACATCATTCATCACACGTATAGCCGAAGCTTTGGGTGCACTAGAATCCCAAACTTTTGAGTACATTAAAACCGTGAGAGATGTTTTGGAAGAAAATGTTTTTATTCGTTGTGATGTACTAAAAAGGGATCCCAAGGGTGAACTAATAATGATTTATCCACGCCATACAGTCGAAATCACTCTCCCTTGTGAGGGACTTCGATTGTATGCACTTCGTACGCTAACCTTTGATTTGGACCCCGAGGAAAGAGCCCCAAAAGTTGCAGGTACTAGCAGGAGGACAAGGAGAGCATCTCGTGCTACTCGAATGGAACAAGGCGGACCTTCACATCAGGCTGAAGAAGTTGAAGAGGGAGATGAGGCAGCCTCTATGGACATTTCAGGGTCCTTGGGGAGGCCTCCTCACTCACAGGACACTCCTCGCCCATGGGGTAGAGGAAGGCAACATCGAAGGACGCCAATGGACAAGCTCATCGACAACATGGGTGCGATGAACATCGAACAAGAGGCAACATTGCTTCTTGCACAACAAAACGCCCAACTCCTGCGGGCCATTCAAGAAGAAGAAGCACGACGTTGGGCCGGGTGGTACCAGCATTATCCACCACCACAGTAGGCAAGAACCATGCTTGGGGGAGATCCTCTCCCCCACCAAGGTAAGTCCTGTATCTTAAGTTATTTACGTTTCAAATAGTTTTCTCATTGCATTTAAAAAAAATATATATTTGCTTAGTATTCCCCTTAGCACATATGTCTCATATATGTCTATCTTCCCCATGGAAATGATGACTACTTGCCTTGCTATTGTTTCTCTAGTGCCTAGTTTACAACTTAGTATTTCTCTAAGTATGGATTACTTAGCTCATTTAAACCATCATGAACCTAAAAACTTTGTGGGTTGTCAGTGCTAGAACTAAGTCTAAGTTGTTGTGAGACATGATATAGTGAGACAAGAGCTGCTATAATATTGTTCTAAGCATGATAGATTACCGGAGAATTTATTCTTAAAATGATCAAAATCTTAATTGTTCCTCAATGGTGATAAATTCCTACCACAGCCATATATGCTTTACATGTTTACAAACCTTCTACATAGGCTATTTGCTTTGTATTGAGTGTTGTCAAGTCTTGTTGACCGTTGTTAAGAGACTTTTCATGCTCCTAAGATCAAGATCACGTACACACCTCATATACATGCTGCTTCTACACTGGAAGTACGCAGAAATATGCCTTTCATTTCCACCAAATAGTTTGCTTCATACTCCAAGTGTTAGGAAATCTCTCTCAATTAATTAGATGAGACTCAAAAGGATAGGCAAAATAAAGAAAAAAAAGATGGACAAGTGAAAGTCCACGAAAAAAAGATGGACAAGTGAAAGTCCATGAAAAAAATGCTAGCCATGTCTCATTAGAAAAGAGAAAAAAAAGAAAAAAAAATATAGAGAGATAGATCTTATCAAATAAAGAAGCAACCTAATCCACCATACACCACACACTTGCACATCTTGATCTGGGAGTATGACACTTCTCTTCCAGGATCCGAGCTTTGACTTCGCAACAAAATGCAAGTAAGTACGCCATCTTCTTTCATCTCTACCTTGAGCTACACATAAGCCTATTTAGAAGTAGGATATGAAATAAAGAAGGCAACACTTATCATATGCCTTGGTGAGGAATCATACACCATTTGAGCGACATGAGAGAACCATATGAGGAACTTTAAGTCTTTCTTTTGAAAAATATTGCAAAACCTCCGGTATGAAACTTGCTAAAAAACAAGAAAGTTAGTGCTCAAGTCAAACTGTTCTATCTTTCAACCACCTAAGACAAAGGAAAAGCCATAAGCCCCATAGAGTACTAAGGTAATATGGGTGATTTACATAGCTAATTTTTTCATTCAAAGAGAAGAACTTTGTTGTGCACATGGAACTCTTGAAATGTGATGCATAGTAACAATACTGATCCACCGAGGCCAAGTTTGATTGTTTGCTCGGGACGAGCAAAGGTTAAGCTTGGGGGATCTTGTTGATGAAAGTTATAGCATGTTTTACCTTATCAAAATACCGTCAACAGGCCTCGGTTTCAAGGAAGAATAGCATATCATGAGCATATTTATCACTAATAAGTTCCACTTGTACTCTTAGCTTGTAAACTTGTAGGAGATGGCAAAATGAACAAAATGAGGCCAGGTGGGCCCACCAAGGGGGTCGGCCGACCCCATCTTGGGGCCACCCCGGCCATGGTGAAATGGCATGATCCAAGAGAAGCATGTTCAAGCCAATATCAACCATTGGATCAAGCATGTGCTTTTGCTCAATGGTGCAAGATGAGAAGCACATGGATTCATGGGTCCACACCGAAAACCAAATGCAACCAACTTCACAAGACTTGCTCCATGACATGTGGGGTCACCAAGGGAGAGAAGAAGGTGGGCCAGCCCTGTCATAGGGGGGTCGGCCGATCCCCTCTTGGTGGGACCCAGCAGCACTATTCATCAGGGTGACATCAGCACCTTCTAGAAGATGTACCCCGGGCCCACATGTCAGGGACAGGGGTCGGCCGACCCCATGGTGACCCTCATCCAAGTCGCTGGCAAAGTGCATGTTTCACACGTGAAACATATCCAAGCCATTCATCAAGGTCGGTTACTATGGCGGTGGATCCAAGGGTGAAGAGAGGATGAGCACACGGATCACTGACGTGGCGCCGGAGTAGCCCCTACTCCACCTCAACTATAAATAGAGGCCTCCACCCTCTCATTCTTCACACCCCAAGATATATCACACATCTCCACTCTCAAGTGAGATCAAGCAAGAGTAGTAGTAGTTAGTCTAGAGTGGGAGTTAGAGTCGAGTCGGGCGAAGCTCGGGTCTTCGGAGTCGTCTTCTGGGAGTCTGGTATAGCCCTTGTATCTCTCTTCTTTTGTAAGACTTTATTTATTTAATGTATTATTTCTTTACTTTACTTTGCATTTACTTAAGTATTTACTTTTCAAGTATTTATTTAAGTATTTACTTAGTGCAAGTCTATATTTATATAGTCTTGTTGTGTGCTTATCTTAGTTCTACAGTTGTCTTAGTTAGATTGATTTTTTTTTAAATAGCTTCTTGTGTGTGCGTCATCGTCCTATCTTAGGATAGGGGCTTTAGCTATTTTCATCGATAGCTAAAGGTGTATATAAGTGTGAGCGTGGTGCTCATACTTCATCTTATCTTTGACTACCGCTGGCTTGCACGGACAGTAGGGGCGCATGGGCAAAAGGTGACAGATTTTGCCTGGCTACCTAGATCCCCTCACCTGAACTCAGGCTAGTTCTTAAAAGGTAAGGCATCCATAAGCCAAATATCCGCTTGAGTACTGGGTTAGGTGAACAACCTTCTATCGCTTTACTCTCTCGTTTATCCCTCTCACACAAGTAGCAAGGCGTCAATCTAGTTAAGTCATCTATTTAATTAGGATTAGTTCATAGGAGTAAATGTAGAAACATAGGAGTACTTTATACTCACTCATTGTCCTCCCACCTAGCTAACTCTACTAAAGTTATCTTTCATATCATATACTCTTTGCTTAACTTATTTATCTTATCTATCTATCCTCCCTTATATCCACTTATACCCCTTTGCTTCTCTAATTGATAATAGATTATAGTAAGACTAAAGGATCTATCTTTCCTCTCTCTACATCTTTCCTAGCTTGCTTTCCTTTGGGATAAAATAAATAACGATACCTTGGAATACTCCCGAGTGAAGTGCTACATCGGTATATTCTGTGCGCTTGCGGAACTATCCAATAGTCAATAGTTTTACCACCAAGACACTTCTAGCGCCGTTGCTGGGGTTAGGCTCCATATTCTAGTTCTAGTGGTTGCGTTAAGAAGTGTTAACAAGCGTTTCTGGCACCGTTGCCGGGGATAGATTAAAACTCTATTCTTAGTAGCGACGCTAAGAAATACCAACAACGTGCACGCTTGGGAGTTCGGTTTCATTGGTGTTACGGTTTGGCTGGACATGTAAACCGAAGCCAAAGCCGATGACCGAGGTTCTGAAATGTAAAAACCGTAACCGAACCGAACAACCGAAAAACCGACATTTCGGTTCGGTTCGGTTCGGCCCACAGTTTTCGGGTAAAATATGCCCACCCTGATATATTCTTCAGATCAGTACAGAAAAAGACCTTGCAATCGTGGTGCCACTTCCTCACGGGTATCACAACCAAGCCACCGGTTGCAATCCTCTGCTAGCGTTGGTAAGAACCTGGTAAGAACTTGGTAAGACGTGTGTGAGGGTGTGATTCCACCAACTGAACCCAATTTAGTGATAGGTTTTTTTTAATCACTAACCATGCCAGATGATGTTCCTGTTTTGACTAGTCAATTTTAGGAGATGAAGAATTTAGTTACACAATCTATGAACGCAGTGAACGTATTACAGGATAATATTAGAACCATCCATTAGGCGGTTGAGCGTGTGGACAAGCGAGTTTCCACACTAACAGATAGGGTTGAACAGATCGAGGTCAACCCTCTCCAACCTAACGATGAAAAAAACAAGGAGGATAATGGTGATGATTTCCCAGAAGTTGAAGATGATGTTGTTGTTTACGACATAGGCGACTTCAGCAAATAGAACAAGTATGAGAGGTAACAGAGATCAGCACATTCAAGGTAACCATGACCCTTACGCTAAAATCAAATTTACTATTCCATCTTTCATTGGGAAATATGATGCCTAAGAATATTTAGATTGGGTGATGACAGTAGAATAAAAATTTGCTTCCCATATTGTACCTGATCGCCATAAGGTTAGACAAGCCACTAGTGAATTTAAGGATTTTGCTCTAATCTGGTGGGCTTCTTTGCAAACAAAACCTGAATCATGGGAAGGGCTAAAGGCTTCCATGCGTGATAGATTTCTCCTTATATCATATAAAAGAGATTTGCGTAAGAAATTGCAACGCTTAGAGCAGGGAGATAAGTCTGTACAAGAATATTTTGCAGAGCTTCAAAAGGGTATGATGCGTTGTGGGGTAGAAGAGGAAGCAGAAGATAAGTTGTGTCGTTTCTATGGTGGTTTGAGACATGAAATTTAGGATATTGTTGATTATAAAGAATTTAACACTACCAACTAGTTGTTCCAGCTTGTGATGCTTGCAGAGACAGAATTGCAGGGATGACAACCACAACATCAAAGGAGTAGGAGAAATTTTGGAAGATCCTTCACGCCCAAGTCGCCAGGTGCATCTCCTTCAGCAACAACACCAGCAAGCACGCATTCAACACCAGCAACAAGCACACGTACATCTTCCCCTTCAGCTGCTGGTAAGACTCGTTTGCAGGAACCAGTTAAGAGTGCTTCATTTGTGGCTTCCACTGGACGCTCTTCAGCCATTTAATGTCATCGCTGCCAAGGATTTGGTCATGTTGCAAAGGAATGTCCTAGCAAACGGGCATACATTGCTACAGATGATGGAGGCTATGTAAGGGCCTCTGATGAAGAGAAAGATATTGAAGAAGAACCTGCTGCCAATGAGGATCTGGGTGGAGTACTTGTGAGTTCAGATGATGCAGGCAACCAAAAAATTCTTATTGTGCAGCGTGTCCTTAGTACACAGATGCACGAGGCACAGAAGCAACAACGTCATAACTTGTTCCAGATCTTGTTTATAATCAAAGAACAACGTGCACGAGTAATCATTGATGGAGGAAGTTGCAACAATTTGGTGAGTGAAGATTTGGTTAAGCATATTGAATTGCCAACTCGCCCTCATAACAATCCGTATCACATCCAATGGCTAAATGACTCAGGTAAGGCCAAGGTAACTAAAACAGCCCGAGTGTACTTTTCTCTTGGCCCATATTCAGATTTCGTTGATTGTGATGTGGTACCAAGCTTGTTCTCTTTTGTTGGGTCGACCTTGGGAATATGATAATGATGCTATCCACCTTGGTAGAAGTAACACATATACTCTTATGCACAAAGGACAGAAAATTACTTTGCAACCCATGACCCCTGATCAAATTGTACAAACTAAAAAAGAGAGACTTGCTAGTCATATCAAAGTTGAAAGTAAGCCAGTAATTAAATTGAAAAATCATGTGATGCTTGCTACTAAATCTGATCTTGCAGAGATTAATGATGTGTGCTATGCGTTGATATGCAAAGATGCTTTATTTTCCACCAATGATATTTCTTGCACTTTGCCACTCTCTATCACTAACCTTTTGCAGGAATATAATGACGTGTTTCCATCTGAGATACCTCCAGGACTTCCACCCGTGCGGGGGATTGAGCACCAGATTAACTTTATTCCTAGAACGAGCTTGACAAACCGAGCTGCCTACAAAACCAACACTGAGGAGACTAAGGAGATTCAGCGCCAAGTCCAAGATCTTTTGGACCGTGGGTATGTACATGAGAGCCTTAGTCCTTGTGTTGTTCCTGTTATTTTGGTTCCAAAAAAAGATGGTAGTTGGCGCATGTGCGTAGATTGTAGAGCCATTAACAATATTACCATAAGATATCGTCATCCTATTCCTAGGTTAGACGACATGCTTGATGAGTTAAGTGGTTTTATCATTTTTTCAAAGGTAGACTTGAGAAGTGGGTACCACCAAATAAGAATGAAACTAGGCAATGAATGGAAAACTGCTTTTAAAAACAAATTTGGCTTGTATGAGTGGTTAGTAATGCCTTTTGGGTAAACTAATGCACCTAGTACTTTCATGAGATTAATGAATGAGGTTTTACGTCCTTTCATTGGCAAATTTGTGGTGGTATATTTTGATGACATCTTGATCTATAACAAGTCTTTAACTGAACATATTAATCACCTACGTGTTGTTTTTTATGCGTTGCAGGCTGCACATTTATTTGGTAACCTCGAGAAGTGCACTTTTGCACCGAACGAGTATCGTTTCTTGGCTACGTTGTGACCTCGCAGGGAATTGAGGTAGATGATGCAAAGGTGCAGGCCATACGGAGCTGGCCAACTCCCACTACAGTGACACAAGTGCGGAGTTTTCATGGACTTGCAGGATTTTATCGTCGCTTTGTGAAGGTTTTCAGCACTATTGCAGCCCCACTAAATGAGTTGGTGAAAAAGGTTGTGACATTCCATTGGGGAGAGGAACAAGAGAAATCATTTGCTCTTTTGAAAGACAAGCTAACTCATGCTCGATTGCTGCAACTTTCTGATTTTGGTAAGACTTTTGAGCTTGAATGTGATGCTAGTGGAATTGGCATTGGTGGCGTCTTGATGCAGGAAGGTAAACCCATTGCTTATTTCAGTGAGAAATTGAGTGGGGGTGTTCTTAATTAGTCCATGTATGACAAAGAATTGTATGCTCTTGTTCGAGCATTAGAAACATGGCAACATTATCTTTGGCCTAAAGAGTTTGTTGTCCACTCGGATCATGAATCATTAAAACATATCCGAACACAAAATAAATTGAACCGTAGACATGCTAAGTGGGCTGAATTTATTGAATCTTTTCCTTATATTATTTTAGAAAGGGAAAGATAATGTGATTGTTGATGCTTTGTCTAGAAGATATACTATGTTGTCCCAACTTGATTGTCATATATTTGGACTTGAAACAATTAAGGAACAATATGTACATGATGTAGATTTCAAACATGTCCTAGAAAATTGTAAAGAGGGTCGTACATGGAATAAATATGTGATACAAGATGGGTTTTTGTTTAGAGCTAACCGCCTATGCATTTCTGTTGGTTCTGTTCGTCTTTTGTTGTTGCAGGAGGCACATGGAGGCGGATTGATGGGTCACTTTGGTGCCAAGAAGACTGAGGAGGTGCTGGCCACACATTTCTTTTGGCCAAGGATGAGGCGAGATGTCGAGAGATTTGTTCCTCGATGTGCCACATGCCAAAAAGCTAAGTCGCGATTGAACCCACATGGTTTGTACATGCCCCTTCCCGTTCCTTCTATTCCTTGGACGGATATTTCTA
Source organism: Coix lacryma-jobi var. lacryma-jobi (assembly GCA_009763385.1). NCBI lineage: Eukaryota > Viridiplantae > Streptophyta > Magnoliopsida > Poales > Poaceae > Coix > Coix lacryma-jobi. Next base: position 66,509,393 of record CM019828.1, read on the forward strand.
TGGATTTTGTTTTGGGATTACCAAGGACTAAGAGGGGGAGGGATAGTATTTTTGTGGTGGTTGATCGTTTTTGTAAGATGGCTCATTTTATTCCCTGTCATAAAAGTGAGGACGTAGTTCATATTGCTAACCTGTTCTTTCAAGAAATCGTTCGCTTGCATGGTATGCCTTCCACTATTGTTTCAGATCGCGATGCCAAATTTTTGAGTCACTTCTGGCGCACTTTGTGGAACAAATTGGGGACAAAGCTGTTGTTTTCCACAATGTGTCATCTCCAAACTGATGGCCAAACTGAGGTTGTGAATCGTACATTGTCCACCATGTTGAGAGCAATTTGAAAGCACAATCTGAAAATGTGGGAAGAGTGTTTGCCACATGTGGTGTTTGCATACAATAGGGTGGAACATTCTACCACCAAGGTAAGTCCTTTCCAGGTAGTGTATGGTTTTAACCCTCAAGCTCCTATTGATCTTTTGCCTTTACCTAGCACTGAGAGATCACATACTAATGCTAGGGAGCATGCTGAATTTATTCGAAAATTACATGAATCAACTAAAGCAAACATTGAAAAGATGAATGAGAAGTACAGAATTGTTGGTAGTGAAGGTAGAAAACAAGTAAAACTTGAACCCGGTGATTTGGTTTGATTACATCTGAGAAAGGAAAGATTTCTATATCTGCGTAAGCCCAAGAGCAGCTGGCCCTTATAAAATAATTGAGAAAATTAATGATAACGCATATAAACTTGAGTTGCCACCCGAGTTCGGGGTTAGTCCTACTTTTAACATTGCAGATTTAAGACCTTATGTGGGCGAAGAAGATGAGCTTGAGTCGACGACGACTCTGTTTCAAGAGGGGGGGATGATGAGGACATCACTTGTTCGGATGCAGCCAGTGATCCTACAACCATTATGCAAGGACCAATGATCCGGGCTCGAATGCGCCAACTACACTTAATGGTGAGCGTTGGGTATTTTAAACGCACGCAGAATAATCCGCAAGCGCACAGATACCGATGTAGCTTTCACCGGAGAGTATTCCAGGGTATCTATTTCCACGGGGAACGTGAAGTGTACTAGAATAATTAAGAACGTCCAAGAAAAGAATGGTAATGCGGTTAGAGAAGGATATAGGGTTTTCTAAGCGGGTCTATTTAATCAAAGGCTCACTATACTTTACTTACTTCGGAGCAACAGTACCTTTCCGATTCTCGAAAAAGGCTGGGAAAAGGGTAATCGGGAGAAGGCTGCCAAAAGGCTCTACGAAAACACCAATCCTAACGTGGTGGATTATAACAATCTACAAAGATGTCACCCTTATAGCTACCACAACTATCCGAAGGATTGGGCGCAAACTCAGGTAAACCCTAGTCTAGACACCGTGTCTACACTAACGCTTACTACTCTAATTGCGTACGATAACTAGAGCACTCAATACGAGCAGAGATCCAGTAAATAAAATAAAGTAAGAACTGAAATTAAATATAATACTTAGAAGTAGTAATTGAAGAACCTGGAGATTACTTGAAGACGAACCAGATGCTGCACCAATACAATGTCGAGGAAGATCCGACAGATCCAGCTCCTCCTCAGCTCTCTCCTTCTCCTCTCTCTAATCCAATCTCTAATTACAACTAGATGAACTAGACAACTAGAACTAGAACTAGATCTAATTCTAGATGAACTAAAAGAGATTCATCTAGAGGGACCTCTACTTCTAATTGAAACCCTAGTTTCTGATGTGGAGATGAATAATGAAGATGGAGATGCCTGGAGAGGGGGGTCTGGGGCTGCTTATATAGACCGAGGTGGAGTAGGGGGCAAGGAATCGCCATGTCATCGTTCCCCATTACGTTTATCGCCCACCGTTGGATCAAACCGACTTCAGGGACGGTGGAGATGCATCCTAGGAGGCGGTGGAAGAAGGTTCCGGAAGGCGGAGGCAAAACGGCCTCCGTGTCCGACCGGTCGGTCATGGGGTGGGACCGGTCGGTCTGGCCCAGTGGGCCCCCGTGGCGGGCCACCTCGTGGTGTCTTCTAGTGTCTTCTAGATCCTTCTTTTGCAGATTTTGTTGCGAAATTAATATCTTTTCATCCGGGACTCCGAATATAGCAAATGATATGTCCGTTTCGATCGTCTCGACGAGCCCTTCGCAATGGTGCACTCCAATTCATCACTTGAGATACTTTTATATGGTAAAAACATGGATGTCTTACAAAACAAGTGAGAGCACCAAAACTCATGGAACTTGTTAGTTTCAAACCCTACAACTATGCTTTGTGATTTATTTAGTGTCATTTCATGCAATAGTTGACGGTATAATATTGACTATAAGGACCGTCAAAGTTCCCCCAAGCTTACTCTTTGCTAGTGTGGGGATATTACCTCCGTATACCCCCATGGACCAACATGGGCCCTTCGTCAAGGACAACCCAGCTCGCGAGGCCTTACAGCACACGACCAGCTCGTCATGCTCATCAAGGACTCTCACGAAGCCTTGCTTGCCAAGGAAGATCCTAGAGATAGATCCGTATTCCTTGCCTTAAGGAACCGTTTGTAATCCGATAAGGACTCAACAACTGTAACCCTGCTCCCCGGCTATATAAGGTGACCAGGAACCCCCTCTCATCTCACCCGAGATCACCTCAGATCCCATTGGATCACACGTCATATTCCAATCCATCAATACAAACCAGCCACCAGAACACATGACGTAGGTATTACGGTGACTTGCCGACCCGAACCTGTCTAAATCGCCGTCTCTCGTCCTTGTGTCTATGCTTTGCAGACGTCTCGCACGCCTCCGCCGCTCAATCTACTACCTTGGGCATACCCCTCGGTAGACTATCGACCATATTTCATCGACAGTTGGCGCGCCAGGTAGGGGGTGTGTGCTACGACATCATGATCTGTCAAGCGGTCATCTTCCTCGACTCCATGATCCTCCTGAGCCTAGCGTCTCCTTCCAGATCGGATCTATCATCTGGACCATCAAGCAATGCCATCCTCACTCCGGAGATCGTGGAATCTGCGCAGCTTCCTGCGCCGGATGCCTCACCGTCCACCCAACGCGTCATCGCATCGGCGCCCCGCGCGCCAAGATCCATCCGCCGCGACGACCTGGTCGAAGACATCGACCGAGCCAACAAGAGGATCACCGACTGCATCAGCATCGTCGCAGCCTTCTCTCGTCGCCGTCTTCGCTCGTCGCCAGCATCACTTGTCGTCGCCTTCGCTCATCGTCAACCGGGCCCGTCGCCGACCCGCCCGCCACCCAAGCTGCAGTCATCCTCCGCCATTGGTTTTCCTCCGTATTTTATTTGTACATCATCATGTACTACTGCTCTCCATATTTATTTTTCAGGGACTTCGCCTTCGCTCGTCGCCGACCAGGACCGGGGACTTCGCCTCCGCTCGTCGTCGACTTGGCTCATCGCCGTCTCCGCTCGTCGTCGACCCGGCTCGTCGCCGCCTTCGCTCGTCGCCGTCGCCGACCAGGCTCGTTGCCGTCTTCGCTCATCATCGTCTTCGCTCGCCTTCAACCGGGCTCGTCGCCGCCTTCGCCCATCATCGACAAGGATCGTTGCCACCTTCGTCGCCTCCTTCGCTCGTCGCCGCCGTCGCTCATCGTCGACCAGGCTCGTCACCATCTACGTTCATCGCCATCTTCGTTCGTCGCCGTCTTCGCTCATCGCCGTCATCGCTCGTCGTCGACCAGCATCATCAATCGGGCTCATTGCCGTCTTCGCCAAATGACTCGCCGACCTCTCCAAATGACTCACCGACCTCTCTAGACGTTCGCCGACCCCTCCAAATAGCCTGGCTGACGCTGAAAGAGTTTCAGAGTAGGGGCTACTGCCACCGCCGGACGCGTGCATGAGCGCCCGCCCTTTGCGCTATGGCGGCCAGTAGTCCTCCCAAGTGACGTCCTGACCTCTCTATGCGTGCATGAGCGTCTGCCCTCTGCGCTACGAAGGGAAGGCTATGCTTGGGTTGAGACCTCCAAGGCTATACGCCTAGTGCCTGTATACGCGTCGTTACTCGCTCATTCTCCATGCGGTCTCCAAGCAGCCTGACTGATGCCGACGAAGACTCAGAGTCGGGGCTGTTGTCACCATCGGACGTGTGCATGAGCGCCCGCCCTCTGTGCTACGGTGGCCAACAGGTCTCCCGAGGGACGTCCCGACCTCTCTACACGTGCATGAGCGTCCGCCCTTTGCGCTACGAAGGTAAGGCTAACTTGGGCTGAGAATTCTAAGGCTACACGCTCAGTGCCTATATTTGCGCTACCCACGCGCTCGACGAACGGTCTCCTTCACCCAAGTCACGCCACGATCGAGCCTCTCAGAAAGACCCTGTATGTGGTACCTCCCTACGCGTGCACGAGCGTCTGCCCTCTGCGCTATGGGATGCCAGCAGCGGTTCCTCGGGTGACGCCCTTGGCTCCTACGTGCAGACGAGCTCCGCGCTCTACGCTATGGATCATGGGATAACCCAAGGCCGAACTATTCATCGCTTCGGCTCATGGCTATTGTGTCTGCGGAATTTGAGGAATACGCAAAACTCGCCGACTCGCTACAAGTTTTGCCTCTGTTCACCCAAGAGTATATTTACAGACTATTCTCCTATGCAACGTTCTACTGCTGCCCTGCGACGAGAAGATCTACATCGGCGACCAGGGCCTCCGCAGCCGGCTCCATCTCCGTCTCCATATGCTCCATGTCGGCACGACGACTCCAGGCTTGGGGACTTCGTCAAACTGCAGTCATCCTTCGCCACTGGTTTTTCTCCATATTTTATTTCTACATCATCATGTACTACAGGTCTCCATGATTATTTTTTAGGGACTTCGCCTTCGCTCGTCGCTGAAGCTCGAGGACTTCGCCGTCCCTCGTCGTCGACCAGGCTCGTCGCCGACCCACCTATAAGCCGCCTTCGCTCGTCGTCGACCAGGCTCATCACCGCCTTCGCCTGTCGCCGCTGTCACTCGTCGTCGACCAGGCTCGTCGCCGTCGTCGCTAGCTGCCGACCAGGCTCGGGGACTTCGCCTTCGCTCGTCGCCATCCAGGCTCAGGGACTTCGCCTTCGCTCCGCGCCGCCTTCGCTCGTCTCCGACCAGGCTCGTCACCGCCTTCGTTCGTCGCCGCCTTCGCTCGTTGCCATCATCGCTCGTCGCCACCTTTGCTCGCCGTCGTCTTTGCTCATCGTCGACCAGGCTCCTCGCCGCCTTCGCTCGTCTCCGACCAAGCTCGTCGCCGCCTTCGCCTGTCGCCGTCATCGCCCGTCGTCAACCGGGCTCGTCACCACCTTCGCCCGTCGCCGCCGGCGCTCGTCGTCGACTAGGCTCATCGCCGTCGTCGCTCGCCGCCGACCAGGCTTGGGGACTTCGCCTTCGCTCGTCGCCATCCAGGCTCGGGGACTTCGCCTTCGCTCCTCGCCGCCTTCGCTCGTCTCTGACCAGGCTCGTCACCGCCTTCGTTCGTCGTCGTCTTCGCTCGTCGCCGTCGTTGCTCGTCGCCACCTTCGCTCGTCGTCGCCGCCTTCTCTCATCATCGTCTTCGCTCATCGTCGACCAGGCTCCTCGCCGCCTTCTCTCCTCTCCGACCAGGCTTGTCACCGCCTTCATTCATCGCCGCCTTCGCTCATCGTCGACCAGTCTCCTTGCCACCTTCGCTCGTCTCCGACCAGGCTCGTCACCGCCTTCATTCGTTGTCGCCTTCGCTCGTCGCCATCCGGGCTCAGGGACTTCGCCTTCACTCGTCGCTGCCTTCGCTCGTCATCGACCCGGGTCCTCGCCGCCTTCACTCGTCGTCGTCTTCACCCGGTGTCAACCGGGCTCGTCACCACCTTCGGCCGTTGCCACCATCGCTCATCGTCGACTAGGCTCGTCGCCGCCGTCGCTCGCCGCCGACCAGGCTCAGGGACTTCACCTTCTCTTGTCGCCATCCAGGCTCGGGGACTTCGCCTTTGCTCCTCGCCGCCTTCGCTCGTCTCCGACCAGGCTCGTCACCGCCTTCGTTCATCGCCGTCTTCGCTCGTCGCCGTCATCGCTCGTCGCCACCTTCGCTCGTCGTTGCCGCCTTCGCTCATCGTCGTCTTCGCTCATTGTCGACCAGGCTCCTCGCCGCCTTCGCTCCTCTCCGACCAGGCTTGTCACCGCCTTCATTCGTCGCTGCCTTCGCTCATCGTCGACCAGGCTCCTTGCTACCTTCGCTCGTCTCCGACCAGGCTTGTCACTGCCTTCATTCGTCGTCGCCTTCGCTCGTCGCCATCCGGGCTCGGGTACTTCGCCTTCGCTCGTCGCTGCCATCGCTCGTCATCGACCCGGCTCCTCGCCGCCTTCGCTCGTCGTCGTCTTCACCCGGCGTCGGCCGGGCTCGTCACCACCTTCGCCCGTCGCCACCATCGCTCGTCGTCGACTAGGCTCATCGCCGTCGTCGCTCGCCGCCGACCAGGCTCGGGGACTTCGCCTTCGCTCGTCGCCATCCAGGCTCGGGGACTTTGAAGGACCGAGAATGCTAAAGCAAGGCGACTAGAGGGGGGGGTGAATGGGAGCTCAAAAATTTCTCTCGAAACTTTGGCCTTCTGTCCCCAAAATCAACCCCGAAAGCTACGAACGAAAACCGTGATGCCCACGACCCTTGGAAGAGGGTGGATGATCCCTAGGATCACAGCGAGGAACCACAAAGCAAGAATGAACAACACGCCAAAAACACCGGCACAAGTTCGACCCTCAAAAATCAAGTTCCGTGCGTAAATAGGTGACTACGTCGAGAGATCCCCAAATACCTGTGCTAACAAGTAGCAAAGATACCTAGAGAGGTTCCTTGATCAACTCTAGGGCCAAACGAGAAGTCCGGAAACCAAGCGAAGAAGACGGGAGAGCAAACGCACCAAACCGCAACAAGCAGCCGAATCCCGGACTGTCCGGCCCTGGGGTCCCGGACTATCCGCGGCTACTGCGGACTGTCCGTCAGCCGATCCCGGACTGTCCGCCGGCTAAAAACACAAAACAGCAGTGTTGCTGCAAGTCCCCTGGACAGTCCCGGACTGTCCGCGGTTTATACCGGCGGACTGTCCGCCGGTCAACCAAGACCCAAAATAGCAGAGACTCGCGGCCACTGCTCTGGCCGAGTCCCCGACGCGCGGACTGTCCGCGGGAGGAACGGCGGACTGTCCGCGACCTCCCAGTGAGGGCGATTTCGGTCGCCTCTCACACAACTCCTCCCAAATCCGAATCAAAACTCAATCCCGCGTTCCCAAACTTGGAGAGGATGATCACGAGATAGTTAGAAGACTATCCCCAAGAAATCATCCGCTCAAATCGATTCAATCACCGGGAAATCGAAAGGGGAGGAGTATGAACGAAAAAGCGCCACGAAAACAAAATCAACCCGATCTACTTGTTCGTGAAGAGTTAGATGAATTCCATCAGTGGAAATGATCTCCTTACTATAAAGAACAAGTTGATTCAAACGGATTTCGCAAAGACGCAATAGAGAGGGAGATCGAGTGATGGGAAAATCACGGAGAAACGAAGAACGCGAAGAACACGAACAAAACACGAATCAAGTCATCGATCTGCAACCGTGTGGCTACCACACGCTACAACAGTGAGATTACGGTCTCACTTCCTCAAAATCTCCAGTACACAGAGGTATGGTTCTCTGCAGATCTCAGCTAGCTACAGCAGGGGATTGGGAGAGCAGGAAACCCTAGAAGCAAAGAGCAAATGACTGAGATAGAATGGGAGGAGGGTGTCTCCCTCTACTTATCCTAATTCTAATTCCTACTCTACCCCTTGAAAGTCCTTGTTTGGTTTTGGATAATTGATGTCACCTAGAGTACTAACCTTGTCATGAAGTGTTTATGAGCTAGGTTGGTACATTCCAAGTACGGGAGCCAAATGATGATCATGGTATTGGTGGTGATGACCAAAAGATAGATCAAGTGCTCCACATTTGGAAGAAGAAGAAGAGAAAAACAAAACCCTATGGAGATCAAGGCAAAGGTATAAATAGGAATTTTGTTTTGGCACTCAAGACACCATAAAGGGTGTGAGTGCATTTAGGATAGATAGCCGTACTATTAAGAGGGGAATATCTCAGTGATCACGGTTATCAAGTGCCACTAGGTGAATTCATACATGCATATGCATTAGGACCTAGTGTGCTAACTCGAATCCTTTGAATATGTTTGTGAAAATGCTAACACACATGCACATGATGTTGTACACTTGTTGGTGTTAGCACATTTGCAAAGGAGAAGTTGTTGGAGTTGGTTTGGATCAACACAGAGAAGAAAATGGAGTTTTCTGTGTATGGTCGGTGGTACCGACCAGGGTGGTCGGTGGTACCGCCCATAGGTGCTGCGTGCAGCCTTCTCTGTAATGGGGCGTTTTTGGCCTGGCGGTGATACCGCTATTACCTCGGTACTACCGCCGGCGGTGGTACCGACCAGATGGTCGGTGGTACCGTGGCCCTGAGGAGTTTCGCGAGGCTCTCTGTAGTTTTTGAAAATGGCTTGCCGGTAGTACCGCCATTACCTCGGTACTACCGCCCACGGTGGTACCGACGCAAGGTTGGTAGTGGCTGGTTTTTCGCGAGGCTCTCTGTTGTTTTGAAAATGGCTTGCCGGTAGTACCGCCATTACCTCGGTACTACCGCCCACGGTGGTACCGACGCAAGGTCGGTAGTGGCTGGTTTTTCGCAGAGCTCTCTGTTCGCGGCGATTTTGGCCTGGCGGTAGTACCGCCATTACCTCGGTACTACCGACCTCGGAGGTACCGACCAGAGTCGGTGCCTCGCCTAAATCAGCGGGACGTGTGTTAAACGGCTAGTTTGACTCTGTCGGTACTACCGCCCAGGAGGGGTCGGTACTACCGACCAAGCGCAGAAAGGTAGGGTTCGGGCCGTCGCCCTCCCTTCCCTATAAATTGACCGTGGCCGCCTTTGGGGAGAGGGTTTCTTGACTCTCTGACTTCTTGAACATCCTCTTGAGCAAGATCTAATCCCTCCCTCCGATCTCTTTGCTTGTTAGTGCGAATCCAAGTGAGATCGAGAGATCCAAGTGCATTTGCTTGTGAGTTTGCATCTAGTGGCACTTGGCGATTGTGGTTGCTGCGGATATTCTTATTACTCTTGGTGGTTGCCGCCACCTAGACGGTTTGGAGCAGCGGAGGAGATTAGGCACGAGTGGTGATTGTTCGTGGCCATCTCCCGGTGATTTGTAAGGGGTTTCTTGTACCTTCCCCGGCGGAGTGCCAAAGGTAACTCTAGTGGATTGCTCGTAGCCTGTGGATCCCCATCTTGTGTTGGTTGTGCGGCACCCTATTGAGGGTTAGGCGTGTGATGCCTATTAGCACGTGAACCTCCAAGTGGGTGTATCGCTACAACGGGGACGTAGCTTGCCGGCAAGCAAGTGAACCTCGGAGGAAAAATTATTGTGTCAACTCGTCTCCGTGGTATTCTTTGATATTCTTTTGTTAATCTCTTGCCGGCTCGGTATACACACTTCTATCTCTTGTACTTACATTTGTTACTTTCTTGCAAGTTAATGTTACATCTTGTTGTTAGTTACATTCTCTTATCTTGTGTAGTGATATACATTATTGCTCATTTAGTTGTTGAATAGTTCCTTTGATATTGTGTGACTTAGAGTTTGTGGTTATCTAGAATCGTGAATAGGTGGCTTGCATCTGTGTAGAGCTAGCGCAAACTTCGCTTCGCCTTTTAGTTGTCTAACTAGTTTGTTTAAGTGTTGTTGTAGAATTTTTTATAGGCTATTCACCCCCCCTCTAGCCATTTAGGACCTTTCAATTGGTATCGGAGCAAGGTCACCGTTTATTTGAGGCTTAACAACCTTCGGTGTCAAAATGGCTCATATCAACAACACCAAAAGGCCACCCCAATTTGATGGCACAAACTATGGCTATTGGAAGGCAAAAATGACCACTCATTTAAAGTCAATCAATAGAAAGATATGGCAAGTTGTGGATGTCAAGATTGAGATAGTTGATCCGGAGCATCTCACCAATGCCGAAGAAGAGAAGATGCAGAACAATGACATTGCTCTCAGTGCTATTCATGATGCCGTTGATGAGAGGGTATTTGAGCAAATCAAGAATTTGGAGATGGCATATGATGCTTGGAAGAAATTGGAAGAATCATTTGAGGGCACTCAAGCAGTGAAAGGAGCAAAAGCATACATTCTCAAAGAAAAGTTTGCTAGCTTCAAGATGAATGAAGATGAAAGTGTTCCAGAGATGTTCCATAGGCTTCAAGTGCTTGTCAATGATCTCAAAGCACTTGGAGAAGAGGTGAAGGACAAAGACTTCTCTCATAAATTCTTGAGATGTCTTCCCAAGAGATTTGGCATGTTAGTCACATTGCTTGTAAGAAGCGGTTTGGACACTATGACACCAAACCAAGTTCTTGGAGATGTAATGACCGATGACACCTACAGAGATGAGAATGATCAAGAAGTGAAGAAGGATGAGAAGAAGAAGAGTGTGGCATTCAAAGCCACAACATCATCATCAAAGAACAAGGGCAAAGCAAAGAAAGAAGATTCTAGCGAAGATAACTGCTCAAATGACAGTGATGGCGATGATGAAGAGATGGCTCTATTTGTCAAAAGGTTTGGCAAATTCATGAAGAAGAAGGGCTACCGGGCAAGGAGGAAGAAGACTTCATACAAGAACAAGAATGAACCAAGGAGGTGCTTCAAGTGCGGTAGCAAGGACCATCTTGTTGCTCAATGTCCGTACAACAGTGAGAATGATGATAATGACAACAAGAAGGACAAGAAGAATGAGAAGAAAGAAAAGAAGAATTACACAAAGAAGAAGAAGGGGCAATCATATATGGTCACTTGGGATAGTGATGCATCCACAAGTGATAGTGATGAAGATAGTGATAATGAAGATCGCAAGACAAGCAAGAAGAAGGCACTTGCAAGTATTGCTATCAACAACAAGCCTTCAATCTTCGATACTCCATCATGCTTCATGGCTAAGGCCACAAAGGTACTATCTGATGATGATGAGAGTGATAGTGATGATAGTGATGATGATGAACCTACTAAAGATGAATTAATTGAAATGCTTGATGATGCTAGAGAACATTTTGATAAAAGAGAAAGGAGTGCAAAGAATTGCAAAAGAGACTAAAAGCTCTTGAGCAATCCATTGAGGAGCTCAATGCTACTCATGAGAGGCTAGTGGAAGCCCATGAGGAGCTTGGCAATGCTCACACTAAGCTTAAGGAAGCTCACTCCTCACTTGTTGATCAAGCTAAAACTGAAAAAGTGGTTAAAACATGTGACATAGGCATAGCTTGTGATATAATCGATGAATCTTTCTATAAGCCTATTGTTATTGCTGCTACTAACCCTTCATGTAGCTCATCATCTACCACTACTACTTCATCTATGGATGATGGCTTCACTTGTGATGCCTCACTCATGGTTGAAAATGAGACATTGAAGAAGGAGGTAAATGAGCTCACTCACGCCTTAGGTAAAGCCTATGGTGGTGAGGCCCGCTTGCTTAAGTGCTTGGGTAGCCAACGTTTTTCTCTCAACAAAGAGGGATTGGGCTATACCCCCAAGAATGGCAAGGCAGCTTTTGCTACTCACAAGTCTAGTTTTGTGAAGAGCAATGGTCGGTTTTGCACTAGATGCAAGCAAAGTGGGCATGTAGAGCAATATTGCAAGAACAAGAACAAGAACGCTAGTGTATCCTCTATTAAATTTGATTCTTGTTATTTGCTTACCAAGGGTGTTAATGGCATAAAAGCTAAATTCATTGGTACACCAATTGTGGGCTCAAAGAAGAAAGCTATTTGGGTACCAAAGAGTTTGGTCACTAATCTTGGAGGACCCAAAAAGGTTTGGGTACCTAAAAAGGATTGATTTGTTCTTGTAGGTCAACTATAAAGCCGGAGGGAGGCATTGGGTGCTTGATAGTGGGTGCACTCAACATATGACCGGGGATTCAAGAATGTTCAATTCAATCAATTCAAGTGGCAATCATGGTTTTGATTCTATCACTTTTGGTGACAATGGCAAAGGCAAGGTTAAAGGGCTTGGTAAGATTGCAATATCAAATGACATGAGTATTTCCAATGTGTTGCTAGTTGAGAGCTTGAACTTCAATTTACTGTCAGTCGCTCAGTTGTGTGATCTTGGTTTCAAATGCATTTTTGGAGTTGATGATGTAGAAATCATAAGTGTAGATGGTTCTAATTTGATATTCAAAGGATTTAGATATGAGAACCTATACTTGGTTGATTTCAATGCTAGTGAAACCCAGCTGTCAACATGCTTGTTCACTAAATCTGGTTTGGGTTGGTTATGGCATAGAAGGCTTGGTCATGTTGGAATGAAACAGTTAAACAAAATAGTGAAGCATGATTTAGTTAGAGGCTTGAAAGATGTCACTTTTGAGAAGGATAAACTTTGTAGCTCTTGTCAAGCTGGCAAACAAGTTGGTAACTCCCATCCTAAGAAAAGCATAATGAGTACTAGCAAAGCATTTGAGTTATTGCACATGGATTTATTTGGACCAACAACATACACTAGCATCGGTGGAAGTAAATATGGCTTTGTGATAGTGGATGATTACACTAGATACACATGGGTCTTCTTTCTTAGTGATAAAAGTGAAACTTTTGATATCTTCAAAACTTTTGTCAAGAAATGTCAGAATGAGTTTGAAACAACAATCAAGAAAGTTAGAAGTGACAATGGGAGTGAATTTAAGAATACAAGAATTGATGAGTTGTGTGATGACTTTGGCATGAGACATCAATTCTCACCCAAGTATACTCCTCAATCAAATGGGATTGTTGAAAGGAAGAACAGAACTTTGATTGATATGGCAAGGTCTATGCTCAGTGAATACAATGTCAGTCATTCCTTTTGGGCCGAAGCTATCAATACGGCTTGCTATTGTAGCAACCGTCTCTATTGTCATGGCATGCTAGAGAAGACACCATATGAGCTATTAAATGGAAGAAAGCCAAATATCGCATACTTTAGAGTTTTTGGTTGCAAATGTTATATATTGAAGAAAGGTGCAAGATTGAGCAAATTTGAGAAGAAATGTGATGAAGGATTCTTACTTGGATATTCAACAACAAGCAAAGCATATAGAGTTTGGAACTTGGCTAGTGGTATTATGGAAGAAGTGCATGATGTTGAATTTGATGAAACTAAGGGCTCTCAAGAAGGAAATGAAAATCTTAATGATGTGAGAGGCACTCAATTGTCAAATGCAATGAAGAATATGGATATTGGTGATATTAGGCCAAGACAAGTGGATGATAATGAAGATGACCAAATGTTCTCCTCAAATGTGCAAGTTGATGCAAATCAAGCTAGTGGTTCTCATGATCAATCAAGTGCTAGTGAAGATCAACAAGCTAGTTCATCTCAACCAAGCAATCAAGTGCAAATCCTCCAACCAACTAATATTGCAAGAGATCATCCCATAGATCAAATTGTTGGGGATATTAGAAGTGGTGTGCAAACAAGATCAAGATTGGCATCATTTTGTGAGCATTTTTCTTTTGTGTCATCGTTCGAGCCAACCAAGATAGAAGATGCATTGATGGATGTTGATTGGGTAAACGCTATGCATGAAGAGCTAAACAACTTCACCCGCAACCAAGTTTGGGAACTTGTTGAGAGACCAAAGAATTACAATGTAATTGGAACCAAATGGGTATTTCGAAATAAGCAAGATCAAGATGGGATAGTAGTAAGAAACAAAGCAAGATTGGTAGCTCAAGGTTACACTCAAGTTGAAGGTCTTGATTTTGGAGAAACATATGCACCGGTTGCAAGAATGGAAGCAATTAGAATTCTATTGGCTTATGCATGTGCTCATAATATCAAGTTATATCAAATGGATGTCAAAAGTGCATTTCTCAATGGGTATATCAATGAGTTAGTATTTGTAGAACAACCTCCCGGTTTTGAAGATGACAAGAAGCCCAACCATGTTTACAAGCTCAAAAAGGCGTTGTATGGTTTGAAGCAAGCACCAAGAGCATGGTACGAGAGGTTGAGAGATTTCCTACTCTCTAAAGGGTTCAAGATGGGCAAGGTTGATACTACTCTCTTCACCAAGAAGATTGGCAAAGACTTGTTTGTGTTGCAAATATATGTTGATGATATTATCTTTGGGTCAACCAACCAAGAGTTTTGTGAAGAGTTTGGGAATATGATGGCAAATGAGTTTGAGATGTCTATGATTGGAGAGCTTAGTTACTTCCTTGGTCTTCAAATCAAGCAAATGAAGAATGGCACTTTTGTGAGTCAAGGCAAGTACATCAAAGATATGCTCAAGAAGTTTGGTCTAAATGATGCAAAAGCTATTAGTACACCTATGGGAACAAATGGACATTTGGATAGTGATACTAGTGGCAACATGGTGGATCAAAAGTTGTATCGGTCTATGATTGGAAGCTTACTCTATGTGACCGCTTCTAGGCCGGATGTCATGTTTAGTGTATGCATGTGTGCAAGGTTTCAAGCTTCACCAAGAGAGAGTCACCTGAAGGCAACTATAAGAATATTGAGATATTTGAAGCATACACAAAATGTTGGATTGTGGTATCCCAAGGGGTCAAACTTTGAGTTGATTGGATATTCGGACTCCGACTACGCAGGATGCAAAGTTGATAGAAAAAGCACATCAGGCACATGTCAATTACTTGGAAGATCACTTGTATCATGGTCATCGAAAAAGCAAAACAGTGTTGCACTTTCAACCGCCGAAGCAGAATACATATCCGCAGGAAGTTGTTGTGCTCAATTACTTTGGATGAAAGCAACTTTGGATGACTTTGGAATTAAATTCAAACAAGTACCATTGCTATGTGACAATGAGAGTGCAGTGAAGCTCACCAACAATCCAGTACAACATTCAAGAACAAAGCACATTGATATTCGCCATCACTTCATAAGAGACCATCAACAAAAGGGTGATATTTCAATTGAGAATGTTGGTACCGATGATCAACTTGCCGATATATTCACCAAGCCACTTGATGAAAAGAGATTTTGCAAGCTAAGGAATGAATTGAATATACTTGATTTCTCAAATATGAGTTGATGCACCCTCCATCATATGACATGCCTCTCCTTCGACAAAGCAAAGGTAAAATTGTTTGGCATGTCATTCATTCTTGCTAAGGATATGTTTAGTGCATTTAGTCATTCCTTGCATCTTATAGGCTCATTCATGAAAATAAAATACTTTGGATGTACATATGGTACCACTATTGCTTCTATGTTTGATATGATCTAGTGGTAGCATATGACATGTTTATGGGCTTGTGAACCTAGTGTTTGATCTTGGAAACAAGCATTCAAGGGTTTAACCGACGTGAGTAAGATAACCATCGAAAGATGTGTGAAGAAGCTTACTCTAGAGCAAACCGTGTTAACTATCTTATGTTTGTTTGCTAGGTTGAACCATACTATGGACTTGATTAACTTAACTCCTACTAAAATTGGTGTGCCTTTTATGGTACTTAATGACAAAGGGGGAGAAATGGTTAAGCTAGATATATATAACAAAGGGAGGATCAAGGATCAATTAAAATTAAAATTTGAGCATATAAGTCGGGGGAGCAAGAGCAAGCTCATGAACTTATTGTTGCATTTGAATGTGCATAGTCATATGAGTGATTGCATTGTAAAAATTTAAATTCAATATACATGCTTGTGTGATGTATGCTAGAAATAAATTTTGAATGATGATTTGTGAACTAGCATGCATAAGTGGTAGTTAGATGTAATCTGTTTTTGCAAAATGGTACTAGAACCTTTTATATAATGTTGATCTCATAAGGAATCTAGTGTGTTTGTAAGTCTAGCTAATCAAGATGCTAAGGATGGTGAACATTGGCAACTCCGATTGGTATCACGCTTCAAAGGTCCATTCTTTATACCTTAGCATCATTTGGTAGTATTACTCTCCCACATTTTATATCTATGCATATGTGCCGAACTTGAACCAAACACTATAGCACATATGTAGGGGGAGCTAATACTAACAAAGTGGTGACTCAAATTTTCAAACATATATCTTTGTGAAAGGTTGTCATCAATTACCAAAAAGGGGGAGATTGAAAGTCCTTGTTTGGTTTTGGATAATTGATGTCACCTAGAGTACTAACCTTGTCATGAAGTGTTTATGAGCTAGGTTGGTACATTCCAAGTACGGGAGCCAAATGATGATCATGGTATTGGTGGTGATGACCAAAAGATAGATCAAGTGCTCCACATTTGGAAGAAGAAGAAGAGAAAAACAAAACCCTATGGAGATCAAGGCAAAGGTATAAATAGGAATTTTGTTTTGGCACTCAAGACACCATAAAGGGTGTGAGTGCATTTAGGATAGATAGCCGTACTATTAAGAGGGGAATATCTCAGTGATCACGGTTATCAAGTGCCACTAGGTGAATTCATACATGCATATGCATTAGGACCTAGTGTGCTAACTCGAATCCTTTGAATATGTTTGTGAAAATGCTAACACACATGCACATGATGTTGTACACTTGTTGGTGTTAGCACATTTGCAAAGGAGAAGTTGTTGGAGTTGGTTTGGATCAACACAGAGAAGAAAATGGAGTTTTCTGTGTATGGTCGGTGGTACCGACCAGGGTGGTCGGTGGTACCGCCCATAGGTGCTGCGTGCAGCCTTCTCTGTAATGGGGCGTTTTTGGCCTGGCGGTGATACCGCTATTACCTCGGTACTACCGCCGGCGGTGGTACCGACCGGATGGTCGGTGGTACCGTGGCCCTGAGGAGTTTCGCGAGGCTCTCTGTAGTTTTTGAAAATGGCTTGCCGGTAGTACCGCCATTACCTCGGTACTACCGCCCACGGTGGTACCGACGCAAGGTTGGTAGTGGCTGGTTTTTCGCGAGGCTCTCTGTTGTTTTGAAAATGGCTTGCCGGTAGTACCGCCATTACCTCGGTACTACCGCCCACGGTGGTACCGACGCAAGGTCGGTAGTGGCTGGTTTTCGCAGAGCTCTCTGTTCGCGGCGATTTTGGCCTGGCGGTAGTACCGCCATTACCTCGGTACTACCGACCTCGGAGGTACCGACCAGAGTCGGTGCCTCGCCTAAATCAGCGGGACGTGTGTTAAACGGCTAGTTTGACTCTGTCGGTACTACCGCCCAGGAGGGGTCGGTACTACCGACCAACCGCAGAAAGGTAGGGTTCGGGCCGTCGCCCTCCCTTCCCTATAAATTGACCGTGGCCGCCTTTGGGGAGAGGGTTTCTTGACTCTCTGACTTCTTGAACATCCTCTTGAGCAAGATCTAATCCCTCCCTCCGATCTCTTTGCTTGTTAGTGCGAATCCAAGTGAGATCGAGAGATCCAAGTGCATTTGCTTGTGAGTTTGCATCTAGTGGCACTTGGCGATTGTGGTTGCTGCGGATATTCTTATTACTCTTGGTGGTTGCCGCCACCTAGACGGTTTGGAGCAGCGGAGGAGATTAGGCACGAGTGGTGATTGTTCGTGGCCATCTCCCGGTGATTTGTAAGGGGTTTCTTGTACCTTCCCCGGCGGAGTGCCAAAGGTAACTCTAGTGGATTGCTCGTAGCCTGTGGATCCCCATCTTGTGTTGGTTGTGCGGCACCCTATTGAGGGTTAGGCGTGTGATGCCTATTAGCACGTGAACCTCCAAGTGGGTGTATCGCTACAACGGGGACGTAGCTTGCCGGCAAGCAAGTGAACCTCGGAGGAAAAATTATTGTGTCAACTCGTCTCCGTGGTATTCTTTGATATTCTTTTGTTAATCTCTTGCCGGCTCGGTATACACACTTCTATCTCTTGTACTTACATTTGTTACTTTCTTGCAAGTTAATGTTACATCTTGTTGTTAGTTACATTCTCTTATCTTGTGTAGTGATATACATTATTGCTCATTTAGTTGTTGAATAGTTCCTTTGATATTGTGTGACTTAGAGTTTGTGGTTATCTAGAATCGTGAATAGGTGGCTTGCATCTGTGTAGAGCTAGCGCAAACTTCGCTTCGCCTTTTAGTTGTCTAACTAGTTTGTTTAAGTGTTGTTGTAGAATTTTTTATAGGCTATTCACCCCCCCTCTAGCCATTTAGGACCTTTCACCCCTCACTAATTACAGAGCGAACCAGCTAAACCCTAGGGTTATTCTGGACCAACTTGCGGATACATGGGTGTATGCCGAGTCTCTGAGTGATGAGTGATTGTCAACTGGGATAATGCGCATGATCTTTGGCTTGTGTTGTGCAGGTGTCGAGCACGGATATAGTGATCGAAGGCAAGGTGAAGGTCAAGTAGAGACGTGCCGTGCCGTGGGACCGAGAGTGGCGAAGGGCGGACGTGAGGCTCAGACTGAGGGACCGGTGGCCTGAGGATCAGCTGTGGTGGCTGACAGCCTGGGACATCGACGAGCGAAGACTTGCGGGTGGACGGGGTGCACGGGCGGTACATCCCATCTACGGCTCGGTTTGGTGGTTGAGCCATAGAAAAACCACCGAGTGGACGGTTTCCAGGTTTGGGCCTCAAAACCTGGGCGCTGATGGTTTCCGAGTTTGGGCCACAAAACTCGGGCTGAGGACGGTTTCCAGGTTTGGGCCTCAAAACCTAGGTGCTGCTGGTTTGCTGAGTTTGGTCCTCAAAACTCAGGCGATGGTCGGCTGGTTTCCCGGTTTGGGCCTCAAAACCGGGGGTTGGCTGTGAAGGCTGGTTTCCCGGTTTGGGCCACAAAATCGGGGGTGCGACATCCGGGAAAGGACAAGCAGAGCGGTGGCGGCACGTGGCGGCGATCGGTGAGGTTGCGTCGAGGCAACGCTACCAGTTGTGCGGGCGTGGTCGTCGGATCACCACCTACCATGAGTTGGTCCAGAATAACCCTAGGGTTTAGCTGGTTCGCTCTGTATTTAGTGAGGGGTAGAGTAGGAATTAGAATTAGGATAAGTAGAGGGAGACACCCTCCTCCCATTCAATCTCAGTCATTTTGCTCTTTGCTTTCTAGGGTTTCCTGCTCTCTCATTGCTTGCTATAGCAAACTGAGATCCACAGAGAAGAGAACAATATCTCTGTGCCCGTGAGATTTTGAGGAAGTGAGACCATAATCTCACGGTTGTAGCGTGTGGTAGCCACACGGTTGCAAATTCGTGGTTGTGATTCGCGTTTTGTTCTTGTTCTTCGCAGGTTGCTTTTCTCCACGTTTTTCCCGTCGATCGATCTCTTTGTTCGATGCGTCTTTTGCAAATCCGTTTGAACCAAGTTGTTCTAGATCGTGAGGCACTTCTTTCCACTAAAGGAATTCTCCTCTAACCTCATGAGCTAGTAGATCGGTCAATTTTTGTTTCGGGTCAAGTTTTTCTCCCTTCCCCCGAATTTCTTCGATTCATCGATTTGGAGATAGGTTCGAGCCATGATCTCTTAGAGACAGCTCACTATCCTCCTTGTGTTTCCTCTCACCAAGTTTGATCCCTAGAGGATTCATTTTTGGTGAGTTTGGATCGAATCGCTGGATGAACAGAGCTGCGTCGGGGTGACCGGACGCAGGGGTCGGGGTGACCGGACGCACGGTCAGAGTCCGGTCGTTGAACTTCATTCACTGTTGATATCTGCAACTTGACCGGACGCTGGTCTTTGTGAGTGACCGGACGCACCCCTGGTACTGTTCACCGTTTTTGTCTGTGTTGACCGGACGCACTTTTCACTGTGAGTCCGGTCGTTTATAGAGAGCTCCCAAACCGATTTTTAATCGACCGGACGCGTTCGATCACTGCTAACCGGACGCTCACCAGAGTCCGGTCAGTGCTGATTTGCGTTGTTTCGTCCGCAGTTTGTTCGTCCGACATTCGATTTGAGATCCGCTTGTTGCATTGGATTCCTGACTTCGTTCTCTACAGAAATCGGGCTTCTCGCTTTACAAAATAGCCTGAATCCCCCTCGCGTTGCTCGGGGGAGGTTGAGGTTACCCAAAGTTCATCATGTCACTAGTTGACCTGCGTGAACATAGGCGAGGGAATTTTTGTGGTGTCCCGCTGTGTTCCTAGGGAACATCCACCCATTCTCTTGGGTCGTGGACATCACGCGCATCGGTTTTGCTCTTGGGGTTGATTTTCGGGAAAGTGGCGATAAGTTTCTGAAAAGAAATTTAAAGCTCCCATTCACCCCCCCTCTGGTCGCTTTCTAGTAGCACTTTCGGTCCTTCAATTGGTATCAGAGCAGGTTAAGGATCTTCCACCTTATCCGGTTCCAGATCCACAGAAGGCGACATGGATTGCGACGTGGGCAAACCGCCATTTTTCGATGGGACGATCTATGCGTATTGGAAGATACGCATGTCGGTCTATCTGCAGAGTATTGGTGCTTCCATTTGGGATACTTGCAACTCTGCCGATTACGTGGTCTTGGCTGCTCATGTCACTCAGCGTCAAATCGATGAGCACGATGCCAATAGCCGAGCTCGTAATGCTCTTTTCTCCTGTTTGAGCATGTCCGAGTTTGATCGCTTTTCTCACCTCGCTACGGCTCGGGAGATTTGGGCTACCCTCATGCATTTTCATGAGGGAAACTCTCAAGTCAAAACCCCTCTCTATGAGTCATTCAAGCGAGAGTATGAGAACTTTCGACATATGCCTGGCGAGAGCATAGAAAGTTTATTCGCTCGCTTTTAGGTGATTGTCAACAGGATGAGGGCTAACAAGGAGCTGTTGCCTTTCGATGATCATGAGAGAGCTTTGAAGCTTTTGCATACTCTTGATCGATCGGTGTGGGACTCCAAGGTTCAGGCGATCATCGAATTGCCTAACTATGAGACCCTCACATGCGACGAGCTCTTCAGTAAGCTCAAGTCCAGTGAGATTGATGCCATGGCGAGGGCTTCTTATGAAAATCCTTCTGGCCCGTCGATGGCTTTGGTTTCTGGCTCTTCTGCTAACCTCTCTGGAGGCTTTGCACTCTCATCTCTTCTTTCTGTCATAGAGGAGCAGCTGGAGTTCATGGGGGATGACGAGCTGGCTTTGCTCGCCAACCGGTTCTCGCGGTTCCACAACAACCGCATGAACCGTCGCCGCGGAGGAGGACGCTCGGGATGTTTCGAGTGCGGCGACCCCAACCACTTCATCGCCAATTGCCCGAAGAAGAACAAGCAGACCTTCGGCAAGGCAGATCATGAGCACAAGTACGACTCCGGCAAGCGCAAGGAGAAATACGTCCCCGCGAAGCACAAGCGAAAGGGCGGCTTCGACAAGGAGTACATCAGGACGAAGTACTTGGAGAAGGCCCAGGCTGAGCAGCGTGCGTTCTTCGCCACCCTCAGCGACGTTGACGACTCGGATGATGACTCTGCTGCCTCAAGCGACGACGAGTCCGAGAAGAAGAAGAGGATTGAGGACAAGCTGAACGGCCTCTCCTTCTTCACCGACGACGACGGCTTCTGCACCATGGCCCTCGGCAAGGAGGTCAACGGCGAGCTGGAGGACACTCCTCGGAACGACAACAACGATGACGACACCTCCCATGTATCTCAGACCCCCGACGACCTTTCTGCTGAGGTCGAGAAGCTTACTGCCGCACTCCTTAGTCAGGATAAGTTGCTTAGGCGTGCTGCTAGAGAGCGCAAGGAGTTTAGGCAGAAGTGGGAGGATACGGTGAAGGAACTTGAATCTGTCAAGTCCACCGTAGTTGTTACCGAGGAGGAGGAGTGTGAGATGTGCTCCACACACATGACTGACCTTCTCACGTTGAGAAGCAAGTATGCTGTGTTGGTAGGAGAGGTGAATGAGCTAAAGGCAAGATCTTTGTTGCTCGGTGCGTGCAAGTCCTATGCGGGCTTGCAATCTGAGTTGGGAGAGAAGAATGCCAAGATTGTGTCTCTTGATGAGGCCAACTCAGGTAGCACATGTGTGGCTAGGTGTGTTCTTTGCGATGGTTTGGAGATGGAGATTGCTAATGTGAAGCATGACAAGATGCAAACCGAGGAGGAAAACACATACCTTCGAACCATCTTGTCATGGGTGTCTAGCGGTGAGCCACAGCTCGGGATGAGGATCTCCCAATTCAAGCGAGCTGCTGGAGGTCCAGGTGTAGGTTTTGCTCCGGGTGTTGATGTGTCATCTTTCGGCAAGATTGGAGAGTCGAGTGGTCTTAACCCATGTGTGAAGCCCAACTCCACCACTACTCCATAGCTTACCAAGATTCCACCCAAAGAGCCTCTCAAGCCTAACACCAAGGATGGGGTCTTTGTTGAGCCTCCGAGAGCTCCACCCAAGAAACAATCATGGGCTCCCAAACCAAACCACCTCAAGAACAAGCTGGACACCATGCCACCCATCTAGGAGGAGCTTATGCTACAGAAGGGCAAAGTGATCCACACCCACTACCGTGAGTACCAACAACCCCCTTTAAGAGCGGTAAGGTACCATTGTGAGCACTGTGGGAGAGATGGTCACTTGAGTGAGTTCTGTTTTCGGCGCAAGAGAGAGGCGCGACGTGCAAAGGAGATGAACAACACGGACATGTACCATCCTTTCCATGATGTACATGTGCTGAACATTTAGAGGCGTGCTGTTAGACCTAGAGGTCCAGAACCTCAAGTTCCGAGGTCTAGGCAGCGGAGAGGACGTGCCCGGCGGGAGCCTGCAGTTGTAGGCTATGGACCCCATGGCGGTGGCTTTGTTGTTGAGCGTTTTCCCCCACCGCGTTTTGAGTATCGCGATGGACGCTCCTCCCTTAGCGGACCACGTTTTCCTCTACGTGGTGATCGCTCTTCCCGTAGGCGTGCTAGGAATGGTTTTTCTGCTAACCGTTCTTTTGAGCAGCCGGCCCAACACTGGTATTCTCCCTATTTCACTAACCCCAGTGTTGGACCGTATGCTCACACTATGTCTTTTTATTGATGTAGGTAAAACGATTGGAGAACGTTTGGTTGGTGGATTCCGGTTGCTCAAGGCACATGACCGGAAACGCCAAGTGGTTCTCCAGTCTTAGTCCGGTCGCCGGAAAGGAGTTTATCGCCTTCGGCGATAATAGCAAAGGTAGAGTGTTGTCCCGCGGGTCTGTGTGAGTTAATGAGCACTTTGTGTTGCGCGATGTTGCTCTTGTTTCTAACTTGCAATTTAACCTTCTTTCTGTTTCGCAACTCTTTAATGACGACTATGAGATTCGTTTTAAGCCGAATCTCAGTCGTATTTTGGATCCTCAGGGCAATCTTGTTTGTGGGATTTTGCCCTTTGGGAAAGTCTTTCGTGCGGATTTCTCGGAGTCATTTGGAGTTTCTCGGTGTCTTTTGGCTGGACCTTCCTCCTCTGATCTTTGGAAGTGGCCTAGGAGACTAGGACATTTGAGCTTCGACTTGCTTGCAAGGCTAAGTTCACTTGGCCTAATCCGAGGATTGCCCAAGTTGTGCATGGAGAAGGATCTTGTTTGCCTTTCTTGTAGACATGGGAAGATGGTTGTCGCTCCCCACCATCCAGTGACTTAGGTCATGACCAAGCGCCCTGGAGAGCTTTTGCACATGGACCTTGTTGGTCCAGCTCGGGTGAGCTCGGTTGGGGGGAAGTGGTATGTGCTTGTTGTTGTTGACGATTTTTTGAGATATTCGTGGGTTTTCTTTTTAGCTGAGAAAACGGAGACTTTCTCTTTTGCTCGCAATCTGATTTTGCGTCTTCAGAATGAGTTCCCTTTGAACTCAATGCGAGCTATTAGGAGTGATAATGGTTCCGAATTCAAGAATTCGGTTTTTGAGAAGTTTTGTAACTCTCTGGGTTTGGAGCATCAGTTTTCTTCTCCCTACACGCCGCCACAAAATGGTGTTGTAGAGAGGAAGAATCGGACCCTTGTAGAGATGGCCAGGACGATGCTCGATGAGCATAGGACTCCTAGGCGATATTGGGCCGAAGCCATGAGCACTGCATGCTATATCTCCAATCGCATTTTTCTCTGAGCTTTCTTGAAAAAGACTTCTTATGTGTTGCGTTTTGGAAAACTGCCCAAGGTGAGTTATTTTAGAGTTTTTGGTTGCCACTGTTTTATACTTAAGAAAGGCAACCTGGAAAAATTTGAGTCTCGATCTTCTGACGGTGTGTTTTTGGGTTATGGCACTCACACTCGTGCTTATCGTGTACTTAACCTTGACACTAACCGAGTCATGGAGACATCCGATGTCACCTTCGACGAGACCATGGTTTGTCCTTCTTCTCGTTTTGAGCGTGCAGGTGATCATGAGGTTGGCGAACCTCTTTTCAATGATGAGCAAGAGGGTGCTGAAGGGATGGATGATCTAGCACCACCTCCACCTACTGAGCCGCAAAGAGTGGCCTCGACTACGACTCACGGCCCTGATCCCTCTTCTTCGACTTGGGGGCCGTGGGATCTGCCACCTCGAGCGGTACCTTTTGTACCCGAGGAGGCATCAGCTGCTGTTGAGGGGGAGGCCACTTCGGCAAGGGAGGTGCCATGACACATTCAACGCCAACACCCGCCTCAGCAGATGATCGGCAGCATCAGCGAACGTGTCACTCGGTCAAGGTCACAACATATCTCTCACTTTGCTCATTCTGCATTTGTTGCTGATTTTGAACCTCGACATGTTGGACATGCTTTGACGGATCCAGATTGGGTCAATGCCATGCATGAGGAGTAAGAAAATTTTGAAAGAAATCTGGTTTGGGTTCTAGTTTCTCCTCCCTCTGAGTGTCACCCAATTGGGACGAAATGGGTTTTCAAAAATAAACAAGGACAGGATGGCCAGGTTGTGAGAAACAAGGCCGGACTTGTAGCCCAGGGGTATAGTCAGAAGGAGGGGATATACTATGAGGAGACTTTTGCTCCTGTAGCTCGTTTGGAGGCGATTAGGATACTCTTGGCTTTTGCTGCATCCAAAGGGTTTAAACTTTTTCAAATGGATGTCAAGAGTGCCTTCTTAAACGGCTACATAGAAGAGGAGGTGTATGTAAGACAACCCCCCGGTTTTGAAAATCCAAAGTTTCCAAACCATGTTTTTAAACTCCACAAAGCTTTGTATGGATTGAAACAAGCCCCTAGAGCCTGGTATGATAGGTTGAAAACCTTTTTGCTTGCTATGGGTTGTAAAATGGGATGTGTGGATAAAACGCTCTTTCTCCTAAAGCAAGGCAGTGATACTCTCTTGGTCCAGATTTACATGGATGATATCATTTTCGGTGGTTCTTCTCACGCTTTGGTTGCCAAGTTTGCAGATACTATGAGCAGGGAATTTGAGATGAGCATGATGGGTGAGTTGACGTTTTTCCTCGGATTGCAAATCAAGCAATCTCGAGAGGGAACGTTTGTGCACCAGGGTAAGTATACCAAGGATATCCTGAAGAAATTCGATATGGGTGAGGCCAAGCCTCTTCCAACACCCATGTCGACCACGATGGCCATGGATGCGGACAAGGAAGGAGAAGCAGTGGACCAGAAGGAGTACCGGAGTATGATCGGGTCGCTGTTGTACCTGACGGCGACACGCCTGGACATCCAGTTCGCGGTGTGTCTCTGCGCGCGATTTCAGTCTTCGCCGCGCACCTCTCACCGTCAGGCAGTCAAGCGCATTATGAGGTACTTATGCTTCACTCCTGAGTTTGGGATTTGGTATTCTGCTTCCTCCACCCTCTCCCTTTGTGGTTATTCCGATGCCGATTTTGCTGGTTGCAGCATTGAGCGCAAGTCCACTTCTGGGACTTGTCAGTTTATTGGTTCTTCTCTTGTATCGTGGTCTTCTCGCAAGCAGTCTAGTGTCGCCCAGTCTACCACAGAGGCGGAGTATGTTGTTGTGGCTAGCTGCTGTTCCCAGTTGCTTTGGATGATGGCCACTTTGCGTGATTTTGGTCTAAGCTTTTCTCGCGTTCCTTTGCTTTGTGACAGCACGAGTGCTATTAGCATTGCTAAGAACCCCGTGCTGCACGTTAAGACCAAACACATTGATGTGCGCTTTCATTTTCTGCGAGACCACTATGAGAAGGGTGATATCGACCTTCGCCATGTCGATACTCATCATCAGCTGGCTGATATTTTTACCAAGCCTTTGGACCAATCAACTTTTGCTAGGTTGAGAGGTGAGCTTGGTGTGTGTTTTCCCTTTTAGATGGGGGAAACATTTTGACTCTTGTACCATAAACTGACTTTGTGTTTTTCAGTTGGTTACTTCATGCATCTTTGCATTCCATCTTGCATATTTACATTCAGAGCTTCATGTATATAATCTGAAGAATGTAACTATGCTCTGTATAGTACTTGCTCCGATGCTTTATGATGATGCTGTAGCTTATGCTCTTTCTGATCACTGTTACATGTTGTGAGCGGAGCTATTTTATGAATGGTGAATCTGATTATTAATGTACTTAAAACTTGAAAATGTTCACCATTGAGATATGCAACTAGCATGTGTAGAATGTGTTGAAATCACTTGTGCTCTTCATATATGCTAGGTTGCTATGTCTCTAGTGTTGAGTGATTCACTTGCTTGGTATGTTCATATTCTGTTTTAAAATCTGAACCAAGTTAAGTGAATTGGAAAGATCGAGATGGGATTGCTTGTCAGCACATCACAGTTTCGAGACTGTTTCTCATTGCACTTTGAGTTAAACTTCAGCTGTGTAGTGTATGACCGAGACTGTTGCTTTAAGCTTCTGATTGCTTCTGCATAGGCTTCGCACAGTTGAAAAGTTAGGCAATGACAAGCTTTCAACCTCTCGCAATCGCATGCTGAAATTTAAACTTGTGTAATTTAACCGCTGCAACTCCCATAAAATTTGGATACACAAGTCTATGTTTCATTCTATAGCATGATGATTGAACTGTGCTAGGGGTAGTTCACCTTGTATACATGTTTAGCACTTGTTTGACTTCCTGTATATACATGTTCTGTGCTATTTTGATGGTGAATACCTTTTGAAAACTACTCATTTTGCTCTCATGTTCATATTTCGTACTTAGTGATCAGTTTGAGCCTTTGCTAGCTTCTTATGGATGTTGTTGAGTCATCGGATCAGAACTCTGTAGAGCATCTTTGCACTCTCTTGATTATATTCCTAAAGTTGCCAACTTGCATTTTAACTCATATGCATCTTTGGAGGGAGATTTTCTGTCAAGGGGGAGAGATTTGAGTGTTTGTGCACATTTGCTTGATGGTGCATTTTTCAACTAAGGGGGAGAAATACTGACAAATCATGTGTTCCCTGGGTTGTGTGCACTATTTGAGGGGGAGTTTGCTAGTTGTGTTGAGCCCTTGCCTCTTTCTTGAGGGACTAGCAAACATTTTCAGCTCTTCACTTGGTTTTCAGCTTTTCAATTGGTATCGAACTCTGTTGTCCTTGAGTTGGTAACAGTTGGTTTTGAGCTGCTTTGCTAGCGGTGTTGAGCCCGTTCTGCCTCTTCTTGAGGGCTAGCTCTGTTTTGCTTGAATTTCAGTTGATTTTTCAATTGGTATCAAGTTTTCTTGCTAGCGGTGTTGAGCCTGTTCTACCTCTTCTTGAGGGCTAGCTTTGCTTTGCTTGGTTGCGTCGAGCCGTTGCCCATGTCTTTGGGAACCAAGCTATTTTGCTCTTGCCACTTGACCTTCTTCGGCTTTGCTATGCTTTTGGGTCATTTGGTCGAGTTCTCTCTCTTTCTTCCTTCCTTTTTCTATTTCATTATGATTTGTGTTGGTAGTTGACAATGCACTCATCAAGGGGGAGATTGCGGATACATGGGTGTATGCCGAGTCTCTGAGTGATGAGTGATTGTCAACTGGGATAATGCGCATGTTCTTTGGCTTGTGTTGTGCAGGTGTCGTGATGAGGACATCGCCAAGTTGGACTCACCGACGCCATGGTCTTCCCCAAGTTGCAATCCGACTCCAACTCAGTTTTCACGTCACCCTCGGAATTCAGGAGCAGTCCCGAGTAAAATCAACGCCCCGGATGCATACGGACTCCGTTTTCGACGAACCAGATATGCTTGGAAAGATAATTTGATAAGCTAACCAATGGCTTTGGAATCACGTCAAAATACGTCCGGAGTCAACGGGAATCGTCGAAACAAGTCAGCGTCCAGAATCTGCCAGGGTGCTGCGTCACCGTATTTTGGTCCGTTGGGCCGTGTATCGTCTTGGAGCCCATTAGGGGGCGCGTCCAGCAGGGGCGACGACCTAAACCCTATATTTAGCCGCCGCCGCCGTCGTTAGGTCTTGGGTTTTGTTTTGAGTTTAGTTTTCCACCGAGAAACTGAATCGTTCATTGTAACTGTGGTGACAAATCCTTTTACAGTGATCCAGGGCCCCCGTTCTTGATCTCCTCCACTGTGTCGATTAGTCCTTTGGAACCGAGTTCTTGAACCCCTCTAATATATTCGTGATATTCATATCTGCAATTTCAGATTGCGTGCTTTACCTTCTTGCTTGTGTTCTTCGATTCGCTTGCAGGATTAGCCTTCTTGGCGAGGTCAATCAAGTTGTGCTTGGTTGATAACCAACGGAGCAGTGGTGTAACGGTTGCAGGGTTCGAATCGTGTCTGATTTGAAGCCGGATCGCCAACGTCGAGTTCTCCACCAATCGAACCTATCGCTACCTCACGGAAGATCGGGCCGTCCTTCATCAATTGGTATCAGAGCTTTTCAGGTTTCCCGCGAGGTATAATCTCGTTTGCCCTTAGATTCATATTTGTTATTACCTACAGTCCACAAAAAGCCAAAAAATATTTCAATTTCCGCTGTCCTATCGCCTTTTGTGCCTTTGCAATTTCGTTTCAGATTCGCTTTGTTGAGTTTGTGTCCGTGGTCGAGTCTTGTTGCTGGTTTAGGTTGTGTTCGTCGTCGTAGTTCATCGTGCCCGTTGCTGTTTCTTTGTTTTCGCCGCTATCCCATCCACCGTTCCTAAACAACAAGTCGAAGCCACCACATTACTCGACTTGCCCGCTAGCCGCCTTGTGTAATTTCTCGCCGCCGCGCAAACCCTAGACAGGTTGCCAACCGCTCTAATTTTTGCCTGCATCGCAGCCCTCCTTACATCATCTGGCATCTACCTTCTGTTGTTAGTCACAAGGACGCATGATCTTGTGATCGGTGTTGGAGTTTCGGGTCGCTTTGCCTTAACTGCCGCTGCCGAGTTGCTCTTACTGCCGATTTTTGTGTGTGCCTTCCAGAAAACATAACTTGAGGTACATTCGGTAAAACAGACATAACTTTTCGCTCGTTTGTCCGAAAAATCTGAAATTTTTTGTGGCGATTCTTGACACCGTTTGGACCTCACCCAAACTCGGCTTCGCCCTGTTTGGTCCCTCCAAATTGCCAAAAAAAAATCGGGAAAATAAATAAAAAAAATTGACAAGGTTTCAGCACGCTTTTCAGAGAACTTGCTGATTTTGTGTAGACCACATCCGACCTCAGTTGCAGGCGCCAATTTTTGTGGTTACATCTTTTGTGATCCTTGTTCAAGGAAAAATAAAAAAAAAATAGTGAAAAAATAAAAAAAGTTTGATTCCTACTAGTACCTTTTTGGAAAATCAAGGGAAAATTCAGGACAAAGAAAAATTCAGATTCTTTGCTTGTTCTGTGAGTTCTTTCCATCGTTCTTTGTTTCATCTTGTTGCGCTACGTCTACACACGTCTTAGCCAGCAATTGTGACTTGTGCTTTGGATACTTATTGAACTTTGCTAATCTGCTTTCGTTAATTGCTAATCCTTGCTGTCATATTGTGCCTACCTATAGCTCCACATATACTTCTGTCAGCACAGGTTTATCTTGCAACTGTTACCCACGCTCAACAACAGATTGCTTCGTCACTTTGGTTTGATCTTGTTTGGCGTTGGTAAGAATACAGGCAAGACGGTGGTAAGCCGCCTGTGATTTTGCATTCCAGTTCCACTTCTACCACCACCACTTGGTTCCTTTAGTTGATAGGGATAATCCTTTGCTGTTGTATTTTTTTTCTATCTTCTAACAATGGCAGGAATTCCGACGGACTTCAATGAGTGCGTGTCCAAAGGCGAGCTTACGACATTCATGAATGAACAACGCAATCTTATGACCGAGCTGACACGCAACGTGAACAATTTGGTCAACCGCATTACGCAGCTTGAGCAACGCCCTCAACCAAATCGTGATGACGAAGATGCGGATGCTTTTGGTGATGACGATGCGGATGCTGATGCTGGTCCTCGTCGCCGCCTCAACTTCAATCGTCGCGGTATGGGAGGTAATAATAATAATAATGATCCTTTTGCTAAAATTAAATTTAGCCTACCTTCCTTTGCTGGTAATATGGATCCAGAGACATATTTAGATTGGGAACTTACTGTTCAACAAAAATTTGATTCTTATAATGTTCCTGCTGAGCATAGAGTTAGACTTGCTACTAGTGAGTTTACTAATTTTGCTTTATTCTGGTGGAGTGATCTTTGCAATGCTAATAATGCTGCTGCTGTGCCTCAAACTTGGAATACTTTAAAGCAACGCATGAAATCTCGTTTTGTTCCTCCTTATTACCAACGTGATCTACGTTTGAAACTGCAAACTTTAAAACAAGGTGATAAAGGAGTAGAGGCATATTATCAAGAATTGCTTATTGGTTTAGCACGTTGTGGTATACATGAAGATGATGATGATGCTAGTGCTAGATTCTTTGGTGGTTTAAATCGTGATATCCAGGATATTCTTGATTACAAAGATTGGACTAGGTTCAGCCAATTATATCATCTTGCTCTTAAAGCTGAACGAGAAGTACAGGGACGCAAACAACACCAACCTTTTAGGTATAACACTGGGAGGACTTTTCAGCAACGTTCCGAGCCGGAGACGCCCAAGCTTCCTGCTGCACCACAGCCGTCTACACCTTCCGAGGTAAGTAAATTGTCTAGTGTGCAGATTCCACAATTCAAGAAAGGTGCCACTTCGGGTGCTTCTACTAGATCTTCCTCGTCTAGCTCTACAATCATTTGCCACCGATGCAAAGGCATGGGACATGTCATGAAGGATTGCCCCAGTCGTCGTGCTTTCATTGCTACCGAGGATGGATATGTAAGTACTAGTGATGTTGAAGATGATTTTGCTCTTGCTGCTAACATTGCTAGACATTCCATCGAGGACGATCACGACAAGGAGACCATCACCATTGACTCTGTGGCTGCTGCTGCGGATTATCCTAGTCTTCTTGTGCAGCGAGTGTTGAGTACACGTGTGGGACATGAAGAAGAAGAGATGAAGATCCAACGCCACAATTTGTTCCACATGTATCTCATTGTGCAGGGTTGTCGTGTTCTCACCATCATTGATAGCGGGAGTTGCAACAACTTGGTGAGTTCGGATTTGGTTGAGAAGCTTGGCTTAACCACACGACAACATTCGTATCCATATAAACTTCAATGGTTCAATAATAATGGTATGACTAAGGTAACTAAATCAGCACGCATTAGCTTTTTCACAGGCTCTTATCATGATACTGCTGATTTTGACGTTGTCCCTATGCAAGCTTGTTCTATTTTGTTAGGTCGCCCATGGGAATTTGATAATGATGCTTTACACCATGGTAGAACTAATACATACACTATCATACATAAGGACAAGAAAATTACTTTGCTGCCTTTGTCTCCTACGGATATTATTAAACATGCTAAAGAGATTAAAAATAAAAATAAACCTCCAACAAATATTGCTAACAATAATGAGATTAAGTTAAAAGGAGGTGTTTTTCTTGCTACAACTTCTACTGCTGCTGCGTTATGTGATACTAATGATGCTCCTTGTTATACTATGCTTTGTCGACATGTTAGTGTTGCTGCACATGATTCTATACATTGTGTTTCGCATTGTGCGGTCACTAACCTTTTGCAGGAGCTTGGAGATGAGATGGAGTCGCGGACAACTCCAATTTTAGAAGGAGGGGATGATGAGGACATCGCCAAGATGGAGTCGAGGACGACTCCAATTCAAGAAGGGGAGGATGATGAGGACATCGCCAAGTTGGACTCACCGACGCCATGGTCTTCCCCAAGTTGCAATCCGACTCCAACTCAGTTTTCACGTCACCCTCGGAATTCAGGAGCAGTCCCGAGTAAAATCAACGCCCCGGATGCATACGGACTCCGTTTTCGACGAACCAGATATGCTTGGAAAGATAATTTGATAAGCTAACCAATGGCTTTGGAATCACGTCAAAATACGTCCGGAGTCAACGGGAATCGTCGAAACAAGTCAGCGTCCAGAATCTGCCAGGGTGCTGCGTCACCGTATTTTGGTCCGTTGGGCCGTGTATCGTCTTGGAGCCCATTAGGGGGCGCGTCCAGCAGGGGCGACGACCTAAACCCTATATTTAGCCGCCGCCGCCGTCGTTAGGTCTTGGGTTTTGTTTTGAGTTTAGTTTTCCACCGAGAAACTGAATCGTTCATTGTAACTGTGGTGACAAATCCTTTTACAGTGATCCAGGGCCCCCGTTCTTGATCTCCTCCACTGTGTCGATTAGTCCTTTGGAACCGAGTTCTTGAACCCCTCTAATATATTCGTGATATTCATATCTGCAATTTCAGATTGCGTGCTTTACCTTCTTGCTTGTGTTCTTCGATTCGCTTGCAGGATTAGCCTTCTTGGCGAGGTCAATCAAGTTGTGCTTGGTTGATAACCAACGGAGCAGTGGTGTAACGGTTGCAGGGTTCGAATCGTGTCTGATTTGAAGCCGGATCGCCAACGTCGAGTTCTCCACCAATCGAACCTATCGCTACCTCACGGAAGATCGGGCCGTCCTTCATCATGTCGAGCACAGATACAGTGATCGAAGGCAAGGTGAAGGTCAAGTAGAGACGTGCCGTGCCGATGGACCGAGAGTGGCGAAGGGCGGACGTGAGGCTTGGACTGAGGGACCGGTGGCCTGAGGATCAGCTGTGGTAGCTGACAGCCTGGGACATCGACGAGCGAAGACTTGCGGGTGGACGGGGTGCACGGGCGGTGCATCCCATCTATGGCTCGGTTTGGTGGTTGAGCCACAGAAAAACCACCGAGTGGACGATTTCCAGGTTTGGGCCTCAAAACCTGGGCGCTGATGGTTTCCGAGTTTGGGCCACAAAACTCGGGCTGAGGACGGTTTCCAGGTTTGGGCCTCAAAACCTGGGTGCTGCTGGTTTGCTGAGTTTGGGCCTCAAAACTAATGCGATGGTCGGTTGGTTTCCCGGTTTGGGCCTCAAAACCGGGGGTTGGCTGTGAAGGCTGGTTTCCCGGTTTGGCCCACAAAACCGGGGGTGCGACATCCGGGAAAGGACAAGCAGAGCGGTGGCGGCACGTGGCGGCGATCGGTGAGGTTCCATCGAGGCAACGCTACCAGTTGTGTGGGCGTGGCCGTCGGATCACCACCTACCATGAGTGGTCGTCGGAAACCGTCAGCGCCCAGGTTTTGAGGCCCAAACCTGGAAACCGTCCACTCGGTGGTTTTTCTGTGGCTCAACCACCAAACTGAGTCGTAGATGGGATGCACCGCCCGTGCAACCCGTCCACCCGCAAGTCTTTGCTCGTCGATGTCCCAGGCTGTCAGCCACCACAGCTGATCCTCAGGCCACCGGTCCCTCAGTCCAAGCCTCACGTCCGCCCTTCGCCACTCTCGGTCCATCGGCACGGCACGTTGAACGCATCTTGGCCCCTAGTGGTTTCGGTGATTGGATGAAACACAAGATTACTGTGACTAACGTGTGTTTTGCAGAAAAAGGATTGAGTTAGGTCACGGTAATGGCGACGATACGGGCATATGGAGTTCATGCCCCCTGGCGATGGATATCATTTCGGTTTTCAAAGGACGGACGACGAAGACGGTGGTAGACTAGGCTAAGTGTCATATGGTGTTGGAGGACAATTAGGTAGTCTTAGGTCTTTGTTTTTCCTTTGGCCGTACTATAAAGGGGAGCGTGAATGAGTAGCTTGACCTAGATAAGTCTATTGAGGTAGGTGTGGTGCACACTTGTTATTTCATAGCCCTAGGTAGCTCAGAGAGATGCCTTAAGTCGAGAGGATCAAAAGTCGTTTAGGCCGCGTCACGATCCGAGTTGAGTTTGCCCTTGTTATGGGCATCGGACGCTGGCCAGGTGAGCATCGGACGCGTTCGATGCCCACCTCGACTAGGGTTTAGTCTGGTGTGTGGCATCGGACGCGCCGATGTGTTCACATCGGACGCGCCCA
Source organism: Coix lacryma-jobi var. lacryma-jobi (assembly GCA_009763385.1). Taxonomy (NCBI): domain Eukaryota; kingdom Viridiplantae; phylum Streptophyta; class Magnoliopsida; order Poales; family Poaceae; genus Coix; species Coix lacryma-jobi. Next base: position 66,543,573 of record CM019828.1, read on the forward strand.
TGCCACTGTTCACGTGGGCGTGAACTGGAGGCCGCATCGGACGCAGGCATCGGACGCTGAGGGCCATCGTCCGATGGCCATCCAGAGAGGTTCCAAAGAGGTCAAATCCACATCAGACGCATCTGATGTGGTGGCATCGAACGCTGCCCAGCGTCCGATGTCCCTTTAAACAGTCTGACAAGAAGGTACAGTAGACCGTTGGACGAGGTCATTGGAGCGTCCGATGCTAGGCATCGGCGCGTCCGATGCCCCCGCAGAATGCCTGTCTTGTGTTGTTTTTGGATGGCCGGTTGGGGGAGTATATATACTTCCTTCCCTCCATCCATTTGAGTGTTCTTGCCACTTTCATCAGCTGAGAAACACATTGTGAGTGTGAGTGAGTGCAAGAGCCCTAGTGAGGTTGAGTGATTTGCTAATTGTGAGAATTAGACACCTCCTAGTGAGAATTGAGTAGCAAGTGTGCATCCATCCATCTCTTTGGCCTTGTGTTGGTCAAGTGAGAGTTCTAGCTTGTTACTCTTGGTGATCGGCATCACCTAGACGGCTTGGTGGCGATCGGAAAGCTTGGTGATCATCCGGAGGCATTGTGGATGACCCAAGTCAAGTTGTGACCGGTATCAAGCGATTCACCGGGCCGGAGTGGCGAAGAATCAGCTCGTAGTGAGCACTTGATCCTTGCGCGGATCACGGGGGAGCGATACCCTTGCGCGGGTGCTCCAACGAGGACTAGGGGGTGTGCCGACACCTCGATACCTCGGCAAAAAGATCGTCGAGTCATCTCTACTCTCTTTACTACGCATTTACCTTTGAGCAATTCAATTCCACATTTACTTGTTGTTCATTCATATTGAATTGCCATGCTAGAGTAGAAATGGTTTAGCAATTGTCTTTTGTGCGGTTAATTCTTGTTATACACACTTCTAGGCACTAGGGGTTTAATTGGGCTTGATAGGTTTTAATTCTTGCAAGAAGTTTTAGAAAAGCCAAATTCACCCCCCCCCTCTTGGGCATCTTGATCCTTTCAATTGGTACCGGAGCCTCGTGCTCTCGATTTAGGCTTAACCGCCTAGAGTTAAGATGTCCGGAGGTGATGGACCACCTCCCATGTTCGAGGGAGACGACTTTCCATATTGGAAAATCCGTATGGAGTCGTACCTAGAAGCGGTTGATGTGAAATGCCGCGATGCCGCCATAACCGGGTTCCCCAAACCCAAGGAGGGCACTAGCCTCATGCCACATGACGAAGAAAATGAGAAGTGGAATGCAAAGGCCAAAAACATTCTTTTTAGAGGCATTTGCAAGGATGTGTTTAATCGCGTCCGGAACCACAAGAATGCCCATGATCTATGGGATAACATTTGTGCTCTCCACGAGGGAACCAAGAGTGAGCGTGAGGAGAGATATCATTTAGTTATGCAAAAACTTCATTCATTTGATATGCATGCTAATGAAAGTGCAAATGAAATGTACTCACGCTTGAATGTTCTTGTAGAAGAACTCAATGGACTTGGCCTCACACAAATGCAACCATCCGATGTTGTGAGGAAGATTCTTTGTGTCCTTCCAATTGAGAAGTATGGACACATCGTGACGATGTTACATCAAGGTGATCTTTCCACCGCTACACCAACTCAAATCTTGGGAAAGATGAATGCGCATGAGATGTACATGCACATCACACCAAGTGGTGGCTCCTCCACCGACAAGAAGAAGGACTTGGCCTTCAAAGCTAGCCATGACAAGAAGGGCAAGTCCAAGGCTATTGTGGTGCACCATGAGAGTTCAAGTGATGAAGAAGATGATTCCAACCTTGCTCTCATGGTGAGAAGAACCACCAAGATGTTGAAGAAGCTTCACAAGAATGGAGTCAACTTTGACTCAAGAAAGAAGAAGTTCTTCACAAGTTGCAAGAGGAGGCCAATCTCCGAAATGGATTGCTACAATTGCGGTGAGCTTGGCCATCTTGCTCATCGATGCACCAAGCCCAAGAAAGAGAGCTACAAGAACAAGAACAAGGGCAAGAAGTATGACTCATCAAGTGAAGATGAGAAGAAGGATGAAAAGCCCTACTACAAGAAGGATGGCAAGAAGAAGAAGCAATACCACAAGAAAGGTGGGAAGGCTTACATTGTTGGTGATTGGCTCACCGACATTGACTCCTCCAGTGGCTCATCAAATGAAGATAGTGATGATGAGAAGGAGAAGGTGGCCGCTCTAGTCATTGGCTCCTCTACACCACCACCACCACCACCACCATCGCCATCATCATCTACACACCTATGCCTTATGGCCAAGGGTGACCGAAAGGTACAAAACGATGATGACTCTAGTGATAGTGATAGTGATGATGAATTTGAGGCACCTACTTATGATGAGCTTGTGAAATTGCTAAACGACTACTCTAAAATCATAAGAAAGACTAGAGCTAAAAATGAAAAGCTTGTTGATGAAAATGAATCTCTTGTTGAGAAATGTGATCATGCTATTCGTGCTAGTGATGAACTAAAAGATGAACTTGCAACTATGTCATCCACTATCAAGGAGCTCAAGTCCTCTAACAAGGAGCTCAAAGCTAAAAATGAAAAACTTGATAAGATGCATAGTGACTTTACCACTAGTTATGCTTTGCTAAAAGAACAATACACTCAAGTGAAAGTTGACTATGATGCTCTCACCATTTCTTATGATATGCTTTCACATGAGACACATGATGCTCCTAACCTTGTTGTTAAGTGTGACATAGCAACATCTTGTGAGGACTTGGTTAGTGAGCATGATGAGCAAAGAGCTAGTGGCAAAGGCAAGAGTGTGGTTGTGGCCGATCACTATGATGATTACATCAAGATCAAGAATGAGAATGACAAGCTCAAGAGGGAAAAGGAACACCTCACCACCGGATTGAGGAACTTCACAAATGGTCAATGTCTTCAAAGTGAGCTTCTCAGGAACACCGTCATGAAGACAAATAGAAATGGTATTGGGTTTCTTGAAGAGAAGATGAAGCAACGCAAGAGCATCACTAAGCCAAAGAAGAAGAAGATTAGAAGATGCTATGAGTGTGGAAAGGAAGGTCACTTTGCTCATGATTGTGAAGAGCCAAAGCCCACACCCTTGCCCAAGCATGCTAGGCCCTTTGCTTTCAATGCTCACTACATGCTTAGACAAGACTCTAGTGGCAAGATGAAAGTTATGTTCATGGGGCCTCCTAACAAGAATAGGCCAAAGCAAATTTGGGTTGCAAAGTCACTAGTAGAGAAGGTTAAGGGACCGCAACAAGTTTGGGTCCCAAAAGCTCAAGCTTGATTTCTTGTGTGTGTAGGTGAACTACAAGACCGGTGGATCACATTGGGTAATTGATAGTGGTTGCACTCAACATATGACCGGCGATCCCCGGATGTTCACCTCACTAGAAGAGAATGTCAATGACCAAGAAAAGATTACATTTGGTGACAATTCAAAGGGCAATGTCAAGGGATTGGGCAAAGTGGCTATATCAAATGATCATACCATCTCCAATGTGCTTCTAGTTGCATCATTGAGCTTCAACTTGCTATCTGTTGGGCAACTATGTGATCTTGGCTTTCAATGTTTGTTCACCGACAAGGAAGTGGTTGTGACCAAGAAAGATGATACACAAGTGATATTCAAGGGCTTTAGATACAACAATCTCTATCTAGTGGATTTCACCTCCGAAGATGCCAACTTGAAGACATGTTTATTCACTAAGCAATCACTTGGTTGGCTATGGCATAGAAGATTAGCACATGTTGGAATGAACACTCTCAACAAGCTATTGAAGAAGGATTTGGTTAGGGGCTTGAAGGATGTCAAATTTGAGAAAGACAAATTGTGTAGTGCATGTCAAGCCGGCAAGCAAGTTGCAAATACCCATCCAACCAAAGCCTCTGTGTCAACATCAAGAGAGTTAGAGCTACTTCACATGGATCTATTTGGACCAACAACATATGCTAGCTTGGGTGGAAATCTCTATTGCCTAGTGATTGTTGATGACTACTCTAGATACACTTGGGTATTCTTTCTTCATGACAAATCCGAAGCAACCCCTTCATTCAAGAAGTTTGCCAAGAGAGCCCAAAATGAGTTTGACTTGAAGATCAAAAGATAAGAAGTGACAATGGAAGAGAGTTTGACAACACCCACATTGAGCAATATTGTGATGAAGTTGGGATCAAGCATGAAGTCTCCGCAACCTACACACCACAACAAAATGGGGTAGTTGAGAGGAAGAATCGGACACTAATCACCCTAGCAAGGACAATGTTAGATGAGTACACTACACCGGAAAGATTTTGGGCGGAAGCAATCAACACCGCTTGCTATGCATCAAATCGGTTGTTCCCCCATCATCTCCTTGGCAAGACCCCCTATGAGCTACTCAACAACAAGAAGCCGGATATATCATTCTTTAGAGTGTTTGGGTGCAAATGCTACATCTACAAGAAGCGCCAACACCTAGGGAAGTTTCAACGCCGATGTGATATTGGTTTTCTTGTTGGTTACTCATTGAAGTCCATAGCATATCGAGTATTCAACCATGCCACTGGGATGGTAGAAGAAACATATGATGTGGAATTCGATGAATCTAATGGCTCTCAAGGAGAGCATGAAAATCTTGATGATGTAGGTGATGAACCATTGAGGGAAGCAATGAAGAACATGCCGGTTGGAGCCATCAAGCCTAAAGATGATGATGATGATGTGCAGGTCATTGACAAGCCATCCTCATCCAATGTACCACATGATGATGACAAAGATGGGAGAGATCCATTTGAAGATACGCATGTCTCCCATGATCAAGTGGTGGTACAAGCTCAAGATGTTGATGCTCCACAAGCGGCCCCTCAAGTGGTTGATCAAAGGACTACTCCTCTACTACAAGCTCATCCTCAAGAACTCATCATAGGGAGTCCAACAAGGGGTGTAATGACTCGATCTCAAAAAACTTGCTTTATTTATTGAACATCACTCCTTTGTGTCTCTTGTTGAGCCTACCATTGTAGATGAAGCTCTAGGTGATCCAGATTGGGTGAATGATATGCATGAAGAATTAAACAACTTCACCTGCAACCAAGTTTGGACACTTGAAGAGCGACCCAAAGGCGCAAGAGTCATTGGAACCAAATGGGTGTTTAGGAACAAGCAAGATGATCAAGGCAATGTTGTTAGAAACAAGGCAAGGCTAGTTGCAAAGGGGTTCTCTCAAGTTGAAGGTTTGGATTTTGGAGAGACCTTTGCACCGGTTGCAAGACTCGAAGCCATTCGTATCCTCCTTGCATATGCATCACATCATGACATTAAATTATACCAAATGGATGTGAAAAGTGCATTTTTAAATGGCTTCATAAATGAACTAGTCTATGTTGATCAACCTCCCGGGTTTGAAGACCCTAGATATCCTAATCATGTTTATAGGTTGTCCAAGGCGCTATATGGGCTCAAGCAAGCCCCTAGAGCTTGGTACGAGCGCCTCCGGGACTTCCTCATTGAGAAGGGCTTCACCATTGGGATGGTTGACACCACACTATTCACCAAGAAGCTTGATAGAGAAATCTTCATTTGTCAAGTCTACGTTGATGATATCATCTTCGGGTCAACAAATGAAGCCTATTGCAAGGAATTTGGTGACTTAATGTCGAAGGAGTTCGAAATGTCCATGATTGGAGAGCTCACATTCTTCCTAGGCTTCCAAGTCAAGCAATTGAAGGAGGGGACTTTCATATCTCAAGAGAAGTATACAAAAGACCTCCTCAAGTGCTTCAACATGGATGATTGCAAGCCTATCAAGACTCCAATGCCAACAAATGGACATCTCGACCTAGATGTGGGAGGTAACCCGGTTGACCAAACTCTCTACCATTTTATGATTGGTAGCTTGTTATATTTGACCGCATCTAAGCCCGACATCATGTTTAGTGTGTGCATGTGTGCTCACTTTCAAGCCGATCCTAGGGAATCACATCTCATAGCGGTGAAGAGAATCCTTAGGTACCTAAAGCACACCCCAAGCTTTGCCCTTTGGTATCCCAAAGGAGCTAACTTCCAACTCGTTGGGTATTCCGATTCGGATTACGCGGGTTGCAAAGTAAATAGAAAAAGCACATCCGGAGGGTGCCATTTGCTTGGGAGATCACTAGTTTCATGGAGTTCGAAAAAGCAAAATAGTGTGGCCTTGTCTACCGCCGAGGCGGAATACATAGCCGCGGGTGCTTGTTGTGCACAAATCCTTTATATGAATCAAACCCTTTTAGACTATGGTGTAGTTCTAGAAAGGGTACCTTTGTTGTGTGACAATGAGAGCGCGGTTAAGCTTGCTAACAACCCGGTTCAACACTCTCGCACAAAGCACATAGATATTCGCCATCACTTCCTTAGAGATCATGTTTCAAAGAAAGATATATCCTTAGAGGGAGTTAGAACCGAAGATCAATTGGCGGATATCTTCACAAAACCCCTAGATGAAAACACTCTTTGTAGATTGCAAAGTGAGCTAAATGTGCTTGATCTAAGTAACTTTGTCAAAAGGTGAAAGGGGGTTGTCTTTGCATTGCATTGTATCATATGCCATGTTCAAATTATGCTATGCACATAGGCTTGTCAGATGTGGTGAAGATAACCGCCCTAAAAAGCATGTGAAGAAGCTTACCCATGAGCAAACTTGACAAGCAACCTAGATTCAAATTCCGTATTGCATTGACAATGAATGGTTGTTGCTTTGTCGTTTCTTTTCGGTTATGTTTTGAGCAACCGCTGTGTTCGTCCACCGCTAGGGGGAGCATTTGAAGCTCCTAATGGTTAAGTCCCCTAGTTTTGGTGGCCACATGTTGTCTCCTTGAGGTTTATCGCCTATTTTCTCTAAAAATGATATGTAGCCTATGGCAAAATATTTATAAAATTGAGGGTTTATGCGAGGATGCTCATTCTAGGTTCCAACTGGTGTTTATTTGCCTCTTATTTGAGTTGGAACTTGGTTGGGAAAGGGAGTCGCAACAGAAATCTTCGAAACGAGCCAAAGTGCAGCATCGGACGCAACATCGGACGCTGGTTCCAGCGTCCGATGCGCCCACTGTACACAGCCCCGGCTGGAACAGTGTTGGCGTCGCGTCCGATGCAAACTCAATGGAGCGTCCGGTGCCTCATCGGACGCTGCCCAGCGTCCGATGCTGAGGCATAGGACGCGTCCGATGCAAAAATGACATTTATGGAGCTCTCTGGACTGGCATCGGAGCCTCCGATGCATAATCATCGGCGCGTCCGATGCCCCTTTAAGCGGCGCAATAGGTTCTTCTTTGACATCTGGGACCCACACGTCATCCCAATCCTTGTCGTCCAGCTCTCGCCGCCGCCGCCGCTCTAACCCTAATCACCTCCTCGCGCTCTCTCCCCGACCGGCCGCCGAGACCCTCGCCGCCGGCCGCCGTGCTCCTCTGCGCCCGCAGCCAATCCTATTCGCCGGCCGCTGCACCCCCGCCAGCCGCCGCCTGTCCCACAGCGTCCACCCCTGTGCGCGAGCTCGCCGGAGACCCTCCATCGCTCTCGCCGGTGTCCTCGCCATCGTCCCCGAGCCTACTCCGCCGGAGGTCCTCTCCATCGTCCCCGAGCACCTCCCTCCATCTCCGGCGATCTCCTCGACCGATTCTCGCAGTGAGCACCAACCCCCTCTCTTTCATATACCTTGCCCATAAGGTGCTCGACGATATGCCTACATGACTGTAACATCACGTTTTGATCCCGGTTTCGGCCGTTGTTCTTACAGTCCCCTCGGTGTGTCGTGTGGACCTCGGAACGTCAGTGCTTCCCTCTTGCTTGGGTCGTCTCGTCGTTCGTCAGGTAGCGAAGCCCTCTCTATATCTTATCTCCATTGCTTTGCTTCCGATAGGATCTCTTATCCCTAGATTATATGTTTCTTATATATCCTATCTATTCTCGCAGCGACTCAGAGTCCGTGGCAGTTTTCAGCGTGTCACTCTCAGCTTGGCAGTTGTTTGGCAGTTTCAGATAACCCGGGGCCAAGCCCGCGGGTACGGATCGAGGCCAAGCCTCGCGAGTGACAGCGGCAGAGGTTCTCAGTGTCAGGGGGAGTTTCTTTGTCACCTCTTTCAGCGTCAGTTTCTCTGTTCTTGTCAGCCATGCCGCGCTGCAAGAATGTTGGTGGTGGCCCTGGGGACTCCCCTCCTCGTCCCCCTCCCGGTCAGCGGCCAGGGAAGGCGAAGTTGATCACGCGCAGGAAGCGCTCCAGAGCAGAGAGAGAGGCAGCTCAGGCCCAGGCAGTGGCCGATGCAGCCGAGCGAGTAGAGCAGGGAGGCAGTACAGGCGGACTTAGGATTGAGGACCAGTTGTCCCCCGAGCAGCGCAGGGCGATTGAGGAGGTTGAGCGGTTTCACCACTCTCCGACTGGCACGCTTATGGCTGCCGGTCGTCGAACGACGTTCACCTCGCCAGGAGTGGAGCCCGAGAGCTCAGGGCAGGGCCAGGCAGAGGCCGAGTCAGCAGAGGCACCTGAGGCAGAGGCTCCCGAGGCAGAGGCAGACGAGGCCGTTCGTGAGGAGGTTCCCCGGTGCCGGTCCATGCGTCGCAGGACGGCGGTGCCACCCCGACCCGACGTCCCTCTGCGGGGAGCACGTGCTCCATCGAGGCGTGCACCCCCGCCGATCCCACGGCCCGACCTCTGGGCTGCTACATGCTCACAGATTTAGGCTCTCCGACTAGTTCCAGTGGAGCAGTGGTTTCCCAGAGAGAGGCAGGAGCAGGCCAGTCCGGACTTCTTCACAGTGCTCCAGGAGGACTTCTACAGAGGTTACAGGAACGTCGGCATCTCCTTGTGTTCGCAGCGTGTCTGTCCCCTGGAGGCAGTTGTGGCAGCAGCAGGAGAGCAGATCCGCCCCATACTCACTTACCTACCTGCTCTAGCAGACCTTGTGGGGCGGTCTGGCTCGTACATCAAGGATTGGGTCTTCCAGTTCTACGCGTCACTATGGGTGCACCCGGACAGAGAGACCACAGAGTTCGCTTTTCAGGGGGAGCACTACAGACTCTTCTCGTCAGAGATCCGGTGTTGGTTCGGCTTGACACACTCTCAGACCCGGATCCACGACATGTGCTACGACCAGACGGAGCCACCCCGCCGCCCTCACGGTGGTGCCCAGCCGTCGACAGACCTGGTCCGCCCCTGCTTCAGTGAGCCCTTCGGTGAGGGTTCGAGTCGGGCACCTAGGGATCTCACCCCTACGACTCGGATCCTCAACGAGGTTCTCAGGCGGACCTTACTTCCTAGGGTTGGTTTCCGCGAAGGTCTGTCCTGTCTTCAGCTCTGGTTACTTGCTTACCTCGTCAGGTAGCAGGCGTTCGACGTCTGAGACGTCATTCTTTGCGAGATGGAGGACACCGTGGCAGAGGGCATCAAGGCCCGCAGGCAGCTTCCTTATGCCCATTGGATCTCCTACATTCTATGGAAGGTAGCTGTCACTACAGGAGGTCGTCCCGATGAGTCACTTACACACTCCGCGACCGTGTTCCCCGAGTATAACATGAGTCAGCTGTTGGGACACGGTCGGGATCGCAGGCAGCAGCAGCAGCAGCAGGACGCCCCGTCTAGCTCGCGCCAGAGGCCAGAGGTTCCAGAGTCACTCCAGGAGCAGGACGAGGCCGTTCGAGCACTTGCAGAGCAGGAGCTAGCGGAGTTAGAGGGCGAGGCCACCTTTGTTGCCGAGGACCCCACAGACAGCTCTGACGAGGACTACCAGCTCCCGCCCCGCTACCAGCCCAGAGCTCACGACTCTCAGGCCGGGCCGTCTGGTACTGCCTCCTCCGACCCAGCGCTACTTGCTATACTTGCACGGATGGAGGAGCAGCAGAGGACAGTCACTCAGGACGTCCAGCGGCTTACCCAGGAGCAGCAGAGGTTGGCCCAGGCACAGGCTCTAGCTCAGCAGCAGGCTCAGGAGCGGTCTGATGCTCTTCAGAGACAGATGCTGGCACTACAGCAGCAGACGCTCAGCTTCATGGAGCGTCTGGCCAGCGGACCTCCCAGTGGCAGTGGCAGCAGCCCCCTCCTCAGCACCAGATCCAGTGGCAGCCACCGGTACCTCAGCAGCAGCCGTTTGGTCCGTTGCCTCAGTTTCAGCAGTTGCCATCTTTTGGCCAGAGCTCCTCCCAGTTCACCACTTTTTCTACTCTGCCTGGAGGAGATCCTGTTTTCAGTCCTCTGCGCACAGGATTCACGCCACGACCGACGGATTCCCTGTATACGACTACTACCACAGTGACGAGGGATCTGTCGGCCTCCTTCAGTGAGCTTACTGGCTTCCCGACGCCTGACCTACCAGACTCTGTTCATACGTCTATGGCTCCTGTCACTTCCACTACTGAGACTCTTCCGAGTTCTGTAGCTTCTTCAGAGCAGACAGAGCCTGTTCAGTCCGTGCAGCCTGAGTTGTCAGCTATTCCAGAGCTTCCGCACTCTGATCCTCAGGTTGACACAGTTACCGGGACTATGACAGCTTCTAAGCAGGCAGAGCAGACAACGTCAGAGCAGCCCGAGCAGCCAGAGCAGTCAGTGCCCGAGACGACTCGGACCGCTTCTCCACAGCTTCCAGCTTCCGAGGGTCAGCAGGCTACCGGCACCACTTCTTCCGACTCAAAGGAGTACTTACAGCAGTTTGAGTTCTCTCAGCGCACTCCGGAGACTGCTCCTGACTCGTCTGCGCCACCTCCGCCCTCCGACGCTTAGCTTGGCGCTTGATGCCAAAGGGGGAGAGTGGCTGAGTATAGCGATAGGGGGAGCGATGTGAGAGGGTTTTGCGTCTTATGATTTGTTATATTCACATACGCTCTTTACTTATCGCATCTTTTGTGCATGTTTATGTGATATACTTGTGCTATGGACCTTGATGACATGTATGTGCTCCCTATGTTATCATATATGACATGTCATTTCGTTTCGCTCATTTACTTGCGCTTAATTCTCACTTGTCTATGTACATGAGCTCTTTTACTCTTGCACTTGTTTTTCACTCTAACTTGTTGAGTGCAGGATGATGACATGACATGTTTTGAACTTGCCCCTAATCAATTTCTCTTATTCATCGCAAGTTCATACATGTCATGATTTAAAAACCTCTTCTCTCTATACTCGATCTCGTGTTGTCATCAATCACCAAAAAGGGGGAGATTGAACGCATCTTGGCCCCTAGTGGTTTCGGTGATTGGATGAAACACAAGATTACTATGACTAACGTGTGTTTTGCAGAAAAAGGATTGAGTTAGGTCACGGTAATGGCGACGATACGGGCATATGGAGTTCATGCCCCTGGCGATGGATATCATTTCGGTTTTCAAAGGACGGACGACGAAGACGGTGGTAGACTAGGCTAAGTGTCATATGGTGTTGGAGGACAATTAGGTAGTCTTAGGTCTTTGTTTTTCCTTTGGCCGTACTATAAAGGGGAGCGTGAATGAGTAGCTTGACCTAGATAAGTCTATTGAGGTAGGTGTGGTGCACACTTGTTATTTCATAGCCCTAGGTAGCTCAGAGAGATGCCTTAAGTCGAGAGGATCAAAAGTCGTTTAGGCCGCGTCACGATCCGAGTTGAGTTTGCCCTTGTTATGGGCATCGGACGCTGGCCAGGTGAGCATCGGACGCGTTCGATGCCCACCTCGACTAGGGTTTAGTCTGGTGTGTGGCATCGGACGCGCCGATGTGTTCACATCGGACGCGCCCATGCCACTGTTCACGTGGGCGTGAACTGGAGGCCGCATCGGACGCAGGCATCGGACGCTGAGGGCCAGCGTCCGATGGCCATCCAGAGAGGTTCCAGAGAGGTCAAATCCACATCGGACGTGTCCGATGTGGTGGCATCGGACGCTACCCAGCGTCCGATGTCCCTTTAAACAGTCTGACAAGAAGGTACAGTAGACCGTTGGACGAGGTCATCGGAGCGTCCGATGCTGGGCATCGGCGCGTCCGATGCCCCCGCAGAATGCCTGTCTTGTGCTGTTTTTGGATGGCCGGTTGAGGGAGTATATATACTTCCTTCCCTCCATCCATTTGAGTGTTCTTGCCACTTTCATCAGCTGAGAAACACATTGTGAGTGTGAGTGAGTGCAAGAGCCCTAGTGAGGTTGAGTGATTTGCTAATTGTGAGAATTAGACACCTCCTAGTGAGAATTGAGTAGCAAGTGTGCATCCATCCATCTCTTTGGCCTTGTGTTGGTCAAGTGAGAGTTCTAGCTTGTTACTCTTGGTGATCGGCATCACCTAGACGGCTTGGTGGCGATTGGAAAGCTTGGTGATCATCTGGAGGCATTGTGGATGACCCAAGTCAAGTTGTGACCGGTATCAAGCGATTCACCGGGCCGGAGTGGCGAAGAATCAGCTCGTAGTGAGCACTTGATCCTTGCACGGATCACGGGGGAGCGATACCCTTGCGCGGGTGCTCCAACGAGGACTAGGGGGGTGTGCCGACACCTCGATACCTCGGCAAAAAGATCGTCGAGTCATCTCTACTCTCTTTACTACGCATTTACCTTTGAGCAATTCAATTCCGCATTTACTTGTTGTTCATTCATATTGAATTGCCATGCTAGAGTAGAAATGGTTTAGCAATTATCTTTTGTGTGGTTAATTCTTGTTATACACACTTCTAGGCACTAGGGGGTTAATTGGGCTTGATAGGTTTTAATTCTTGCAAGAAGTTTTAGAAAAGCCCAATTCACCCCCCCTCTTGGGCATCTTGATCCTTTCACACGTCTCTACTTGACCTTCACCTTGCCTTTGATCACTGTATCCGTGCTCGACACCTGCACAACATAAGCCAAAGAACATGCGCATTATCCCAGTTGACAATCACTCATCACTCAGAGACTCGGCATACACACATGTATCCGCAATCTCCCCCTTGATGAGTGCATTGTCAACTACCAACACAAATCATACTGGAATAGAAGAAGGAAGGAAGAAAGAAAGAGAGGGAACTCGACCAAATGACCCAAAAGCATAGCAAAGCCGAAGAAGGTCAAGTGGAAAGAGCAAAACGGCTTGGCTCCCAAAGACATGGGCAACGGCTCGACGCAACCAAGCAAAGCAAAGCTAGCCCTCAAGAAGAGGTAGGACAGGCTCAACACCGCTAGCAAGAAAACTCGATACCAATCGAAAGACCAACTGAGATTCAAGCAAAACAGAGCTAGCCCTCAAGAAGAGGCAGAACGGGCTCAACACCGCTAGCGAGGAAACTCGATACCAACTGTTATCAACTCAAGACCAAAAGAGTTCGATACCAATTGAAGAGCTGAAAATGTTTGCTAGTCCCTCAAGAAGGAGGCAAAGGCTCAACACAACTAGCAAACTCCCCCTCAACTAGTGCACACACCCCAAGGAGCTCTCATGATTTGTCAAAATATTCTCCCCCTTAGTTGAAAATGCACCAACAAGCAAATGTGCACAAGCACTCAAATTTCTACCCCTTGATAGAAAATCTCCCTTCAAAAATGCATGAGTTAAAATGCAAGTTAGCAGCTTCAGGAATATAATCAAGAGAGTGCGAGGATGCTCTACACAGTTCTGATACGATGACTCAACAACATCCATAAGCAGCTAGCAAAGGCTCTAACTGAGCACTAAATACGAAATATGAACATGAGAGCAAAGCGAGCAGTTTTCAGCCAGAAAGGTATTCACCATCAAAATAGCACAAAACATGTATAGACAGGAAATCAGACAAGTGCTAAACATGTATACAAGGTGAACTACCCCTAGCACAGTTCAATCGTCATGCTATAGAATGAAGCATAGACTTGTGTATCCAAATTTTATCGGAGTTACAGCGGTTAAATTACACAAGTTAAAAATTCAGCATGTGATTGCGAGAGGTTGAGAGCTTGTCATTGCCTAACTTTTCAACTGTGCGAAGCCTATGCAGAAGCAATCAGAAGCTTAAAGCAACAGTTTCGGTCATACACTACACAGCTCAAGTTTGACTCAAAGTGCAATGAGAAACAGTCTCAAAACTGTGATGTGCTGACAAGCAATCTCATCTCGATCTTTCCAATTCACTTAACTTGGTTCAAAATTAAAGCAGAATATGAACAAACCAAGCAAGTGAATGACTCAACACTAGAGACATAGCAACCTAGCATATATGAAGAGCACAAGTGATTTCAACACATTCTACACATGCTAGGTGCAAATCTCAATGGTGAACATGTTCAAGTTTTATGTTCATTAATCAGATTCACCATTCATAAAATAGCTCCGCTCACAACATGTAACAGTGATCAGAAAGAGCATAAGCTACAGCATCATCATAAAGCATCGAAGCAACTACTATACAGAGCATAGTCACATTCTAAAGATTATATATATGAAGCTCTGAATGTAAATATGCAAGATGAAATGCAAAAGATGCAAGAGAAAACCAAATGAAAGAAAAAGAGGAAACACACACCAAGCTCACCTCTCAACCTAGCAAAAGTTGATTGGTCCAAAGGCTTGGTGAAAATATCAGCCAACTGATGATGAGTATCGACATGGCGAAGGTCAATATCACCCTTCTCATAGTGGTCTCGCAGAAAATGAAAGCGCACATCAACGTGTTTGGTCTTAGAGTGCAGCACGGGGTTCTTAGCCACGCTAATCGCACTCGTGCTGTCACAAAACAAAGGAACACGAGAAAAGCTCAGACCAAAATCACGCAAAGTGGCCATCATTCAGAGTAACTAGGAACAACAGCTAGCCGCAGCAACATACTCAGCCTCCGTGGTAGACTGGGTGACACTAGACTCCTTGCGAGAAGATCACGAAACAAGAGAAGAACCAATAAACTGGCAAGTCCCAGAAGTGGACTTGCGATCAATGCGACATCCAGCAAAATTGGCATCAGAATAACCGCAAAGGGAGAGGTTGGAGGAAGCAGAATACCAAATCCCAAATTCTGGAGTTAAGGATAAGTACCTCATAATGCGCTTGATCGCCTGATGGTGCGAGGTGCACGGCGATGACTGAAATCGCACGCAAAGACACACCGCGAACTGAATGTCCGGGCGTGTCGCCGTCAGGTACAGCAGCGACCCGATCATACTCCGGTACTCCTTCTGGTCCGGAGCTTCTCCATCCACATCCGCATCCAGAGCCGTCATGGTCGACATGGGTGTTGGAAGAGGCTTGGCCTCACCCATATCGAATTTCTTCAAGATATCCTTAGTATACTTACCCTGGTGCACGAACGTTCCCTCTCAAGATTGCTTAATTTGCAATCCGAGGAAAAACGTCAGCTCGCCCATCATGCTCATCTCAAATTCCTTGCTCATAGTATCTGCAAACTTGGCAACCAAAGCGTGAGAAGAACCACTGAAAATGATATCATCCACGTAAATCTGGACCAAGAGAGTATCATTGCCTTGCTTGAGGAGAAAGAGCGTTTTATCCACACATCCCATTTTAAAACCCTTAGCAAGCAAAAAGGTTTTCAACCTATCATACCAGGCTCTAGGGGCTTGTTTCAAACCATACAAAGCTTTGTGGAGTTTAAAAACATGGTTTGGAAACTTGGGATTTTCAAAACCGGGGGGTTGTCTTACATACACCTCCCCTTCTATGTAACCATTTAAGAAGGCACTCTTGACATCCATTTGAAAAAGTTTAAACCCTTTGGATGTAGCAAAAGCCAAGAGTATCCTAATCGCCTCCAAACGAGCTACAGGAGCAAAAGTCTCCTCATAGTCTATCCCCTCCTTCTGACTATACCCCTGGGCTACAAGTCTGGCCTTGTTTCTCACAACATGGCCATCCTGTCCTTGTTTGTTTTTGAAAACCCATTTCGTCCCAATTGGGTGACACTCAGAGGGAGGAGAAACTAGAACCCAAACTAGATTTCTTTCAAAATTTTCTAACTCCTCATGCATGGCATTGACCCAATCTGGATCCGTCAAAGCGTGTCCAACATCTCGGGGTTCAAAATCAGCAACAAATGCAGAATGAGCAAAGTGAGAGATATGTTGTGACCTTGACCGAGTGACACGTTCGCCGATGCTGCCAATCATCTGCTGAGGCGGGTGTTGGCGCTGAATGTGTGGTGGCGCCTCCCTTGCCGAAGTGGCCTCCCCCTCAACAACAGTTGGTGCCTCCTCGGGTACAAAAGGTACCGCTCGAGGTGGCAGATCCCACGGCCCCAAGTCGAAGAAGAGGGATCAGGGCCGTGAGCCGTAGTCGAGGCCGCTCTTTGCGGCTCTGCAGGTGGAGGTGGTGCTAGATCATCTATCCCTTCAGCACCCTCTTCCTCATCATCGAAAAGAGGTTCGCCAACCTCATGATCACCTGCACGCTCAAAACGAGAAGAAGGACAAACTATGGTCTCGTCGAAGGTGACATCGGATGTCTCCATGACTCGGTTAGTGTCAAGGTTAAGTACACGATAAGCACGAGTGTGAGCGCCATAACCCAAAAACACACCGTCAGAAGATCGAGACTCAAATTTGTCCAGGTTGTCTTTCTTAAGTATAAAACAGTGGCAACCAAAAACTCTAAAATAACTCACCTTGGGCAGTTTTCCAAAACGCAACTCATAAGAAGTCTTTTTCAAGAAAGCTCGGAGAAAAATGCGATTGGAGATATAGCATGCAGTGCTCATGGCTTCAACCCAATATCGCCTAGGAGTCCTATACTCATCGATCATCGTCCTGGCCATCTCTACAAGGGTCTGATTCTTCCTCTCTACAACACCATTTTGTGGAGGCGTGTAGGTAGAAGAAAACTGATGCTCCAAACCCAGAGAGTTACAAAACTTCTCAAAATCCAAATTCTTGAATTCGGAACCATTATCACTCCGAATTGCTTGCATTGAGTTCATAGGGAACTCATTCTGAAGATGCAAAATCAGATTGCGAGCAAAGAAGAAAGTCTCGGTCTTCTCTGCTAAAAAGAAGACCCACGAATATCTCGAAAAATCGTTGACAACAACAAGCACATACCACTTCCTCCCAACCGAGCTGACCCGAGCCGGACCAACAAGGTCCATGTGCAAAAGCTCTCCAGGGCGCTTAGTCATGACCTGAGTCACTGGATGGTGGGGAGCGGCTACCATCTTCCCATGTCTACAAGAATGGCAAACAAGATCCTTCTCCATGGACAACTTGAGCAATCCTCGGATTAAGCCAAGTGAGCTAAGTCTTGCAAGCAAGTCAAAGCTCAGGTGACCGAGTTTCCTATGCCACTTCCAAAGATCAGAGGAGGAAGGTCCAGCCAAAAGACAACGAGAAATTCCAAACGACTCCGAGAAATCCGCACGAAAGACTTTTCCAAAGGGCGAAATCACACATACAAGATTGCCCTGAGGATCCAAAATGCGACTGAGATTCGGTTTAAAACGAATCTCATAGTCATCATCAAAAAGTTGCGAAACAGAAAGAAGGTTAAAATGCAAGTTTGAAACAAGAGCAACATCGCACAACACAAAGTGCTTATTAACTCGCACCGACCTACGAGACAATACCTTACCTTTGCTATTGTCACCGAAGGTGATAAACTCCTTTCCGGCGACCGGAAGACTGGAGAACCACTTGGCGTTTCCGGTCATGTGCCTCGAACACCCAGAATCCACCAACCAAACGTTCTCCAATCGTTTTACCTACATCAATAAAAAGACATAGGTTGAGCATACGGGCCAACACTGGGGTTAGTGAAGTAGGGAGAATACCAGTGTTGGGCCGGCTGCTCAAAAGAACGGTTAGCAGAAAAACCATTCCTAGCACGCCTACGGGAAGAGCGATCACCACGTAGATGAAAACGTGGTCCGCTAAGGGAGGAGCGTCCATCGCGATACTTGAAACGCGGTGGGGGAAAACGCTCAACTACAAAGCCACCGCCACGGGGTCCATAGCCTACACCTGCAGGCTCCCGTCGGGCACGTCCTCTCCGCTGCCTAGGCCTAGGAACTAGAGGTTCTGGACCTCTAGGCCTAGCAGCACGCCTCTGAACTTTCGGCACATGTACATCATGGAAAGGATGGTACATGTCCGTGTTGTTCATCTCCTTTGCGCGGCGCGCATCTCTCTTGCGCCGAAAGCAAAACTCAGTCAAGTGTCAATCTCTCCCACAATGCTCACAATGGTACCTCACCGCTCTCAAAGGGGGTTGTTGGTACTCACGGTAGTGGGTGTGGATCACTTTGCCCTTTTGTGGCATGAGCTCCTCCTAGATGGGTGGCATGGTGTCTAGTTTGTTCTTGAGGTGGTTTGGTTTGGGAGCCCACGGTTGTTTCTTGGGTGGAGCTCTCAGAGTTTCAACAAAGAACCCATCCTTAGTGTTAGGCTTGAGAGGCTCTTTGGGTGGAATCTTGGTAAGCTTGGGAGTAGTGGTGGAGTTGGGCTTCTCACATGGGTTTAGACCACTCGACTCTCCAATCTTGCCAAAACATGAAACATCAACACCCGGAGCAAAACCTACACCAGGACCTCCAGCAGCCCGCTTGAATTGGGAGATCATCATCCCGAGCTGTGGCTCACCACTCGACACCCATGACAAGATGGTACGAAGGTATGTGTTTTCCTCCTCGGTTTGCATCTTGTCATGCTTCACGTTCGCAATCTCCATCTCCAAACCCTCACAAAGAACACACCTAGCCACACATGTGCTACCTGAGTTGGCCTCTTCAAGAGACACAATCTTGGCATTCTTCTCTGCCAACTCAGATTGCAAGCCCGCACAGGACTTGCACGCACCCAACAGCGAGGATCTAGCCTTCAGCTCATCCACCTCTCCTACCAACACAGCATACTTGCTTCTCAAAGTGAGAAGGTCAGTCATGTGTGCGGTGCACATCTCACACTCCTCCTCATCGGTAACAACTATGGTGGACTTGATAGATTCATGTTCCTTCACCGTATCCTGCCACTTCTGCCTAAACTCCTTGCGCTCTCTAGTAGCACGCCTAAGCAACTTATGCTGACTAAGGAGCGTGGTAGTAAGTTTCTCGACCTCAGCAGAAAGCTCGTCGGGGGTCTAAGATACCTGGGAGGTTTCGTCGTCGTCGTCGTCGTTCCGAGGAGTGTCCTCCAGCTCGTCGTCGACCTCCTTGCCGAGGGCCATGGTGCAGAAACCCTCGTTGTTGGCGAAGAAGTAGAGGCCGTTCAGCTTGTCCTCAATCCTCTTCTTCTTCTCGGACTCGTCGTCGCTTGAGCCAGTGGAGTCATCATCCGAGTCATCGACGTCGCTGAGCGTGGCGAAGAAAGCACGCTGCTCAGCCTGGGCCTTCTCCAAGTACTTCGTCTTGATGTACTCCTTGTCGAAGCTGCCCTTCCGCTTGTGCTTCGCGGGAACGTACTTTTCCTTGCGCTTGCCGGAGTCGTACTTGTGCCCATGATCCGCCTTGCTGAAGGTCTGCTTGTTCTTCTTCGGGCAATTGGCGATGAAGTGATTGGGGTCACCGCACTCGAAACATCCCGAGCGTCGTCCTCCGCGGCGATGGTTCATGCGGTTGTTGTGGAACCACGAGAACCGGTTGGCGAGCAATGCCAACTCGTCATCCCCATGAACTCCAACTGTTCCTCTGTGACAGAAAGAAGAGAAGAGAGTGCAAAGCCTCCAGAGGGGTTATGTGACACCCCAATTTTAAGAAAAAAATTGGAGCACAATATATGTATGCCAGGATCAATTTTCATACATATATCCACATCATCGTAAATATCAAAACAATGCTTTTATTAATATATCGAACTTTATTACAAAAATGACCCTCGGGTCTAAAAGAAAAGTATAGACTCTCAGTCTAACTCTAATGTAGACTCGCGAAAACTGGACGCCATCTCCACAGGAAGGTAGACCGGGGGCTGCGCCATCCTAGTACAGGTCGTCTGGGTCATATCCATCGTCTTCTGGGTACAAGTTGTCGGGGTCGTATCCGCCGTCTTCTGGGTACTCCTGCTCCTCGTCGTAGACTCCAACGTCTGGGTGGGTAGCAGGGGGTTCAAAGAGGAAGGGTGAGTACATCGAAATGTACTCCACAAGTGTAGAAAATAAATGCTTATGAGGCTTATAACAAAGGTAGGCTGACTCTGTTTATAAAACATCAATCATTTTAAATAAACTAAAAAGAAAACTATTTTATTTTATGAACTAAAACAGATTAATGATACTACTAATTAATTTAATAATATCATTAACCAATTATGGAATTTATTAAACATTTAAATACATTTTTAAAACAAAAGAGACTCCATTTCCTCTCTGCTAGGGTTAAAACCGAATTAACCGTAGATTGAAGGGGTTCGATCGGGAGATTGCACAGACTCAAAGAATAGTAGATTAATTATGCACAAGTACAGGGTCTAGATCGAAAACTGCACTGGTCGGGTCTTTACCTTGCCGACGTGGACGCTGACCGCCACGTGGCGCACATGGATTGGAAGAGGATGCTGACGTGGCGATTTTGCTGACCAGGATTGACTTGGTCAAGATGGGATCTGGACCGTCTGCTGCTGATCGGACAGTACTGGGCGGTCTCCCTCCCACTGCTGCTGTTCCCCAGGAAGGCAGAGCCCCCCGACGGCGGCGCCTCGCTGGCGCCGGCTGGATGGGTGCTCCGGCGAGCTCCGTAATCTGGCGAGCGGCGGAAGGAGGTGCGGGTGACGATGCGATCTCGCTGATCGTTTCGTGGGTGCCGGAAAGGAGCCGACGACGTCCAGCGGAGAGGACAGGCGGGCTCGGCCGGCGGTGGCCGTGCGCGGAGGTGGTGATGTGGGCACGGTATGAGGGCGAAAAGGAGTTGGACGGACGCGACGTTCCCTTTCGGTGCCAAAGGAGGAGTCGGTGAGGAGTTTGACGTCATATGCAGATGGATGAGCTCGACCTGAGCTCGTCCATGGCTGCGGTGGTGCGGCCTGCGGCTCGGGTACGAGGAGGGGGACCAGGGGAGGGGCGAGGCGGATGCGGCGTGGGGCTGCGGTTCCGGAGGAGCCCGTGGTGGTGCCGGAGGCGGTCCCTCGGAGGGAGTCGACGTGCTCCAATCGGCCGTTCATGGCGGCGGCGGCAGCTGCTTGCGGCGCTGCGGTGAGGGAGAGGGAAGGAGCACTCGAGAAGGGAGATGTGGAGGCGGTCGCGCGGTTTCAGAGTTCAGAAACCCTAAATAGGCAGAGAGGAAAGGGTGGCGGCGTGAACGAGCTCTGCAGATCGATCGAGAGCGGAGGGGCGAGCGCTGGCTGTATCGCGCGAAGGGCGGAGGGAGGTTGGGGACGACACCTGACAGCTGGGTCCCGCTGGTCAGTGTGAGGGGAAGGGCGAGCGGCTCAGGTGGGCCGGTCTGCTGGCTTCCGCCGGCTAACGAGGGAGAGAGGGGCGTTTGGGCCGCCGCGGTGGTGCGGGAGGAGGCAGGCCGCGCTGCTGCTTGCGGGCCGGCGCAGAGAGGAGGGGGCGAGTGCAGGGTCGTGGGCCAGGCTGGAAACGGTGAGGCAGAGCGGGCCAGGGGAAAAGCGGGAGGGGTGCGGGCTGCTGCGGGGCCGGCGGGAAAAGTAGAGGGGAGAGGGGTGAGCTGGCCGAAAGCGGAGAGGGAGAGAAATGAGGGTTTTGCCCCTTTTTTCTGATTTCTTTTCTTTTTCAAAACTTTTGCAAACTCTTCTAAATTCAAAGGTTTTTGAAACCAAACTGTTTGTAATTTTTTCAAATTATCCCCAAGGTTTTGAAAATAAAACTTTGGGTTTACTATTCATAAAATTTTGTAAATCCTTTTTATTTACTTTCTAAATAGAGCAAAAATCGATTCGTCGTTTAAACGGGTTTAATAAATTCTTTTTCACCCATTTGAGAATATGCAACGGCATGAATGCAACATACCATTTGTAAAAAATTTCATCTATCTAGGATTTTGCCATTTCCTAATTAAATTCTAATTTATTTTAATTATTTTAAAAATCAGGGTGTTACAAAACTACACCCTTAAGTTGGAATCTCATCCCGAGATTCGGGGAGGCTACAGTCAATACAAAGAAGCAAATCAAACAAGTGCACAATAACAAAATCAAACAACCTAGCCTACTCACACTCACGTTAGCAACCGTTCTAGCGTAAAAGCGCTCGGGGTCAAAACCTAATGATGATGGGTGGGGTAAACGATCTTCAAATCTTCGATCTTCTTAGTGTGATGATTCTTCTGCTGATGTAGAATCTTCTCCAATACTCGTGGTAGGTCTTCATCATCTTCGTTGGTCTTGGAGAGCGAAGAGTTGCGTTAAAAGTTTTATTTAAAGAAAGCATTAAGGAAGAAGGCCAGACTTTGTTTTTGACAAAATAGTTTTTAAAAGACGACCATTGCTACCTAGGTTGACGTCCTACGGTCAACACAGCTTTGATACCACTCTGTGACACCCCAATTTTAAGAATAAAATTGGAGCACAATATATGTATGCCAGGATCAATTTTCATACATATATCCATATCATCGTAAATATCAAAACAATGCTTTTATTAATATATCGAACTTTATTACAAAAATGACCCTCGGGTCTAAAAGAAAAGTACAGACTCTCAGTCTAACTCTAATGTAGACTCATGGAAACTGGACGCCATCTCCACAGGAAGGTCGACCGGGGGCTGCGCCATCCTAGTACAGGTCGTCTGGGTCATATCCATCGTCTTCTCGGTACAAGTTGTCGGGGTCGTATCCGCCGTCTTCTGGGTACTCCTGCTCCTCGTCGTAGACTCCAATGTCTGAGTGGGGTAGCAGGGGGTTCAAAGAGGAACGGTGAGTACATCGAAATGTACTCCACAAGTGTAGGAAATAAATGCTTATGAGGCTTATAACAAAGGTAGGCTGACTCTGTTTGACTCAAGCGCCTAAAGCAACACATCCTATTAAATCCTATTTCCTATGCACCTATTTACTACGTTATATCCACAGTCTCCAACAGAACAGTAACCACACTCGGAGTCGCACAGAGCAAACCACGCTCGGAGTCACACCGAGCAACCGTACTTGGAGTCGCACCAAGCACCCACAACTGAAGTCCATCAGGCAACCGCACCTGAAGTCCATCAGATGACCCGAACCAGGCCGTTACAAGGAGTCCTATGGGTGTATTAGTTCCATACGTCACGACATAGAGAGCTACCTTCAGTAATAACACCAGGTCTGTGCCCGAGCCTGGGAATTGCTCCCGTACCAAGCAGTAATCCGCGTAGAAGAAACCTCTGTACCCATGTCATAAGGGACTAATGACCACATAAGGCTTCTCTAACGAACCAGACCCAAACCACCAACTAATCTCGAAGAAGTCCAAGCCGCTCATGACCGTGAGCACGGCTGATATATCAGTTTTACACTCTGCAGAGGTTGCACATCGTTACCCATAAGTCATGCGTTCCCCATCACGCTAAACATTGTCAAGGTGCACAGCGGGGTCACACTACAAGGCCTTTACAAAGCCCCTCCAAGCCTGTGTTACACGTACTCTAAGGATTCATCCCTGTACATAAGTCAATGACCCCAGGGAACCCCTCTTGAGCCACTATACAACCCCCGTGTAGCATAACTTGGAGGAAACTAATTAATTAGCCAGGTCCAACCCATCCAGATCTCATGGCTGCGCTGTTAAGCCGGGTTACAGGCTTTGAGAACCGGGTCCTAGGGATCCAGGCAGGATATGTCTAGCACAAGCCCAGAACCAAAACCAAAAACAGCTGCCGAGTCCCACGGCACAAAAACCACCATACGATCCATCCTGCCGGATATACCTACCCACCATACTACAAGAATTACCAACCCACATGTTCCATAGATCGTTAATCAGAATTAATTATTAACCATCCCAACCCAAGACAGCAAGTCTAAGCATGACTTCTACCCAACACATCCCAAACCAGGTGTCAAGGAAAATATAATCAAGTGCTAGTAAACCATATCATGGGGACTGCATGCATCTACAGGATCTAACTACTCTAAACTCAAAATAAAATAAATACAGGAGCAAGATGTTCAAGGACACTTGCCTTTTATGGGAAAACATGATACAACGCATACTCAGGCTCTTCGGGATCCATCGATGACTTTTCCTCTATCGCAGCAAACTTCGGCGCGCAAAACGTACAAACAAATATATACAAATAAATAAAAACAGTACATCAAACATTATGAAAACATACTAAAAAGGTTACTAAAGCGTAGGACATATTTCTACGATCGCGTGAGCGCAAAATCCGCTGAAAACGGAGCTACGGTTTGAAAGTTACGGGCTTTTGAAGTTTAGGGGCAATTTGGTAAATAAACAAAATTTATTTAATTAGTTTAATTAGTTTTCAAAATCAGAGAGTGAAATAAATTGTTTGATCCACAAAATCATTTTATTTGAGCTAAACAGATTTATTTGTAAACAAAAGCATTTTTAGAATTACTTTTACAAGCAAAACACATTAGTGGTATTTATGAAAAGGGTTTATAAAACATCAATCATTTTAAATAAACTAAAAAGAAAACTATTTTATTTTATGAACTAAAACAGATTAATGATACTACTAATTAATTTAATAATATCATTAACCAATTATGGAATTTATTAAACATTTAAATACATTTTTAAAACAAAAGAGACTCCATTTCCTCTCTGCTAGGGTTAAAACGGAATTAACCGTAGATTGAAGGGGTTAGATCGGGAGATTGCACAGACTCAAAGAATAGTAGATTAATTATGCACAAGTACAGGGTCTAGATCGAAAACTGCACTGGCCGGGTCTTTACCTTGCCGACGTGGACGCTGACCGCCACGTGGCGCACATGGATTGGAAGAGGATGCTGACGTGGCGATTTTGTTGACCGGGATTGACTTGGTCAAGATGGGATCTGGACCGTCTGCTGCTGATCGGACGGTACTGGGCGGTCTCCCTCCCACTGCTGCTGTTCGCCATGAAGGCAGAGGCCCCCGACGGCGGCGCCTCGCCGGCGCCGGCTGGATGGGTGCTCTGGCGAGCTTCGTACTCCGGCGAGTGGCGGAAGGAGGTGCGGGTGACGATGCGATCTCGCTGATGGTTTCGTGGGTGCCGGAAAGGAGCTGACGACGTCCAGCGGAGAGGACAGGCGGGCTCGGCCGGCGGTGGCCATGCGCGGAGGTGGGGTGGTGATGTGGGCACGGTATGAGGGCGAAAAGGAGTTGGACGGACGCGACGTTCCCTTTCGGTGCCAAAGGAGGAGTCGGTGAGGAGTTTGACGTCATATGCAGATGGATGAGCCCGACCCGAGCTCGTCCATGGCTGCCGTGGTGTGGCCTGCGGCTCGGGTACGAGGAGGGGGACCAGGGGAGGGGCAAGGCGGATGCGGCGTGGGGCTGCGGTTCCGGAGGAGCCCGTGGTGGTGCCGGAGGCGGTCCCTCGGAGAGAGTCGACGTGCTCCGATCGGCCGTTCATGGCGGCGGCGGTAGCTGCTTGCGGCGCTGCGGTGAGGGAGAGGGAGGGAGCGCTCGAGAAGGGAGATGTGGAGGCGGTCGCGCGGTTTCAGAGTTCGGAAACCCTAAATAGGCAGAGAGGAAAGGGTGGCGGCGTGAACGAGCTCTGCAGATCGATCGAGAGCGGAGGGGCGAGCGCTGGCTGTATCGCGCGAAGGGCGGAGGGAGGTTGGGGATGACACCTGACAGCTAGGTCCGCTGGTCAGTGTGAGGGGAAGGGCGAGCGACTCAGGTGGGCCGGTCTGCTGGCTTCGGCTGGCTAACGAGGGAGAGAGGGGCGTTTGGGCCGCCGCGGTGGAGCGGGAGGAGGCAGGCCGCGCTGCTGCTTGCGGGCCGGCGCAGAGAGGAGGGGGCGAGTGCAGGGTCGTGGGCCAGGCTGGAAACGGTGAGGCGGAGCGGGCCAGGGGAAAAGCGGGAGGGGGAGCGGGCTGCTGCGGGGCCGGCGGGAAAAGTAGAGGGGAGAGGGGTGAGCTGTGCTGAAAGCGGAGAGGGAGAGAGATGAGGGTTTTGCCCCTTTTTTTCTGATTTCTTTTCTTTTTCAAAACTTTTGCAAACTCTTCTAAATTCAAAGCTTTTTGAAACCAAACTGTTTGTAAATTTTTCAAATTATTCTCCAAGGTTTTGAAAATAAAACTTTGGGTTTACTATTCATAAAATTTTGTAAATCCTTTTTATTTACTTTCTAAATAGAGCAAAAATCGATTCGTCGTTTAAACGGGTTTAATAAATTCTTTTTCACCCAAATGTGAATATGCAACGGCATGAATGCAACATACCATTTGTAAAAAAATTCATCTATCTTGGATTTTGCCATTTCCAAATTAAATTCTAATTTATTTTAATTATTTTAAAAATTGGGGTGTTACAGGTTAGCAGAAGAGCCAGAAACCAAAGCCATCGACAGGCCAGAAGGATTTTCATAAGAAGCCCTCGCCTTAGCATCAATCTCACTGGACTTGAGCTTACTGAAGAGCTCGTCGCATGTGAGGGTCTCATAGTTAGGTGATTCGATGATCGCCTGAACCTTTGAGTCCCACACCGATCGATCAAGAGTATGCAAAAGCTTCAAAGCTCTCTCATGATCGTCGAAAGGCAACAGCTCCTTGTTAGCCCTCATCCTGTTGACAATCACCTGAAAGCGAGCAAATAAACTTTCTATGCTCTCACCAGGCATATGTCGAAAGTTCTCATACTCTCGCTTGAACGACTCGTAGAGACGGGTTTTGACTTGAGTGGTTCCCTCATGGAAACGCATGAGGGTAGCCCAAATCTCCCGAGCCGTAGCGAGGTGAGAAACGCGATCAAACTCAGACATGCTCAAACAAGAGAAAAGAGCATTACGGGCTCGGCTATTGGCATCGTGCTCATCGATCTCACGCTGAGTGACACGAGCAGCCAAGACCACATAGTCGGCAGAGTTGCAAATATCCCAAATAGAAGCACCAATACTCTGCAGATAGGCTGACATGCGTATCTTCCAATACGCATAGTTCGTCCCATAGAAAAACGGCGGTTTGCCCACGCCGCGATCCATGTCGCCTTCTGTGGATCTGGAACCGGCTAAGGTGGAAGATCCTTAACCCGCTCCGATACCAATTGAAGGACCGAGAATGCTAAAGCAAGGCGACCAGAGGGGGAGGTGAATGGGAGCTCAAAAATTTCTCTCGAAACTTTGGCTTTCTGTCCCCAAAATCAACCCCGAAAGCTACGAACGAAAACTGTGATGCCCACGACCCTTGGAAGAGGGTGGATGATCCCTAGGATCACAGCGAGGCACCACAAAGAAAGAACGAACAACACGCCAAAAACACCGGCACAAGTTCGACCCTCAAAAATCAAGTTCCGAGCGTAGATAGGTGACTACGTTGAGAGATCCCCAAATACCTGTGCTAACAAGTAGCAAAGATACCTAGAGAGGTTCCTTGATCAACTCTAGGGCCAAATGAGAAGTCCGGAAACCAAACGAAGAAGACGGGACAGTAAACGCACTAAACCGCAACAAGCAGCCGAATCCCGGACTGTCCGGCCCTGGGGTCCCGGACTGTCCGCGGCTACTGCGGACTGTCCGCCAGGCGATCCCGTACTGTCCGCCGGCTAAAAACACAAAACAGCAGTGTTGCTGCAAGTCCCCTGAACAGTCCCGGACTGTCCGCGGTTTATACCGGCGGACTGTCCGCCGGTCAACCGAGACCCAAAACTGCAGAGACTCGCGGCCACTGCTCTGGCCGAGTCCCCGACGCGCGGGCTGTCTGCGGGGGGAACGGCGGCCTGTCTGCGACCTCCCAGTGAGGGCGATTTCGGTCGCCTCTCACACAACTCTTCCCAAATCCGAATCAAAACTCAATCCCACGTTCCCAAACTTGGAGAGGATGATCACGAAATAGTTAGAAGACTATCCCCAAGAAATCGTCCGCTCAAATCGATTCAATCACCGGGAAATCGAAAGGGGAGGAGTATGAACAAAAAAGCGCCACGAAAACAAAATCAACCCGATCTACTTGTTCGTGAGGAGTTAGACAAATTCCTTCGGTGGAAATGATCTCCTCACTATAGAGAACAAGTTGATTCAAACGGATTTCGCAAACACGCAATAGAGAGGGAGATCGAGTGACGGGAAAATCACGGAGAAACGAAGAACGCGAAGAACACGAACAAAACGTGAATCAAGTCATCGATCTGCAACTGTGTGGCTACCACACGCTACAACAGTGAGATTATGGTCTCACTTCCTCAAAATCTCTAGTACACAGAGGTATGGTTCTCTGCGGATCTCAGCTAGCTACAGTAGGGGATTGGGAGAGCAGGAAACCCTAGAAGCAAAGAGCAAATGACTGAGATAGAATGAGAGGAGGGTGTCTCCCTCTACTTATCCTAATTCTAATTCCTACTCTACCCCTCACTAATTACAGAGCGAACCAGCTAAACCCTAGGGTTATTCTAGACCAACTCATGGTAGGTGGTGATCCGATGGCCACGCCCTCACAACTGGTAGCGTTGCCTCAACGCAACCTCACTGATTGCCGCCACGTGCCGCCACCGCTCTTCTTGTCCTTTTCCCGGACGTCGCACCCCCGGTTTTGTGGCCCAAACCGGGAAACTAGCCTTCACAGCCAACCCCCGGTTTTGAGGCCCAAACCGGGAAACCAGCCGACCTTCGCCTGAGTTTTGTGGCCCAAACTCAGCAAACCCGCAGCACCCAGGTTTTGAGGCCCAAACCTGGAAACCGTCCTCAGCCCGAGTTTTGTGTCCCAAACTCGGAAACCATCAGCGCCCAGGTTTTGAGGCCCAAACCTGGAAACCGTCCACTCGGTGGTTTTTCTGTGGCTCAACCATCAAACCGAGCCGTAGAAAGGATGCACCCCCCGTGCACCCCGTCCACCCGCAAGTCTTCGCTCGTCACTGTCCCAGGCTGTCAGCCACCACAGTTGATCCTCAGGCCACCGATCCTTCAGTCCAAGCCTCACGTCCGCCCTTCGCCACTCTCGGTCCATCGGCACGTCACGTCTCTACTTGACCTTCACCTTGCCTTTGATCACTGTATTCGTGCTCGACACTTGCACAACACAAGCCAAAGAACATGCACATTATCCCAGTTGACAATCACTCATCACTCAGAGACTCGGCATACACCCATGTATCCGCAGACTTCGCCTTCGCTCCTCGCCGCCTTCGCTCGTCTCCGACCAGGATCGTCACCGCCTTCGTTCGTCGCCGTCTTCACTCGTCGCCGTTGTCGCTCATCCCAACCTTCGCTCGTCGTCGCCGCCTTCGCTCATCGCCGTCTTCGCTCATCGTCGACCAGGCTCCTCGCCGCCTTTGCTTGTCTCCGACCAGGCTTGTCACCGCCTTCATTCGTCGTCGCCTTCGCTCGTCACTGCCGTCGCTCATCGTCGCCTTCCCTCGTCGCCGTCCAGGCTCAGGGACTTTGCCTTCGTTCGTCGCCGACCAGGCTCGGGGACTTCGCCTTCACTCATCACCAACCAGGCTCGGGGACTTCGCCTTCGCTCGTAGCTGCCTTCGCTCCTCGCCGTCTTCGCTCATCGTCGTCTTCATTCGCTGTCGCCATCATTCGTTGCGTTTTCGCTCGCTGCCTCCATCATTCGTCGCCATCTTCTGTTTCCTATGCAGAAGGTCATAGGTTCATCAACTCATCGCTGACCAGGTTCACCGACCTGATCTTCGCCCGTCGCCCAGGCTCGTTGGCCTGGCCTTCACTCGTCGCTGGAGTGCATCAGGTCGCTCCATGCTGTTCGAATTAGGGTGCTGATTTTGGGTAGCTCATCGGAGCACTTGCTAAATGCTCTACAAGCTCAGCACCACGTGTCTTCAACACCTACTCCCAAGCTCGGGGATTAAGTGGATACACTTCACCTTTCGGTGAATGTATTACTTCTTTTTCTTTGCAGCTCGACAATGGACTAGCACGGACTTGAACCCTGTGATTTGGTTTGGTTACATCTGAGAAAGGAAAGATTTCTATAGCTGCGTAAGCCCAAGAGCAGCTGGCCCTTATAAAATAATTGAGAAAATTAATGATAACGCATATAAACTTGAGTTGCCACCCGAATTCGGGGTTAGTCCTACTTTTAACATTGTAGATTTAAGACCTTATGTGGGCGAAGAAGATGAGCTTGAGTCGAGGATGACTCTATTTCAAGAGGGGGGATGATGAGGACATCACTCTTTCGGATGCAGCCAGTGATCCTACAACCGTTATGCAAGGACCAATGATCCGGGCTCGAATGCGCCAACTACACTTAATGGTGAGTGTTGGGTATTTTAAACGCACACAGAATAATCCGCAAGTGCACGGATACCGATGTAGCTTTCACCCGAGAGTATTCCAGGGTATCGATTTCCACGGGGAACGTGAAGTGTACTAGAAGAATTAAGAACGTCCAAGAAAAGAATGGTAATGCGGTTACAGAGGGATATAGGGTTTTCTAAGCGGGTCTATTTAATCAAAGGCTCACTCTACTTTAGTTACTTTGGAGCAACAGTACCTTTCCGATTCTCGAAAAAGACTAAGAAAAGGGTAATCGGGAGAAGGCTGCCAAAAAGCTCTACGAAAACACCAATCCTAACATGGTGGATTATAACAATCTACAAAGTTGTCACCCCTATAGCTACCACAACTATTCGGAGGATTGGGCACAAACTCAGGTAAACCCTAGTCTAGACACCGTGTCTACACTAACGCTTACTACTCTAATTACATATGATAACTAGAGCACTCAATACGAGCGGAGATCCAGTAAATAAAATAAAGTAAGAACTAAAATTAAATATAATACTTAGAAGTAGTAATTGAAGAACCTGGAGATTACTTGAAGACGAACCAGATGCTGCACCAATACAATGTCGAGGAAGATCCGACAGATCTGGCTCCTCCTCAGCTCTCTCCTTCTCCTCTCTCTAATCCAATCTCTAATTACAACTAGATGAACTAGACAACTAGAACTAGAACCAGATCTAATTCTAGATGAACTAGAAGAGATTCATCTAGAGGGACCTCTACTTCTAATTGAAACCCTAGATTCTAATGTGGAGATGAATAATGAAGATGGACATGCCTAGAGAGGGGGGTCTGGGGCTGCTTATATAGCCCGAGGTGGAGTAGGGGGCAAGGAATCGCCATGTCATCGATCCGCGTTACATTTATCGCCCACCGTTGGATCAAACCGACTTCAGGGACGGTGGAGATGCATCCTAGGAGGCGGTGGAAGAAGGTTCCGAAAGGTGGAGGCAAAACGGCCTCCGTGGCCGACCGGTCGGTCATGGGGTGGGACCGGTCGGTCTGGCCCAGTGGGCCCCCGTGGCGGGCCGCCTCGTGGTGTCTTCTAGTGTCTTCTAGATCCTTCTTTTGCAGATTTTGTTGCGAAATTAATATCTTTTCATCCGGGACTCCGAATATAGCAAATGATATGTCCGTTTCGATTGTCTCGACGAGCCCTTCGCAATGGTGTACTCCAATTCATCAGTTGAGATACTTTTTTATGGTAAAAACATGGATGTCCTACAAAACAAGTGAGAGCACCAAAACTCGTGGAACTTGTTAGTTTCAAACCCTACAACTACGCTTTGTGATTTATTTAGTGTCATTTCATGCAATAGTTGATGGTATAATATTGACTATAAGGACCGTCAACAGTGAGCTTGTTCTTAAGTAATTCTTTTTATACTTTTGAGAATAGGTTGCTACCTAATGATATTTTATTGCTTAGGAACAATGGGAATAACTTGGAGGAAGAGATGGGAGCTATCCTTGGCTAATAAGCATGCGCCCTAGTCATGAAGAACTTGAGGAAGAGATGAGAGCATTTTTATGTTCGCGGTAGTTGTTACCTAATTTTATCCCACGGGCATGCACCGCACAATAATCTTGGAGGAAGAGAAGAAGCATTCACCAATGAGCATGCATGCATTGAGGGAGACATTTCTCTCTTGGCTCGATCATTCTGCATGCTCCACAAAATAACATGTGCCCAAAATAACCTCGTCCTTAGAGATGGACCATGACATTTTCTTGTTGTCTCAACATGCACCATAGAATAACCGTGTCATAGGGATCAATTCTCGTCGTCTCTACATGCACCACAGAATAACCATGTCATACGGATCGAGAGATGGACTATGACATTATCTCTCTTGGGTTTGATTCCCGAGCTTGTATTAAGGACTCTAGAGTAGTCAGTTCTTGGTGGGTTTTGCTTAGATATTTTGTCCTCGACAAATCGCCGTATATCGGTTTGTGGAACCTGCGGATACATGGGTGTATGCCGGATCTTGAGTGATGAGTGATTATCAACTGGTTTGATGCGCATGTTCTTTGGCTTGTGATGTGCAGGTGTCGAGCACAAATACAGTGATCGAAGGCAAGGTGAAGGTCAAGTAGAGACGTGTCGTGCCGATGGACCAGGAGCGGTGAAGGGTGGATGTGAGGCTTGGACTGAGGGACCGGTGGCCTGAGGATCAGCTATGGTGGCTGACAGCCTGGGACAGCGACGAGCAGAGACTTGCGGGGCACATTGTTGCTCGGGTCGAGGACCTGGGGACATGTGTCGGTGGACGGGGTGCACGGGCGGTGCATCCCCTCTACGGCTCGGTTTGGTGCTTGAGCCACAGAAAAACCACTGGTGGACGGTTTCCAGGTTTGGGCCACAAAACCTGGGTGCTGCGGGTTTGCCGAGTTTGGACCACAAAACTCGGGCTGAGGATGGTTTCCAGGTTTGGGCCCCAAAACCGGGGCGCTGGCGGGTTTCTGAGTTTGGGCCACAAAACTCAGGCGATGGACAGCTGGTTTCCCGGTTTGGGCCTCAAAACCGGGGCTTGGTCATGAAGGCTGGTTTCCCGGTTTGGGCCTCAAAACCGGGGGCGAGGTCCGGGAAAAGGACAAGCAGAGCGGTGGCGGCACGTGGCGGCAATCTGTGAGGTTGCGTCGAGGCAACGATACCAGTTGTGTGGGCGTGGCCGTCGGATCAGCATCCACTTCGAGTTGGCCACAATAACCATAGGGTTTAGCTGGTTCGCTCTGTAACTAGTTAGGGGTAGAGTGGGAACTAGAATTATGATAAGTAGAGGGAGACACCCACCTCCCATCCTATCTCAGTCATTTGCTATTCTCCACTTAGGGTTTTCCTGCTCTCCCAATCCCCTGCTGTAGCAACTGAGATCCGCAGAAAACCACCATACCTCTGTGTTCATGAGATTTTGAGGAAGTGAGACCGTAATCTCACTGTTGTAGCGTGTGGTAGCCACACGGTTGCAAATTCGTGGTTGTGAGTCACATTTTGGTGTTGTTCTTCGCGGGTTGCTTTTCTCCACGATTTTCCCGGTGATCGATCTCCTTCATTGTTGCGTCTTTTGCGATTCCGTTTGAACTGAGATCGTGAGGTGTAACACCCCAGGTGTTTGACGCCAGTTGAGCAGTCAGTATGAACACAAACATGGTCTGTCAGGTGATGATCGAGACATGATTTCTAGTATTGTCAGTGATGAACGAAGATTTCGAATCAACCCGGAAAAGAGCCTCTGTTTAAATTATTCCGGAAATGATTAACAACACAAGTTAATAATGATTGCCCAATTTTGGAATATTCAAGATTACTGCTAAACATGACTTTTCATGTTCCCTGCTTCAGTTCCTATCTATAGTGACTGGTAGAAAAGTTCCGCGAAATTTGGAATCAATAAGTCACATGAAATGACGAGTCACAACTTTGCCTTTAATCATGAATTAATTGAAGAAGAACAATGGAGTTCAACCAAGTCTTGTAATTATGCCTGATCAACTCTATATGGACTCACAAGGAAAAGTTATGAAAGTTTTGTGTTGAGCAGATGACCGGAAAATATTCCGACCGACAAGAGACCGTAATCTGGATCCTACCGGGTGACCGCTTTGACCGGAGTTGAATGGTATTTTTGGTTGTTCGCATGTCAGTGCGCCTTGAGTGTACCACAAAAGCTCAAAGGCAAGTTTTATAGGACGGCGATTAGACCGGCTATGTTGTATGGAGCAGAATGTTGGCCTACTAAAAGAAGACATGTCCAACAAATGAGTGTTGCAGAAATGCGTATGTTGCGCTGGATTTGTGGCCACACAAGGATGGACCGAGTCCGAAATGACGATATTCGTGACCGGCTAGGGGTAACACCAATTGAAGAAAAGTTGGTCCAACATCGGTTGAGGTGGTTTGGTCATGTCCAAAGGAGACCTCCGGAGGCACCAGTGCATTGTGGAGTTTTAGCCCAAGATTTTCATGTGAGGAGAGGTAGAGGTAGACCGAAATTGACGTGGGGGGAGGCAATAAAGAGAGATCTAAAAAGTTGGGATATACCTAGAGATCTATGTTTGGATAGAAATGCATGGAGAGCAGCCATTGACGTGCCTGAACCGTGACTAGGGTCTCTTGTTGGGTTTCAACTCTAGCCTACCCCAACTTGTTTGGGACTAATAGGCTTGGTTGTTGTTGTTGTTGTTGTTGTTGTTGTTGCATGTCAGTGCGCCTTGAACGAAAGTTGTAGTACAGATCGAAAGGAACAAATTTTGTTTTATGGCCGAGACCTGGATCGATGCCGAAATGGGTGAAAATGAGCTTGCAAGATGAGATACAACGCAGTTTTTGGGTTCCGGAAATCAGTTAAGTCTGTACTGCAAAAATTGGAATTTCGGTCACCGCGATGCTGCCGTCGACGATCGTTACCGAACAAACGATTGGGAATCTGACCAAGTGCCTTTAACGAAAGTCGGAGTACTCGGCGAAACGACGATAACAAAATTAGTTTCATCGAAATCGGAGTTCGTTTGAGCAGTGTTCGTAATTTTTGATCTTCACCGAAAGTTTCCGGAAACATGCCTTTTTGGAAAGAAATTTCTCCGGGAAAAATTTTGGTGGCCGACATGGTCAGACCCGTGAGGCCGCGTGGCTTCCCTCCCTGGCCACGCGCCCTCCCCTCCCTGTCGCGCGCCCTCTTCCATTGGCGCAGAAGGCCGGTGCCCGTGTCCCGAGGCCTCGCCTGCCGCGGTCTCTCTCCCCATTGGTCAAAAAGGACGGCCTCCTTGCCTCCCCCGGCAAGAAATCAGGTGCTCCTTTCCCCTCGCGCAAGAAGAGCCGAGCGCTTCTTTCCCCTCACGCAAGAAACACCGAGCCCCCTCTCATTCTTCTGGTCTCCTCCCATTCTCTCATCATTTTATTTTCCGCTCAGCCATGGCAGAAGAGCAGGCAAGCAGCAGCTTTTCCTTCCCTTGCCGCACCTTCCTGCTCCTCCTTTCTCCTCTCTGTCTTCTCCTCCATGACCAAGCACGAGTTGACCAGCATCATGGCCACTTCCCCCTCTCCTCCAGGGCCGGTCTCCTCCCCTTCCTGCACGCGCTCGCCAGGAGTCGCAGCTCCGGGCGTCCACTGCGTGGCCACGAGCAGCAGCGGCGCAGCAGAGCGCAAGCAGCAGCAGCACCACTGAAGGCCCCCTGCAGAAGCAGCAGAAGCGCCCCGGACCAGCCTCCAAACCCTAGGCGGTCTCCACCTCCCTGAAGCCGGCCATCCCCATCGTCTTCCCGTCGTTCTCCCGTGAAAAACAAGCTGAAGGGTATGGGTAAGAAGCTGAAGCTTTTCGTCGGAGTTTTGTGCAAAGTGTCATGACACATGTATTTGCTATCTAGTCCCTAATTGTTTTCTGTAGATTCCAGGGTTCCGAATGCAATATCTGTTTTCAGTTTTTGTTTTTCTTTTAATGGGTAAATACGGCTGAAAGTTGTAAAATGCATAGTAAATCATAGGAACGTCGAAAAATTGCAAGTAAAGACTTTTTGGAATCCTCGTGAAGAGTATTGTCCAGTGAATATTTTATATGTGGGCTGTTAGTGTAAAGTTTGTACTGTGGTGATTTATTTGTGTTAAATAGCATTAAATAGGGATAAAATGATATCTGCTGTTTTATTGCTTAGATTGCTGTGAAATTTTTATGGTAGGCTTGTCATGTGATGTTTATGTTGTGATAAGAATTTCCGAATGTTTGGTGGATGTATGATTTAGTTATGTATTTATTTGGCTTGCAGCTTATTAAATGGATTAAAATGATTTGTGATAAATGTTTGCATGTAAAAATGGAAAAGGTAGTTCCACTGCCTTCCTATGATATTGTTGTAGCTTAGGTAATTTTATCATGGCCATGTGTTTACAGAAAATATGATTTATGGAATTTTGTTGCTCTCACATGCATTTTTGTGAATAAATCTTGCCATGTTTTTAATAAATAAATTATAATACCTGAGCATGTAATATTTTTACAGTAGTCATGATTTGGCATTATCTATCCTCAGTAAAAATATGATCCCCAAATTATATGTTTGCAACATCACTTAAAGATAATGCCTTTGTTAGTTAATTATTTAATTAATAAAAGCATATTGGTAAATGAAAATGTATATGTTGAAATGATTACCTTTGTTGCATGTTAATCTGAGATAAGTATTGTGTGCTCATGTTTATAAGTGTTTGATGATGTTCATAGCTCATATGTGTGCTCACATGCTAATCAAATAAGTAATGAAGTAATTTATTAATATGCTGAAATTGCTGCACGTACAGTTTCTGTTGTGGTGATTAGTTCGTGATTTAAATAATGTTTTCTGTAGATGTGTTCTATATAAAGGTTGTTGATAACTTCTATATCTTATTTTTCCTAAAACTTTATGATTTTAGGCCTAGTGGTTTAGGAGTTATAGTTTTTGTAAGTTTGCTATCAGGTTTTGCATACTCTCTGAGCTGATCTGAAATAATGAATTGTTTGGCTAGTTTACGTTATAAATCATGTCTTCAAGTTAATAGAAAAGTTGTAGTGTTTTTCATAAGCTTTCTAAATTATCTTGGATCACTATTTTTTGTGGTCTAGAACTTGAGTTACCTGTGTTTAAAGTTAGAAGTCAGAATCTGTCCAAGTCTGGATAGATTTATTTGTTTGAGTTGGTTAGCCTTGATAACTGCTTAATCATCTTGAGATGATTATAAATAAGATTTAGACAACTTAATAATCTTTCTAATAAGTCTTATGTCACGTCTTTTGGTGCTTTAGATTTCTAGTTATGGTTATTTGAAGCTGAATGTAATATTCTGTCCAAAGTTTGGACAGAAGTGCTTGTCTGTTATGTTTGGTCTTTTTAATGGCTGAATCATGCTTAAGTGATAATAGCAAAGTTGTAGATAATTTCATTAGCTTTCCAGAAAGTCTAGGATCACCTTGTTTGGATATGTGTAGCTCCAGTTATGTCTGTTTAAAGTACATGGTGTGTTGTTGTCCAAACTGTGTAAATGAACCAAACTTGATTGCTATAGCTTAATGTTGATTATGTGATCTTTGATGCTATGTCATGACTTGGTAATGTTCAGATTGTGCATTTCATATTATTAAACTAATTAACCTTATGTATTATATAAATATGTTAGAAAATGATGGTTGACTTGCTTAACTAAAGGATGAGCTATATGTGTGCATGCATGTGTTTCCCTGGAGTGATGTATGTAATGTAGTTTTTATTGATTGTTATAGTTAGGCACTACGAATGCCTATTAAACCATGTGTCATACTTTGCTTTAATAATAACCTGCTGGAGTGATCATGCCATGTTGTGTGCTAGAGCTATGCCTACTTTTCGCAGTTATCCTGTATACTTATGTGAAGTAAATAGTAATGTTTATGTTGTGTGTCTTAGTTGCTTCGTAAGCATTTTCCTTGCATTCATACGCTTGCATTGCGCATCTCGTTTAGGTAACGGTAGATACATCTTGAAGGACGTGATGATGAGGTTAAACCCGAAGACGGTGTTTGGTGGATTCTCATGAATAAGCGGAGTTAAGCAAGTGCTACAGCAGAGATGCTCGCCAAGTGAGTATCACCTAACAAACACTAACCTAGTGTTGGTTCCCAGGCAAGCCCCGAAGCATTTTAAGCCTCCTATTATTTACAATTATTTCAATTGAGTAATTTTTATATTGTGATGCATTAGGTATAGGAGTTGATTGAATCCTACTTGCTGCATTACCATTCCTTGAGTTATTGTTATACCTGCCTTGTTATCCTATTAGTTATTATAATGTATAATATAGAATTGCTTAGTCTGCTTAATAAAAGTAGTAATAAAGGATGTTCCCGTAATACCCCTGGTGGGTATTTATCGGATCACGCTTGGCTATATTTGCTATCGTGGAAAAGAACCTGAGTAGCAATGAAATACGGTCAACTGGAAGGCAAGGCACCAAGTTTGGAAACTTGGGGGCAGCTCGTCCGTTGGATCATGTAGGTTTGTATCGATGTTGGCCCTCATTCATTTTTGAAAGCGCCCTTTTACATAGGGTGCCGGTGATGTATTCCTGACCCCGAAGCTGGTTAGACGCTGTTCGGGTCGGTCTCAACCCGTGTCGCACCCTCTAGTATGGAAACACGATCTGCCTCGGAATGACCATCGTATAGTTCTAATTGGGTGGTCCGTGCTTGAGCCGCGACGATTACCACCACGGACAGTATCGAGCAGTGACCCAATGCTTGGACCCGATGGGGAAAGTGTGGGTTTGTATTAAAGGTTTCTCGCCAGCGGGTTTGTAATTCGATTCGAGTCGCCGTCTCCCCCGGTTAGTGGGAAACCATGTCGAGCTTCACCACGATACAACTCCATGTGACATTGATGGTTCAACTAAAATATTGACAAAGCAAACCTGATATGGTATTATATTATTGTTTGCTAGCTTCAAGTCAGTGCTCTAGTATAGGTGCAAAACCTAGAGTTTAAGGAATAGGATAAAAGATGACTGCTCATATAATTAAAATGATGAACCCTTTATCTTAAGCTCTTTTTTGCAAATAAAGTTAGCCAGCTCCACTGTTTATATCAGCCTTGCATACTCCTTGGTGTCTCTTTATTTTTGGTTCCCGACGGGTAAGTCTAGCGGAGTACATTCGAGTACTCAGGGTTTTATCCCACCTTGTTGCAGGTGAAGGTTAGGTCCGCCGAAGGGTGATGGCCAGTGCCGGTGGGCTCGACAGTTCTATACTTCTTCTCTTTATGCTGTTGTTGGAGGATGTCACTCAAGCTAGCACAATTTTTTAACTTATATTGGTATTCATTTCAATGTTATGTTGTTTCTTCTAAAATTAAGTGAAACTCCACTTGTATTATTATTTGTGAACTCTTTTGTAATTTTATTTCCGCTGCAAAGCTCCGTGAACATGATTTGTATTTGCTTGACCATGCGATCTTGGCTGAGATGTTGGAAAAGTTTGAAATCCCTTAGGATTTCACGGACTATCGGGTTTATATGGGCTCAAGTGTGCTAATTCAGCTGCTCTGGCAGAGGTTTTCGCACTTGTGCTCTTATAAATTGGTCGGTTCTGTCACAGCCGGTATCGGAGCAAGGTTAAGCATAGTATTGTCATGTGCATGGTTTTAAAACAAAATTTTGGTTTTGAAAAGCCTATTTTATCTAAAAACTTTTAGCTAGTAGGCAAGTTTTTCAAAACCTAATTTATAAAATTATGTGCTAGCGACAACCTCCAGTTATGTCCAACTAGGACTTCCAGGTGGCTTAACTACTAACAGGGTTCTGGGATTTGCTTCATGCTGGATCTTTTATTTGTTGGTCCATTCTTAGGAAAAAGAGAATGCGTCGATTGCGAAAACTTGCATAAAATGATTTGGTAAGATATGAGAGCATGACCGTCCAACCGTCGATCTAGGGGAGAGTATTGTTATACTGGATTGTATGTGAGCTCTACGCAAACATATATGATGGTATCAATTTGCTGGGTAATTTTCTAAGCTTGGTGCATGAGATTTAGTGCCAACTTATATGTACCTTAGTACATATGGGAAGGTGTTCAATTGTCTTTATCATTGGGATTTTCTTGGGCTGAAATGTCATTTTCTGCAGGTACGCTAACCTCGAATGCGAATGCATAGTTGACGACTAGTTATACCGAGAGTGCGTGTTATGCCACCGACATAGGACGTGATTGCTGCCTCCGGCTGGCAATTTGTGAGGACGTGTAGGATTAGCATGCATCTTGTTTGTGCTTTCCTCATGAACATGCTTCTCTCACCTTTATTCTAAATAAGAAACAACTTGTTGTCAAGTGTGACTAATGTAATGATAAAACATGATGGTTGTTTGTGCATAAAAATGCTTCCCCCACCCTTATTCCTGTAATGATGAAGTTTGTTGTGAACTAGTGCTTCAACATGATGTGCTAGATTGCTTGTAGAAGTTAGAAATAAATGATCTATTTGATATCGTGTGTTCCTCTGAACTAGAAGTAATGTGGTCTTGTTCTTGATAGTTGGTAGGGTGCAATGTTTTATATGGATGCTTCCATGTTAGCTAAATAAGTGTTTGCTTGTTATAGGCTAGAGGTAACTATCTTGTATAAGGTTGTTTGGATAACACTGCTAGTTCATCAGGTTGTGTGGTTGCCTTGCTCGGGTTAATGTTTGCTAGAAGAGTGGTTAAACAATAAGTTTTGATGCGTAAGAGTTCCCCCTATGTTGTAATGTCTTGTAGTAAGTAAATTACTTGTGTGGTTTTGTTCTACTTATGTGGTAAAACTATGCTAAAGGTTTAATTCAATGTTTTTAGTTAGTTTTGTCTCGGAATTCTCTACCCAAGGAAATAATAAAACTTGTTGTTTGAAACTGTTTTGTATGAAGTTTTGTTTGAGTTTGCTAAATGCTTCCTAAACTTGTTAAATGTGGTAATGAACTTAGAGTGTCAAAAGTTTACAAATTCTAGTTTTATAGCTGTGTCAATATGCTTAGCAAGGAAATGTACTAAACATGTTGTTTAATTGCTTTTCCATGCTATAATAATGTAATCATGTGCATGCTTGCTTGCTTGCAAAAATAAGAACTAGAGTTATATGATTGAAAAGTTTGTGAAACTAATTTCCATAGCTTTCTAGTCTCATGTTATTGTAAGGAAAATGTATAGCTTGTTGCTTGATAACATTAAATAGCTCGAACTTGTTTAAGTTGTTTTAAGCATATATGTTTACATGCTAGATTTGTGTAGACTGTTTTACCTGCTCAAAATATACTGAAATACTTGTAATAGCCTACAAAATGCATGAGAGAACTGCTGTAAATTTTCTAGAAATTCTCTAGGCAATAAATTATAGTAGCTCTCTGTTTCACCTTGCTAAGTTAGGGAAATTCATAAGTGCATGTAAAGAATTTAATTTGAATAAGCAAAGAACTTTTCTAACATGTTTAAGATGTATATATAAACTGTTTTCATACCTAGTTATGCCTATAATTATGTTCTTATGTGCACCATACTTTATAATTGCTCTCTAATCTTGTTTTAATCCTCACTAGTGATATGCTTGTA
Organism: Coix lacryma-jobi var. lacryma-jobi; assembly: GCA_009763385.1. Taxonomy (NCBI): domain Eukaryota; kingdom Viridiplantae; phylum Streptophyta; class Magnoliopsida; order Poales; family Poaceae; genus Coix; species Coix lacryma-jobi. The sequence goes on from CM019828.1 coordinate 66,584,879, forward strand.
AGAACTAAATGCTTGCAACTAATTTAAGTGGACTGCAATCTTAGCTTTTATAGCGTGTTTAGAATGTTTTCAAACTATTGTTATGCTTGGGTGTACCAAAACTTAAGTTGTTGTATGTGTCTTGTTAATTGCTGTTACCTAGTGTCACCTTATTCCTTCTTGGAATGTAGACTAGCATGAGCTTGTTGCTTGTTGATTAGTTTTATAGACTAAATAAGTGAGTTATAGCTTGAAGTAGTAAACTAATTACTGTTAACAAACAATTATGCCTTAGTTTCCTTGGTGTGTTTGCTTTTAGATAAAGAGTTATGTTCCAACTTAGTAAATAGGAAATAATATAATGGCAACATCTGTTTACCAAGTTTTGCGTGTCTATGTTTGCTTATGTGCTATAGATAGACGTTGTCTGGTATGAGCTTGGTGATTAGTGTTGGTTGCTTAAGCTGTTTGTTTGTGTCTTCCAATGCTTGTTAAGGCTATGTGTAGATGTTCTGTTATCTAAGTGATGCTTTGGTTAGTCAACCATTGTCCTCGGTGAGTACATGAGTGGTTTGTCAACCTTCGTCTAGAATCGTGCTCAAGCCCTCTCGACCTTCCGAGATGCCCCGAGTAGAACCTTTGTTGCTTAAGGCCTGTGTTTGTGTGTCTAGTTTGATGGTTTAGAATGTTTGTGCCAAAGACCTATACCTATGTCTATCCATGCCTTTTTGTTTGACCAGCTAGCCCAAGTTAAGCTTTCTAGAATCTTGGATCCAAACTGTGGTATCCCTATGCTTTTTGTGTATCCATGCCTATGACTAACCTGTAGACCCATGTTTGGCCCCTTTTTAAGCGTTTCCCGAGCCATGGATCTCTTGTACCCCTTTGTTTTGACCTAGCCAAGTTAAGTTCCTGCTAACGTCAGCCCTTGACCATAGTTTGTCTTGCCTAGTTATGGAGACCATGCCCAAATCTTTGTTCTACCCCTCGATTGCCCTTTGTTGCTGCTTGCCCAAATCAAGTTCATGAAATCTTCTATCTTGTCACGACCTTGATGAGCACAAGGTGTATCCTTGTTGTCTTGTGTCATGTTTCGTTCTTGAAATCACCTCCTTTGTGATTTCCATACCTTGTGATCATCCTTGTTTTGGTAGCTTATGGCTCGCATGTGATGCTCTCTACATGCAAGATTTATCTGCGTCATGTAGGATTTCTCATCGGTTATGGATTCGATAATGATGTCTTGGTTAAGAACTAATGGTGCCGCGACAAAACCGAGAGCCTCCTGTGGCTGCAGACACATGGTTGTGCTGCTCGGCACGCGCTGGTATCCTGGTTTCTAGTCGAGATTCGTTATGGAAACTATGCCAATGTGTTATCCTTCGTGAAGCTTTCTCCTTGTTATCTCCTATATTCCTTCAAAGAAATCCTTATGTCAGATCGGATGTGGCAGTTTTTCTTTCTGAAGTGGCAAAGAGGATGACTTTCCAGAATCAGTCAATAATGAAAGCAATAACAGACTATAAGAGGTGGTAGACAAAGGACTCTGTTTGAGCAACAACAATGACCGAGCAACATATATGGTTGTAGTGAAGTAAAGTGGCAGATAATGCTTGAGGTAGACAAGTATTAGTTGCGGGATAAGTACCAACGATGGTGTGTTATTGGATAAGATACTTGAGATCCGAAAAGTTTTCTGTCTGAACTCAATATAGAAATCTGCATGGCGATATTGTAGCCAACTCAATCCTTTCAGATGTGCCTAATTCTCTGCTGACTATGAGGGTCACTGTGTGCATTGATATTCAGCAATTGCTTGTAGTAAAAGCTAAAACCTTGGAGCTTTTTAGTGTTGAGAGATGGATGATTAGTTTTAGCCATGGGAAGGCTAATATCCAGTTCAGAAATGACTCTTTGGTAGCTATGAAGGCTATGTCTCACTGAACAGTGTTATATCAGAAGTCTGTAAACCAACTAATGTTGTTTGTGGCACTCATACATCCAAGTCTTTATCGTGTTCCAGCCAACGGTATCCTGGAGAAATTGCAATGACAGTACAAGATATTACACCGGCTTAGTAACTCAGTTAGAATTATACCTCGAGTAAGGACTATCTGGTAATACATCGGAGTACTATGGGAAGATTTATTTTGGATTCTACTAGATGAAGAATGAAAAGGGCAGTCAGAATCAATCCCTTATTCTTGAGCAGTCAAGATCTTCTACAAAATCAACTCCAAGAATTGCAAACTGATGACAGAGTAAAGTGTAAAACAACATATTCCAGATTATGTTCCTGCATTGCTAAATAAATTTGAGAAGGTTGCCCCATGACCAAAGTAGTTCAACAACTCCGTTCCATCGAGTTGTAACTACATTATGAAGAAGGGCGATGATTGACCTTCTTAGTAGTAGAGAGATTCAGTAGTTTGGTGTTTTTACCCGAGAGGTTGCATCAAATTCAACCTAAGTGACTGTCATTGGTTAAGAGATGAGAATTCCTGTAAAGAAGGATCAGTAAAAGCATCGAATTGATAGAGTCAGCTATCACATTCACCGCTCTCTTAACAGACTCACATAATACAATGATATCATCAGAGAAAGAGAACTGCACACATAGAACTTTATGTAGCTCTCCATCGACTCCTATCTACTAGAATGTACATTCGCCAATGGTATACACAATGGTTTTTGGTCAGCCAGTTCCTCCCAGTCTCGAAGGTAGTTGATTTGTAACAATGTCAACCAGATAAAGATCTGGTATTTTTTCTTTTGCAGTATTATCATGGATTCCTACCAAAGTAGCAGTACAATTTTGGTTTTCCCCGTCAACCTAACAGTAGTGTCCTGAGTGCACCTCGATGTTCGATGTGAATCAACAGAGGAAAATTTTTCTGACAAGAGCTAGTAACCAGGAAATGACATGAAAGATTGGGAAGTAGTTCTATTCCTAACAGTTTCTATTCTGCTAAGAAGTCAGTATATCTTGAGAAGTCAGTAGCCACTAACGATAAGTGATATGCTTCCCTTCCCTTGAAAAGTCTATCGTCCGAAATCTCGGGACAAGATTCTTTTAAGGTGGGAGGGATGTAACACCCCAGGTGTTTGACGCCAATTGAGCAGTCAGTTTGAACACAAACATAGTCTGTCAGGTGATGATCGAGAGATGATTTCTAGTATTGTCAGTGATGACTGAAGATTTGGAATCAACCCCGAAAATAGAGCCTCTGTTTAAATTATTCCGGAAATGATTAACAACACAAGTTAATAATGATTGCCCAATTTTGGAATATTCAAGATTACTGCTAAACATGACTTTTCATGTTTCCTGCTTCAGTTCCTATCTATAGTGACTGGTAGAAAAGTTTCGCGAAATTTGGAATCAATAAGTCACATGAAATGATGAGTCACAACTTTGCCTTTAATCATGAATTAATTGAAGAAGATCAGTGGAGTTCAACCAAGTCTTGTAATTATGCCTGATCTACTCTATATGGACTCACAAGCAAAAGTTATGAATGTTTTGTGTTGAGCAGATGACCGGAAAATATTCCGACCGACGAGAGACTGTAATCTGGATCCTATCGGGTGACCGCTTTGACCGGAGTTGAACGGTATTTTTCGTTGTTCGCATGTCAGTGCGCCTTAAACAAAAGTTGTAGTACAGATCGAAAGGAACAAATTTTGTTTTATGGCCGAGACCTGGATCGATGCCGAAAAGGGTGAAAATGAGCTCGCAAGATGAGATACAACGCAGTTTTTAGGTTCCGGAAACCAGTTAAGTCTGTACTGCAAAAATTGGAATTTCGGTCACCGCGATGCTGCCGTCGACGATCGTTACCGGACAAATGATTGGGAATCTGACCAAGTGCCTTTAACGAAAGTCAGAGTACTCGGCGAAACGACGACAACAAAATTAGTGTCATCGAAATTGGAGTCTGTTTAAGCAGTGTTCGCAATTTTTGATCTTGACCGAAAGTTTCCGAAAACATGCCTTTTTGGGAAAGAAATTTCTCTGGGAAAAATTTTGGTGGCCGACATGGTCAGACCCGTGAGGCCGCGTGGCTTCCCTCCCTGGCCACGCGCCCTCCCCTCCCTGGTGCGCGCCCTCTTCCATTGGCGCAGAAGGCCGGTGCCCGTGTCCCGAGGCCTCGCCTGCTGCGCCCGGCAAGAAATCAGGCGCTCCTTCCCCCTCGCGCAAGAAGAGCCGAGCGCTTCTTTCCCCTCACGCAAGAAACACTGAGCCCCCTCTCTTTCTTCCGGTCTCCTCCTTCTCCCATTCTCTCATCATTTTCTTTTCCCCTCAGCCATTGCAGAAGAGCAGGCAAGCAGCAGCTTCTCCTTCCCTTGCCGCACCTTCCTGCTCCTCCTTTCTCCTCTCTATCTTCTCCTCCATGACCAAGCAGAAGTTGACCAGCATCATGGCCACTTCCCCCTCTCCTCCAGGGCCGGTCTCCTCTCCTTCCTGCACGTGCTCGCCAGGAGTCACGGCTCCGGGCGTCCTCTGCGTGGCCGCGAGCAGCAGAGCGCAGGCAGCAGCAACACCACTGAAGGCCCCCTGCAGAAGCAGCAGCAGCGCCCCGGACCAGCTCCCAAATCCTAGGCGGTCTCCACCTCCCTAAAGCCGGCCATCCCCATCGTCTTCCCGTCATTCTCCCGTGAAAAGCAAGCTGAAGGGTATGGGTAAAAAGCTGAAGCTTTTCGTCAGATTTTTGTGCAAAGTGCCATGACACATGTGTTTGCTATCTAGTCCCTAATTGTTTTCTGCATATTCCAGGGTTCCGAATGCAATATCTATTTTCAGTTTTCGTTTTTTCTTTTAATGGGTAAATACGGCTGAAAGTTGTAAAATGCATAGTAAATCAGAGGAATGTCGAAAAATTGCGAGTAAGGACTTTTTGGAATCCTTGTGAAGAGTACTGTCCAGTGAATGTTTTATATGTGGGCTGTTAGTGTAAAGTTTGTACTGTGGTGATTTATTTGTGTTAAATAGCATTAAATAGGGACAAAATGATATCTGTTGCTTTATTGCTTATATTGCTGTGAAAGTTTGATGGTAGGCTTGTCATGTGATGTGTGTGTTGTGATAAAAAGTTCAGAATGTTTGGTGCATGTATGATTTAGTTATGTATTTATTTGGCTTGCAGCTTATTAAATGGATTAAAATGATTTGTGATAAATGTTTGCATGTAAAAATGGAAAAGGTGGTTCCACTGCCTTCCTATGATATTGTTGTAGCTTAAGTAATTTTATCATGGCCATGTGTTTACAGAAAATATGATTTATGGAATTTTGTTGCTCTCACATGTATTTTTGTGAATAAATCTTGCCATGTTTTTAATAAATAAATTATAATACCTGAGCATGTAATATTTTTACAGTACTCATGATTTGGCATTATCTATCCTCAGTAAAAATATGATCCCCAAATTATATGTTTGCAACATCACTTAAAGATAATGCCTTTGTTAGTTAATTATTTAATTAATAAAAGCATATTGGTAAATGAAAATGTATATGTTGAAATGATTACCTTTGTTTCATGTTAATCTGAGATAAGTATTGTGTGCTCATGTTTATAAGTGTTTGATGATGTTCATAGCTCATATGTGTGCTCACATGCTAATCAAATAAGTAATGAAGTAATTTATTAATATGCTGAAATTGTTGCATGTACAGTTTCTGTTGTGGAGATTAGTTCGTGATTTAAATAATGTTTTCTGTAGATGTGTTCTATATATATGTGTTCTATATAAAGGTTGTAGATAACTTCTTGATCTTGTTTGTCCTAAAATTTCATGATTTTAGGCCTAGTGGTTTAGGAGTTATAGTTTTTGTAAGTTTGCTATGAGGTTTTGCATACTCTCTGAGCTGATCTGAAATAATGAATTGTTTGGCTAGTTTAAGTTATAAATCATGTCTTCATGTTAATAGAAGAGTTGTAGTGTTTTTCATAAGCTTTCTAAATTGTCTTGGATCACTATTTTTGGTGGTCTAGAACTTGAGTTACATGTGTTTAAAGTTAGAAGTCAGAATCTGTCCAAGTCTGGACAGGTTTACTTGTTTGAGTTTGTTAGCCTTGATAACTGCTTAATCGTCTTGAGATGATTATAAATAAGTTTTAGACAACTTAATAAGCTTTCTAATAAGTCTTATGTCACATCTTTTGGTACTTTAGATTTCTAGTTATGGTTGTTTGAAGCTGAATGTAATATTCGGTCCAAAGTTTGGACAGAAGTGCTTGTCTGTTATGTTTGGTCTTTTTAATTGCTGAATCATGCTTAAGTGATAATAGCAAAGTTGTAGATAATTTTATTAGCTTTCCAGAAAGTCTAGGATCACGTTGTTTGAATATGTGTAGCTCCAGTTATGTCTATTTAAAGTACATGGTGTGTTGTTGTCCAAACTGTGCAAATGAACCAAACTTGATTGCTATAACTTAATGTTGATTATGTGATCTTTGATGCTATGTCATGACTTGGTAATGTTCAGATTGTGCATTTCATATTATTAAACTAATTAACCTTATGTATTATATAAATATGTTAGATAATGATGGTTGACTTGCTTAACTAAAGGATGAGCTATATGTGTGCATGCATGTGTTCCCCTGGAGTGATGTATGTAATGTAGTTTTGATTGATTGTTATAGTTAGGCACTACGAATGCCTATTGAACCGTGTGTCACACTTTGCTTTAATAATAACCTGCTGGAGTGATCATGCCATGTTGTGTGCTAGAGCTATGCCTACTTTTCATAGTTATTGTAACACCTCTGGTGTTTAAGCATGTAATTAACTTGACATATCATCATTAGCATCATTAATCATCTTGATCATGATTTCATGTGTATGCATTTGCTTAGTGTACCTCTATTGCAAAAAACCTTATTAGCCCACTTCTTCCTATAGGGCAAAATGGTAATTTCACCTCTGTGCCTAGTTCTATGTAATTCTTGTTCAAATTTAGTGCCCTGATGTTTGTTGCTTTGATCAAAGTTCAAAAATCAGATTCGATTTGATTTTCCTTTTGCAAAACCCTAAAATCCCAAATCCTGGATTTATCCCCTTTTTGATAACTTTTTCAAAATTCAAAATTTTGAGTTGGTTCAAAAAGCAAAGTTGTGAATCTAATCAAGAGGAACAACTTTGGTATTTACAAATTTCAAAGTTTCTATATAAAATTTGCAGTAATTTCAAATTCATTCAAACTCCAGTTTTTGTCCCTTTTTGAGTTTTCAAAATTAATTCAAAAACTATTGAGTTTCAGAAAAAATGTATATTAGCAAAGTTGTAGGTTTTGACAAATGGAACAACTTTCATATTGAAAGATTTTCAAGTTTCAGTTTGAAATCCAGAGTAAGTTTGATTTGAATCAAGTTTGAAAAAGTGTCCCCTTTTCTGTTTTTGAATATGGTTCAAAAACTATTTGGAATTTGAAAATGTTCATATTGACAAAGTTGTAGATCTCATTTTTCTGAGCAACTTTGGTATTTTGAGTTTTTGTCGCACAGTTCAATTTTTGGAAGTAATTTGCAAAATACAGAGATCAGCCAAAAGTCAAACCCTAAGACCTAGCCCTGTTCTTCTCCTACCGCGAGCTAGGGGGGGGCCCGGCCATGGCCAGCCCGCCGGCGCTGCGCGTGCCGCGTGCCTGGCTGCTCCCCACGCGCCACCAACCTGCCGCCGCTGTCTCCCTGTTCCCTCCGCGCCCGCACGCAAGCGCTGACCTTCCTTCCCGTCCCCTACAGTGCTCTGCGCGTCGCCGCCGCGTGGCCATCGCCGGCGAGCTTGCGCCCGAGCCCCGGCTGCACGCCAGTACCCCCGCCTGAGCGCAATCGAGTGCGCGTGCGTCCGCCGAGCTTATCCACCCCACCCCGAGCTCTCTACCGGCCCCTGGCCGCGGCTATATAAGCCGCCGGAGCTTCGACCTCCGCACTCACCTCCGCCACCGTGGCCAGACCTCTCCGGAGCTCCCGCCGCTCATCCACCTAGCCCGAAAGCTCCGCCTTGAGCTCGTGAAGCTTTCCCACCCCCCAATTTCACCTTCCCCGCCTCTGTTTGCCCGGCGTAACCCCATCTTCCCAATCTCCGACGGAACACCGGTGAACTCGGGTTCGTGAAATTCGCCGTCTCCGGCCATGATCATCCCTCACCGACCCCCGTGTCGTGTTCCTCGGTTCCGCGCGACTCTAACCCGGCCCTTGCGGCCTCGTGTGTTGCGCAGGACCGCCGGATCGCCGGAGCGCCGCCGCGGTCGTCTCCTCCCTCGAGCACGTGTCGAGCCTCACCCTCGAGAACGTGTCGAGCCTCACCCTCGAGAACGAGTCGAGCCTCACCCTCGAGCCCTGCCTCCGACCCGTGGTAAGCATCCGAAGCCTCCGGCCTCTGCTTCCACTCCGCTTCGCCCGAGCCTCCAAGTCACGCCTCGGGCGGAGGCTTGTTTTTCCGCTTCGCCCGAGCCCAAGCCTCGGCGACGCATGCTCTCCGCTTCGCCCGAGTCAGGCCTCGGACGGAGGCTTACTTCTCCGTCTCGCCCGAGCCTCCGGGCCAGGCCTCGGACGAAGCTGTCGCTTCCGTCTCAACCGAGCCGTCTCGACCGAGCCCCGCGCGATTCGCCCGAGCCCCGCGATTCGCCGAGGCCGGCCTAGAAGGAGCACAGTGCTCTTCTCTTTTTCTGAGAGATGTGAATAGTGTTCTGTTTTCTCTTTTTTGTATGATTTTCTGTGTGCATCCAAAAATTCTGAAATTTTTGTGGTAGACTCTTTATGCTCTGGAGTATTTTATAAAAATATGAAACTTGAGTTTTGTGCAAAAATTTGAAAATGTAAAATTCCCCTTTTAATTGAAAAATGAAGGTTTTGGTATTTTTGGAGAGTGATTTATAACTCCAAAAATCATGAGACAAATTTTTGTGAGCTTCTTATGCCATGTTTAGTCTCTGGTAAAATTTTGAAGTCTTTTGGAACAAGTTGATTTTTGAGCTTTTATTTTAATTGTTAAATAGTGCCTTTTGCTAATTAATGTCTGATTTTATTTGAGCACCTTAATGACCTCCAAAAATTATGAAATTTGTTTTGCCATCTATCTACACCATAATGAACTTATGTGATTAATTTGGTAATTTTTGGAGCAACTTCATAAAATGACCTTTTTAATTAATTTAGGAAAATAGAAAAAAGTGATTAGTGTTGGTAATAAGTGTTTGATGATGTGATCTTTGGATTGTTTGATGTTCATAGACCCATACCCCTCTGGTCTATGATGTTTGTGATGCCTTGTGATGATTATGCTTAAGTCATATAAAAGTTGCTTAATAAAGTTAGCTAATATTGCTAGAAAGGGATAAGTAATCTTTTGTCCACTTTAACAACCACTTATACCTTGCAAAGCTATACTCTAGTTTTATCCTATGCACTTTGTTCATACTAGCCTACTCATGTGCATGCATCATTGCATACGTATAGTGACCGAGGAAGAAGGACCATGAAGTCGAGGTAGCCACCGAAGGATCTGTCCCCGAGGCAACCCCGAGCTCCGGCACCTACACCACCAACCCCGAGTCCGTCCTTTTTGCCATTCAAGGCAAGCCCCGGTGCATTTAACCCTTCCTTGAATTTATAAAGTGATTTCCTTAAATGCTTTTGAGTTAAATTATTGCATTAGGTTTATAGGAGTTGAGTGATATCCTAACTGATGCATTATCCACCTTGACCACTGATACACCCGAAGCCTGCTTTTCAAAAGTATTTGAAAAATGCTTAGCAATGCTTATTGAATTAGACTTTGCAATAAAAATGCCAATTTCAAAAGTGTGATCACTGAAAGAAAACTTTATGGGAATTTGGTTTTACTTCCCGTTCGATGACTGCTTGCCTAGCTAGCATGTGGTCATGGTCGTGAAGAGGTTGTCCGCGCGTACGGTGCCGTCATGTTGTAGTCCGGGACTCAACAGTTGACACCGACCGGGACAGGGTTGAAAAACCGACAGGACCTGTACTCTTGGGTTAGAGTCCCGAGGTGCTTGTCGCTGGCGGAAAAATGTAGGGACCATCCGTATGGGGGCCTGCTGGTCAAGACTTGTAACTATTCACATACTACGGAAAGCTCTGGCTCCGAGAAATCCATTTTTGGACCGACAACCGCGCACTGGGAGTGGAGAGATGGCGGAAGTAGCATGTACCCACGTGGGTTAGAGTCCCGGATTGGAGTGGTGTACTGTACTTCCGGGTGGCGTAGGACCGGGCCCAATCTTGGAGGAATCGTGGTAGACGAGTTGGCATATGCAAGCTTGGGTGCTACATATGCAGTGTGGATAGGGATCCTCAGCTGAGTATTATTTATCCGGATTAACGTTGCTCCTCGGTTATGGAGACTTGGTCCACTGACTGTCAACGGAGAGTGGTTCTCAACTAGGAATGTTTTGAAATGTAAAATGAATCATGAATGATGAAGAATTGAGGAAGACTGAATCTTTCCAAAATAAAATAAGGTTTACAAAAATGCTTTTTCCGCAAAATACTTGAACTTGCTTAAAGCTTTACCTTGACTACCCTAAGTCTCTCATACCTGAGTCTTCTCCCTTTTTCTTTAGTCGGGTAAGTCTTGTTGAGTACCTTTGTACTCAGGGTTTTATTACCCATGTTGCAGGTATGGCAGATTCCTCAGTATGCCTTGGACCCTGCTGTGTGACTGTTGTTCAGGAAGAGGCCGATGAGGCCGATGAGTGATTATTCACCCTCGGGCTGGGTGAAGTATCTTTACCCTTTAGTTGTTGTCATATGCTACTCTGCCAACTCTATCTATTTGAACTATGGTCTGTAATAACTTCACTTTAATTTTATGTTGAACCCTGGTTTGTAAAACTATTGTTATCTAAGTCTTCCGCTATTTACTCCGATGTTATTTGTCCAAATGTTCAAGAGATTGTAACTGAATTGTGAGATGATCCTGCGGACATCGGGCACTGATGTAGCCCAGTAGCGGAACCGGTCTTAATCTCTTGGCTGTACGGATCGACTGTCAGTGGTTGACGGTGATCAGTGGGCCATGGGATTAGGGCCGTTACGTTACAGAGTGGTATCGGAGCATCTCACTATGACGTTGCAATCTTTTTGCGAAAACTTCAAAATGTTTTTAACAAAAACTAAACTTGACTATTTTGAGTCCAAATTGCTTCTCTCATCTCATCTTGTCTTTGGCAATCTAGTAGCAAGACAACTTGTATAAGCCCTATGTACCTTACCTTAGTAGTTGCATTGCCTTGTTCCGTAGGAACGATTCATGCATCATGTCATATTCACTTAAGTAAATAAAAGAGTTCGTTGGGATAGTGTACCTATACCTTTTTCTTGCTAGCCTTTCTCATCTATAACCTCTTGTCCAGATATGGCCATTATCAAGCGGACTGCCCGCAAGTCGACTGGACCGAACGGTGTGCCGCGTCACCAGCTGGCGCCACGCACCGGAGAAGAGACTGGAGAATCCTCCAATGGTCGTCGCTTTCCCCGCCGCACCCGCAAGCAGCTGAAGGAGGAAATCAAGAATCTGAAGGCTGAAATGGAGAACATGGAGCATGACTTCTACCTTTCCCGCCTGGAGTTTTATGAGGCACGAGCTTCCCTGGAGCAGGCCAACCGGAACACGGTTCGCGCTATCGAGCAGCGCAATGATGCTTGGACCCGCGAGGACGTTACCAGAGCCCAGCTCCATGGACTGCAGCAATACACCGCCCAAATCGAGCAGTTCAATGATATGCTTCATGAGGAAGTACACCAGCTGCACGACCAGCTTCACCCCGTGATTCCACCAGTTGCTGAGGACCCCGAAGACGGAGTCGTGGAGGAACCTGAAATGGAACACGAGCCCGATCAGAATGAGGAAGTGGAACCTGCTGAAGATGTCCACGTTGAAGATGAAGATGAGGAGGAAGAGCCTGAGCTTATCATCGAGGATGATGATGATGACGAAGAGTTGATCTTCATCGATGATGACTAGACTCCTTGTGTCTGTACCATCTGCTTACCTAAAACCTTAGACTAGGTTTGGGGGCGTTAGTCTGTCTGTTGCCAAGTCTGGCATGTATCTTTCTTTTCGTACCTTTTCCCTTATCAGTCTGTTGTCATCTTTATCAAGTCAGCTATCTTTGTATCAATGAAGCTATCAATCGTTCGTTTCAGAACCTTTGTCCATATATGCTGAGTTCCGAGTTGCTTATACAGATGCCTGTGAACACCCGTACCGGAGCCGGAGGTGCTGGAGATGACCGTCTCCCAAACCCTCCACCTGTACCAGCTACCCTAGCAGATGCCATTGCAGCCTTGGCCGCCGCTGCCAATCTGATGGCTCAGAATCAAGGGCAGCAGAACAACGGCAACCGTGGTCGCCGCAACAACCAAGAGACAACCTATGTGGACTTCACTGAAACACGACCACCGGTCTTCACAAAGGCCGATGAACCTCTCGAGGCTGACGACTGGTTACGCACCATGGAACAGAAGTTCAGTCTACTGCACTGCACGGAGATCCAGAAGCCTCGGTTCGCTTCTCAGCAGCTCCGTGGTCCTGCAAGTGCCTGGTACGCCAACCTGTTGGCGGCCCAGCCGGAAGGTCACCAGCTGACCTGGGAAGAGTTCCGCACCGCTTTCAGAGCACATCACATCCCTTCGGGATTGATGAAAATGAAGTTGGATCAGTTCTTGGCCCTGCAACAGAAAGATTCCACCGTCATGCAGTACGTGGGACAATTCAACCACCTCAGCCAGTATGCCTCCGACTATGTCAACACAGAGGAAAAGAAGAGAGATTGTTTTCTCAGGGGTCTGCACCCTAAGATTCGTAGAGGTCTGTCCAACAACCTAAACGGATCCTACCATGATGTCGTTGACCGTGCTGTTGCTTTCGAGGAAAGCAACCGCCAGTATCAGGAAGAGAAGAAGAAGAAGAAGGCTGGGTCTAGCAGTTTCTCCAGCAACCATAAGCGCCCAAGAATCATCTACCACCCCAGCCACCACCAAAACCGTGCCCCATACCCCCATCAGCAAGTGGTCGTTCGTACCGCGGCCACCACCCACAATGCCAACCAGCAAAGTGCCACTCAGCCGAACGCCCCCGGTGTTCGTGTCACCACCCCACAAACAGCTTACAACCATCCATGCTACAACTGTGGCCAAGTTGGTCACTGGTCTCGCGAGTGCCCAAAACCCAAGAAGAATGCCCAGCATGCACAGAAAGGCCCTGGAGGATCACAGCAGCAGCACCGTGCACCTCAGCAGCACGTCCAGAAGGGCAAGCTTGTCAGGAAGCACGGGCAAGTCTACTTCACCACCGTCAGTAACATCCCAGAAGGAGAGCCCGTCATGCTCGGTAGGTTCCCTGTTGCCAATCATCCTGCAGTCGTCTTGTTTGATTCTGGTGCATCGCATTCCTTCATCAGTCGCACTTTTGTCATCAAGCATGAGTTGCCCATGGGGGAGTTAAAAGAAAGTTTCTGCATACTTTCGCCTGGAGGGCGGATAAATACTAAGGAAGTGGTCCGCAGTATACCAGTAATGTTGGGGAAACATGTCTTTCCTACCACCATGATAGTACTGCGCGATCAAGAGATAGATGTCATCTTAGGCATGAATTGGATGTGTCAGTATAAAGCCATGATAGACATCTTGAATAGAGTTGTGAGAGTGGATATTCCTAACAGTACCTCCAAACTCTTTCTCCAACTTCCAATGCCTCAAAAACCAGTAACCACCCAGTTGAATACCGCCTGTGTTCCGGAAGTCAGGGATATCCCCGTGGTCTGCGAGTTCCCTGATGTCTTTCCAGAAGATTTACCTGGTCTGCCTCCCGACCGTGATGTTGAGTTTGCTATAGAGCTAAAGCCCGGGACTGCTCCTATATCCCGTAGAGCTTATCGAATGCCTCCCAGAGAGTTGGCAGAACTGAAGATCCAATTGCAAGAGCTATTGGATAAGGGTCTCATTCGCCCAAGTTCATCTCCTTGGGGCTGTCCTGCTATCTTTGTGAAGAAGAAGGACAAAAGCCTTCGTCTGTGCGTTGACTATCGCCCGCTCAACGAGGTCACCATCAAAAATAAATATCCCTTGCCTCGCATTGATCTTCTGTTTGACCAGTTATCTGGAGCCAGAGTGTTTTCCAAGATCGACCTCAGATCTGGCTATCATCAAATAAAAATTCGTCCCGAAGATATTCCCAAAACAGCTTTCACCACCAGATACGGCCTATATGAGTACTTGGTCATGTCTTTTGGCTTGACCAATGCCCCCGCTCATTTCATGTATCTCATGAACTCTGTGTTCATGCCAGAGCTCGATAAATTTGTAGTCGTGTTCATTGACGACATCCTTGTTTATTCAAGAACTCCTGAAGATCATGCCAAGCATCTTCGTGTCGTTCTCTCTCGTCTCAGAGATCACCAGCTGTATGCCAAGTTCAGTAAATGTGAATTCTGGCTAGATCGAATTCAATTCCTTGGTCATGTTCTGTCCGCTGAAGGTGTGTCAGTTGACCCTGGAAAAGTGGCAGATATCTTGGATTGGAAGCCACCTACCACTGTCCGCGAAGTTCGCAGCTTCATGGGAATGGCTGGATACTATCGTCGTTTCATCCCAGACTTCTCCAGAGTTGCCAAGCCTATCACAGAGTTGCTGAAGAATTCCGTGGATTTTGTTTGGTCAACAGCCTGTGAGCAAGCTTTTCAAGCCTTGAAGAAACTACTAACTACATCACCAGTCCTAGCTCAACCAGACATCGAGAAACCCTTTGATGTATACTGTGATGCATCTGGTACTGGGTTAGGCTGTGTTTTGATGCAAGAAGGTCGAGTGATCGCTTATGCCTCACGGCAGCTTAGGCGACATGAGGAGAATTATCCAACCCATGACCTTGAATTAGCAGCAGTGGTGCATGCTTTGAAGATATGGCGTCATTATCTGTTGGGCAGTACCTGCAATGTGTACACTGATCATAAGAGCCTGAAGTATATCTTCACTCAAGAAGAGTTGAACATGAGGCAGAGAAGATGGCTTGAGTTGATTAAAGATTATGATCTCGAAGTACATTACCATCCGGGTAAGGCAAATGTAGTTGCCGATGCCCTCAGTCGCAAGTCATACTGCAGCTGTCTGACGACGAAGCCCTATGATCTTTCCTTGTGTCATGCTCTTGAAAGGATGGGTATTGAGATAGTTCCGCAAGGAAGCCTGAACAATGTCAGGATAGAAACATCGGTCAAGGAACAAGTCATCGCTGCACAGAAAGATAACCCTGGAATCAAGCACATCATCGAAAAGGTCCAGACCGGTAAGGCTGATTGTTTCAGGATCGATGGTGTAGGAGTTGTTTGGTTCAAGAACCGTCTAGTAGTTCCCAAGGTGCCTGAGTTGAGACAGTTGATCCTTGATGAGGCACACCTGTCTAGGTTTTCCATCCACCCCGGCAGCAACAAGATGTACCAGGATCTAAGGCAGAGATTCTGGTGGACAAAGATGAAGATTGAAATCGCTCGCTATGTCGCTCGCTGTGACACTTGTCAGAAAGTCAAAGCCGTGCACATGAAGCCTGGAGGAGAATTGCAGCCTTTATCTGTACCTGCCTGGAAGTGGGAAGATATCAGCATGGATTTTGTCAATGGACTACCCAAGACTCAGAAAGGTTTTGATTCCATTTGGGTAATCGTGGACCGACTCACCAAACAAGCTCACTTTCTGCCAGTCAAGACCAGCTACGCCGTCCCCACGTATGCCGCCTTGTACAAGAACAACATAGTGAAGCTTCATGGCATACCCAAGACCATCATCTCAGATCGTGGTACTCAGTTTGTCGCTAAGTTCTGGAAAGCGTTCCATGCCTCGCTTGGAACCAAGCTCTTGCATAGTACAGCATATCATCCACAAACAGATGGACAAACTGAGCGAGTCAACCAAGTGTTAGAGGATATGTTGAGAGCATGTGTGCTCACCTTCGCAGATACTTGGGATGACTGTTTGCCCTTGGCAGAGTTCTCATATAATAACAGTTATCAAGAAAGCATCAAAATGGCACCCTTTGAAGCACTGTACGGTCGTCGTTGTCGTACACCCCTCAGTTGGTCTGAGCCCGGAGAAAGAGAATTCTTTGGAGTTGACCTGGTCAAAGATATGGAAGAGAAAGTCAAGCAGATACAAGAGAACATGAAGATTGCCCAATCCCGACAAAAGAGTTATGCTGACAAGAGACGTCGACCTCTGAAGTTTCAAGTTGGAGATTACGTATATCTCAAGGTCTCACCAACCAAAGGAGTCACTCGTTTTGGAGTCAAGGGAAAGTTAGCACCCCGCTACATTGGTCCGTTTGAGATCTTGGAATGTTGTGGCAAGGTAGCTTACAAGCTGAAGTTGCCCGATCATCTCTCTGCTGTCCACAATGTTTTCCATGTCTCCCAACTCAAGAAGTGCCTCCGAGTACCAGAACATGTCGTGGAAGTTGAAGGTGTCGAGCTAGAGCCTGATCTATCCTACTCGGAATATCCAGTTCGCGTGTTGGATCACAAAGATCGAGTTACTCGAAGAACTACCACAAGGTGGTACAAAATCCAGTGGAACCAGCACTCTGAAGAAGAAGCTACTTGGGAATCTGAAGACTTCTTGGCAAAGAACTATCCCGACTTTCTCGAATCCCTGTCTATGTAAAGTTTTGCCTTTATCCCTTCTTTGTCCTTTCTTAAGACGCAGAATCTCGGGGCGAGATTTCTTTAAGGGGGGAAGGCTGTAACACCTCTGGTGTTTAAGCATGTAATTAACTTGACATATCATCATTAGCATCATTAATCATCTTGATCATGATTTCATGTGTATGCATTTGCTTAGTGTACCTCTATTGCAAAAAACCTTATTAGCCCACTTCTTCCTATAGGGGCAAAATGGTAATTTCACCTCTGTGCCTAGTTCTATGTAATTCTTGTTCAAATTTAGTGCCCTGATGTTTGTTGCTTTGATCAAAGTTCAAAAATCAGATTCGATTTGATTTTCCTTTTGCAAAACCCTAAAATCCCAAATCCTGGATTTATCCCCTTTTTGATAACTTTTTCAAAATTCAAAATTTTGAGTTGGTTCAAAAAGCAAAGTTGTGAATCTGATCAAGAGGAACAACTTTGGTATTTACAAATTTCAAAGTTTCTATATAAAATTTGCAGTAATTTCAAATTCATTCAAACTCCAGTTTTTGTCCCTTTTTGAGTTTTCAAAATTAATTCAAAAACTATTGAGTTTCAGAAAAAATGTATATTAGCAAAGTTGTAGGTTTTGACAAATGGAACAACTTTCATATTGGAAGATTTTCAAGTTTCAGTTTGAAATCCAGAGTAATTTTGATTTGAATCAAGTTTGAAAAAGTGTCCCCTTTTCTGTTTTTGAATATGGTTCAAAAACTATTTGGAATTTGAAAATGTTCATATTGACAAAGTTGTAGATCTCATTTTTCTGAGCAACTTTGGTATTTTGAGTTTTTGTCGCACAGTTCAATTTTTGGAAGTAATTTGCAAAATACAGAGATCAGCCAAAAGTCAAACCCTAAGACCTAGCCCTGTTCTTCTCCTACCGCGAGCTAGGGGGGGGCCCGGCCATGGCCAGCCCGCCGGCGCTGCGCGTGCCGCGTGCCTGGCTGCTCCCCACGCGCCACCAACCTGCCGCCGCTGTCTCCCTGTTCCCTCCGCGCCCGCACGCAAGCGCTGACCTTCCTTCCCGTCCCCTACAGTGCTCTGCGCGTCGCCGCCGCGTGGCCATCGCCGGCGAGCTTGCGCCCGAGCCCCGGCTGCACGCCAGTACCCCCGCCTGAGCGCAATCGAGTGCGCGTGCGTCCGCCGAGCTTATCCACCCCACCCCGAGCTCTCTACCGGCCCCTGGCCGCGGCTATATAAGCCGCCGGAGCTTCGACCTCCGCACTCACCTCCGCCACCGTGGCCAGACCTCTCCGGAGCTCCCGCCGCTCATCCACCTAGCCCGAAAGCTCCGCCTTGAGCTCGTGAAGCTTTCCCACCCCCCAATTTCACCTTCCCCGCCTCCGTTTGCCCGGCGTAACCCCATCTTCCCAATCTCCGACGGAACACCGGTGAACTCGGGTTCGTGAAATTCGCCGTCTCCGGCCATGATCATCCCTCACCGACCCCCGTGTCGTGTTCCTCGGTTCCGCGCGACTCTAACCCGGCCCTTGCGGCCTCGTGTGTTGCGCAGGACCGCCGGATCGCCGGAGCGCCGCCGCGGTCGTCTCCTCCCTCGAGCACGTGTCGAGCCTCACCCTCGAGAACGTGTCGAGCCTCACCCTCGAGAACGAGTCGAGCCTCACCCTCGAGCCCTGCCTCCGACCCGTGGTAAGCATCCGAAGCCTCCGGCCTCTGCTTCCACTCCGCTTCGCCCGAGCCTCCAAGTCACGCCTCGGGCGGAGGCTTGTTTTTCCGCTTCGCCCGAGCCCAAGCCTCGGCGACGCATGCTCTCCGCTTCGCCCGAGTCAGGCCTCGGACGGAGGCTTACTTCTCCGTCTCGCCCGAGCCTCCGGGCCAGGCCTCGGACGAAGCTGTCGCTTCCGTCTCAACCGAGCCGTCTCGACCGAGCCCCGCGCGATTCGCCCGAGCCCCGCGATTCGCCGAGGCCGGCCTAGAAGGAGCACAGTGCTCTTCTCTTTTTCTGAGAGATGTGAATAGTGTTCTGTTTTCTCTTTTTTGTATGATTTTCTGTGTGCATCCAAAAATTCTGAAATTTTTGTGGTAGACTCTTTATGCTCTGGAGTATTTTATAAAAATATGAAACTTGAGTTTTGTGCAAAAATTTGAAAATGTAAAATTCCCCTTTTAATTGAAAAATGAAGGTTTTGGTATTTTTGGAGAGTGATTTATAACTCCAAAAATCATGAGACAAATTTTTGTGAGCTTCTTATGCCATGTTTAGTCTCTGGTAAAATTTTGAAGTCTTTTGGAACAAGTTGATTTTTGAGCTTTTATTTTAATTGTTAAATAGTGCCTTTTGCTAATTAATGTCTGATTTTATTTGAGCACCTTAATGACCTCCAAAACTTATGAAATTTGTTTTGCCATCTATCTACACCATAATGAACTTATGTGATTAATTTGGTAATTTTTGGAGCAACTTCATAAAATGACCTTTTTAATTAATTTAGGAAAATAGAAAAAAGTGATTAGTGTTGGTAATAAGTGTTTGATGATGTGATCTTTGGATTGTTTGATGTTCATAGACCCATACCCCTCTGGTCTATGATGTTTGTGATGCCTTGTGATGATTATGCTTAAGTCATATAAAAGTTGCTTAATAAAGTTAGCTAATATTGCTAGAAAGGGATAAGTAATCTTTTGTCCACTTTAACAACCACTTATACCTTGCAAAGCTATACTCTAGTTTTATCCTATGCACTTTGTTCATACTAGCCTACTCATGTGCATGCATCATTTCATACGTATAGTGACCGAGGAAGAAGGACCTGAAGTCGAGGTAGCCACCGAAGGATCTGTCCCCGAGGCAACCCCGAGCTCCGGCACCTACACCACCAACCCCGAGTCCGTCCTTTTTGCCATTCAAGGCAAGCCCCGGTGCATTTAACCCTTCCTTGAATTTATAAAGTGATTTCCTTAAATGCTTTTGAGTTAAATTATTGCATTAGGTTTATAGGAGTTGAGTGATATCCTAACTGATGCATTATCCACCTTGACCACTGATACACCCGAAGCCTGCTTTTCAAAAGTATTTGAAAAATGCTTAGCAATGCTTATTGAATTAGACTTTGCAATAAAAATGCCAATTTCAAAAGTTTGATCACTGAAAGAAAACTTTATGGGAATTTGGTTTTACTTCCCGTTCGATGACTGCTTGCCTAGCTAGCATGTGGTCATGGTCGTGAAGAGGTTGTCCGCGCGTACGGTGCCGTCATGTTGTAGTCCGGTACTCAACAGTTGACACCGACCGGGACAGGGTTGAAAAACCGACAGGACCTGTACTCTTGGGTTAGAGTCCCGAGGTGCTTGTCGCTGGCGGAAAAATGTAGGGACCATCCATATGGGGGCCTGCTGGTCAAGACTTGTAACTATTCACATACTACGGAAAGCTCTGGCTCCGAGAAATCCATTTTTGGACCGACAACCGCGCACTGGGAGTGGAGAGATGGCGGAAGTAGCATGTACCCACGTGGGTTAGAGTCCCGGATTGGAGTGGTGTACTGTACTTCCGGGTGGCGTAGGACCGGGCCCAATCTTGGAGGAATCGTGGTAGACGAGTTGGCATATGCAAGCTTGGGTGCTACATATGCAGTGTGGATAGGGATCCTCAGCTGAGTATTATTTATCTGGATTAACGTTGCTCCTCGGTTATGGAGACTTGGTCCACTGACTGTCAACGGAGAGTGGTTCTCAACTAGGAATGTTTTGAAATGTAAAATGAATCATGAATGATGAAGAATTGAGGAAGACTGAATCTTTCCAAAATAAAATAAGGTTTACAAAAATGCTTTTTCCGCAAAATACTTGAACTTGCTTAAAGCTTTACCTTGACTACCCTAAGTCTCTCATACCTGAGTCTTCTCCCTTTTTCTTTAGTCGGGTAAGTCTTGTTGAGTACCTTTGTACTCAGGGTTTTATTACCCATGTTGCAGGTATGGCAGATTCCTCAGTATGCCTTGGACCCTGCTGTGTGACTGTTGTTCAGGAAGAGGCCGATGAGGCCGATGAGTGATTATTCACCCTCGGGCTGGGTGAAGTATCTTTACCCTTTAGTTGTTGTCATATGCTACTCTGCCAACTCTATCTATTTGAACTATGGTCTGTAATAACTTCACTTTAATTTTATGTTGAACCCTGGTTTGTAAAACTATTGTTATCTAAGTCTTCCGCTATTTACTCCGATGTTATTTGTCCAAATGTTCAAGAGATTGTAACTGAATTGTGAGATGATCCTGCGGACATCGGGCACTGATGTAGCCCAGTAGCGGAACCGGTCTTAATCTCTTGGCTGTACGGATCGACTGTCAGTGGTTGACGGTGATCAGTGGGCCATGGGATTAGGGCCGTTATGTTACAGTTATCCTATATACTTATGTGAAGTAAATAGTAATACTTATGTTGTGTGTCTTATGTTTGCTTCTTAAGCATTTTCCTTGCATTCATATGCTTGCATTGCACATCTCATTTAGGTAACGGTAGATACATTGTGAAGGACGTGATGATGAGGTTAAACCCGGAGACGGTGTTTGGTGGATTCTCATGAAGAAGCGGAGTTAAGCAATTGCTACAGCGGAGATGCTCGCCAAGCGAGTATCACCTAACAAACACTAACCTAGTGTTGGTTCCAGGCAAGCCCCAAAGCATTTTAAGCCTCCTATTATTTACAATTGTTTCAATTGAGTACTTTTTATATTGTGATGCATTAGGTATAGGAGTTGATTGAATCCTACTTGCTGCATTACCATTCCTTGAGTTATTGTTATACCTGCCTTGTTATCCTATTAGTTATTATAATATAGAATTGCTTACACTGCTTAATAAAAGTAGTAATAAATGATGTTCCCGTAATACCCCTGGTGGGTATTTACCGGATCACGGTTGGCTATATTTGCTATCGTGGAAAAGAACCTGAGTAGCAATGAAATACGGTCAACTGGAAGGCAAGGCACCAAGTTTGGAAACTTGGGGGCAGCTCGTCTGTTGGATCGTGTAGGTTTGTATCGATGTTGGCCCTCATTCATTTTTGAAAGCGCCCTTTTACAAAGGGTGCCGGTGATGTATTCCCGACCCCGAAGCCGGTTAGACGCTGTTCGGGCCGGTCTCAACCCGTGTCGCACCCTCTAGTATAGAAACACGATCTGCCTCGGAATGGCCATCGTATAGTTCTAATTGGGTGGTCCGTGCTTGAGCCGCGACAATTACGACCACGGACAGTATCGAGCGGTGACCCAATGCATGGACCCGACGGGGAAAGTGTGGGTTTGTATTAAAGGTTTTTCGCCAGCTGGTTTGTAATTCGATTCGAGTCGCCGTCTCCCCCGGTTAGTGGGAAACTATGTCGAGCTTCACCACGATACAACTCCATGTGACATTGATGATTCAACTAAAATATGGACAAAGCAAACCTGATATGTTATTATATTATTGTTTGCTAGCTTCAAGTGAGTGCTCTAGTATAGGTGCAAAACCTAGAGTTTAAGGAATAGGATAAAAGATGACTGCTCATATAATTAAAATGATGAACCCTTCATCTTAAGCTCCTTTTTGCAAATAAAGTTAGCCAACTCCACTGTTTATATCAGCCTTGCATACTCCTTGGTGTCTCTTTATTTTTGGTTCCCGACGGGTAAGTGTAGCTGAGTACATTCGAGTAATCAGAGTTTTATCCCACCTTGTTGCAGGTGAAGGTTAGGTCCGCCGAAGGGTGATGGCTAGTGCCGGTGGGCTCGGCAGTCCATACTTCTTCTCTTTATGCTGTTGTTGGAGGATGTCGCTCAAGTTAGCAAAGTATTTCAACTTATATTGGTATTCATTTCAAAGCTATGTTGTTTCTTCTAAAATTAAGTGGAACTCCACTTGTATTATTATTTGTGAACTCTTTTGTAATTTTATTTCCACTGCAAAGCTCCGTGAACATGATTTGTATTTGCTTGACCATGCGATCTTGGCTAAGATGTTGGAAAAGTTTGAAATCCCTCAGGATTTCACGGACAACCGGGTTTATATGGGCTCAAGTGTGCTAATTCCGCTGCTCTGACAGAGGTTTTCACACTTGTGCTCTTATAAATTGGTCGGTTCTGTTACAGTGAGGCGCATCTTTCCACCGAAGGAATTCTCTTCTAACCTCACGAGCTAGTAGATCGGTCAGGTTTCGTTTCAAATCAAGTTTTGCTCTTTTTACCCCGAAGTCTTTTGATTCATCGATTTGGAGATAGGTTCGAGCCATGATCTCCTAGGAGTAGCTCACTATCCTCCTTGTGACTCATCTCTCCAAGTTTGAATCCTAGAGGTTTCGTTTTGGGAGAGTTTGGATCGAATCGGTGGATGAACAGTGGATTTTCAGGATGACCGGACTCTGGCATCGGGCCGACCAGACGCTAGGGTTGTGAGTCCGGTCGTTGAACTCAATCAATGTGTTTTTCTCGTGACTTGACTGGATGCTCAGTTGACTACTGACCGGACGCGACTCTCTCACTGTTCACTGCTTGTTTGCTCACTGACCGGACACTCGACACCTGACCGGACGCACCTCCACAAAGAGTCCAGTCACAAACAGTAAGGGTCCAGAACCATTTTTCTCTGACCGAACGCGTCCGGTGGTCACTGACCGGACGCAGGTAGAGTCCGGTCAAGTGTGTTCCGCGTGTTTTTGTCCACAGTTTGTTAATGCTATCTCGAATTTGGTTTTGGGTTTTTGCCTTGGGTTTCTAGAGTCGCATAGTGTCCTGCTGTGCTTCTTGGAAGCATCCACCCTACATCTAGGGTCATGGACTCTATCGAGCTCTAGGTTTGCTCTTAGGGTGATTCTCGGGACAGTGGCAACAAGTTTCTGAAAAGAAATTTTGAAGCTCCCATTCACCCCCTCTGGTCGCTTTCTGGTAGCACTTTCAGTCCTTCAATTGGTATCAGAGCGGGTTAAGGATCTTTCACCTTAGCTGGTTCCAGATCCACAGAAGGCGACATGGATCGCGGCGTGGGCAAATCACCGTTTTTCGATGGGACGAACTATGCGTATTGGAAGATACGTATGTCAGCCTATCTTCAGAGTATTGATGCTTCCATTTGGGATATTTGCAACTCTGCTGACTACGTGGTCTTGGCTGCTCGTGTGACTCAGTATCAGATCGATGAGCACGATGCCATTAGCCGAGCCCGTAACGCTCTTTTCTCATGTTTGAGCATGATGGAGTTTGATCGCGTTTCTCACCTCGCTACGGCTCAAGAGATTTGGGCTACCCTCATGCGTTTCCATGAGGGAATCACTCAAGTCAAAACCTGTCTCTACGAGTCGCACAAGCGAGAGTATGAGAACTTTCGACACATGCCTGGCGAGAGCATAGAAAGTTTATTCGCTCGCTTTCAGGTGATTGTCAACAGGATGAGGGCTAACAAGGAGCTATTGCCTTTCGACGATCATGAGAGGGCTTTGAAGCTTTTACATACTCTTGATCGGTCGGTGTGGGACTCTAAGGTTCAGCCGATCATCGAATCACCTAACTATGAGACCCTCACATGCGACGAGCTCTTCAGTAAGCTCAAGAACAGTGAGATTGATGTCATGGCAAGGGCTTCTTATGAAAATCCTTCTGGCCCGTCGATGGCTTTGCTTTCTGGCTCTTCTGCTAACCCCTCTAGAGGATTTGCACTTTCTTCTCCTCTTTCTGTCACAGAGGAGCAGCTGGAGTTCATGGGGGATTGTTGATAGTGCTTAAAGCATCATTTCACCATCAACATTTCACCCAAAACCAAGGTAAAACAACATAAAAAGTAGAAGATTTGGTTTATAACTAACCTATTTCCACATGTGCATAGTTTCTTATCTTAATGCAGGAAATGATGGAAATTGGGCCAAACAAGTGTACCAGGATCAAGGCCAAGCCACTCTGGCCCATTTGGGCCTGAGTAGGGTGGCGGCCGCCACCTATTACTGGCGGCCGCCAGGTCCATCTTGCCCAAAGTGGCCCAAGCCACGTCATCGATCCGTGGGAGTCACATCAAGCTCAAATCCTGGCCATTGCACACTAAGACGGTTTGATCCAAGGGCTAAGAAGAGTATCACCTGGATAGTGGGCTTTGGACACGTGTCTGAAACCCTAACCGACCCTCAAACCGACTTAGGAGAGCAAGTGAAGACCGTTGGATTAATGGCGGTTGCAATGGACGACTGAGGGGTGGCGGGCGCCAGGGTTTAGTGGCGGGCACCACCCCCTAAACTCTAACCGATCTCCCCTTCACTCTATAAGTACCCCCCCTAGCTTCCTAGCACTATAAATAGGCCCCTAGAGCTCTCATTCGCAGAGCCTCACATCATTCCTCACCATTTGGTTAGATTAGCACACTTGCTATGCTAGAGAGATTAGAGAGAGTGTGAGTGCCTCACTAGAAGAGGAGCTGGAGAGGAGAAGAGTAGAAGTCTGGAGAGTTCCGGAGTTGTCGGAGACCTCTGCTTCTCTCTGCTCGATCTGCGCTTCAACTTTGGTAACTTAGTATTTATTCTATCTTCAAGTATTTGCTTTTCGGTACTTGTGTGCTCGTTTCATTGCTTGATATTAGTTTCAAGTGCTCTAGTTCTAGTACAGGGCTAGTAGTAGCAATATATAGATTAAGTGTGGTACTTAGGCTATATATTGCTAGTGAATACGGCTAGGCCCCCAGATAGCTGTGGTAGCAAGCAGGTGGTGACAGCCCTGTGCGCCTTGAATTCCACCACGTAGTTGGTCTAGTTTAACAGTAGGGCTCGTTCTGCTAGCGTTCAACCTAAGTCAGTGGTAAAGGCTAGTACGCCCACAGTACACTAGTAAAGAACTTAAATCACTAGAAGTCTAATAGAACTAGGATCTACTCCAGTAGATAGTGCCCGTTCCCTTCATCTATCCTAGATATCCTTATCCCCCTAGTTTTCTCAAAATCACTTCGCGTTCCTCGTGGATTCGATACCCCGAAATACTCTGAGGTGAAAAGCTACAACTGACAGCCGTGCGCTTGCTGTTTCTTCTGCTTGCCACCCGAGGTGTCAACAATCTTTTCTGGCGCCGTTGCCGGGGAACGATAGCTGATTTTTGAGACTAGAGTTAGGATCATCTTTACCCCCTCCGCATGGAGAATCAATCTATCTTACAATTCGCGGCTCCTAAGAGTTCGCGATTAGAGCCACATTTATCCTCACAACCTATATATGCCGATAGTTATGAATTGTGCCCTGACTTTATTAACAAAGTTCAGGAGAGCATATTTACGGGATCAGAAAATCCCTACACACATCTACGTGAGTTTGAGCAAGTCTGTGCATGCTTGAACATTTCGGGCATTTCACCTGACACTATTAAGTGGAAGCTGTTTCCGTTCACTTTGACGGGAGCAGCTAAAACATGGCATGCTCGAACCGTGGGAAGTGCCGGAGGGGACTAGGGAACTTTACGGACCAAGTTTATCTTGACGTATTTCCCTGTCCACCGAGTGGTACGACTACGAGTAGAAGTGTTGACCTTTAGACAAAATGATAAGGAGACATTAGGGGAGGCTTGGGACCATTTTATTGGTTTAATCAATTCAGGACCCGACTTAGCCATACCCAATCCAGTGCTCCTTCAACATTTTTATGTCGGTCTAGAGAAAGAGAGCGCTCTTCACCTTGATCATTCGTCAGGTGGAGCGTGTCTTCATCTTTCTCCACGAGGTGGTAAGCAGGTTCTTGATAGAATTCTCGAGAATACTCCTTATACTGGAGTTTTCGATGAAATCCCTGAGGAAGAAGTCATAGAAACCCAAGTTTCGACCGTAGAACAACAAGAAGAGCCCGAGTCTAGCTCGCTGGACTTAGTGGAGCCTATTCTGTCCACATCTGGGAGAGAAATTCTACCAGAATTTTTGGGCGAGATAGAGGATGATGTGTTTGAGGATTACGGAAATGCTATGAACTACTCCGTTCAAGCTCTCCCATCCGACAAACCACTTCCTGAGTCTTCTGATGAAATCTATAGCCGAGAGCGTCTTTTGGAACTTTCAGCTGTCATGAGTCATGAATGGACAATGGAAGCCGAAGTATCAGAAAACATCCCTCGCATAGATAAAGTACCTAGCATAATAGATTGTCGAATTAGGGGAGAAAGGGCCTTTGCCTTTTACGACCCTGTCGTGGGAATTAATCTTCTTGGTAGTAATTACGTATCCAGAACATTCCCAATTTTCAACGATAACCAACTAAACGGTGTTTAAGAGACCCAAATGGTGACATCTTGGAAAGTGAAGGAATCCTAAAGATGGTCCCCATCCAAGTAGATGGAGCGGACATGGTCTTAGATTTCTACATTTTCGATGTAGTCCTTTTTGACGTCTTCTTAGGACAACCTTGGTCCATACTTGCCTTGCAAGGACCATGTCAAGAGCACTTTAATGCTCAAATGAGTGGAAAAGAGTACTCAGTACCTTTCGTTCGTGCATTAAATTCTATTGCCGAACAACCACCAGAACCAGATCTTCTCGATCAAACTATAACCTCTACCCTTTATAAGTTGGCTCAGCCTGATTTTGAAGAAGATTCTGAGTTCTTTGTCGAAGAAGAAACCGAGACAGATGAACCGTTTCGCTTAGACGAAAGCCATCTCGACCTTCCATAGAGCTAAAACCTCTGCCTGAAGGCCTGAGATACATTTTTCTAAACAATGACCCCGAGACTCCCGTAATCATTAGCAGTAAGCTTTCTGAAGAGGAAGTCCGTAGGTTGACCCTTGTCTTAGAAAAACACCGATCTATCTTTGGCTATTCACTTCAAGATTTGAAGGGAATTAGTCCAAATCTCTGCACCCATCGTATCCCTCTCGATCCTGAGATACCCCCTTCAAGAGAGCCCCAAAGACGACTTAATAACGCTATGCATGAAGTCATGAAAAAGGAGGTTCTGAAACTCTTGCACGCGGGAAATATTTATCCACTTCCTTATAGTGAATGGGTAAGTCCCGTACAAGTAGTTCCAAAGAAAGGAGGCATGACAGTCGTTAAGAATGAGAAAAATGAGTTAATCCCTCAACGCACTGTCACTGGATGGAGGATGTGTATAGACTATAGGAAGCTGAATAAAGCCACAAAAAAAGATCATTTCCCACTTCCTTTTATAGATGAGATGCTAGAGAGATTGGCAAACCATTCCTTCTTTTGCTTCCTGGATGGATATTCTGGTTATCACCAAATCCCAATCCATCCAGATGACCAAAGTAAGACCACTTTGACATGCCCGTATGGAACTTATGCCTATAGACGCATGTCCTTTGGACTTTGCAATGCGCCGGCATCTTTCCAACGGTGTATAATGTCCATCTTTTCCGACATGATTGAACAAATCATGGAGGTATTCATGGATGACTTTTTGGTCTATGGGAAAACCTTTGACGATTGCCTAGCCAATTTAGACAAAGTCCTCCAACGCTGCGAAGAGAAGGACCTAGTTCTTAACTGGGAAAAGTGTCACTTCATGGTGCGGGAAGGAATTGTCCTAGGCCATCGAATTTCAGAACGTGGGATAGAAGTGGATAAAGCCAAAATCGATGTAATTGAAAAATTGCCACCACCCACTAATGTGAAAGGAATCCGAAGCTTCTTGGGCCATGCCGGCTTTTATAGAAGGTTTATTAACGATTTCTCACAAGTCGCTAGACCCTTAACGAGCCTGTTAGCAAAAGACGTCCCGTTCAAATTTGACGAGGATTATCTACAAGCTTTCAATATTTTGAAAAAAGGCTCTAACTTCGGCACCAATCATCCAACCCCCAGATTGGAATTTGCCGTTCGAAATCATGTGTGATGCTAGTGATTATGTTGTGGGAGCCGTCCTTGGTCAAACTAAAGATAAGAAGCATTATGCTATTTCTTATGCTAGTAAGACCCTAACTGGCCCCCAGCTAAACTATGCAACCACATAAAAGGAACTTTTGGCCGTAGTCTTTGCCATAGACAAGTTTAGATCTTACTTAGTGGGAGCTAAGGTGATTGTTTATACCGATCACTCTGCTCTGAAATATCTCTTCACTAAGAAAGATGCTAAGCCAAGGTTGATCCGCTGGATCCTACTCCTTCAAGAATTTGACCTGGAAATAAGAGACAAGAAAGGAGTAGAGAATTCAGTAGCTGATCACTTGTCTAGACTACAAGTCAATAATTCGGACAATCTCCCAATAAATGAATTTCTTCGCGATGATACCCTTTTAAAAATCACATATACCAACCCTTGGTATGCAAACATCATGAATTTTATAGTCGCCGACTATGTCCCACCGAGGGAGAATAAAAAGAAACTGCTATATCAAAGCAGAACGCACCTATGGGATGAACCATATCTCTATAAGGTCTGTGCAGATGGACTTTTGAGAAAATGTGTCCCCATAGAAGAGGCAACAAAAATCATAGATAGATGTCACTCCGCCGAATATGGAGGACACTATGGAGCTTTTCGGACACATGGGTGTATGCCAAGTCTCTGAGTGATGAGTGATTGTCAACTAGGATGATGCGCATGTTTTTGGCTTGTGTTGTGCAGGGTCCGAGCCACGGATACAGTGATCAGAGGCAAGGTGAAGGTCAAGTAGAGACGTGCCGTGCCGATGGACTGAGAGTGGCGAAGGGCGGACGTGAGGCTTGGACTGAGGGAACCGGTGGCCGAGGACAGCTGTGGTGGCTGGCGCCTGGGACAGCGACGAGCGGAGACTTGTGGGGCACGGTGTTGCTTGGGTCGAGGACCTGGGGACACGTGTCGGGGGACGGGGTGCATGGGCGGTGCATCCCCTCTACAACTTCGGTTTTGTGGTAGAGCCAGGAAAAACCATCGGGCTGAGGACGGTTTCCAGGTTTGGGCCTCAAAACCTGGGCTGCGGGTTTGCTGAGTTTGGGCCACAAAACTCAGACGCTGGTGGCTGTTTTCCCGGTTTGGGCCTCAAAACCGGGGGTTAGCTGTGAAGGCTGATTTCCCGGTTTGGGTCACAAAACCGGGGGTGCGACGTCCAGGAAAAGGACGCGGAGCGGTGGCGGCATGTGGCGGCAATCGGGAGGTTGCGTCGAGGCAACGCTACGAGTTGTGAGGGCGTGGCCGTCGGATCCACCTACCACCGAGTTTGTCTAGAATAACCTTAGGGTTTAGCTGGTTGGCTGTGTAAGTAGTTAGGGGTAGAGTGGGAATTAGGAATAGTTAGAATTAGGATAAGTAGGGGGAGACACCCACCTCCCCATCTATCTCAATCATTTGCTCTTTGCACTTAGGGTTTCCTGCTCTCCCAATCCCCTGCTGTAGCTAGCTGAGATCCGCAGAAACCATACCTCTGTGTACTGGAGATTTTGAGGAGTGAGGCCGTATCCTCTCACGGTTGTAGCGTGTGGTAGCCACATGGTTGCAGATCGATGACTTGATTCGCATTTTGTTCGTGTTCTTCGCGTCTCCGTGATTTTCCCGTCACTCGATCTCCCTCTCAATTGCGTCTTTGCGAAATCCGTTTGAATCAACTTGTTCGTATTTGAAAGGAGATCATTTCCACCAAAGGAATTTACCTAACTCCTTACGAACAAGTAGATCGGGTTGATTTCGTTTTCGTGGCGTTTTTTCGCTCAATCCTCCTCCCCTTTTGATTTTCCGTTGTTTAAGTTGATTTGAGCGGATGATTTCTTGGGGATAGTCTCCCAATTACCTCATGATCATCTTCTCCAAGTTTGGGAATGTGGGATTGAGTTTTGATTCGGATTTGAGAGGATTGGTGAGAGGGGCGATCAAAATCGCCCTCTCTGTTCATCCGCGGACAGTCCACCGTTGGACCCGCGGACAGTCCCGGGATCAGGCTCCAGCCGAGTCCGTGGCTGCGCAGCTCGTACGGACGAGTTCTTTTTGAACCGCGGACAGTCCGCCGTTGGAACTCGCGGACAGTCCAGGAGTTGACCAGGGAACTTCAGCAGACTTGCGGTTTTGAGGATTTTGCCGGCGGACAGTCCGGGCTTTCCTCGCGGACAGTCCGCAGTACCACAGACAATCCAGGACCTGCAGTCCGGACAGTCCGGGACCCTGCTGAAGCTTTCGGTTTAGTGCGTTTGCTCTCCCGACTTGCTCGCTTGGTTTTCGGACTTCCCGTTTGATCCTAGAGTTGACCAAGGAACCTCTCTAGGTATCTTTGCTACTTGTTAGCATAGGTATTTAGGGATTTCTCGACGTAGCCGTCTATCTACGTTCGGGACTTTGTTTTTGAGGGTCGAACGTGTCTCGGTGCTTTCGGCGTTTGGTTTGCTATCTCTGTGTGGTGCCTGGCTGTGATCCTAGGGATCATCCACCCTCTTCCAAGGGTCGTGGGCATCACGGTTTTGGTTGTAGCTTTCGGGGGTTGATTTTGGGACATTTGGCCAAGTTTCGAGAGAAATTTTTGAGCTCCCATTCACCCCCCCCTCTGGTCGCCTTGCTAGTGCTTTCTCGGTCCTTCAAAATCCTATGACGCCGAGTACATTCTTGTGGCGGTGGATTATGTCTCGAAATGGGTAGAAGCCATACCCTGTCGAGCGGCAGATGCTAAACATTCGAAGAAATGTTCAAAGAAAACATCTTTCCTTGTTTTGGAGTTCCTAGACTAGTCATTAGTGACGGAGGCCCTCATTTCATAGATAAGAGCTTCCGACATTTCTAGCTAGTCAAGGAATCCAACATAATGTAGCCACTACATACCACCCCCAAACAAGTGGAAAGGCCGAAACGTCCAATAAACAAATAAAGAATATCTTGCAAAGACGGTAGAAGAAATGGAAGGGGATGGAAACATAAGTTACCCGAAGCTCTATGGGCCTATCGGACCGCCTATAAGACCCCGATTGGATGTCCCCATACCAACTAGTTTATGGGAAAACTTGTCATCTTCCTGTTGAGTTGAGTTCAAAGCTCATTGGGCCATTAAGAAATGGAACATGGACCTTGACCAAGCTGGCCAAAATAGGAAGATGCAAATTTCCCGAACTAGAAGAATGGCGAGAGAAAGCCTATCATAGTGCTGAAAGGATCAAGATGCCCAAGAGGGGGGTGAATTGGGCTTTTCTAAAACTTCTTGCAAGAATAAAACCTATCAAGCCTCAATTAACCCCCTAGTGCTAGAAGTGTGTTTCTCTTTATTCTAACACACAAAAGACCAAGTCTATGCCACTCCTATTCTAGCAAAGCAATCCAATATAGAATGAACAACAAGTAGTAATGCGGAATTGAATTGCTTGAATGTAAATGCGTAGGTAAAGGAGTAGAGATGACTCGACGATCTTTTTGTCGAGGTATCGAGGTGTCGGCACACCCCCTAGTCCTCGTTGGAGCACCCACGCAAGGGTATCGCTCCCCCTTGATCCGCTCAAGGATCAAGTGCTCACTACGAGCTGATTCTTCGCCACTCCGGCCCGTTGAATCGCTCGGGTCACAAGCTTGCTTGGGTCATCCACAAAGCCACCGGATGCTCTCCAAGCTTCACGATCGCCACCAAGCTGTCTAGGTGATGCCGATCACCAAGAGTAACAAGCTAGAACTCTCACTTGACCAACACAAGGCCAAAGAGATGGATGGATGCACACTTGCTACTCAATTCTCACTAAGAGGTGTCTAATAATTCTCCAATTAGCAAATCACTCAACCTCACTAGGGCTCTTGCACTATCTCACACTCATAATGTGTCTCTCAGCAGATGGAAGTGGCAAGAACACTCAAATGGATGGAGGGAAGGAAGTATATATACTCCCCCAACCGGCCATCCAAAAATAGCTCAAGACAGGGTTTCCGCGGGGTCATCGGACGCTTCGATGCCTGGCATCGGACGCTCCGATGACCTCGACCAACGGTCGACTGTACCCTCTTGTCAGACCTGTTAAAGGGACATCGGACGCTGGGCAGCGTCCGATGCCACCACATCAGACGCGTCTGATGTGGATTTACCCTCTCTGGAACCTCTCTGCATGGCCATCGGACGCTGGCCCTCAGCGTCCGATGCCAGCGTCCGATGCGGCCTCCAGTTCACGCCCACGTGAACAGTGGCATGGGCACGTCCGATGTGAACACATCGGCACGTCTGATGCCACGCACCAGACTAAACCCTAGTCGGGGTGAGCATCGGACGCGTCCGTTGCCCACCTGGCCAGCGTCCGATGCCCATAACAAGGGCAGACTCAACTCGGATCGCGACGCGGCCAAAACGACTTTTGATCCTTTCGACTTAAGGCATCTGTCAGAGCTACCTAGGGCTATGAAATAACAAGTGTGCACCACACCTACCTCAATAGACTCATCTAGGTCAAGCTACTGATTCACGCTCCCCTTTATAGCACGGCCAAAGGAAAAACAAAGACCTAAGACTACCTAAGTGTCCTCCAACACCATATGACACTTAGCCTAGTCTACCACCATCATCTTCGTCGTCCATCCTTTGAAAACCGAAACGATATCCATCGCCAGGGGACATGAACTCCATATGCCTGTATTGTCTCCATTACCGTGACCTAACTCAATCCTGTTTCTGCAAAACACACGTTAGTCACGGTAATCTTGTGTTTCATCCAATCACCGAAACCACTAGGGGCCAAGATGCGTTCAATCTCCCCCTTTTTGGTGATTAATGACAACACGAGATCGAGTATAGAGAGAAGAGGTTTTTAAATCATGACATGTGTGAACTTGAAATGAATAAGAGAAATTGATTAGGGGCAAGCTCAAACATGTCATGCCATCATCCTGCACTCAACAAGTTAGAGTGAATAGCAAGTGCAGAGTGAAGAGCTCATATACATAACCAAGTGAGAATTAAGCGCAAGTTATGAGCGAAACGAAATGACATGACATATCATATATCATAGTGAGCACATACATGTCATCAAGGTCCATAGCATAAGTCTATAGCATAAACATGCACAAAAGATGCAATAAGTAAAGAGCGTATGTGAATATAACACAACATAAGAAGTCAAATCCCTCTCACATCGCTCCCCCTATCACTATACTCATCCACTCTCCCCCTTTGGCATCAAGCGCCAAACTAAGCGTCGGAGGGCGGAGGTGGTGCCGACGAGTCAGGAGCAGTCTCCGGAGTGCGCTGAGAAAACTCAAACTGCTGAAGGTACTCCTCGGAGTCAGAAGAAGTGGTGCCGGCAGCCTGCTGACCCTCTCAAGCTGGAAGCTACTGAGTAGCGGTCTGGGTCGGCTCTGGCACTGACTGCTCTGCCTGCTCTATCTCTGGCGCAGTCTCAGTAGTAGTGTCAACCTGAGTATCAGAGTGCGGAAGCTCTGGTATAACTGACAACTCAGGCTGAACTATCATGGTTGTCTCGGACAGCACAGGCTCTGTCTGCTCAGAAGACGCGACGGAGCACGGGAGGGTCTCCGTGGTAGAAGTCACTGGAGCCATCGTCGTCTGCACTGGATTCGGAAGATCTGGAGTGGGAAATCCAGTGAGCTCACTGAAAGTAGCTGACAGATCCCTAGTCACTGAAGTAGTCGTAGCGTAGAGGGACTCTGTCGGCCTAGGAGTGAAACCGATCCACAGCGGACTGAAAAGCGGGGCCTCGCCTGGAGGAGTGGTGAAGCTCATGAACTGAGAGGAGCTGGGGCCCGTGAGTGGCTGCTGAAACTGAGGTGGCTGTCCGAACTGCTACGGGGGGACTGGTGGATGCCACTGGATCTGCTGCTGAGGAGGGGGTTGCGACCACTGCCACTGAGGAGGTCCGTTGGCGTGTCTCTCCATGAAGCTCAAGGTCTGCTGCTGTATATCCATCATCTGTCGCTGCAGGGCGTCTGAGCGCTCCTGAGCCTACTGTTGTGCCACAGCCTGCTGCTGCGCCAAACGCTGCTGCTCCTGGGCTAAGCGCTGAACGTCCTGGGTGACGGTCCTCTGCTGCTCCTCCATCCGTGCGAGTATAGCAAGGAGTGCGGGATCGGAGGTGCTGGACGTCCCGGCCTCAGTGTCGTGAGCTCTAGGCTGGTAGTGAGGCGGGAGCTGGTAGTCCTCGTCCGAGCTGTCTGTGGGGTCCTCGGCAACAAAGGTGGCCTCGCCCTCTAACTCTGCAAGCTCCTACTCGGCGAGTGCCTGGAAAGCCTCGTCCAGCTCCTGGGCTGACTCTGGGACCTCTAGTCTCTGGCGTGAACTAGACAGAGCATCCTGCTGCTGCTGCTGCTGCCTGCGATCCCGGCCGTGTCCCAACAGCTGACTCATGTTGTACTCGGGCAACACGGTGGCGGACCCAATGAGCGACTGACTGGGGTGCGAACCTCTAGTGGCAGCTACCTTCCATAGAATGTAGGAGATCCAATGAGCATATGGAAGCTGCCTGCAGGCCGTAATGCCCTCTACCACTGTATCCTCCAACTCACACAGAATGAAGTCCTAGACGTCGAACTCCTGCTGCCTGACCATGTATGCAAGTAACCACAGCTGTAGACGAGAAAGACCCTCGCGGAAGCCATCCCTGGGAAGCAAGGTCTGCCGAAGAACCTCGTTGAGGATCTGAGTCGTAGGGGTGAGATCCCTAGGCGCCTGACTCGAACCCTCACCGAAGGGCTCAGTGAAGCAGGGGCGGACCAAGTCGGTCGACGGCTGGGCACCACCGTGAGGGCGGCGGGGTGGCTCCGTCCGGTCGTAGCACAAGTCATGGATCCGGGTCTGCGAGTGTCTCAAGCCGAGCCAACCCCGGATCTCTGACGAGAAGAGTCTGTAGTGCTCCCCCTCAAAAGCGAACTCAATGGTCTCTCGGTCCGGGTGCACCCAAAGTGAAGCATAGAACTGGAAGACCCAATCCTCAATGTACGAGCCAGACCGCCCCAGAAGCTCTGCCAGACTAGGTAGATAGGTCAGTATGGGGCGGATCTGCTCTCCGGCTGCTGTAACCACGACCTCTAGCGGACACACGCGCTGAGAGCGAAGACAAATACCAGCGTTCCGGTAGCCCTGGTAGAAGTCCTCCTGCAGCACGGTGTAGAAGTCTGCGCTGGCCTGCTGCTGCCTCTCCCTCGGGAACCACTCCTCAACTGGGACGAGCCGAAGGGTCTGGATCTGAGAACAGGTGACTGCTCGGAGGTCCAGTCGCGGGATCGGCGGGGGCGCACGCCTCGACGGAGCACGTGCTCCCCGCAGGGGGACATCGGGCCGGGGTGGCACCGCTGTCCTGCGACGCGTGGACCGGCGCCGGGGAACCTTCTCAAGAACCTCGTCCTCTGCCTCGGCCTCTACCTCTGGTGCCTCTGCTACCTCAGCTATCTCGGGCTCTGCTTGGCCCTGTCCTGAGCTCTTGGGCTCGACTCCCGGTGAAGTGAACGTGGACCGACGCCCGACAGCCATGAGCGTGCCAGTCGGTGAGCCGTGGCGACGCTCAACCTCCTCAATAGCTCTGCGCTGCTCTGGGGACAACTGATCCTCGATCCTGAGTTCGCCAGTACTACCACCACGCTCAGCACGCTCTGCGGCGGCTGCAACCTCTCTGGCCTGATCTGCCTCTCTCTGCTCCCTGGTGCGCTTCCTGCGCGTGATCAGCTTACCCTTCCTAGGCCGCTGACCGGGAGGGGGACGTGGAGGAGAAACCCCTGGGCCACCACCAACGTTCTTGCAGCGCGGCATGGCTGACAAGAACGGGAGATAGACTGCCAGTGAAAGAACAAACTGCTACGCAAACAAGCTGACCCTGACAAGAAAGCTCCCCCTGACACTGAGAATCAGCTGCGCTGTCACTCGCGAGGCTTGGCCTCATTCCTTACCCACGGGCTTGGCCCTGGGTTGACTGAAATTGACAAACGGCCAAGCTGACACTGACGCTGACTCGCTGCATAGAATAGATAGGAGTCATATAAGCATATATAGGCTAGAGGCGAGAAAGTTCTATAGAAGCAAAGCATTTGGATAAGAGAGGAAAAAGGCTTCGCTACCTGAACGAACGACAAACTGAACTCAAGAGAAGGTAAGACTTGACGTTCCAGCACCCACACGACACACCAAAGGAGACTGCAAAAGATTTGAGTGGAAACGGGGTCAAAACATGGTGGAACGGTCATTGGAGCAATTCATCGAGCACCTTGAGGTCATGGATACAAGAAGATGGGGGTGGTGCTCACTGAATCAGGTGGATGGTCGAGGAGGGATCGTCGGAGACGAGGACGAGCTCGGGGACGAGAGTGTAGAGCTCCGGCGAACTTCCGTGAAGCACGGGTGAGGCTCTGGCGAGCACGCGGTGGAGCGGGGGGACGACGGCAGCCAGCAACGAGGGGCACGGCGGCCGGCGGCGAGGATCACAGTGGCCGGCGTCGAGGGTGCGGGGCTGGAGCGGTGGGGAGCACGGCGAGCGGTAGCGGTAGGCTAGGGTTAGAGCGCGAGCTCGGGTGCGGGCGAGGGCGCGAGGTGGAAGATGATGAGTGAGAGGAATGACGCGTGGGACCCAGATGTCATTAGAAGAACCTATTGTGCCGATTAAAGGGGCATCGGACGCGCCGATGTGTTAGCATCGGACGCTTCGATGCCCATCCAGAGTGGTTCAAAACTGCCAAATGTACATCGGACGCGTCCTTTGCCTCTGCATCGGACGCTGGGCAGCGTCCGATGGAGCCTCGGACGCTCCGATGATGATACATCGGACGCAACACCAACACTGTTCCAGCCAGGGCTGTGTACAGTGGGGGCATCGGACGCTGGAGCCAGCGTCCGATGCTGCATAATGGCTTGTTTCAAAGATCTCCGTTGCGGCTCCCTCTCTTAACCAAGTTCCAAATCAAATAAGAGGCAAATAAACACCAGTTGGAACCTAGTATGAGCATCCTCGCATAAGCCCTCAATTTTATAAATATTTTGCCATAGGCTACATATCATTTTTAGAGAAAATAGGCAATAAATCCCGAGGAGAACAACATGTGGCCACCAAAACTAGGGTCTCAACCATTAGGAGCCTCAAATGCTCCCCCTAGCGGTGGACGAACACACACAACGTTGCTCAAAACATAACCGAAAAGAAACGACAAGGCAACAAACATGCATATGCAATGCAATTCGGAATTTGAATCTAGGTTGCTTGTTAAGTTTGCTCATGGGTAAGCTTCTTCACACGCTTTTTAGGGCGGTTATCTTAACCACGTCTGACAAGCCTATGTGCATAGCATAAATTAAACATGGCATATATCACAATGCAATGCAAAGACAACCCCCTTTCACCTTTTGACAAAGTTACTTAGATCAAGCACATTAAGCTCACTTCGCAATCTACAAAGAGTGTTTTCATCTAGGGGTTTTGTGAAGATATCCGCCAATTGATCTTCGGTTCTAACTCCCTCTAAGGATATGTCTTTCTTTAACACATGGTCTCTAAGAAAGTGATGGCGAATATCCATGTGCTTTGTGCGAGAGTGTTGAACCGGGTTGTTAGCAAGCTTAACCGTGCTCTCATTGTCACACAACAAAGGTACCCTTTCTAGAACTACACCATAGTCTAAAAGGGTTTGTTTCATATAAAGGATTTGTGCACAACAAGCACCCGCGGCTATGTATTCCGCTTCAGCGGTAGACAAGGCCACACTATTTTGCTTCTTTGAACTCCATGAAACTAGTGATCTCCCAAGCAAATGGCACCCTCCAGATGTGCTTTTTCTATCTACTTTCCAACACGCGTAATCAGAATCGGAATACCTAATGAGTTGGAAGTTAGCTCCTTTGGGATACCAAAGGCCAATGCTTGGGGTGTGCTTTAGGTACCTAAGGATTTTCTTCACCGCTATGAGATGTGATTCCCTAGGATCGGCTTGAAAGCGAACACACATGCACACACTAAACATGATGTCGGGCCTAGATGCGGTCAAATATAACAAGCTACCAATCATAGAACAGTAGAGAGTTTGGTCAACCGGGTTACCTCCCACATCTAGGTCGAGATGTCTGTTTGTTGGTATTGGAGTCTTGATAGGCTTGCAATCATTCATGTTGAAGTGCTTGAGGAGTGTCGGTGTTTATTAACCGACAACTCGTCTTGAGTAATCTCAGACGATTTGTTCGGTGGGGATCGGTGTTCGTAGGACTCGGCGATTACACAGGGACAGCGATTTATACTGGTTCAGGCCGCTAAGTAGCGTAATACCTTACGTCCAGTGCGGCGTGTGCCTTGTGTATTGTTATGATTCAAAGTTCGATGATCTGAGGCCTGTGCCTGGTTCCCCTTATATATCCGGGTGAGCCTTAGCACAGACCGAGTCCTAACCTGTTACATCAAAGGAGTCCTATTCTAATTACAAGACTTCCTTTTACAACTCGGCTAAGTGAGAAATGAGAGTCCTAAACCGAGTACACTTCGTAACAAGTCTTCGGATCTCTCGTGCCGTCCGGGATTAGTCGGAGTAATCATCGACTGATGATATCTCTGACGTCCTGGTCCGTCAAGCCCCCGAGCTCTTCATCATTTCTTCACGACGTTATCTTCCAGTTTCTTCTTGAGAATCTCCGAGTAATGTCTTGAGAAATCCTGAAGTGCTCTGAAGACTAAAGAATTTTCCATGGCATGCACTTTTCTTCAAAAAAGTGCACCCTATGGGTGTAGCCCCCGAGCCTCTTTTTATTTATAATAACTTTGAGGATCTTTTTAGAGCCTTGTCCAAGGAATTCTTGAATAAGAAAAAACATTTCCTTTATAGATTATACCCTATAGCCCCTGAGCCCGAGGTCCGAGTACTATAGTAGTCGGTGCTTGGGATCTTCAGAAAGGTAATCTATCAAGGTCTTAAGAAGTCGGACCATGACACCATTGTATTGCTTAAACCGTCCGAATAATAAATACTCAGCTTCAGGTGGGTAATATTTTCAACAAACATCCCGTATCACCCCCCACTGAATAAAAATTACCATGAGTCCAGCAATAATTGACTGGTGACTATTCCAACTGTGCGCAATAATGATGTTTGTCGTTTTCTGCAACTGCAAACTTTGTCGTCTTTGTCTTGAAGTTCGTGTGAGAATCAGCTCTGTTACTCATACCGAGCTTCACATGCACCACAATACTTTGGTTGAATTATTGGTCCAGCAATCACTCTTGTTGATGAACCTGGTCTATAGACCC
This sequence comes from Coix lacryma-jobi var. lacryma-jobi, assembly GCA_009763385.1. Classification (NCBI taxonomy): domain Eukaryota; kingdom Viridiplantae; phylum Streptophyta; class Magnoliopsida; order Poales; family Poaceae; genus Coix; species Coix lacryma-jobi. The sequence goes on from CM019828.1 coordinate 66,624,623, forward strand.
AGAAGAAACCGCCTATAAATACCCTGCCTGGGAAGCAAAGAGCTCATATCTTTCGAGAGTGTAGAACTTCTTATTAGTTCCATGGGTCTTGTAATAGCAGTAGCTGAGATGATCGAGCCCCCCGGTGTCTTGCTTCTGTAGAATAGATGAAGTGCCCAGAAGAACTCTTGTGAAAGGACCATCTGTTAGGGTGGTTTCCAAGTGGTCGCGAGCAGAGGGACACAGAGGTGCGCCTAAAAGAACTCTTGTGACTACCACTCGTAGATAACCTCGGAGTCACAGGTTGTCAAAAGGGAGGCGAGGGTGATTGTCTTCCCTGAGTTCCTTGAGTACTGGGGTGGTACCAAAGACCCACCTTGGGATGCACTGAAAAGATAGTGTCTACCCAAGGTTCTGTGTCTGCTTTACTGCGTCTCACTGAACCCGGTCCTTGGTGCAATAAGCATCAAGGCTATGTACCTTGAATTCACTAGAGTAGCGTTTTACACCTTGATGGGACTTCTGTTGAAAGTTGTTGTATCTCAAGATGTTTCCATGCATCTCTGTTGTAATTCCGAGTAATAATAACAAATATCCGGGTACTTGGAATATTTTCCGAGTCCTCTGTCTTGTTGTCCGAGTACTAAATGTATCTTGCGGAAGGAAAACTTGTCTGTTTACTGTTCCTGTTCTCTATCTCTGACGCCGTCTGACACGTGTTCCCAGCCGTTAGGGTTACAGACGTTTCCATGACGCTGTTTAGGAAAGTCGAACGGTTATCAAAATAGATCTATAATAAGCCGCCACCGGGCTTTTGCTTTCCTCACGCTTTCATCAAGCAATTGCCTTCAGAGCTAGAAATCCCTTAGCCAATTCCATAGTTTATGCGTACAAAATCTCTCGTCACCAACATGGGTCCCAAGAGGCAGTCTGCAGCAGAGAAGAGAAAGGCTAAGATCACCATCACCGGAAAACCAAAGCATCTGAACCCGCCAACTGATGTCTTGGCGTGGAAGAAGCCGGATACCACTCTGGCGGAACTGGCATTCTTGGCGCAGCAAGGATTGCTCTGGGCGCAACCGCTTGATGGATGGAGGGTACCCACTGATCATCGCGCTCCTGCCCCCAACACCACGGAGATCGTGATGTTCAAGTCCTTCGTGGAGCGGGGATTGGGGCTTCCTGCTTCTGATTTGTTCCGTGGCTTGCTGCATTACTATGGTTTGACTCTGAACCATATCACTCCCAATGCAGTTCTTCATATCGCAATCTTCGCCCATCTTTGTGTGGCTTTCCTGGGAATTTGCCCCTCTTTTACCCTTTTCCGCTACTTTTTCTGGTTTAAGTGTCAACCTAGTGACGCTAATACCGAAGTAGTCGGAGGGGCTAGTCTCCAGGTTAGATTAGAAGTAGCCAATCAGTATATAACTATTGAGTTGTCAGAGTCAGTAAAAGACTGGGCTGTTGGGTGGTTCTATATGGGTAACCCACCCCCAACTCTTCGTCGTCATGATGGATGGCCACCACAGAAGTGCCGTGAAAGGAGAAGCTCAAGCTCACAAGTGAAGAAGTAGGGGCTATCTAACCCCTCCTCATTATGATAGACGCTTTGATAATCTATGGACTGACTGGATACACTGTCGTTCAAGACTTTGTTGCCCGGCGCATCCACCCGCTTCAGCAGCGAGCCAACTTTGGGTTCGAATATCTGGGTAAGAACGACCCGGGTCGCCACGCTGTTGAGCAATTGGCAGAATGCGAAGTCCTCTGGAGAGTGAACCGGCTGCTTAAGAGCTGTGAACGTCTTGCTCCCGTGATGACGTCCTTCTCCGCCATTAATCCTCCTCCTTAGGTAGGTACTCAATTTGTCTTGTCGTCGAGGTTCTGAATATATATCCATCTGACCTGACTATATATCCTTCTGTTTTATAGGGCCAGGGGAGAGATAACCATGATTGCCCTCCACTACCTCCGGTGACTGAAGAGGGCGGAGGCATAGCCTTGGAGGGTCCTATCCGAAGTGAGGACCTTCCAAACAAACCAAGCTCTCCTACTGATTTGGATTGGCTTGACACAGACTCGACTGATTCTGATGTCGTGCTCATAGACCCAGAAGCAGAGAGTAGCCGGAAGAGATCGCCGACTCCTCAGCAGAAAACCGGAGGACCCGTCCCTAAGAGGGCCCGCACTGGTAATCGCCGTGCATGTCGCAAAGTTCTTTTATCACAAGAATTGGCTGAAAAGCACTGTAAGCCGGGTGCTCCTGGTAAGGGAAAACCCGAGTACTTTGTAGTCCTTTTGAGTGTTGATGATCTCTTGTCTTATATATGTCGCTGTATTAGATACTGGGATGGCGCAAGGGACTTCAAGCAACGTAGTGTCTGAGAAACCTCCGACTTCAGACCCGCTTCAGCCGCTCTTGAAGCTACCAAAGCCTTTGAAGCTCGTGAAGTAAGTTTTTAGCTTTGTAGAGTGTACAAAGAGTTCTGATACTGACATGTATACTTGTCTGCCTGCAGGAAGGCAAAACCAGGTGCAACAGCTTCGAAAACCGTTCCTGATCCTCAGGCGGTAGGGGAGTCGGAGCCGCTGGCCAGGGATGACTCCAGCATGCCGCCAACATTCAATCAGGTAGATGCGCTGCCTGGCTCTTCTCTGTCCAAGTCTCGGGCCGATGCTGCTCCTGACGCGGATACTCTTCCATTGCCTCAGGTTGGTTGGCCGTACTCCATCTTTCGTTCTCCCGCTCAATTGGAGTTTGACCGGGTTTGGAATGACTGGTTTTTTTGTACACGACAGCCGGACGAACCTACCCTGGACATGGTCTTGACAGAGATACATGCGGAGGCTTCAGCTAGTCAGCAGGAAGGATCTTTAGATGCACCTGAGTCCTCGTGCCAAGGAGCAACTCTTGATGTAACTGGGTACGACCAGGACCTTACTCGGTTGAGGGAACTGAAGGACCAGGTGAGGGCTCCCTTTGAAGTTCTTCACCAATTTGTTGAGGTAAGAGTCTCAATCTCTTCTTGTTATACTGTAAACTCATCCGAGTACTTACGATATTATTGTATTGTAGTCCCTTGACTTCAAGGTTAGAGATCAAGTCACCTGGATCCGCCAGGAGCTGTCTCGTGAAAACCAAGAGCTCCGGGACTATATTGCCCAGGACCAAATTAGCCAGAGGGTAGCCACCCAGGTTCTGCATGATCGTATTAATGAACTCCAAGGCAACCTCAAGGAAGTGGTAGCGGAACGCGACGCTCCTAACGACCGAGAGGTTGGGCTGATATCCAAATCCACTGCCATGGAACAGAAGCTGAAGGAGCTCAAGAAGAGTTCTAAAAAGCAGCTTGAAGGTATACTTGGAGTTTCTGTATCGTTCTGCTCCATAATATTAGTCGGATGACATGATAACTGACTGTTTGTGTATGCAGATGCAAATAAGCTAGCTTCTGGGTGGCAGAACGCCTTCAATTGGAAGCAGGCGGAGCTTGAAGAGGTATTTGCTAATGCGCAGAGTACTCTTCAAGAAGCCAAATTGATGCGTGAGGGTGCTAACCGGGACCTTCTGCAGGCTTTGAAGTCTACAAAGGTGTCGGTGGAGTCCCTGAAGGCTTTGGAGCATGCTATCGAGCCCCTGCTCAACATGATTCCAAGGCCGGCGGGAGTCGACGAGTCTTTGATTGAACGGGCCAAGGCTGCGCCTAGGTGGCTGGCGCAATATATCAAGGATATGTCGATTTCCGTTGTGCAGGGTCTGATGGCAACGCTGCGGCTGCATCTGCCGTCCTTTGACCTGTCCTCTCTGATGACCCTTCCAGGGGACAAAGGTGACGAGGACCTTGCGGCAATGCAAGAGGAGGTGAAAGCCGCCGCAAAGGAGTACTCACAGATATTAGATCTTGTAGAGTAGTCTAGGCTCCTTAGTCTCTGCAGCTTGTATCTCCTGAAAACAATTATTATAAGATATCAAAAATATTGGTTACTTTTGAATCTTGTGAATTGCATGTATGTCCAACTCCATATTGCGGCAAATTTCTTTGGCAATGGGTTGAGTTTATTTGTTATGGATGTATGACCAGGCGTCTAATTAGACGAGTCTATCCGAGTGCTCGCTAGCACTTTAGTTTGGGTCGTGTGACTTTGTTTCTCTAACCATTGTGTAGAGAACTTGGTCTTGCCCGAGTACTACTCTTAGTACCCTTGTTCAAGGGATAACAATGATCAAGCACCTCTTGAAGGACCATAGCATTGGTTCCTTCTGGGTGAATCATTTCCTCTTGATGGTCGCAGCTTGAGTGCGAAGGTGGGTGGACCTCTGTCCAGGATGTATGTAACAGGGTGAGTACTATCCCGCCTTGTTACGCCTTATAGGAACTAGTCTCCACTATGGTGGATTCCATATTCGCTATAGGCTGATAGCCGGGTGTTAAGGCGTACTACCTTGTGAGTTGTATTGAGCTCGAAGCTCGTAACTCGGGTGTGGTTTCCGCTGAACCAATCTATCCGAGTAATATGATATATTAGTCGGCGGTAAACCCTGCTATTGCAGAGACTGTTATGCGACTGAATAGTCGTAATGAGCTGTAGAAAATAGCCTGGATAAAAAGTTCTTATGTCGTATGAACTTCAAACTTTATTAATATCCGACTAATAAATACGATTGCCCTGAATCTGTATTGTAGCGTAGTCCTTAAGTATGGAATTTCTTGAAGTGCTCAATATTCCATGAATTTGGCAGTGGAGATCCATCTTCAGTGACTAGCTCAAATGACCCGGGTCTTGTTACTTTGGATACAATATAAGGACCTTCCCATGGACTCATGAGCTTGTGACGTCCAACGGTGTTCTAAATTTTCTTCAACACCATGTCGCCTACTTGGAAGGTGCGGTGATGGACGTTCTTATCATAATAGCGCCTCATCCCTTGAAGGTATCTTGCTGATTGAAAAAGTGCAGTTAGTCGGGCTTCTTCAAGGCTGTCGACTTCTAACCGCCTGGTATCATCAGCTTCGCCCTCGTTGTACTGCTCCGTTCGCGGGGAGTTCCATATTAAGTCAGCCGGTAGGATTGCTTTAGTGCCATATACCAGAAAGAAAGGTGTTTGGCCTGTTGCCCGACTTCGTTGTGTTCGTAGCCCCCAGACTACCTTAGGCAATTCTTCAACCCACTTTCCGCCGTGATCTTTTAGGAGGTCAAAAAGCCTTGGTTTTAATCCGGCGAGAGTCAGGGCGTTTGCTCTTTCAACTTGGCCATTGGACTGTGGGTGAGCTACTGATGCGTAGTCTATCTTGATTCCACAGTCGCTGGCCCATGACTTGAATTCGATAGCCGTAAAGGGGGACCCAAGATCAGTGATGATTCTGTGCGGCATTCCGAAGCGATGAAAGATGCTCTGCATAAATGGACTGACTTGGAAGCATTGAACTTGACCAAGGGCATGTACTCGATCCATTTTGTGAACTTGTCAATTGCAACGTAGATGTACTCGAAACCGCCTGGGGCCGCTTGAGAGGACCCACCATATCGAGTCCCCAGCATGAGAAGGGCCATGACGGAGGGATGCATATCAGTTCATGTGCAGGTACATGCTGCTGTTTGGCAAAGAACTGGCATGATTGACAGCGGCGGACTAAGTCTTCCGCGTCTTTTAAAGCTGACGGCCAGTAGTATCCTAACCTGAAGATTTTTCCGACTAGTGTCCTTGAAGCTGCGTGATTACCGCAGGACCCAGAGTGGACTTCATTCAAGATTTCCCTGCCTTCTTCTGGTGTAATACACTTAAGGAGGACCCCTAATGAAGCTCCGCGTCGATATAGCTTATCCCTGACTAGAACATAGTTTTTGCTACGCCTGGTGACTTGCTCTGCTGTAGTTTTGTCGCTTGGCAGTTTATGTTCTTTGAAGTAATCGATGAAGACTCGTGTCCAGTCGGGTGCTAGAGATAGGACCTGGGTTGCGGGTTTTGGCTCGAACTCCTCCTTCTCTTGGATTGACGGCTTGGATAACTCATGTACAAAGGTACCACTCAGAACTTGTGCTCTGTCAGAGCCCAATTTTGCAAGTATGTCTGCTGCCACGTTGAGATCCCGGGTAACATGAATGAGTTCTAGTCCTGCAAAGTGTTTTTCCAGCTTGCGTACTTCAGCGCAATAGGCGTTCATTGTTTCCTGGGTACAGTCCCAGTCTTTATTAACTTGGTGAATGACCATGGAAGAATCGCCATAGACTAATAGCCGCTTAATGCCCAAAGTATCTGCTAGTTTAAGTCCGTGGAGCAGTGCCTCATATTCTGCTTCATTGTTGGTGGCTGGCCACAATATTTGCAGAACGTATTTGAGCTGTTCACCCACGGGTGATACAAGAAGGACTCTGGCTCCTGCTCCTCCGAGTTTTAGGGACACATCGAAGTACATCTTCCAATGATCGGGAGTAGCATTGTCTCTAGTCTGCTGTATTTCAGTCCATTCGGTGACAAAATCAGCTAGGGCCTGAGACTTGATCGCTTTCCTCGGAGTGAACTTGATGTTGAGTGCCCCTAGTTCAACTGCCCATTTGGAAATCCTTCCAGTAGCATCACGGTTGTGAAGGATTTCTCCTAAAGGAAAATCCGTGACTACCGTGATCTCATGAGCTTCGAAGTAGTGTCGTAGCTTTCTTGAGGATATGAGTAAAGCATAGAGCAGTTTTTGTACCTGTGGGTACCTGACCTTCGAGTCAGATAGTACCTCGCTAATGTAATAAACTTGTCATTGGGTGTTGTAGATGTGCTTGTCGTCTTTGCGCTCCACCACGATTGCTGTGTTGACAACGTGTGTGGTAGCTGCGATATACAACATCATCGGTTCCCTGGGCTCCGACGACATCTGTATGGGTGAATTGGTAAGATAGCCTTTGAGTTGTTCAAAAGCCTTGTCTGCTTCTTCTGTCCACTGAAATTTGTCATTGGCTTTAAGCAATTTGAAGAAAGGCAATCCCTTTTCTCCGAGCCGTGAAATAAATCGATTTAACGCAGCCATGCACCCGGTGAGTTTCTGAACATCTCGGACAGAGGTAGGCGGCTTTATGTTGATGATGGCTGTGATCTGCTTTTGACTAGCCTTGATGCCTCGATGACTAACGAGGAATCCGAGTAGCTGTCCTGAGGGTACCCCAAAGACGCATTTGGTTGGATTGAGTCTCCATTGATATGTACGTAATCGGTTGAAGGTTTCCTCTAGGTCTGATATCAGGGTAGTCGGATCCTTTGTTTTTATGACTACATCATCAACATAAGCTTCTACATTGCGGCCAATTTGATCACCCAGGCAATCTTGGATGGCGCGTTGATAAGTAGCCCCCGCGTTCTTTAGCCCAAAGGACATAGTTTTGTAACAGTATGCTCCAAAAGGTGTAATGAACGATGTCTTGGGTTGGTCTTCGTCTTTGAGGGCAATCTGATGGTACCCGGAGTAGCAATCCAGAAAAGAGAGTAAGGTGGAGCCTGCAGTGGCATCAACTATTTGGTCTATCCTTGGTAATCCGAAAGGATCCTTTGGACAATGCCTGTTGAGGTCTATGTAGTCGACACACATGCGCCACTCAGCAGAGTTCTTCTTTTTGACTAGCACTGGGTTAGCTAACCACTCGGGGTGGAGGATTTCTCTGATGAATCCGGCCGCGAGTAGCTTAGCTATTTCCTTCTTGATTGCCTCTTTCTTCTCTGGTGAAAATCGTCGTAATCTTTGCTTGATAGGTCTAGAGCCTTCTTTTAATTCCAATCTTTGCTCAGCCAAGTTCTTTGGGACCCAAGGCTGTCTGCTGGTTCCAAGCAAAGATGTCTTTGTTTTTCTCTAAGGAACTTGGTGAGGGGTGAGTTCCTATTCTTCAGATAGGTGAGCACTGATAACCGCTGTCTTGGAAGGATCACCGGTTTCCAGGTCAATGGCTTTTGTGGAGACTTCTGCTGATGGTTGAATAGTACCTGCCTTCTTTGTTGGGATTTCTGAATCTCCAGGCTTGGTATTAAGCACCATCTGAGCAAGTTCCTGTACTTCCAGGGTGAGTTGAGCTTTTTCAGTGATTTGGACAGCCTCTGTGTCGCAATCAAATGACCGCTTCAAGTCGCCTCTGAAGGTCAAGATTCCTTTGGGACCCGGCATCTTCAATAAGAGGTACGGGTAGTGGGGTACTGCCATAAACTTGGCAATAGCGGGTCGCCCAAATATGGCATGATACGATGATTCAAAGTCGGCTACCTCAAAACTGATGTACTCCGTTCTGTAATTGATCAGAGTTCCAAAAGTGACGGGTAGTATAATCCTTTCGAGTGGTACAACCGCTTTTCCGGGTACTATGCCGTAGAAAGGAGCGGTTGATGGTTGTGACGGAACGACCCTAATCCCATGGCCCACGTGTCCCTGTCAACCTCTGACAGCCGAACCCATGTTCCATGTGATTAAGACCTGTTCGCCACCGGGCTACATTAGCGCCCAATGTCCGCAGGATCATTTCACAATTCGGTTACAGCATTGCATACTTTTACAAATATCATCGGAATAAAGAGCGGAAGACTTAAATAACATTAGTTTTACAAAACGAGGTTTCAAATGAGGTAAGGAGTACGGTTATTACAAACCATTGTTCGGGTGATTCAAAGTAGACAACGTAGCGGAAACAATAACATAAAGATACATGTAACACCTCAGCCCGAGGGTGCACATTTACTCATTGGCCTCATCGGCCTCTTCCTGGACGAAGGTCACGCAACAGGGTGCGAGACACATCGGGGTCTCAGGCATACCTGCAACAAGGGTAACAAACCCTGAGTACTGGGGTACTCAACAAGACTTACCCGACTAAAGAAGAAGGGCGAAGACTCAGGAATGAGAGGCTTAGGGTAGTCAAGGTAAGGCTTAAGCAAGATCAAGTATTTTGCAGAAAAGCATTTTTGTAACCTTATTTTATTTTTGAAAGATTCAGTATTCCTCAATTCTTCATCATTCATGATTCATTTTACATTTCAAAACATTCCTAGTTGAGAACCACTCTCCGTTGACAGTCAGTGGACCAAGTCTCCATAACCGAGGAGCAACGTTAATCCCGATAAATATACTCAGCTGAGGATCCCTATCCACACTGCATATGTAGCACCCAAGCTTGCATATGCCAACTCGTTTACCACGATTCCTCCAAGATTGGGCCCGGTCCTACGCCACCCGGAAGTACAGTACACCACACCAATCCGGACTTTAACCCACGTGGGTACATGCTACTTCCGCCATCTCTCCACTCCCAGTGCGCGGTTGTCGGTCCAATAAAGGATTCCTCGGAGCCAGAGCTTTCCGAGTATGTGAATAGTTACAAGTCTTGACCAGCAGGCCCCCATACGGATGGTCCCTAATTTTCCAGCCAGAACTATACCTTGGTCATATCTCACCCAAGCGTAATAGTCCTGTCAGTTTTTCAACCATGTCCCGGTCGGTGTCAACTGTTGAGTCCCGGACTACAACATGACGGCACCGTACGCTCGGACAACCTCTCCTCGTTATTGACTAGGTACGGATCAGATACCTAGCCAACAGCCGGGGAGTAAGACCAAATTCCCATAAACATTCCTTAAGTGATCACACTTTTAAAATTGGCATTTTATTGCAAAGTCTAATTCAATAAGCATTGCTAAGCATTTGTCAAATACTTTCGAAAAGCAGGTATCGGGTGTATCAGTGGTCAAGGTGGATAGTGCATCAATTAGGATAGCACACAACTCCTATAAACCTAATGCAATAATTTAACTCAAAAGCATTTAAGGAAATCATTTTATAAATTCAAGGAAAGGGTTAAATGCACCGGGGCTTGCCTTGGATGGCAAAGAAAGCAGACTCGGGGTAGGTATAGGTGTCGGAGCTCGGGGTCGCCTCGGGAGTTGGTTCGTCAACAGCGGCCTCGACTCTGGTACCTTCTTCGTCAACTATACGGATGCAATGATGAATGCTCATGAGAAAGATGATATGGACTTATGGTGCAAGACAATCCACTGATTCTAGATTACTTTAAACAAAGCATAATTGAAATCTAGGTTGAGCATCAAAGGTAACCATTTCTTCCTTAAGCATATTGATTAAACTAGACCTTATTATAATTATCCTAAGCATCATCTAAACATAGCATCACAAACATCATAGACCAAAGGGTAGGGGTCTATGAACATCATTCAATCCAAAGATCACATCATTAAACACTTATTACCAATCCTAATCCATCCTTTCTATTTTTCTGAATTTATTTAAAAGGTCATTTTATGAAGTTGCTCCAAAAATTACCAAATTAATCACATAAGTTTATTAAGGCATAAACAGATGGCAAAACAAATTTCATAATTTTTGGAGGTCATTAAGGTGCTCAATTAAATCTAAACATTTAATTAACAAAAGGCACTATTCCTTAATTAAAATAAAGCTCAAAAATCACTTGCTCCAAATGTCTTCAAATTTTACCAGAGGTTCAGCATGTTATAACAAGGTCACAAAAATTTATCTCAAGATTTTTGGAGTTTAAGATCACTCTCCAAAATACCAAAACCTTCATTTTTCAATTAAAAGGGGAATTTTACATTTTCAAATTTTTGCACAAAACTCAAGTTTCATATTTTTCTAAAATACTACACAGAGCATAAAGAGTCTACCACAAAAATTTCAGAATTTTTGGATCAACACAGAATCATACAAAAAAGAGAAATCCGAACACTATTCATAACTTAGAAATAAAAAGAAAAGGGACACGGCGGCAGGAGCTCGTCGCCGGCGACCATAGATGGGCGGCGCTCGCCACGCCGGCCGAACCAGGCGGTCCGCGGCGAAGCCAAGAGCACGGGGAGCACCAGAGAGCTCACCGGAGTCGATTGGGCAGCTCGGTGAGGGACGGGGATGGACGGAGCGGCCGGTCGGCGGGAAGCGGCGGACGGCACACGGCGGTGATCGTCGCGCCGGCGGTTCTGCGCAAGATAAGCGACCACGAGGGCCGGGTTAGAGTCGCACGGAGTCAAGGAACACGACACGGGGGTCGGTGAGGGATGATCATGGCCGGAGACGACGAATTTCACTCACGACCCGAGCTCGCCGGTTCTCGCCGGAGATGACAACGGCGAGCTACGTCGGGCGATTGAGGGCGGTAGAGGTGAAATTGGAGGGTGGGGAAGCAGCACCAGAACACGGCGGAGCTGCTGAGCTAGGTGGTTGAGCATGGGAGGCTCTGGAGTGAGGTGGCGACGGCGACGGAGGCGAGTGAAGAGCTCGCTCTCGGCGGGGCTTTTTATAGGCGCGGCCTGAGGCCGGTAGAGAGCACGGCGAGGCGCGGATAAGATCGGCGGGAGCGTGCGCACTCGATTGCGCTGAGGCGGAGGGGCTGGCGTGCAGCCGGGACCGGTGCGCAAGCTTGGCCGGCAATGGCCACGCGGCGGCGACGCGCAGAGGACTGTAGGGGACGGGAGCGGGGTCAACTGTGCGCGTGCGGGTGCGAAATGATGGTGGCGACAACGGCGGCAGGTTGGTGGCGCGTGGGGAGCAGCCAGACGCGCTGCAGGCGCAGCGCCGGCGCCATGGCCGGGCCCCCCCCCTTGGCCCTAGCTGGAAGAAGAACAGTGCTATGGGGTAGGTTTTGACTTTTGCTGGTTTCTGTATTTTGCAAATTTCTCCCAAAATTTGAACTGTGCGACAAAACTCAAAATACCAAAGTTGTTCAGCAAAATGAGATCTACAACTTTGTCAATATGAACATTTTCAAATTCCAAATAGTTTTTGAACTATATTCAAAAACAGAAAAGGGGACACTTTTCAAATTTGATTCAAATCAAAATTACTTTGGATTTCAAACTGAAACTTGAAAATCTTTATATATGAAAGTTGTTCCATTTGACAAAACCTACAACTTTGCTAATATACACTTTTTCTGAAACTCAATAGTTTTGAAATAATTTTGAAAACTCAAAAAGGGACAAAAACTGGAGTTTGAAAGAATTTGAAATTACTTTCAAATTTTATATAGAACTTTAAAAATCTGTAAATACCAAAGTTGTTTCTCTTGGCCAGATCTACAACTTTGCTTTTTGGACCAACCTCAAATTTTGAATAATTTTGAACTACAAAAAGAGGGTAAAATCCAGGGTTTGGAAATCAGGTTTTGCAAAAGGAAAATCAAATCAAATCTGATTTTTGAACTTTGATCAATGCAGCAAACATCAGGGCACTAAATTTGAACAAGAATTAAATAGAACTAGGCACAGAGGTGAAATTACCATTTTGCCCTTATAGAGAGAATTGGGCTTTTAGGGTTTTTTGAAAAGGGAATCAAAGCATAGCAATTAGGCAAATCAAATGCATCACAGGAAATGATTAATGCTTAAGATGATGACATGTCAAGTTAATTACATTTAAACACCAGGGGTTTACAGCCTTCCCCCCTAAAAGAAATCTCGCCCCGAGATTCCACGTCTTAAGAAGGAAAAGGCAAAACCTTACATCTACAGAGATTCGAGAAAGTCGGGATAGTTCTTTGCTAAGAAGTCTTCGGATTCCCAGGTGGCTTCTTCTTCAGTGCTGGTTCCACTGGATCTTGTACCATCTTGTGGTGGTTCTTCGGGTAACACGATCCTTGTGATCCAACACGCGAACTGGATACTCAGTGTATGACAGATCTGGTTCTAGCTCAACGCCTTCAACTTCAACCACATGTTCAGGTACTCGGAGACACTTCTTGAGTTGGGAGACATGAAACACATTATGAACTGCTGAAAGATGAGCGGGCAAACTTAGCTTGTAAGCGACCTTGCCACAACGATCCAGAATCTCAAAGGGACCAATGTAGCGGGGTGCTAACTTTCCTTTGACTCCAAAACGAGTGACTCCTTTAGTGGGTGAGACCTTCAGGTACACATAATCTCCAATCTGGAACTGCAGAGGTCGACGTCCCTTGTCAGCATAACTTTTCTGTCGAGACTGTGCAATCTTCATGTTCTCTTGTATATGCTTGACTTTCTCTTCCATATCTTTTACTAGGTCAACTCCAAAGAATTCTCTCTCTCTCCGGGCTCAGACCAATGAGAGGTGTACGACAACGACGACCGTACAGTGCTTCAAAGGGTGCCATTTTGATGCTCTCTTGGTAACTGTTATTATAGAGAACTCTGCCAAGGGCAAACACTGATCCCAAGTATCTGCGAAGGTAAGCACACAGGCTCTCAACATATCTTCTAACACTTGGTTGACTCTCTCAGTCTGTCCATCAGTCTGCGGATGATAAGCCGTGCTATACAATAGCTTGGTTCCAAGTGAGGCATGGAACGCTTTCCAGAATTTAGCGACAAACTGAGTACCACGATCTGAGATGATGGTCTTGGGTATGCCATGGAGCTTCACTATGTTGTTTTTGTACAAGGTGGCATAAGTTGGGGCGGTATAACTTGTTTTGACCGGTAGGAAGTGAGCTTGCTTCGTGAGACGGTCCACTATCACCCAAATGGAATCGAATCCCTTTTGAGTCTTGGGTAATCCATTGATAAAATCCATGCTGATATCCTCCCATTTCCAACCAGGTACTGACAAAGGTTGCAGCTCTCCTCCGGGCTTCATATGCACAGCCTTGACTTTCTGACATGTATCGCAACGAGCGACATGTCGAGCGATTTCGATCTTCATCTTTGTCCACCAGAATTTTTGCTTCAAGTCTTGGTACATCTTGTTGCTGCCAGGATGGATGGCAAATCTGGTTGAGTGTGCTTCATCAAGGATTATCTGTCTCAGCTCAGGTACCTTGGGAACTACCAGACGGTTCTTGAACCATACCACTCCTTCATCATCAATCCTGAAACAGTCGGCTTTTCCAGCTCGAACCTTTTCGCTGATGTGCTTGATTCCGGGGTTATCTTTCTGTGCAGCTATGATCTGTTCTCTGATAGAGGTTTCTACTCTGACATTGCCTAGACTTCCTTGTGGAACCATTTCAATACCCAGCTTCTCTAGTTCATAGCATAGGGAAGATTCATAGGATTTCATAACCAGGCAGTTACAGTATGACTTGCGACTGAGTGCATCGGCGACCACATTCGCCTTACCCGGATGGTAATGCACTTCGATATCATAGTCCTTGATTAACTCAAGCCATCTTCGCTGCCTCATGTTCAGCTCTTCTTGGGTGAAGATATACTTCAGGCTCTTGTGATCTGTGTACACATTGCAGGTACTGCCCAACAGATAATGACGCCATATCTTCAAGGCATGAACCACTGCTGCTAACTCAAGATCATGAGTTGGATAATTTTCCTCATGTCGCTTAAGCTGCCGCGAGGCATAAGCGATCACTCTTCCTTCTTGCATCAACACGCAACCCAACCAGTACCAGATGCATCACAGTAGACATCAAAGGGCTTCTCGACGTTCGGCTGAGCTAGCACTGGTGACGTGGTTAACAACTTCTTCAAAGTCTGAAAAGCTTGTTCACAAGCTGGTGACCAAAAGAACTTCACAGAATTCTTCAGCAACTCGGTGATAGGCTTGGCGATTCTGGGAAATCTGGGATGAATCGACGATAATATCCAGCCATTCCCATAAAACTGCGGACCTTGTGAACAGAGGTAGGTGGCTTCCAATCCAGGATATCTGACACTTTTCCGGGGTCGACTGACACACCTTCAGCGGATAGGACATGACCAAGAAACTGTATCTGATCTAACCAGAACTCACATTTACTGAACTTAGCATAGAGCTGATGGTCTCTGAGACGGGATAGAACGATACGAAGATGCTCGGCGTGATCTTCAGGGGTTTTTGAGTAGACAGGATGTCGTCAATGAACACGACCACGAATTTATCAAGCTCTGGCATGAAAACAGAGTTCATGAGGTACATGAAATGAGCGGGGCATTGGTCAATCCGAAGACATGACCAAATACTCATATAGGCCGTATCTGGTGGTGAAAGCTGTTTTAGGAATATCTTCAGGACGAATCTTTATTTGGTGGTAGCCGGATCTGAGATCGATCTTGGAGAATACTTTGGCTCCAGCTAACTGGTCAAAGAGAAGATCAATCCGAGGCAAGGGATATTTGTTTTTGATGGTGACCTCATTGAGTGGGCGATAATCAATGCACATTCTGAGAGTCTTGTCTTTCTTCTTTACAAAGATTGCAGGACAGCCCCAAGGACGAGCTTGGGCGAATGAAACCCTTGTCCAACAAATCTTGTAATTGGATTTTTAGCTCTGCCAACTCTCTGGGAGGCATTCGATAAGCTCTGCGGGATATAGGAGCAGTCCCGGGCTTTAGCTCTATAGCAACTCAACATCACGGTCAGGAGGCAGACCAGGCAAATCCTCAGGAAAAACATCAGGGAATTCACAAACCACGGGGATGTCCCGGGTTTCCAGAACATAGGCGGTATTTATTTGTGTGGCTGCTGCTGGTTTTTTGAGGCATGGAAGTTGGAGGGAGTTTGGCGGTACTGTTAGGAATATCCACTCTCACAACTCTATTCAGGATGTCGATCATGGCTTTATACTGACACATCCAATTCATGCCTAGGATGACATCTATCTCCTGATCATGAAGCACTATCATGGTGGTGGGAAATACATGTTCCCCCAACCTTACTGGTATACTGCGAACCACCTCTTTGGTGTTTATACGCCCTCCAGGCGATAAATGCAAAAACTTTCTTTCAACTCCCCAACTGATATGTCATGCTTAGAGACAAAGTACGACTGATGAAGGAATGCGATGCACCAGAATCAACACAACACAACTGCAGGGTGATTGGCAACAGGAAACCTACCGATCATGACGGGCTCCCCTTCTGGAATATCGCTGACAGTGGTGTAGTAGACTTGCCCGTGCTTCTTGACGAACTTGCCCTTCTGCACTTGCTGCTGTGGAGCACGGTGTTGCTGCTGGCTGTGGTCCTCCAGGACCCTTCTGAAAGTTCTGAGCAGGCTTCTTGGCTTTGGGCACTCACGAGACCAGTGGCCCAAGTTGACCACAGTTGTAGCAGGGATGGTTATAGGCGTTTGTGGGGTGGTGATACAACACCCTGGGGCGTTCGGCTGAGTGGCACTTTGTTGGTTGGCGTTGTGGGTGGTAGCCGCGGTTCGGACAACCACTTGCTGGTGAGGGTAAGGTGGACGGTTGTGGTGGTGACTAGGATGATATAT
Organism: Coix lacryma-jobi var. lacryma-jobi; assembly: GCA_009763385.1. Taxonomy (NCBI): domain Eukaryota; kingdom Viridiplantae; phylum Streptophyta; class Magnoliopsida; order Poales; family Poaceae; genus Coix; species Coix lacryma-jobi. The sequence continues at coordinate 66,640,778 of CM019828.1, forward strand.
GACCCTCTGGCGCTTGTGATTGCCAGAGTGGCTGCTAGATCCTGCTTTCTTCTTCTTCTTCTCCTCTTGGTACTGACGGTACTCTCTTCAAAAGCAACTGCCCGTCAACAGCTCATGATAAGAACCGGTCAGGTTGTTGGACATGCTTCTGCGGATCTTAGGGTGCAATCCCCTAAGGAAACAGTCTCTCTTCTTCTCATCCGTGTTGACATATTCCGCTGCATACTGACTCAGATGGTTGAATTGACCCACATACTGCATCACTCACTGTGGAGTCCTTCTCTGCTGTAGAGCCAAGAAACTGATCAAAGCTTCATCTTCATCAAGACCGGATGGGATGTGGTTGCACGGAAGGCGGTACGGACTCTTTCCCATGTCCAACTGGTGACCTTCAGGCTGGGCGGCCAAGAGGTTGGCATACCAAATCACTTGCTTGGCCACGAAGCTGCTGCGAAGCAAACCGGGGCTTCTGGATTTCAGTGCATCGGATGAATACCAAACTTCTGCTCCATGGTGCGGAGCCCATCATCAGCTTCGAGGGGTTCATCGGCTCTGGTGAGAAAACCGGTGGACGGGTTTCAGTGAAATCCACATAGGTGGCCTCTTGGTTGTGACGACCACGGTGACCAACATTCTGCTGTCCTTGGTTCTGAGCCATCAGATTGGCGAAGCGGCGGCCAGGGCTGCAATGAATGGCATCTGCTCGGGTAGGGCTGGTACAGGTGGAGGGTTTGGGGAAGACTTCACCTCCAGCACCTCCTTCTCCGGTGCGGGTTTTCACAGGCATCTGTATAAGCAACTCTCAACTCCTCATCAAAGGACAAAGGTTCGAATGACCGATTGAAGCTTCATTGATACAAAGATAGCTGGCTGATAAAGATGACAACAGACTGATAAGGAAAAAGGTACGAACAGAAAGATACATGCCAGACTTGGCAACAGACAGGACAGACGCCCCCCAAACCTATCTAAGGTTTTAGGTAAGCAGATGTAAACAGACACAAGGAGTCTAGTCGTCATCGATGAAGATCCCTCTTCGTCATCATCATCATCCTCGATGAATCAGCTCAGGCGCTCTTCTCCTTCATCTTCATCTTCAAATCAAACGTGGACAATCTTCAGCAAGTTCCACTTCCTCATTCTGAATCGGGGCTTCGTGTTCCACTTCATGTGAGGTTCCTCCACGACTCCGTCTTCGGGGTCCTCAGCAACTGGTGGAATCACGGGGTGAAGCTGGTTGTGCAGCTGGTGTACTTCCTCATGAAGCATATCATTGAACTGCTCGATCTGGGCGGTGTACTGCTGCAGTCCATGGAGCTGGGCTCTGGTGACATCCTCTCGGATCCATGTTGCATCACACGCTGCTGGATAGCGCGAACCACATTCTGGTTAGCTTCCTCAAGAGCGGCTCGTGTCTCGTAGAACTCCAGGCGGGAAAGGTAGAAGTCATGCTCCATGTTCTCTATCTCAGCCTTCAGATTCTTGATTTCCTCCTTCAGGTTCTTGCGGGTGCGGCGGGGAAAACGACGACCATTGGAGGATTCTCCAGTCTCTTCTCCGGTGCGTGGCGCCAGCTGGTGACGCGGCACACCGTTCGGTCCAGTCGACTTGCGGGCGGTCAGCTTGATGCGAGCCATATCTGGACAAGAGGTTATAGATGAGAAAGGCTAGCAAGAAAGGTATAGGTACACTATCCCAACGAACTCATTTATTAACTTAAGTGAATATGACATGATGCATGAATCGTTCCTACGGAACAAGGTAATGCAATACTTAACATATATAGGGCTTAAAACATGTTGTTCCACTAGCTAGTGTTGCCATATGAGACAAGATGAGAGAAGCAATTTGGACTCAAAATAGTCAAGTTTAAATTTTGTTTGGACTCAAAAGAACTTTTGAAGTTTTCGCAAAAGAAACACTGCAACGTTAAAGTGAGATGCTCCGATACCACTCTGTGACGGAACGACCCTAATCCCATGGCCCACGTGTCCCTGTCAACCTCTGACAGCCGAACCCATGTTCCATGTGATTAAGACCTGTTCGCCACCGGGCTACATCAGCGCCCAATGTCCGCAGGATCATCTCACAATTCGGTTACAGCATTGCATACTTTTACAAATAACATCGGAATAAAGAGCGGAAGACTTAAATAACATTAGTTTTACAAAACGAGGTTTCAAATGAGGTAAGGAGTACGGTTATTACAAACCATTGTTCGGGTGATTCAAAGTAGACAACGTAGCGGAAACATTAACATAAAGATACATGTAACACCCAGCCCGAGGGTGCACATTTACTCATCGGCCTCATCGGCCTCTTCCTGGACGAAGGTCACGCAACAGGGTGCGAGACACATCGGGGTCTCAGGCATACCTGCAACATGGGTAACAAACCCTGAGTACTGGGGTACTCAACAAGACTTACCCGACTAAAGAAAAGGGAGAAGACTCAGGAATGAGAGGCTTAGGGTAGTCAAGGTAAGGCTTAAGCAAGATCAAGTATTTTGCAGAAAAGCATTTTTGTAAACCTTATTTTATTTTTGAAAGATTCAGTATTCCTCAATTCTTCATCATTCATGATTCATTTTACATTTCAAAACATTCCTAGTTGAGAACCACTCTCCGTTGACAGTCAGTGGACCAAGTCTCCATAACCGAGGAGCAACGTTAATCCGGATAAATAATACTCAGCTGAGGATCCCTATCCACACTGCATATGTAGCACCCAAGCTTGCATATGCCAACTCGTCTACCACGATTCCTCCAAGATTGGGCCCGGTCCTACGCCACCCGGAAGTACAGTACACCACACCAATCCGGGACTTTAACCCACGTGGGTACATGCTACTTCCGCCATCTCTCCACTCCCAGTGCGCGGTTGTCGGTCCAATAAAGGATTCCTCGGAGCCAGAGCTTTCCGAGTATGTGAATAGTTACAAGTCTTGACCAGCAGGCCCCCATACGGATGGTCCCTAATTTTCCAGCCAGAACTATACCTTGGTCATATCTCACCCAAGCGTAATAGTCCTGTCAGTTTTTCAACCATGTCCCGGTCGGTGTCAACTGTTGAGTCCCGGACTACAACATGACGGCACCGTACGCTCGGACAACCTCTCCTCGTTATTGACTAGGTACGGATCAGATACCTAGCCAACAGCCGGGAGTAAGACCAAAATTCCCATAAACATTCCTTAAGTGATCACACTTTTAAAATTGGCATTTTATTGCAAAGTCTAATTCAATAAGCATTGCTAAGCATTTTTCAAATACTTTTGAAAAGCAGGTATCGGGTGTATCAGTGGTCAAGGTGGATAGTGCATCAATTAGGATAGCACACAACTCCTATAAACCTAATGCAATAATTTAACTCAAAAGCATTTAAGGAAATCATTTTATAAATTCAAGGAAAGGGTTAAATGCACCGGGGCTTGCCTTGGATGGCAAAGAGAGCAGACTCGGGGTAGGTATAGGTGTCGGAGCTCGGGGTCGCCTCGGGAGTTGGTTCGTCAACAGCGGCCTCGACTCTGGTACCTTCTTCGTCAACTATACGGATGCAATGATGAATGCTCATGAGAATGATGATATGGACTTATGGTGCAAGACAATTCCACTGATTCTAGATTACTTTTAACAAAGCATAATTGAAATCTAGGTTGAGCATCAAAGGTAACCATTTCTTCCTTAAGCAATATTGATTAAACTAGACCTTATTATAATTATCCTAAGCATCATCAAACATAGCATCACAAACATCATAGACCAAAGGGTAGGGGTCTATGAACATCATTCAATCCAAAGATCACATCATTAAACACTTATTACCAACCCTAATCCATCCTTTCTATTTTTCTTAATTTATTTAAAAGGTCATTTTATGAAGTTGCTCCAAAATTACCAAATTAATCACATAAGTTCATTAAGGCATAAACAGATGGCAAAACAAATTTCATAATTTTTGGAGGTCATTAAGGTGCTCAATTAAATCTAAACATTTAATTAACAAAAGGCACTATTCCTTAATTAAAATAAAGCTCAAAAATCAACTTGCTCCAAATGTCTTCAAAATTTTACCAGAGGTTCAGCATGTTATAACAAGGTCACAAAAATTTATCTCAAGATTTTTGGAGTTAAAGATCACTCTCCAAAAATACCAAAACCTTCATTTTTCAATTAAAAGGGAATTTTACATTTTCAAATTTTTGCACAAAACTCAAGTTTCATATTTTTTAAAATACTACAGAGCATAAAGAGTCTACCACAAAAATTTCAGAATTTTGGATCAACACAGAAAATCATACAAAAAGAGAAAACCGAACACTATTCATAACTTAGAAAAAAAAGGAAAAAGGACACGGCGGCGGGAGCTCGTCGCCGGCGACCATAGATGGGCGGCGCTCGCCACGCCGGCCGAACCAGGCGGTCCGCGGCGAACCAAGAGCACGGGAGCACCAGAAGCTCACCGGAGTCGATTGGGCAGCTCGGTGAGGGACGGGATGGACGGAGCGGCCGGTCGGCGGAAGCGGCGGACGGCACACCGGCGGTGATCGTCGCGCCGGCGGTTCTGCGCAAGATAAGCGACCACGAGGGCCGGTTAGAGTCGCACGGAGTCAAGGAACACGACACGGGGTCGGTGAGGGATGATCATGGCCGGAGACGACGAATTTCACGAACCCGAGCTCGCCGGGTTCTCGCCGGAGATGACAACGGCGAGCTACGCCGGGCGATTGAGGGCGGTAGAGGTGAAATTGGAGGGTGGGGAAGCAGCACAGAACACGGCGGAGCTGCTGAGCTAGGTGGTTGAGCACGGGAGGCTCTGGAGTGAGGTGGCGACGGCGGCGGAGGCGAGTGAAGAGCTCGAGCTCCGGCGGGGCTTTTATAGGCGCGGCCTGAGGCCGGTAGAGAGCACGGCGAGGCGCGGATAAGATCGGCGGGAGCGTGCGCACTCGATTGCGCTGAGGCGGAGGGGCTGGCGTGCAGCCGGGACCGGTGCGAAGCTTGGCCGGCAATGGCCACGCGGCGGCCACGCGCAGAGGACTGTAGGGGACGGGAGCGGGGTCAACTGTGCGCGTGCGGGTGCGAAATGATGGTGGCGACAACGGCGGCAGGTTGGTGGCGCGTGGGGAGCAGCCAGACGCGCTGCAGGCGCAGCGCCGGCGCCATGGCCGGGCCCCCCCCCCCTTTGGCCCTAGCTGGAAGAAGAACAGTGCTAGGGGTAGGTTTGACTTTTGCTGGTTTCTGTATTTTGCAAATTTCTCCCAAAATTTGAACTGTGCGACAAAAACTCAAAATACCAAAGTTGTTCAGAAAAATGAGATCTACAACTTTGTCAATATGAACATTTTCAAATTCCAAATAGTTTTTGAACTATATTCAAAAACAGAAAAGGGGACACTTTTCAAATTTGATTCAAATCAAAATTACTTTGGATTTCAAACTGAAACTTGAAAATCTTTATATATGAAAGTTGTTCCATTTGACAAAACCTACAACTTTGCTAATATACACTTTTTCTGAAACTCAATAGTTTTATGAATAATTTTGAAAACTCAAAAAGGACAAAAACTGGAGTTTGAAAGAATTTGAAATTACTTCAAATTTTATATAGAACTTTAAATCTGTAAATACCAAAGTTGTTTCTCTTGGCCAGATCTACAACTTTGCTTTTTGGACCAACCTCAAATTTTTGAATAATTTTGAATTACAAAAAGAGGGGTAAAATCCAGGGTTTGGAAATCAGGGTTTTGCAAAAGGAAAATCAAATCAAATCTGATTTTTGAACTTTGATCAATGCAGCAAACATCAGGGCACTAAATTTGAACAAGAATTAAATAGAACTAGGCACAGAGGTGAAATTACCATTTTGCCCTTATAGAGAGAATTGGGCTTTTAGGGTTTTTGAAAAGGGAATCAAAGCATAGCAATTAAATCAAATGCATCAAAAAAAAAAAATTAATGCTTAAGATGATGATGTCGTTACATAACCCCCCTTTATAGGCTAGATAGAGGTAGTTTTTTAAAAAGTAAGAGATAAACAACAGAGCAGACATAAAGCTCACAGTCGCGCCAGGAGGACAACTTGGAACGCGGTAGACAATTCGGCTTGCGCCTTCATTCCCGCATTTTCCACCTCCAATGCATCACAGGAAATGATTAATGCTTAAGATGATGACATGTCAAGTTAATTACATTTAAACACCAGGGGTGTTACAATGGTGTGAGCTGGGTTGTGAGATCTAGATTCATCTTTCGTAGGGTGCTTGCAAAGATAACATTGAGTCCTGCTCCGCCATCTATGAGTACCCTACCAAGTGTATATCCCGCGACCGTGGGGTCCAAAACTAGCGGGTAATGGCCTGCATTGGAAACACTGGTCCATTGATCTGCTTTGGAGAAATTAATCGGATATTCGGACCAGTCGAGGTATTTGGGTGTCGCTGGTTCGGTGGACATGATCTCTCGCAGAGAAAGCTTCTGAAGCCTCTTGTTGTAGCTGGTAGTTACTCCCCCAAAGATGAAATTAATAGTTCCTTTGGGGTGCTGAAAGCCACCGGCATCCTGTTGAGGATCCTCAGCTGTCTTCTTGCCTTTGTCTTTCTTGTTTTTATTGAAGTCGGGGTTCAAGCCTCGCTCCTTGAGCTGTCGGCAGTGCCTTGCTTGATGTCCACTTTTCGGATGGAAGGGGCAGGGTCCGTCCAGTAAGTCATCAAAGGTGAATGGCTTGTTTCCCTTCTTCTAAGGCTCCATGGCAGCAACAGTATTATCTCCTGCCCTTTTCCGGGTATTTTGCTGTGGTGCCTGGTTGCCTCTCAAGTTGTTTCCTCAATCACCTTGTGTGTTTTTATCGGGGAAGCGTTCCTGTGTGCGTTCCTCTGTCGCCATCATGGAGTTTACAGCCCGATGGAACTCGTCAGCGGTGGTCGGGTCCTGCTTGATGAAATCTTTGTAATTGTACCTTTCGCAAATGCCGTTGCCGAAGAGGTCAATTACTTCTCTGTCTGTGATGTCGGATACTGTAGAGCAGATTTCTGAGAATCTCCTATAGTACTCCCGCATTGATTCGTTTTTCTGTTGCTTGCAGGTTCTGAGCTTAGTCCGGGGATCTGATCTCTCTGGCACACTAGCAAAGTTTTCAACGAAGATACGATGTAGTTGTTCCCAGGAGTCGATGGACTCGGGTTTAAACCTGTCAAACGAAGCAAGCGGCATTGTCTCTAGAGCCATTGGGAGGTAGAGTGCTTTGACGTCGTTACTTCCACCAGCTAGCTCGACTGCTTGAGCATACAACCTGAGCCATCGTTTAGGTTCTGTCTTCCCTGCGGATACATGGGTGTATGCCGAGTCTCTCAGTGATGAGTGATTGTCAACTGGGATAATATGCATGTTCTTTGGCTTGTGTTGTGCAGGTGTCGAGCACGGATACAGTGATCAGAGGCAAGGTGAAGGTCAAGTAGAGACGTGTCGTGCCGAGGGACCAAGAGTGGCGAAGGGCGGACGTGAGGCTTGGACTGAGGGACCGGTGGCCCGAGGATCAGCTATGGTGGCTGGCAGCCTGGGACAGCGACGAGTGGAGACTTGCGGGCATGGTGTTGCTTGGTTCGAGGACCTAGGGACACGTGTCGGTGGATGGGGTGCACGGGCGGTGCATCCCTTCTACAGCTTCGGTTTGGTGGTAGAGCCAGAGAAAAACCATCGGGTGGACGGTTTCCAGGTTTGGGCCTCAAAACCTGGGCGTGGACGGTTTTCGAGTTTGGCCACAAAACTCGGGCTGAGGACGGTTTCCAGGTTTGGGCCTCAAAACCTGGGTGCTGCGGGTTTGCTGAGTTTGGGCCACAAAACTCAGGCTACGTGGGCTGGTTTCCCAGTTTGGGCCTCAAAACCGGGGGTGGACGTGAAGGCCTGGTTTCCCAGTTTCGGCCACAAAACCGGGGGCGGAGTCCGTGAAAAGGACGCAGAGCGGTGGCAGCATGTGGCGGCAATCGGGAGGTTGCGTCAAGGCAACGCTACGAGTTGTGCGGGCGTGACCGTCGGATCCACCTACCATCGAGTTGGTCCAGAATAACCTTAGGGTTTAGCTGGATCGCTCTGTAAGTAGTTAGGGGTAGAGTGGGAATTAGGAATAGTTAGAATTAGGATAATTAGGGGGAGACACCCACCTCCCCATCTAGCTCAGTCATTTGCTCTTTGCTTCTAGGGTTTCCTGCTCTCCCAATCCCCTGTTGTAGCTAGCTGAGATCCGCAGAGAACCATACCTCTGTGTACAGGAGATTTTGAGGAAGTGAGGCCGTAACCACACTGTTGTAGCGTGTGGTAGCCACACGGTTGCAAATTCGTGGTTGTGATTCGCGTTTTGTTCGTGTTCTTCGCGAAATCCTTTTTCTCCAGGTTTTTCCCGTTGCTCGATCTCTTTGCTTGGTTCATCTTTCGCAAATCCGTTTGAACCAAGTTGTTCTAGATCGTGAGGCACTTCTTTCCACCAAAGGAATTCACCTCTAACCTCACGGTCTAGGAGATCGGTCGATTTTCGTTTCGTGTCACGTTTTTCTCCCTTCCCCCGAATTTCTTCGATTTATCGAATTGGAGATAGGTTCGAGCCATGATCTCTTAGGGATAGCTCACTATCCTCCTTGTGACTCCTCTCACTAAGTTTGGTCCCAAGAAGATTTGTTTCGGGTGAGATCGAGTCAAATCGGTGAACGAACAGTGCAGTTTCGGGGTGACCGGACGCTGGGCACGTGCTGACCGGACGCTGACCCTGTGCGTCCGGTCGTTGAATGCTCAGCGTGGTCATCTGTGACTTGACCGGACACTGGCTTCAGGGTGTGACCGGACGCATCTCCTTCACTGTTCATTTGCGTCTTTGCTACTGACCGGACGCTCTGTTCACGACCAGACGCTCCTTGTCTATGAGTCCGGTCACGAACAGTAAGGTTCCCGAGAGGATTTTTTGAGACCGGACGCGTCCGGTGCTCATTGACCGAACGTAGGCCGGAGTCCGGTCACTGCTGGTTTGTGCAGTTTCGTTCGCGGTTCGTTCGTCCGTTGTCGGATTTGATTTCCGTCTTTTGCGTTGGGTTTCTAGAGTTGTGTAGTGTCCCGCTGTGCTTCTCGGAGGCATCCACCCTACATCTAGGGTCGTGGACACTTGCAAGCTCTAGGTTTGCTTTTGGGGTTGATTCTCGGGACAGTGGCAACAAGTTTTCGAAAGGAAAATTTGAAGCTCCCATTCACCCCCCTCTAGTCGCTTTCTTGTAGCATTCTCGGTCCTTCAATTGGTATCGGAGCAGGTTAAGGATCTTCCACCTTAGCCGGTTCCAGATCCACAGAAGGCGACATGGATCGCGGCGTGGGCAAACCGCCATTCTTTGATGGGACGAACTATGCGTATTGGAAGATACGCATGTCGGCCTATCTCCAGAGCATGGGCTCTTCTGTTTGGGTGATTTGCAACAAGGCCGATTACGTTGTCTTGGCTGCTCGTGTCTCTCAGCTTCAGATCGATGAGCACGAAGCCAATAGCCGAGCACGTAACGCTCGTTTCTCCTGATTGAGCATGTCCGAGTTTGATCGCGTTTCTCACCTCCCCACGGCTCGTGAGATTTGGGTAACCCTCATGCGCCTCCATGAGGGAACCACTCAAGTCAAATCATGTCTCTACGAGTCGCACAAGTGGGAGTATGAGAACTTTCGACATATGCTTGGCGAGAGCATAGAGAGTTTATTCGCTCGCTTTCAGGTCATTATCAACAAGATGAGAGCGAACAAGGAGCTGTTGCCTTTTGACGATCATGAGAGGGCTTTGAAGCTTTTGCACACTCTTGATCGGTCGGTGTGGGACTCAAAGGTCCAGGCGATCATCGAATCGTCTAACTATGAGACCCTCACTTGCGACGAGCTCTTTAGTAAGCTCAAGTCTAGTGAGATTGACACCATGTCGAGGGCTTCTTATCAAAATCCTTCTGGCCCGACTATGGCTTTGGTTTCTGGCTCTTCTGCTAACCCCTCTGGAGGATTTGCATTCTCTTCACTCTTTTCTGTCACAGAGGACCAGCTGGAGTCTTTAGGGGATGACGAGTTGGCGATGCTCGCCAACCGGTTCTCGCGGTTCCACAACAACCGCATGAACCGTCGCCGCGGAGGAGGACGCTCGGGCTGTTTCGAGTGCGGCGACCCGATCACTTCATCGCCAACTGTCCCAAGAAGAAGAACACGTCTGGGAAGGGCGATCATGGGCACAAGTACGACTCCGGCAAGCACAAGGAGAAGTACGTCCCCGCGAGGCACAAGCGGAGGGGCGGCTTCGACAAGGAGTACATCAAGAAGAAGTACTTGGAGAAGGCCCAGGCTGAGCAGCATGCGTTCTTCGCCACGCTCAGCGACGTCAACGGCTCGGATGATGACTCCGCTTGCTCAAGCGATGACGAGTCTGAGAAGAAGAAGAGGATCGAGGACAAGCTGAACGGTCTCTGCTTCTTCGACGATGACGATGGCTTCTGCACCATGGCCCTTGGTGATGAGGTCGATGGCAAGCTGGAGGACTCCCCTCGAAACGACGACGACGACGACGACACCTCCCAGCTATCTCTCACCCACGATGAGCTTTCTGCTGAGGTCGAGAAGCTTACTGCCGCCTTGCTTAGTCAGGATAAGCTACTTAGGCGTGCCACTAGAGAGCGCAAGGAGTTTAGGCAGAAGTGGGAGGATACGGTGAGGGAGCTTGAGTTTGCCAAGTCCACCATAGTCGTGTCTGAGGAGGCCGAGTGCGAGATGTGCACCACGCACATGACTGACCTTCTCACTTTGAGAGGTAAGTATGCTGCGTTGGTAGGAGAGGTGGATGAGCTGAAGGCTAGACCCTCGCTGTTGAGTGCATGCAAGACTTGTCCTGTCTTGCAATCTGAGTTGGCAGAGAAGAATGCCAAAATTGTGTCTCTTGAAGAGGCCAACTCAGGTAGCACTTGTGTGGCTAGGTGTGTTCTTTGTGAGGGTTTGGAGATGGAGATTGCGAACGTGAAGCATGACAAGATGCAAACCGAGGAAGAAAACACATACCTTTGGACCATCTTGTCATGGGTGTCTAGTGGTGAGCCACAGCTCGGGATGATGATCTCCCAATTCAAGCGAGATGCTGGAGGTCCTGGTGTAGGCTTTGCTCCGGGCGTTGATGTTTCTGCTTTTGGGAAGATTGGAGAGTCGAGTGGTTTGAACCCGAGTGAGAAGCCCAACTCCACCACTACTCCCAAACTTACCAAGCTTCCACCCAAAGAGCCTCTCAAGCCTAACACCAAGGATGGAGTGTTTGAGGAACCTCCGAGAGCTCCACCCAAGAACCAAGTGTGGCATCCCAAACCCAACCACCTAAAGAACAAGCTGGACACCATGCCACCCATCCAGGAGGAGCTTATGCCACAGAAGGGCAAAGTGATCCACACCCACAACCGTGTGTACCAACAAACCCTTTGAGAGCGGTGAGGTACCATTCTGAGCACTGTGGGCGAGATGGACACTTGAGTGAGTTTTGCTTTCGGCGCAAGAGAGAGGTGCGCCGTGCTAGGGAGATGAACAACCCGGACATGTACCATCCTTTCCATGATGTACATGTGCCGAATGTTCCGAGGAGAGCTGCTAGGCCCAGAGGTCCAGAACCTCAAGTTCCTAGGCCTAGGCAGCAGAGGAGAGGACGTGCCCGGCGGGAGCCGGCAGTTGTGGGCTATGGACCCCGTGGCGGTAGCTTTGTAGTTGAGCGTTTTCCCCCACCGCGTTTTGAGTATCGCGATGGACGCTCCTCCCTTAGCAGACCACGCTTTTCTAAACGTGGTGATCGCTTCCTCCGTAGGTGTGCTAGGAATGGTTTTTCTGCTAACCGTTCTTTTGAGCAGCCGGGCCAACACTGGTATTCCCCTTACTTCACTAACCCCAGTGTTGGACCGTATGCTCACCCTATGTCTTTTTATTGATGTAGGTAAAACGATTGGAGAACGTTTGGTTGGTGGATTCTGGTTGCTCGAGGCACATGACCAGAAACGCCAAGTGGTTCTCCAGTCTTAGTCCGGTCGCCGGAAAGGAGTTTATCACCTTCGGCGACAATAGCAAAGATAAAGTGTTGTCTCGTGGGTCGGTGCGAGTTAATGAGGACTTTGTGTTGCGCGATGTTGCTCTTGTTTCTAACTTGCATTTTAACCTTCTTTCTATTTCGCAACTCTTTGATGATGACTATGAGATTCGTTTTAAACCGAATCTCAGTCGTATTTTGGATCCTCAGGGCAATCTTGTGTGTTTGATTTCGCCCTTTGGAAAAGTCTTTCGTGCGAATTTCTCGGAGTCTTTTGGCATTTCCCGTTGTCTTGTGGCTGGACCTTCCTCCTCTGACCTTTGGAAGTGGCATAGGAGACTAGGACATTTGAGCTTCGACTTGCTTGCAAGGCCTAGTTCACTTGGCCTAATCCGAGGATTGCTCAAGTTATCCATGGAGAAGGATCTTGTTTGCCACTCTTATAGACATGGGAAGATGGTTGCCGCTCCCCACCATCCAGTGACTCAGGTCATGACCAAGCGACCTGGAGAGCTTTTGCACATGGACCTTGTTGGTCCGGCTCGGGTGAGCTCGGTTGGGGGGAAGTGGTATGTGCTTGTTGTTGTTGACGACTTTTTGAGGTATTCGTGGGTCTTCTTTTTGATTGAGAAGACCGAGACTTTCTCTTTTGCTTGCAATCTGATTTTGCGTCTTCGGAATGAGTTCCCTTTGAACTCGATGCGAGCTATTAGGAGTGATAATGGTTCCGAATTCAAGAATTCGGATTTTGAGAAGTTTTGTAACATGTTGGGTTTAGAGCATCGGTTTTCTTCCCCCTACACACCCCCTCAAAATGGTGTTGTAGAGAGGAAGAATCGGACCCTTGTAGAGATGGCCAGGACAATGCTCGATGAGCATAGGACTCCTAGGCGATATTGGGCCGAAGCCATGAGCACTGCATGCTACATTTCCAATCGCATTTTTCTCCGAGCTTTCTTGAAAAAGACTTCCTATGAGTTGCGTTTTGGAAAACTGCCCAAGGTGAGTTATTTTCAAGTTTTTGGTTGCCATTGTTTTATACTCAAAAAGGGCAACTTGGACAAGTTTGAGTCTCGTTCTTCTGACGGTGTGTTTTTGGGATATGGCACTCACACTCGAGCTTATCGTGTACTTAACCTTGACACTAACCGAGTCATGGAGACATCCGATGTCACCTTCGACGAGACCATGGTTTGTCCTTCTTCTCGTTTTGAGCGTGCAGGTGATCATGAGGTTGGTGAGCCTCTTTTTGATGACGAGGATGAGGGTGCTGAAGGTATGGATGATCCAGCAACCCCTCCACCTGCTTTGCCGCAAGGAGTGGCTTCTACGACGACTCGCGGCCCTGACACGTCTTCTTCCTGGGGGCCGTGGGATCCGCCACCCCGAGCAGTACCTTTTGTACCCGGGGAGGCACCAGCTGCTGTTGAGGGGGAGATCACTTCTGCACGGGAGGCGCCACGACACATCCAGCGCCAACACCCCCCTCAGCAGATGATCGGCAACATCGACGAACGTGTCACTCGGTCCAGGTCTCAAATCTCTCACTTTGCTCATTCTGCTTTTGTTGCTGATTTTGAGCCCCGAGATGTTGGACACGCTTTGACGGATCCAGATTGGGTCAATGCCATGCATGAGGAGTTAGAGAATTTTGAGCGAAATCGGGTTTGGGTTTTAGTTCCACCTCCTCCAGACTGTAAGCCTATTGGGACAAAATGGGTTTTCAAAAACAAGCAAGGAGAGGATGGCCACGTTGTTAGAAACAAGGCCAGGCTTGTAGCGAAAGGCTATAGTCAGAAGAAGGGGATAGACTATGAGGAGACTTTTGCTCCTGTAGCTCGTTTGGAGGCTATTAGAATACTCTTGGCTTTTGCAACATCCAAAGGTTTCAAACTTTTTCAAATGGATGTCAAGAGTGCCTTCTTAAACGGCTACATAGAAGAAGAGGTGTATGTTGAACAACCCCCCGTTTTTGAAAATCCCAAGTTTCCAAACCATGTTTTCAAACTCCACAAAGCTTTATATGGTTTGAAACAAGCCCTAGAGCCTGGTATGATAGGTTGAAAACCTTTTTGCTTGCTAAGGGTTTTAAAATGGGATGTGTAGATAAAACGCTTTTTCTCCTCAAGCAAGGCAAAGACACTCTCTTGGTCCAGATTTACGTGGATGATATCATTTTCGGTGGTTCCTCTCACGCTTTGGTTGCCAAGTTTGCAGATACTATGAGCAGGGAGTTCGAGATGAGTATGATGGGCGAGCTGACTTTCTTTCTCGGATTGCAAATTAAGCAATCCCGAGAAGGGACGTTTGTGCACCAGGGCAAGTATACCAAGGACTTGCTGAAGAGGTTCGATATGGGTGAGGCCAAGCCTCTTCCAACACCCATGTCGACCACGATGGCCCTGGATGCGGACAAGGATGGAGAAGCTATGGACCAGAAGGAGTTCCGAAGCATGATCGGGTCGCTGCTCTACCTGATGGCGACACGCCCGGACATCCAGTTCGCGGTGTGTCTGTGCGCGTGCTTTCAAGCGTCGCCGCGCACTTCTCACCGTCAGGCGGTCAAGCGCATTTTCAGGTACCTTCATTTCACACCTGAGTTCGGGATTTGGTATTCAGCTTCCTCCACCCTCTCCCTTTGCGGTTATTCTGATGCCGATTTTGCTGGTTGTCGCATTGAGCGCAAGTCCACTTCTGGGACTTGCCAATTTATTGGATCTTCTCTTGTATCGTGGTCTTCTCGCAAGCAGTCTAGTGTCGCCCAGTCTGCCACAGAGGCTGAGTATGTTGCTGCGGCTAGCTGTTGTTCCCAGTTGCTTTGGATGATGGCCACTTTGCGTGATTTTCGTCTGAGCTTTACTCGTGTTCCTTTGCTTTGTGACAGCACGAGTGCTATTAGCGTTGCTAAGAACCCCATGCTTCACTCGAAGACCAAACACATTGATGTGCGCTTTCATTTTTTGCGAGACCACCAGGAGAAGGGTGATATCGACCTTCGCCATGTCGATACTCATCATCAACTGGCTGATATTTTCACCAAGCCTTTGGACGAATCAACCTTTAATCGGTTGAGGGGTGAGCTTGGTGTATGTTTCCCCTTTTAGATGGGGGAAGCATGTTAGTTCTTGGATCATAGTCTGACTCTTTTTCGTTTGACTTTGTTTTCTTTTGCACTTTAGCATATGCATTTACATTCTGAGCTTCAAGCATATAATCTTTAGAATGTAACTATGCTCTATGTAGTATGCTCCGATGCTTTATGATGCTTGTAGCTTATGCTCTTTCTGATTACTAATCCATACTATGAGCTGAGCTATTTTGAAATGGTGAACTTTTTAATAAACTTAAAATCTGCAAATGTTCACCATCGAGATGTGCAACTAGCTTCTGTAGAATATGTTGAAATCACACTTGTGCTGGTCATATATGCTAGGTTGCTATGTCTCTAGTTCTAAGTTGATCACTTGCTTGGTCTGTTCATATACTGTCTTTAATTTGAACCAAGTTAAATGAATCAGAAAGATCGAGATGGGATTGCTTGTCAACACATCACAGTTTCGAGACTGTTTCTCATTGCACTTTGAGTTAAACTTGAGCTGTGTAGTGTATGACCGAAACTGTTGCTTTAAGCTTCTGATTGCTTCTGCATAGGCTTCGCACAGTTGAAAAGTTAGGCAAGACAAGCTTTCAACCTCTCGCATTCACATGCTGAAATTTAAACTTGTGTAATTTAACCGCTGCAACTCCAATGAAATCTGGATACACAAGTCTATGTTTCATTCTATAGCATGATGATTGAACTTTGCTAGGGGTAGTTCACCTTGTATACATGTTTAGCACTTGTTTGACTTCCTGTATATACTTTTCTAGTGCTATTTTGATGGTGACTCCTTTTTGGCTAAAATTGCTCACTTTGCTCATATGTTCATATTTCATAAGTGGTGATCAGTTTGAGCCTTTGCTAGCATGTGTGCTTCAGTTGCGTCATTGGACTTATACTGTGTAGAGCATCTTTGCATTTTCTTGACTATATTCCTAAAGCTGCTAACTTGCATTCATATGCATTTTGGAAGGGGGAGAACTTCTGTCGTTGGCACTTTTGATGGTGCATTTTCTGAGGGGGAGAACATTGCTTTCGGTTCCTTGTGCTTGATGGTGCATTCTCAACTAAGGGGGAGAATTTGCAAATCATTTGCTTCCCTAAGTTCAACTATGGGGGAGTGCTTTAGTTGTGTGCACTATTCGAGGGGGAGTCTGCTGCTTTTTGTCTGCTGTAAGGCTTTGGTATCGAGCTTTCTTTGCTAGTTGTGTTGAGCCTCTATGCCTCTGTCTTGAGGGACTAGCATTTGCCTCGATTTTGCCTCGACTTCTCAATTGGTATCTGCTAATTTTTCAATTGGTTTTGCTAGCGGTGTTGAGCCTGTTCTACCTCTTCTTGAGGGCTAGCTTTGCTTTGCTTGGTTGCGTCGAGCCGTTGCCCATGTCTTTGGGAACCAAGTTGTTTTGCTTCTTCCACTTGCCCTTCTTCAGCTTTGCTATGCTTTTGGGTCATTTGGTCGAGTTTTACTCCTCTCCTTCCTTCCTTCTTTCTTCCTTCCATTATGATTTGTGTTGGTAGTTGATAATGCACTCATCAAGGGGGAGATTGCGGATACATGGGTGTATGCCGAGTCTCTGAGTGATGAGTGATTGTCAACTGGGATAATGCGCATGTTCTTTGGCTTGTGTTGTGCAGGTGTCGAGCACAAATACAGTGATCAGAGGCAAGGTGAAGGTCAAGTAGAGACGTGCCATGCCGAGGGACCGAGAGTGGCGAAGGGCGGACGTGAGGCATGGACTGAGGGACCGGTGGCCCGAGGATCAGCTGTGGTGGCTGGCAGCCTGGGACAGCGATGAGTGGAGACTTGCGGGCATGGTGTTGCTTGGGTCGAGGAACTAGGGACACGTGTCGGTGGATGGGGTGCACGGGCGGTGCATCCCTTCTACAGCTTCAGTTTGGTGGTAGAGCTAGAGAAAAACCATTGGGTGGACGGTTTCTAGGTTTGGGCCTCAAAACCTGGGCGTGGACGGTTTCCGAGTTTGGCCACAAAACTCGGGCTGAGGACGTTTTCTGGGTTTGGGCCTCAAAACCTGGGTGCTGCGGGTTTGCTGAGTTTGGGCCACAAAACTCAGGCTACGTGGGCTGGTTTCCCGGTTTGGGCCTCAAAACCGGGGGTGGACGTGAAGGCCTGGTTTCCCGGTTTCAGCCACAAAACCGGGGGCGGAGTCCGTGAAAAGGACGCAGAGCAGTGGCGGCACGTGGCGGCAATCGGGAGGTTGCGTGAAGGCAACGTTACGAGTTGTGCGGGCATGGCCGTCGGATCCACCTACCATCGAGTTGGTCCAGAATAACCTTAGGGTTTAGCTGGTTCGCTCTGTAAGTAGTTAGGGGTAGAGTGGGAATTAGGAATAGTTAGAATTAGGATAAGTAGGGGGAGACACCCACCACCCCATCTATCTCAGTCATTTGCTCTTTGCTTCTAGGGTTTCCTGCTCTCCCAATCCTTTGCTGTAGCTAGCTAAGATCCGTAGAGAACCATACCTCTGTGTACTGGAGATTTTGAGGAAGTGAGGCCGTAACCTCACTGTTGTAGCGTGTGGTAGCCACACGGTTGCAAATTCATGGTTGTGATTCGCGTTTTGTTCGTGTTCTTCGCGAAATCCTTTTTCTCCACATTTTTCCCGTTGCTCGATCTCTTTGCTTGGTTCATCTTTCGCAAATCCGTTTGAACCAAGTTGTTCTATATCGTGAGGCACTTCTTTCCACCAAAGGAATTCACCTCTAACCTCACGGTCTAGGAGATCAGTCGATTTTCGTTTCGTGTCACGTTTTTCTCCCTTCCGCCGAATTTCTTCGATTTATCGATTTGGAGATAGGTTCGAGCCATGATCTCTTAGGGATAGCTCACTATCCTCCTTGTGACTCCTCTCACTAAGTTTGATCCCTAGAGGATTTGTTTCGGGTGAGATCGAGTCAAATCGGTGAACGAACAGTGCAGTTTCAGGGTGACCGGACGCTGGGCACATGCTGACCGGACGCTAACCCTGTGCGTCCGGTCGTTGAATGCTCAGCGTGTTCATCTGTGACTTGACCGGACGCTGGCTCCAGGGTGTGACCGAACGCATCTCCTTCACTGTTCATTTGCGTCTTTGCTACTGACCGGACGCTCCTTGTCTGTGAGTCCGGTCACGAACAATAAGGTTCCCGAGAGGATTTTTTAAACCGGACGCGTCCGGTGCTCACTGACCGGACGCAGGCCAGAGTCCGGTCACTGCTGGTTTGTGCAGTTTCGTTCGCGGTTCGTTCGTCCGTTGTCGGATTTGATTTCCGTCTTTTGCGTTGGGTTTCTAGAGTTGTGTAGTGTCCCGCTGTGCTTCTCGAAGGCATCCACCCTACATCTAGGGTCGTGGACACTTGCAAGTTCTTTGTTTGATTTTGGGGTTGATTCTCGGGACAGTGGCAACAAGTTTTCGAAAGGAAAATTTGAAGCTCCCATTCACCCCCCCCCCTCTGGTCGCTTTCTGGTAGCATTCTCGGTCCTTCATTCCCGTCGTACTTGGAGTAGTTCCCGGGTTTGAATTTTGGCGGGAACGAGACTGCTCGAAGCCTTGGGGGAAAATAGGGGAAGCGATCTACTGCGTCGGATGCTGCAACTACGACTCCTCTGTATGAAGATTCGGCTCCTCCCTCAGCTTGATTGGGTACTCGGTGGCCCAGGCGGCTCCTCGCTGGGATACGACCGAGTCGCTCTTGAACCGGCCGCCTCTGCCTCGGGTGAGATGAAGCTTGCTCATCAGCTAGGGATTCAAGATTCCGCCCCCGTAGTTGGAGTGCGGTAGTCTGAAGCATGACCAGTCATCGCTCTTCATCAGGGGTGCGATTGGCCTTGGCTCCCATCTCCGTCGCTAGAGCTAGTATGTTTTGATAGGGAGTCGGGAAGACTTTATGGCCGGCGACCCTCATGAACTCGGGTTCTAGGTTGCGAGAACAATCAGGGCACCGTCTGTTAAGATCATCCTGGGAGTGATTCTCTTCAGTGCGAGCTTGACACTCTGCCTCTACTTCCAGACGCCTCCGGGTGTTGTACTCTTCTAGTCGTGCATTGTAGCGATCTATAGCTTCCTTGCGGTGTGTTGCTCGCCTTCTGCGGGCCTCCTTAGCTCTATTCCTTTGGATTCTTTCGGCTTTCGAGGACTCGGTTTCCGCGGGTCCTTCCGGATCATTGTCAGAAATCATACTCAGAGTTTCATCGTCTTGACAGACATCTGGTGGGGTTGGTGGTCGTAGAGATGACTGATGCCCCGCCATGAAGACTTCTACGGATACATGGGTGTATGCCAAGTCTCTGAGTGATGAGTGATTGTCAACTGGGATGATGCGCATGTTCTTTGGCTTGTGTTGTGCAGGTGTCGAGCACGGATACAGTGATCAAAGGCGAGGTGAAGGTCAAGTAGAGACATGTCGTGCCGATGGACCGAGAGTGGCGAAGGGCGGACGTGAGGCTTGGACTGAGGGACCAGAGGCCCGAGGATCAGCTGTGGTGGCTGGCAGCCTGGGACAGCGACGAGTGAAGACTTGCGGTCATGTGTTGCCTGAGTCGTGGACTTGGGGACACGTGTCGGTGGACGGGGTGCACGGGAGGTGCATCCCATCTACGACGTCGGTTTGGTGGTAGAGCCAGGGAAAAACCATCGGGTGGACGGTTTCCAGGTTTGGTCCTCAAAACCTGGGTGCGGATGGTTTCCGAGTTTGGCCACAAAACTCGGGCTGAGGATGGTTTCCAGGTTTGGGCCTCAAAACCTGGGCGCTGAGGGTTTGCTGAGTTTGGCCTCAAAACTCAGAAGCTGGTGGGCTGGTTTCCCGGTTTGGGCCTCAAAACCGGGGGTTGGCTGGAAAAGGCTGGTTTCCCGGTTTGGGCCACAAAAACGGGGGTGCAGAGCGAGGGCGGCACGTGCCGGCAATCAGGAGGTTGCGTCGAGGCAACGCTACGAGTTGTGCGAGCGTGGCCGTCGGATACACCTACCACCGAGTTGGTCCAGAATAACCCTAGGGTTTAGCTGGTTCGCTCTGTAATTAGAGAGGGGTAGAGTAGGAATTAGAAATTAGGATAAGTAGAGGGAGACACCCTCCTCCCTTCCCATCTCAGTTCATTTACTCTTTGCTTCTAGGGTTTCCTGCTCTCCCAATCCCCTGCTGTAGCTAGCTGAGATCCGCAGAGAACCATACCTCTGTGTACTGGAGATTTTGAGGAAGTGAGGCCGTAACCTCACTGTTGTAGCGTGTGGTAGCCACACGGTTGCAGATCGATGTGTTGATTCGCGTTTTGGTTCGTGTTCTTCGCGTTCTTCGTTTCTCCACGATTTTTCCGTCACTCGATTTCCCTCTCCCGTGCGTCTTTGCGAAATCCGTTTGAATCATCTTGTTCGTATTTGAAAGGAGATCATTTCCACCAAAGGAATTTATCTATCTCCCTACGAACAAGTAGATCGGGTTGATTTCGTTTTCGTGGCGCTTTTCGGTTCATCTTTCTTCCCTTTCGATTTCCTGGTGTTTGAATCGATTTGAGCGGATGATTTCTTGGGGATAGTCTTCTAACTACCCCGTGATCATCTTCATGTTTGGGAACTTGGGATTTTGAGTTGGATCGAATTTGGGGAGATTTGGGGAGGAGGCGATCAAAATCGCCCTCCCTGCAAGGTCGCGGACAGTCCGCGCCTGGGACCACGGACAGTCCGGGTGTCGGGATTGAGCCTGGACAGTGGCTGCGAGTCTCGGCCGAGGAACTGTTCATTTGACCGGTGGACAGTCCGCCGTTGTGTTTGGCGGACAGTCCGGGAACGTCCAGGGACTTTGCAGCAACCTTGCTGTTTGGCGAGTTTTGCCGGCGGATAGTCCGCCACTCGCCCGCGGACAGTCCGGCACTACCACGGACAGTCCGGGACCGTACCAGCGGACAGTCCGGGACTTGGCTGTTTCTTCCGGTTTAGTGCGTTTGCTCTCCCAGCTTGTTCGTTTGGTTTTCGGACTTCTCGTTTGGCCTTGTAGTTGACCAAGGAACATCTCTAGGTATCTTTGCTACTTGTTAGCATCGGTGTTTAGAGATTTCTCGACGTAGCCGTCTATCTACGTTAGGGACTTAGTTTTTGGGGTCGCGTTCGAGCCGGAGCTTTTGGAGTTTGGTTTGCTACTTTCTTGTGGTGCTCCGTTGTGATCCTAGGGATCCTCCAGCCTCTTCCAAGGGTCGTGGGCATCACGGTTTCGGTCATGGTTTCTTGGGATTGATTTTGGGACATTTGGCCAAAGTTTCGAGAGAAATTTTTGAGCTTCCATTCACCCCCCCCCCTCTGGTCGCCTTGCTAGTGCTTTCTCGGTCCTTCAACTTCACGAGTGTAGCCCTGGTTTGATGATCCCGGTGTTACAGTCTAGCCGGGACAGGCTGAATTGGCCAATGGACAATGTTACCCTCCTTGGTAGAGCTAAAAACGAGCCCTTGCTGAGCTCCCGTCAAAGGTATCTGCTGATACTCTTTGAATCTTGAACTAATCAGGTTCTGGAAGTTTTCAGCAGGGTTCCGCAGCCCAAAGGTGATGCCATAGCCGGTGTCCGGGTCCTTTGCTTCAGACTTTGAGTTGGAGTAGGAGTCGGGCGCTTCTGCATGGTCCTCAGGGTTCTGCGGCTCTTGGATTGCTAGATTTGCTAGGCTCTGGGCGAGATCCTCTGTCTTTGGCATGGTTTGCAGCTTCGATTCAGTGTCGAGTTGCCTGTGCAGCTTTCCTTGATCATCCACGATGCAAGTCCATGAGCCAAAAACAAAAATTGACCCCGCCGAGAACATGTTGTCGTGGTTCGCCGGGATCTTGTTCGTCGAATCGCCGAAAGCCCCTACCTGGCGCGCCAGCTGTTGGTGTTTATTAACCGGCAACTCGTCTTGAGTAATCTCAGACGATTTGTTCGGTGGGGATCGGTGTTCGTAGGACTCGACGATTACATAGGGACAACGATTTATACTAGTTCAGGCCGCTAAGTAGCGTAATACCTTACGTCCAGTGCGGCGTGTGCCTTGTGTATTGTTATGATTCAAAGTTCGATGATCTGAGGCCTGT
The DNA here is from genome assembly GCA_009763385.1 of Coix lacryma-jobi var. lacryma-jobi. Taxonomy (NCBI): domain Eukaryota; kingdom Viridiplantae; phylum Streptophyta; class Magnoliopsida; order Poales; family Poaceae; genus Coix; species Coix lacryma-jobi. The sequence goes on from CM019828.1 coordinate 66,662,972, forward strand.
GCCCGGTTCCCCTTATATATCCGGGTGAGCCTTAGCACAGACCGAGTCCTAACCGGTTACATCAAAGGAGTCCTATTCTAATTACAAGACTTCCTTTTACAACTCGGCTAAGTTAGAAACGAGAGTCCTAAACCGAGTACACTTCGTAACAAGTCTTCGGATCTCTCGTGCCGTCTAGGATTAGTCGGAGTAATCATCGACTGATGATATCTCTGACATCCTGGTCCGTCAAGGAGGTCTTTTGTATACTTCTCTTGAGATATGAAAGTCCCCTCCTTCAATTGCTTGACTTGGAAGCCTAGGAAGAATGTGAGCTCTCCAATCATGGACATTTCAAACTCCTTCGCCATCAAGTCACCAAATTCCTTGCAATAAGCTTCATTTGTTGACCCGAAGATGATATCATCAACGTAGACTTGACAAATGAAGATCTTTCCATCAAGCTTCTTGGTGAATAGTGTGGTGTCGACCATCCCAATGGTGAAGCCCTTCTCAATGAGGAAGTCCCGGAGGCGCTCGTACCATGCTCTTGGGGCTTGCTTGAGCCCATATAGCGCCTTGGACAACCTATAGACATGATTAGGATATCTAGGGTCTTCAAACCCAGGAGGTTGATCTACATAGACTAGTTCATTTATGAAGCCATTTAAAAATGCACTTTTCACATCCATTTGATATAATTTAATGTCATGATGTGATGCATATGCAAGGAGGATACGAATGGCTTCGAGTCTTGCAACCGGTGCAAAGGTCTCTCCAAAATCCAAACCTTCAACTTGAGAGAACCCCTTTGCCACTAGCCTTGCCTTGTTTCTAACAACCTTGCCTTGATCATCTTGCTTGTTCCTAAACACCCATTTTGTTCCAATGACTCTTGCTCCTTTAGGTCGCTCTTCAAGTGTCCAAACTTGGTTGCGAGTGAAGTTGTTTAATTCTTCATGCATAGCATTCACCCAATCCGGATCACCTAGAGCTTCATCTACAATGGTAGGCCCAACAAGAGACACAAAGGAGTGATGTTCAATAAATAAAGCAAGTTTTTGAGATCCAGTCATTACACCCCTTGTTGGACTCCCTATGATGAGTTCTTGAGGATGAGCTTGTAGTAGAGGAGTAGTCCTTTGATCAACCACTTGAGGGGCCGCTTGTGGAGCATCAACATCTTGAGCTTGTACCACCATTTGATCGTGGGAGACATGAGTATCTTCAAATGGATCCCTCCCATCTTTGTCATCAACATGTGGTACATTGGATGATGATGGCTTGTCAATGACTTGCACATCATCATCATCATCTTTAGGCTTGATGGCTCCAACCGGCATATTCTTCATTGCTTCCCTCAATGGTTCATCACCTACATCATCAAGATTTTCATGCTCTCCTTGAGAGCCATTAGATTCATCAAATTCCACATCATATGTTTCTTCTACCATCCCGGTGGCATGGTTGAATACTCGATATGCTTTGGACTTCTATGAGTAACCAACAAGAAAACCAATATCACATCGGAGTTGAAACTTCCCTAGGTGTTGGCGCTTCTTGTAGATGTAGCATTTGCACCCAAACACTCTAAAGAATGATATATCCGGCTTCTTGTTGTTGAGTAGCTCATAGGGGGTCTTGCCAAGGAGACGATGGGGGAACAACCGATTTGATGCATAGCAAGCGGTGTTGATTGCTTCCGCCCAAAATCTTTCCGGTGTAGTGTACTTATCTAACATAGTCCTTGCTAGGGTGATTAGTGTTCGGTTCTTCCTCTCAACTACCCCACTTTGTTGTGGTGTGTAGGTTGCGGAGACTTCATGCTTGATCCCAACTTCATCACAATATTGCTCAATGTGGGTGTTGTCGAACTCTCTTCCATTGTCACTTCTTATCTTCTTGATCTTCAAGTCAAACTCATTTTGGGCTCTCTTGGCAAACTTCTTGAATGAAGGGGTTGCTTCGGATTTGTCATGAAGAAAGAATACTGTAACACCTCAGGTGTTTACATGAATAAAATGTTGTCATGTCTTCATAAGCATTTCATAGCATCATGTGCTAGCTCACCTTGAGATGCATTCACTAAAATAAGTTTAATTCCTAATATGTGAGCATCTTTGTTTATATGCTTGTGATGCAACTGAAAAACCTAATTTAGAATGTCATTATGAAGTAACTTGTGTTCATTCCCATCTGACTAAAGTCATGTAAAGGCATGAATCCAAGTTCAACAATTCAAAAGAATATAAAATTTATTTAGCTTAAAAATGGGAAAATTATTAAATTCCTATATAAGTTAATTAGCCCTTTCTAGTTAATTCAAAATCTATGCATAATTAGGGGTTGACCCTAAAAGCTTTTTGGTAGATCTTGAGGAGAGGTACAACTTTGGTATTCAAAGTTTTCAAAGTTTCTGTACCAAATTTAAAGTAATTTTGAATTTACTCAAACCCTGGAAATGGTCACCTTTTGACTTTAAACTTGCATTTCAAAAACTATTTGAAATCTGAGTTTGAGATCTACATAAAAGTTGTAGAGAATTTCAAAATGAACATTTCATACATTGACCATTTTTCAAGTGTCAATGCAAAATCAAAAGTAATTTTGCTTTTACTGTAAAACCCTAACTCTGTCCCCTTTTCAAATTTCAAATTTGAGATTGGTTTGAACTGTTTTGATCAAATTGACCTATTTCCAGTTGAAATCAGCCAAAGAGTGTTAAAGCAAAGTTGTACAACTTTTCAAGCTCTACATTTCTTGTTTTGACAAATCTAGAAGTGTAGTTCAATTTTCAAAAGTAATTTCGAAAATTCAGGGAAAGGGGAGAGAAGCATGGAACAGTGCCAAGGGGGGAGCATCTGGAGCTCGGCCAGCGAGCAGCTTCCCCTGTGCAGAGCTCGCGCTGGGGCGCATGCGCTGCGCCAGCAAGCTGCCTGCTAGCTTCGGGCGCGCGTGCGACACCCCGCGACCCTCTCCTTTGTCTCTCTCGTCCCTCAGAAGCGCCGCGTCTCGTCCTTCTCCTCCACTCTCTCGCCGCCGCCGTCTTCCCTCTGCTCGGCTACGCTGGCTGTGTGAGAGCTCGTCCGCTCCGTTTGACCGCACCAACAAGCTCGCCTCATCATTGCGGAGCTATAGAGCTAGGTCGCAGCCCCCCTCGCCCCCGCAACAGCCCGGCGTAACCATCGTCTTCGTCTCCGGTCCCGGACGCCACCATCGACGCCGTCACCGTGGTCAGCGAACTCGGAATCCGTTCATCCTCACCTGAGCCTCGTTCTCGCTTTCTCATCCCTTCCTGATGCTCTAACACCAGGTCCTTGACCTTTTCTCCCTCTGTCGCAGCCGGAACAGACCGTCGCCGTCGAGCCGCGCCGCTGGAACTCGCCATCGTCGTCGTCCTCACTGTTCGGAGCCGCGTCAGCCTCGGAGATCTAGCCCGCTAGAGTCGTGGTGAGCCTCTAGTGCTGATGCGCATGTCCGCGGGTTCGGTAGAGCTCCCAGTTGGCCGGCGTGCCGCTGCCGTGCCGCAGCGTCCGCCGGTGTCGTCATCGAAGTAGAGAGAGAGGTCGAGGGAGGGAGTTTGAGGGTTCAACAGAGCCGTGAGGGCAAGAGGAAGGTGCTGAGCCGGTTGGTATGGCTGGAGGAGGTCCCGTTGCTCCGGCGTGCGCGAGCCGAGCTCGCCGCCGCCAGCCGCGGAGTCGGGGACTTGTCGATTGGAATTCGACTAAACCCGAGGGCCTAGGTGCAAAGTCCATGACTCAGTTGAATAGTGCTCAACAGTGTCAAGGGCTTAGTTGTAGTTTGGTTAAAGCCGGAGGGTTTTTCTGCAAAACCGGCTGTGCAACGCGGGCAGGCCCGAGTTGGGCCGGTTTGCGTGCGAGTTGGGCCGAGCTGGGCGGTTTCGGCCTAACAGGGTTATTTTTATTTAAGTACTTTAATCTATTTTTGTATATGTGAATGCAAATGCTGATTTTGTTAATTTTATATGAATTAATCTGTTGATCCAAAAATCATGGAAAAATTTGTACATGTTCTCTGAGATGTGTAGTTTTTATGAAAAATATAATGTATGCATGTTTTTGTATACTGATCTGCAGTAAAAACTATGCCTTTTAATTCTTGAATAATTGTTCAATGATTTTTATAAAATCGAGTTTAACTCCAAAAATGCTGAAATTTATTTTGTGCACTGTTTGGAACATAACCAATCTGTGTAAAAAGTTTGAACTAGTTTTAGCATAGCTTGCTTCACAACTTAATTTCATGCTAATTAAATTGCTTTCTTTATGAATAAGTAATGTTGTAAAACATGAAAACCTAAGTTTCTTTATGGTAGATTTGAAGGTTAAGTTAAGTGAATTATCTTGATCTGCTGAGTGAATTATCTTGATCTGCTGCTTGATGCAGGCAAGCGTCACTCATGTAAACCATGTATGTTTGTGCAAGTTGGTTTGCAACTTTACCGTGAGGGAAAGTTGTTGCAAGTCAAATGTTTATAACTTAGTAATTTTCCATCTTTACCATGATCATGACATGAGCATCTCATCAAGCATGCACTCTTTTATCGTGTAGTTTCTGAAGGGGTCGATTGTCTGGACGAGGTTGGTCCAGGGAGTTCGGAGTGTCCAGTTGATCCGGAATATCAGGAGTTCCTGACTTTTTCGGTCAACAAAGGCAAGCCCCGGTTCATTTAACCATTTCCTTGGATTTACAATTACACTTACTTTCGATAACCTGATGCATTAGATGTTTATCAAATAAATGCTTTAAACCTGTTGATGCATGATCAACCTTGTTATCGATATATCATTCCTTGATACCTGCTTTATGCAAATGATAGAAATGCTTAGCCTTGCTTTATGAAGCTTTTGATAAATGTTTTCAATACTTACCTTTTTGGAATGATAATGAGAAAGAATGATGATTAAGACCAGACGGGCTCATGCATCGAACCTTGGGTCGGTGTAGGGTGACCCGGATGTGTCGGGTTAGGGTTAACCGTTGTTGGCCTGCTATATTGAGAAACTGTGAAGTACCGATCATATGCTACGGTAAGCCCTACATTGGTGGTTCTTAGATGAGAACGGCTAGTCGCGCACTGGGAGTGGAGAGATGGCGGGAGTACTAGTTACCCTCGTGGGTTAAAGTCCCGGATTGGAGGTGTACAAGTACTCTCGGGTGGCGCGGACCCGGTCTTGTTTGGAGGATCCGAGGTTGGGGTTGATATATGTGTGATCAAGGGTCTACATATATCGTATGACCGTGGAAAACTCCCAGATCTGGTTTAATCGGATCGAATCGTCGTGCTCCTCGATTAAGGAGACTCAATCTTTCAACCCGCATCGTAGAATGACATGGAACTTGTTTAAGAAAGAATGATAATGATATTTCACTAGTGTTCACTTTCAGTTCTTACCATGTACTTAAACGATTAAGTAAAATTTGGATCTAGGATTACTTTAGTAAGCTTTTATGCAAATGAAAAGTACTGTTGAGCCTACCCATACCAGCATACCTGTTCCTTCTCCTTTCTTGTCGGGTAAGCCTTGTTGAGTACCTTTGTACTCAGGGTTGTTAACCCCTGTTGCAGGTGACGTTCACGAGCAGCCTTGCTTTGAGGCTTGTTGCGTGACCGTCATTGAGAAGGACGTGTCCGGGGAGGAGTAATGCAACCCTTAGGCGGGGTTGTTTGTGTGAAATACAGTTTTATTAATGTTGCTTCCACTACCTAGGGTGAAGTTTGAAACTCTGGTTTGTAATAACGACGCGAGTTTGAACAACTGGTTTGTAAAACGTATGGTGTAATACTTTCGCACTTTTATCTCTGATGTATATTATTGTGAAATGTTGTAATACTGCAATGGCTCTTGCAATGATCCTGGGAGTGTAAGAAAACATGGATGAGTCGGGTTACCCGATGATACGTGATGGGTCTTTTGGGTTATTAGGCACAGGGTATGACTGTCTGAGGTCTGTAGGACAAGGACAGGTACACGTGGGCCTTAATAATTCAGGAGGTTCCATCACAAATACCCAAGGGTATCTAGAGTAGTCCTCAACAATCACTAGGAAATAGAGATTTCCACCCAAGCTAGCATATGTTGTTGGCCCAAATAGATCCATGTGAAGTAGCTCTAACTCTCTTGATGTTGACACAAAGGCTTTGGTTGGATGGGTGTTAGCAACTTGCTTGCCGGCTTGACATGCACTACACAATTTGTCCTTCTCAAATTTGACATCCTTCAAGCCCCTAACCAAATCCTTCTTCAATAGCTTGTTGAGAGTGTTCATTCCAACATGTGTCAATCTTCTATGCCATAGCCAACCAAGTGATTGCTTAGTGAACAAGCATGTCTTCAAGTTGGCATCATCGGAGATGAAATCCACTAGATAGAGATTGTTGTATCTAAAGCCTTTGAATATCACTTGTGTATCATCTTTCTTGGTCACAACCACTTCCTTGTCGGTGAACAAACATTGAAAGCCAAGATCACATAGTTGCCCAACGGATAGCAAGTTGAAGCTTAATGATGCAATTAGAAGCACATTGGAGATGGTATGATCATTTGATATAGCCACTTTGCCCAATCCCTTGACATTGCCCTTTGAGTTGTCACCAAATGTTATCTTTTCTTGGTCATTGACATTCTCTTCTAGTGAGGTGAACATCCGGGGATCACCGGTCATATGTTGTGTGCAACCACTATCAATTACCCAATGAGATCCACCGGTCTTGTAGTTCACCTACACACACAAGAAATCAAGCTTGAGCTTTTGGGACCCAAACTTGTTGAGGTCCCTTAACCTTCTCTACTAGTGACTTTGCAACCCAAATTTGCTTTGGCCTATTTTTGTTTGGAGGTCCCATGAACATAACTTTCATCTTGCCACTAGAGTCTTGTCTAAGCATGTAGTGAGCATTGAAAGCAAAGGGCCTAGCATGCTTGGGCAAGGGTGTAGGTTTAGGCTCTTCATAATCATGAGCAAAGTGTCCTTCCTTTCCACACTCATAGCATCTTCCAATCTTCTTCTTCTTTGGCTTAGTGATGCTCTTGCGTTGCTTCATCTTCTCTTCAAGGAAGACAATGCCATTTCTATTGGTCTTCATGACAGTGTTCATGAGTAGCTCACTTTGAAGACATTGCCCCTTGGTGAATTTCTTCAACCCGGTGGTGAGGTGCTCCTTCTCTCTCTTGAGCTTGTCATTCTCTTGTTGGAGCTCCAATTGAGATGGTGTCATCTTGTAATCCCTCTCCATCTTCAATCTCTTGTTCTCTTCTTTTAGCATGTCTAGCTCGAGTGACATGCTATACTCATCATCTTGGGTCTCAATAATGACTTACTTTGTGGTTGCAAGCTTCTCTAGATCAATCTTGAGCTTTGCATTCGCATTCTTGATCTTGACATAATCATCATAGTGATCGACCACAACCACATTCTTGCCCTTGCCACTAGCTCTTTGCTCATCATGCTCACTAACCAAGTCCTCACAAGATGTTGCTATGTCACACTTAACAACAAGGTTAGGAGCATCAAGTGTCTCATGTGAAAGTATATCATAAGCAACAGTGAGAGTATCATAATCAACTTTCACATGAGTGTATTGTTCTTTGAGCAAAGCATAACTAGTGGTAAAGTCACTATGCATCTTATCAAGTTTTTCATTTTTAGCTTTGAGCTCTTTGTTAGAGAACTTGAGCTCCTTGATAGTGGATGACATAGTAGCAAGTTCATTTTTTAGCTCATCACTAGCATGAATAGCATGATCACATTTCTCAACAAGAGATTCATTTTCATCAACAAGCTTTTCATTTTTAGCTCTAGTCTTTCTTATGATTTTAGTGTAGATGTTTAGCAATGTAACAAGCTCATCATAAGTGGGTGACTCAAATTCACCGTCACTATCACTATCACTAGAGTCATCATCGTTTTGTACCTTTCGATCACCTTTAGCCATGAGGCATAGGTGTGTAGATGATGATGGTGACGGTGGTGGTGGTGGTGTAGAAGAGCCAATGACTAGAGCGGCCACCTTCTCCTTCTCATCATCACTATCTTCACCGGAGGAGCCACCGGAGGAGTCAATGTCGGTGAGCCAATCACCAACAATGTATGCTTTACCACCTTTCTTGCGGTATTGCTTCTTCTTGCCATCTTTCTTCTTGTATGGCTTGTCATTCTTCTTCTCATCTTCACTTGATGAGTCATACTTCTTGCCCTTGTTCTTGTTCTTGTAGTTGTCCTTCTTGGGCTTGGTGCATTGGTGGGCAAGATGACCAAGATCTCCGCAATTGTAGCAATCCATTTCGGAGATTGGTCTCCTCTTCCTACTTGTGAAGAATTTCTTCTTTCTTGAGTCAAAGTTGACTCCATTCTTGTGAAGCTGCTTCAACAACTTGGTGGTTCTTCTCACCATGAGAGCGATGTTGGAATCATCCTCTTCATCACTTGAGCTCTCATGATGCACCTCAATTGCCTTTGACTTGCCCTTCTTGTCATGGCTTGCTTTGAAGGCCAAATCCTTCTTCTTGTCGGTGGAAGAGCCACCACTTGGTGTGATGTGCATGTACATCTCATGCGCATTGATCTTTCCCAAGATTTGTGTTGGTGTAACGGTGGAAAGATCACCTTGATGTAGCACGGTCACAATGTGTCCATATTTCTCGATTGGGAGGACACAAAGGATCTTCCTCACAACATCGGATGGTTGCATTTGTGTGAGGCCAAGTCCATTGAGTTCTTCTACAAGAACATTCAAGCGTGAGTACATTTCATTTGCACTTTCATTAGCATGCATATCAAACGAATGAAGCTTTTGCATGACTAAATGATATCTCTCCACACGCTCACTCTTGGTCCCCTCATGGAGAGCACAAATGTTATCCCATAGATCATGGGCATTCTTGTGGTTTCGGACGCGGTTAAACACATCCTTGCAAATGCCTCTAAAAGAATGTTTTTGACCTTTGCATTCCACTTCTCATTTTCTTCCTCATGTGGCGTGAGGCTAGTGCCCTCCTTGGGTTTGGGGAACCCGGTTATGGCGGCATCGCGGCATTTCACATCAATCGCTTCTAGGTACGACTCCATACAGATTTTCCAATATGAAAAGTCATCTCCCTCGAACATGGGAGGTGGTCCATCACCTCCGGACATCTTAACTCTAGGCGGTTAAGCCCAAATCGAGAGCACGAGGCTCCGATACCAATTGAAAGGATCAAGATGCCCAAGAGGGGGGGTGAATTGGGCTTTTCTAAAACTTCTTGCAAGATTAAAACCTATCAAGCCTCAATTAACCCCCTAGTGCCTAGAAGTGTGTTTCTCTTTATTCTATCGCACAAAAGACCAAGGCTATGCCACTCCTATTCTAGCAAAGCAATCCAATATAGAATGAACAACAAGTAGTAATGCGGAATTGAATTGCTTTAATGTAAATGCGCAGGTAAAGGAGTAGAGATGACTCGACGATCTTTTTGCCGAGGTATCGAGGTGTCGGCACACCCCCCTAGTCCTCGTTGGAGCACCCGCGCAAGGGTATCGCTCCCCCTTGATCCGCGCAAGGATCAAGTGCTCACTACGAGCTGATTCTTCGCCACTCCAGCCCGGTGAATCGCTCGCTACCGGTCACAAGCTTGCTTGGGTCATCCACAAAGCCACCGGATGCTCTCCAAGCTTCACGATCGCCACCAAGCCATCTAGGTGATGCCGATCACCAAGAGTAACAAGCTAGAACTCTCACTTGACCAACACAAGGCCAAAGAGATGGATGGATGCACACTTGCTACTCAATTCTCACTAAGAGGTGTCTAATTCTCACAATTAGCAAATCACTCAACCTCACTAGGGCTCTTGCACTATCTCACACTCAAAATGTGTCTCTCAGCAGATGGAAATGGCAAGAACACTCAAATGGATGGAGGGAAGGAAGTATATATACTCCCCCAACCGGCCATCCAAAAACAGCTCAAGACAGGGTTTCTGCGGGGTCATCGGACGCTCCGATGCCTGGCATCGGACGCTCCGATGCCTGGCATCGGACGCTCCGATGACCTCGACCAACGGTCGACTATACCCTCTTGTCAGACCTGTTAAAGGGTCTTCGGACGCTGGGCAGCGTCCGATGCCACCACATCGGACGCGTCCGATGTGGATTTACCCTCTCTGGAACCTCTCTGCATGGCCATCGGACGCTGGCCCTCAGCGTCCGATGCCAGCGTCCGATGCGGCCTCCAGTTCACGCCCATGTGAACAGTGGCATGGTCGCGTCCGATGTGAACACATCGGCGCATCCGATGCCACGCACCAGACTAAACCCTAGTCGGGGTGAGCATCGGACGCGTCTGATGCCCACCTGGCTAGCGTCCGATGCCCATAACAAGGGCAGACTCAACTCGGATGGCGACGCGGCCAAAACAACTTTTGATCCTCTCGACTTAAGGCATCTCTCAGAGCTACCTAGGGCTATGAAATAACAAGTGTGCACCACACCTACCTCAATAGACTCATCTAGGTCAAGCTACTGATTCACACTCCCCTTTATAGTACGGCCAAAGGAAAAACAAAGACCTAAGACTACCTAAGTGTCCTCCAACACCATATGACACTTAGCCCAGTCTACCACCGTCTTCGTCGTCCATCCTTTGAAAACCGAAACGATATCCATCGCCAGGGGACATGAACTCCATATGCCCGTATCGTCTCCATTACCGTGACCTAACTCAATCCTGTTTCTGCAAAACACACGTTGTAACACCTCTGGTGTTTAATCTGTAATTAACCTGACATGTCATCATCTTTAGTCATAATCATCCTTGTCATGCATTATGTTTGCCTTAATGCTTGTTGCATTTGTTCCCTTTTGTGTGTAACAATCCCCTTTTCAAAAACCCTAAAAGCCCTAACCTTCCTATAAGGGCAAAATGGTAATTTCACCTCTGTGCCTAGCTTTGTGTAATTCTTCTTCAATTTGATGTCTTGAAGTTTTGTTGTGTTATTCAAAAATCAAAACCAAAATCAGATTTCAAATTCCTTTTGAAAAACCATGAATTCCAAACCCTGGATTTTATCCCTCTTTTTGTAATTCAAAAATTATTCAAAATTTGGAGTTGGTCCAAAAAGCAAAGTTGTAGATCTGGTCAAGAGAAACAACTTTAGTATTTACAAATTTCCAAGTTTCTGTACAAAGTTTGAAGTAATTTCAAATTTATTCAAACTCCAGTTTTTGTCCCCTTTTTAGTTTTCCAAATTATTTCAAAAACTATTGAGTTTCAGAAAAAGTGTATAATAGCAAAGTTATAGGTTTTAACAAAAGGAACAACTTGCATGTTTACAGATTTTCAAGTTTCAATATAAAATCTAAAGTAATTTTTAATTTATTAAAATCCCAAAAGTGTCCCCTTTTCAAATTTCAAATGTGATTCAAAAAATATTTGGATTTTGAAAACGTTCTTATTGACAAAGTTGTAGATCTCCTTTTTCTGCACAACTTTGGTGTTTCGAGTTTTTGTTGCTCAGTTCAAATTTTGGGAGTAATTTGTAAAATACAGAAATCAGTTCTAAGTCAAACCCTAGACCTAGCCCTGTTCATCTTCAACCTAGAGCTAGGGGGGCTCGGCCATAGCCGAGCCGCCGGCGCTGCGCGTACCGCGCGTCTGGCCGCTCCCCGCCTGTCTCCAGCCTGACCCCGTGATCATGCCGCTCCCGCACGCGCAAAGCGCTGACTCTCTCCCGTCCCCCACTGCTCCCAGCACGTCGCCGCCGCGTGGCCGTCGCCGGCGAGCGCACGCCCGGTCCCTGAGCAGACTTCCGTCCTTTCTTCATCATGGATTCGCAAGCACGCGACGCGGCCGATCTTATCCACCCTCGCGCACCTCTTATCCGCCCCTGAGCACGGCTATAAAAGCCACCCGCCGGCCGCCGTTCCTCCGCCACCGTCGCCAGCTCACTCCAGAGCCTCCGCGGCTCAACCACCTAGCCCAGAAGCTCCGCCTTGAGCTCGCGAAGCTTCCCAGCCCCTCAATTTTACCTCCGCCGCCTCCAATCGCCCGGTGTAACCCCATCTTCCCAAACTCCGGCGAAACACCGGTGAGCACGGGATTGAGAAATACTCTCTCCCCGGCCGTGATCTTTCCTCCCCGACCCCTGCTTCATCTTCCTTGCCTCCTTGCGCTCCTAACCCGCTCCTGGTGACCGTGTCTGGTGTACAGAGCCGCTGGCACGCCGCTCGCCGCCGAGAGAGCTCCGCCGAAGCACCGCCAACGTCGAGCTCCCTCCTTCGACCCTTGTTCCGCCCCGCCGAGCCCTGCCTCCGACCGTGGTAAGCACTCGAATCCCCCGGTCTCTGCTTTCACGGCGTAAAGCTCGAGCCAGGCCTCGAGCGGATGCACGTTCACTGTCTAGCTCGAGCCAGGCCTCGAGCACACGTTTTCCGTCTCCCTCGAGCTAGGTCTCGAGTAGACACACACTCTCCGCTTCGCCCGAGCCAGGCCTCGGCGAACACTTGCTCTCCGTCTCGCCCAAGCCAGGCCTCGGCGAACACATTGCTTTCCGTCTCGCCCGAGCCTCCCAGCCAGGCCTCGGACAGACGATTGTTTCCGTCTCGCCCGAGCCTCCCAGCCAGGCCTCGGACGGACGATTGTTCCGTCTCGCCCGAGCCTCCCAGCCAGGCCTCGGACGGACGACTGTTTCCACCTCGCCGCGATTCGCCCGAGCCCTGCACGATTCGCCCGAGCCTTTCGAGGATGGAGCACAGTGCTCTCTTTCTTTTTTTGAAAAAGTGTGTATAGTGTTCTGTTTTCTCTTTTTTGTGTGAATTAATCTGTTGTTCCTTAAATCCTGAGAAAATTATGGTATGCTCCTTGCACTGTGTAGTGTTTTAGAAAAATTTGAAACTTGACTTTTCTGCAAGAATTTGAAAATGTAAAATCCCTCATTTAATTAATAAATGGGTGGTTTTGGATTTTTAGAAAATCATTTATAACTCCAAAAATCATGAGATAAATTTTTGTGAGCTTCCTATGCCATGTTTAGTCTCTGGTGAAATTTTGAAGTCTTTTGGAACAAGTTGGTTTTTGAGCATTTATTTTAATTTTTAAATAGTGCCTTTTGTTAATTAATGGCTAGCTTTATTTGAGTCCCTTAATGATCTCCAAAAATTATGAAATTTGTTTTGCCATCTATCTACACCATAAGGAACTTATGTGTTTAATTTGGTAATTTTTGGAGCAACTGCATAAAATGATTTTTTTTAAATAATTAAGAAAATAGAAAAAGGTGATTAGGGTTCATGTTGTATGCCCTGTGTTGCATTGTTCATGCTAGCATACTCATGTGCGTACATCATTGCATTCGTATAGTCAATGAAGAAGGAGTCAAAGTCGAGGCCGCCGCCGACGAACCTGCTCCCGAAGCAACCCCGAGCTCCGATGCCTGCACCGCCGACTCCGAACCTGTCCTTTTTGCTCTTCAAGGCAAGCCCCGGTGCATTTAGCCTTTCCTTGCTTTTATAAAAGTTTTACTTAAATGCTTTTGAGTTAAATTACTGCATTAGGTGATAGGAGTTGTGTGATGACCTATTACCTGCACTTTACCTCCACCAAAGATCCCCTACCCTGTTTAAAAACTATTTGCAAAATGCTTAGCTTTGCTATACAATAGATTTGCGATAAAAATGCCAATTTCAAAAGTGTGATCACTTAAAGAATTTTTATGGGAATTTGGCTTTACTCCCCGACTGTTGGTTAAGTATCTGATCCGTACCTAGTCAACAGCGAGGAGAGGTTGTCCGAGCGTACGGTGCCGTCATGTTGAAGTCCGGGACTCAACAGTTGACACCGACCAGGACAGGGTTGAAAAACTGACGGGACTATTCCGCTTGGGTGAGATATAACCAAGGTATAGTTCTGGCTGAAAAATGAGGGACCATCCGTATGGGGGCCTGCTGGTCAAGACTTGTAACTATTCACATACTTCGGAAAGCTCTGGCTCCGAGAAATCCTTGATTGGGACCGACAACCGCGCACTGGGAGTGGAGAGATGGCGGAAGTAGCATGTACCCACGTGGTCGTCGTACCTGGAAAGGAGTGGTGTACTGTACTTTCGGGTAGCGTAGGACCGGTCCAATCTTGGAGGAATCATGGTAGACGGGTTGGCCTATGCAAGCTTGGGTGCTACATATGCCGTGTGAATAGGGATCCTCAGCTGAGTATTATTTATCCAGATTAACGTTGCTCCTCGGTTATGGAGACTTGGTCACTGACTGTCAACGGAGAGTGGTTCTCAACTAGGTATGTTTTTGAAAGGTAAAATGAATCACGAACAATGAAGAATTGAGAGATACTGGAATCTTTCAAAAATAAAACAAGGATTTCAAAATGTTTTTCTGCAAAATACTTGATCTTGCTTAAGCCTTACCTTGACTACCTAAGCCTCTCATTCCTGAGTCTTCTCCCTTTTTCTTTAGTCGGGTAAGTCTTGTTGAGTACCCCAGTACTCAGGGTTTGTTACCCCATGCTGCAGGTATGCCTGAGTATCCGATGTGTCTTGCACCCTGCTGCATGACCTTCGTTCAGGAGGAGGCCAGTGAGGCCGAAGAATAGATGTGCACCCTCGGGCTGGGTGAAGTATCTTTTATTTGTTGTATTCCGCTACGTTGTCTACTTTGAACTGTCAGAACATGGTCTGTAATAACCGCACTTCTTTAAGTTTATTTGGAACCCCAGTTTGTAAAACTATTGTTATTTAAATCTTCCGCTCTTTATTCCGTTGTTATTTGTGAAAGTATCAAATGCTGTAACCGAAAGGTGAGTGATCCTGTGGACATCGGGCGCTAATGTAGCCCGGTGACGAACAGTCTTAATCACGTGGAACATAAGTTCGGCTGTCAGAGGTTGACAGGGACGTGTGGGCCATGGGATGAGGACCGTTCCGTCACAGATTGGTATCAAAGCATCTCGCTTTAAGTTGCAGTGTTTGTTTTGCGAAAACTTCAAAAGATTTTTGAGTCCAAACAAATTAAACTTGACTATTTTGAGTCCAAACTACTTTTCTCATCTTGTCTTCTATTGGCAACACTAGTAGCGAGACAACATGTTTAAGCCCTATATATGTTATGTATCTTGCATTGCCTTGTTCCGTAGGAACGATTTATGCATCATGACATATTCACCTAAGCTAGATAATAACTTCCTCTCTAAGTTCGTTGGGATAGTATGCCTTTACCTGTTCTTGCTAGCCTTTCTCATCCATCTTCTCTTATCCAGACATGGCTCGCATCAAGCTGACTGCTCGCAAGTCGACTGGACCGCATGGTGTACCACGCCACCAGCTGGCACCACGCGCTGGGGAGGAGACTGGAGAATCTTCCAACAGTCATCGCTTTCCCCGCCGCACCCGCAAGCACCTGAAAGAGGAGATCAGGAACCTGAAGGCTGAGCTGGAGAACTTGGAGCATGACTTCTACCACTCACGTCTGGAGTTCTATGAGGCCCGAGCCTCCCTGGAGCAGGCCAACCGGAACACGATCCGCGCCATCGAGCAACGCAATGCTACTTGGGTTCGTGAAGACGTCACCAGAGCCGAGCTCCACGGACTGTGGATGTACACCACTCAGATCGAGCAGTTCAACGACATGCTTCATGAGGAGGTACACCAGTTGTACAACCAACTCCACCCTATGGTACCCCCGGATGTCGAGGATCCTGAGGACGGAGTAGTGGAAGAACCGGACGTGGAGCAGGAGCGAAGCATGAACGAGGAGATTGAACCTGCCGAAGACATCCACGCCGAAGATGAGGACGAGGAGGTTGAGCCTGAGCTCATCCTCGAGGAAGACGACGACGACATGATCATCATCAATGAAGACTAGTCTCGTCGTGTCTGTACCACCCGCTTACCTAAAACCTTAGTCTAGGTTTGGGGGCGCTAGTCTGTAGTTTGTTAAGTTGAGTCTGTATCTTTCTTTCGTACCTTTTTCCCCTTATCAGTCAGTTGCCACCTGTCAGTCATCTGTATCCATCATCTACCTTTGAATCAATGAAGTTTCTCAGTCAGTTGTTTCAGAACATAATCTTTGGATGCTAAGTTCCAAGTTGTTTAAACAGATGCCTGTGAACACTCGCACTGGAGCTGGAGGTTCTGAGGGTGCCGCCCTTCCAAATCCTCCACCTGTACCTGCTACGCTAGCAGATGCCATCGCAGCCCTGGCGGCCGCTGCTAACCTCATGGCTAGAAACCAGGGCCAACAGCAGAATAATGGTCACCGTGGTCGTTAGCATAACAACAATGAGGCAACCTATGTGGAGTTCACGGAAACCCGTCCACCAGTCTTCACCAAGGCCGATGAACCCCTCGAAGCTGATGATTGGCTCCGCACCATGGAGCAAAAGTTTAGTCTTATCCACTGCACCGACATCCAGAAGCCCCGGTTTGCTTCGCAGCAGCTTCGTGGTCCCGCAAGTGCTTGGTATGCTAATCTGATGGCTGCCCAGCCAGAAGGTCATCAGTTGACCTGGGAGGAGTTCCGCACTGCTTTCCGTGCTCATCACATCCCTTCCGGATTGATGAAAATGAAGCTTGATCAGTTTTTGGCTCTTCAACAGAAAGACTCCACAGTCATGCAGTATGTGGGTCAGTTCAATCATCTCAGCCAGTATGCCTCAGAGTACGTCAACACAGATGAGAAGAAGAGGGATTGTTTCCTCAGAGGACTGCACCCCAAGATCCGCAGGAGCCTGTCTAATAACCTGACTGGGTCTTATCATGATGTTGTTGACCGGGCTGTTGCTTTTGAGGAAAGCAATCGCCAGTACCAAGAGGAAAAGAAAAAGAAGAAAGCAGGATCTAGCAGCTTCTCTGGCAGTCACAAACGCTAGAGAGTCATTTATCACCCCAGCCACCACCATAATCGTCCACCTTACCCTCACCAGCAAGTGGTCGTCCGTACTGCGGCTACCACCCACAACGCCAATCAGCAGAGTGCCACGCAGCCGAACGCCCCAGGTGTTCGTATCACCACCCCGCAAACAGCCTACAATCATCCCTGCTACAACTGCGGCCAACTTGGCCACTGGTCTCGTGAGTGCCCAAAGCCCAAGAGGTATGCTCAGGATACTCAGAAGGGTCCTGGAGGATCTCAGCAGCAGCAGCAGTACCGTGCCCCGCAGCAGCACGTTCAGAAGGGCAAGTTTGTCAAGAAACACGGGCAAGTCTACTACACCACCGTCAGTGACATCCCAGAAGGAGAACCCGTCATGATCGGTAGGTTTCCCGTTGCCAATCATCCTGCAGTTGTGTTGTTTGATTCTGGTGCATCGCATTCCTTCATCAGTCATACATTTGTCACTAAGCATGAGATATCAATTGGGGAATTACAAGAAAGTTTCTGTATATTTTCGCCTGGAGGGCGTATATGTACTAAGGAAGTGGTTCGCAATATACCAGTGATGTTGGGGGAACATGTATTTCCTACCACCATATAGTGCTACGTGATCAGGGGATAGATGTCATTCTAGGCATGAATTGGATGTGCCAGTATAAGGCCATAATTGACATCCTGAATAGGGTTGTGAGAGTGGACATTCCTAACAGTACCTCCAAACTCCTTCTCCAACTCCCAATACCTCAAAAACCAGCAGCCACACAGTTGAATACCACCTATATTCTGGAGACCAGAGACATCCCCGTGGTCTGTGAATTTCCTGATGTTTTTCCAGAGGACTTACCTGGTCTGCCTCCTGATCGTGATGTTGAGTTTGCCATAGAGCTAAAGCCCGGGACTGCTCCTATATCCCGCAGAGCTTATCAAATGCCTCCCAGAGAGTTGGCAGAGCTGAAAACTCAGTTACAAGATTTGTTGGACAAGAGCTTCATTCGCCCAAGCTCGTCTCCTTGGGGCTGTCCTGCAATCTTTCTAAAGAAGAAAGACAAGAGTCTCAGGCTATGTGTTGATTATCGCCCACTCAATGAAGTCACCATCAAAAACAAATATCCTTTGCCTCGCATTGATCTTCTTTTTGATCAACTAGCTGGAGCCAGAGTGTTCTCCAAGATTGACCTCAGATCTGGCTACCACCAAATTAAAATACGTCCTGAAGACATTCCTAAAACCGCTTTCACCACTAGATACGGCCTATATGAGTACTTGGTCATGTCCTTCGGTTTGACCAATGCCCCTGCCCACTTCATGTACCTCATGAACTCTGTTTTCATGCCAGAGCTTGATAAATTTGTGGTCGTGTTCATTGACGACATTCTTGTCTACTCAAAGACCTCCGAAGAGCATGCCAATCATCTTCGTGTCGTTCTAACCCGCCTCAGCGATCACCAGCTATATGCGAAGTTCAGTAAATGTGAGTTCTGGTTAGATCAGATACAGTTCCTTTGTCATGTCCTATCCGCTGAAGGTGTGTCAGTCGATCCCGGAAAGGTGGCAGACATTCTGGATTGGAAGCCACCTACCACTGTTCACAAAGTCCGCAGCTTCATGGGAATGACTGGATATTATCGCCGTTTCATCCCGGATTTCTCCAGGATCGCCAAGCCTATCACCGAGTTGTTAAAGAATTCTGTGAAGTTTGTCTGCTCGCCAGCTTGTGAGCAAGCCTTTCAAGCTTTGAAGAAACTGTTAACCACGTCACCAGTGCTAGCCCAGCCGAACGTCGAAAAGCCCTTTGATGTCTACTGTGATGCATCTGGTACTGGTTTGGGCTGTGTTTTGATGCAAGAGGGTCGAGTGATCGCTTATGCCTCACGACAGCTTAAGCGACATGAGGAAAATTATCCAACTCATGATCTTGAGTTAGCAGCAGTGGTGCATGCCTTAAAAATCTGGTGTCATTATTTGTTGGGTAGTACTTGCAATGTGTACACAGATCACAAAAGCCTGAAGTATATCTTCACTCAAGAAGAGCTGAATATGAGACAGAGAAGATGGCTTGAGTTGATTAAGGACTATGATATCGAAGTGCATTACCATCCAGGTAAGGCGAATGTGGTCGCTGATGCACTCAGTCGCAAGTCGTATTGCAACTGTCTGGTAAAGCAATCCTATGAGTCATCCCTATGCTATGAACTAGAAAAGCTGGGTATTGAAATGGTTCCGCAAGGAATTTTGAGTAATATCAGGATTGAAACCCCTATCAAAGAACATGTCATTGCTGCACAGAAAGATAACCCTGGAATCAAGCACATCGTCGAAAGGGTTCGAGCCGGAAAAGCTGATTGTTTCAGGATTGATGAAGAAGGAGTGGTTTGGTTCAAGAATCGTCTCGTAGTTCCCAAAGTGCCGGAGTTGAGACAGTTAATCCTTGACGAAGGACACTTGTCTAGATTCTCCATCCACCCCGGCAGCAACAAGATGTACCAGGATCTGAGGCAGAGATTCTGGTGGACAAAGATGAAGATTGAGATCGCCCGATATGTCGCTCGCTGTGATACTTGCCAGAAAGTCAAAGCCGTGCACATGAAGTCCGGAGGAGAGTTGCAACCTTTATCTGTACCTGCCTGGAAGTGGGACGATATCAGTATGGATTTCATAAATGGGCTACCCAAGACACAAAAAGGTTTTGATTCCATCTGGGTGATCGTGGATCGCCTCACTAAGCAAGCTCATTTCCTACCAGTCAAGACCAGCTACACCGTCCCCACATATGCCACTTTGTACAAGAACCACATAGTGAAACTCCATGGCATACCCAAGAGCATTATCTCTGATCGTGGTACTCAGTTTGTCGCAAAGTTCTGGAAAGTGTTCCATACCTCACTTGGAACCAGGCTGCTGCATAGCACAGCATATCATCCACAAACGGATGGACAAACTGAGCGAGTCAACCAAGTGTTAGAGGATATGTTGAGAGCCTGCGTGCTCACCTTTGCAGATACGTGGGATAACTGTTTGCCCTTGGCAGAATTCTCGTATAATAATAGTTATCAAGAAAGCATCAAAATGGCACCCTTTAAAGCACTGTACGGCCGCCGTTGTCGTACACCTCTCAGTTGGTCTGAACCTGGAGAAAGGGAATTCTTTGGGGTTGACCTAGTAAAAGATATGGAAGAGAAAGTCAAGCAAATACAAGAGAACATGAAGATTGCACAGTCTCGATAGAAAAATTATGCTGACAAGAGACGTCGACCTCTGCAGTTCGAGATCGGGGATTATGTGTACCTGAAGGTCTCACCCACCAAAGGAGTCACTCGTTTTGGAGTCAAAGGAAAGTTAGCACCCCGCTACATTGGTCCGTTTGAGATTCTGGATCGTTGTGGCAAGGTAGCTTACAAGCTATGTTTGCCCGATCATCTTTCAGCAGTTCATAACGTGTTTCACGTCTCACAACTCAAGAAGTGTCTCCGAGTGCCCGAACATGTGGTGGAAATTGAAGGTGTTGAGTTAGAACCTGATCTGTCGTACTCTGAGTATCCCGTTCGCGTGTTGGACCACAAGGACCGTGTCACCCGAAGAACTACCACAAGATGGTACAAGATCCAGTGGAACCAACACTCTGAAGAAGAAGCCACCTGGGAATCCGAAGACTTCTTGGCAAAGAACTATCCCGACTTTCTCAATACTCTGTAGATGTAAGGTTTTCCCCTTGTTCTTTTTAAGACGCAGAATCTCGGGGCGAGATTCGTTTTAGGGGGAGGGTTGTAACACCTCTGGTGTTTAATCTGTAATTAACCTGACATGTCATCATCTTTAGTCATAATCATCCTTGTCATGCATTATGTTTGCCTTAATGCTTGTTGCATTTGTTCCCTTTTGTGTGTAACAATCCCCTTTTCAAAAACCCTAAAAGCCCTAACCTTCCTATAAGGGCAAAATGGTAATTTCACCTCTGTGCCTAGCTTTGTGTAATTCTTGTTCAATTTGATGTCTTGAAGTTTTGTTGTGTTATTCAAAAATCAAAATCAAAATCAGATTTCAAATTCCTTTTGAAAAACCCTGAATTCCAAACCCTGGATTTTATCCCTCTTTTTGTAATTCAAAAATTATTCAAAATTTGGAGTTGGTCCAAAAAGCAAAGTTGTAGATCTGGTCAAGAGAAACAACTTTGGTATTTACAAATTTCCATGTTTCTGTACAAAGTTTGAAGTAATTTCAAATTCATTCAAACTCCAGTTTTTGTCCCCTTTTTAGTTTTCCAAATTATTTCAAAAACTAATGAGTTTCAGAAAAAGTGTATAATAGCAAAGTTATAGGTTTTGACAAAAGGAACAACTTGCATGTTTACAGATTTTTAAGTTTCAATATAAAATCTAAAGTAATTTTTAATTAATTAAAATCCCAAAAGTGTCCCCTTTTCAAATTTCAAATGTGATTCAAAAAATATTTGGATTTTGAAAACGTTCTTATTGACAAAGTAGTAGATCTCCTTTTTCTGCATAACTTTGGTGTTTTGAGTTTTTGTTGCTCAGTTCAAATTTTGGGAGTAATTTGTAAAATACAGAAATCAGTTCTAAGTCAAACCCTAGACCTAGCCCTGTTCATCTTCAACCTAGAGCTAGGGGGGCTCGGCCATAGCCGAGCCGCCGGCGCTGCGCGTACCGCGCGTCTGGCCGCTCCCTGCCTGTCTGCAGCCTGACCCCGTGATCATGCCGCTCCCGCACGCGCAAAGCGCTGACTCTCTCCCGTCCCCCACTGCTCCCAGCACGTCGCCGCCGCGTGGACGTCGCCGGCGAGCGCACGCCCGGTCCCTGAGCAGACTTCCGTCCTTTCTTCATCATGGATTCGCAAGCACGCGACGCGGCCGATCTTATCCACCCTCGCGCACCTCTTATCCGCCCCTGAGCACGGCTATAAAAGCCACCCGCCGGCCGCCGTTCCTCCGCCACCGTCGCCAGCTCACTCCAGAGCCTCCGCCGCTCAACCACCTAGCCCAGAAGCTCCGCCTTGAGCTCGCGAAGCTTCCCAGCCCCTCAATTTTACCTCCGCCGCCTCCAATCGCCCGGCGTAACCCCATCTTCCCAAACTCCGGCGAAACACCGGTGAGCACCGGATTGAGAAATACTCTCTCCCCGGCCGTGATCTTTCCTCCCCGACCCCTGCTTCATCTTCCTTGCCTCCTTGCGCTCCTAACCCGCTCCTGGTGACCGTGTCTGGTGTACAGAGCCGCCGGCACGTCGCTCGCCGCCGAGAGAGCTCCGCCGAAGCACCGCCAACGTCGAGCTCCCTCCTTTGACCCTTGTTCCGCCCCGCCGAGCCCTGCCTCCGACCGTGGTAAGCACTCGAAGCCCCCGGTCTCTGCTTTCACGGCGTAAAGCTCGAGCCAGGCCTCGAGCGGATGCACGTTCACTGTCTAGCTCGAGCCAGGCCTCGAGCTCACGTTTTCCGTCTCGCTCGAGCCAGGTCTCGAGTAGACACACACTCTCCGCTTCGCCCGAGCCAGGCCTCGGCGAACACTTGCTCTCCGTCTCGCCCGAGCCAGGCCTCGGCGAACACGTTGCTTTCCGTCTCGCCCGAGCCTCCCAGCCAGGCCTCGGACGGACGATTGTTTCCGTCTCGCCCGAGCCTCCCAGCCAGGCCTCGGACGGACGATTGTTCCGTCTCGCCCGAGCCTCCCAGCCAGGCCTCGGATGGACGACTGTTTCCACCTCGCCGCGATTCGCCCGAGCCCTGCACGATTCGCCCGAGCCTTTCGAGGATGGAGCACAGTGCTCTCTTTCTTTTTTTGAAAAAGTGTGAATAGTGTTCTGTTTTCTCTTTTTTGTGTGAATTAATCTGTTGTTCCTTAAATCCTGAGAAAATTATGGTATGCTCCTTGCACTGTGTAGTGTTTTACAAAAATTTGAAACTTGACTTTTCTACAAGAATTTGAAAATGTAAAATCCCTCATTTAATTAATAAATGGGTGGTTTTGGATTTTTCGAAAATCATTTATAACTCCAAAAATCATGAGATAAATTTTTGTGAGCTTCCTATGCCATGTTTAGTCTCTGGTGAAATTTTGAAGTCTTTTGGAACAAGTTGGTTTTTGAGCATTTATTTTAATTGTTAAATAGTGCCTTTTGTTAATTAATGGCTAGATTTATTTGAGTACCTTAATGATCTCCAAAAATTATGAAATTTGTTTTGCCATCTATCTACACCATAAGGAACTTATGTGTTTAATTTGGTAATTTTTGGAGCAACTGCATAAAATGATTTTTTTAAAATAATTAAGAAAATAGAAAAAGGTGATTAGGGTTCATGTTGTATGCCCTGTGTTGCATTGTTCATGCTAGCATACTCATGTGCATACATCATTGCATTCGTATAGTCACCGAAGAAGGAGTCAAAGTCGAGGCCGCCGCCGACGAACCTGCTCCCGAAGCAACCCCGAGCTCCGACGCCTGCACCGCCGACTCCGAACCTGTCCTTTTTGCTCTTCAAGGCAAGCCCCGGTGCATTTAGCCTTTCCTTGCTTTTATAAAAGTTTTACTTAAATGCTTTTGAGTTAAATTACTGTATTAGGTGATAGGAGTTGTGTGATGACCTATTACCTGCACTTTACCTCCACCAAAGATCCCCTACCCTGTTTAAAAACTATTTGCAAAATGCTTAGCTTTGCTATACAATAGATTTGCGATAAAAATGCCAATTTCAAAAGTGTGATCACTTAAAGAATTTTTATGGGAATTTGGCTTTACTCCCCGACTGTTGGTTAAGTATCTGATCCGTACCTAGTCAACAGCGAGGAGAGGTTGTCCGAGCGTACGGTGCCGTCATGTTGAAGTCCGGGACTCAACAGTTGACACCGACCAGGACAGGGTTGAAAAACTGACGGGACTATTACGCTTGGGTGAGATATAACCAAGGTATAGTTCTGGCTAAAAAATTAGGGACCATCCGTATGGGGGCCTGCTGGTCAAGACTTGTAACTATTCACATACTTCGGAAAGCTCTGGCTCCGAGAAATCCTTGATTGGGACCGACAACCGCGCACTGGGAGTGGAGAGATGGCGGAAGTAGCATGTACCCACATGGTCGTCGTACCTGGAAAGGAGTGGTGTACTGTACTTCCGGGTAGCGTAGGACCGGTCCAATCTTGGAGGAATCATGGTAGACGGGTTGGCCTATGCAAGCTTGGGTGCTACATATGCCGTGTGAATAGGGATCCTCAGCTGAGTATTATTTATCCGGATTAACGTTGCTCCTCGGTTATGGAGACTTGGTCACTGACTGTCAACGGAGAGTGGTTCTCAACTAAGTATGTTTTTGAAAGGTAAAATGAATCACGAACAATGAAGAATTGAGAGATACTGGAATCTTTCAAAAATAAAACAAGGATTTCAAAATGTTTTTCTGCAAAATACTTGATCTTGCTTAAGCCTTACCTTGACTACCTAAGCCTCTCATTCCTGAGTCTTCTCCCTTTTTCTTTAGTCGGGTAAGTCTTGTTGAGTACCCCAGTACTCAGGGTTTGTTACCCCCTGTTGCAGGTATGCCTGGGTATCCGATGTGTCTTGCACCCTGCTGCATGACCTTCGTTCAGGAGGAGGCCAGTGAGGCCGAAGAATAGATGTGCACCCTCGGGCTGGGTGAAGTATCTTTTATTTGTTGTATTCCGCTACGTTGTCTACTTTGAACTGTCAAAACATGGTCTGTAATAACCGCACTTCTTTAAGTTTATTTGGAACCCCAGTTTGTAAAACTATTGTTATTTAAATCTTCCGCTCTTTATTCCGCTGTTATTTGTGAAAGTATCAAATGCTGTAACCGAAAGGTGAGTGATCCTGTGGACATCGGGCGCTAATGTAGCCCGGTGACGAACAGTCTTAATCACGTGGAACATAAGTTCGGCTGTCAGAGGTTGACAGGGACATGTGGGCCATAGGATTAGGACCGTTCCGTCACACACGTTAGTCACAGTAATCTTGTGTTTCATCCAATCACCGAAACCACTAGGGGCCAAGATGCGTTCAAGTGCCAAGTTCTATAAATAGAAGACTAAGAGATGGCACGATAAACGGATCAAAAAGAAAGAGTTTGAAGTAGGAGATAAAGTTTTACTCTTTAACTCCCGTGTTTGACTTTTCGGACATGGTAAACTCCGAAGCAAATGGGAAGGACCTTTCAAGGTTGTTGCAACCTCGTCCCATGGAGCCGTCACATTGGAAAGTGACGATGGGAAAATCTTCAAAGTCAATGGAAAAATATTAAAAATATTCTATGACTTTGATAAAAATGAGCTAAACGAAATTGATATAATTGATTTTGAGGTAGCTCAAGCCCATGACCATTAATAGATGGACCCAGTTTATCCCTTGCCATTTCATGCACCTAGTCCATCCCAAACCCCGAGAAAGGCCTCTTTAGGCCCAACCAAGCCATTTCGACCTCGGAACTTTGAAATTTAGGAGGCTTACCTTCTCCCGCTCAATGCCCGTCGAAGGAGGAGTGGCGGCCGCCACTCCCAACTGGCGGCCGCCACCAAACCCTGGCGCCCGCCACGCTAGGCAGTGGTTTATAGGCCCCCCTCCATGTGGCAACCAATCCCGAGCTCGGGAGAGTGAAAGAAGGAGGAGATAAGGGCATGTTAGTTCATCTAAAGCCTATCCCTCCACTTCTTCCCCCTTCTTAAAGGAAGAACTCCTTCTTCTTCCTCCATCCACCCATGAAGTCTAGCCAAGCCTCCTCCAAAACCATGTCGTCTCCACGGAAATCCGAGTCCTACAACCCTTAAGGATCCATGTCGTCCTCCACCAAAGACGTCATCCGGTCATTGATCGACGACGACATGGAGGTCCTTGACGTGCTTCCTTTAGAGATGGTGCTGCCCGATGAAACCTATGTCCAGGGGACACCACCGGACGGTGCGGGGAAGGCACCAGCCACCACTCCAGTGCCGGGCGCCACCCCTGCTGGGCGGCCGCCAGGGGTGAAACGCCCCCTAGCCTTGCCTCTGCTCCGTCTTCATCCTCCTCCGGTGACGCCACCCGGGAAAAAGTTGAGGACGCCCACCAGGCCGACCACGGGGGAGATCACCCCGAGGAAGTCTCCGGCCATCAAGACCAGGAGCGATGAGACGCCCACTCCATCAAGGGTGAAATCCCGGGTCAGCTTTGGCTCGATTAGCCGCACCCGTAGTTACAGCCCCAATCCTTAAAGGGCTAAACTGGAGGTGTATGGCGTGAGAATGCCCAATGGGCATTATGAGAAGGTGTTGCGTGAGCGCGAGGCGAGCACTCATGAATCCAATGGGTCGCTCTCCGAGCCATCCGTGCGCCGCCGTCTTAACCCATCGCCGGCAGGAGTCCCCGGCGAGATGGAACACAGCGGTGGTGAGGAGGGGTTAACAATCGAAAAACTCGTCGCCGAGGTGAAGAAGCTACGCAAGGAGAAGAGCGCCATGGAGGATCAAGTCGCAGAGATAGCCCTGTGGCGGATGGATATGGAGGATCGGTTCACCATCCTCCGCAAGGGCTGCACCTCGAAGATCAAGCGTCTCTTCAAAGAGACGGGCTTCGAGGATCTCTACGAGACTCCTTCAGTAGAATAGATTAGGTTTAGTGTGTTGTTGGTATTTCTTAGCGTCGCTACTAAGAATAGAGTTTTAATCTATCCCCGGCAACGGCGCCAGAAATGCTTGTTGACACTTCTTAACGCAACCACTAGAACTAGACTATGGAGCCTAACCCCAGCAACGGCGTTAGAAGTGTCTTGGTGGTAAAACTATTGACTATTGGATAGTTCCGCAAGCGCACAGAATATACCGATGTAGCACTTCACCCAGGAGTATTCCAAGGTATCGTTATTTATTTTATCCCAAAGGAAAGCAAGCTAAGAAAGATGTAGAGAGAGGAAAGATAGATCCTTTAGTCTTACTATAATCTATTATCAATTAGAGAAGCAAAGGGGTATAAGTGGATATAATGGAGGATAGATAGATAAGATAAATAAGTTAAGCAAAGAGTATATGATATGAAAGATAACTTTAGTAGAGTTAGCTAGGTGGGAGGACAACGAGTGAGTATAAAGTACTCCTATGTTTCTACCTTTACTCCTATGAACTAATCCTAATTAAATAGATGACATAACTAGATTGATGCCTTGCTACTTGTGTGAGAGCGAGAAACGAGAGAGTAAAGCGATAGAAGGTTGTTCACCTAACCCAATACTCAAGCGGAAATTTGGCTTATGGACGCCTTACCTTTTAAAAACTATCCTGAGTTCACGTGAGGGGATCTAGGTAGCCAAGCAAAATCTGTCACCTTTTGCCCATGCGCCCCTACTGTCCGTGCAAGCCAGCGGTAGTCAAAGATAAGATGAAGTATGAGCACCACGCTCACACTTTTCTACACCTTTAGCTATCGATCAAAATAGCTAAAGCCCCTATCCTAAGATGAGACGATGTCGCACACACAAGAAGCTATGTAAAGGAAATCAATCTAACTAAGACAACTATAGAACTAAGATAAGCACACAACAAGACTATATAAATATAGACTTGCACTAAGTAAATACTTAAATAAATACTTGGAAAGTAAATACTTAAGTAGATGCAAAGTAAAGTAAAGAAAGAATAATATATTAAATAAATAAAGTCTTACAAAAGAAGAAAGATACAAGGGCTATACCAGACTCCCAGAAGACGACTCCGGAGAACCGAGCTTCGCCCGACTCGACTCTAACTCCCACTCTAGACTAACTACTACTACTCTTGCTTGATCTCACATGAGAGTGGAGATATGTGTTGTGAGATGTGTACACTATCTCGGGGTGTGTTGAATGAGAGGGTGAAGGCCTCTATTTATAGTGGAGGTGGAGTAGGGGCTACTCCGGTGCCACGTCAGCGATCCGCGTGATCCTCCTCTCTTCATCCTTGGATCCACCGCCATGACAACCGACTTGGATGAATGGCTTGGATATTCTTCACGTGTGAAACATGCACTTTGCCACCGACTTGGATGAGGGTCACCATGGGGTCGGCCGACCCCTGTCCCTGACATGTGGGCCCGGGGTACATCTTCTAGAAGGTGCTGATGTCACCTTGATGAATAGTTCTGCTGGGTCCCACCAAGGGGGGTCGGCCGACCCCCCTATGACAGGGCTAGCCCACCTTCTTCTCTCCCTTGGTGACCCCACATGTCATGGAGCAAGTCTTGTGAAGTTGGTTGCATTTGGTTTTCGGTGTGGACCCATGAATCCATGTGCTTCTCATCTTGTACCATTGAGCAAAAGCACATGCTTGATCCAATGGTTGATATTGGCTTGAACATGCTTCTCTTGGATCCTGCCATGTCACCATGGCCGAGGTGGCCCAAAGGTGGGATCGGCCGACCGCCTTGGTGGGCCCACCTGGTCTCATTTTGTTCATTTTGCCATCTCCTACAAGTTCACAAGCTAAGAGCACAAGTGGAACTTATTAGTGATAAATATGCTCATGATATGCTATTCTTCCTTGAAACCGAGGCCTGTTGACGGTATTTTGATAAGGTAAAACATGCTATAACTTCCGTCAACAGGTGTCTAGTTAGATTCTTAGTTAGATTAAGTTTAATTTTTAGTTTGCTTGGTTTAAATTTCAGTTTGTTTAAATTTCAATTTCAATATTTGTTTAGGAAGTTTCTATAATGAATAAAAAGACACCCTTATTTTTCCCTTCATCAAGATTGTTCAAATAAAAAGTGTCAAAACTTCTAGTGTGGGGGAAATCCCCTCTTTAAGAACCACTGTAAAACGTGCTAAAATGTTCAAAGCAGTAAACTGTTCTTAGCAAGGTAGCTGCCACGCTGTTTGCAAGCCGTCTGGGCCAAAGCCCATGGCGGCCACCACTTATTACTGGCGGCCGCCAGGCCACTCTGCACCGAAACACCCCCGTTGAACCCCTAAACCTGTGTTTTAAATTCTGTACAATTTGGATCACTGGAGGTCTCGGTTTGAACTAAAAATGCAGCTAGAAAATAAAAATGCTGAAACAATTTCTTTTGAATTGAGTGTTTACACGACATGTTATTCTACCTTTTATTCATGTGTAGTAGCCTACTCATTTTGATAGGGAAATCAACCTAGGTTGTTGCCTGATAAGATATAGAAGTAGTAATTGAAATTGCATTAGTACTCTGCTACAACCTTGGGAGTTTTTATTTTGAAAACCAATATTACCATGGTTCATGATCTTTCTTTCCTATCCACCTACCAGAGCCAAAATATTAGAGTATAGGAGAACAGCCCATAAAGCCTTCTAAATCAATCTTTGGGCCTTGTCAAGAATAGTTGATCTAGGTAGAAGAGTTTAGTCATGCTCTAAAAGCCAAGGCAATCCATGCCTTTTTGAGACAACTCTCACACTGAGAGTATACTCATGTAGTTCTCCTCCAAAATTTTGTTCTAAAAAGAATTGAATAAATTTTCTCATTCCATCAAAGGACATGGCTATAGAGTATCTAAAAAAAGAGCAAATGCTCTCAAAAGGACAAGTGTCCAAGTATTCAAAAAAAAGAGCAAATGCTCTCAAAAGGACAAGTGTCCAAGTATTCAAAAAAAAGAGAGAGATGCATATAGCCATGATCCTTGGTAAGAGAAGAGATTCAAAAAGAACAAAGGAGTTGAGTTAGTCCACCTTATACCTTGGCTAGTGCATGACTATACTCTCCCATGATCCTAAACTTGACTTAGCAATAAAAGAGAGATAGAAGTGCCTTACATTCTTTCCTTTCCCTATAAACTCCACATAAACCATAGGATAGACTCTGGCATTTCTTTTTCCATAAAGTGAGGATATACACCATGAGTGCCTTGAGATTTAAAGAGAGATTCAATGAACCATGTTTTTCTTTTTAAAATATCCTGAAACCCCAAGGTATGTAAAAGAGGAAAGTGTGTTTCTCTTATTTGCAAGCTATTCTATCTTTCAACCGCCATAGGTATGATTTATTAGCCACTTAGAAAGGTTACCAACATGAGTATAGGTAGTTGAACATCTTGTGTGAATGCTTAGTTCAATAAAATTGTTGCTATTCTTAAAGACCATGCTTGCTCGGGACGAGCAAGAAGTTAGTGTGGGGGAGCTTGTTGATGGTGCTTAAAGCATCATTTCACCATCAACATTTCACCCAAAACCAAGGTAAACCAACGTAAAAAGTAGAAGATTTGGTTTATAACTAACCTATTTCCACATGTGCATAGTTTCTTATCTTAATGCAGGAAATGATGGAAATTGGGCCAAACAAATGTACCAGGAGCAAGGCCAAGCCACTTTGGCCCATTTGGGCCTGAGTAGGGTGGCGGCCGCCACTTATTACTGGCGGCTGCCAGGTCCATCTTGCCCAAAGTGGCCCAAGCCACGTCATCGATCCATGGGAGTCACCTCAAGCTCAAATCCTGGCCATTGCACACTAAGACGGTTTGATCCAAGGGCTAAGAAGAGTATCACCTAGATAGTGGGCTTTGGACACGTGTCTGAAACCCTAACCGACCCTCAAACCGACTTAGGAGAGCAAGTGAAGACCGTTGGATGAATGGCGGTTGCAATGGATGGCTGAGGGGTGGCGGGCGCCAAGGTTTAGTGGCGGGCGCCACCCTCTAAACCCTAACCGACCTCCCCTTCACTCTATAAGTAGCCCCCTAGCTTCGTATCACTATAAATAGGCCCCTAGAGCTCTCATTCGCAGAGCCTCACATCATTCCTCACCATTTGGTTAGATTAGCACACTTGCTATGCTAGAGAGATTAGAGAGAGTGTGAGTGCCTCACTAGAAGAGGAGCTGGAGAGGAGAAGAGTAGAAGTCTGGAGAGTTCCGGAGTTGTCGGAGACCTCTGCTTGTCTCTGCTCTGCGCTTCAACTTTGGTAACTTAGTATTTATTCTATCTTCAAGTATTTACTTTTCGGTACTTGTGTGCTCGTTTCATTGCTTGATATTAGTTTCAAGTGCTCTAGTTCTAGTACAGGGCTAGTAGTAGTAATATATAGATTAAGTGTGGTACTTAGGCTATATATTGCCAGTGAATACGGCTAGGCCCTCGGATAGCTGTGGTAGCAAGCAGGTGGTGATAGCCCTGTGCGCCTTGAATTCCACCACGTAGTTGGTCTAGTTTAACAGTAGGGCTCGTTGTGCTAGCGTTCAACCTAAGTCAGTGGTAAAGGCTAGTACGCCCACAGTACACTAGTAAAGAACTTAAATCACTAAAAGTCTAATAGAACTAGGATCTACCCCAGTAGATAGTGTCCGTTCCCTTCATCTATCCTAGATATCCTTATCCCCCTAGTTTTCTCAAAATCACTTCGCGTTCCTCATGGATTCGATACCCCAGAATACTCTGAGGTGAAAAGCTACAACTGACAGCCGTGCGCTTGCGGTTTCTTCTGCGTGCCACCCGAGGTGTCAACAGGGATGACGAGTTGACTTTACTCACCAACCGGTTCTCGCGGTTCCACAACAACCGCATGAACCGTCGCCGCGGAGGAGGACGCTCTGGATGTTTCGAGTGCGGCGACCCCGATCACTTCATCGCCAACTGTCCCAAGAAGAACAAGCAAGCATTTGGGAAGGGCAATCATGGGCACAAGTACAACTTCGGCAAGCGCAAGGAGAAGTACGTCCACATGAAGCACAAGCGGAAGGGCATCTTCAACAAGGAGTACATCAAGAAGAAGTACTTGGAGAAGGCCCAGGCTGAGCAGCGTGCTTTCTTCGCCACTGTCGGTGTTTGTTGACCGGCAACTCATCTTGAGTAATCTCAGACGATTTGTTCGGTGGGGATCGGCGTTCGTAGGACTCGGCGAGTACACAGGGACAGCGATTTATACTGGTTCAGGCCGCTAAATAGCGTAATACCTTACGTCTAGTGCGGCGTGTGCCTTGTGTATTGTTATGATTCAATGTTCGATTCTTTGGGGCCTGCGCCCGGCTCCCCTTATATATCCGGGTGAGCCTTAGCACAGACCGAGTCCTAACCAGTTACATCAAAGGAGTCCTATTCTAATTACAAGACTTCCTTTTACAACTCGGCTAAGTTACAAACGAGAGTCCTAAACCAAGTATACTTCGTAACGAGTCTTCGGATCTCCCGTGCCGTCCGGGGTTAGTCAGAGTAATCATCAACTGATGACATCTCTGACATCCTGGTCCGTCAAGCCCCCGAGCTCTTCATCATTTCTTCACGACGTTATCTTCTAATTTCTTCTTGAGAATCTCCGAGTAATGTCTTGAGAAATCTTGAAGTGCTCCGAGAGTAAAGAAATTCCATGGTGTGCGCTTTTTACAAAAAGTGCACTCATAGGGTGTAGCCCCCGAGCCTCTTGTTATTTATAATAACTTTGAGGATCTTTGGAGCCTTTTCCGAGGAAATCTTGAATAAGAAAAAATATTTCCTTTATAGATTATACCCTGCAGCCCTCGAGCCTGAGTTCCGAGTACCATAGTAGTCGGTTCTCGGGGTCTTCTAAATGAAGACATCAGGTAATCTATTAAGGTCTTGAGGAGTCGGAATATGACACCAATCTGTTGCTTAAACCGTCCGAGTAATAATCGTTCAGCTTCAGGTGGGTAATGTTTTCAACAAACATCCCGTATCACCCCCCACTGAAAAATTACCATGAGGCCAGCAAAAATTGACTGGTGACTGTTCCAACTGTGCGTAATAATGATGTTTATCGTTTTCTGCAACTGCAAAGTTTGTCGTCTTCATCTTGAAGTGCGTGTGAGAAACAGCTCTGTTACCCATACCGAGCTTCACATGTACCACAATACATTGGTTGAATTATTGGTCAAGCAATCACTCTTGTTGATGAACCTGGTCTATAGACCCAGAAGAAACCGCCTATAAATACCCTGCCTGGGAAGCAAAGAGCTCATATCTTTCGAGAGTGTAGAACTTCTTATTAGTTCCATGGGTATTGTAATAGCAGTAGCTGAGATGATCGAGCCCCTGGGTGTCTTCCTTCTGTATAATAGATGAAGTGCCCAGAAGAACTCTTGTGAAAGGACCATCCGTTAGGGTGGTTTCCAAGTGGTCGCGAGCAGAGGGACACAGAGGTGCGCCTAGAAGAACTCTTGTGACTACCACTCGTAGTTAACCTCGGAGTCACAGGTTGTCAAAAGGGCGGTGAGGGTGATGGTCTTCCCCGAGTTCCTTGAGTACTGGGGTGGTACCAAAGACCCACCTTGGGATGCACTGAAAAGATAGTGTCTACCCAAGGTTCTGTGTCTGCTTTACTGCGTCTCACTGAACCCGGTCTTTGGTGCAATAGGAATCAAGGCTATGTACCTTGAATTCACTAGAGTAGCATTTTACATCTTGATTGTACTTCTGATGAAAGTTGCTGTATCTCAAGATGTTTCCATGCATCTCTGTTGTAATTCCGAGTAATAATAACAAAGATCCGGGTACTTGGAATATTTTCCGAGTCCTCTGTCTTGTTTCCCGAGTACTAAATGTATCTTGCGGAAGGAAAATTTGTCTGTTTACTGTTCCTGTTCTCTATCTCTGACGCCGTCTGACATGTGTTCCCAGCCGTTAGGGTTACAAACGTTGCCATGACGCCATTTAGGAAAGCCGAACGGTTATCAAAACAGATCTATAATAGGCCGTCACCGGGCTTGTGCTTTCCTCACGCTTTCATTAAGCCATTGCCTTCAGAGCTTGAAATCCCTTAGCCATCTCTCAGTGAATGCGTAGAAAATATCTTGTTACCAACATGGGTCCCAAGAGGCAATCTGCGGTCGAGAAGAAGAAGCCTAGGATCACCACCACCGGAAAGCCTAAGCATCCAAACCCACCAACTGATGTCTTGGCGTGGAAGAAACCGGACACCACCTTGGTAGAACTGGCCTTCCTGTCGCAGCAAGGGTATCTGCGAGCGCAGCCACTCGTCGGCTGGAGAGTACCCATCGACCATCGAGCTCCTGCCCCCAACACCACGGAAATCGTGATGTTTAAAGCCTTCGTAGAGCGGGGATTGGGGCTTCCTGCATCGGACTTCTTCCGTGGATTGCTGCATTACTATGGTTTGACTCTAAACCATATTACTCCCAATGCGGTTCTTCATATTGCAATCTTCGCCCATCTCTATGAGGCTTTTCTGGGGATATGTCCCTCTATTACCCTTTTCCGCTACTTTTTCTGGTTTAAGTGTCAACCTAGTGACGCTAATACTGAAGTATTCGGAGGGGCTAGTCTCCAGGTTAGATTGGAACTAGCCAATCAATATATAACTATTGAGTTGTCAGAGTCGGTAAGAGACTGGGCTGCTGGGTGGTTCTATATGGGTAACCCACCCCCAGCTCTTCGTCGTCATGATGGATGGCCACCACAGAAGTGCCGTGAATGGAAAGAGAAGCTCACAATTGAAGAAGTAGGGGCTATCCAACCCCTCCTCATTATGATAGACGCATTGATAATCAATGGGCTGACCGGATACACTGTCGTTCAAGACTTTGTTGCCCGGCGCATCCACCCGCTTCAGCAGCGAGCCAACTTTGGGTTCGAATACCTGGGTAAGAACGACCCGGGTCGCCACGCTGTCGAGCAATTGGCAGACTGCGAAGTCCTCTGGAGAGTGAACCGGCTACTTAAGAGCCGTGAACATCTTGCTCCTGTGATGACATCCTTCTCCGCCATTAATCCTCCTCCTCAGGTATGTACTTAATTTGTCGTGTCGTCAAGGTTTGGAATAGATATCCTTCTGACCTGACTAGATATCCTTCTGTTTTATAGGGCCAGGGGAGAGATAATAATGATTGCCCTCCACTGCCTCCGGCGACTGAAGAAGGCGGAGGCATCATTTGGGAAGGTCCCGTCAGAAGTGAGGTCCTACCTAACAAACCGAGCTCGCCCGAAGATCTTGACTGGCTTGACACAGAATCAACTGACTCTGATGTCCTGCTTATAGACCCAGAAGCTGAGGGTAGCCGGAAGAGGCCGCCGACTCCTCAACTAGAAGCCGGAGGACCCGTCCTTAAGAAGGCTCGCACTGGTAATCGCCGTGCTTGTCGCAAAGTTCTTTTATCACAAGAATTGGCTGAAAAGCACTATAAGTCGGGTGCTCCTGGTAAGGGAAAACCCGAGTACTTTGTAGTTCTTTTAAGTGTTGATAATCTCTTATCTTATATATGTCGTTGTATCAGATGCTGGGACGGCGCAAGGGACTTCAAGCAGCGTAGTGTCTAAGAAACCTCCGACTTCAGACCCGCTTCTGAAATAGCCGCTCTTGAAGCTACGAAAGCCTTGGAAGCTCGAGAAGTAAGTTTTCAGCTTTGTAGAGTGTACACAGAGTTCTGATACTGACATGTATACTTGTCTGCTTGCAGGAAGGCAAAACTAGGTGCAACAGCCTCGAGTACCGTTCCTGATCTTCAGGCGGTAGAAGAGTCAGAGCCACTGGCCAAGGATGACTCCAGCGTGCCACCAACATTCAGTCAGGTAGATGCGCTGCCTGGCTCTTCTCCGTCCAAGTCTCGGGCCGGTGCTACTCCTGACACGGATATTCTTCCATTGCCTCAGGTTGGTTGGCCGTACTCCATCTTTCATTCTCCTGCTCAATTGGAGTTTGACCGGGTTTGGAATGACTGGTTTTTTTTGTACACGACAGCTGGACGAACCTACCCTGGACATGGTCTTGACAGAGATACATGCGGAGGCTTCAGCTTGTCAGCAGGGAGGATCTTTAGATGCACCCAAGTCTGAAAGTTCCGAATCAGCCTAGAGGGGGTGAATAGGTGATTTTTGACTATCTGAAACTTCACAAACTATAAGACGTAGTTAGATAGCAACCGGAGAAGCCGGTTTGTTTGGGTAGGTACTACCGGGTGTGAAACACCGGTACTACCGACACAAACAAACGGCACAACCGGGATCCTAAAAGAAACTACAAATCCGATGAATGTAAGCTATGAAGATAATACAAGTTTCTAGCCCACTTTCCTAAGAATGATATATGGTAAATCTACTCTCACCAAACCTTGGTTGCTCCCCTTGATGTAGATCGAGCCTTCCCAACCTAAGAAAGAGATAGGGATAGGAAGAACACGAAGAACACAATAACAAGTGAAGTAGAGAAAATAGAGACAACAACAACAAGCACACGGGACACGTGATTTATCCCGAGGTTCGGCCAATCCACTAAGGAGTGCCTACTTCCTCGTTGTTGAGGTGACCACAAAGGTCGGAGTCTATTTCACCTCCTCGCCTCACTCAAGCAACCACAAAGGCTACGAGAGTATCTCTACTAGAAATCTTAGGGTAATACAAACGCTTCGGGGAGCCCTCACAAGTAAATCAATACGGGCTACCACGAAGAACACCTAACCGGCTAGAGCTCAAAGAGCTCAAGAGTTAAAGACACAAAGCAAGCCGGCAAGATAGAAACCAAGTGCTCAAGTCGAAGATTGATGCTTCCCACTCTCGAATCTCACTTCCCTAGCTCAAATCTCGCAAGGGAATGAATCTAGGAGCAAAGGGGGAGAGAGAGGGGTGAGTCAATGCTTGGAGAGTGTTTGTCTCGAGTTAGGTCAGCAATAAGTGTATGGAGTGAGTGGGTGAACGTGAAAAGTGAAGAGGAGAGGCATTTATACTCCCTCAGTCCCGAGGCTGGTCGGTACCACCGACCACCCCTGGCCGGTACCACCGACCAGTTCACAACGGTCGAAAGAATCCAGATCTGACCAAACAAGCAACCACCGTCCTCACGTCGGTACCACCGCGGGCGGTAGTACCGAGGTTATGGCGGTACTACCGCCAGGCCAAATTGGCCGCGAACAGAGAGCATCTCACAAAGGGACTTGGTCCCTCGGAAACTACCGCCCAAAGGTCGGTACCTCCGAGGTCGGTGGTACCGAGGTTATGGCGGTACCACCGCCAGGCCATTTTCAACTCAACACAGAGAGCTTCGCGAAACCAAGATACTACCGACCTCGGTCGGTACCACCGCAGGCGGTACTACCGAGGTTATGGCGGTACTACTGCCAGACCATTTTCAATTCTACACAGGGAGCTCTGCAAACTTGGTTACCACCGGCCTTGGGTCGGTAGCACCGGGGGCGGTACTACCGAGGTAATGGCGGTACTACCGCCAGGCCAAATTCAGCGCGGACAGAGAGCCTTGCAAACTTGGAAACTACCGGCCATGGGTCGGTACCACCTCGGGCGGTAGTACCGAGGATATGGCGGTACCACCGCTAGGTCAAATACAACTCTACACAGAGAGGGTTGCAAAACCAGGTTACTACCAACCTTGCGTCGGTACCACCGCGGGCGGTAGTACCGAGGTTATGGCGGTACTACCGCCAGGTCATTTTTGACCAACACAGAGAGGGTGTTTGAGCGCTGCGCAGAGAAGTCGTGGTCGGTACCACCGACCATATGAAATTACCCTCTACGTGTTCGTGATTGTGCGGTGTCTCTCAAGCGAACTAAGGTTAGTCGATTTGAGCACTTTTCTCCACATCTAGCCAACCTACTCTGTGACCCTCTTCATAGTCCGGCTTACCTATAACTCAAGTTTAAAATTGAAATTTTAAACTACCACTTGAGCTAGGCATCTTTATGTCCAAAAGTATCCTACGTGCTTTATCACGAGATTTCAACGTTTCAAATCTTTCAAAGGACTAACACATCCAAACAAGCTTTTATAACCGGTTAGTCCCTAATTTGATTGTCATTAATTAGCCAAAACCCACATTGGGGGCGAATGCACTTTCAGAGTCCTCGCACCAAAGAGCTACTCTTGACGTAGCCGGGTACGACTAGGACCTTACTCGGCTGAAGGAACTGAGGGACCAGGTGAGGGCTCCCTTTGAAGCTCTTCACCAATTTGTTGAGGTAAGAGTCTCAATCTCTTCTTGTTATACTGTAAACTCATCCGAGTACTCACGATATTATTGTATTGTAGTCCTTTGACTTCAAGGTTAGAGATCAAGTCACCCGGATCCGCCAGGAGCTGTCTCGTGAAAACCAGGAGCTCGGGGACTATATTGCCCAGGACAAAATTAGCC
Source organism: Coix lacryma-jobi var. lacryma-jobi (assembly GCA_009763385.1). Classification (NCBI taxonomy): domain Eukaryota; kingdom Viridiplantae; phylum Streptophyta; class Magnoliopsida; order Poales; family Poaceae; genus Coix; species Coix lacryma-jobi. Next base: position 66,700,856 of record CM019828.1, read on the forward strand.
AGAAGGTAGCCAACCAGGTTCTGCATAATCGTATTAATGAACTCCAAGGCAACCTCAATGAAGTGGTAGCGGAGCGTGACGCTGCTAACAACCGAGAGGTTGGGCTGATAGCCAAGTCTGCTGCCATGGAACAGAAGTTGAAGGAGCTCAAGAAGAGTTCTAAAAAGTAGCTTGAAGGTATACTTGGAGTTTCTGTGTCGATCTGCTCCATGATATTAGTCGGATGGCATGATAACTGACTGTTGTGTATGCAGATGCGAATAAACTGGCTTCTGGGTGGCAGAACGCCTTCAACCGGAAGCAAGCAGAGCTTGAAGAGGTATTTGCTAATGCGCAGATTACTCTTCAAGAAGCCAAATTGATGCGTGAGGGTGCTGACCGTGACCTTCTGCAGGCTTTGAAGTCTACAAAGGAGTCGGCGGAGTCCTTGAAGGCCTTGGAGCATGCTGTCGAGCCCCTGCTCAACATGATTCCGGCGCCAGCAGGAGTCGAGGAGACTTTGATTGAGCGGGCCAAGGCTGCACCCGGACGACTGGCGCAACATATCAAAGATATGTCGATTTCCGTGGTGCAAGGCCTGATGGTGACGCTGCGGCTTCATCTACCGTCCTTCGACTTGTCTGCTTTGATGACTCTTCCTGAGGGCAAAGGCAACGAGGACCTTGCGGCAATGCAAGAGGAGGTGAAAGCCGCCGCGGAGGAGTACTCACAGATATTAGATCTTGTAGAGTAGTCTAGATTCCTAAGTCTCTGCAGCGTGTATCTCCTGAAAACAATTATTATAAGATATCAAAAATATTGGTTACTTTTGAATCTTGTGAATTGCATATATGTCCAACTCCATATTGCGGCAAATTTCTTTGGCAATGGGTTGAGTTTATTTATTGTGGATGTATGACCAGGCGCCTGACTAGACGAGTCTATCCGAGTGCTCTCTAGCACTTTAGTGTGAGTCGTATGACTTTGTTTCTCTAATTATTGTGTAGAGAACTTAGTCTTGCCCGAGTACTACTCTTAGTACCCTTGTTCAAGGGATAACAATGATCAAGCACCTCTTAAAGGACTGTAGCATTGGTTCCTTCTGGGTGAATCATATCCTCTTGACGATCGCAACTTGAGTGCGAAGGTAGGTGGACCTCTGTCCAAGAAATGTGTAACAAGGTGAGTACTAATCCACATTGTTATGCCTTATAGGAACTGTTGTCCACTATAATGGATTTCATATTCGCTATAGGCTGATAGCCGGGTGTTAAGCCGTACTACCTTGTGAGTTGTATTGAGCTCGAAGCTCGTAACTCATGTATGGTTTCCGCTGAACCAATCTATCCGAGTAATATTATATATTAGTCGGAGGTAAGCCCTGCTATTGCAGAGACTGTTATGCGACTGAATAGTCGTGATGAGGTGTAGAAAATAGCCTGGATAAAAGTTCTTATGTCGTATGAACTTCAAACTTTATTAATATCCAACTAATAAATACAATTGCCCTGAATCAGTATTGTAGCATAGTCCTTAAGTATGGAATTTCTTCAAGTGCTCAATATTCCATGAATTTGGCAGTGGAGATCCATCTTCAGTGACTAGCTCAAATGACCCGGGTCTTGTTACTTTGGATACAATATAAGGACCTTCCCATGGACTCATGAGCTTGTAACGTCCAACGGTGTTCTGAATTTTCTTCAACACCATGTCGCCTACTTGGAAGGTGTGGTGATGAATGTTCTTATCATAATAGCGCCTCATCCCTTGAAGGTATCTTGCTGACTAAAAAAGTGCGGTTAGTCGGGCTTCTTCAAGGCTGTCGACTTCTAACCGCCTGGTATCATCAGCTTCGCCCTCGTTGTACTCCTCCGTTCGTGGGGAGTTCCAGATTAAGTCAGCCGGTAGGATTGCTTCAGTGCCATATACCAGAAAGAAAGGTGTTTGGCCTGTTGCCCGACTTCGTTGTGTTCGTAGCCCCCAGACCACCTTAGGCAATTCTTCATCCCACTTTCCGCCGTGATCTTTTAGGAGGTCAAATAGCCTTGGTTTTAATCCGGCGAGAATCAGGGCATTTGCTCGTTCAACTTGGCCATTGGACTGAGGGTGAGCAACTGATGCGTAGTCTATCTTGATTCCACAGTCGCTGGCCCATGACTTGAATTCGATAGCCATAAAGGGGGACCCAAGATCAGTGATGATTCTGTGCGGCATTCCAAAGTGGTGAAAGATGCTCTGCATGAATTGGACTGACTTGGAGGCATTGAATTTGACCAAGGGCATGTACTCGATCCATTTTGTGAATTTGTCGATTGCAATGTAGATGTACTCGAATCCGCCTAGGGCGCGCTTGAGAGGACCCACCATATCGAGTCCCCAGCATGAGAAGGGCCATGACGGAGGGATGCATATCAGTTCATGTGCGGGTACATGCTGCTGCTTGGCAAAGAACTGGCATGATTGACAGCGGCGGACTAAGTCTTCCGCGTCTTTTAAAGCTGAGGGCCAGTAGTATCCTGACCTGAAGATTTTTCCGACTAGTGTCCTTGAAGCTGCATGATTACCGCAGCACCCAGAGTGGACTTCATTCAGGATTTCCCTGCCTTCTTCTGGTGTAATACACTTGAGGAGGACCCCTGATGAAGCTCCGCATCGATACAGCTTATCCCCGACTAGAACATAGTTTTTGCTATGCCTGGTGACTTGCTCTGCTGTAGTTTTGTCGCTTGACAGTTTATGTTCTTTGAAGTAATCAATGAAAACTCGTGTCCACTCGGGTGCTAGAGATAGGACCTGGGTTGCGGGTTCTGGCTCGAACTCCTTCTCTTGGATTGAAGGCTTGGATAACTCATGTACAAAGGTACCACTGGGAACTTGTGCTCTGTCAGAACCCAATTTCGCGAGTATATCTGCTGCCACGTTGAGATCCCGGGTAACATGAATGAGTTCCAGTCCTGCAAAGTGTTTTTCCAGCTTGCGTACTTCAGCACAATAGGCGTTCATTGTTTCCTTGGTACAGTCCCAGTCTTTATTAACTTGGTGAATGACCACGGAAGAATCGCCATAGACTAGTAGCCACTTAATGCCCAAAGAGACTATTAGTTTAAGTCCATGGAGCAGTGCCTCATATTCTGCTTCATTGTTGGTGGCTGGCCACAATATTTGCAGAACGTATTTGAGCTGTTCGCCAGCGGGTGATACAAGAAGGACTCCGGCTCCTGCTCCTCCGAGTTTTAGGGACCCATCAAAGTACATCTTCCAATGGTTGGGAGTAGCGTTGTCTCTAGTGTTGACTCATGCTAACGTCGTCACAAGGAGTAGACTGTGGAATCTATCCCTGGCAATGGCGCCAGAAAGGTTTGTTGATACTTCTTAGTGTAAGAAGTATAACTAACTATTCGTATGACTATTGGTAGGTTCCGCAAGCGCACAGAATAAGTCTATTGTAGCACTTCACCCGGGAGTAACCGAGTATCGTATTTATTTCCACAAGGAAGCTACTATGGCAAAACTAACACTAGGACCGCTATGAACAACTGGTGATTCTAGCAGGGTTGATCGAAATGTGTGAATGGGGGTTGGTTTCTTACTACTACTAAAAAGAAAGAAAGACTAACTACTACTAACCTAAATCGGCGGGGTCTGGCCGATGAACAGATTAATGTTTTCCTACACACTTACGATCACAACTAACTTAGCAATAAAGGTTCTATCTAGTTCTTCGAACCGTACACACCCTCTGGACTATTTACCTCAGACGTGCACAACGAGGTTTATGATTTAAGAACTAACCCAACTACGTGGTGGAATTCAAGGCTCCCAAGGCTGTCACCACCTGTTTGCTACCACAGCTATCCGGGGGACTAGCCACAAACTAAGGTATAACTAGTCTAAGCACCGCGCTTACACTAATATATACTACTCTAATCTTGCATCCAAAACTAGAGCACTGATTACTCAGCGAAGAACCCAAACTAGATATAAACTAAATACTAAGCTATCTATGATCGAAAGCACTCAACAAGAACAATAAGTAAAGAACTTAAAGTAAATGCTGAAAGTAGAAGAACACTAAGATAAATGAAGGAAGACTTGGAATTATACCAGAGACTTGGAAGATCCTCTATTACAACTCCAGCTCTTCTCTTCTTCACTCTCGCTCTCACTCTAAGTCTCTCAACTAGAGTGTTCCTTCACCAGAGCTTCGCTTACAAGAGAGTGGGACTAATGAGGTGAGGTCTCAGTACAAATGAGCTAGGGGGGTCCTATTTATAGCCTAGGGACCTAGGGTTAGGTCAGGGGGGTAAGTGAGGTGGCGGGCGCCAGCCCTAGGTGGCGGGCGCCACCCCCCTGGCCCTTGGATCCACTGCCTCTTCACCAACGGCATCCAGGAGGTCCTCCAAGTCGGTTAGGGTTCGGTTAGGGTTGTCCAATAACCGTCACATGGGCAATTAGGCCTTGATCCATGTGACACTGCTTCTTAGCCCTTGGATGAACCGACTTAGGTGAGCAACGGCTGCAAATGAGCGTGGAGTGCTTCCCCTGGATCAATGACGTGGCAGGGGGGAGTTTGGGCTTCTCCCCCCTGGCGGCCGCCAGCTAGGTGTGGCGGGCGCCACCCCTCCTTGGCCCAAAGTGAGCCCAGGTAAGTGGGCTTGCTTCCTGGTGGGTCCATTTGGTCATTTTGCTCAAAAACCCTGCAATTTCCTACATTCAAATAAAACTCAAGGACAAGTAGAAATCGTTAGTTTATAAAAGGTTTTTGGTTGATTTTAGGCCCTTGTGTTGCATTATATGACCTTGTTGATGCTAAGAATATGACACTTAGTGAGCGTCAACAAGCTCCCCCAAGCTTACCACTTGCTCGTCCTCGAGCAAGCATGGTCTTGAAATAATCTTGGAAACTCTGTGTTTTTGTTGTGTATGCCCATATTATTTTCATCATCATGGAATTGGTAGCCTTCCCTGCACTCAAGATTAGAACAAAAGACCAGCAAGAAAGAAGGTTTGTCTTTCCCTTGCCTATTTTGCTAGTCAAGATATGTGGAGTTTTTGCAAGTTTTGTTTCAAAAGAAAGCATGCTTAGTAACTTCTGTGGCTCACTCGATCACTCATATTTGTATGTGGCAATGGAAGAATTATCCTCTCACTAAGACTTTATGTGGGGTTTAATGGGTAGGATAAAAGTGAGCATGCAATGCTAGCATAATTTTGCCAAGTTAGACAATTGGAGCAAAGGAGCAACAAGTCATAGGTTCAGACCAGGAATGTGCAAGTGTGTGGTATTTATTGTGGCTACTACTTTCATGGCACTTCTCCTTTCTATCTCATTTGTGGGATCATGGCTATGAATGAGAGCATTTGCTCTTTTGGATATTCTCTTTTTTCTAGAGCACTTGCTCTTTTGAATTTTCTTTCTAGAGCACTTGCTCTTTTGAATATTCTTTTCTTTCCAGAGCACTTGCTCTTCTTTTTTTTCTTTTTTATTTTTTAAATACTATAGCCATGTCCCTGAGATTTCATTATGGAGCATGATATTTTGCCATGGAGTATTCCTAACAATGAATGGAAATAAAGGCATGTTGTGTGCGTATTCTCAGTGTAAGAATAGCACTATATAGGTGGGTGCAAGTGAATTCCTTGGTCTAAAGATATGACAAGTTTCTCTACCATGACTATCAACAAAAGTCTAACTAGCTCAACACTAACATACAACTAGTGGAAGCTCCTACTCTAAGAGTAAAAATTATTTGGCTTTGGTAGGACTTTCTTTGCCACAGAAGTACTTAGATCAAGTTTTTAAATTTTTCAAAATAACAACTCCACAAACTTGACTCGCTCAAGTCAAAGTAGAAACTTACTTCCCCTTTACTTAGTCTAATGCTCATGTCTCAAGTTTAGTTCTAGCATATGTTCTCCCATGATAACTCTAATGCATGGCATACATTTTTATTTATTAGAAAGACTTACGATGAGAGCGTTTCATTTATTGCTATTTATTTATTACTTATTATTTTTTTTAAAGCTGGAAATTAACTAAGATAGAACTGAAATTTAAATTACTGAAATAAAGCTGACAGAAATAAAGAAGGTAGTGGTACTTACCTCGATGACGGGGGTCCTCCCCCAAGCTGGCTTTTGGCGTGGTCAGATCACATCCATCCTTGACGATGGTACATGTCGTCCCAGTTCTGCTGGTTCTGCTGCAGGAGAGAAGAAATATTACCCAGTTCTCCACCAGTTTCCTAGCAGAATTCCTGGAAATTTTGGTTCAAGTTGTTCAAGTCCTGACAGATTTCAGCAGTATCCATGGTAAGTCCACTCATTTGGTGCTGAAGATATCCCATATCGCGCATCCACTCGTCCTGATGAAAGGACGAATAACGAGCGGCCTGTGGCGAGACTCCCCTATGGAAGAATTCATCACCACGACCAGTGTACCGGGTGGATCCTCCCAAGGAATGGGTTGAACTCCCCAACTGGGATGAGTGAAAGGACGCCTTCTGGCCGTATTCCCACCGCGGATGTTGCGGTTGCTGCCAATTTGACCCTCCTGCTTGGTGCGAGCCAGGGGGTGTCAAATGACCATAGTGTGCTGCTCCATCATACTGCCCTACATGGAAAGGGTCAAACTCCTGTGCCGCTGCTGCGGCTCTTGCAGCCTCTTCTGCTGCTCGGGTCTGTGCTCGTGTCCTCCTCCTGGGAACCTGCATGATGTTCTCTCGGGCCAACCTGCGGTGTTGCTCTGCCTCGGTTTCCAGGGCCAAAAGTAATGTTGGTGCATTCACCAACCAAAGTGACATGTCAGGAAGAGCGATTTTATTCATACAATCTTGGTAGATCATGTGAATCTCACCGGTCTCCTGGTTCTCACGTAAGATGTGTCCTTGCGAGAAGTGCTCCATGGTCAAAAGGTCTCGGTCACTAGGAATGTAGGAGTATATAGCGGTGTTCAGCAGACCCATGTTAAAAGCTAGTCTAGTTATCCATGATGTCATTTCAATATTTCCAGAGCGTTGATTAAATTTAGACTAGTAGTCTGCCATGGCCTTGGCGGGTGACACTTTTATGTGGTTAACTAGAGCATAAAGCAGCAACATTTCAGGCTTTTTGATTGGTCTTAAGTCAGGTCTTAGAAAAAGTGTGATACTGATATACTTGTGAAAGAACCTGAGCGTGGGGTTGTGGATATTACTTGTACGAGGCAAGCCTGGGTCTCTGTTCCCAGCAATGCTTTTCCAAAAATCATTTCTATTATAACCCGTACAAGCAGACTCCAGGTTTAGCAAGCATGAATCATCAAAATTTAAGTGCTTGCTAAACTGCCCCCACGAGAGAGTGTGCCCTTCGTTAAAAAGCCAGAATGTTATGTGAGTAGCAGACAGTTGCATGGTAGCTAGAAATTCCATTGTGAGGGGAAGGATTCCCTCCTCATTAACCATCCATGCATCTTCCCATCCCAAAGTTCGAGAAATATAAAGAAACTCACTATCCATACCAGTGCGACTTAGCAAGTCGGCGTCAATTCGGCGGGTGTGAATGAACTCCCTCTCACTGAGGATGTTCCGGGCCTGCCATTCCCGATCACTCTGCCAGATGATATCATTGACAGAGTTCAGGATGCGGATGGTCGGTCTGGCCTGGTGTGAGAACGGAGAGTACCGATCCACCGACATTGCGTCGGTGGATGGAGTACCCCGCCCGGCGCTCTCCTCATCACTCCCAGCAAAGCGAATGTGGGTGTTTGCTCTCGACGAACTTCCCTCACCCTTGCTCTTCTTCTTCTTTCCGGTGAAGAAGTTCTTGAGAGGGCCCATGACTTCTTTGCTAGTGCTTAGGATGGCGGATGTTTGTGTGTTTTGAGTGAGTTGTGAGAACTTGCATGGGGTGTGGGTAGTATTTATAGGCTGAGGATGGAAGTGGGGAGGCTGTGAGCCTCACCCTGCTGGCGGGCGCCACCAATAAGTGGCGGGCGCCACCCCACCTTGCTCAAAAATGTCTGCAACCGACACATGAGGTTTCCTTTGTAATGTCCACTGAAATTCCAAGTGAGGAATAAAGTGGTAGGTTTGGTGCAAAGTGAAAAGAGTGCAACCCCCTAAATGGGGCAAGTGGGCTCAAAATTTCAAAGACCACTTCTTCATCCTGGTCATACTTTATGCCAAGGATGGTGGGAAACTTACTCGGGAGCAGTTTTGTACCAAAATGTGGAAATGGAGGTGGCGGGCGCCAGGAAAATGTGGCGGGCGCCACCCTCTTGGCTGAAATTTCACTCCAACTCACCCCTCTTTTCACCTAGTGCTCTCCTTGTCACACTCCATCACATGTGCACCAGAATTTTTTGGGTGGAGATGTGTCCAAAAGTTGGAGTGAAGAGGGGGAGACATGGGGAGACATGGGAGTGAGTGATTGCATTGAAATGAGCAAAGACATGGGTCTCCCTTGGTGTTATTTGGGTCTAGGAGGTAGGTGTAATAGTCTAGAGATTGGCTAGTGCTCCCTAGTGCACACTAGGGTGGCGGGCGCCAGCATGGGGTGGCGGGCGCCACCCCTATGGCTGCCATAAGCCCCCTAGGTGCCACCTAATCACTCTAGTAAACATCTACTTTGCTAGAAATTAAATTGCTTAAGTAAAAATGAAAAATTAAATGAGGGGATAAAGACTTACCTTAGCCTAACTCACCTTGGTTAGCCGCTTTGGATTCCCGATTGGTGTCGCCTTCACGGTGGTTGTGGTGGAATGTCGGCACCGACGAACCTTGATGACGGGTGTTTTTCCGGTCGTGGTGTGAACTCGAACTTCTCCTCCTTTCCACTGATGTGGAGCTGAATTTCTCCAGCTCCTACATCAATGGTGGCTTTTGCAGTGCTCAGAAATGGCCGTCCCAAGATCAATGGCGTCCGGTGGTCGAGATTAATATCCAGAACCACGAAATCCACCGGGACAAAGAGATTCCGGATTTTCACCGGAATATTCTCTGCTATTCCCGCGGGATATTGGAGCGATTGATCAGCTAGCTGCAAACACATAGAAGTAGGGGACAAGGTATGATGATTTAATTTATCATATATTACCTTAGGCACGACGCTGACGCTTGCTCCCAGATCACAGAGTGCATGCTCGAAGTGCTGCTCTCCAATTGAACATGCGATCGTTGGGTTTCCTGGGTCCTTCTTCTTTTCTGGGAGTTGGTTTAAAATGACCGCACTGCAATCTTCGGTCAATTTAACCACATCCCTACTTGGAATTGGTTTCTTCTTATTGAGCATGTCTCTCAAATATTTTGCATAAGTTGGAACCTGCATAGCGTCAATAAATGGCACATGTATATATAATTTTTGAATTACCTCGACGAATTTCTTGAATTGGTCGTCTTCCGTCGGATATCTGTTTCGATGTGGAAAAGGTAATACATGTGTATCATAGAATTCATGAGGAGCAGTTCGTACCTTGGATGAAGGTTCAGCTGGGGTCTCCTCTTCTTTGTCTTCTTCAACATTAACAATATTTTTCTTTGCATAAGTATTACTACTAGGAACTAAATTAGGATGAGGGGGATCACGAGTGGATTTACCACCTCTCGTGGTTACAGCTTTTACCTCCTCATAGTATTTAATTTGAGATTTAATGTTATCTACTTTTTGCTCTAATCTCTTATTAAAATTAATTTGTTCCTTAAATGCTTCAGAAAAATCTTTTAGTTTAGCATAAATTCATTCTAACATTTTATCATGTTCAATTAATTTATTATTTATGCTATCATTAATTCTACCTTGATTAGAAACTAATTTTCCAATAGGAGAATTAAATACGGAGGTTTGAGGCATACCTTTTTTATTCCATTGTTGGATCATTGGAAATGGAGGTTCTCCATAGCCACCATTATTAAGAAGGGATTTGGCATCCTCTTTCTTAATTTCTGCTTGACCTTCACTTGATGAAGCGGCTCTTTGCTTGGCGTAGTACTCCTTTGCAGCATGATCTCTCTTCTCATTTATCCTTTGCTCTAGCAATTTTACCAAAGTTTGCAGGGTAACAGAATCAGCTTGCTTAAGTTCAGACATACCTCTAGCACGTTTTTCTGTCCATCCTTGATTCGCCACCATTGTCTCGATCAATTTGGTTGCCTTCTCTACAGTGAGAGAGAGGTATGCACCTCCGGCGGCAGCATCAATGTGTTGTCGAGATTCTTGCTGGAGTCCATTGTAGAAGCTCTGGATCAAGTACCAGTCTTACATACCATGGTGAGGACAGTATTCAACATAGTCTTGTAGTCTCTCCCAAGCTTCAGTGATTATTTCTTCGTCTCCCTGTCCAAAGTTGGAAATCTTGCTACGGACAAGAATAGTTCGACTTATCGGGCAGAACTTATTGAGAAATTGATCCGCGCATCTCACCCACGTCAGCAGGTGGCCAGAGTTGAAGAGGAACCACTGCTTCGCTTTTTCCACTAATGAAAATGGAAAAAGACGAAGTCTGATGGCATCCTGCGAAACTCCCTGCACAGAAATTGTACTACATATCTCCAAAAAATTCCGAAGGTGAGCATTGGCATCCCCGGAAGGTTTGCCATTAAATGCAATAGCTTGAGCCATACATATTAAGTGAGGTTTAAGCTCAAAATCTATTACTAGTAGAAGGTAACACTGGAATGTGAGCAAGAGTAGGCATGGAATACTCACAGAGTGTTTTGGTCGATGTCGATGTTGATTGATTGTTGGAGCAGCTTGGTTCGTCAGTCACTTTTGACTGCGATTCTTGTCTCGACGAACTCCTCTCACGAAGCTCCAGGTTCTTCCTCGGAGGAGTGAGATTAGCTCTCACTCTCCTAAGAATGGCCTCAGGATCTTCTTGATAGTCGCTCGGAAGATTGAATCCGGCCATGACTACTTGAACGATCACAAACAACGAAGAATGTATATACCCGCTAGAACTATGGGGGTTAATTCAATAGAAATCACAAAGAATTAATTCTAGCCAATTGCATCCCCGGCAACGGCGCCAGAAATGCTTGTTGACTCTTGCTAACGTCGTCACAAGGAGTAGACTGTGGAATCTATCCCTGGCAACGACGCCAGAAAGGTTTGTTGATACTTCTTAGTGTAAGAAGTATAACTAACTATTCGTATGACTATTGGTAGGTTCCGCAAGCGCACAGAATAAGTCTATTGTAGCACTTCACCCGGGATTAACCGAGTATCGTATTTATTTCCATAGGGAAGCTACTATGGCAGAACTAACACTAGGACTGCTATGAACAACTGGTGATTCTAGCAGGGTTGATCGAAATGTGTGAATGGGGGTTGGTTTCTTACTACTACTAAAAAGAAAGAAAGACTAACTACTACTAACCTAAATCGGCGGGGTCTGGCCGATGAACAGATTAATGTTTTCCTACACACTTACGATCACAACTAACTTAGCAATAAAGGTTCTATCTAGTTCTTCGAACCGTACACACCCTCTGGACTATTTACCTCAGACGTGCAAACGAGGTTTATGATTTAAGAACTAACCCAACTACGTGGTGGAATTCAAGGCTCCCAGGGCTGTCACCACCTGTTTGCTACCACAACTATCCGGGGGACTAGCCACAAACTAAGGTATAACTAGTCTAAGCACCGCGCTTACACTAATATATACTACTCTAATCTTGCGTCCAAAACTAGAGCACTGATTACTCAGCGAAGAACCCAAACTTGATATAAACTAAATACTAAGCTATCTATGATCGAAAGCACTCAACAAGAACAATAAGTAAAGAACTTAAAGTAAATGCTGAAAGTAGAAGAACACTAAGATAAATGAAGGAAGACTTGGAATTATACCAGAGTATTGGAAGATCCTCTATTACAACTCCAGCTCTTCTCTTCTTCACTCTCGCTCTCACTCTAAGTCTCTCAACTAGAGTGTTCCTTCACCAGAGCTTCGCTTACAAGAGAGTGGGACTAATGAGGTGAGGTCTCAGTACAAATGAGCTAGGGGGGTCCTATTTATAGCCTATGGACCTAGGGTTAGGTCAGGGGGGTAAGTGAGGTGGTGGAAGCCAGCCCTAAGTGGCGGGCGCCACCCCCCTGGCCCTTGGATCCACTGCCTCTTCACCAACGGTATGCAGGAGGTCCTCCAAGTTGGTTAGGGTTCGGTTAGGGTTGTCCAATAACCGTCACATGGGCAATTAGGCCTTGATCCATGTGACACTGCTTTTTAGCCCTTGGATGAACCGACTTAGGTGAGCAACGGCTGCAAATGAGCGTGGAGTGCTTCCCCTGGATCAGTGACGTGGCAGGGGGGAGTTTGGGCTTCTCCCCCTGGCGGCCGCCAGCTAGGGGTGGCGGGCGCCACCCCTCCTTGGCCCAAAGTGAGCCCAGGCAAGTGGGCTTGCTTCCTGGTGGGTCCATTTGGTCATTTTGCTCAAAAACCCTGCAATTTCCTACATTCAAATAAAACTCAAGGACAAGTGGAAATCGTTAGTTTATAAAAGGTTTTTGGTTGATTTTAGGCCCTTGTGTTGCATTATATGACCTTGTTGATGCTAAGAATATGACACTTAGTGAGCGTCAACATCTAGTCTGCTGTATTTCAGTCCATTCGGCGACAAAATCAGCTAGGGCCTGAGACTTGATAGCTTTCCTCGGAGTGAACTTGATGTTGAGTGCCCCTAATTCAACTGCCCACTTGGAAATCCTTCCAGTAGCATCACGGTTGTGAAGGATTTCTCCTAAAGGAAAATCCGTGACTATCGTGATCTCATGAGCTTCGAAGTAGTGCCGCAACTTTCTTGAGGATATGAGTAAAGCATAGAGCAGTTTTTGTACTTGCGGGTACCTGACCTTCGAGTCAGATAGTACCTCGCTGATGTAATAAACTGGTCGTTGGGGGTGTAGATGTGCTTGTCGTCTTTGCGCTCCACCACGATTGCTGTGCTGACAACGTGTGTGGTAGCTGCGATATACAGCATCATCAGTTCCCTGGGCTCCGGCGGCGTCAGTATGGGTGAATTGATAAGGTAGCCTTTGAGTTGTTCAAAAGCTCTGTCCGCTTCATCCGTCCACTGAAATTTGTTGCCGGCTTTAAGCAATTTGAAGAAAGGCAGTCCCTTTTCTCCGAGCCGTGAGATAAATCGATTTAACGCAGCCATGCACCCGGTGAGTTTCTGAACGTCTCGGACAGAGGTGGGCGGCTTCATGTTGATGATAGCTGTGATCTGCTTTTGACTAGCCTCGATGCCTCGATGACTAACGAGGAATCTGAGTAACTGTCCTGAGGGTACCCCGAAGACGCATTTGGTTGGATTGAGTCTCCATTGATACGCACGTAATCGGTTGAAGGTTTCCTCTAGGTCTGATATCAGGGTAGTCGAATCCTTTGTTTTTATGACTACATCATCAACATAAGCTTCTGCATTGCGGCCAATCTGATCACCCAGGCAATCTTGGATGGTGCGTTGATTAGTAGCCCCTGGGTTCTTTAGTCCAAAGGACATAGTTTTGTAATAGTATGCTCCAAAAGGAGTAATGAACGATGTCTTGGGTTGGTCTTCTTCTTTGAGGGCAATCTGATGGCACCCGGAGTAGCAATCCAGAAAAGAGAGTAAGGCGGAGCCTGCGGTGGCATCAACTATTTGGTCTATCCTTGGTAATCCGAAAGGATCCTTTGGACAATGCCTGTTGAGGTCTGTGTAGTCGACACACATGCGCCACTCAGCAGAGTTCTTCTTCTTGACTAGCACTGGGTTAGCTAACCACTCGGGGTGGAGGATTTCTCTGATGAATCCGGCCGCGAGTAGCTTGGCTATTTCCTTCTTGATTGCTTCTTTCTTCTCTGGTGAAAATCGTCGTAATCTTTGCTTGATAGGTCTAGAGCCTTCCTTTAACTCCAATTTGTGCTCAGCCAAGTTCCTTGGGACCCCATGCATGTCTGCTGGTTTCCAAGCAAATATGTCTTTGTTTGCTCTAAGGAACTTGGTGAGCGTGAGTTCCTATTCTTCAGATAGGTGAGCACCGATGACCGCTGTCTTGGAGGGATCGCCAGTTTCCAGATCAATAGTCTTTGTGGATACCTCTGCTGATGGTTGGATAGTACCCGCCTTTTTGGTTGGGATTTCCGAATCTCGAGGCTGAGTATTATGCACCATCTGAGCGAGTTCTTGAACTTCCAGGGCGAGTTGAGCTTTTTCGGCGATTTGGACAGCCTCTGTGTCGCAATCAAATGACCGCTTCAAGTCGCCTCTGAAGGTTAAGATTCCTTTAGGACCCGGCATCTTCAATAAGAGGTACGGGTAGTGGGGTACTGCCATAAACTTGGCAATAGCAGGCCGCCCGAATATGGCGTGATACGATGATTCAAAGTCGGCTACCTCAAAACCGATGTACTCCATTCTATAATTGATCAAAGTTCTAAAAGTGACGGGTAGTATAATCCTTCCGAGTGGTACAACCGCTTTTCCGGGTACTATGCCGTAGAAAGGAGCGGTTGATGGTGTGAGCTGGGTTGCGAGATCTAGATTCATCTTTCGTAGGGTGCTTGCAAAGATAACATTGAGTCCTGCTCCGCCATCGATGAGTACCCTACCAAGTGTATATCCAGCGACCGTGGGGTCCAAAACTAGTGGGTAATCGCCTGCATTGGAAACACTGGTCCATTGATCTGCTCTGGAGAAATTAATCGGATGTTCGGACCAGTCGAGGTATTTGGGTGTCGCTGGTTCGGTGGACATGATCTCTCACAGGGAAAGCTTCTGAAGCCTCTTGTTGTCGCTGGTAGTTACTCCCCCAAAGATGACATTAATAGTTCCTTTGGGGTGTTGGAAGCCACCGGCGTCTTGTTGAGGATCCTCAGCTGTCTTCTTGCCTTTGTCTTTCTTGTTCTTGTTGAAGTCGGAGTTCAAGCCTCACTCCTTGAGCTGTCGGCAGTGCCTTGCTTGATGTCCACCATTCGGATGGAAGGGGCAGAGTCCGTCGAGTAAGTCATCAAAGGTGAATGGCTTGTTTCTCTTCTTCTGAGGCTCCATGGCAGCAACAGTATTATCTCCTGCCCTTTTCCGGGTATTTTGCTGTGGTGCCTGGTTGCCTCTCAGGTTGTTTCCTTGATCACCTTGCGTGTTTCTATCGGGGAAGCGTTCCTGTGTGTGTTCCTCTATCGCCATCATGGAGTTTACAGCCCGATGGAACTCGTCAGCGGTGGTCGGGTCCTGCTTGATGAAATCTTTGTAATTGTACCTTTCGCAAATGCCATTGCCAAAGAGGTCAATTACTTCTCTGTCTGTGATGTCGGATACTGTAGAGCGGATTTCTGAGAATCGCCTATAGTACTCCCGCATTGATTCATTTTTCTGTTGCTTGCAGGTTCTGAGCTTAGTCCGGGGGTCTGATCTCTCTAGGACACCAGCAAAGTTTTCAATGAAGATACGATGTAGTTGTTCCCAGGAGTCGATGGACTCGGGTTTAAGCCTATCGAACCAAGCAAGCGGCATTGTCTCTAGAGCCATTGGGAGGTAGAGTGCTTTGACGTCGTTGCTTCCACCAGCTAGCTCGACTGCTTGAGCATACAGCCTGAGCCACCGTTTAGGTTCTGTCTTCCCGTCATACTTGGAGTAGTTCCCGAGTTTGAATTTTCGCGGGAACGAGACTGCTCGAAGCCTTTGGGAAAAGCAGGGGAAGCGATCAACTGCGTCGGATGCTGCAACTGTGACTCCTCTGTATGAAGATTCGGCTCCTCCCTCAACTTGATCGGGTACTCGGTGGCCCAGACGGCTCCTTGCTGGGATACGATCGAGTCGTTCTTGAACCGGCCGCCTCTAGCTTGGGTGAGATGAAGCTTGCTCGTCAGCTAGGGATTCAAGATTCCACCCTCGAAGTTGGAGTGCGGTAGTCTGAAGCATGACCAGTCGTCGTTCTTCATCAGGGGTGCGGTTGGTCTTGGCTCCCATCTCTGTAGCTGGAGCTAGTATGTTTTGATAGGGAGTCTGGAAGACTTTATGGCCGGCGACCCTCATGAACTCGGGTTCAAGATTGCGAGAACAATCAGGGCGCCGTCTGTTAAGATCATCCTGGGAGTGATTCTCTTCAGTGCGGGCTTGACGCTCAGCCTCTGCTTCCAAACGCCTTCGGGTGTTGAACTCTTGTAGTCATGCATTGTAGCGATCTACAGCTTCGTTGCGGTGAGTTGCTCGCCTTCTGCGGGCTTCCTTAGCTTGATTCCTTCGGATTCTTTCAGCCTTCAAGGACTCGGTTTCCCCGGGTCCTTCCGGATCATTATCTGAAATCATACTCAGAGTTTCATCGTCTTGAAAGACATCTGGTGGGGTTGGTGGTCGTAGAGATGACTGATGCCCCGCCATGAAGACTTCACGAGTGTAGCTCTGGTTTGATGATCCCGGTGTTACTAATTCCAAAGTAGAAGTGCTGGAGATTAGTTCCGTTGTGGAGTCGTGTTCCTCAAAAGGGAGCTGATGTCCGTGCTGGTATAGAAGTTGCTGGTCAATTGTGCCAACCAGTCTAGCCGGGGCAGGCTGAATTGGCCAATGGACAATGTTACCCTCCTTGGTAGAGCTGAAAACGAGTCCTTGCTGAGCTCCCATCAAAGGTATCTGCTGATACTCTTTGAATCTTGCACTGATCAGGTTCTGGAAGTTTTAAGCAGGGTTCCGCAGCCTAAAGGTGATGCCATAGCTGGTGTCCGGGTCCTTTGCTTCAGACTTTGAGTTGGAGGCGGAGTCGGGCGCTTCTGCATGGTCCCCAGGGTTCTGCGGGTCTTGGATTGCTAGATTTGCTAGGCTCTGGGCGAGATCCTCTGTCTTTGGCATGGCTTGCAGCTTCGATTCAGTGCCAAGCTGCCTATGCAGCTTTCCTTGATCATCTGCGATGCAAGTCCATGAGCCAAAAACGAAAATTGACCTTGCCGAGAACATGTTGTCGTGGTTCACCGGGCTCTTGGTCGTCGAATCGCCAAAGGCCCCTACCTGGCGCGCCAGCTGTCGGTGTTTGTTGACCGGCAACTCATCTTGAGTAATCTCAGACGATTTGTTCGGTGGGGATCGATGTTCGTAGGACTCAGCGAGTACACAGGGACAGCGATTTATACTGGTTCAGGCCGCTAAATAGCGTAATACCTTACGTCCAGTGCGGCGTGTGCCTTGTGTATTGTTATGATTCAAAGTTCAATTCTTTGGGGCCTGCGCCCAGCTCCCCTTATATATCCGGGTGAGCCTTAGCACAGACCGAGTCCTAACCGGTTACATCAAAGGAGTCCTATTCTAATTACAAGACTTCCTTTTACAACTCGGCTAAGTTACAAACGAGTGTCCTAAACCAAGTATACTTCTTAACGAGTCTTCGGATCTCCCGTGCCGTCCAGGGTTAGTCGGAGTAATCATCAACTGATGACATCTCTGACATCCTGGTCCGTCAGCCACGCTCAGCGACGTCGACGACTCGGATGATGACTCCTCTTCTTCAAGCGACGACGAGTCCGAGAAGAAGAAGAAGATCGAGGACAAGCTGAATGGCCTCTGCTTCTTCGCCGACAACGAAGGTTTTTGCACCATGGCCCTCGGCAAGGAGGTCGACAGCAAGCTGGAGGAGATCCCTCAGAACGACGACGACGATGACGACACCTCCCAGGTATCTCAGACCCCTGACGAGCTTTCTGCTGAGGTCGAGAAACTTACTGCCGCCCTTCTTAGTCAAGACAAG
This sequence comes from Coix lacryma-jobi var. lacryma-jobi, assembly GCA_009763385.1. Lineage (NCBI taxonomy): Eukaryota > Viridiplantae > Streptophyta > Magnoliopsida > Poales > Poaceae > Coix > Coix lacryma-jobi. The sequence continues at coordinate 66,718,529 of CM019828.1, forward strand.
CTGCTTAGGCATGCTGCTAGAGAACGGTAGGAGTTTAGGCAGAAGTGGGAGGATACGGTGAAGGAACTTGAGTCTGTCAAGTCCACCGTTGTCGTGACTGATGAGGATGAGTGTGAGATGTGCTCCAAGCACATGACTGACCTTCTCACTTTGAGGGGGAAGTATGTTTCTTTGGTTGGAGAGGTGGATGAGCTTAAAGCTAGATCCTCAGTGCTTGGTGCATGCAAGTCCTATGCAGTCTTGCAATCCGAGTTGGCAGAGAAGAATGCCAAGATTGTGTCTCTTGAGAAGGCCAGCTCGGGTAGCACTTGTGTGTCTAGGTGCGCTTTGTGTGAGGGTTTGGAGATGGAGATCGTGAATGTGAAGCATGACAAGATGCAAACCGAGGAGGAAAACGCATACCTTCAGACCATCTTGTCATGGGTGTCTTGTGGTGAGCCGCAGCTTGGGATGATGATTGCCCAATTCAAACGTGCTGCTGGGGGTCCTGGTGTAGGCTTTGCTTCGGGTGCTGAGTGTGCGTCATCTTTTGGGAAGATTGGAGAGTCGAGTGATCTTAACCCGAGTGAGAAGCCCAACTCCACCACTACTCCCAAACTGACCAAGATTCCACCCAAAGAGCCTCTCAAGCCTAACACTGAGGATGGGGTGTTTGTTGAACCTCCGAGAGCTCCACCCAAGAAACAGACATGGGCTCCAAAACCAAACCACCTCAAGAACAAGCTAGACACCATGCCACCTATCCAAGAGGAGCTCATGCCACAGAAAGGCAAAGTGATCCACACCCACTACCGTGAGTACCAACAACCCCCTATGAGAGCGGTGAGGTACCATTGTGAGCACTGTGGGAGAGATGGACACTTGAGGGAGTTTTGCTTTCGGCGCAAGAGAAAGGAGCGCCGTGCAAAGGAGATGAACAACACGGACATGTACCATCCTTTCCATGATGTACATGTGTCGAACGTTCAGAGGCGTGCTGCCAGGCCTAGAGGTCCAATGCCTCAAGGTCCTAGGCCTAGGCCGCGAGGAGGACGTGCCCGGCGGGAGCTTGCAGTTGTGGGCTATGGACCCTGTGGCGGTGGCTTTGTAGTTGAGCATTACCCCCCACCGCATTTTGAGTATCGCGATGGACGCTCTTCCCTTAGCAGACCACGTTTTCCTATACGTGGTGATCGCTTTCCCCGTAGGCGTGCTAGGAATGGTTTTGCTACTAACCTTTCTTTTGAGCAGCCGGCCCAACACTGGTATAATTCCCATTTTACTCACCCCAGTGTTGGACCGTATGCTCACCCTATGTCTTTTTATTGATGCAGGTAAAACGATTGGAGAACGTTTGGTTGGTGGATTCCGGGTGCTCAAGGCATATGACCGGAAACGGCAAGTGGTTCTCCAGTCTTAGTCCAGTTGCCGGAAAGGAGTTTATCACCTTCGGCGACAATAGCAAAGGTAAAGTGTTGTCTCATGGGTCGGTGCGGGTTAGTGAGCACATTGTGTTGCGTGATGTTGCTCTTGTTTCTAACTTGCATTTTAACCTTCTTTCTGTTTCGCAACTTTTCAATGATGACTATGATTCATTTTAAGCCGAATCTCAGTTGTATTTTAGACCCTCAGGGCAATCCTGTATGTCTGATTTCGCCCTTTGGAAAAGTCTTTCGTGCGAATTTCTCGGAGTCGTTTGGGATTTCTCGTTGTCTTTTGGCTGGACCTTCCACCTCTGATCTTTGGAAGTGGCATAGGAGACTCGGTCACCTGAGCTTCGAATTGCTTGCAAGGCTTAGTTCACTTGGCCAAATCCGAGGATTGCCCAAGTTGTCCATGTAGAAGGATCTTGTTTGCCATTCTTGTAGACATGGGAAGATGGTTGCCGCTCCCCACCATCCAGTGACTCAGGTCATGACTAAGCGCCCTGGAGAGCTTTTACACATGGACCTTATTGGTCCGGCTCGGGTGAGCTCAGTTGGGGGGAAGTGGTACGTGCTTGTTGTTCTTGACGATTTTTTGAGATATTCGTGGGTCTTCTTTTTGACTGAGAAGACTGAGACTTTCTCTTTTGCTCGCAATCTGATTTTGCGTCTTCAGAATGAGTTCCCTATGAACTCAATGCGAGCTATTCGGAGTGATAATGTTTCCGAGTTTAAGAATTCAGATTTTGAGAAGTTTTGTAACTCTTTGGGTTTGGAGCATTAGTTTTCTTCCCCCTACAAACCGCCACAAAATGGTGTTGTAGAGAGGAAGAATCGGACCCTTGTTGAGATGGCTAGAACGATGCTCGATGAGCATAGGACTCCTAGGCGATATTGGGTCGAAGCTATCAACACTGCATGCTATATTTCCAATCGCATTTGTCTCCGAGCTTTCTTGAAAAAGACTTCTTATGAGTTGCATTTTGGAAGACAACCCAAAGTGAGTTATTTTAGAGTTTTTGGTTGCCATTGTTTTATACTCAAGAAAGGCAACCTGGACAAATTTGAGTCTCGCTCTTCTGATGGTGTATTTTTGGGTTATGGCACTCATACTCATGCATATCGTGTACTTAACCTTGACACTAACCGAGTCATGGAGACATCCAATGTCACCTTCGACGAGACCATGGTTTGTCCTTCTTCTAGATTTGAGCGTGCAGGTGATCATGAGGTTGGCGAGCCTCTTTTTGATGACGAGGAAGAGGGTGCTGAAGGGATGGATGATCCAGCACCACCTCCACCTCCTGTGCCGCAAGCATCGGCTTCTACTACGACGACTCACGGCCCCAACCCCTCTTCGTCGACTACTTGGGGGCCGTGGGATCCGCCACCTCGAGCGGTACCTTTTGTACCCGAGGAGACACCAGCTGTTGTTGAGGGGAAGGTTTCTTCAGCTCGGGAGGCGCCACGACTCATTCAGCGCCAACACCCGCCTCAACAGATGATCGACAGCATCGACGAACGTGTGTTGACGATAATTATAGCATAAAAATACATATCAAAATATCGTCAACAGGCTCGAAAATAGAGAAGAATGACATGACACAGACATATTTTATCAATAAAAGGTTCCACTTGTACTCTTAGTATTTGATTTGCAGGTATAACAGAATAAGAAGGAAATGGACACCTGGACCCACCCAAGGTGGGGTCGGCCGACCCCACCATGGGAGCTCCTCGGGCTTGGTGATGTGGCACTATCCAAGTGAAGCTTCACCAAGCTACTTTCCACCATCAGATCAGAAATGTGTTTGCATTCAACGGTGAAAGATGAGAAGCACATGGATCCATGGGCCCACACAAGAAAGCAAATGCAACCAACGTATGACACCATGCTCCATGACATGTGGGGACATCAGGGGACACAAGTTGGTGGGCCAGCCCTGTCATAGGGGGTCGGCCGACCCCCCCTGGTGGGCCCTGGCTACACTATTCAGCCTGATGACATCAGCACCTTCTAGAAGCAAAGTGGTGGGCCCACCTGTCATTGGCTGGGGTCGGCCGACCCTAGGGTGAACCCCATCCAAAGTCGGTTGGTTGCACATGTTTCACACGTGAAGAAATCAAGGCCATCCATCCATGGCGGTTACAATGACGGTGCAACCAAGGGATAAGAGATGGGGAGCACGCGGATCGATGACGTGCCGCGGAGTAGCCCCTACTCCACCTTCCCCTATAAATAGAGGCTTCATCCACCCTCTCAACACATGGTTCATTAGAGGATTCACTTCATATGAGATACAAGTGTTAGCCTTCTAGTTGTAGTCTAGTGTGGGAGTTAGAGTGAGTCGAGCAAGCTCGGGGTCTCCGGAGTCGTCTTCTGGGAGTCTGGTATTGCTCTTGTATCTTTCTCTTTCCAGAATTATTTATTATATATATTCTTCTTCTGCATTTCAAAGTGTTATCCTTTGTGCAATATTATTCTTGCAATAGTATTGTAGTGCTCTAGTTAGTCTTGTAGTAGTTACGTACTAGATTGTGATCCTTACACAAACATCTTGGTTGTTTATCATCGCCCGTAAAACGGTGCTTTAGTTAATCGTATATTAGCTAGAGTAATAAGGATGAGCATAAGCGTGGTGCTTAGGCTAAGACTTATCTTTTGTTGCCGCTGGCTTGCACGGACAGTAGGGGCGCATGGGCAAAAGATGACAGATTTTGCCTGGCTACCTAGATCCCCTCACGTGAACTCAGGCTAGTTTTTAAAAGGTAAGGCGTCCATAAGCCAAATATCCGCTTGAGTAGTGGGTTAGGTGAAAAACCTTCTATCGCACTATTCTCTCGTTTATCCCTGGCAACCAAGTTGAAGGTAATCAATCCTAGTTGTATCTACTATTTGATTAATTAGAACACGGGAGTGGATTAAGAATTTCACAGGAACCTTTCTCACTCGTTGTCCTCCCACCTAGCTATACTACACTAGTTATCTTTAATTATCTCAATTAATTATCCTGAATCATCACCTTCCTTTTACCCTTCGTTTATCACCTCTACATTAGTTGTAGCTAATCTAAGATAGGATCCCTTTTCTTGTTAGTCTTTCTAGTCATCGCTTCCTTTGGGATAAAATAAATACGATACCTTGGAATACTCCCGGGTGAAGTGCTACATCGGTAATTTCTGTGCGCTTGCGGAATTATCCAATAGTCATTAGTTTTACCAGCAAGCATTTCTGGCACCGTTGCCGGGGATAGATTAAAACTCTATTCTTAGTAGCCACGCTAAGAAGTGTCAACAAGCATTTCTGGCGCCATTGCCGGGGAAGCATAGCCTAGAAATTTTTAATAAGAATGAATCCGGAAATCTATCTTTAGTTTAGTATCAATTAGTTGTAGGGGGTTTACCCCTCTGCCTTTGCTTCTCTATATTGTGAAGCAAGGTAGTGTATGAGCGAGTACCAATTCAAGGCAACCACATTAGAAAATCCTGAGATATCCCGAAGGAGAATTAGACGTCGTCTAGTGTCCCATCGGAGATTCAGCTCACACTTGGATTCACTCAAGGAAGGAGGCTCAGCACCATTCTTCAAGCAGCCAATGGCTAACCCCTCAGTCTCTGACTTCTCATCTCCCTCAGTCACCTAAATAACTTTAGGACCGAGAGTAGAAGTAGAAGAAGTAGACTTTGAGCTTAAGACATCACTAATCTCTATGGTGCAAGCTAGTACATTTAGTGGAAAGCCACATGAGGATGCAAATGCACATCTCCAGCACTTTCTAGAGGTGTGTGGCACCATTGCCATCAAAGGGGTCACAGCTGACGCCATCCGTCTTCGATTATTCCCATTCTCTTTGATTGGGAAAGTGAAGCAATGGTTTTACGCTCAACCCGATGATGTTAACACCCGGAGAAGGTGTGCCAATGCATTTCTCACGAAATTCTTCCCAATGGGCAAGACATCTGCTCTACGGGCCAAGATTTCGAGCTTCCAACACCAGGCAGACGAGACTATTCCCGAAGCATGGGAACGTCTTCAGGAGTACATCCGAGAATGTCCACATCATGGAATCAAGGAATGGCTCCTGATTCAAGGTTTCTATCTTGGGCTAACTCCAGTAGCCCGTAGTCACCTTGATGTCGCTGCAAGAGGATCGTTCACCTCCCTGAATATCACTCAAGCCAAGAATCTCATTGAGAACATAGTGACAAATCAAGGGTGGAGTGGAGAACGTCCTCAACCTAAGAAGAGAGGCATGAACACCATTGAAGAAGTGAATGTCATCTCCCACAAGATGGAGCTCTTGATGAAGAAATTGGACGAACGAGCCAAGTTCAAGAAAGATCGAGAGGCCATCCAACACTACGCCTCAGCACATGCATACAAATCAAATCAAGAGAGCGAGGTGAAAAATGTAAGCCATGAAGTTGTGTATGCCACCAACAATGGGCAACCTCAACAAGGAGGAACGACTTCGCGCTTCAAAGGCCAAGGTAACCCCAATTGGCCTTCACTTAAAGATCTTGTCATAAAGCAAGCTAAAATCAATGAAGAAATGAATAAAAGATTGCTAGCTAATGACAAGGTTCTTGAGTCTTTAACTTCTAAAACTGATTCTCTTGCTTCTTCTGTCAAAGATCAATTGCACTTTAATAAAATATTAGAGTCTCAATTAACACAAATAGCTGCTACTATTCCATCTTCTGTAAATTCTTGCAACACCTTAAATGCGGTGACCACGAGAGGGGGTAAGACCACTCGTGATCCACCAAATCCCAATATAACAACAAGGAGGAGTACGAGAAAAGACAAGGAAGATGAGGCACAAGAAGAAGAAGAGGAACAACCATCCAATGAAGATGACACCAAGTTCCATGGAAAGACGGCTCCACACGAGTTCTACGACACCAGTAGATTGCTGCCCTTTCCAAGGACGAGGAAACAAACAACCGACGAACAATTCGGCAAATTCATCGAGGTAATTCATCAGTTGTATGTCAATATTCCATTACTTGATGCAATGCAGGTTCCAACCTATGCCAAGTACCTAAGAGACATTCTGAACAACAAGCGTCCGCTGCCTACAACTGAGGTAATTAAACTAACTGAAGAATGCAGCGCGGCTATATTAAACCAAGTGCTGAAAAAGAAGAAGGATCCTGGGTGTCCCACCATTGAATGCTCCATTGGAACACAGCATTTCGAGCATGCACTGTGCGACTTGGGAGCAAGCGTCAGTGTCATGCCAAAGGTATTTTTGATAAACTAAGCCATGCTGTTTTGTCCCCTACATCAATATATTTGCAGTTAGCGGATCAATCAATTCGCCATCCGGCGGGGATAGCTGAGAATATTCCCGTCAAGATACGTGAATTCTTCATCCCCGTGGATTTCGTGGTACTGGACATGGAGGTAGACAAGAAGAATTCACTTATCCTTGGAAGACCATTTCTCAGCACCGCCAATGCACATATTGATGTTGGAGCCGGAGAAATTCAGTTCAATATTAATGGGACCCAAGAGAAATTCAACTTCAAACCCAAGCTTGCACAATGCTCACTAATCATGGCTGTTGGTAATTCTCAGCTTCACTAAAGATAGAGCTAGGCAACTATCCCCGGTAACGGCCCAGGAATGCTAGTTGGCACTTGCTAACGTTGTTACTAGGAGTAGACTATGGAGTCTAACCCCGGCAACGGCGTCAGAAATGCTTGAAGCAAGATCGGTCACTATACCTAAAGGAGTGGAGCTAAAGTAGCTATCTACTAATGCCAAGCGGGGTTGTCAATCCCGACACTAGTAGGAGCTAGCTAAAGAGATTGCAATCTACCAGGAGTTGATTCTGCAAGCGCACAGAACTATCGTAGTAGCACTTCGCCTGGGAGTACAAGGTGTCGATTTATTTGATCCCAAGGGAAGGCTAGGGTGGTGTATGAGTTGAGTCAAGGAGGGGATGAGAGTCGAAGAAAAGAGAAAAGGGAAAAGGGGAGAAGAGAGGAAATGAAAGGCTAGAAAGAATATATGGGTGGATAGGTAAGGATGAAATGGATGGCTAAGGTAAGGTGGATGGATAGGTTGATAAAGGGGTAACTAAAGATAGCTAACTACTAACTACTAACTACTCCTAGATAACCATGAGGCAAGATAACTACGAAGCAAGATAGTTACGAAGCAAGGCAGGCAAAAGACAATAAAGAAACTAAGTTGAGTAAAGTTTTATTCCTATCTTGTCAAGTATCGAGGTGTACTAGCCTTTACCACTTACTTAGGTTGAACGCTAGCACAACGAACCTTATTGTTAAACTGGGCCAACTACGTGGTGGAATTGAAGGTGCACAGGGCTGTCACCACCTGCTTCTACCACAGCTATCCGGGGGTCCAGCCGTATCTGAAGGTAAGTCTATAACTAAGCACCACGCTTAACTATATTCTAACTATCTCTATCCTAGCTTTGAATTGAGACACCCTTGCGGACGTCAGAGCAAATACTTGACTTAATAAGATAAACACTAAACTAACTAAGCAAACTATTGGCAAAGATCAAACACTAAGCTCACTAGAGATTAACTACTATGGCTAAGTGAATTGAACTGTAGGATAGCTAGGTCACACTCAAGGTACTTGATAAAGTAATACTGAAAGTAATGCTGAAAGTAATTGTTAATGTAATACTGAGATAAAGATAAATGTACCTGAGATACAAGAGAGCAAACCAGACCAGAGACGCTGGGAAATCAACCGACCTCTGATGCCAGTCGCTCGCACCCGCTTCTCTCTTAGCAAGATCTACGCTAATTCTGCCAAGGACTTAGGCTAAGCTGTGCTAAACTAAGAGCCGCGCTGTAGCGAGGGCACTAGAGCTATACTCTCTCTACTAGCTAACCTACTTGCCTAAGCTCTCTGAGCTTCTAACTTGACCCTCACTTGCTTCTATTGCTTGTGTGTTGCTTGATGTGGGAAATTGGTACAAATGAAGTAGTGTCACCAGGGGGTATTTATAGCCCAAATGAGTGAGGGGGGTACTTATAGGGGGCAGCTAGCCGACCTAGGGCTAACCCTAGTGGCGGGCGCCAGCCCTAGGTGGCGGCCGCCACCTCCCTCATCGTTGGATGCACCGCCTTGGCTTCAACGGCATCCAGGTGGTTGTCCAAGGCGGTTTGGAGGTCGGTTGCATGTCCTAGCAACCGCCATTCAGCCTTGATCCACGCCACTTCATCCTGAGCCATCCGATGCCACTGACCTAGTGACCAAGGGCCAAGATTTGGCCTTGGGGAGGTCACACGGATCGGTGACGTGGCAGGGAGTGAAGCTTGGGCCAACCCAAGTGGCGGGCGCCACGTAGAGGTGGCGGGCGCCACCTAGAGGTGGCGGGCGCCACCTAGGTGTGGCGGGCGCCACCCCCCTTAGGCCCATTTGGGCCCTGCTGAGTGGGCTTGTCCTCTGGTGGGTCCATATGTCCAAATTTGGTTCGAATCCTGCATTCAAATAAAATTCTATGGATATGTGGAATTTGGTTAGTTTGAAACCTATTTGACTACATTTCATGCCTTTTTGGTGGACTTTAGGGTCAAATGTTGATGGTAAAACAGGTGTTTAAGGACCATCAACAATGGTCGTGGACGTGGAGGTAGTCAGTCTCATGTATAGTATAAAGAAGAAGACTAATCCAAAACCACGAGCAAAAAGCAAGCGAATATGGAAGAAAAAGGTGACACAACCGGCAATACTTCCGAAGAAAATTCCTGCCCCGGCCCAAGGACTTGCTACAGGAACCTGAGGAAATCACTCTTCCATCAAGGTAAGTACACTAACACTTAATTTAACTTTCATTTACTCTATTTTTTTCATTAATTTCTCACTACCTTTTTTCTGTCGACTTTAGTCAAAATATAAAACTAACTTAATCATCTAGTTTAACACCTCTGAAACTTGGACACCAGGTGAGCCCAAGGGGGGGGGGGTCGCCCGACCCCACCCTGGTGACCATCACCTACCAACTTTTGTCTATGTTAAATCTATGCCATGCCATGATATGCTCCTTTCATTACATACACTATCACATAGCATGTCACTTTACTTAGCCTATTTGATCATTCAAATGAACCTAGCATGGCAACCTCTCAACTTCTTTTAGTATTTTCCCAAAGCATACACATGTCTTAGTGCACCTAGATTATCGATAACATCTCACAGGGTGTATGGTGGGGTCGGCCGACCCGACCCAGGTGCTTGTCACCTACCAACTTGCATGTCATGAGATGCCCCCCATGCAACATTTGTTACATCCACGACAACACTTAAGAAATTGCATGATAATCTACATTGCTCTAATTGAACATGTAAATAAAGCTAGTATGCTAATCTTTCAAAATATTTTCAGTCACTCTGTGTGCACTTTCATATTCTAGTACTAGTATACTCTGCTCAGAACAATTTAAGTGGGGATGATGGGGTCGGCCGACCCCATAGTAGGCCCCACCTCATCTCACCTTCTCGCATGAGCCATCTAGATAGAGATGCAAGAATCAACAGACATATACTTGTCGACTTGGATTCTAGGACCTAGAATAATGATCTCTCTCTCATCTCTTGCTTAAATAAACTTGATGAGAGGAGTGCACATACTCAATCATTCATGAGTAACCTGAGGAAGTTGGTAAGTCCCTCTTCCTAAATTCACTCATGCAACCCTTAATTCTATCACTCCTTGCCAACCTTGGTTAAGACATTTGCTTAACTCCTTAAGCAAACCACCATTTGGACAATGCACCCCGTGAGCACACCATGCACATCATGCCAACTAGCCAAGGTCATGTCTTGCTCCCTCCTTTTGTTCTTTCTTCCACCCATCACTCACTTCAAGAAAGAAGAGCAAGCATCCAAGGAGACATTTTCTTTTGCAAAGATGCTAGGCAAGGATTGACACCCACTAACTCAAGCTTGGCACATGCAAATGGGGGGAGTACCCCGGGGTCGCCCGACCCTATGTCTTGCACCTGCAACTCTCTCTCCTCCCTCCTTTTTATTCACACACTCCTTCCTGTGTTGCTTCACCAGAGCCACCAGCAGAAAATTTCGACACTCTCGTTCGTTGTTTCGGTGATCAACACTCAACGAAATCAAGAGAGGTAATTGGCGGGTAAGAAGGGTTATCACTTACCACTAACCTCTCTTGCTCGATTAGTGTTTGTCGTTTTACCAGGCATGAAGAACCCACTCAAGTCCGCTGCGAAGAAAATGCGTGCAGCTCTCAGCAAGAGCTCATCATCAAGACCCTCTCAAACCACCAGCTCCAGTGGGCAGTCGGTATATGACACAGAGGACTCGCATCAACAACCCGACGAAGAGGCGCAGCCCCTGAGGATTCAAGACCCAGGAACTAGGTTATGGCTAACCGCTCAAGAATTAGCCACTCTCAACTCCATCCGCAACCGCAACTTCGAGCACACCAAGGTATTTGATCCCGATCTCCTCTACTGCACAGGTATGGATGAGGAGTTCTCCGATGTTTTTTCTGCAATAGGTTGGGGTGATTTCTGGGATTTTTCTCAATATCCGGGCAGCAAGCTTCTTACTCTAGAGTTCATGAGCACCGCGAAAATAACTCAAACTACCATCTATTTCCGGTTGTGCGGTAATGAATTTAATTTTAGCTGGGATCAATTTGCAACATGCCTGGGCTTTGTCAACTGTGCAACAAATATTGAGCTAGCCACGCCAGACTTTGACAAATTAGAGTTTTGGTATGATATAACTGGGGATAACATAATTGGGAAAGCACAACCACGCACAAGTCATATTTGTCACCCCACTTTAAGATTCATGCATAGGTGGATAGGCATCACCTTGTTTCCTAGAGATGACATAAGAATTGTTAGGGAGATTGATGCTAGGATTCTATATGCCATGGTTAATCAAATTCGAATAGCTCCGGTAAAAGCCATGGTACAACATTGGTTAAGTGCACCATCAAGGTTAGGATCTTTTGATTTCACATCCATAATCACAAAATTTTGTAGTCATGCAAACATTCTTGATGGGTTTAATGATTTCATAAGAACTCCTAGAACCATCTTAAGAAAGGAGCACTTCATCCAAGCACTTGTCATTGCGAGTGGTCCCAACAACACCATTGAATTCAAGTTCCGTAAATCGGAAACAAGACTTACTTTGCCATGTCCGGAACTAAAATTATATGGGGGCCAACCGCTAATCCCTAACATTCCTGGAGTGGGAGGTCGTCAAAGTTTTTCAGGACCATACACACGTGGGAAGTCTCAGGCAGCTCAACGCCAAGACTCTGATAATGATAGCGACTACGAGAGAGACGCCATGCACACTTCACAGCCCGAAAGTAGACACAGGTCTGGGGCACAGAGTGCCCGAGTTTCTATGTCTTCTTCGCAGGAAACCAGGTCCCGCAGCGAGCGTCATGACATGGAGCTGCTTAATAACCAGTTCGGCATGCTGTGCACCAGCCATGAAGCCATACACAACACTGCAGTCCAAACCAAGCAGCAGCTCATGAGTCTCCAGGAAGCTAGTGGCCAAAACTGGGCCAACCTTTATGCACACCACAATATCCCTGTACCACCATATATTCCCAGTATCCACCACAGCATCCACATCCATACCCGCCTCCGCAATATCCTCCAGAGTATCCTCCACAATACCCGCCATACTATCCACCATATCCACCCCAGTGAAAAACAAAAATCATAACAAAGAGACAAGCTTGGGGGAGATTCTCTCCCACACTAAGGTAAGTATTCTATCTTAGCATTTTTATTATTTCTTTTATCGTATCTTAATAATATAAATAAATAATAAGAAGATGCCAAAAAAATATTTCCCATGCTTATTTATGTTTTCTCATATGTCATGCATGTCTACTTTTCTTGGAAATGATGAACAGTTGCTCTGTTAATATTTCCTTAGTACCCAGTATACAGCTTGCTATTTTCTAAGTATGGATCACTTAGCTCACATAAGACCGCCATGAACTTGAACACTTTTGTGGGTATGCAAGTGCTAAAACTAAGTCTAAGTTGTTGTGAGATATGATATAGTGAGACAAGAGCTGCTATAATATTATTCTAAGCATGCATGATTACCGGAGAATTTATTCTTAAAATAATCAAAACCTTAATTGTTCCTCAATGGTGATAAATTCCTACCACAGCCTTATATATATGATGTAGTGAAAAACCTTCCACATAAGCTGCTTGCTTAGTGTTGAGTCTTGTTAAGTCTTGTTGATCCTTGTTAAGAGGTTTTTCATACTCCTAAGATCAAGATCACGTACACACACCATATATACATCCTTGCTGCTTCTACACTAGAAGTACGCACAAACATGTCATTTATTCATTACACAAAAATAGAGTGCTTCATGTTTTTAGTATATATCTCTCCAAGTATGAATCCATAAATGAGACACAAAAGGCTAGGGAAAATAAATATTTATGGACATATGAGAGTCCATGCAAAAAAAATGCTAGCCATGTCTCAACAAAAAAAAGAGAGATCTTATCAAATAGAGAAGCACTCTAGTCCACTACATATCACACACTTGCACATCTTGATCTGGGGGTATGCCACTTCTCTTCTTGGATCCAAGCATTAACTTGACAATACATGCTCAGTAAGTATGCTATTCTTTGTCACTCCTACCTTAAGCTCCATATAAACCTTTTTAGAAGTAAGATGAATTAGAGAAGGCAACACTTACCATATGCCTTGGTGAGGAATCATATACCCTTTGAGTGACATGAGAGAACCATATGAGGAACATTAAGATTTCTTTTGAAAATATTGCAAAAACCTCTGGTATGAAACTTGCAAAGAATGAAAAAGTAGTGCTCAAGTTTAACTGTTCTGTCTCTCAACTCCCCAAGACAAAGGAATGGCCATAAGCCCCACGAAAGACTAAGGTAACATGGGTGAGTTTTACCTAGCTAATTTTTCCATGCTTAAGATAAATATCTTGTTGAATACATGGTACTCTTGAAATATAAACATTGTAGCAACTCCTGATCCACCGAGACTAAGTTTGATTATTTGCTCGGGACGAGCAAAGGTTAAGCTTGGGGGATCTTGTTGACGATAATTATAGCATAAAAATACATATCAAAATATCGTCAACAGGCTCGAAAATAGAGAAGAATGACATGACATAGACATATTTTATCAATAAAAGGTTCCACTTGTACTCTTATTATTTGATTTGCAGGTATAACAGAATAAGAAGGAAATGGACACCTGGACCCACCCAAGGTGGGGTCGGCCGACCCCACCATGGGAGCTCCTCGGGCTTGGTGATGTGGCACTATCCAAGTGAAGCTTCACCAAGCTACTTTCCACCATCATATCAGAAATGTGTTTGCATTCAACGGTGAAAGATGAGAAGCACATGGATCCATGGGCCCACACAAGAAAGCAAATGCAACCAACGTATGACACCATGCTCCATGACATGTGGGGACATCAGGGGACACAAGTTGGTGGGCCAGCCCTGTCATAGGGGGGTCGGCCGACCCGCCCTGGTGGGCCCTGGCTACACTATTCAGCCTGATGACATCAGCACCTTCTAGAAGCAAAGTGGTGGGCCCACCTGTCATTGGCTGGGGTCGGCCGACCCCAGGGTGAACCCCATCCAATGTCGGCTGGTTGCACATGTTTCACACGTGAAGAAATCAAGGCCATCCATCCATGGCGGTTACAATGACGGTGCATCCAAGGGATGAGAGATGGGGAGCACGCGGATCGATGACGTGCCGCGGAGTAGCCCCTACTCCACCTTCCCCTATAAATAGAGGCTTCATCCACCCTCTCAACACTTGGTTCATTAGAGGATTCACTTCATATGAGATACAAGTGTTAGCCTTCTAGTTGTAGTCTAGTGTGGGAGTTAGAGTGAGTCGAGCAGGCTCGGGGTCTCCGGAGTCATCTTCTGGGAGTCTGGTATTGCTCTTGTATCTTTCTCTTTCCAGAATTATTTATTATATATATTCTTCTTCTGCATTTCAAAGTGTTATCCTTTGTGCAATATTATTCTTGCAATAGTATTGTAGTGCTCTAGTTAGTCTTGTAGTAGTTACGTACTAGATTGTGATCCTTACACAAACAACTTGGTTGTTTATCATCGCCCGTAAAACGGTGCTTTAGTTAATCATATATTAGCTAGAGTAATAAGGATTAGCATAAGCGTGGTGCTTAGGCTAAGACTTATCTTTGGTTGCCGCTGGCTTTCACGGACAGTAGGGGCGCATGGGCAAAAGGTGACAGATTTTGCATGGCTACCTAGATCCCCTCACGTGAACTCAGGCTAGTTTTTAAAAGGTAAGGCGTCCATAAGCCAAATATCCGCTTGAGTAGTGGGTTAGGTGAAAAACCTTCTATCGCACTATTCTCTCGTTTATCCCTGGCAACCAAGTTGAAGGTAATCAATCCTAGTTGTATCTACTATTTGATTAATTAGAACACGGGAGTGGATTAAGAATTTCACAGGAACCTTTCTCACTCGTTGTCCTCCCACCTAGCTATACTACACTAGTTATCTTTAATTATCTCAATTAATTATCCTGAATCATCACCTTCCTTTTACCCTTCATTTATCACCTCTACATTAGTTGTAGCTAATCTAAGATAGGATCCCTTTTCTTGTTAGTATTTCTAGTCATCGCTTCCGTTGGGATAAAATAAATATGATACCTTGGAATACTCCCGGGTGAAGTGCTACATCGGTAATTTTTGTGCGCTTGCGAAATTATCCAATAGTCATTAGTTTTACCAGCAAGCATTTCTGGCGCCGTTGCCGGGGATAGATTAAAACTCTATTCTTAGTAGCGACGCTAAGAAGTGTCAACAACATGTCACTCAGTCAAGGTCATAACAAATCTCTCACTTTGTTCATTCTGCATTTGTTGCTGATTTTGAACCCCGAGATGTTGGACACACTTTATCTGATCCGGATTGGGTCAATGCCATGCATGAGGAGCTAGAAAATTTTGAGAGAAATCGGGTTTGGGTTTTGGTTCCACCTCCTCCTGAGTGTCATCCTATTGGTACAAAATGGGTTTTCAAAAACAAACAAGGAGAGGATGGCCACATTGTGAGAAACAAGGCCAGACTTGTAGGTCAGGGGTATAGTCAGAAGAAGGGGATAGACTATGAGGAGACTTTTGATCCTGCAGCTCGTTTGGAGGCAATTATGATACTCTTGGATTTTGCTGCATCCAAAGGTTTTAAACTTTTTCAAATGGATGTCAAGAGTGCCTTCTTAAACGGCTACATAGAAGAAGAGGTGTATGTGAAACAACCCCCCCAGTTTTGAAAATCCCAAGTTTCCAAACCATGTTTTTAAACTTCACAAAGCTTTATATGGTTTGAATCAAGCCCCTAGAGCCTGGTATGATAGGTTGAAAACCTTTTTGCTTGCTAAGGGTTTTAAAATGGGATGGGTGGATAAAACGCTCTTTCTCCTCAAGCAGGGCAATGACACTCTTGGTCTAGATTTAAGAGGATGATATCATCTTCGGTGGTTCTTCTCACGCTTTGGTTGCCAAGTTTGCAGATCTTATGAGCAGGGAGTTTGAGATAAGCATGATGGGTGAGTTGACATTCTTTCTCGGGTTGCAAATTAAGCAATCGCGAGAAGGGACGTTTGTGCACCAGGGCAAATATACCAAGGACATCCTGAAGAAGTTCGATATGGGTGAGGTCAAGCCTCTTCCAACACCCATGTCAACTATGACAGCCCTGGATGCGGACAAGGATGGGGAAGCTGTGGACCAAAAGGAGTACCGGAGTATGATCGAGTCGCTGCTGTACCTGACGGCGACACGCCCGGACATCCTGTTCGTGGTGTGTCTTTGCGCACGATTTCAGTCGTATGGGCATTATGAGGTACTTATGCTTCACTCCAGAGTTTGGGATTTGGTATTCTGCTTCTTCCACCCTCTCCCTTTGCGGTTATTCCGATGCCGATTTTGCTGGTTGCCGACTTGAGCGAAAGTCCACTTCCGGGACTTGTCAGTTTATTGGTTCTTCTCTTGTATCTTGGTCTTCTCACAAGCAGTCTAGTGTCGCCCAGTCTACCACAGAGGCTGAGTATGTTGCAGCGGCTAGCTGCTGTTCTCAATTGCTTTGGATGATGGCCACTTTCCGTGATTTTGGTCTGAGCTTTTCTCGCATTCCTTTGCTTTGTGACAGCACGAGTGCTATTAGTGTTGCTAAGAACCTCGTGCTGCATTCTAAGACCAAACACATTGATGTGCGCTTTCATTTCTTGCGAGACCACTATGAGAAGGGTGATATCGACCTTCGCCATGTCGATACTCATCTTCAGTTGGCAGATATTTTTACCAAGCCTTTGGACCAATCAACTTTTGCTAGGTTGAGAGGTGAGCTTGGTGTGTGTTTCCCCTTTTAGATGGGGGAAACATTTTGGTTACTATATCTTAGACTGACTTCTTTTATTTTCTTCTTGTTTAGCTTTTGCATTTCATCATTTTTGCATCTTTATCTTCTCGAGCTTCATGTCTATAATCTGTAGAATGAATCTATGCTCTGATTAGTGTATGCTCTGATGATATATGATGATGCTTGTAGCTTAGGATCTTTTTTATCACTGATACATGTTGTGAGCTGAGCTACTTTTCAGAACTGTGAATATGCTTAATTCAACATGAAATTTTGAAACATGTTCACCATTGAGATTGGCAACTAGCATGTGTAGAATGTGATGAAGTCACTTGTGCTTTTCATATATGCTAGGTTGCTATGTCTCTAGTTCTGAGTCCTTCACTTGCTTGGTGTGTTCATATTCTGTTAAATTTTGAATCAAGTCTAAGTGAATTGAAAAGATCGAGATGGGATTACTTGACAACACATCACGGTATCGAGACTGTTTCTCATTGCACATCGAGTCAAACTTGAGCCGTTTAGTGTAAGACCGAAACTGTTGCTTCAAGCTTCTGATTGCTTATGCATAGGCTTTGCTCGGTTGAAAAGTTAGGCAATGTCAAGTTTTCAACCTCTCGCACTCACATGCTGAAATTTCAAACTTGTGTAATCACTGCTGCAACTCCGATAAAATTTTGAAAGCACAAGTCTATGTTTCATTCTATAGCATGATGATTGAACTTTGCTAGGGGTAGTTCACCTTGTATACATGTTTAGCACTTGTGTAACTTCTTGTTTATACATGTTTGGTGCTATTTTGATGGTGAAACCCTTTCTGAATGGCTTAAAATCTGCTCACTTTTCTCATAAGTTCATATTTTGTATTCTGTGATCAGTTTGAGCCTTTGCTGGCATTTATGCTTATTGTTGAATCGTTGGATCACCACTCTTTAGAGCATCTATTCTTTCTATCGATTATATACTTGAAGCTGCTAACCTGCATTTGTGACTCATATGTATTTTGCCTTGTTGTGTGCATTTTCAACTAAGGGGGAGAAATTTGACTAATCGTGTCCCCATTTGTGTGCACTATTGAAGGGGGAGCTTGCTCACTTGTTTTATTTGACAAGTTTTGTTGGTCAATTGGTTCGGAGCGTTTTTCAATTGGTTTGGAGCGGTTCTGCTAGTTGTGTTGAGCCTTTGCCTCTTTTTGGAGGGACTAGCTTGTCTTTGTCTTCCTTGCTACGCATTTCTTGCTAGCGGTGTTGAGCCTGTTCTGCCTCTTCTTGAGGGCTAGCTTTGCTTTGCTTGGTTGTATCGAGCCATTGCCCATGTCTTTGGGAACCAAGTTGTTTCGCTCACTCCATTCAACTTCTCTTGGCTTTGGTATGCTTCTGGTCGATTGGTTGAGTTTGCTTCCTTCTTCTTTCTTTCTACTCTATATGATTTGTGTTGGTAGTTGACAATGCACTCATCAAGGGGGAGATTGCAGATACATGGGTGTATGCCGAATCTTGAGATGATGAGTGATTGTCAACTGGGATGATGCGCATGTTCTTTGGCTTGTGTTGTGCAGGTGTCGAGCATAGAGACGGTGATCGAAGGCAAGGTGAAGGTCAAGTAGAGACGTGCCATGTCGATGGACCCGGAGCGGTGAAGGGCGGACGTGAGGCTTGGCCTGAGGGACTGGTGGCCTGAGGATCGGCCGTGGTGGCTGACAGCCTGGGACAGCGTCAAGTGAAGACTTGTGGGTGGACGGGGTGCACGGGCGTTGCATCCCCTCTACGGCGTCCGTTTGGTGGTTGAGCCACAGCAAAAAAATCACCGAGTGGACGGTTTCCTGGTTTGGGCCTTGTTGGTAGTTCTTAGCTTCACTAAAGATAGAGCTAGGCAACTATCCCCAGTAACGGCCCAGAAATGCTTGTTGACACTAGCTAACGTCGTTACTAGGAGTAGACTATGGAATCTATTCCAGGCACCGGTGTCAGAAGTGCTTGTAGCAAGTCCGGTCACTATACCTAAAGGAATGAAGCTAAAGCAGCTATCTACTAATGTCGAGTGGGGTTGCCAATCCCGACACTAGTAGGAGCTAGCTAGAGAGATTGCAATCTACCAAGAGGAGATTCTGCAAGCGCACAGAAGTCGATTTATTTGATCCCAAGGGAAGGCTAGGGTGATGTATGAGTTGAGTCAAGGACGGGATGAGAGTCGAAGAAATAAGAAAAAGGAAAAGGGGAGAAGAGAGGAGATGAAAGGCTAGAAAGAATATATGGGTGGATAGGTAAGGATGAAATGGATGGCTAAGGTAAGGTGGATGGATAGATAGATATGGGGAATAGGGTAACTAGGGATAACTAAGATAACTAACTATTAACTACTGACTACTTCTAGATAACTACAAAGCAAGATAACTATGAAGCAAGATAACTACGAAGCGAGACAGGCAAAAGTCAATAAAGCAACTAAGTTAAGTAAAGTTTTATTCCTATCTTCTCCAGTACCGAGGCGTACTAGCCTTTACCACTTACTTAGGTTGAACGCTAGCACAACGAGCCTTACTGTTAAACTGGGCCAACTACGTGGTGGAATTCAAGGCGCACAAGGCTGTCACCACCTGCTTGCTACCACAGCTATCCGGGGGTCCAGCCGTATCTGAAGGTAAGTCTATAACTAAGCACCACGCTTAACTATATTCTAACTATCTCTACCCTAGCTTTGAATAGAGACACCCTTGCGGACGTCAGAGCAAATACTTGACTTAATAAGATAAACACTAAACTAACTAAGCAACCTATTGGCAAAGATCAAACACTAAGCTCACTAGAGATTAACTACTATGGCTAAGTGAATTGAACTGTAGGATAGCTAGGCACTCAAGCAATCAATCAAGTATACTACTCAATACTGATAAGTAGAATAAAGTAATACTTGAAATGATGAAATAGAATATAGTAAAGTGCTTGAGTAACAAGAGCAAAACCTAAACTGGAGATGAAGGAAGACTCTTCCCAGCTCCAGGACCGATCACTCGCACGCCTCTACTCTTGAGCTAAGCTTTGAGCAGCGCTACCGCGAGGGCAAAGATGCCTTGCTCTACTAGCTACCTACTTGCCTAAGCTCTCTGAGCTTCTAACCTAACTCTCACTTGCTTCTCTTGCTTGTGTGTTGCTTTCTCTAGGTTGGTCCAAATGAAGTGTTGCCACCAGGGGGGTATTTATAGCCTTGTGGAGTGAGGGGGGTACTTATAGGGGGCAGCCAGCCGACCTAGGGCTAACCCTAGTGGCGGGCGCCAGCCCTAGGTGGCGGCCGCCACCCTCATCACCGTTGGATGCACCGCCTTTGCTTCAACAGCATCCAGGAGCTCCAGGGAGGCGGTGGTTAAGTCGGTTGCATGTCTGAGTAACCGCCATTTGGTATTGATCCACGCCATTCCATCCTGAGCCGTCCGATGCCACTGACCTAGTGACCAAGGGCCAAGATTTGGCCTTGGCATGGTCACACGGATCAGTGACGTGGCAAAGGGGGAGAGTTGGGCCTCTCCATGTGGCGGGCGCCACTTTGGGGTGGCGGGCGCCACCTCTGGTTGGCGGGCGCCACCCCACTCGGGCCCAAATGGGTCCTGGTGAGTGGGCTCGTCTCCTGGTGGGTCCATTCTCCAAATTTGGTCAAAAATCCTGCATTCAAATAAAATTCTATGGACATGTGGAATTTGGTTAGTTTGAAACCTATTTGACTACATTTCATGCCTTTTTGGTGAATTTTAGGGTAAAATGTTGATGGTAAAACAAGTGTTTAAGGACCATCAACAGGCCTCAAAACCTGGGTGCGGCCGGTTTCCGAGTTTGGGCCACAAAACTCGGGCTGAGAACGGTTTCCAGGTTTGGGCCTCAAAACCTGGGCGTTGGCGGGTTTCTGAGTTTGGGCCACAAAACTCAGGCGATGGGACGATAGGTTTCCCGGTTTCGGCCTCAAAACCGGGGATGGCCCAGGTTTCCCGGTTTCGGCTCAAAACCGGGGGGAGGTCCGTGAAAAGGATGAGCGGCGCAGTGGTGGCATGTGTCGGCATCCGGTGTGGTCGTGTCGAGGCGAAGCTACCTGATGTGCGGGCATGGCCGTCGGATCAACAACAACCTCGAGTTGGTCAGAAATACCCTTAGGGTTAGCCTACCCGCTCATTAGCAGTAGGGGTAGAAGGGGAATAATTGTATTAGGTTATATAAGGAGTGGCAACCCCTCCCTCCATTCCATCTCAGCCATTGCTATTTTCATTCTAGGGTTCCTGCTCTCCCAATCCCTGCTGTTGCTACTGAGATCCACCGAGACGGTGAACAATTCCTCTGTGTATTTGGATTTTGCGGAAATGGGACGGGATTCCCGTTGTCTCCTCGTGGGGACGAATTTCGGCGGGCAATCGTGATTTTGATTCGCGTTTTTGAACCTGTTCTTCGCGTTCTTCTTTTCTTCACGATTTTCCCGTCACTCGATCTCCCTCCTCGCTGCGTCTTTTTCGAATCCACTTGAATCAACTTGTTCTTTGATGTGAGGAGAACTTTTCCACCGAAGGAATTCATCTCTACCCTCACGAACAAGTAGATCAGGTCGATTCAAGTTTCGTGGCAACTTTTTTGTTCCTTCACCTTCCCCTTCGAATTTTCGGAGTTTTAGTTGATTTAAGCGGATGATTTCTTGGGGATAGTCTCCCAACTACCTCGTGATCATCTTCTCCAATTTTGGGATCAAAGGATTTTGATTTGGATCGAATTTGGGAGGATTTGGGAGAAGGGCGATTGAAATCACCCTCCTTGAGTGGTCGCGGACAGTCCGCCACTCAGGGCGTGGACAGTCTGCACATCGGGGATGTGCCTGTTCAGTGGCTGCGTGTCTCGGTCGCTTTGCCACGATTTGACCGGCGGACAGTCCGCCATTGTCATCCGCGGACAGTCCGGACCGTCCAGGGAGACTTCAGCAGCAGTGCTGTTTTTCGTTTCTTGCCGACGGACAGTCCGCCAGTGGACCGCGGACAGTCCGCAGTAGGCCCGGACAGTCTGCCAACCTGTTATAGGTTGTGATTTAGTATGTTTCCTCTCCCGGCTTTTCTGCTTGGTTTTCGAACTTCTCGTTTGCTCCTAGAGTTCACCTAGGAACGTCTCTAGGTATTTTTGCTACTTGTTAGCATAGGTATTTGGAAATTTCTTGACGTAGCCTTCCATCTACGTTCGGAAGTCAGATTTTGGGGTTGAACTTGAGTCAAAGTTTTTAGTGTTTGGCTTGCTTTCGTTCAGTGGTGCCTCGCTGTGATCCTAGGGATCATCCACCCTCTTCCAAGGGTCGTGGGCATCACGCTTGTACTCGAAGCTTTTGGGGGGTGATTTTCGGGACAGAGGCCAAAGTTTCCGAAAGAAATTTTTTAGGCTCCCATTCACCCCCCCCCCCTCTGGTCGCTTCCTGGTAGAGTTCTCGGTCTTTCAATTGGTATCAATGCATGATCGGGTCACTGTTGTACCTGACGGTGACACGCCCGGACATTCAGTTCGCGGTGTGCCTCTGCGCGCGCTTCTCATCATCAGGCGGTCAAGCGCATTATGAGGTACTTATGTTTCACACCTGAGTTCGGGATTTGGTATTCTGCTTCTTCCACCCTCTCCCTTTGCGGTTACTCGGATGCAGATTTTGCTGGTTGCCGACTTGAGCGAAAGTCCACTTCTAGGACTTGTTAGTTTTTGGGTTCTTCTCTTGTATCTTGGTTTTCTCGCAAGCAGTCTAGTGTCGCTCAGTCTACCACAGAGGCTGAATATGTTGCTGCGGCTAGCTGCTATTCTCAATTGTTATGGATGATGGCCACTTTGTGTGATTTTGGTCTGAGTTTTTCTTGAGTTCCATTGCTTTATGACAGCACGAGTGCGATAGCGTTGCTATGAACCCAGTTCTGCATTTTAAGACCAAACACATTGATGTGCGCTTTCATTTCTTGTGAGACCACTATGAGAAGGGTGATATCGACCTTCACCATGTCGATACTCATCTTTAGTTGGCAGTTATTTTCACCAAGCGTTTGGACCAATCAACCTTTGCTCGGTTGAGAGGTGAGCTTGGTGTGTGTTTTCCCTTTTAGTTGGGGAAACATTTTGGTTCCTGTATCATAGACTGACTGATTTTATATTCTTCTTGTTTAGCTTTTGCATTTCATCATTTTTGCATCTTTATCTTCTCGAGCTTCATGTCTATAATCTGTAGAATGAATCTATGCTCTGATTAGTGTATGCTCTGATAATATATGATGATGCTTGTAGCTTAGGCTCTTTTTTATCACTGATACATGTTGTGAGCTGAGCTACTTTTCAGAACTGTGAATATGCTTAACTCAACATGAAATTTTGAAACATGTTCACCATTGAGATTGGCAACTAGCATGGGTAGAATGTGTTGAAGTCACTTGTGCTTTTCATATATGCTAGGTTGCTATGTCTCTAGTTCTGAGTCCTTCACTTGCTTGGTGTGTTCATATTCTATTAAATTTTGAATCAAGTCTAAGTGAATTGAAAAGATCGAGATGGGATTACTTGACAACACATCATGGTATCGAGACTGTTTCTCATTGCACATTGAGTCAAACTTGAGTCGTGTAGTGTAAGACCGAAACCGTTGCTTCAAGTTTCTGATTGCTTATGCATAGGCTTAGCTCGTTTGAAAAGTTAGGCAATTGCAAGTTTTCAACCTCTCGCACTCACATGCTGAAATTTCAAACTTGTGTAATCACCGCTGTAACTCCGATAAAATTTTTAAAGCACAAGTCTATGTTTCATTCTATAGCATTATGATTGAACTTTGCTAGGGGTAGTTCACCTTGTATACATGTTTAGCACTTGTGTAACTTCCTGTCTTTACATGTTTGGTGCTATTTTGATGGTGAAATCCTTTCTGAATGGCTTAAAATCTGCTCACTTTGCTCATATGTTCATATTTCGTATTCTGTGATCAGTTTGAGCCTTTGCTGGCATTTATGCTTATTGTTGAATCGTTGGATCAACACTCTTTAGAGCATCTATTCTTTCTATCGATTATATATCTGAAGCTGCTAACCTGCATTTGTGACTCATATGCATTTTGCCTTGTTGTGTGCATTTTCAACTAACGGGGAGAAATTTGACAAATCATGTCCCCAGTTGTGTGCACTATTGAAGGGGGAGCTTGCTCACTTGTTTTATTTGACAAGTTTTGTTGGTCAATTGGTTCTGAGCGTTTTTCAATTGGTTTGGACCAGTTCTCCTAGTTGTGTTGAGCCTTTGCCTCTTTCTGGAGGGACTAGCTTGTCTATGTCTTCTGAAAGGATCAAGATGCCCAAGAGGGGGTTGAATTGGGCTTTTCTAAAACTTCTTGCAATAATAAAACCTATCAAGCCTCAATTAACCCCCTAGTAAATAGATGTGTGTTTCTCTTTATTCTACCGCACAAAAGACCAAGACTATGCCACCCCTACTCTAGCAAAGCAATCCAATAAAGAATGAACATCAAGTATTAATGCGGAATTGAATTGCTTGAAAGTAAATGCGTAAGTAAAGGAGTAGAGATGACTCGACGATCTTTTTGCCGAGGTGTCGGCACACCCCCTAGTCCTCGTCGGAGCACCCGCGCAAGGGTATCGCTCCCCCTTGATCCGCGCAAGGATCAAGTGCTCACTATGAGCTGATTCTTTGCCGCTCCGGCCCGGTGAATCGCTCACTACCGGTCACAAGCTTGCTTGGGTCATCCACAATGCCACCGGATGCTCTCCAAGCTTCACGATCGCCACCAAGCCGTCTAGGTGATGCCGATCACCAAGAGTAACAAGCTAGAACTCTCACTTGACCAACACAAGGCCAAAGAGATGGATGGATGCACACTTGCTACTCAATTCTCACTAGGAGGTGTCTAATTCTCGCAATTAGCAAATCACTCAACCTCACTATGGCTCTTGCACTATCTCACACTCACAATGTGTCTCTCAGCAGATGGAAGTGGCAAGAACATTCAAATGGATGGAGGGAAGGAAGTATATATACTCCCCCAACCGGCCATCCAAAAACAGGACGAAACAGGGTTTCTGCGGGGTCATCGGACGCTCCGATGCGTGGCATCGGACGCTCCGATGACCTCGACCAACGGTCGACTGTACCCTCTTGTCAGACCTGTTAAAGTGACATCGGACGCTGGGCAGCGTCCGATGCCACCACATCGGACGTGTCCGATGTGGATTTACCCTCTCTGGAACCTCTCTGCATGGCCATCGGACGCTGGCCCTCAGCGTCCGATGCGGCCTCCAGTTCACGCCCACATGAATAGTGGCATGGGCACGTCCGATGTGAACACATCGGCGCGTCCGATGCCACGCACCAGACTAAACCCTAGTCGGGGTGAGCATCGGACGCGTCCGATGCCCACCTGGCCAGCGTCCGATGCCCATAACAAGGGCAGACTCAACTCGGATCGCAACGCGGCCAAAACGACTTTTGATCCTCTTGACTTAAGGCATCTCTCTGAGCTACCTAGGGCTATGAAATAACAAGTGTGCACCACACCTACCTCAATAGACTTATCTAGGTCAAGCTACGGATTCACGCTCCCCTTTATAGTACGACCAAAGGAAAAACAAAGACCTAAGACTACCTAAGTGTCCTCCAACACCATATGACACTTAGCCTAGTCTACCACCGTCTTCTTCGTCCATCCTTTGAAAACCAAAACGATATCCATCGCTAGGGGACATGAAATCCATATGCCCGTATCGTCGCCATTACCGTGACCTAACTCAATCCTGTTTCTGCAAAACACACGTTAGTCACAGTAATCTTGTGTTTCATCCAATCACCGAAACCACTAGGGGCCAAGATGCGTTCAATCTCCCCCTTTTTGGTGATTGATGACAACACGAGATCGAGTATAGAGAGAAGAGGTTTTTAAAACATGACATGTTTGAACTTGCAATAAACAAGAGAAAATCATTAGGGGCTAGGTCAAACATGTCATGCCATCGTCCTGCACTCAACAAGTTATAGTGAATAGCAAGTGCAAGAGTGAAAGAGCTCATGTACATAACCAAGTGAGAATTAAGCGCAAGTAAATGAGCGAAACGAAATGACATGACATATCATATATCATAGTGAGCACATACATGTCATCAAGGTTCATAACAAGTAAATAGCATAAACATGCACAAAAGATGCGATAAGTAAAGAGCGTATGTGAATATAACACAACATAAGACATCAAAACCGTCTCACATCGCTCCCCCTATCACTATACTCATCCACTCTCCCCCTTTGGCATCAAGTGCCAAACTAAGCGTCGGAGGGCGGAGGTGGTGCAGACGAGTCAGGAGCAGTCTCCGGAGTACGCTGAGAGAACTCAAACTGCTGGAGGTACTCCTCGGAGTCGGAAGAAGTGGTGCCGGTAGCCTGCTGACCCTCTGAAGCTGGAAGCTGCTGAGAAGAGGTCTGGGTCGGCTCTGGCACTGACTGCTCTGCCTGCTCTGTCTCTGTCGCAGTCTTAGTAGTGGTGTCAACCTGAGTATCGGAGTGCGGAAGCTCTGGAATAACTGACAACTCAGGCTGAACTATCGTGGTCGTCTCTGACTGCACAGGCTCTATCTGCTCGGAAGACGCAACGGAGCTCAGGAGGGTCTCAGTGGTAGAAGTCACTGGAGCCGTCGTCGTCTGCACTGGATCCTGAAGATCTGGAGTGGGAAATCCAGTGAGCTCACTGAAATTGGCAGACAAGTCCCGCGTCACTGTAGTGGTCGTCGCGAACAGAGACTCTATCGGACGTGGTGTGAAACCAGTGCGCAAGGGACTGAACACAGGGGCTCCTCCAGGCGGCGTGGTGAAGGAGGTGAACTGGGAGGAGCTCTGCGGAAACTGCTGCTGCTGCCCAAACTGCGGTGGAGGGGCGGGTGGCTGCCACTGAAGCTGCTGCTGAGGAGGGGGCTGCTGCCACTGCCACTGAGGGGGTCCACTGGCAATTCTCTCCATGAAGCTCAAGGTCTGCTGCTGTAGAGCCATCATCTGTCGCTGCAGGGCATCGGAGCGCTCCTGAGCCTGCTGTTGTGCCAGGGCCTGCTGCTGCGCCAAACGCTGCTGCTCCTGGGCTAAGCGCTGAACGTCCTGAGTGATGGTCCTCTGCTGCTCCTCCATCCGGGCTAAGATCGCAAGAAGTGCTGGGTCAGAGGTGTTGGACGTCCCGGCCTCAGTGTCATGAGCTCTAGGCTGGTAGCGAGGCGGGAGCTGGTAGTCCTCGTCCGAGCTGTCTGTGGGGTCCTCGGCAACAAAGGTAGCCTCGCCCACTAACTCTGCAAGCTCCTGCTCGGCGAGTGCCTGGACAGCCTCGTCCTGCTCCTGGGCTGACTCTGGGACCTCTGGTCTCTGGCGTGAACTAGACAGAGCGTCCTGCTGCTGCTGCTGCCTGCGATCCCGGCTGTGTCCCAACAACTGACTCATGTTATACTCGGGGAACACGGTCACGGACCCGGTGAGTGACTGACTGGGGTGCGAGCCGGTGGTAGCAGCAACCTTCCACAGAATGTAAGAAATCAAATGAGCATATGGAAGTTGCCTGCGGGCCTTAATGCCATCTGCCACTGTGTCCTCCATCTCACAAAGGATGATGTCCCAGACGTCAAACTCCTGCTGCCTGACCAAGTAAGTGAGTAATCAAAGCTGCAGTCTGGAGAGACCCTCGCGGAAACCAACCCTGGGAAGCAAGGTCCGCCTAAGAACCTCGTTGAGGATCCGAGTCGTAGGGGTGAGATCCCTAGGCGCGCGACTCGAACCCTCACCGAAGGGCTCACTGAAGCAGGGGCGGACCAGGTCTGTCGACGGCTGGGCACCACCGTGAGGGCGGCGAGGTGGCTCTGTCCTGTCGTAGCACAAGTCGTGGATCCGGGTCTGCGAGTGTCTCAAGCCGAACCAACCCCGGATCTCTGACGAGAACAGCCTGTAGTGCTCCCCCTCAAAAGCAAACTCTATGGTCTCTCTGTCCGGGTGCACCCAAAGAGAAGCATAGAACTAAAACACCCAATCCTCAATATACGTGCCAGACCGCCCTAGAAGGTCTGCCAGACCAGGTAGATAGGTCAGTATGGGGCGGATCTGCTCTCCTGCTGCTGTAACCACGGCCTCTAGCGGACACACGCGCTGAGAGCGAAGACAGATACCGGCGTTTCTGTAGCCCTGGTAAAAGTCCTCCTGCAGCACAGTGTAGAAGTCTGCGCTGGCCTGCTGCTGCCTCTCCCGTGGAAACCACTGCTCAACTGGCACCAAGCGTAGCGTCTGAATCTAGGAGCAGGTGGCCGCCCGGAGGTCCAGTCGCGAGATCGGCGGGGGCGCACGCCTCGACGGAGCACGTGCACCCCGCAGAGGGACATCGGGCCGGGGTGGCACCGCTGTCCTGCGACGCGTGGACCGGCGCCGGGGAACCTCCTCAGGAACCTCCTCCTCTGCCTCGGCCTCGGGTGCCTCTGCCTCTGCTGCATCTGCCTCAGCTGCCGCGGCCTCTGGCTGGCCCTGTCCTAAGCTCTCAGGCTCGACTCCCGGTGAGGTGAACGTGGACCGACGGCCGGCAGCCATGAGCCTGCTAGTCGGCGAGCCGTGGCGACGCTCAACCTCCTCAATAGCTCTGCGCTGCTCTGGGGACAACTGATCCTCGATCCTGAGTCCGCCAGTACTGCCCCCACGCTCAGCACACTCTGCGGCGGCGACAACCTCTCTGGCCTGATCTGCCTCTCTCTGCTCCATGGTGCGCTTCCTATGCATGATCAGCTTACCCTTCCTAGGCCACTGACCGAGAGGGGGACATGGAGGGGAGTCCCCTGGGCCACCACCAACGTTCTTGCAGCGCGGCATGGCTGACAAGAACGGGAGAAACTGTCTCTGAGAGAAGCTCTGGACTGCCGCTGAAAGGAAACCCTGACAACCCAACACTGACAACTGAACTGCCAACTCCCCCTGACACTGAAAACCCTGACAAGAAAGCTCCCCCTGACACGGACCCTCTGTCACTAACACTCACGATGCTTGGCCTCGATCCTTACCCGCGGGCTTGGCCCCGGGTTAGCTGAAACTGACAAACGGCCAAGCTGTCACTAAGCAAACCACTGACTCGCTGTGAGATGAGAGAGGATATATAAGCATATATAGTCTAGAGGTGAGCAAGTCCTATGGAAGCAAAGCATTTGGATAAGAGAGGAAAAGGCTTCGCTACCTGAACGAACAACAAACCAGCCGAAGAAGAGAAGGGTCACTGACGTTCCGACACCCACACGTCACACCAAGGCGGTCTGCAAAGGGTTTGGGTGAAAACAGAGTTGAAAAGGTGAAGGAATGTTCGTTGGGACATTTCATCGAACATGTTGAGGTCATGGAGACATGAAGGTGGGAGTGGTGCTCACTGGGTAGTCGGCCGACCGAGGGGAGAGGGCGCCGGAGACACAGACGTGCTCGGGGATGAGGGATGAGCACCGGCGAGTTGGGCTCGGTCGTCGGCGAGGAGCTCCGGCGAGCGCGCGAGCGGGTGCGGGTGCCTGCGTGGCGAAGCGGTGGATCAGGGACCGGCGGCGAGGGGCACGGCGGCCAGCGGGGAGGACGCAGGCGCGAGTGGGTGGGGACGTGGCATCCGGCGAACGGCGGCTAGGGTTAGGGTCGGGAGTACGGGAGCGAGACGGCGACGGCGCGCGAGGAAGACGATGGGAAAGGTATGACGTGTGGGGTCGGACTGTCAATGTAAGAACGCAACGCGCCGCATAAAGGGGCATCGGACGCGCCGATGGTTTCACATCTGATGCTCCGATGCGTGTCCAGAGAGCTCCAGAAACGTCCATTTTGCATCGGACGCGTCCTATGCCTTGGCACGGTGGAGCATCGGACGCTCCGATGAATACACATCGGATGCAATGCCAACACTGTTCCAGCCGGGGCTGTGTACAGTGGGGCCAGCGTCCGATGCAGCGTCCGATGCTGCAAGTTGGCTTGTTTCAAAGATCTCCATTGCGGCTCACTCTCCCAACCAAGTTCCAATGCAAATAAGAGGCAAATAAACACCAGTTGGAACCTAGGATGAGCATCCTCGCATAAACTCTCAATTTTAGAAATATTTTGCCATAGGCTACATATCATTTTTAGAGAAAATAGGCAATAAATCCCGAGGAGACAACATGTGGCCACCAAAACTAGGGGTCTCAACCATTAGAAGCCTCAAATGCTCCCCCTAGCGGTGGACGAACACAACGGTTGCTCAAAACTTAATCGAAAAGAAACGACAAAGCGACAATCATGCATATGCAATGCAATACGAAATTTAAATCTAGGTTGCTTGTCAAGTTTGCTCATGGGTAAGCTTCTTCACACACTTTTTAGGGCGGTTATCTTAACCACGTCTGACAAGCCTATGTGCATAGCTCAAATTAAACATGGCATATATTACAATGCAATGCAAAGACAACCCCCTTTCACCTTTTGACAAAGTTACTTAGATCAAGCACATTAAGCTCACTTCGCAATCTACAAAGAGTGTTTTCATCTAGGGGTTTTGTGAAGATATCCGTCAATTGATCTTCGGTTCTAACTCCCTCTAAGGATATGTCTTTCTTTGAAACATGGTCTCTAAGAAAGTGATGGCGAATATCTATGTGCTTTGTGCGAGAGTGTTGAACCAGGTTGTTAGCAAGCTTAACCGCGCTCTCATTGTCACACAACAAAGGTACCCTTTCTAGAACTACACCATAGTCTAAAAGGGTTTGTTTCGTGTAAAGGATCTATGCACAACAAGCACCCGCAGCTATGTATTCCGCTTCGGCGGTAGACAAGGCCACACTATTTTGCTTCTTTGAACTCCATGAAACTAGTGATCTCCCAAGCAAATGGCACCCTCCGGATGTGCTTTTTCTATCTACTTTGCAACCCGCGTAATCCGAATCGGAATACCCAACGAGTTGGAAGTTAGCTCCTTTGGGATACCAAAGGCCAATGCTTGGGGTGTGCTTTAGGTACCTAAGGATTCTGTTCACCGCTATGAGATGTGATTCCCTAGGATCGGCTTGAAAGCGAGCACACATGCACACACTAAACATGATATCGGGCCTAGATGCGGTCAAATATAACAAGCTACCAATCATAGAATGGTAGAGAGTTTGTTCAACCGGGTTACCTCCCACATCTAGGTCGAGATGTTCATTTGTTGGCATTGGAGTCTTGATAGGCTTGCAATCATCCTTGTTGAAGCGCTTGAGGAGGTCTTTTGTATACTTCTCTTGAGATATGAAAGTCCCCTCCTTCAATTGCTTGACTTGGAAGCCTAGGAAGAATGTGAGCTCTCCAATCATGGACATTTCGATCTCCTTCGACATCAAGTCACCAAATTCCTTGCAATAGGCTTCATTTGTTGACCCGAAGATGATATCATCAACGTAGACTTGACAAATGAAGATCTCTCCATCAAGCTTCTTGGTGAATAGAGTGGTGTCGATCATCCCAATGGTGAAGCCCTTCTCAATGAGGAAGTCCCGGAGGCGCTCGTACCATGCTCTTGGGGCTTGCTTGAGCCTATATAGCGTCTTGGACAACCTATAAACATGACTAGGATATCTAGAGTCTTCAAACCCGAGAGGTTGATCAACATAGACTAGTTCATTTATGAAGCCATTTAAAAATGCACTTTTCACATCCATTTGATATAATTTAATGTCATGATGTGATGCATATGCAAGAAGGATACGAATGGCTTCGAGTCTCGCAACCGGTGCAAAGGTCTCTCCAAAATCCAAACCTTCAACTTGAGAGAACCCCTTTGCCACTAGCCTTGCCTTGTTTCTAACAACCTTGCCTTGATCATCTTGCTTGTTTCTAAACACCCATTTTGTTCCAATAACTCTTGTGCCTTTAGGTCGCTCTTCAAGTGTCCAAACTTGGTTGCGGGTGAAGTTGTTTAATTCTTCATGCATAGCATTCACCCAATCCGGATCACCTAGAGCTTCATCTACAATGGTAGGCTCAACAAGAGACACAAAGGAGTGATGTTCAATAAATAAAGCAAGTTTTTGAGATCGAGTCATTACACCCCTTGTTGGACTCCCTATGATGAGTTCTTGAGGATGAGCTTGTAGTAGAGGAGTAGTCCTTTGATCAACCACTTGAGGGGCCACTTGTGGAGCATCAACATCTTGAGCTTGTACCACCATTTGATCGTGGGAGACATGAGTATCTTCAAATGGATCCCTCCCATCTTTGTCATCAACATGTGGTACATTGGATGAGGATGGCTTGTCAATGACTTGCACATCATCATCATCATCATCTTTAGGCTTGATGGCTCCAACCGGCTGCGGATACATGGGTGTATGCCGAGTCTCTGAGTGATGAGTGATTGTCAACTGGGATAATGCGCATGTTCTTTGGCTTGTGTTGTGCAGGTGTCGAGCACGGATACAGTGATCAGAGGCATGGTGAAGGTCAAGTAGAGACGTGCCGTGCCGAGGGACCGAGACTGGCGAAGGGCGGACGTGAGGCTTGGACTGAGGGACCGGTGGCCGAGGATCAGCTGTGGTGGCTGACAGCCTGGGACAGCGACGAGCGGAGACTTGCGGGCATGGTGTTGCTCGGGTCGAGGACCTGGGGACACGTGTCGGTGGACGGGGTGCACGGGCGGTGCATCCCCTCTACAGCTTTGGTTTGGTGGTAGAGCTAGAGAAAAACCATCGGGTGGACGGTTTCCAGGTTTGGGCCTCAAAACTTGGGCGCTGATGGTTTCTGAGTTTGGGCCACAAAACTCGAGCTGAGGACGGTTTCTAGGTTTGGGCCTCAAAACCTGGGTGCTGCGGGTTTGCTGAGTTTGGGCCACAAAACTCAAGCTACGGTGGGCTGGTTTCCCGGTTTGGGCCTCAAAACCGGGGGTTGGTCGTGAAGGCTGGTTTCCCGGTTTGGGCCTCAAAACCGGGGGCGAGGTCCGTGAAAAGGACGAGCGGAGCGGTGGCGGCAATCGGTGAGGTTGCGTCGAGGCAACGCTACCAGTTGTGCGGGCGTGGCCGTCGGATCCACTAATCCACCTACCATCGAGTTAGTCCAGAATAACCCTAGGGTTTAGCTGGCTCGCTCTGTAATTAGAGAGGGGTAGAGTAGGAATTAGAATTAGGATAAGTAGAGGGAGACACCCTCCTCCCATTTTATCTCAGTCATTTGCACTTTGCTTCTAGGGTTTCCTGCTCTCCCAATCCCCTGCTGTAGCTAGCTGAGATCCGCAGAGAACCATACCTCTGTGTACTGGAGTTTTTTTGTGGAAGTGAGGCCGTAACCTCACTGTTGTAGCGTGTGGTAGCCACACGGTTGCAAATTTATGGTTGTGATTCGCGTTTTGTTCGAGTTCTTCGCGGATTGCTTTTCTCCACGTTCTTCCCGTCATCCGATCTCTTTGTTCGTTGCGACTCTTGCGATTCCGTTTGAACAGAGATGTTCTAGATCGTGAGGCACTTCTTTCAACCGAAGGAATTCTCCTCTAA
Organism: Coix lacryma-jobi var. lacryma-jobi; assembly: GCA_009763385.1. Lineage (NCBI taxonomy): Eukaryota > Viridiplantae > Streptophyta > Magnoliopsida > Poales > Poaceae > Coix > Coix lacryma-jobi. The sequence continues at coordinate 66,751,851 of CM019828.1, forward strand.
CCTCACGAGCTAGTAGATCATTCGATTTTCGTTTCGGGTCAAGTTTTCTCCCTTCCCCCGATTTTCTTCGATTCATCGATTTGGAGATAGGTTCGAGCCATGATCTCTTAGGGATAGCTCACTATCCTCCTTGTGACTCTTCTCACCATGTTTGATCCCTAGAGGATTTGTTTTGGGTGAGATTGAGTCGAATCGGTGGACGAACGATGCAGAGTCAGAGCGACCGGGCGCTGGTGTCGGGCTGACCGGATGCTGGCACAGTGCGTCCGGTCGTTGAACATCTCGCGAAGATCTTCTGGGTCTGACCGGACACTTCTTCTATTTGGTGACCGGACTCGGCGTTTCCACTGTTCACGGCTTTTGTTTGAACTGACCGGACACACAGCTATTGACCGGACGCACTGCTCCTCAGAGTCCGGTCCAACACAGAGAGGTCCAGATTTGGTTTTTGGCAGACCGGACGCGTCCGGTGCTTGTTGACCGGACGCAGTCAGAGTCCGGTCGATTGTGTTTTGCGCAGTTTCGTCAGCGGTTCGTTCGTTTGACTTCCGATTTGAGATATGCTTTTTGCGTTGCATTCTCGACTCTGTGCTCTACAGAAATCGAGCTTCCCGCTTTGCAAAATAGCCTGAATGGATCTTTTGCGTTGAGGTTACCCAAAGTTCATCCTGTCACTAGTTGACCTGCGTGAACTTGGGCATGGGATCTTTTGTGGTGTCCCGCTGTGTTCCTAGGGAACATCCACCCATTCTCTTGGGTCGTGGACATCACGCGCATCGGTTTTGCTCTTAGGGTTGATTTTCGGGACAGAGGTTTAAAGTTTCTGAAAAGAAATTTAAAGCTCCAATTCACCCCCCCTCTGGTCGCTTTCTGGTAGCACTTTCGGTCCTTCACCGGCATGTTCTTCATTGCTTCCCTCAATGGTTCATCACCTACATCATCAAGATTTACATGCTCTCCTTGAGAGCCATTAGATTCATCGAATTCCACATCATATGTTTCTTCTACCATCCCGGTGGCATGGTTGAATACTCGATATGCTTTGGACTTCAATGAGTAACCAACAAGAAAACCAATATCACATCGGCGTTGAAACTTCCCTAGGTGTTGGCGCTTCTTGTAGATGTAGCATTTGCACCCAAACACTCTAAAGAATGATATATCTGGCTTCTTGTTGTTGAGTAGCTCATAGGGGATCTTGCCAAGGAGACGATGGGGGAACAACCGGTTTGATGCATAGCAAGCGGTTTTGATTGCTTCCACCCAAAATCTTTCTGGTGTAGTGTACTCATCTAACATAGTCTTTGCTAGGGTGATTAGTGTTCGGTTCTTCCTCTCAACTACCCCATTTTGTTGTGGTGTGTAGGTTGCGGAGACTTCATGCTTGATCCCAACTTCATCACAATATTGCTCAATGTGGGTGTTGTCGAACTCTTACCATTGTCACTTCTTATTTTCTTGATTTTCATGTCAAACTCATTTTGGGCTCTCTTGGCAAACTTCTTGAATGAAGGGGTTGCTTTGGATTTGTCATGAAGAAAGAATACCCAAGTGTATCTAGAGTAGTCATCAACAATCACTAGGCAATAGAGATTTCCACCCAAGCTAGCATATGTTGTTGGCCCAAATAGATCCATGTGAAGTAGCTCTAACTCTCTTGATGTAGATACAAAGGCTTTGGTTGGATGAGTGTTTGCAACTTGCCTGCCGGCTTGACATGCACTACACAATTTGTCCTTCTCAAATTTGACATCCTTCAAGCCCCTAACCAAATCCTTCTTCAATAGCTTGTTGAGAGTGTTCATTCCAACATGTGCCACTCTTCTATGCCATAGCCAACCAAGTGATTGCTTAGTGAACAAGCATGTCTTCAAGTTGGCATCTTCAGAGGTGAAATCCACTAGATAGAGATTGTTGTATCTAAAGCCTTTGAATATCACTTGTGTATCATCTTTCTTGGTCACAACCACTTCCTTGTCGGTGAACAAACATTGAAAGCCAAGATCACATAGTTGCCCAACGGATAGCAAGTTGAAGCTCAATGATGCAACAAGAAGCACATTGGAGATGGTATGATCATTTGATATAGCCACTTTGCCCAATCCCTTGGCATTGCCCTTTGAGTTGTCACCAATGTTATCTTTACTTGGTCATTGACATTCTCTTCTAGTGAGGTGAACATCCGGGGATCACCGTCATATGTTGAGTGCAACCACTATCAATTACCCAATGAGATCCTCCGGTCTTGTAGTTCACCTACACACACAAGAAATCAAGCTTGAGCTTTTGGGATCCAAACTTGTTGAGGTCCCTTAACCTTCTCTACTAGTGACTTTGCAACCCAAATTTGCTTTGGCCTATTCTTGTTAGGTGGCCCCATGAACATGACTTTCATCTTGCCACTAGAGTCTTGTCTAAGCATGTAGTGAGCATTGAAAGCAAAGAGCCTAGCATGTTTGGGCAAGGGTGTGGGTTTTGGCTCTTCACAATCATGTGCAAAGTGTCCTTCCTTTCCACACTCATAGCAGCTTCCAATCTTCTTCTTCTTTGGTTTAGTGATGCTCTTGCGTTGCTTCATCTTCTCTTCAAGGAAGCCAATGCCATTTCTATTAGTCTTCATGATGGTATTCATGAGTAGCTCACTTTGAAGACATTGCCCCTTGGTGAATTTCTTCAAGCCGGTGGTGAGGTGCTCCTTCTCTCTCTTGAGCTTGTCATTTTCTTGTTGGAGCTCCAATTGAGATGGTGTCATCTTGTAATCCCTTTCCATCTTCAATCTCTTGTTCTCTACTTTTAGCATGTCAAGCTCAAGTGTCATGCTATACTCATCATCTTGGGTCTCAACAATGACTTGCTTTGTGGTTGCAAGCTTCTCTAGATCGATCTTGAGCTTTGCATTCTCATTCTTGATCTTGACATAATCATCATAGTGATCGGCCACAACCACATTCTTGCCCTTCCCACTAGCTCTTTGCTCATCATGCTCACTAACCAAGTCCTCACAAGATGTTGCTATGTCACACTTAACAACAAGGTTAGGAGCATCAAGTGTCTCATGTGAAAGTATATCATAAGCAACGGTGAGAGTATCATAATCAACTTTCACTTGAGTGTATTGTTCTTTGAGCAAGGCATAACTAGTGGTAAAGTCACTATGCATCTTATCAAGTTTTTCATTTTTAGCTTTGAGCTCTTTGTTAGATGACTTGAGCTCCTTGATAGTGGATGACATAGTAGCAAGTTCATTTTTTAGCTCATCACTAGCATGAATAGCATGATCACATTTCTCAACAAGAGATTCATTTTCATCAACAAGCTTTTCATTTTTAGCTCTAGTCTTTCTTATGATTTTGGTGTAGTTGTTTAGCAATTTAACAAGCTCATCATAAGTAGGTGACTCAAATTCACCATCACTATCACTATCACTAGAGTCCTCATCGTTTTGTACCTTTCGATCACCTTTAGCCATGAGGCATAGGTGTGTAGATGATGATGGTGACGGTGGTGGTGGTGGTGTAGAAGAGATAATGACTAGAGCGGCCACCTTCTCCTTCTCATCATCACTATCTTCACCGGAGGAGCCACCGGAGGAGTCAATGTCGGTGAGCCAATCACCAACAATGTATGCTTTACCACCTTTCTTGTGGTATTGCTTCTTCTTGTATGGCTTGTCATTCTTCTTCTCATCTTCACTTGATGAGTAATACTTACTGCCCTTGTTCTTGTTCTTGTAGTTGTCCTTCTTGGGCTTGGTGCATTGGTGGGCAAGATGACCAAGATCTCCGCAATTGTAGCAATCCATTTCGGAGATTGGTCTCCTCTTGCTACTTGTGAAGAATTTCTTCTTTCTTGAGTCAAAGTTGACTCCATTCTTGTGAAGCTGCTTCAACATCTTGGTGGTTCTTCTCACCATGAGAGCGATGTTGGAATCATCCTCTTCATCACTTGAGCTCTCATGATGCACCTCAATAGCCTTTGACTTGCCCTTCTTGTCATGGCTTGCTTTGAAGGCCAAGTCCTTCTTCTTGTCGGTGGAAGAGCCACCACTTGGTGTGATGTGCATGTACATCTCATGCGCATTGATCTTTCCCAAGATTTGTGTTGGTGTAGCGGTGGAAAGATCACCTTGATGTAGCACCGTCACAATGTGTCCATATTTCTCAATTGGGAGGACACAAAGGATCTTCCTCACAACATCGGATGGTTGCATTTGTGTGAGGCCAAGTCCATTGAGTTCTTCTACAAGAACATTCAAGCGTGAGTACATTTCATTTGCACTTTCATTAGCATGCATATCAAATGATGAAGGACCGAAAGTGCTACCAGAAAGCGACCAGAGGGGGGGTGAATGGGAGCTCCAAATTTTCCTTCCGAAAACTCATTGCCTTTGTCCCAAAGATCAACCCCACGAGCAAATCTAGAACATGCAAGTGTCCACGACCCTAGATGTAGGGTGGATGCTTCCGAGAAGCACAGCGGGACACTATACAACCCTAGAAACCCAACACAAAAGCCGGAATGCAAAACCCACAACGAACGATCAAACCGCGGACGAAACTGCGCAAACTCAGCAGCATCGGACGCTGGCAGCGTTCGATGACCAACCAACGGACGCGTCCGATGCAAACAGAGAAAATCTAGAACCTTACTGCATAAGCATCGGACGCTGCTACAGTGAACCAGTAGCGTCCGATGCTCGACCTCCGGCACGTCCGATGGCAACGGATGCTCCGATGGTCAGCGTCCGATGCTCCTTTAAAATCACTGTCGGTGACACGTGGCAACGGATGCTTTGGTGTGACGAACTCAGCGTCCGATCCTCCCAGGTTCAGCGTCCGATGGTCCCGAGACAGCTCTGTTCTTCTGCAAAATTCACCTGATCTCCTCCGAATCAAAAGCACTATGGCCAAGACTTGGTATGAGGAGTTCCAAGGATGTTAGTGAGCTATCCCAAAAGAATCATGGCTCGAACCTAACTCCAAATCGGTGAATTGGAAGAATCTGGGACTAAGGGAGCAAAACCGATCCAAAACAAAAATCGACCGATCTACTAGCTCATGAGGTTAGAGGAGAATTCCTTCGGTGGAAAGAAGTGCCTCACGATCTAGAACAACTTAGTTCAAACGGATTTGCAAGAGATGCACCGAGCAAAGAGATCGATTGACGGGAAAAATGTGGAGAAAAGTAATCCGCACAGAACACAATCAAAACACGAATCACAACCACGAAATTGCAACCGTGTGGCTACCACACTCTACAATAGTGAGATTACGGTCTCACTTCCTCAAAATCTCACGGGCACAGAGGTATTGTTCTCTTCTCTGTGGATCTCAGGTTTGCTACAGCAGGGGAGTGGGAGAGCAGGAAAACCTAGAAGGCAAAGAGCAAATGACTGAGATATCTAGGGAGGAGGGTGTCTCCCTCTACTTATACTTATTCTATTTCCTACTCTACCCCTCAACTAATTACAGAGCGAACCAGCTAAACCCTAGAGTTATTCTGGGCCAACTCGGTGGTAGGTGTATCCGACGGCCACGCTCTCACAACTCGTAGCGTTGCCTCGATGCAACCTCCCGATTGCCGCCACGTGCCGCCACTCGCTCTGCACCCCCGGTTTTGTGGCATAAACCGGGAAACCAGCCTTTTCCAGCCAACCCCCGGTTTTGAGGCCCAAACCGGGAAACCAGCCCACCAGCATCTGAGTTTTGAGGCCCAAACTCAGCAAACTCGTAGCGCCCAGGTTTTGAGGCCCAAACCTGGAAACCGTCCTCAACCCGAGTTTTGTGGCCAAACTCGGAAACCCTCAGCGCCCAAGTTTTGAGGCCCAAACCTGGAAACCGTCCTCAGCCCGAGTTTTGTGGCCAAACTCGGAAACCCTCAGCACCTAGGTTTTGAGGCCCAAACCTGGAAACCGTCCACCCGATGGTTTTTCACTGGCTCTACCACCAAACTGACGCCGTAGAGGGGATGCACCTCCCGTGCACCCCGTCCACCGACACGTGTCCCCAAGTCCAAGACTCAGGCAACACATGATCGCAAGTCTTCGCTCGTCGCTGTCCCAGGCTGCCAGCCACCACAGCTGATCCTCGGGCCTCCGATCCCTCAGTCCAAGCCTCACGTCAGCCCTTCGCCACTCTCGGTCCATCGGCACGGCACGTCTCTACTTGACCTTCACCTTTCCTTTGATCACTGTATCCGTGCTCGACACCTGCACAACACAAGCCAAAGAACATGCGCATCATCCCAGTTGACAATCACTCATCACTCAGAGACTCGGCATACACCCATGTATCCGCAATCTCCCCCTTGATGAGTGCATTGTCAACTACTCACACAAATCATAATAGAAGGAAGGAAGGAAGAAGAAGGAGAAGAGAGAACTCGACCAAATGACAAAAAGCATAGCAAAGCCGAAGAAGGGCAAGTGGAAAGAGCGAAACAACTTGGTTCCCAAAGACATGGGCAACGGCTCGACGCAACCAAGCAAAGCAAAACTAGCCCTCAAGAAGAGGTAGAACAGGCTCAACACCGCTAGCAAATACCAATTGAAAATATCAAATCAAAATGCTAGTCCCTCAAGATAGAGGCACAGAGGCTCAACACAACTAGCAAAGAAGCTCGATACCAATGCCTTACGGCCAACAGGAAGCAGCAAAAACTCCCCCTCGAATAGTGCAAACAACCAGGAAGGCTCCCCCTTAGCTGAAACGGAGGGTAATGATTTGCAATTTCTCCCCCTTAGTTGAAAATGCACTTATCAAGTCACACGGCTCCCCCTCAGAAAATGCACCAACAAAAAGTGCCAATAAGAGAGGTTCTCCCTCTTCCAAAATGCATATGAGTCAAAATGCAAGTTAGGAGCTTCTGGAGTATACTCAAAAGAGTGCAAAGATGCTCTACAGAGATCTGATCCGATGACTCAGAAAATGCACAGAATGCTAGCAAAGGCTCAAACTGATCACTAAGTCTGAAATGAGAGCACAAAGAGCAATTTTTAGCCAAAAAGGTATTCACCATCAAAATAGCACAAGACATGTATGGACAAGAGGTCAAAAGTGCTATGTATGTATACCAAGTGAACTACCCCTAGCACAGTTCAAACATCATGCTGATACCAATTGAGGCATATACTTGTGATTTCAGATTTTAATCGGAGTTGCAGCGGTGAAATTACACAAGTTTTTAGAAAAACAGCATGTGACTGCGAGAGGTTGAATGCTTGTTATTGCCTAACTTTTCAACTATGCGAAGCCTATGCAGAAGCAATCAGAAGCTTAAAGCGACAGTTTCGGTCATACACTACACAACTCAAGTTTAACCCAAAAGTGCAATGGGAAACAGTCTCGAAACTGTGAGGTGTTAACAAGCAAACCCATCTCGATCTTTCCAATTCACTTAACTTGGTTCAGGTTTTAAACAGAATATGACATGCCAAGCAAGTGAATGACTCAACACTAGAGACATAGCAACCTAGCATACATAAATAGCATAAGTGACTTTGACACATCCTAAACATGCTAGTTGCATATCTCAATGGTGAACATTTTCAAGTTTTAAGTTCATTATCAAATTCACCATTCAAAAATAGCTCAGCTCATAGTATGTTTCAGTGATCAGAAAGAGCATAAGCTACAGCATCAACATAAAGCATCGGAGCAAAACTACACAGGGCATAGTTACATTCTTCAGACTATATTCATGAAGCTCAGAATGTAAAAGCGTATGCTGAAATGCAAAGATGCATGAAGAAACCAAAAGAAAGCAAAAACATCTAAAAAACACAAAGTCAGTGTATCGTACAAGAGTCAAAAATGTTTCCCCCATCTAAAAGGGGAAACACACACCAAGCTCACCTCTCAACCGATTAAAAGTTAATTGGTCCAAAGGCTTGGTGAAAATATCAGCCAACTGATGATGAGTATCGACATGGCGAAGGTCGATATCACCCTTCTCATAGTGATCTCGCAGAAAATGGAAGTGCACATCAATGTGTTTGGTCTTCGAGTGCAGCACGGGGTTCTTAGCAACGCTAATCGCACTCGTGCTGTCACAAAGCAAAGGAACAAGAGAAATGCTCAGACCAAAATCTCGCAAAGTGGCCATCATCCAGAGTAACTGAGAACAGCAGCTAGCCGCAGCAACATACTCAGCCTCCGTGGTAGACTGGGCGACACTAGACTGCTTGCGAGATGACCACGAAACAAGAGAAGAACCAATAAACTGGCAAGTCCCAGAAGTGGACTTGCGATCAATACGGCAACCAGCAAAATCGGCATCAGAATAACCGCAAAGCGAGAGGGTGGAGGAAGCAGAATACCAAATCCCAAATTCTGGAGTGAAGGATAAGTACCTTATTATGTGCTTGACCACCTGTCGGTGAGAAGTGCGTGGCGACGACTGAAATCGCGCACACAGACACACCGCGAACTGGATGTCCGGGCGTGTCGCCGTCAGGTACAGCAGCGACCCGATCATACTCCGATACTCCTTCTAGTCTACTGCTTCTCCCTCCTTGTCCGCATCCAGGGCCGTCGTGGTCGCCATGGGTGTTGGAAGAGGCTTGACCTCACCCAGGTCGAATTTCTTCAAAATGTCCCGGGTGTACTTGCCCTGGTGCACGAACGTCCCTTCCCGGGATTGCTTGATTTGCAACCCGAGGAAAAACGTCAACTCGAAAATCATTCTCATCTCGAACTCCCTGCTCATAGTGTCTGCAAACTTGGAAACCAAAGCGTGAGAAGAACCACCGAAAATGATATCATCCACGTAAATTTGGACCAAGAGAGTATCAGTGCCTTGCTTGAGGAGAAAGAGCGTTTTATCTACACATCCCATTTTAAAACCCTTAGCAAGCAAAAAGGTTTTCAACCTATCATACCAGGCTCTAGGGGCTTGTTTCAAACCATACAAAGCTTTGTGAAGTTTAAAGACATGGTTTGGAAACTTGGGATTTTCGAAACCGGGGGGTTGTCTAACATACACCTCCTCTTCTATGTAGTCGTTTAAGAAGGCACTCTTGACATCCATTTGAAAGAGTTTAAAACCTTTGGATGCAGCAAAATAAAAGAGTATCCTAATTGCCTCCAAACGAGCTACAGGAGCAAACGTCTCCTCATAGTCTAACCCCTCCTTCTGACTATATCCCTGGGCTATGAGTCTGGCCTTGTTTCTCACAACATGGCCATCTTCTCCCTGTTTGTTTTTGAAAACCCATTTTGTCCCAATTGGATGACACTCAGAAGGTGGAGACACTAGAACCCAAACCCGATTTCTCTCAAAGTTCTCAAGCTCCTCATGCATTGCATTGACCCAATCCGGATCCGTCAAAGCGTGTCCAACATCTCGGGGTTCAAAATCAGCAACAAATGCAGAATGAGCAAAGTGAGAGATTTGCCTTGACCGCGTGACGCGTTCGTCGATGCTGCCGATCATCTGCTGAGGTGGGTGCTGGCGCTGAATGTGTCGTGGCGCCTCCCTTGCCGAAGTGGCCTCCCCCTCAACAGCAGCTGGTGCCTCCCCGGGTACAAAGGGTACCGCTCAGGGTGGTGGATCCCACGGCCCCCAGGAAGAAGAGGTGTCGGGGCCGTGAGTCGTAGTAGAAGCCGCTCTTTGTGGCACAACAGGTGGAGGAGGTGCTGGATCATCTATCCCTTCAGCACCTTCTTCTTCATCAATGAAAAGAGGCTCGCCAACCTCATGATCACCTGCATGCTCAAAATGAGAAGAAGGACAAACCATGGTCTCGTCGAAGGTGACATCTGATGTCTCCATGACTCGGTTAGTGTCAAGGTTAAGTACACGATAAGCTCGAGTGTGAGTTCCATAACCCAAAAACACACCGTCAGAAGAACGAGACTCAAATTTGTCCAAGTTGCCCCTTTTGAGTATAAAACAATGGCAACCAAAAACTCTAAAATAACTCACCTTGGGGAGTTTTCCAAAATGCAACTCGTAAGAGGTCTTTTTCAAGAAAGCTCGAAGAAAAATGCGATTGGAAATATAGCATGCAGTGCTCATAGCTTCGGCCCAATATCGCCTAGGAGTCCTGTGCTCATCGAGCATCGTCCTGGCCATCTCTACAAGGGTCCGATTCTTCCACTCTACAACACCATTCTGAGGGGGTGTGTAGGGGGAAGAAAACTGATGCTCTAAACCCAAAGAGTTACAAAACTTCTCAAAATCCGAATTCTTGAATTCGGAACCATTATCACTCCTAATAGCTCGCATCGAGTTCAAAGGGAACTTGTTCTGAAGACGCAAAATCAGATTGCGAGCAAAGGAGAAAGTCTCGGTCTTCTCAGCTAAAAAGAAGACCCACGAATATCTCGAAAAGTCATCGACAACAACAAGCACATACCACTTCCCCCCAACCGAGCTCACTCGAGCCGGACCAACAAGGTCCATGTGCAAAAGCTCTCCAGGGCGCTTGGTCATGACCTGAGTCACTGGATGGTGGGGAGCGGCAACCATCTTCCCGTGTCTACAAGAGTGGCAAACAAGATCCTTCTCCATTGATAACTTGGGCAATCCTCGGATTAGGTCAAGTGAACAAAGCCTTGCAAGCAAGTCGAAGCTCAAATATCCAAGTCTCCTATGCCACTTCCAAAGATTAGAAGAGGAAGGTCCATCCACAAGACAACGAGAAATGCCAAAAGACTCCGAGAAATTCGCACAAAAGACTTTTCCAAAGGGCGAAATCAAACATACAAGATTGCCCTGAGGATCCAAAATACGACTGAGATTCGGTTTAAAATGAATCTCATAGTCATCATCAAAAAGTTGCGAAACATAAAGAAGGTTAAAATGCAAGTTAGAAACAAGAGCAACATTGCGCAACACGAAGTGCTCATTAACTCGCACAGACCCACGAGACAGCACCTTACCTTTGCTGTTGTCGCCGAAAGTGATATACTCCTTTTCGGCGATCGGACTAAGACTGGAGAACCACTTGGCGTTTCCGATCATGTGCCTTGAACACCCGCAATCCACCAACCAAACGTTCTCCAATTGTTTTACCTACATCAATAAAAAGACATAGGGTGAGCATACGGGCCAACACTGGGGTTAGTGAAGTAAGGGGAATACCAGTGTTGGGCCGGCTGCTCAAAAGAACGGTTAGCAGAAAAACCATTCCTAGCACGCCTACGGGAGGAGCGATCACCACGTTGAGGAAAACGTGGTCCGCTAAGGGAGGAGCGTCCATCGCGATACTCAAAACGCGGTGGGGGAAAACGCTCAACTGCAAAGCCACCACCACGGGGTTCATAGCCTACAAATGCAGGCTCCCGCCGGGCACGCTCTCTACGAGGCCTACGCCTAGGAACTTGAGGCTCAACACCTCTAGGCCTAGCGTCTCTCCTCGGAGCTCTCTCCTGCCTAGGCCTAGCAACTTGAGGTTCTGGAACTCTGGGCCTAGCCGCTCTCCTCGGAGCTCTCCTCTGAACATTCGGCACATGTACATCATGGAAAGGATGGTACATGTCCGTGTTGTTCATCTCCTTTGCACGGCGCGCCTCTCTCTTGCGCCGAAAGCAGAATTCACTCAAGTGTCCATCTCTCCCACAATGCTCACAATGGTACCTCACCGCTCTCAAAGGGGGTTGTTGGTACACATGGTTGTGGGTGTGGATCACTTTGCCCTTCTGTGGCAAACACTCCTCCTGGATAGGTGGCATCGTATCAAGCTTGTTCTTCAAGTGATTGGGTTTGGGATGCCACACTTGGTTCTTGGGTGGAGTTCTCGGAGGTTCTTCAAACACTCCATCCTTGGTGTTGGGCTTGAGAGGCTCTTTGGGTGGAAGCTTGGTAAGTTTGGGAGTAGTGGTGGAGTTGGGCTTCTCACTCGGGTTCAAACCACCCGACTCTCCAATCTTTCCACAAGCAGAAAGATCAACACCCGGAGCAAAACCTACACCAGGACCTCCAGCAGCTCGCTTGAATTGGGAGATCATCATCCCAAGCTGCGGCTCACCACAAGACACCCATGACAAGATGGTCCGAAGGTATGTGTTTTCCTCCTCGGTTTGCATCTTGTCATGTTTCACATTCGCAATCTCCATCTCCAAACCCTCACACAAAGCGCACCTAGTCACACAAGTGCTACCCGAGCTGGCCTCCTCAAGAGACACAATCTTGGCATTCTTCTCTGCCAACTCGGATTGCAAGACAGGACAAGTCTTGCACGCACCCAACAGCGAGGGTCTAGCCTTCAGCTCATCCACCTCTCCTACCAATGCAACATACTTGCTCCTCAAAGTGAAAAGGTCAGTCATGTGCGTGGTGCACATCTCACACTCCTCATCAGTAACGACTACGGTGGACTTGACAGACTTAAGCTCCTTCACCGTATCCTCCCACTTCTGCCTAAACTCCTTGCGCTCTCTAGCGGCACGCCTAAGCAGCTTATCTTGGCTAAGAAGCGCAGCAGTAAGTTTCTCGACCTCAGCGGAAAGCTCATCGTGGGTCAGAGATACCTGTGAGGTGTCGTCGTCGTCATTCCGAGGGGAGTTCACCAGCTCGCCGTCGACCTCCTTGCCGAGGGCCATGGTGCAAAGGCCGTCGTCATCGGCGAAGAAGCAGAGACCGTTCAGCTTGTCCTCGATCCTCTTCTTCTTCTCGGACTCGTCGTTGCTTGAGCAAGCGGAGTCGTCATCCGAGCCGTCGACGTCACTGAGCATGGCGAAGAACGCACGCTACTCAGCCTGGGCCTTCTCCAAGTACTTCTTCTTGATGTACTCCTTGTCGAAGCCGCCCCTCCGCTTGTGCCTCGCGGGGACGTACTTCTCCTTGCGCTTGCCGGAGTCGTACTTGTGCCCATGATCGCCCTTCCCGGATGAATGCTTCTTCTTGGGATAGTTGGCGATGAAGTGGTCGGGGTCGCTGCACTCATAGCATCCTGAGCGTCCTCCTCCGCGGTGACGGTTCATGCAGTTGTTGTGAAACCGCGAGAACCGGTTGGCGAGCATTGCCAACTCGTCATCCCCCAAAGACTCCAGCTGGTCCTTCGTGACAGAAAAAAGAGACGAAAGAGCAAAGCCTCCAGAGGGGTTAGCAGAAGAGCCAGAAACCAAAGCCATAGTCGGGCCATAAGGATTCTCATAAGAAGCCCTCGCCATGGCATCAATCTCACTGGACTTGAGCTTACTGAAGAGCTCGTCGCACGTGAGGGTCTCATAGTTAGGTGATTCGATGATCGCCTGAACTTTGGAATCCCACACCGACCGATCAAGGGTATGCAAAAGCTTCAAAGCCCTCTCGTGATCGTCGAAAGGCAACAACTCCTTGTTAGCCCTCATCCTGTTGACAATCACTTGAAAGCGAGCGAATAAACTTTCTATGCTCTCGCCAGGCATATGTAAAAAGTTCTCATACTCTCGCTTGAACGACTCGTAGAGACGGGTTTTGACTTGAGAGGTTCCCTCATGAAACCGCATGAGGGTAGCCCAAATCTCATGAGCCGTAGCGAGGTGAGAAACACGATCAAACTCACTCATGCTCAAACATAAGAAAAGAGCATTACGTGCTCGGCTATTGGCATCGTGCTCATCGATCTGAAGCTGAGAGACACGAGCAGCCAAAACCACGTAATCAGCAGAGTTGCAAATATCCCAGATGGAAGCGCCCAAACTTTGCAGATAGGTCGACATGCGTATCTTCCAATACGCATAGTTCGTCCCATAAAAGAACGGCGGTTTGCCCACGCCGCGATCCATGTCGCATTCTGTGGATCTGGAACCGGCTAAGGTGGAAGATCCTTAACCCGCTCTGATACCAATTGAAGGACCGAAAGTGCTACCAGAAAGCGACCAGAGGGGGGTGAATGAGAGCTCCAAATTTTCCTTCCGGAAACTCGTTGCCTTTGTCCCAAAGATCAACCCCACGAGCAAATCTAGAAATTGCAAGTGTCCACGACCCTAGATGTAGGGTGGATGCTTCCGAGAAGCACAGCGGGACACTATACAACCCTAGAAACCCAACGCAAAAGCCGGAATGCAAAACCGACAACGAACGATCAAACCGCGGACGAAACTGCGCAAACTCAGCAGCATCAGACGCTGGCAGCGTCCGATGACCAACCAACGGACGCGTCCGATGCAAACAGAGCAAATCTGGAACCTTACTGCATAAGCATCGGATGCTGCTACAGTGAACCAGTAGCGTCCGATGCTCGACCTCCGGCGCGTCCGATGGCAACGGACGCTCCGATGGTCAGCGTCCGATGCTCCTTTAAAATCACTGTGAGGTGACATGTGGCAACAGATGCTCTGGTGTGACGAACTCACTATTGTCAGTAATCCACGCAGAACACAATCAAAACACGAATCACAACCACAAAATTGCAACCGTGTGGCTACCACACGCTACAATGGTGAGATTACGGTCTCACTTCCTCAAAATCTCACGGGCACAGAGGTATTGTTCTCTTCTCTATGGCTCTCAGGTTTGCTACAGCAGGGGAGTGGGAGAGTAGGAAAACCTAGAAGGCAAAGAGCAAATGACTGAGATATCTAGGGAGGAGGGTGTCTCCCTCTACTTATACTAATTCTATTTCCTACTCTACCCCTCAACTAATTACAGAGCGAACCAGCTAAACCCTAGGGTTATTCTGGGCCAACTCGGTGGTAGGTGTATCCAACGGCCACGCTCGCACAACTCATAGCGTTGCCTCGACGCAACCTCCCGATTGCCGCCACATGCCGCCACTCGCTCTGCAGCCCCGGTTTTGTGGCCCAAACCGGGAAACCAGCCTTTTCCAGCCAACCCCCGGTTTTGAGGCCCAAACCGGGAAACCAGCCCACCAGCATCTGAGTTTTGAGGCCCAAACTCAGCAAACTCGTAGCGCCCAGGTTTTGAGGCCCAAACCTGGAAACCGTCCTCAGCCCGAGTTTTCTGGCCAAACTCGGAAACCCTCAGCGCCCAGGTTTTGAGGCCCATACCTGGAAACTGTCCTCAGCCCGAGTTTTGTGGCCAAACTCGGAAACCCTCAGCACCCAGGTTTTGAGGCCCAAACCTGGAAACCGTCCACCCGATGGTTTTTCACTGGCTCAACCACCAAACCGACGCTGTAGAGGGGATGCACCTCCCGTGCACCCCGTCCACCGACACGTGTCCCCAAGTCCAAGACTCAGGCAACACATGACCGCAAGTCTTCGCTCGTCGCTGTCCCAAGCTGCCAGCCACCACAGCTGATCCTCGGGCCTCCGGTCCCTCAGTCCAAGCCTCACGTTCGCCCTTCGCCACTCTCGGTCCATCGGCACGGCACGTCTCTACTTGACCTTCACCTTGCCTTTGATCACTGTATCCGTGCTCGACACCTGCACAACACAAGCCAAAGAACATGCACATCATCCCAGTTGACAATCACTCATCACTCAGAGACTCGGCATACACCCATGTATCCGCAAATGAATGAAGTTTTTGCATAACTAAATGATATCTCTCCTCACGCTCACTCTTGGTCCCCTCATGGAGAGCACAAATGTTATCCCATAGATCATGGCCATTCTTGTGGTTTCGGACGCGGTTAAACACATCCTTGAAAATGCCTCTAAAAAGAATGTTTTTGGCCTTTGCATTCCACTTCTCATTTTCTTCCTCATGTGGCATGAGGCTAGTGCCCTCCTTGGGTTTGGGGAACCCGGTTATGGCGGCATCGCGGCATTTCACATCAACCGCTTCTAGGTACGACTCCATACAGATTTTCCAATATGGAAAGTCGTCTCCCTCAAACATGGGAGGTGGTCCATCACCTCCGGACATCTTAACTCTAGGCGGTTAAGCCTAAATCGAGAGCACGAGGCTCTGATACCAATTGAAAGGATCAAGATGCCCAAGAGGGGGGTGAATTGGGCTTTTCTAAAACTTCTTGCAATAATAAAACCTATCATGCCTCAATTAACCCCCTAGTGCCTAGAAGTGTGTTTCTCTTTATTCTACCGCACAAAAGACCAAGACTATGCCACTCCTACTCTAGCAAAGCAATCCAATAAAGAATGAACATCAAGTATTAATGCGGAATTGAATTGCTTGAAAGTAAATGCATAGGTAAAGGAGTAGAGATGACTCGACGATCTTTTTGCCGAGGTATCGTGGTGTCGGCACACCCCCCTAGTCCTCGTTGGAGCACCCGCGCAAGGGTATCGCTCCCCCTTGATCCGCGCAAGGATCAAGTGCTCACTATGAGCTGATTCTTTGCCGCTCCGGCCCAGTGAATCGCTCACAAGCTTGCTTGGGTCATCCACAATGCCACCAGATGCTCTCCAAGCTTCACGATCGCCACCAAGCCATCTAGGTGATGTCGATCACCAAGAGTAACAAGCTAGAACTCTCACTTGACCAACACAAGGCCAAAGAGATGGATGGATGCACACTTGCTACTCAATTCTCACTAGGAGGTGTCTAATTCTCACAATTAGCAAATCACTCAACCTCACTAGGGCTCTTGCACTATCTCACACTCACAATGTGTCTCTCAGCAGATGGAAGTGGCAAGAACACTCAAATGGATGGAGGGAAGGAAGAAGTATATATACTCCCCCAACCGGCCATCCAAAAACAGGATGAAACAGGGTTTCTGCGGGGTCATCGGACGCTCTGATGACCTCGACCAACGGTCGACTGTACCCTCTTGTCAGACCTGTTAAAGTGACATCGGACGCTGGGCAGCGTCTGATGCCACCACATCGGACGAGTCCAATGTGGATTTACCCTCTCTGGAACCTCTCTGCATGGCCATCGGACGCTGGCCCTCAGCGTCCGATGCCAGCGTCCGATGCGGTCTCCAGTTCACGCCCACGTGAACAGTGGCATGGGTGCGTCCGATGTGAACACATCGACACGTCCGATGCCACGCACCAGACTAAACCCTAGTCGGGGTGAGCATCGGACGCGTCCGATGCCCACCTGGCCAGCGTCCGATGCCCATAACAAGGGCAGACTCAATTCGGATCGCGACGCGGCCAAAACGACTTTTGATCCTCTCGACTTGAGGCATCTCTCTAAGCTACCTAGGGCTATGAAATAACAAGTGTGCACCACACCTTCCTCAATAGACTTATCTAGGTCAAGCTACTGATTCGCGCTCCCCTTTATAGTACGGCCAAAGGAAAAACAAAGTCCTAAGACTACCTAAGTGTCCTCCAACACCATATGACACTTAGCCTAGTCTACCACCGTCTTCGTCGTCCATCCTTTGAAAACCGAAACAATATCCATCGCCAGGGGACATGAACTCCATATGCCCGTATCGTCGCCATTACCGTGACCTAACTCAATCCTGTTTCTACAAAACACACGTTAGTCACAGTAATCTTGTGTTTCATCCAATCACTGAAACCACTAGGGGCCAAGATGCGTTCATCTTCCTTGCTTCGCCTTTCTTGCTAGCGGTGTTGAATCCGTTCTGCCTCTTCTTGAGGGCTAGCTTTGCTTTGCTTGGTTGCGTCGAGCCGTTGCCCATGTCTTTGGGAACCAAGTTGTTTCGCTCACTCCGTTCGACTTCTCTTGGCTTTGGTGTGCTTCTGGTCGATTGGTTGAGTTTGCTTCCTTCTACTTTTTTCTTTCTACTCTATATGATTTGTGTTGGTAGTTGACAATGCACTCATCAAGGGGGAGATTGCAGATACATGGGTGTATGCTGGACCTTGAGATGATGAGTGATTGTCAACTGGGATGATGTGCATGTTCTTTGGCTTGTGTTGTGTAGGTGTCGAGCATAGAGACGGTGATCGAAGGCAAGGTGAAGGTCAAGTAGAGATGTGCCGTGCCGATGGACCCGGAGCGGTGAAGGGCGGACGTGAGGCTTGGACTGACGGGTCGGTGGCCTGAGGATTGGTCATGGTGGCTGACAGCCTTTGACAGCGACAAGTGAAGAATTGTGGGTGGACGGGGTGCACGGGCGTTGCATCCCCTCTACGTCGTCGGTTTGGTGGTTGAGCCATAGAAAAATCACGGAGTGGACAGTTTCCAGGTTTGGGCCTCAAAACCTGGGTGCGGCCGGTTTCTGAGTTTGGGCCACAAAACTCGGGCTGAGGACGGTTTCCAAGTTTGGGCCTCAAAACCTGGGCGCTGGCGGGTTTCTGAGTTTGGGCCACAAAACTCAGGCGACGGACGACATGTTTCCCGGTTTCGGCCTCAAAACCGGGGGATGGCCCAGGTTTCCCGGTTTTGGCCTCAAAACTGGGGGAGGTCCGTGAAAAGGATGAGCATCGGATTGAGGCGAAGCTACCTGATGTGCGGGCGTGGCCGTTGGATCAACATCAACCTCAAGTTGGTCAGGAATACCCTTAGGGTTAGCCTGCCCGCACATTAGCAGTAGGGGTAGAAGGGAAATAATTGTATTAGGTTATATAAGGAGTGGCAACCCCTCCCTCCATTCCATCTTAGCCATTGCTATTTTCATTCTAGGGTTCCAGCTCTCCCAATCCCTACTGTAGATACTGAGATCCGCAGAGACGGTGAACAATACCTCTGTGTATTTGGATATTGCGGAAACGGGACCAGATTCCCATTGTCTCCTCGTTGGGACGAATTTTAGCGGGCAATCGTGATTGTGATTCACGTTTTTGATCTTGTTCTTCGCGTTCTTCTTTTCTTCATGATTTTCCCGTCACTCGATCTCCCTCCTCGCTGCGTCTTTTTCTAATCCACTTGAATCAACTTGTTCTTTGATGTGAGGAGAACTTTTCCACCGAAGGAAATCATCTCTACCCTCACGAACAAGTAGATCGGGTCGATTCAAGTTTCGTGGCAACTTTTTTGTTCCTACACCTTCCCCTTCGAATTCCTGGAGTTTTAGTTGATTTGAGTGGATGATTTCTTGGGGATAGTCTCCCAACTACCTCGTGATCATCTTCTCCAATTTTGGGATCAAGGGATTTTGATTTGGATAGAATTTGGGAGGATTTGATAGAAGGGAGATTGAAATCGCCCTCCCTGAGTGGTCGCGGATAGTCCGCGCGTCAGGGCTGTGCCTGTTCAGTGGCTGCGCGTCTCGGTCGCTTTGCCTCGATTTGACCGGCGGACAGTCCGCCATTGTCATCCGCGGACAGTCCGGGACCGTCCAAGGAGACTCCAGCAGCAGTGTTGTTTTTCATTTCTTGCCGGCAGACAGTCCGCTAGTAGACCGCGGACAGTCCGCAGTAGGCCCGGACAGTCCAGCACTAGTAGCCCGGACAGTCCGCCAACCTGTTGTAGGTTGTGATTTAGTGCGTTTGCTCTCCCGGCTTTTCTGCTTGGTTTTCAAACTTCTCGTTTGCTCCTAGAGCTCACCTAGGAACCTCTCTAGGTATCTTTGCTACTTATTAGCATAGGTATTTGAAAATTTCTTGACGTAGCCTTCCATCTACATTCGAAATATAAGTCGGTTTTTGGGGTTGAACTTGAGTCGGAGTTTTCAGTGTTTGGCTTGCTTTCGTATAGTGGTGCCTCGCTGTGATCCTAGGGATCATCCACCCTCTTCCAAGGGTCGTGGGCATCACGCTTGTACTCAAAGCTTTTGGGGGTTGATTTTCGGGACAGAGGCCAAAGTTTTGAAAGAAGTTTTTTAGGCTCCCATTCACCCCCCCTCTGGTCCCTTTATAGTAGAGTTCTCGGTCTTTCAGTAGCCCGTCTGCAGCTCTCCAGCCGCCCTCATCTCCAGCAGCATTCAGGTATGCCATCGGGAGTCTCCAGCGTCCAACCCGCCCGCCGCCCCAGATCGGATCTGCATCCGGCTCGTCGCCACACTTCGCCTGCAATCTCCATGCCCTTTGGGCTACGCGGCGCGGCTTCTACGTTCCAATACCAGGAGTTGCGACAACTCTCCGACCAGCTCTAGTGTTTCGGCTCTGACCAGGTGGTTTCAACCAGCCCGCGCGACCAGGCGACCACAGCTCCACTCGTCGGCATGGTGACACTCCACGAGATCTCCGGCGACACCGTGTCAGCGACTTCGGCGTCTGGATCTACCACGATGAACGACTCCACCTCCATGCAGCCTACCACCGTCGTATCTGCCAAATCCGATATCAACTTCCCACCGTATCGTGGGGGCATCATCATCAACGTCTCCACCGACAGTCCTCCACAACCGAACAAAACGGATGTCGAACGCACCAACCGGGAGCAGCGCAACATCGACCGACAGCACCGACGTGACGACAAACGACGCGACCAGGAGCGCCACGACCGGGAGGACCGCGATGACGAACGACGTGACCAAGAATGTCGAGATTGAAACAACATTGGAGGCCGCGACCACATCTACGAATTCGACAGGGTCGACGATCAGCCTGTCTATCCGACTCCAAGCGCCAACCTCGTTGTCGTCATCAACGAGCTCTCCAAGTTTCCCATCACCCCGGAGCTACGGAAGGTCATCGCCCACATCAAAGCTGCCGCAGTGCAGTGCAACGAGAAAGGGCACCATCCCTCTCCCTCCGGTTCGTCATACAATAGGACACCTCCGAGTCTGCATCCCTCCCATAGGAGGCAGTCACCACCGCGTCGCGACCAAGAAGTCTCCCAAGGCAATCGCGCTAATCATCGAGCTCCGGCTCACGACGCTTCAACAGGGCCTCGTCCCTTCACCTCCCAGTTCCGAGCCGTCCAGTGGCCTCAGGGCTTCAAGGTCAACACGGTGGACAAGTACGATGGGAAGGCCAACTCGGAGCAGTGGCTGACCACGTACGAGATCGCCATTCAAGCAGCCGGCGGAGGATCTAACGTGATGGCCAAGTACCTACCCATCATGTTGTCTTCTTCAGCCAACAGTTGGCTCCACAAGCTCGCCGAGAACTCCATCGACACCTGGGAGCAGCTGAAGGAAGTTTTCGTCAAAACATACAGCGCCACATGCGTAAAGCCAGGAACGCGCTATGATCTCCAAAACGTCCACCAAGACCGCGACGAGAGCCTCCGGAGCTACATTCGTTGTTTCTCCAACATGCGCCTGACAATTCTAGAGATCGCCGATGCGGAAGCCATCCCCACCTTCTCCAACAGCCTGCGCCACAAAGAGCACTGTGACAAGACCATCCGCAAGAACGTGGCCACGGTCACCGAACTCATGACGATCGCCAACTCCTACACCGACACCGACAACGCCCATTGCCATCATGAGCGCCCATGTCGCTGATCACGATCCCAGGAACGCCGTCGTGATGATGAACACGGCGATGAATGGCACAATGGAGGACGCGACCACCGCTCCGGACAACGTGACCGTCGCGACGATCGGGACCGCCGCCATGATCGCCCGGAGTCTTCTCGCCAAAGGTCGGATCACCGTCGGTGTGACAACTGCTACATCGCCAACACCAATGCTCGGCCGAAGCGCACATACGACAATGACTACGAGAAGCTCATCAACGGCCCTTGCCCTCTCCACAAGAACGCCAAGCACTCCATGCGCGACTGTGACGTCATCGCCTGCAACGTACGCGGAAATGAGGAGAAACGGCCATGGAATGACAAGGACAAGGACAAGGATGCCGACACCCATGAGCCTGCCTTCCGAGCACCTGCGAGGACACTCTCTGTCTTCTGTGGCAACGTCGTTATCGAGACCGAGCAGAAATGGCGCCAAGTTCACCAAGACATCGCCTCCGTGGCGGCCATCACCGACGACCCTGCCAACGTGCGCTACCTCGACTGGTCAGGGCGCCCCATCACCTTCTCTAGGGACAACCAGTGGTCAGACGACAAGTATCCTGGACGTTTTCCCCTCGTCAACGACCCGGTGATCTCCAACTACCGCTACAGGAAGGTCCTCGTCGACGGTGGGAGCACCCTCTACATCATCTTCGCATCGGCCTCCCGCGAGCTTGACTAATTGTTGACGGTTCTTAACAACATATTTCTACTGCCAACATGACCCATAAAAAGGAAGAAAGTCACATATTCTACTCACATATACCTTTACCGCTAACCAATTTCCACATGTATTGCAAAAGTATGTTTTGTAGACCATAAACTTGTATACAGGTGGAAAGCGGATAAAAAGGCGCAATTCGACACGATCAAATGCGCAAAACAACAAGAGGAATAAAAGCCCATACAAAAGTGCTACAAAATTCAATCGGAAACCAACTCAGAGGGCCAAAAGAGAGGCCCAGGAGGAAACCTGGGCCGAGGTGGGCCAGCCCTGGGTCGGCCGACCCAGGGGTCGGCCGCCCCCCCCACATGGCAGGTTTGCACCGTCTTTTTTCGAGGCGGTGCATTCAATGCCTGCATGTCGGTTGTCGGTGCTTTTTGCAGAATGCCCCCTCCGAAACCGACCTCAAGGCACTATATAAGGAGGGGGGGAGGAACCATCTCATTCATCATTCCTTCATTCCTCAAGATGTAGTCCACATCAAGATACAAGAGAAGAAGTAGAGAGGAAAAGCTTCACTCATATCCTTAGCCTTTAGGTTAGGAATAGAATAGGGAGCGAGATAGAGAGTAGAGTAAGAGAAGTAGCAAGTGACCGGCTCCATCCCTTAGTTGCACTAGTCGGGAGGCCGAAGTGTTGACTACTTCCTGCGCTGTACCTCTGCAACCCGACTTACTACATTGGAGTAAGAAAAGGTTGAGTTCTACTTTTGTTCTAGTAAGTTCTCGAGCATTGTTATCTTGTTCTTACAATCTTGCGGGTTCGTTGTCCATCTTTTGGTGGATACTCTAGTAGAGGAACCTCTGAATCATTTGGAGGGGTTCCTGGCCAACGCTAGAGTAGTAGCTAATAGCATAGACGTGGTGTCTAAGCTAAGAGCTACCCTCGTTTGCCTCGTATCCCACGGGTGAGGGGTCGGCGGCAGGTGGTGACAGCCTTGTTTGCCCTTAGTTTCCCCCACGTTCGTATACGGCGTAGAGCTATAGGCCGGAGTTACTTGGCAGACCAGGTATAAGCCGGTGCCCGAAGTAAGGTTTTGAAAACACGTTACCTTGTTTGAGGCTTCTAAGCATTAGAAGAACCTCGTTACCCAAGTCATTCCCCTCTTTTCTCTCTAGGGTTTATTAGATCCGTGACCTTGAACACTTCCGTTCCCTGAGAAATTACGATACCCTGTATACCACCGGGTGAAATGCTACAACGGTATTTCCGTGCGCTTGCGGACTTTGGCTGCTTCGCTAAGATTTACCAACTATCGTGCGGTATATGCTTGGCATATCACAAGGCAATGGCGCTATCCTTGTGGCATGTTAAGAAATACCGACATGACACTTCTTGGCGCTTTTGCTGAGGATAGCTTAAAACCCTATCTTCTGTGATTGCGTTAAGAATTGTCAACAAGCATTTCTGGCGCCGTTGCCGGGGAACGGTTGTCGTTTTTAGTCTCGGAACCTAGTTGCCCATGTATCCTTGTGTTGAAAAAAAAATCTTTATCTTTTATCCTATGAAACACAAATACCAGTCCCGTAAACCTACCACCATGAAGCTGGATTCAAAGCCAAACCCTTTTTGCTTCATCAGAGGAGTTCCACAACCCAACCACACCTTGTTTGAGGAGGCAAATTGCTTTTTCTCGTTCACTTCACACTTGGGTGAAATTGAACGACCTTTAACCTCGCTCAAACCAAAGTCATGTCCCTCTGGCCTAACAATTGTTGTTCTCGATGGTGGCCGAGAATCAACAAGTGGTTCTGCATGACACATCTTTGGAGAATAAAAACTCCCCTGGCCAAGGACATGCCCGAAACAACAACCCTAGAGACCAAACCAGATTCCACTTTTGAGCATGTTAACCTTACTTTTGAAACGTCTCATGTTTCATGCTCACCCATGGAGTCTCTAGAGTTTGTTTTGTTTCGGACCATATGCATCTATGTGGATCACAACCATTCTTGATTCTTGTTGTCTAACTTTTCGAGAAGATGGTTGTGGATGCATATGTTTTTAATAGACATTGCAAACCCCGTAGTCGCATGATGGTGTTGACCTTGCAGCTTGAACGCTTGTGCTCAATGTTCGGTGGTGTAGCTGGGAACTACACCACCATTAATAGCTGCAAGACGAGATTCCCATGGTCAAGCTTATGACCCTAATCAAAGCACTGCCGGGAGATACCCCGGATTATCATAAAAAAATAGTTATCATGCATAAATTCCTTCTAAAAAAATAATAATAAAAACTTGCAAAAAAAAATAATAAAATATGAAAAAGAAAAAAAAATCTTATATTGCTTTTGCATGAACTCTTGCAAAATGGGTTTGAAAACTTTAAAATAAAAAGAGGCATGCATTAAAAAAAAAATATAATAAAATAAAGTAAACACCACCTTTCCTTTTTAAATAAAAGCAAGTTTATATTATCAAGTTAGTATGCACCTTCGGGTATTCTTGTCACTAACCATTTCAGGTGGAGACTAAGAAGAACAAGGATGCATACAAACAATAAGGAGCTACATCAACCTTAACCTTGGATGACCCTCGGTGATGGAATGCACTTAAAGGAAACCCTAACTCAACACTCAGCTTTTACACAAAAGTTCAAGTGTGGGGGAGGACGACAAGAACATCATAAACACTAAAGGTTATGCTAGCTCACCTTGCTAAAAAAAAGGGAAGAAGGAGAAGGACTTGGGCCATCACAAACGCCCATGTGCCTTCCAAAAAAAAATGAAAATAAAAGAGATTGAAAAAAAAATATTTATATATCTAAAAAAAAGAGAATGGGAAAGGAAGGAGGAGCAGAGTGGTCTCATCATGATCCACCTGACTCCACCTCGTGCATACAAGTCTTGGTACACTTATCATCTCATACAAGACTAGCATCGCCATATTCCACGACCTTTGGTGATGACATTAAGGCCCATGGTCTATACACATTACTCGTGTATGTGTGTGTGACCAAAGCCTTGGTGCCCACCTGAGTACGATCTTCAAAACACCGCTACAGCTGGTTCAAAATTCAAGACTACAGATGCTGTCGATAAAACACACTCAGGTATGCAAAGGTAATAAATGTTCACCAACCCATTTGCTCATATTTGTCCCTTTACTTTTAAAATTCATGCTTCCTTTTCTTATGCCATATGCTCTAGTCTGGATGGATTCCAACGATACATCCATAGGCTCTTTAAATTAAGCATGGTGCTTAGGTTAAACTAGCCTCCTTTAATCAAGTTTAAACATGGTGTTTAATTTTGATTAATGAACTTTGAGTTGTTGACATAAATAATAGAAATAATTCTTTTGCTATAGATAAACCAAGGCTAGATTTGTGCAGCATGCTTTACCTTAGCCTTGTTTGAGTTAAAGAAGCTTGGTGAACAAATAAACTCTTGAAAAAAAACTCTCTCGCTTTCTCTTTTCAAAATAATGGCAACTTTTTTTTGATCCATGTTCTCATGAGCTTTGTGTTTCTCAATTTCTCTTAAGCATGGATATGTTCTTTCTCTCTGTTGCTATCAAAAAAAAATTATGATGATAATAATAATAAAAAAATAATAATAACTTTAGCCAATAAAAAAATTAAAATTTTGGGTTCTCGGTAATCAAGCCGATAGAACCTTTGCTTGTTGTTGTTGTTTTTGTTTGTTTAATAAAGACAGGTACAGGCACAAGTGTGGGGGAGATCTCTCGAGCATAAACTCACACGAACTCGAGATATCCCCAACACAGTGCACAAACACCATCTGAACCATCATGCGAAGGACAAGTATGAATTCAACTTTTACAAAACTCCTTCATCTTCAACGGTGGTTTGTGCAACTCTACTCTCATATTGTTCCTAAGTTTTTAATTTTAAAATAAATAAAATTAAAGATGCAAAACTTGTGGGCATCATATAAATTCCACTTTATATGTGATGTAAGATATGAGCTTCTTCCTCGTTGAAATGATGAATAGTTGCTCTGTTTTATTTCTCACCTATGCCTAGCTTATAACTTAGATTCCACCAAGATTTGGGTTTATTGGTAAATAGCTCACTTAAGAACTTGAAACTGGTGGGATGCATATGCTTACTCTAGTCTAAAGTTGTTGCTAGTTATGACTTGGTATAAACAGAGAATTGCTATGACTTTGTTTTAAGAAAAGCGTGACATCCGGTGAATTATTTCAAAAAAAAACTTAAAATTCAAAAGTCCTCATATGCTGCTTATACTCACATTGAGCTTTGTCAAATTGTTGTGAGCAATGTTGTAGATTCTTGTCATGTACTTATGATTTGAGATTCACGCACACTTGTCATCCATCAAATAAAACTCTTGTCAATTTTTCTTTCTCAAAAAGAATTCAAGAAGGAGCTATGGGCTATGCAAAAAAAAATGATGAATATCCATGCCAAAAGGCATGTTGGAAAAAATGGGCAAGTGCCCGCTGTAGAATTAGGGGTATGCAAATACCCACAGAAAAGGAAAAAAAATGAATATCCATGCCAAAAGGCATGTTGGAAAAAATGGGCACGTGCCCGCCAAAGTAGAATTAGCCGAAAAGATAGCCCGTACTCTCAAAGGAATTCTAAAAGAGAAGAGACTTGACAAAGAGTTCAAAAAGAACAAAAATATACCACGCACTTGCACATCTCAATCAAAAGTTTATGACTTGCATCTCCAATGGTTCGGTTTTTGACTTAGCAATAAATGTGAAACATTTGAGGAACTTACTTTGATTTTCAAAAAAAAAAACTCCGGATTAAAAGCTGCTCTAAGAACAAAAGAAAAGCATCTCTGTGAAAACCAGTCTGACATGCAGCAACCAAGGATTGGAGGAGGCTAACAAGCCCCACAGGTAACAAGGTACAAGGGTGAGTAATCAACCAGTATATTCAAACCCTGGTAGACACTTTGGTATAAACCTGGCATTAGTGAAAAATAACTGGCATGGAAGCAACTCCTGATCAACAACCATATCCTTAGCTTTTGCTCGAGGACGAGCAAAGGGTAAGTGTGGGGGAGTTTGTTGACGGTTCTTAACAACATATTTCTACCGCCAACATGACCCATAAAAAGGAAGAAAGTCACATATTCTACTCACATATACCTTTACCGCTAACCAATTTCCACATGTATTGCAAAAGTATGTTTTGTAGACCATAAACTTGTATACAGGTGGAAAGCGGATAAAAAGGCGCAATTCGACACGATCAAATGCGCAAAACAACAAGAGGAATAAAAGCCCATACAAAAGTGCTACAAAATTCAATCGGAAACCAACTCAGAGGGCCAAAAGAGAGGCCCAGGAGGAAACCTGGGCCGAGGTGGACCAGCCCTGGGTCGGCCGACCCAGGGGTCGGCCACCCCCCCACATGGCAGGTTTGCACCGTCTTTCTTCGAGGCGGTGCATTCAATGCCTGCATGTCGGTTGTCGGTGCTTTTTGCAGAATGCCCCCTCCGAAACCGACCTCAAGGCACTATATAAGGAGGGGGGAGGAACCATCTCATTCATCATTCCTTCATTCCTCAAGATGTAGTCCACATCAAGATACAAGAGAAGAAGTAGAGAGGAAAAGCTTCACTCATATCCTTAGCCTTTAGGTTAGGAATAGAATAGGGAGCGAGATACAGAGTAGAGTAAGAGAAGTAGCAAGTGACCGGCTCCATCCCTTAGTTGCACTAGTCGGGAGGCCGAAGTGTTGACTACTTCCTGCGCTGTACCTCTGCAACCCGACTTACTACATTGGAGTAAGAAAAGGTTGAGTTCTACTTTTGTTCTAGTAAGTTCTCGAGCATTGTTATCTTGTTCTTACAATCTTGCGGGTTCGTTGTCCATCTTTTGGTGGATACTCTAGTAGAGGAACCTCTGAATCATTTGGAGGGGTTCCTGGCCAACGCTAGAGTAGTAGCTAATAGCGTAGACGTGGTGTCTAAGCTAAGAGCTACCCTCGTTTGCCTCGTATCCCACGGGTGAGGGGTCGGCGGCAGGTGGTGACAGCCCTGTTTGCCCTTAGTTTCCCCCACGTTCGGATACGGCGTAGAGCTATAGGCCGGAGTTACTTGGCAGACCAGGTATAAGCCGGTGCCCGAAGTAAGGTTGTGAAAACACGTTACCTTGTTTGAGGCTTCTAAGCATTAGAAGAACCTCGTTACCCAAGTCATTCCCCTCTTTTCTCTCTAGGGTTTATTAGATCCGTGACCTTGAACACTTCCGTTCCCTGAGAAATTACGATACCCTGTATACCACCGGGTGAAATGCTACAACGGTATTTCCGTGCGCTTGCGGACTTTGGCTGCTTCGCTAAGATTTACCAACTATCGTGCGGTATATGCTTGGCATATCACAAGGCAATGGCGCTATCCTTGTGGCATGATAAGAAATACCGACACGGCACTTCTTGGCGCTTTTGCTGAGGATAGCTTAAAACCCTATCTTCTGTGATTGCGTTAAGAAATGTCAACACTAATCCAAGCGGGACATATTCCCGGCGAACTTCCTGTTCTGGGGTATCGTACCCGGGAAGCCTTCCATGCCCGTCGGGCAGATCACACTTCCAGTACAGTTTGGCATGCCCGACCACTTCCGCGAGGAGTACATCACCTTCATCGTCGCCGACTTCGACACCGCCTACCACGCCATCCTCGGTCGCCCGGCGCTCTCCAAGCTCATGGTCGTCCCACACTACGCCTACCTCGTGCTCAAGATTCCGACAAAGAAAGGGATCCTCAGCCTCCGGGCAATCTTCCAAGTGGCGTACGAGTGCGAGCAGGAAACCATCAACTCCGCGGAGACGCCAGCAAATCGAAGGCGTCCAGGAGTGCGTTACCAACGCTGCCAAGCTTCATCCCGAAGATCTAGATATCCCGGAGACCTCCGACCAGTGCTCCAACAAGAAGTCGAAAGACACGAAGCAGGTGGCCCTGGTGGACGGAGCTCCAGAGAAGACTACCGTCATCGGCGCCAACCTCGACACCAAATAGGAAGACGCGCTTGTCAGCTTCCTACGGAGCAACGTCGATGTGTTCGCCTGGAAGCTAGCGGACATGCCCGGAGTTCCACGAAAGTTCGTCGAGCACTCCTTGAACGTCTCCGTGACTGCCAAGCCGGTTCACCAAAAAGCTTCGTCACTTAGCGCCAGACAGGAAGGAGGCAATTAGGGTAGAACTCACCCGGCTCCTAGCTGCCGGTTTCATCAAAGAGGTGTATCATTCGGATTGGTTGGCCTATCCGGTCCTTGTACTTAAAAAGAATAAAGAATGGCGTATGTGCGTTGACTACACTGACCTCAATAAGCATTGCCCTAAAGACCCCTTCCTCCTCCCTCGCATCGAAGAGCTCGTCGACTCCACCGCTGGGTGCAAACTCCTCTCCTTCCTCGACTGCTACTACGACTACCATCAAATCGCCCTAAAAGTGGAGGACCAGATCAAAACGGCGTTCATCATGCCCTTCGGCGCCTACTGCTACTAACCCTGGGCATAAATGACCGAAGACTGAAGACCGAACCGAACTAACCGAGATCGAGACCGAAGTGACCAAGACCGAAATTTTTGGTCACTAGTTCGGTCTCGAGTTCATACTAACCGAAGTTTCTACGGTTAGTTCGGTTACATGCCTCGGGTAACCGAACTGACCGAACTAACCGAAATTTTAGAATTTGTTGATATAAAGTGTACTTTGAACTATTATTAATGATATAATATTTATTTAATGGATTTATGTCATCGACGTAGGCTACACTACCATGTCGTTCGGGCTGAAGAACGTCGGAGCCACGTACCAGCGCGCAATCCAAGATTGCTTGAAGGACCTCATCCCCGAGAAGGTTGAAGCCTACATCCATGACATCGTCGTTAAAACTTGTACTGCCGACACGCTCGTCGCTGACCTCGAGGCAACCTTTAAGGACCTCAATACGTTCAAGTGGAAGCTCGACCCCAACAAGTGCATCTTCGGCGTATCATCTGGCAACCTCCTAGGCAACATCGTCAGCCGCGACGGCATTCGCCCAAACCCCGATAAGACTTTGGTCGTCCTCCGCATGCGAGCTCCCTCCAACGTGAAGGACATCCAGAAGCTCACCGGGTGCATGGCGTCCCTCAGTCGCTTCATCTCCAGGCTCGGCGAAAAGGGGCTACCTTTCTTCAAACTCCTCAAGGCAGGCGAGAAGTTCGTCTGGGACGCTGAAGCCGATCATGCCTTCTTCGACCTAAAGAAGTACCTCACCTAGCCTCCTGTGCTCGCCGCACCCAAGGAGAAGGAGCCTTTGCTGCTCTACATCACCACCACAAATCGGGTCGTCAGCTCTGTCATTGTCGCTGAACGCGAGGAAGTCAGCCACTCCTACCCCGTCCAGCGACCATGCTACTTCGTTAGTGAGGTGTTAAACGACTCCAAGACCCGGTACCCCCAAGTACAGAAGCTACTCTACGCGGTCCTTATCACCGCCCGGAAACTGCGCCACTACATCCAAAGCTCCTAACGGGTCATCGTCGTCGCCGAATTCCCCCTCAGGGACATTCTCCGCAACAAGGACGCTATAGGACGTATCATCAAGTGGGCAATCGAGCTCGGCTCCTACGACATCGCCTTCCAGGGTAACCAGACCATCAAGTCCCAAGCACTCGCTGACTTCATTGCAGAATGGACGGACATCCAGACCCCAGTGCGGACAGAGGCGCTAGAACACTGGGTCCTCTTCTTCGACAGATCCCTCACCTTGCACGGCGCCGACGCTGGTCTCCCCTTCACATCTCCAACCGGCGAAAAGCTACGCTACGTGGTCCGGCTACTGTTCCTAGCCTCAAACAACGCTGCTGGATACAAAGCTGCTCTCCACGGGCTACGGATCGTCAGTGAGCTAGGTGTCAAATGCCTCATGGTCTATGGCGACTCCACCCTTGTCATCAACTAGCTCAATAAGGATTGGAGCTGCTCCAGCGACAATATGAGCGCTTACTGCGCGGCCATCCGGAAGCTGGAAGACATGTTCTTCGATGTCGAATACCATCATGTTCCGCGTGATCGGAACCAGGCGGCTAACGAGTTGTCCAAACTGGAGTCGTCACGATCTCCGGTACCAGCTGGCGTATTGGTTCATGGCTTAACCTTCCCCACTATAGACGACGTTGAAATCTCCGCTTCATCGACAAACTCCGCGTCTCCACCCCCGACGGCAGGACAACTGGTTAGCGTCATCCCTACACCACCATCCGACTGGCGGGAGGACTTCATCAAGTATCTCTCCGAAAACCTCGTTCCTGACGACAAGACCGAAGCCGAGCATCTCGTTCGTCACGTCAACAACTACGTCCTGTTCGATGGTGCACTCATGCGCAAAAACTCCAGGGACAAAGTGCTCCAAAAATGCGTCTCCAGGGCAGACGGCCTCGAGATGCTCTTCGACATCCACGCTGGCGAATGCGGGAATCACGCCGCTGCAAAGACGTTGGTATGCAAGGCCTTCCGCGCGGGATTCTACTGGCCTTCCATTTCTTGACACACTTTTTTAATAGAACTAAACACACAGATCAGATTTGATACTAGCACACTTAGGATAGAATCATACAAACAAAAAGCAACCAGTGCTATGAGTTGATAGAACCAAAGTTAACGCGAAGGATGATATAGGTTTCAGATTTTTTATAGGGATTTTCAGATATATTAAAGAGGCACAAAGGACACACGAAGGATAAATGATCAGCGACTAAACAAAGATTCTAATGGACTGAAACTTAACCAAACTCACTAAAATAACAGATTGAAACAAAGAGTTATGGCGAAATATTTTTATGGTTTTTTGGTGGATAGGACGAACACAAAATATATGTAGCTAGGATTAAAGAAT
Source organism: Coix lacryma-jobi var. lacryma-jobi (assembly GCA_009763385.1). Classification (NCBI taxonomy): domain Eukaryota; kingdom Viridiplantae; phylum Streptophyta; class Magnoliopsida; order Poales; family Poaceae; genus Coix; species Coix lacryma-jobi. The sequence goes on from CM019828.1 coordinate 66,783,538, forward strand.
TCTACCGTGGGAACGAAAGCTTTGATACCAGATGATGCGCCTTGATGTCCCGGTCTTCATGACGTAGGATCAATCTCCAGATAACTAGCTGTAGAACAGCTGGATAACTTGCTGCAAGCAGCGATAACTAGTGCAACCTGGCAAATAAAACTCAAAGCCAATCACCGTCTTTAACCGGCAACGTGAATCGAGGATTCGCCCAACCACACTCTCAAAGAACCAACCAACACAGCCTGCAATCAATCAAGGTAAACCTTGAAGGGTGTAGGAGCACCAATTGGGAGCGGATGACACCGCCAGTTCTGTAAATCCGTGAAGGAAATCACAAGAGCAAAGGGGTAGAGATTACACTCTCATGGTTTGTTAGCACACAGTTGAACAATGGGGTTTTGTATTTCGATTATCAAAAGTCTTCGTTTGCTATGAATCAATGATATATTTATACTAGGAACAACCCTCCTAGATAGGTATAAACACGAAAAAGAAATGAAAGGGTAGACAATGTGAACAGGCTTCCACGAAAGGGCTTCTGAGTTAATTTCCGCGTGACTGTTTGACTTCTGAGCAGTCTTCAATGTTTTGATAATAACTCTACTTTGGAAAGTCCAAATGATGCACCGTCAGTTGCGTTGGAAATTTAACTAGATAAGCTTTCACACCATGTGCAGTATGCACCATGAAGCTTGGTAGATTGGTACAGGTTTGCATGGTAAGTTGGACAACATGCATTATGTCCACCAACTGATCAGTATGCACTAAATCTGGTCGGCAGTGGAGAGAAAAATTCCAATCTGGTCGGAACTTATTGCATTGGAAACTAGACTTCATAAGCTTTCCAAAATGTCCTCATGGGCTAATTCTTTCCGAGGTTCTGCTGGACTGGACTAGTCAGAGTGTGGATCTTCACTGTAATCAACTCTTTGTGTGTTCTTGTCTTCCTCCTTGGTGAACCTGAGCAATAGTAATATACACGAATTAGGTAGTATATAATTCTTATTAATATTAAAATGAATTTCACAAAGTAGCGTGTGCACCTTTTGTTATAACTTCTTTGCTTGGCTATGTGTAACATCAAAGACTTGGGCTGGTGACTTGTTGTAGTTTGAGTTAGAGCTTGAAACATCTTACTGGTCAACATGCTGCTTGGTGAGGTCATATCATCCTCCCCTCCCTGAAAAGGAGTCGTCCTCGACTCTAATCCATCTAAGCCCAATAATTGTGTTAGGCCAACATGACTAGATGCTGTAATTCTTGTACAATCTTCTTCTTCAATTATAGCAAGGTGTTTTAATCTGTAATCATATAGACCGAGTAGTAGCTTTGTAGGTGGAAATCTAAATAATTTTGAATCAAGTTTAGCTTTCACCTTGAATGGATGTTCAGAATTAAGTGTGAATGTCGATGTGTTTGGCATGGTCTTATCATTCTCCCTCCCTTCCAGAAAAATTGTCCTCTGCTTTTGTTCTCCTGAAAGTAGTTTAAAGAAAATAGAGAGTGAATGTGTATGCCATTTCTATGATAACTTACCGAGGATTATTCATTGACTTTATTATAATTTATTTTTACAATATTTACTTTCTTGTGGGAGAAGCAATTTCTAAGATTTTGTGATCCAGAGATTAGTTTTGAAAATGGATGCACAACAACTTCTTTTAAACCCCTTATTTTATTCATGTTATCATGTTTCATCTTAGTGAGATGATTCATATCAAAAGATGGAAATGAAACATTCATGTCATTATAAAGATCCATATGGCGTAATGTATTCAAATCTTTAGATATGTACCTTTCAAACTCCATGGGTCCAAATGTATATAGAAAGACTTTGGGTGAAAGAGTAGAACAGAGTTGCACAAGATTTCTTTCTTCCAGTGAAAAACATGAAGAAAGAAATAATATTGTTAGTTCCAAACAACAAGCACTAAATAATGCACTTATCTCAAATAAAGAATAATATGGTTCACAAGATGTACTGCTCATTCTATTCAACTTCCATTCAGCATGCTTGTCACATGTTATGCAAAGAGCACAAGCATAAAATTTATTTTCAACATAATGTCCAATGAAGTGAAATGTAAACTTGCAGCTATATGCACTATTTAGAGATTTCATAGATGATATATCAAGAGCACTTTTAAGTATTATATTAATATCATCAAATTCTTCAAGCTTGACATAAAACATACGTTCAACATGGGATATTCTATTAAGAAATTCAGCGTGAGTAATCAACTTCACATGGTCAACATTATTAGCATGTAAAGTAGCATATATATCATTCAAAGAACAGTAACAATGTTGCATGATGGAAAAATGATTATCAGCTTGTAAGATCTCAGCACTTCTATGAACATGTAGATTAATCAAATCAACATAAAGGTTTTGTGTTTTGTTAATTCCAACTGAAACAAGTGGAATATCACATTTGCTCACCAATTTGTATTGCAAATTCATATCTAAATTATTTTTATTTCCTTTCGGATTTGGTGATGGTTCTTGAACAATGTGTTGTATCTCTGAATTTTTACATCCACTGTCGTCATGGTTCAAACTTGGGGCAGCAATGAATTGGTTGTCAACATTAATTACCTCCTCATTTCGCTTGCCAAGCAAGGTGGCATTTTCAGAAGCAATCACTTCTTCATTTTCCTTGCACACCTGCACATTTTGAGAGACAACACTAGAAGTAGATTTTAATGTGTTAGTCCTAAAAACATCCTCACATGGCTTGTAAAGCTTTCTCTCTTTGTGTGGTGTTTCCCTCACACTCATTTTATTGATGCTCTCATTCTCACATTTTGTGGAATCACACAACTCACTTTTATTTTCACTCTCACTCAATTTGGCTACATGGCTCTCTTTCTTACATGGGTATTGATGCACAATCTCTTCAATGTCTTGTGGAGTGTCATACGAATAGGAATTCAGATTCATGGTCTCTTGCAATTGCATTGGAAGAACAATTTGCAACCAAACAATCATCTTTGACTTTCTCAAAAGGTGTTGTACTAGCATTGATATGAGTGGAATCATCTGCACAACTCTTGCCTTCAATCTGAACATTAGGTGCCATGTTGGAGCACTCAATTTCAGCACAACTGTCCAATAACTCCTCACACAATGAAGCTGATGGTACCACACATCTTTGCATTTTGTTCATGCTTAGAACAACATTAGTTTGTAACTGCAAATTTGTTGGAGCATCATGATCTTCATCTTGGATAGATTTGGCACTCACACTAGGTGGCAATATAGTGGCATCTTTCATCTCACGTTCAACACTCAAATTGACACTATGGTCAGCCTTCAAATTTAGATTATCTATGCCTTCAAAATTTGAAGTGTTACCAACCTCTTGATCCAATTTTGGCTCTGATTTTCCAAGTTGCATGGCAGAATTCTGCACAGTTTTTGGACCTTTAACTTCACCACAATTGGTACTAGAACAAGGCACAAGACTTGTAGTACCTACAACACTTGTGTTCATGCATTGTGGTGATGCTTCTTGCTGACAAATTTTTAGATTGGCATTGTGTGAAACTACAGCATGTTCCTTCAACTCTGTACTCAAAAGATCAGCCTCCAATGGAGAAATATGTTCACTTGCCTTGACACTAGTATCAACTGAAGAAGCTCTTGGAATAGCATGTCTTCTCTTTGTGCATGGAGTTGATGCTTGCTTGTATCCAATAAAAGAGTACAAATTGGGCTGTTTCTTAGCACATGAGTCTTGGCTGAAATCAATGCATCTGATCTTGTCTTGCTGCACCTTCATAAGTTTCTTCTCCTCTCTAATTGCACAACTCAAAAGATCTTGCATGTTTCTAAAACGTTTCTCCTTTATTGCAGCAACAATGTTATCATTAAGGCCTCTCATGAAGTACTTCATTGCATTCATGTCATCAACAATATTTGCTCAATGCAAGAAAGAATATAGCTTATCATAATATGCTTGGACAGATTTACTACCTTGCTTCACATTTTCCAAACGACGAAGCAAAATCAGCCCATATTTCCTTGAAACAAATTCCTTTCTCATGGCTTTCTTCAAATCTTCCCAACTCTTGATGAGACACTTATGTGGATATTGTTTCCACCAATCAAGAGCATAATCTTCAAATTCAACTATGGCTCGAGATATCTTCTTTGTTTCTGAAAATTCTTGATCTTCATGTTCAATCTCCATTTGTTCTTGCCACTCAAGAAATTCCTCCGGATCAGTACTTCCATAGAATGGAAGATTGGTGTACCTTCGACCTGTCATGGTTAATGCATTTGCAAACAACAAGCTTATATGTGGTATAGGATAATATGTGGAACTCGCACGATCTCACCTCTCTTACCAACCGAAGCTCTTATGAAGTCCTTGCGGGTTACAGAAAATCAAAGTGTTTGGGGGTAACAGAAAGTGATGGCGAGGCGAATACAAGAACAGAGTACCGATTACGATGGCTTGTATGTGGAGCTTGGTGGGGATTAATACAAGGAAAAGCAATCTGAAATCTACTTATTGAAAAGTTAAATAACAATCCAAACTAGATATTCCCTGCCTAGTGCTGACCACAAGATATGAAAGATGTAAATGGATCACACACGCACAAAGAAATTTCAGAGTTGATGCAAACAAGGAGTATGATTGGGATGCAAGTGTTGTGATCAGACCCAACCATAATTTTGCACCAAACAAAGATAGAAAATTGGTTGCACAACTTGATGTGATAAATTTTCAACACTTGTGCATATACACTAACTGATCTTAATCTCTTTTTTTAACTTCTTGCAGCACCTCTTTTTTTTGCACTTTTTCTTTCTCCTTTTTTTTGACACACTTTTTTTAATAGAACTAAACACACAGATCAGATATGATTCTTGCACACTTAGGATAGAATCATACAAACAAAAAGCAACCAGTGGCTATGACTTGATAGAACCAAAGTTAACGCGAAGGATGATATAGGTTTCAGATTTTTTATAGGAATTTTCAGATATATTAAAGAGGCACAAAGGACACACGAAGGATAAACGATCAGCGACTAAACAAAGATTCTAATGGACTAAAACTTAACCAAACTCACTAAAATAACAGATTGAAACAAAGAGCTATGGCGAAATATTTTTATGGATTTTTGGTGGATAGGATGAACACAAAATATATGTAGCTAGGGGTAAAGAATCCTACCGTGGGAAATCTCTAGATAACTAGCTGTAGAACAGCCGGATAACTTGCTGCATGCAGCGATAACTAGTGCAACCTGGCAAATAAAACTCGAAGCCAACCACCGTCTTTAACCGGCAACCTGAATCGAGGATTCGCCCAACCACATTCTCAAAGAACCAACCAACACAGCCTACAATCAATCAAGGTAAACCTTGAAGGGAGTAGGAGCACCCATTGGGAGCGGATGACACCGCCGCTTCTGTAAATCCGTGAAGGAAATCACAAGAGCAAAGGGGTAGAGATTACACTCTCAAGGTTTGTTAGCACACAACTGAATAAAGGGGTTTTGTATTTTGATTATCAAAAGTCTTCGTTTGCTATGAAGTAATGATATATTTATACTAGGAACAACCCTCCTAGATAGGTATAAACACGAAAAAGAAATGAAAGGGTAGACAATGTGAACAGACTTTCACGAAAGTGCTTCTGAGTTAATTCCCGCGTGACTGTTTGACTTCTGAGCGGTCTTCAATGTTTTGACAATAACTCCACTTTGGAAAGTCCAAATGATGCACCGTCAGTTGCGTTGGAAATTTAACTGGATAAGCTTTCACACCGTGTGCAGTATGCACCATGAAGCTTCGTAGATTGGTACAGGTTTGCATGGCAATTTGGACAACATGCATTCTGTCCACCAACTGATCAATATGCACTAAATCTGGTCGGCAGCGAAGAGAAAAATTCCAATCTAGTCGGAACTTGTTGAATTGGAAACTAGACCTCATAAGCTTTCCAAAATGTCCTCATGGGCCTTCATAGCTTTTCTGAATCAAAAGATATGACTAATTCTTTCTGACGGTTCTGCTGGACAGGACTAGTCGGAGTGTGGATCTTCACTGTAATCAACTCTTTGTGTGTTCTTGTCTTCCTCCTTGGTGAACCTAAGCAATAGCAATATACATGAATTAGATAGTATATAATTCTCATTAATATTAAAATGAATTTCACAAAGTAGCGCGTGCACCTTTTGTTATAACTTCTTTGCTTAGCTATGTGTAACATCAAAGACTAGGGCTGGTGACTTGTTGTAGTTTGAGTTAGAGCTTGCAACATCTTATTGGTCGACATGCTGCTCGGTGAGGTCGTATCAAGTTCTTCAAGTGGATCGAAGCGAAGCCAATCACTAAGGCGACCGCTGAAAACGCCGTCTCCTTCATTGATGAAATAATTCACCGCATCGGTCTCCCGAACTCCATCATTACCGACCTCGGCTCCAACTTCATCGGCAATGTCTTCTGGGACTTCTGCGAACGATGCGGCGTGCTCATCAAGTATGTCTCCGTCGCCCATCCCCGATCTAACGGCCAAGCCGAACATGCCAATGGCATGATTCTCGATGCCTTGAAGAAGCGCCTCTACCAGAAGGACGAGAAGCACCCTGGTCGCTGGATGCGCGAGCTCGCCTCCGTACTCTGGGGCCTCCGCACTCAACCCAGCCGTAACACCGGCTTTTCACCCTACTTCTTGGTCATCGGCTCCGAAGCCATCATCCCTGCCGACGTCGTCTTCCGCTCCCCGCACGTCGAGAACTACGATGAAGAGGCCTTCGACCAGGCACGCTGCGACGACCTTGACCGCCTCGAGGAAGGACGGTTGGCATCCTGCCTTCGCACCGCCAAATACCTCGAAGGAGTTCATCGCTACTATAACCGCAACGTCAAGGATCGATCCTTCGTTGTTGGTGACCTCGTCCTCAAGCGGAAACTGAAGACCGACGGCCTACACAAGCTCTCATCGCACTGGGATGACCCCTACATGGTGAAAGAGGTGACCCAACCAGGCGCCTATCGTCTCTCCAATCTCAAAGGCATCGACGTACCCAACTCCTGGAGCATCTAGTATCTTCGAAGGTTCTACGCCTAAACGACTTGTACTGCCTACACTCCACGATGAATAAAGATTCGCCGATGTCTTCACCACTCGACTCCGGATGATTCGCCGACCTCTCCAATTCATCTCCGAAAGATTCGCCGACCTCTTCAGCTCATCTCCGGACGACTCGTCGACCCCTCCAAACAGCCTGGCTGACGATAAAGGAGTTTCAGAGCCGGGGTTATGGTCACCGCCTGACGCATGCATGAGCGCCTGCCCTCTGCACTACGGCGGCCAGTAGCCCTCCCAAGTGAAGTCCCGGCGCTACGAAGGAAGGGCTAAGCTTGGGCTGAAACCTCCAGAGGATATACGTCCAGTGCATGTTTGCACCGTTTACGCGCTCGTTCTCCATACGGTCTCCAAGCAGCCTGACTGACGCCGAAGAAAACTCAGAGCCGGGGCTGTTGTCACCATCGGACGCGTGCATGAGCGCCTGCCCTCTGTGCTACGGTGGCCAACAACTCTCCCAAGGGACGTCCCAACCTCTCTACGTGTGCATGGGCATCTGCCTTCTGCGCTACGAAGGAAAGGCTAACTTGGGCTGAGAATTCTGAGGCTACACGCTCAGTGCCCGCATTCGCGCTACCCACGCCCTCGACGAACGGTCTCCATTCGCCCAGGTCACGCCATGACCGAGCCTCTCGGAAAAGACCCTAACCATGGTACCTCCCTACGCGTGCATGAGCGTCTGCCCTCTGCGCTATGGGATGCCAGCAGTGGTTCCTTGGGCAATGCCCTAGACTCCTACGCGCAAACGAGCTTCGCGCTCTATGCTACGGATCCTGGGATAACCCAAGGTCGAACTGTTCATCGCAATGGCTCACAACTACTAGGTCTGCAGAATTCGTGGAATGAACAAAACACGCCACCTCGCTTCAACTTTTGATTCTATTCGCCCAAGAGTCTTTATACAGACTATCTCCCTACAATACAAACTACTGGTGCCCTGCACCAAACAGGTCTACGCCTCCGACGAGGGCTTCGGTGGCCAGCTCCGCCTCTTCTTCCAGGCGCTCCATCTCCGCTTCAGACGTGTTCACCGCAAAGCCGGCGCCCAGCCTCGACATCTCCATCCGCGGATAATGCGAACGAAGAATAGCGAGGCCATGAGCCGCCATGCTCTGCGTCGCCGCCTTGGCGTACGCCTAGAAGCGGCCCTAAAGGCCCTGCGCCTTCTTCACGACGTGCTCGCCGACCCTCCACTCCTTCTCCGCTAGGAAGAATGGCTCCTCGTTGATGCACTGCACCAAGGGAGCCACCTCCTCTGCCAGCGACCAGAATCGGTCATGGTAGCCCTCGATCCTCCACTCCAGATCTGCAAATTGTATTTGCATGTTTTCCCGGTAAGCTATACTCGCCAAAGCAAAGGGTAAGAAGACAACCCCCTCCGACCACACTTCATTGAGAAGACTTACCGACGTGCATCGTCTGCCACTTCCGCACTTCCTCGTCGGATTTTGCCTTCTCCTCGGCCAGAAGACGCTTCTCCTCGCCAGCCTGCATCGCCTCTACAAGGATAACTCCACACTTCAAGGCTCCGACCAGGCGATGGATGAAGCGAAAAGAGGCCACGGTTTCAACAATTTACGGGCGGCAAACTCGTCGGCCCTCTCGGCTCGCAGTAGAAGCTAGAAGTTCTCCTGCCCCTGCTGCTGGATGTCCCCCTCAAGCTCCCGAGAACGTGCATGGGCATCCTCTAGCCGCGCCTCCAAGCCAGTGAACTGGCCCTCGACACGCTTCACCTCTGCCCGGAGTCGCTCGTTCTCTTCGGCCAACTGCGCCATCCTGTCAAGGGCAAGCTTACGCTCTTTCTTGACCTTCAACACGTGCTGCAGGCAAGTGTCGACCAGAAGATAAACAAGAGCCGTTCAGGAATAAACACAAGGGGCGATCGTGCTCACCTGGAATCTCTCCAACACCTTCGACGCATCTCCAAGGAGGGCATCCGTCGCCGTGCTCGCCGCCTCGTCATAAACCTCGACGACCACGTCACCCTCGACGCGGAAGCGACGGATAGGCCGCTTGCTCGACCCCTCCTCCGGATGCTTGACCTCCTCAATCTCCGGCGAGGGAGGCTCCGACGCCTTCCTCTTCTTCTCCCGGTCACGACGGCCCAAGGACCCGACCACCAGCGCAACGGTTGGCTCCGCTGCACTGCCTCCTCCAGAACCGGCCCCAGGCGTCGGGGACTCCGGCCGCTCCGCCTCTCGAGGCTCGGGGACTGCGGACGCCTCATCCTCCTCCGTCGCCTTCGACGTCGTCTCCGGTGTGGCTGACTTCTCCGACCTGCCGGCCTCAGCGTCTACCGGAGGGCAGGTCTCCCTCCGACTAAAGCCGTTGGTGTTCGGCACCTCCTCGGCGTCCGCCGACCTGCGGAGGACATAAACACGTCGTCGACACACCCATCCGACCAGAGTGAAGCTACAAGATGTGTGGGAGATACTTACAGGCCCGACACCTTCTTGTCACGCGAGAAGCGCCGAGAGCGCAGACGCGCCCCACCTCCCGCGGACTCCTCCTGCGGCCTCGGTGCACCCGCCGCTCCGCCAGATGACCCCTAGGGCTCCACCTCCCGCTCCGACCACCGCGGCTCCGGCGCCTGCGCTGCCTTCAGCTTAGGCTTCGTCTTCGTCGCCCCGCCACCATGCCCCGCCGAGGATCCCTGCCCGAACCGGGCACTCAGCGGGACTTCATCGTCACTGTCAGACCCGTCGTCCGACTAGTCGATCACCACACAACGCCTCTTTGAAGCCTCCTCATCGATGGTGAAGGCACCACCGGTCTCCAGCGACACCTTCTTCTTCTTCTTCACAGGGGCGGCTTGACGCTTCCCCTTCGGGTCATCACGCGCCCGCCGCCTACCAGCCTTGGGCTCGGGGATCGGCTCCCCTCTTCCCTGTCGGCCTTGATCTCCTCCTCGTCGACCTCACCACGACCGCCGCCGCCGACATCGTCACGCAGCGGATCGATGCCCTTCGGCCATGTCATCAACAGGGCTCACGAAACAAATGCTTCACGGCCCTGCATCGCAACTAAACGACAGTCAGCATTCACTTGCGCATTTCGGCAAACACCAACAAGGTGAAGAGGCATACCTTCGGCGGAGGGTACTCAAGACAGTACGACCTCCTCAGGAACTCCAAGCTCCTCCTCCTCTGTAGGTCGAATAGAGCGTCGACCAATCGAAATATCTCTAATGCCTCCGGAGGCTCCGATGCCTCCCGCATCCTGTCGTCCTCATCCCCGGCATACTCGTACAATGGGTGCGCCCTCTGCTTACAGGGCTGGCAGCGCCTCTTGATGAAGTTCGTCGCCACTACCACCCCATCGATGCAGCGCTTATCCAGCAGCTTCAGGAGCTCTTCCACCTCCCCCATCGCCGCCGCGCCGGGACGCCCTTACCAGGAAGGCAGCACCTTCGGCGCGAAGGCCGGGTCACATGGCGGCCGAGGCACTTCTTGATGAATGTAGAATCATTTCGGCTTGTACTCCATCGCCTTTGAAGGCAGCGTCACTGCGATGTACTTCTCTGCCATCCCGTCCCGGAGCTGAAGGTACACCGAACCGATGATGTTCGATGACCCGGTGCCATTGATCTTCAGCCAGAAGAAGTGGCGGAAGAGGTCGAAGTGGGGCTCGATGACCAGATACGCCTCGCAGAGTGGATGAAGACCGCGATGTGCAACATGGTGTTTGGCGTCAAGTTGCACAGTGCGACCTGGTAATACTCCAGCAACCCGTGGTGGAAGGGATGGATGGGAATGCCAAGGCCGCACCAGAAGAATGCCTCGAAGACGACGAGCTCGGTGGTGTTCGGCGTCGGGAAGTCCTCTAGATATGCCTCCCTCCACCCATCAGTCTCCTGGTCCGGGAGCAAGCCGGCGATGATGAGATCCTCTGGGCTTTCTTTCCAAAGCACACTTCGGGTCCACCCGCGCGCCCAGCTCGGCACCTCCACCAGGTCGTCGGACTTCGCCTTCGCCGCCTTCTTCCCCTTCGCCGTCGCTCCACACGAACGCCTTCCGACGGCCATCTCCTGCTCTGCCTTTTGGATCTGGATTCAGATCTGGGGCTACAAGAACTCACCGCTCGGACTCACCCGTGCGCGCGAAGGAAGTGGAGCAGACAAAGGAAACGAGGAAAGTGTAAACGAGCAAAGTGGGAAACCGCCGTCGTCAAGACCGCCTATTTATACGACATAGCCCGACCCTTCAGCTCCAGGGTTTCTGGGAGCCCGTGCCCATTTCCCCCACAACTGCCACGTCGCCTGTGCCAACCGCACGTGCGCACATCTCCCGCACTCCCCTTAATGGGCCGCCGGGCCAATGGTTTGCAAAAACAGCCTGCCTTTTCGCCTTCTTTGTTCTTCAATTTCATTTAATCTACCCCATTTTGATTAATGCCTGCACTTTATCACGGGGACTGACTCCACTGGCTAGTTATGAAAATCATTTCAGGTGAACCGGAAATTCCACAGTTACTGGTCGGAGCTACAATCACACCCGGGGACTGCAGATCTTCGACCCCATCCTCATTGACTTCGACCTTACTTTTAGTATCTGCATTAATACATCTTCCTTGACCCTGCTACAAGAACCACGTTGCTTCTTATAGCAGGCTCGGGGACTACGTGTACACATGTCATTTTTCTCTCATAAAATGACTTTGTTTTGTTCTTTACAGAAAACTTGCAAGCTTGGTACCACGTGCCTACAACACCTACTCCCAAGCTCGGGGACTAAGTCGATACACTTCACCTATCGATGAATGTATTTTTTTCTTTTCCTTTGCAGCTTGATGTGGACCAGCTAGGACTTCTACTGGGACATCGTCGGCCCCTACAGTCCAGTCAAGTCCCAAGTGGATAAACTTCGTCAGAAGAAAGACCTTCAAATTTTTTCTTGCAGCACTTCGCATCCTTTTGGCAGGACGACGCTTCGCTCGGCTGCACTCCGACTACAACTACGACCACGACATCGACAGCCAAACCGACCTGGTCGGAAGTCTATTCCAATTGCACCTGGGACCAGGCGACCTGGTCGGAAGACGTCTTCACCAACGCGTGACCAGATCCGACCTGCTCAGAAGGCTTCGCAACGCCCCGCACAACGGATGCAAAGTGCTCAGGGACTAGCTGTGGGGATATTACACCCGTATACCCCAATGTCACTACTTGGGTTGCTCTGCAAATATGGCCTAACCAGAAGGCCTTGCGGCTCATGACCAGGCCGTCGCAACCGCAAATGACTCTCCTGATGACTTGATCGACAAGGAAGATCCAGATAGATAGACCCGGATTCCTTGCCAAAAGGAACTGATTGTAATCTGTTAGGATTCGGCAAGTTGTAACCCTGCTCCCCAGCTATATAAGGCGAGCAGGGATCCCCTCCAAACTCACGTCATATTCCAATCCAGCAATACAAACCAGCCACCAGAACACAGGACGTAGGGTATTACGGCGACTTGCCGGCCCGAACCTTTCTAAATCGTCGTCTCTCGTCCCTGTGTTTACGCTTGTGTAGACGTCTCGCACGCCTCCACCAACTAATCTACTACCATGGGCATACCCCTCGGTAGACTACCGACCATATTTCGTCGACAGTGCCAAAAACTCACCAAACATGAGTACTGGGTCAAACTGAGATGGTTGATTTCGTCGTTACGAAAAAATCAACTGTGAGTTTTTTCGGTGCATCAGTGGAAAAAATGGCCCTCCCGCACGAGTTTTTCAGCACCATTCTGTTGGAAATGAAAGTGCCAAAAACCCACCAGGCATGAGTTTTGGGTCAAACAGAGATCCTTGGGTGTGTTCGTTGCGAAAAAATCAACTGCGGGTTTTTCGGTGCATCAATGGAAAAAATGGCCCTCGCGCACGAGTTTTGCGACGCCGTTCCATCGGAAATGAAAGTGCCAAAAACCCACCAGGCATGAGTTTTGGGTCAAACGAAGATGATAGGGTGCGTCCGTTGTGAAAAATTCAACTACGAGTTTTTCGGTGCATCAATGGAAAAAATGGTCATCCCGCGCGAGTTTTGCGGCACTGTTACATCAGAAATGAAAGTGCCAAAAACCCGCAAAACATGAGTTTTCGGTCAAACGGAGATGATTGGGTATGTCTGTTGTTCAACTGCGAGTTTTTTGGTGCATCAGTGGGAAAAAGGACCTCATGCATGGGTTTTGCGGCCCCGTTCCATCGGAAATGAAGGTTCCAAAAACTCACCAAATATGAGTTCTGGGTCAAACTGAGATGGTTGTTTTCGTTTGTTACAAAAAATTAACTGCGGGTTTTTCGGTGCATCAATGGAAAAAATGGCCCTCGCGCACGAGTTTTGCGACGCCGTTCCATCGGAAATGAAAGTGCCAAAAACCCACCAGGCATGAGTTTTGGGTCAAACGAAGATGATAGGGTGCGTCCGTTGTGAAAAATTCAACTGCGAGTTTTTCGGTGCATTAGTGGAAAAAACGGCCATCCCGTAGGAGTTTTGCGGCACCATTCGATCAGAAATGAAAGTGCCAAAAACCTACCAAACATGACTTTGGGGTCAAACTGAGATGATTTGGTGCGTCCGTTGCGAAAAATTCAACTACGAGTTTTTCGGTGCATCAGTGGAAAAAACGGCCATCCCACGTGAGTTTTGCGGCAGCGTTCCATCGGAAATGAAAGTGCCAAAAACCCACCAAACATGTGTTTTGGGTCAAACCGAGATGATTGGGTGTGTCTATTACAAAAGATTCAATTGTGAGTTTTTTGGTGCATCACTGGGAAAAACGGTCATCCCACGCGAGTTTTGCGACACCATTCCGTCGGAAATAAAAGTGCCAAAAACCCACCAAACATGCGTTTTGGGTCAAACTGAGATGATTGGTTGTGTCCATTATGAAAAATTGAATTGTGAGTTTTTCGGTGCATCAGTGGAAAAAATGGTCATCCCGCGCGAGTTTTGCGGCACCGTTTCGTCGGAACTGAAAGTGCCAAAAACCCACAAAAACATGAGTTTTGGGTCAAACGGAGATGATTGGGTGCGTCCTTTGCGAAAAAATCAACTGTGAATTTTTCGGTGCATCATTGGAAAAACGGCCCTCCCACACGAGTTTTGCGCCACCATTCCGTCGGAAATGAAAGTGCCAAAACCCCACCAAACATGAGTTTTGGGTCAAACTGGAATGGTTGGGTGTGTCCGTTGTGAAAAATTCAACTGCGAGTTTTTTGGCGCATTAGAGGAAAAAACGGTCATCCCGCGAAAGTTTTGCGGCACCGTTCCATCAGAAATGAAAGTGCCAAAAACCCACCGGGCATGTGTTTTGGGTCAAACTGAGACGATTGGGTGCGTCCGTTGCGAAAAATTAAACTGCGAGTTTTTCGGTGCATCAGTGGGAAAAACGGCCCTCCCGCACAAGTTTTGCGGCACTGTTCCATCGGAAATGAAAGTGCGAAAAACCCACCAGACATGAGTTCTGGGTCAAACGGAGATGATTGGGTGCGTTCGTTTAGAAAAATTCAAATGCTATTTTTTCGTTGCATCAGTGGGAAAACGGCCATCTCGCCCGAGTTTTGCGGCAGCATTTCGTCGAAAATGAAAGCGCCAAAAACCCATTAAACAAGCGTTTTGGGTCAAACGGAGATGGTTCGGTGCGGCCGTTACGAAAAATTCAGCTATTAGTTTTTCGGTGCATCAGTGGGAAAAATGGCCCTCCTGCACGAGTTTTGCGGCACCGTTCTGTCGGAAATGAAAGTGCCCAAAACCCATGAGGCATGAGTTTTGCGTCAAACGAAGATGATTGGGTGCGTTCGTTGCGAAAAATTCAACTGTGAGTTTTTCGGTGCATCAGTGGGAAAAACGGCCATCCCATGGGAGTTTTGTGGCACCGTTCCGTCGTAAATGAAAGTGCCAAAAACCCACCAAACATGACTTTGGGGTCAAACTGAGATGATTAGGTGTGTCCGTTGCGAAAAATTCAACTACGAGTTTTTCGGCGCATCAGTGGAAAAAACGGTCATCCCGCGCGAGCTTTGCGGCACCGTTCCGTCGGAAATGAAAGTGTCTAAAACCCACCAGACATGAGTTTTGGGTCAAATAGAGATAATTAGGTGCGTCCGTTGCGAAAAATTCGACTGCAAGTTTTTCGGTGCATCAGTGGGAAAATGGTCATCCCGCGGGAGTTTTGGGGCACCGTTGTGTTGGAAATGAAAGTGCCAAAAACCCACGTAACATGAGTTTGGTGTCAGACAGAGATGATTGGGTGCGTCCGTTGCGAAAAATTCTACTACAAGTTTTTCGGTGCATGGGTGGAAAAAACGGTCATCACACGCGAGTTTTGCGGCACCGTTACATCGGAAATGAAAGTGCCAAAAACCCGCCAAACATGAGTTTTGGGTCAAATGGAGATTATTGGGTGTGTCTGTTGTTCAACTGTGAGTTTTTCGGTGCATCAGTGGGAAAAGGCCCTCTTGTATGCGTTTTGTGGCCCCGTTCAGTTGGAAATTAAGGTGCCAAAAACTCACCAAACATGAGTTCTAGGTCAAACTGAGATGGTTGATTTTGTCGTTACGAAAAATTCAACTGTGAGTTTTTCGGTGCATCAGTGGAAAAAATAGCCCTCCCACATGAGTTTTGCAGCACCATTGCGTTGGAAATGAAAGTGCCAAAAACCCACCAGGCATGAGTTTTGGGTCAAACGGAGATGATTGGGTGCGTCCGTTGCGAAAAATTCAACTGTGAGTTTTTCGGTGCATCAATGGAAAAATGGCCATCCTGTGGGAGTTTTGCGGCACCGTTCCGTTGGAAATAGAAGTGCCAAAACCTCACCAAACATAAGTTTTGGGTCAAACTGAGATGATTGGGTGCGTCCGTTGCGAAAAATTCAATTGCGAGTTCTTCGTTGCATCAGTTGGAAAAATGGTCATCCTGCAGGAGTTTTGCGGCACCGTTCCGTCAGAAATGAAAGTGCCAAAAACCCACCAAACATGAGTTTGGGGTCAAACTGAGATGATTAGGTGCGTCCGTTGCGAAAAATTCAACTACGAGTTTTTCGGTGCATCAGTGGAAAAAAGGTCATCCCACGCGTGCTTTGTGGCACCGTTCCGTCAGAAATAAAAGTGCCAAAAACCCACCAGACATGAGTTTTGGGTCAAACAGAGATGATTGGATGCGTCCGTTGCGAAAAATTCAACTATGAGTTTTTCGGTGCACTAGTGGAAAAACGACCATCCCGTGGGAGTTTTGCGGCACCGTTCTGTTGGAATTGAAAGTACCAAAAACCCACGTAAGATGAGTTTGGGGTCAAATTGAGATGATTGGGTGTGTCCGTTACGAAAAATTCTACTGCGAGTTTTTCGGTGCATCAGTGGAAAAAACGGTCATCCCGCGCGAGTTTTGCGGCACTGTTCCATCAGAAATGAAAGTGCCAAAAACGCAATAAACATGAGTTTTGGGTCAAACAGAGATGATTAGGTGCGTCCTTTGTGAAAAATTCAACTGTGAATTTTTTGGTGCATCATTGGGAAAAATGGCTCTCCCGCACGAGTTTTGCGGCACCGTTCCGTCGGAAATGAAAGTGCCAAAAACTCACCAAACATGAGTTTTGGGTCAAACTGGGATGGTTGGGTGCGTCTGTTGTGAAAAATTCAACTGCGAGTTTGTTGGCGCATTAGAGGAAAAATTGTCCATCCCGCGACAATTTTGCGGCATGGTTCCATCAGAAATGAAAGTGTCAAAAACCCACTAAAGATAAGTTTTGGGTCAAACTCGTGTGCGTTTGTTATAAAAAATTCAACTACGAGTTTTTCGGTGCATCACTCGGAAAAACAGCCCTCCTGCTGGAGTTTTGCGGTACCGTTCCGTCAGAAATGAAAGTGCCAAAAACCCACTAAACATGAGTTTTGGGTCAAACGAAGATGATTAGCTGCGTCCTTTGCGAAAAATTCAACTGTGAATTTTTCGGCGCATCATTGGGAAAAATGGCCCTTCCGCACGAGTTTTGCGGCACCGTTCCGTCGGAAATGAAAGTGCCAAAAACCCACCAAACATGAGTTTTGGGTCAAACTGGGAAGGTTGGGTGCATCCGTTGTGAAAAATTCAACTACAAGTTTTTTGGCGCATTAGAGGAAAAATCGGCCATCCCGCGGCAATTTTACGGCACCGTTCCATCGGAAAGGAAAGTGTCAAAAACCCACCAAAGATGAGTTTTGGGTCAAACAGAGCTGGTTGGGTGCGTCCGTTATGAAAAATTCAACTGCGAGTTTTTCGGTGCATCACTCGGAAAAACAGCCCTCCCGCGGGAGTTTTGCGGCACCGTTCCGTCGGAAATGAATGTGCCAAAAACACACCAAACATGTGTTTTGGCTCAAACGGAGATGGTTGATTGCGTCCGTTACGAAAAATTCAACTGCGAGTTTTTCGGTGCATCATTTAGAAAAATGGCCCTCTCGTACGAGTTTTGTGTCACCGTTCCGTCGGAAATCAAAGTGCCAAAAACCCACCAGGCATGAGTTTTGGGTCAAACGGAGATGATTGGGTGCGTCCGTTGCGAAAAATTCAACTGCGAGTTTATCGGTGCATCAGTGGGAAAATGGCCATCCCGCGGGAGTTTTACGGCACCGTTCCGTCAGAAATGACAGTGCCAAAAACCTACCAAACATGAGTTTGGGGTCAAACTGAGATGATTGGGTGCGTCCATTGCGAAAAATTCAACTGTGGGTTTTTCGGTGCATCAATGGAAAAAACGGTCATCCCGCACGAGTTTTGCGGCACCGTTCTATCAGAAATTAAAGTGTCAAAACCCCACCAAATATGAGTTTTGGGTCAAACAGGGATGATTGGGTGCGTCCATTGTTCAAATGCGAGTTTTTCGGTGCATCAGTGGGAAAAGGCCTCTTGCACGAGTTTTGCAACCTCATTCCGTCGAAAATAAAGGTGCCAAAAACTCAACAACACGAGTTTTGGGTCAAACTTATATGGTTGGGTGTGTCTGTTGCGAAAAATTCAACTGCGAGTTTTTTGGTGCATCAGTGGGAAAAATGGCCCTCCCGCATGAGTTTTGCGGCACCGTTCCGTCGGAAATGAAAGTGTCAAAAACCCACCAGGCATGAGTTTTGGGTCAAACGAAGATGATTGGGTGCGTCCATTGTGAAAAACTCAAGTATCCTTATCCTCTTAAGTTTTTCGTTCTATAAATAAATTCAAAATAAAAAAATTGTGAGCACATGAAGGCTCACCAATAAATAAAAAAGACTAAAAAATATGGGCACATGAAGGCTCACCATTAATTAAAAAAAAGACAAAAAATATGGGCACATGAAGGCTCAACGCTATTAAGGAAACGGGCTTTGGGGAGACGCACCCCCATTATCTTCGCTATTCAGGATTTCTATCTTAGTATTCTAAGTAATAAGTTAAAGTGTGTTAGATTAAATAAATAAAATAGTGTGTCTAGTTTGTTTTAAGAAGTTGATAACCAAAGAAGAACCCTCTCTCTAATCTCTTGCATGGAAATGATGAATAGTTGCTCTATCTAATTTGTTTCAAGTTCCTAGTCTTCAAAGCATGAGTTCTCCTAATTAATAATGATGCCTTAAAATGAAATTAAATGCATGGGTGGCAAATACTTGATCTAAAGTCTAGGTAGTTGGGTTATGACATGTGATGATCTGAGCAGCTATTATCTTAGTTCTAAACAACACTAGAGTTCCAGAGATTTCTCAATATGAATATGACTAATAATTACATTGAGTTAAATTAAGCTTTGTGACCCTTTGAGATGTTATCATGCTATTGAATCAAGATCACTTACACATTTCATCCATCTTCCGCATAAATACATATAATTATTTGTTGCTATCCTCTTAGAAGTTTGATGGAAATATGTGGCTATTAAAAAAGAGAAAAAAGAAGAAGAGAGAAAAGCTGAGGAAATGAAATGGGACAAGTATCCGAAACCTCAAAAAGATAGATCCCAAGGAAATAAAAAGGGACAAGTGTCAGGAATCTCGAAAAAAATGTCAGAAAAAAATGGGTACGTGCCCGATAGTAGAATTAGCCTGATAGGCATATATCTCTGATAAACAGAAGAGAGTGATATATTCAAAAGAGCATCCGACTCTATTTTCCATACACATGCAGTTCTTGGTTCAATGGTTGGTTGACTTTCTCTTTGGATCCATTGTTTAATTTGGCAACACGTGTATAAAAGCTTTTGAACATTAATTAAAACTCCGGAATAAAGGTGAAGTGAAAAAGCTAGAGACATAGTGCTTGATTTGATCGTTCTATCTTTCAATTACTCAAGATCGAAGGTAAAAGTAATAAGACCCACGAAGAATAATATGATATATTTCAGAGAACTTTTGTTTAAAAGCAGGTGTACTTGTTGGAAGCAAAAATATTACAGCAACTCCTGATCCATTGTTAAGTTTGGCTTTGCTAAGTGTGACACCCGGTTTTAAGAACAAAATTGAGCACTCATCATATGTGTACCCAGGAAGTCCACACATACAACAACAGATGAAAAAGATATCAAAATCAATGTTATATAGCGAAACATACTTATATTTAACACTTACATCAAAGTTAAGCGGAACGAACACTAATCTTCTCTTTAAGCTCCATTCTTCACAGGGATGGTTGACTGGGGGTACATATGCCTAGCACTTCATATCATCTTAACCATGATACATCTTCAGAGTGGCTCTTACTAATGACTGAAGGTTGGGAAATAGCAAGAGTGAGCACATATCGTACTCAGCAAATACAACATGGGATTTATGAGGCTCAAAAGGTCGACACAGGTTTAACTGCGGTCAGCTTTTAATTATGTCATAGTAATAAGCAGCTGAGTAGCAACAAAAATATGTAATAGCCAAAGTAAACATAGGATCAAGTGAACATGAATAATGTATAACAAGAATATAAACAATCAGTAATCAATTTCACAAGTTATTATTACATAAGGAGCCCAGACCACTCACGGCCGTGAGCACGTCTGTTATAACAGTTTAAAAGACACTCTGCAGAGGTTGTACATCTTTACCCATGAGTCGTGTTGCCATTGTGTCGGGGGTCATGACTCCCACATCACCTCTTCCAAGGAAGCGCGACAGGGTTCACTATGAAGCTTTTCAAAGTCCCGTCTAACAAGTTAGGGCCGCTAGGATTCCAATTGGCAGGCAGATATAGGAACCCCTTTTAGATGGCACAAATCCTTCGCGGCTATACTCATAGGAACAGAGGCCGTCCTATACCCAACGTGGCAAGCCCCTTTTGCGTCCATCCGGGTAACCACTAACAAGCTAGAAAGAAATCCTCATACTGAGATAAAGCCAGAGCCATATAGCTCTCACAGTTTTACTATAAGTTCTGGGGGAATCGACTTACAGATAAGTTTTTTTTTCTCGAACACGCAGGAGATCTGCGTATCAATATATTAAGAAGGAGGAAAAAACCAGTACAACCAGTACAAAGGCATATAAACCCGTACAAAGGCATATAAGCCCCGCCTACCGACACCCACTAGATCGCTTGAAAACGGCAGTAGCGACCCAACCTCAAAAAGATGAAAATACAGCAGATTCAGGAGGTTAATTAGGGGGGCACAGGGCGAGGAGGAAGGAGATTCCTCGAGCCCCTGCCGTGCACCAGGCAGACATTTCCTCACCAATGGAGGAAAGGAGTCCATTCAAATCCGGTTGCCGTCCATCAAACACACAGCGGTTCCTGTGGTTCCAGAGAGACCATGCCACAAGGATAACAACAGAGTTCAGGCCCCGCTTCACTTGATCATTCACTCTTATGGACGCCTGATCCCACCAGTCCTCGAAGGAATGGTCACCAGGCTGAGGGGCTAGGCTGTGCAGACCCAGTTGCAGTAGAACCATGAACCATATTTGGCGCGAAAAAACACATGAGATTAGCACATGATTAATCGTCTCCTCTTCCTGGTCACATAGAAGACAATGTTCGGGATGTGGCAGGTTCTTCCTAGCAAGTCTATCAGCTGTCCAACATTTATTGTGTGCCACCAACCACATGAAAAACTTGCACTTGCCAGGTGCCCAACTTTTCCAAATTCTTTCCCACGGTTTGAACTGTGTGGCGCCAATGAACATTGCTTCATATGCTGACTTGGTTGAAAATTCCCCATTTGCTGTGAATGTCCAGGTGTGCGAGTCATCCATATCAGGTTGCAGTACCACCTCATCCAGTAAATCCCAGAGACCAAGATATTCGGTCAAGACAGCAGCAGTATGAGCTCCCCTTATGTCAGATACCCAACTTCTACCTGTGAGTGCCTCATGAACTGTCCTTTTCCTTGCTCGACTAGAAATCAAAGCAAACAAATGTGGTACCAGCTTGTCAAGGCTCTGCCCATGAAGCCATCTGTCCGTCCAAAAGAAGGTGTTCCTGCCATTGCCAATTTCAGTGACAGTAGCAACTAAGAAGAAGGCCTTGGCTGGGTGGGGGACTTGGATGGGGAAAAAAGCCCATGTTTTTTCCGGTTCAGTTTTCTGCAACCAAAGCCATCTCATCCTAAGAGCTCACCCTAATTGTTGCAACTGAGATATGCCTAGTCCACCCAATTCTGGTGGTCGAGTTACCTTGGGCCAAGCCACTAAACAATGTCCACCCTTCACATCTTTTCTGCCTTTCCACAAAAAACCCCTTCTGATCTTATCAGTGGCCTTAAGTGCCTAGTGTGGGAGATCCGTGGCCATCAATAGGTATATCAACATGGATGTAAGCACAAACTAAACCGTCACTCTTCCGTCACTCTTCTCACTGTTTCTAATCTTCAGCGTCGACAAGCAGTCTACGTCTACTCGCGGCAAGCACCATACAAAGGCAGACAAAAAAAAACTAAGAACAACACAACACGAGACAAAAACAACGCACTAAAAGAGAGCTCGCTGGTAGGGTTGCTAGAACGCAAGAAACGTCGGTAACGAAACTATTGTTAAAACAACAAAAGACTATACGGATTTTTATATTATTATAAAGAAAAGAAAAGCCTACGTGCTTGATTAATTTTAATTGAAAAAAGTCATGTAAAGAATATTAATTCAGATTAGTCATCATGTGTTAAATTGCAAAGTCAAGCTTCACCTAGTCATGTTTTATTTATAAATATTATCATATAATTTTAAACACGTTTGAATTTAACTCTTTATAAAATATAAAGTAACATGTTAGAGCATCTACTATAGGCGGTGCATACTTAAACTAAGCAAGTATAATTAAAAGATACCTAAGTTAATAATTAATCACATTAATATTTGGGTATAAAATATCAAAGTGTAACCTGATGTTGCTTTTAATTAAGAAACAGTTAAATTAACATTAATCAAATTAATAAATAATTACGAAAATTCATAATTTTTTAACGTAAGAAACACTAGCGCTAATGCGTAGAGCACGACGACATGATTCTAACGCAACTTGAACCACGTGAAACAGAGTTAAAGCAAATAAGCGGCGGATCATTAAACATGAATGGTACATCTTCAACCTTCACTTCCTCGTGCAGAACGTACTGGCCATGGGGTTGACTGATGCTGCTGCTCTTGCACTGGACAGCGAGGAGGGGCTCGGCCGGCAGCCGACCGGCAGCAGCACGGCGGCGGCACCGGCACCGCAGGGCACGCGCGGGCGGCCTCTGGCGACCGTACAGGTGGTGGCCTGCCTGCCCAGCCACCACGCCTGCCGCTGCTCGCAGATCAGGGGCAGGGCGCAGGAGGCCTGCAGTCCGGTGGTGCGGCGTAGGGCACATGGCCTGTGGGGGTGGCGGCCTTGGCTGCAGGGTCACTAGGGTGGCCGGACAAGGAGACCTCGCCGAAAAAGAGAAGAGATGTAATGAAACAATTAAAGGGTGATGGATTCGTGAAAACGAAGACACCACGACGTAGAGCACGAAGAGGGCTACTTCGTGGTTGTAGTGGTTGATGCCGGAATAATATGGTTTGACCGGAAAAGCTCGCCGGAGAGTTTGCCGGAGTTTAACCGTTGCGAAATTTCGGCTTCAGATCTGGGATGGTAGGAGTGACGGCTGCGAAATCAGGCTGTACTTTTGGATTCCTCACGTCGAAACGAACACCGACATATATTTATAGGTAGGGTTTGGATAAAATGGAAAATAAGATATTTTATTATTATAGGAATTAATTAATTCCAGGATTAAAATAATTTCAGAAAAGTCCAGAATTGATATTTAAGCAACGAAAAATACTCCGATGGATCCGAAAATTCTGGGAAAATTCTCGAAGATACTTTGAAACATGATGAACTCAAATAATTTATTTGGAGCTCATGAAAAGATATTTTTGGAGCATCTAAAAATTAGAACTTGCTCAAAAAATAGGAAAAGGTTCCGGAAAAAGCCAGAAAAATTCTCAAGAAGTTTTGTAGCGATATGATGACGGAGGATGAACTTAAAGAAGTGATTTGGGACATAAGAAAAAGAATCTTGAAAAAGTTGCGCTTACATGGGTGTATGCCGGATCTTGAGTGATGAGTGATTGTCAACGGGTTTGATGCGCATGTTCTGTCAACGTGTTTGATGCGCATGTTGTTTGACTTGTGTTGTGCAGGTGTCGACCACGGAGATAGTGATTGAGGGCAAGGTGAAAGTCAAGTAGAGATGTGCTGTGCCGATGGACCGGGAGCGGTGAAGGGCGGACGTGAGGCTTGGACTGAGGGACCGGTGGCCTGATGATCAGCTGCGGTGGCTGACAGCTTGGGACAGCGACGAGCGGAGACTTGCGGGACACAGTATTGCTCGGGTCGAGGACCTGAGGACATGTGTTGGTGGACGTGGTGCACGGGCGGTGCATCCCCTCTACAGCGCCGGTTTGGTGGTTGAGCCACATAAAAACCACCGGTGGACGATTTCCAGGTTTGGGCCACAAAACCTGGGTGCTGCGTGTTTGCTGAGTTTGGGCCACAAAACTCGGGCTGAGGACGGTTTCCAGGCTTGGGCCTCGAAACCTGGGCGCTGGCGGGTTTCTGAGTTTGGGCCACAAAACTCAGGCGATGGACGGCAGGTTTCCCGGTTTGGGCCTCAAAACCGGGGGGTTGGTCGTGAAGACAGGTTTTCCGGTTTCGGCCATAAAACCGGGGGCGAGGTCCGTGAAAAGGACGAGCAGAGCGGAGGCGGCACGTGGCGGCAATCGGTGAGGTTGCGTCGAGGCAACGCTACCAGTTGTGCGGGCCTGGCCGTCGGATCAGCATCTACTTTGAGTTGGTCCAGAATAACCCTAGGGTTTAGCTGGTTCGCTCTGTAATTAGTTAGGGGTAGAGTGAGAAATAGAATTAGGATAAATAGAGGGAGACACCCACCTCCCATCCTATCTCAGTCATTTGCTATTCTCCACTTAGGGTTTTCCTGCTCTCCCAATCCCTGCTGTAGCTACTGAGATCCGCAGAGAACCATACCTCTGTATTAATGAGATTTTGAGGAAGTGAGATCGTAATCTCACTATTGTAGCGTGTGGTAGCCACACGGTTGCAAATTCGTGGTTCTGATTCGTGTTTTGGTGTTGTTCTTCGCGTTTTGCTTTTCTCCACGATTTTTCCGGTGATTGATCTCTCTACTCGTTGCGTCTTTTTCATTTCCGTTTGAATAAACTTGTTCTTTACTGTGAGGAGATCACTTCCACCGAAGGAATTCAACTCAAATCTCACGAACAAGTAGATCGATCGGTTTTTATCTTGGATCAACTTTTCTCCTCTCTTCCCGATTTTCTTCGATTCATCAATTTGGAGATAGATTCGAGCCATGATCTCATAGGAGTAGCTCACTATCTTCCTTGTGACTGCTGTCACCAAGTTTGATCCTTAGAGGAATCGTTTTGGGTGAGATCTAGTCGAATCGTTGGACGAACTGCACAGAATCGGGGTGACCGGACGCTACCATCGGGTTGACCGGATGCTTGAGTCAGAGTCCGGTCGTTGAACTCCCTCACCGCGTTTTGTTTTGAAACTCGACCGGACGCTTGACCCACCATTGACCGGACGCAACACTCACACTGTGCACAGCTTGCATGCTGTTGACCGGACGCTCGACACATCGACCGAACGCTCTTCACCAGTGAGTCTGGTCACAAACAGAGAGTTCCCAAACCGAGTTTTGCAAGACCGGACGCGTCTGGTGCCTACTGATCGGACGCTCCAGTGAGTTCGGTCAATGCTGTTTCTCACGTTTTCATCCGTGGTTCGTTCGTTCGTTGTCGGTTTTGATTTCTGGCTTTTGCATTGGGTCTCTAGGTTTGTGTTGTGTCCCGCTGTGCTTCTCAGAAGCATCCACCCTACATCTGGGGTCGTGGACACTCACAAGCTCTAGCTTTGCTCTTGGGGTTGATTCTCGGGACAGTGGCGACGAGTTTCTGAAAAGAAATTTGAAGCTCCTATTCACCCCCCCTCTAGTCGCTTTCTGGTAGAACTTTCTGTCCTTCAATTGGTATTGGAGTGGGTTAATGATCTTCCACCTTAGCCGGTTCTAGATCCATAGAAGGCGACATGGATCGCGGCGTGGACAAACCGCCGTTTTTCGATGGGACGAACTATGCGTATTGGAAGATACGTATGTCGGCCTATCTTCAGAGTATTGGTGCTTCCATTTGGGATATTTGCAACTCTGCTGATTACGTTGTCTTGGCTGCTCGTGTGACTCAGCATCAGATCGATGAGCACGATGCAATAGCCGAGCACATAATGCTCTTTTCTCATGTTTGAGCATGAGTGAGTTTGATCGTGTTTCTCACCTCGCTACGGCTCGGGAGATTTGGGCTACCCTCATGCGCTTTCATGAGGGAACCTCTCAAGTCAAAACCTGTCTCTATGAGTCGTTCAAGCGAGAGTATGAGAACTTTCGACATATGCCTGTCGAGAGCATAGAAAGTTTATTCGCTCGCTTTCAGGTTATTGTCAACAAGATGATGCCTAACAAGGAGCTGTTGCCTTTCGACGATCATGAGAGGGCTCTCAAGATTTTACACACTCTCGATCGGTCGGTATGGGATTCCAAGGTTCAGGAGATCATCGAATCGCCTAACTATGAGACTCTCACATGCGACGAGCTCTTTAGTAAGCTCAAGTCCAGTGAGATCGATGCCATGGCGAGGGCTTCTTATGAAAATCCTTCTGGCCCGTTGATGGCTTTGCTTTCTGGCTCTTCTGCTAACCCCTCTGGAGGCTTTGCACTTTCCTCTCTTCTTTCTATCACAGAGGAGCAGCTGGAGTTCATGGGAGACGACGAGTTGGCTTTACTTGCCAACCGGTTCTCGCGGTTCGACAACAACCGCTTGAACCGACGTCGTGGAGGAGGATGTGCTGGGTGCTTCGAGTGTGGTGAGGTCGAGAAACTTACTGCTGCCCTTCTTAGTCAAGATAAGCTGCTTAGGCGTGCTGCGAGGGAGCGGAAGGACACTACTAGAGAACAGGCCTTTGGACGATCTACCAATTGACCTATAGTCTCGGCCAAAAATTGTCCCCGGGGCTAAAGACCTTTAGTCCCGGTTGGTAACACCAACCGAGACTAAATGTGAATCTTTAGCCCCGGTTGGTGTTACCAACCCGGACTAAAGGTCCTAGACCTTTAGTCCCGGTTGGTAATACCAACCGAGGCTAAAGGGTGAACCTTTAGCCCCGGTTGGTGTTACCAACCGGGACTAAAGGAACCTTTAGCCCCGGTTGATGTTACCAACCGGGACTAAAGGTGCTTTTAGCCCCGGTTGGTGTTACCAACCGAGGCTAAAGGTGCTTTCCGAGTGGATTCAAAAGGAAAACGTACAGAACTACATCACGTGGGTTGTGTAGCTCAGTTGGTAAGCGTGTTTGAGGCCAGAGGTGCTGAGTTCAAATCTCACAAATGCACATTTATTTTTTATCGTGAGAGGCTTTAGCCCCGGTGGGAAGCACCCGGGACTAAAGACTGGGACCTTTAGTCCCGGATTGCTAGCCCCGGTTGCAAAACCGGGGCTAAAGCCCCTTCTCCACCGGGGTTAAAGGCCCTTTCTCCAGTAGTGGGAGTTTAGGCAGAAGTGGGAGGATACGGTGAAGGAGCTTGAGTCTGTCAAGTCCACTGTTGTCGTAACTGAGGAGGATGACTACGAGATGTGCTCCAAGCACATGACTGACCTTCTCACTTTGAGGGGGAAGTATGTTGCATTGGTTGGAGAGGTGGATGAGCTTAGAGCTAGATCCTTGAAGGACCGAAAGTGCTACCAGAAAGCGACCAGAGGGGGGGTGAATGAGAGCTTCAAATTTCTTTTCAGAAACTAATAGCCTCTGTCCCAGAAAATCAATCCCAAGAGCAAAACCGATGCGCGTGATGTCCACGACCCAAGAGAATGGGTGGATGTTCCCTAGGAACACAGCGGGACACCACAAAAGCTTCCTCACCCAAGTTCACGCAAGTCAACTAGTGACAGGATGGACTTTGGGTAACCTCAACCTCTTCGAAGCAACGCGAGGGGCATTCAGGCTATTTTACAAAGCGGGAAGCCCGATTTTTGTAGAGCACGAAGTCGGAAATCTAACGCAAAAGCCAGAAATCAAAACCAACAACGAACGATCGAACCGCGGACGAAACTGCGCAAACTCAGCAGCATCGGACGCTGGCAGCGTCCGATGACCAACCAATGGACGCGTCCGATGCAAACAGAGCAAATCTGGAACCTTATTGCATAGGCATCGGAAGCTGCTACAGTGAAACAGTAGCGTCCGATGCTCGACCTTCGGCGCGTCCGATGGCAACGGATGCTCCGATAGTCAGCATCTGATGCTCCTTTAAAATCACTGTCAGGTGACACGTGGCAACGGATGCTCCGGTGTGATGAACTCAGCGTCCGATGCTCCCAGGTTCAGCGTCCGATGGTCCCGAAACAGCGCTGTTCTTCCGCGAAATTCACCCGATCTCCTCCGAATCAAAAGCACTAAGGCCTAGACTTGGTATGAGGAGTTCCAAGGATGTTAGTGAGCTATCCCAAAAGAATCAAGGCTTGAACCTAACTCCAAATCGGTGAATTGGAAGAATCCGGGACTAAGGGAGCAAAACCGATCCAAAACAAAAATCGACCGATCTACTAGCTCGTGAGGTTAGAGGAGAATTCCTTCGGTGGAAAGAAGTGCCTCACGATCTAGAACAACTTGGTTCAAACGGATTTGCAAGAGATGCACCGAGCAAAGAGATCGATCGACGGGAAAAATGTGAAGAAAAGTAATCCGCGAAGAACACAATCAAAACACGAATCACAACCACGAAATTGCAACCATTTGGCTACCACACGCTACAACAGTGAGATTACGGTCTCACTTCCTCAAAATCTCACGGGCACAGAGGTATTGTTCTCTTCTCTGTGGATCTCAGGTTCGCTACAGCAGGGGAGAGGGAGAACAGGAAAAACTAGAAGCAAAGAGCAAATGACTGAGATAGATGGGGAGGTGGGTGTCTCCCCCTACTTATCCTAATTCTATCTATTCCTAATTCCCACTCTACCCCTAACTACTTACAGAGCGAACCAGCTAAACCCTAAGGTTATTCTGGACCAACTCGATGGTAGGTGGATCCGATGGCCACGCCCGCACAACTCGTAGCGTTGTCTCGACGCAACCTCCTGATTGCCGCCACCGCTCTGCGTCCTTTTCCTGGACGTCGCACCCCTGGTTTTGTGGCCCAAACTGGGAAACCAGCCTTCACAGCCTACCCCCGGTTTTGAGGCCCAAACCGGGAAACCAGCCCACCAAGCCTGAGTTTTGTGGCCCAAACTCAGCAAACCCGCAGCACCCAGGTTTTGAGGCCCAAACCTGGAAATCGTCCTCAGCCCGAGTTTTGTGGCCAAACTCGGAAACCATCCACGCCCAGGTTTTGAGGCCCAAACCTGGAAACCGTCCACCCGATGGTTTTTCTCTGGCTCTGCCACCAAACTAAAACTGTAGAGGGGATGCACCGCCCGTACACCCCGTCCGCCGACACGTGTCCTCAGGTCCTCGACCCGAGCAACACCATGCCCGCAAGTCTCCGCTCGTTGCTGTCCCAGGCTGCCAGCCACCACAACTGATCCTCGGGCCACCGGTCCCTCAGTCCAAGCCTCACGTCCGCCCTTCGCCACTCTCGGTCCATCGGCACGGCACGTCTCTACTTGACCTTCACCTTGCCTCTGATCACTGTCTCCGTGCTCGACACCTGCACAACACAAGCCAAAGAACATGCACATTATCCCAGTTGACAATCACTCATCACTCAGAGACTCGGCATACACCCATGTATCCGCAATCTCCCCCTTGATGAGTGCATTGTCAACTACCAACACATATCATAATGGAAGGAAGAAAGAAAGAAGGAAGGAGAGGAGTAAAACTCGACCAAATGACCCAAAAGCATAGCAAAGTCGAAGAAGGTCAAGTGGAAGAAGCGAAACAACTTGGTTCCCAAAGACATGGGCAACGGCTCGACGCAACCAAGCAAAGCAAAGCTAGCCCACAAGAAGAGGTAGAACAGGCTCAACACCGCTAGCAAAACCAATTGAAAAATCAGCAGATATCAATTGAGAAGTTGAGGCTAAATCAAGGCAAATGCTAGTCCCTCAAGGCAGAGGCACAGAGGCTCAACACAACTAGCAAAGAAAGCTCGATACCAAAGCCTTACGGCTGACAAAAAGCAGTAGACTCCCCCTCGAATAGTGCACACAACTAAAACACTCCCCCATAGTTGAACTTAGGGAAGCATACGATTTGCAAATTCTCCCCGTTAGTTGAGAATGCACCATCAAGTAAAAGGAACCGAAAGCAATTTTCTCCCCCTCAGAAAATGCACCATCAAAAGTGCCAACAAGAGAATTTCTTCCCCTTCCAAAATGCATATGAGTGCAAGTTAGCAGCTTCAGGAATATAGTCAAGAGAATGCAAGGATGCTCTACACAGTATAAGTCCAATGACACAACTGAAGCACACATGCTAGCAAAGGCTCAAACTGATCACCAAAAGAAATATGAACATATGAGCAAAAGTGAGCAGTTTTAGCCAAAAGGTGTTCACCATCAAAATAGCACTACACATGTATAGACAGGAAGTCAAACAGGTGCTAAACATGTATACAAGGTGAACTACCCCTAGCAAGGTTCAATCATCATGCTATAGAATGAAGCATACACTTGTGTATCCAGATTTTATCGGAGTTGCAGCGGTTTGAATTACACAAGTTCAAATTTTAGCATGTGATTGCGAGAGGTTGAAAACTTGTCTTGCCTAACTTTTCAACTGTGCGAAGCCTATGCAGAAGCAATCAGAAGCTTAAAGCAACAGTTTCGGTCATACACTACACAGCTCAAGTTTAACTCAAAGTGCAATGAGAAACAGTCTCGAAACTGTGATGTGTTGACAAGCAATCCCATCTCGATCTTTCTGATTCACTTAACTTGGTTCAAATTAAAGACAGTATATGAACAGACCAAGCAAGTGATCAACTCAGAACTAGAGACACAGCAACCTAGCATATATGAAAAGCACAAGTGTGATTTCAACATATTCTACACAAGCTAGTTGCACATCTCGATGCTGAACATTTGCAGATTTTAAGTTCATTAACAAGTTCACCATTTCAAAATAACTCAGCTCATAGTATGGATTAGTGATCAGAAGGAGCATAAGCTCTAGGCATCAACATAAATCATCGAAGCATATACCACACAGAGCATAGTTACATTCTAATGATTATATCCATGAAGCTCAGAATGTAAAAGCGTATGCTGAAATGCAAAGGAGAAACAAAACAAACGAGAAAATAGTCAGTCTATGATACAAGATCCAAAATGTTTCCCCCATCTAAAAGGGAAAACATACACCAAGCTCACCCCTCAACCGATTAAAGGTTGATTCGTCCAAAGGCTTGGTGAAAATATCAGCCAGTTGATGATGAGTATCGACATGGCGAAGGTCAATATCACCCTTCTCCTGGTGGTCTCGCAAAAAATGAAAGTGCACATCAATGTGTTTGGTATTCGAGTGAAGCACGGGGTTCTTAGCAACGCTAATAGCACTCGTGCTGTCACAAAGCAAAGGAACACGAGAAAAGCTCAGACCAAAATCACGCAAAGTGGCCATCATCCAAAGCAACTGGGAACAACAGCTAGCCGCAGTGACATACTCAGCCTCCGTGGTAGACTGAGCGACACTAGACTGCTTGCGAGAAGACCACGATACAAGAGAAGAACCGATAAATTGGCAAGTCCCAGAAGTGGACTTGCGCTCAATGCGACAACCAGCAAAATCGGCATCGGAATAACCGCAAAGGGAGAGGGTGGAGGAAGCTGAATACCAAATCCCGAACTCAGGTGTGAAACAAAGGTACCTAAAAATGCGCTTGACCACCTGATGGTGAGAAGTGCGCGGCGACGCCTGAAAGCGCGCACACAGACACACCGCGAACTGGATGTCCGGGCGTGTTGCCGTCAGGTAGAGCAGCGACCCGATCATGCTTCGATACTCCTTCTGGTCCACAGCTTCTCCATCCTTGTCCGCATCCAGGGCCATCGTGGTCGACATGGGTGTTGGAAGAGGCTTGGCCTCACCCATATCAAACCTCTTCAGCAAGTCCTTGGTATACTTGCCCTGGTGCACAAACGTCCCTTCTCAGGATTGCTTAATTTGCAATCCGAGAAAGAAAGTCAGCTCACCCATCATACTCATCTCGAACTCCCTGCTCATAGTATCTGCAAACTTGGCAACCAAAGCGTGAGAAGAACCACCGAAAATGATATCATCCACGTAAATCTGGACCAAGAGAGTGTCTTTGCCTTGCTTGAGGAGAAAGAGTGTTTTATCCACACATCCCATTTTAAAACCCTTAGCAAGCAAAAAAGTTTTTAACCTATCATACCAGGCTCTAGGGGCTTGTTTCAAACCATATAAAGCTTTGTGGAGTTTGAAAACATGGTTTGGAAACTTGGAATTTTCAAAACCGGGGGGTTGTTCAACATAAACCTCTTCTTCTATGTAGCCGTTTAAGAAGGCACTCTTGACATCCATTTGAAAAAGTTTGAAACCTTTGGATGTTGCAAAAGCCAAGAGTATCCTAATAGCCTTCAAATGAGCTACAGGAGCAAAAGTCTCCTCATAGTCTATCCCCTCCTTCTGACTATAGCCTTTCGCTACAAGCCTGGCCTTGTTTCTAACAACGTGGCCATCCTCTCCTTGCTTGTTTTTGAAAACCCATTTTGTCCCAATAGGCTTATAGTCTGGAGGAGGTGGAACTAAAACCCAAACCCGATTTCGCTCAAAATTTTCTAACTCCTCATGCATGGCATTGACCCAATCCAGATTCGTCAAAGCGTGTCCAACATCTCGGGGCTCAAAATTAGCAACAAAAGCAGAATGAGCAAAGTGAGATATTTGAGACCTGGACCGAGTGACACGTTCGTCGATGCTGCAGATCATCTGCTGAGGGGGGTGTTGGCGCTGGATGTGTCATGGCGCCTCTCGTGCAGAAGTGATCTCCCCCTCAACAACAGCTGTTGCCTCCCCGGGTGCAAAAGGTACCGCTCGGGGTGGTGGATCCCACGACCCCCAGGAAGAAGATGTGTCGGAGCCGTGAGTCGTCGTAGAAGCCGCCCCTTGCGGCACAGCAGGTGGAGGGGGTGCTGGATCATCCATACCTTCAGCACCCTCGTCCTCGTCATCAAAAAGGGGCTCACCAACCTCATGATCACCTGCACGCTCAAAACGAGAAGAAGGACAAACCATGGTCTCATCGAAGGTGACATCAGATGTCTCCATGACTCGGTTAGTGTCAAGGTTAAGTACACGATAAGCACGAGTATGAGCGCCATAACCCAAAAACACACCGTCAGAAGAACGAGACTCAAATTTGTCCAAGTTGCCCTTTTTGAGTATAAAACAATGGCAACCAAAAACTCGAAAATAACTCACCTTGGGCAGTTTTCCAAAACGCAACTCATAAGAAGTCTTTTTCAAGAAAGCTCGGAGAAAAATGCGATTTGAAATGTAGCATGTAGTGCTCATAGCTTCGGCCCAATATCGCCTAGGAGTCCTATGCTCATCGAGCATCGTCCTGGCCATCTCTACAAGGGTCCGATTCTTCCTCTCTACAACACCATTCTGAGGGGGTGTGTAAGGGGAAGAAAACTGATGCTCTAAACCCAACGAGTTACAAAACTTCTCAAAATCCGAATTCTTGAATTCGGAACCATTATCACTCCTAATAGCTCACATCGAGTTCAAAGGGAACTCATTCTGAAGACGCAAAATCAGATTGCGAGCAAAGGAGAAAGTCTCGGTCTTCTCAGCTAAAAAGAAGACCCACGAATATCTCGAAAAATCGTCAACAACAACAAGCACATACCACTTCCCCCCAACCAAGCTCACCCGAGCCGGACCAACAAGGTCCATGTGCAAAAGCTCTCCAGGGCGCTTGGTCATGACCTGAGTCACTGGATGGTGGGGAGCGGCAACCATCTTCCCATGTCTACAAGAATGGCAAACAAGATCCTTCTCCATATGCAACTTGGGCAATCCTCGGATTAGGCCAAGTTAACTAAGCCTTGCAAGCAAGTCGAAGCTCAAATGTCCAAGTCTCCTATGCCACTTCCAAAGATCAGAGAAGGAAGGTCCAGCCAAAAGACAACGAGAAACTCCAAATGGCTCCGAGAAATCCGCACGAAAGACTTTCCCAAAGGGCGAAATCACACAAACAAGATTGCCCTGAGGATCCAAAATACGACTGAGATTCGGCTTAAAACGAATCTCATAGTCGTCATCAAAGAGATGCGAAACAGAAAGAAGGTTAAAATGCAAGTTA
Source organism: Coix lacryma-jobi var. lacryma-jobi (assembly GCA_009763385.1). NCBI lineage: Eukaryota > Viridiplantae > Streptophyta > Magnoliopsida > Poales > Poaceae > Coix > Coix lacryma-jobi. The sequence goes on from CM019828.1 coordinate 66,817,427, forward strand.
GAAACAAGAGCAACATCGCGCAACACAAAATGCTCATTAACTCGCACCGACCCACGAGACAAGACCTTACCTTTGCTATTGTCGCCGAAGGTGATAAACTCCTTTCAGCGACTGGACTAAGACTGGAGAACCACTTGGCGTTTCCAGTCATGTGCCTCGAGCAACCGGAATCCACCAACCAAACGTCCTCCAATCATTTTACCTATATCAATAAAAAGACATAGGGTGAGCATATGGTCCAACACTGGGGTTAGTGAAGTATGGGGAATACCAGTGTTGGGTCGGCTGCTCAAAAGAACGGTTAGCAGAAAAACCATTCCTAGTACGTCTACGAGAAGAGCGATCACCACGCTGAGGAAAGCGTGGTCCGCTGGGGATAGAACGCTCACCGCGATACTCAAAACGCAGTGGGGGAAAGCGCTCAACTACAAAGCCACCGCCACGGGGTCCATAGCCTACAACTGCAGGTTCCCGCCGGGCACGACCTCCCTGACGCCTAGGACCTTGAGGCACTGCACATCTAGGCCTAGCAGCTCTCCTCGGAGCTCTCCTCTGAACATTCGGCACATGTACATCATGGAAAGGATGGTACATGTCCGCATTGTTCATCTCCCTAGCACGGCGCGCCTCTCTCTTGCGCCGAAAGCAGTACTCACTCAAGTGTCCATCTCTCCCACAATGCTCACAATGGTACCTCACCGCTCTCAAAGGGGGTTGTTGGTACACACGGTTGTGGGTGTGGATCACTTTGCCCTTCTGTGGTATAAGCTCCTCCTGGATAGGTGGCATGGTGTCCAGCTTGTTCTTGAGGTGGTTTGGTTTAGGAGCCCATTGCTGGTTCTTGGGTGGAGCTCGTGGAGGTTCTTCAAACACCCCATCCTTGGTGTTAGGCTTGAGAGGCTCTTTGGGTGGAAGCTTAGTAAGTTTGGGAGTAGTGGTGGAGTTGGGCTTCTCACTCAGGTTCAAACCACTCGACTCTCCAATCTTCCCAAAAGCAGAAACATCAACGCCCGGAGCAAAACCTACACCAGGACCTCCAGCAGCTCGCTTGAATTAGGAGATCATCATCCCGAGTTGTGGCTCACCGCTAGACACCCATGACAAGATGGTCCGAAGGTATGTGTTTTCCTCCTCGGTTTGCATCTTGTCATGCTTCACATTAGCGATCTCCATCTCCAACCCTTCACACAAAGCGCACCTAGACACACAAGTGCTACCTGAGTTGGCCCCTTCAAGAGACACAATCTTGGCATTCTTCTCTGCCAACTCAGATTGCAAGACAGGACAAGTCTTGCACGCACCCAACAGCATGGGTCTAGCCCGGAGCTCATCCACCTCTCCTACCAAAGCAACATACTTACCTCTCAAAGTGAGAAGGTCAGTCATGTGCTTGGTGCACATCTCACACTCCACGTCCTCAGAAACGACCACGGTGGACTTAGCAAACTCAAGCTCCTTCACCGTGTCCTCCCATTTCTGCCTAAACTCCTTGCGCTCTCTAGCAGCACGCCTAAGCAACTTGTCCTGACTAAGCAAGGTGGCAGTAAGCTTCTCAACCTCAGCAGAAAGCTCGTCGTGGGTGAGGGATACCTGGGAGGTGTCGTCGTCGTCGTCGTTCCGAGGGGAGTCCTCCAGCCTTCCGTCGACCTCATCACCAAGGGCCATGGTGCAGAAGCCGTCGTCGTCGGCGAAGAAGCGGAGGCCGTTCAGCTTGTCCTCGATCCTCTTCTTCTTCTCGGACTCGTCATCGCTTGAGCAAGTGGAGTCGTCATCCGAGCCATCGACGTCGCTGAGCGTGGCGAAGAACGCACGCTGCTCAGCTTGGGCCTTCTCCATGTACTTCTTCTTGATGTACTCCTTGTCGAAGCCGCCCCTCCGCTTGTGCCTTGCGGGGACGTACTTCTCCTTGCGCTTGCCAGAGTCGTACTTGTGCCCATGATCGCCCTTCCCAGATGTGTGCTTCTTCTTGGGATAGTTGGCGATGAAGTGGTCGAGGTCGCCGCACTCAAAGCATCCTGAGCGTCCTCCTCCGCGGCGACGGTTCATGCGGTTGTTGTGGAACCGCGAGAACCGGTTGGTGAGCATCGCCAACTCGTCATCCCCCAAAGACTCCAGCTGGTCCTCTGTGACAGAAAAAAGTGAAGAAAGTGCAAATCCTCCAGAGGGGTTAGCAGAAGAGCCAGAAACCAAAGCCATAGTCGGGCCAGAAGGATTTTCATAAGAAGCCATCGACATGGCATCAATCTCACTAGACTTGAGCTTACTAAAGAGCTCGTCGCAAGTGAGGGTCTCATAGTTAGACGATTCGATGATCGCCTGGACCTTTGAGTCCCACACTGACCGATCAAGAGTGTGCAAAAGCTTCAAAGCCCTCTCATGATCATCAAAAGGCAACAACTCCTTGTTCGCTCTCATCTTGTTGACAATGACCTGAAAGCGAGCGAATAGACTCTCTATGCTCTCGCCAGGCATGTGTCGAAAGTTCTCGTACTCCCGCTTGTGCGACTCGTAGAGACGAGATTTGACTTGAGAGGTTCCCTCATGGAAACGCATGAGGGTCGCCCAAATCTCACGAGCCGTGGGGAGGTGAGAAACGCGATCAAACTCTGACAAGCTCAAACAGGAGAAGAGAGCGTTACGCGCTCGGCTATTGGCATCATGCTCATCCATCTGAAGCTGAGTAACACGAGCAGCCAAGACAACGTAATCGTCTCTGTTGCAAATCTCCCAAACAGAAGAACCCATGCTTTGGAGATAGGCCGACATGCGTATCTTCCAATACGCATAGTTCGTCCCATCAAAGAACGGTGGTTTGCCCATGCCGCGATCCATGTCGCCTTCTGTGGATCTGGAACCGGCTAAGGTGGAAGATCCTTAACCCGCTCCAATACCAATTGAAGGACCGAAAGTGCTACCAGAAAGCGACCAGAGGGGGGGTGAATGGGAGCTTCAAATTTCTTTTCAGAAACGAATAGCCTCTGTCCCAGAAAATCAATCCCAAGAGAAAAACCGATGCGCGTGATGTCCACGACCCAAGAGAATGGGTGGATGTTCCCTCGGAACACAGCGGGACACCACAAAAGCTTCCTCACCCAAGTTCACGCAAGTCAACTAGTGACAGGATGGACATTGGGTAACCTCAACCTCCCCCAAGCAACGCGAGGGGGATTCAGGCTATTTTACAAAGCGGGAAGCCCGATTTCTGTAGAGCACGAAGTCGGAAATCCAACGCAAAAGCCCGAAATCAAAACCAACAACGAACGATCGAACCGCGGACGAAACTGCGCAAACTCAGCAGCATCGGACGCTGGCAGCGTCCGATGACCAACCAACGGACGCGTCTGATGCAAACAGAGCAAATCTAGAACCTTATTGCATAGGCATCAGACGCTGCTACAGTGAAACAGTAGCGTCCGATGCTCGACCTCCGGCGTGTCCGATGGCAACAGACGCTCCGATGGTCAGCATCCGATGCTCCTTTAAAATCACTGTCAGGTGACACGTGGCAACGGACGCTCCGGTGTGATGAACTCAGCGTCCGATGCTCCCAGGTTCAGCGTCTGATGGTCCCGAAACAGCGCTGTTCTTCCACAAAATTCACTCGATCTCCTCCAAATCAAAAGCACTAAGGCCTAGACTTGGTATGAGGAGTTCCAAGGATGTTAGTGAGCTATCCCAAAAGAATCATGGCTCGAACCTAACTCCAAATTGGTGAATTGGAAGAATCCGGGACTAATGGAGCAAAACCGATCCAAAACAAAAATCGACCGATCTACTAGCTCGTGAGGTTAGAGGAGAATTCCTTCGGTGGAAAGAAGTGCCTCACGATCTAGAACAACTTGATTCAAATGGATTTGCAAGAGATGCACCGAGCAAAGAGATCGATCGACGGGAAAAACATGGAGAAAAGTAATCCGCGAAGAACACAATCAAAACACGAATCACAACCACGAAATTGCAACCGTGTGGCTACCACACGCTACAACAGTGAGATTACGGTCTCACTGCCTCAAAATCTCACGGGCACAGAGGTATTGTTCTCTTCTCTATGGATCTCAGGTTCGCTACAGCAGGGCAGAGGGAGAACAGGAAAACCTAGAAGCAAAGAGCAAATGACTGAGATAGATGGGGAGGTGGGTGTCTCCCCCTACTTATCCTAATTCTATCTATTCCTAATTCCCACTCTACCCCTAACTACTTACAGAGCGAACCAGCTAAACCCTAAGGTTATTCTAGACCAACTCGATGGTAGGTGGATCCGACGGCCACGCCCGCACAACTCATAGCGTTGCCTCGACGCAACCTCCTGATTCGCCACGTGCCGCCACCGCTCTGCATCCTTTTCCTGGACGTCGCACCCCTGATTTTGTGGCCCAAATCGGGAAACCAGCCTTCACAGCCAACCCCCGGTTTTGAGGCCCAAACCGGGAAACCAGCCCACCAAGCCTGAGTTTTGTGGCCCAAACTCAGCAAACCCGCAGCACCCAGGTTTTGAGGCCCAAACCTGGAAACCGTCCTCAGACCGAGTTTTGTGGCCAAACTCGGAAACCATCCACGCCCAGGTTTTGAGGCCCAAACCTGGAAACCGTCCACCCGATGGTTTTTCTTTGGCTCTACCAACAAACCGAAACTGTAGAGGGGATGCACCGCCCGTGCACCCCGTCCACCGACACGTGTCCCCAGGTCCTCGACCCGAGCAACACCATGCCCGCAAGTCTCTGCTGGTCGCTGTCCTAGGCTGCCAGCCACCACAGCTGATCCTCGGGCCACCGGTCCCTCAGTCCAAGCCTCACGTCCGCCCTTCGCCACTCTCGGTCCATCGGCACGGCACGTCTCTACTTGACCTTCACCTTGCCTCTGATCACTGTCTCCGTGCTCGACACCTGCACAACACAAGCCAAAGAACATGCACATTATCCTAGTTGACAATCACTCAACACTCAGAGACTCGGCATACACCCATGTATCCGCAATCCTCAGTGCTTGGTGCATGCAAGTCTTGTGCTGGCTTGCAATCCGAGTTGGCAGAGAAGAATGCCAAGATTGTGTCTCTTGAGAAGGTTAGCTCGGGTAGCACTTGTGTGGCTAGGTGTGCTTTGTGTGAGGGCTTGGAGATGGAGATAGCCAATGTGAAGCATGACAATATGCAAACCGGGGAAGAAAACACATACCTTCGGACCATCTTGTCATGGGTGTCTTGTGGTGAGCTGCAGCTTGGGATGATGATTGCTCAATTCAAGCGTGCTGCTGGAGGCCCAGGTGTAGGCTTTGCTTAGGGTGTTGAGTGTGCTTCATCTTTTGGTAAGATTGGAGATTCGAGTGGTCTTAATCCGAGTGAGAAGCCCAACTCCACCACTACTCCCAAACTGACCAAGATTCCACCCAAAGAGCCTTTCAAGCCTAACACCGAGGATGGGGTGTTTGTTGAACCTCCAAGAGCTCCACCCAAGAAACAGTCATGGGCTCCAAAACCAAACCACCTCAAGATCAAGCTAGACACCATGCCACCTATCCAGGAGGAGCTCATGCCACAGAATGGCAAAGTGATCCACACCCACTACCGTGAGTACCAACAACCCCCTATGAGAGCGGTGAGGTACCATTGTGAGCATTGTGGGAGAGATGGACACTTGAGGGAGTTTTGCTTTCGGCGCAAGAGAGAGGAGCGCCGTGCAAGGGAGATGAACAATGCGGACATGTACCATCCTTTCCATGATGTACATGTGTCGAATGTTCAGAGGAGAGCAGCTAGGCCTAGAGGTCCAATGCCTCAAGGTCCTAGGCCTCAGAGAGGTGCTGCCCGGCGGGATCCTGACTTCGCAGGATATGGACCCCGTGGCGGTGGCTTTGTTGAGCGTTTCCCTCCACCGCATTTTGAGTATCGCGATGGACGCTCTTCCCTTAGCGGACCACGTTTTCCTATGCGTGGTGATCGCTTTCCCCGTAGGCGTGCTAGGAATGGTTTTTCTACTAACCGTTCTTTTGAGCAGCCGGCCCAACACTGGTATTCTTCCTATTTCACTCACCCCAGTGTTGGACCGTATGCTCACCCTATGTCTTTTTATTGATGTAGGTAAAACGATTGGAGGACATTTGGTTGGTGGATTCCGGTTGTTCGAGGCACATGACCGGAAACACCAAGTGGTTCTCCAGTCTTAGTCCTATTGCCGGAAAGGAGTTTATCACCTTTGGCGACAATAGCAAAGTTAAAGTGTTGTCTCGTGGGTCAGTGCGAGTTAATGAGCACTTTGTGTAGCATGATGTTGCTCTTGTTTCTAACTTGCAGTTTAACCTTCTTTCTGTTTCACAACTTTTTAATGATGACTATGAGATTGGTTTTAAACCGAATCTCAGTCGTATTTTAGATCCTCAAGGCAATCTTGTATGTTTGATTTCGCCCATTGGGAAAGTCTTTCATGCGAATTTCTCAGAGTCGTTTGGAATTTCTCGATGTCATTTGGCTGGACCTTCCTCCTCTGATCTTTGGAAGTGGCATAGGAGACTCGGCCACCTGAGCTTCGACTTGCTTGCAAGGCTTAGTTCACTTGGCTTAATCTGAGGATTGCCCAAGTTCTGCATGGAGAAGGATCTTGTTTGCCATTCTTGTAGACATGGGAAGATGGTTGCCGCTCCCCACCATCCAGTGACTCAGGTAATGACTAAGCGCCCTGGAGAGGTTTTACACATGGACCTTGTTGGTCCGGCTCGGGTGAGCTCGGTTGGGGGGAAGTGGTACGTGCTTGTTGTTGTTGACGATTTTTCGAGATATTCGTTGGTTTTCTTTTTAGCTGAGAAAACCGAGACTTTCTCTTTTTCTTGCAATCTGATTTTGCGTCTTCAGAATGAGTTCCCTATGAACTCAATGCGAGCTATTCGGAGTGATAATGGTTCTGAGTTTAAAAACTCAGATTTTGAAAAGTTCTGTAACTCTTTGGGTTTAGAGCATCAGTTTTCTTCCCCCTACACACCGCCACAAAATGCTGTTGTAGAAAGGAAGAATCAGACCCTTGTTGAGATGGCCAGGACGATGCTCGATGAGCATAGGACTCCTAGGCGGTATTGGGTCGAGGCTATAAACACTGCATGCTATATTTCCAATGGCATTTTTCTCCGAGCTTTCTTGAAAAAGACTTCTTATGAGTTGCGTTTTGGAAAACAACCCAAAGTGAGTTATTTTAGAGTTTTTGGTTGCCATTGTTTTATACTCAAGAAAGGCAACCTGGACAAATTTGAGTCTCGTACTTCTGACGGTGTATTTTTGGGTATTTTACTCATACTCATGCATATCGTGTACTTAACCTTGATACTAACCAAGTCATGGAGACATCCGATGTCACCTTCGACGAGACCATGGTTTGTCCTTCTTCTAGATTTGAGCGTGCAGGTGATCATGAGGTTGGCGAGCCTCTTTTTGATGACGAGGACGAGGGTGCTGAAGGGATGGATGATCCAGCACCACCTCCACCTGCTGTGCCGCAAGCATCGGCTTCTACTACGACGACTCACGGTCCCAACCCCTCTTCGTCGACTACTTGGGGGCCGTGGGATCCGCCACCTCGGGCTATACTTTTTGTACCCGAGGAGGCACCAGCTGCTCTTGAGGGGGAGGTTTCTTCAGCTCAGGAGGCGCCACGACACATTCAGCACCAACAACCGCCTCAACAGATGATCGGCAGCATCGACGAACGTGTCACTCGGTCAAGATCTTATGAGCAGGGAGTTTGAGATCAGCATGATGGGCGAGTTGACATTCTTCCTCGGGTTGTAAATTAAGCAATCCCGAGAGGGGACGTTTGTGCACCAAGGCAAGTATACCAAGGACATCCTGAAGAAGTTCGATATGGGTGAGGCCAAGCCTCTTCCAACACCCATGTCGACCACAACGGCCCTGGATGCGGACAAGGATGGAGAAGCTATGGAACAGAAAGAGTATCGGAGTATGATCAGGTCGCTGCTGTACCTGACGGCGACACGCACAGACATCCAATTCACGGTGTGTCTTTGCGCACGATTTCAGTCGTCGCCGCGCACCTCTCACCGTCAGGCGGTCAAGCGCATTATGAGGTACTTATGCTTCAAACCAGAGTTTGGGATTTGGTATTCAGCTTCCTCCACCCTCTCCCTTTGCGGTTATTCTGATGCCGATTTTGTTGGTTTCCAACTTGATCGCAAGTCCACTTCTGGGACTTGTCAATTTATTGGTTCTTCTCTTGTATCTTTGTCTTCTCGCAAGCAGTCTAGTGTCACCCAGTCTACCACAGAGGCTGAGTATGTTGCTGCAGCTAACTGCTGTTCTCAATTGCTTTGGATGATGGCCACTTTGCATGATTTTGGTCTGAGATTTTCTCGTGTCCCTTTGCTTTGTGACCGCACGAGTGCTATTAGCATTGCTAAGAACCCCGCGCTGCATTCCAAGACTAAACACATTGATGTGCGCTTTCATTTCTTGCGAGACCACTATGAGAAGCGTGATATCGACCTTCGCCATGTCGATACTCATCATCAGTTGGCAGATATTTTTACCAAGCCTTTGGACCAATCAACCTTTGCTAGGTTGAGAGGTGAGCTTGGTGTGTGTTTCCCCTTTTAGATGGGGGAAACATTTTGTCTATTGTATCATAGACTGACTCTTTTTCTTTCGTTTTGTTTACGTTTTTGGTAGATTAGTCTTTGCATTTCTTCATGCATCCTTACTTTCTGAGCTTCATGACTATAGTCCCTAGAATGAATCTATGCTCTGTCTAGTATGCTCTGATGCTATATGATGATGCTTGTAGCTTATACCCTTTCTGATCACTAGTACATGTTGTGAGCTGAATTATTTTATGAATGGTGAATTTGCTTAATGAACATAAAACTTGAAATTGTTCACCATTGAGATATGCAACTAGCATGTGTAGAATGTGTTGAATTCACTTGTTCTTTTCATATATTCTAGGTTGTTATGTCTCTAGTTCTGAGTCTTTTACTTGCTTGGTATGTTCATATTCTGTCATAAAATTTGAACCAAGTTTTAAAGTGAATTGAAAGATCGAGATGAGATTGCTTGTCAACACATCACGGTATTGAGACTGTTTCTCATTGCACTTTGAGCTAAACTTGAGTCATGTAGTGTATGACCGAAACCGACGCTTTAAGCTTCTGATTGCTTCTGCATAGGCTTAGCTCGGTTGAAAAGTTAGGCGATGACAAGCTTTCAACCTCTCGCAATCACATGCTGAAATTTGAACTTGTGTAATTTCACCGCTGCAACTCTGATAAAATTTTGAAAACACAAGTCTATGATTCATTCTGTAAGCATGATGATTGAACTTTGCTAGGGGTAGTTCACCTTGTATACATGTTTAGCACTTGTTTGACTTCCTGTCTATATATGTTTAGTGCTATTTTGATGGTGAATAACTTTTGGCTAAAACTGCTCACTTTGCTCATATGTTCATATTTCGTATTTGGTGATCAGTTTGAGCCTTTTTTGGCATGTATGCTTATTGTTGAGTCATTGGAGTTATACTTTGTAGAGCATCTTTTCATTCTATTGACTATATTCCTGAAGCTGCTAACTTGCATTTTTTTGACATGCATTTTGAAGGGAGAAGTTTGCCTGATAGTGCATTATCAACTAAGGGGGGGAATTTTTGTCAAATCATAAGGGGGAGAAATCATAAAATCATATCCTAGTTGTGTGCACTATTGGAGGGGGAGTTTGTGCCTTGTTTGATGAATTTTCAATTGGTTTGGAGCATTTTCCAATTGGTTTGGAGCATTTTTGGTAGCTAGTTGTGTTGAGCCTTTGCCTCTTTCTTGAGGGACTAGTGACTTTGTCGATATGCTCTTCACTTGGTTTTGCGCTCTGTTGCCCTTCAGTTGGTATCGAGCATTCTCGCTAGCGGAGTTGAGACCGTTCTGCCTCTTCTTGAAGGCTAGGTCTATTTTGCTTGAATTTAAATTGGTATTACAATTGGTATCAAGCTTTCCTGCTAGCGGAGTTGAGCCTGTTCTACCTCTTCTTGAGGGCTAGAGTTGCTTTGCTTGGTTGCGTCGAGCCGTTGCCCATGTCTTTGGGGACCAAGTTGTTTTGCTCTTTCACTTGACCTTCTTCTGGCTTTGCTATGCTTTTGGGTCATTTGGTCGAATTCTCTCTCCTCCTTCTTCCTTGTTCTATTTCATTATGATTTGTGTTGATAGTTGACAATGCACTCATCATGGGGGAGATTGCGGATACATGGGTGTATGCCAGATCTTGAGTGATGAGTGATTGTCAACGGGTTTGATGCGCATGTTCTTTGGCTTGTGTTGTGCAGTTGTCGAGCACGGAGACAGTGATCGAGGGCAAGGTGAAGGTCAAGTAGAGACGTGCCGTGCCGATGGACCAGGAGCGGTGAAGGGCGGACGTGAGGCTTGGACTGAGGGACCGGTGGCCTGAGGATCAGCTGTGGTGGCTGACAGCCTGGGACAGCGACGAGCGGAGACTTGCGGGGCACAGTGTTGCTCGGGTCGAGGACCTGGGGACATGTGTTGGTGGACTGGGTGCACGGGCGGTGCATCCCCTCTACAGCGCCAGTTTGGTGTTGAGCCACAGAAAAAACACCGGTGGACGGTTTCCAGGTTTGGGCCAAAAAAACCTGGGTGTTGCAGGTTTGTCGAGTTTGGGCCACAAAACTCGGGCTGAGGACGGTTTCCAGGTTTGGGCCTCAAAACCTGGGCGCTGGCGGGATTCTGAGTTTGGGCCACAAAACTCAGGCGATGGACGGTAGGTTTCCTGATTTGGGCCTCAAAACCGGGGGTTGGTCGTGAAGACAGGTTTCCCAGTTTCGGCCACAAAACCGGGGGCGAGGTCCGTGAAAAGGACGTGCAGAGCGGAGGCGGCACGTGGCGGCAATCGGTGAGGTTGCATCGAGGCAACGCTACCAGTTGTGCGGGCGTGGCTGTTGGATTAGCATCTACTTCGAGTTGGTCCATAATAACCCTTGGGTTTAGCTGGTTCGCTCTGTAATTAGTTAGGGGTAGAGTGGGAAATAGAATTAGGATAAATAGAGGGAGACACCCACCTCCCATCCTATCTCAGTCATTTGCTATTCTCCACTTAGGGTTTTCCTGCTCTCCCAATTCCTGTTGTAGCTACTGAGATCCGCAGAGAACCATACCTCTGTGTTCATGAGATTTTGAGGAAGTGAGATCGTAATCTCACTATTGTAGCGTGTGGTAGCCACACGGTTGCAAATTCGTGTTTTGGTGTTGTTCTTCGTGTTTTGCTTTTCTCCATGATTTTTCGGGTGATCGATCTCTCTACTCGTTGTGTCTTTTTCATTTCCGTTTGAATCAACTTGTTCTTTACTGTGAGGAGATCACTTCCACCGAAGGAATTCAACTCAAACCTCACGAACAAGTAGATCGATCGGTTTTTGTCTTGGATCAACTTTTCTCCTCACTTCCTGATTTTCTTCGATTCATCGATTTGGAGATAGATTCGAGCCATGATCTCATAGGAGTAGCTCACTATCTTCCTTGTGACTGCTCTCACCAAGTTTGATCCGTAGAGGAATCATTTTGGGTGAGATCTAGTCGAATCGGTGGACGAACTGCACAGAATCGGGGTAACCGGACGCTCCCGTCGGGTTGACCGGATGCTTGAGTCAGAGTCCGGTCGTTGAACTCCCTCACCGCGTTTTGTTTTGACACTCGACCGGACGCTTGACCCGTCATTGACCGAACGCAACACTCACACTGTGCACAGCTTGCATGCTGTTGACCGGACGCTCGACACATCGACCGGACGCTCTTCACCAGTGAGTCCGGTCACAAATAGAGAGTTCCCAAACCGAGTTTTGCAAGACCGAACACGTCCGGTGCCTACTGATCGGACGCTCCAGTGAGTCTGGTCAGTGCTGTTTCTCACGTTTTCATCTGTGGTTCGTTCGTTCGTTGTCGGTTTTGATTTCTGGCTTTTGCGTTGGGTCTCTAGGTTTGTGTTGTGTCCCGCTGTGCTTCTCGGAAGCATCCACCCTACATCTAGGGTCGTGGACACTCACAAGCTCTAGCTTTGCTCTTGGGGATGATTCTCGGGATAGTGGCGATGAGTTTCTGAAAAGAAATTTGAAGCTCCCATTCACCCCCCCCCCTCTGGTCGCTTTCTGGTAGCACTTTCGATCCTTCAAAAGTCCAACACGAGGATAGAGTTGCGAATGATAAATTTATTTTTGGAAAGAGACATATACGGACCGGATAAAGATAGACGACCTACTAAAGGTGTTTTGAAAGCTTTACTCGACCACAGCGCAAGACCAAACAACAACCAACCATCACAGCAAGCATAACCCATCAAATTAGTTTAGCAAAAATTTAAAAATTATTGTTTTACTACAACTAAAGTGGCGCTAGCTCAAACTAAAATTGATCCATTTTATCCAAATATTAAAATTATTTATTTTATTTAGTGTTTTCTACAGCCAACCCAAAATCAGAAATTTTGGGGTGTGACACTAAGGGACTAGCAAAGGGTAAGCTTGGGGAACTTGTTGACTGTCCTTATAGTCAATATTATACCATCAACTAATGCACAAAATGATATTAAATGGTTGACAATGCATAGTTGTAGGGTTTGATTCTAACAAGTTCCACGAGTTGTGTTGTTTTCACTTGTTTTGCAGGGTTATCAACATTTCATCATATAAAAGTATCTCAAGTGATGAAACAGAGCACACCATTGCGAAGAGCTCATCGAGACGATCGAAACAGACATATGATTTGCTACATTTGGAGTCCCGATGAGAGAGTCCTTGATGGATGCGACTTGGAAGCTTCTAGAATAACCTGGAGTGGTCACCAAGCAACATAATTCAAGGGCTAAACTGACAGATCCAACAGCTTTGGTGAATTACTGTTTTCCAGGGAGTTTTCCAGCAGATGGAAAGGGCCTGTTTGGGAGAGCTGTGCTCCCTGATTCTCCAACTGTGCTCTCGGATTCTATGGTGAAGTGATTTTCTGGCTGAAAGTAGATTCTCTTTGATTCTTTAGCCTAAACTCTCAAAATCAGGATAGAGAATCACTTCGCGGAATCAGGTGAAGCTACTTTTTTCAGCTCTTAGCCTCCTAGTTCATTTCAGAGAATCACTTCACAGAATAAGCAAAGAATCACTTCTCGCTGAAAAACACGTTTGGCAGTCAAGGAGTGATTCTCCTTGAGAATCCGCTCCATGGAGCTCTGCCAAACGGTCCCAAAGAGGTAGAGTCCTACTCCAACGCGATGAATCACACAAACAGATGAAAAGTCACATTAGGGCAACAAGGAGGCTTCTAGAAGACAACTCGGCGAAGACGGCGCCTGGTGGCTGCCAGGTGGGGCCGGTCGGCCAGCCTGGGCCAGGAAGCTTCTCGGCCCATCTTCGTGGAGCGTGCCCTAATCGACCTCTTCGATGCATCTCAACCCTTGTTCAAGGTCGGTTTGATCCGAGGGCTGCAGTTCGTCCTTAGGGGCTATAAAACTAGACGCAGACCCCCCTAGGGAGGCATCTCCATCTTCGTCTTCATTATCCCTCTAGTTGATTTAGTTCTAGTTCTAGTTCTAATTCTAGTTCTAGTTCATCTAGTTGTAAAGAGTTATCCCAAGATGAGAACTAGAAGAGAGAGAGGTAGAAGAGGAGGATTAGAAGGAGCTTCGGCCCGTCAGATCTACCTCTTCAACTTGTACCTGCGAATTCAACTTCGCCAAGAGCTTGGATCAGGATATTCTTCGGTCATCATCTTCTAATTATCAGTAAGCATTATTGTTCTGATTATTCTTCTGGCTTGCAATTCTAATTAGAGTACTCTAATTCTAGTAGCCCTAGGATTAGAGGAGTCATCGTCATGTAAGCGTGGTGCTTAGACTCGATTACTTGCATAGTGTACCATATATTTCGGATCGATGGTAGCTCGCAAGGGTGACTCTTATAGCCTTGTTGAATCTTATATAGTCCACCTCCCGTCTATAGGTCGAGCAGGAGTATATTACTTGGGAACAGCCATACTCTGGATGTGTTCTCCCAATGTAATCCACAGTTAAATAATAATCGTATAGCTTCCTGAGATTAGAGCTGGTAACCCTAGTTATCCCCTTTATCTTTGTGTTCTCATCTTTGCTAGTGCTCAGGGTTTAAGCAATAGACTTAAGACAATCACGTTGTTCCTTTGGGATCGATATTAAAACTGGGTCTACATCCGATGAAGTGCGGGTATCTGATATGTGCGCTTGCAGATTTATCTCTTGTGTTCTGATAACATACCTAAGTATTTCTAGTGTCGTTGCCAAGGTTATGGCTTATCTCTATTCTTAGTAATGACGTTAGTAAGTGTCAACAACGGTGTCACCAGAGAGCTCGCGGAGGGTCACCATGTCGACGACTGGAGCCGGAGATGCCTGGTCGGACAGGCTAGACGGAGACATCTGGTCGGAGCCGAAGAGCCGAGCCTGGTCGGAGAGTCGCCGCAGCACCTGGCGCTGGAAGGTAGATGTCGTGCTGCGCAGCCCGTAGGGCACGGAGATCATCGATGGAGTGTGGCTGGCGAGCCGTGGAGCGGGGCGAGGTGCTGGATGCAGATCTAATCTGGGGCGGCGGGCGGGGCGAACTCTGGAGACTCCCGACAGTGTGCGTTGGTGATGCTGGCAATGAGGGCGTCCGGAGAGCTGCAAGCAAGCCGCCTCGACGATGTCGATGCAGTCGGCGATCCTTTGGTTGGCCCGGTTGATGGCTTCGATCCGGTCATCGCAACCGATGGATCTTGGCGCGTGGGGTGCCAGTGTGATGACGTGACAGGTGGACGACGAGGCGTCCACCGTAGGAAGCTGTGCAGATCCACGACCTCTGGAGCGAGGACAGTGTCACCGACAGTCCAGATCATAGATCCGATCTGGAAAGTGGTGCCGGCCTTGGGGAGGATCATGGAACGAGGGAAAGTTACCGCTTGGTAGACCATGGTGTCGTAGCACACACCCCCTACCTAGCGCGCCAACTGTCAATGAAAGATTGTCGGTAGTCTACCGAGGGGTATGCCCAAGGTAGTAGATTAGATTGAGGCTGATTAGACACGTTCAGGCCGGCGAGTCACCGTAATACCCTACGTTTTGTGTTTTGTGGTTGGATTGTATTATGAGATTAGAATATGGCGTGAGATTGGAGGGGGTCCCTGCTCACCTTATATAGCCATGGAGCAGGTTACAGTTGTCGAATCCTAACAGATTACAATCGGTTCCTTTAGGTAAGGAATCAAGATCTATCTTCTAGGATCTTCCTTGGAGAGCAAGGCTTCGTAAGAGTCCTTGGCGGCCACGACAGCCTGGTCGTGAGCCGCAAGGCCTTCGGGCTGGGCTGTCCTTGACGAAGGGCCCAATCAAGTCCATGGGGTATAGGGAGGTAATATCCGCACATACCCACATGGTACTGGCGACATGGGACGATGGAACAGGGGTCAAATCACCACTGACCCACTCCTGACACGACAGAGCAAAAGTTACCGGATGCTGTGCTTACCTACTCTGCACTGCTCCCACTACCGAAGCCTCAGCAGTCTGCGGGCGTCGGATCCCAACTCCTATATCAATGGGGGTCATCACGAGATGGCTACAAGACCTTCCAGGCCTTGGTTCTCTACGAAATCAACGCACCGTACCAAGCAAACAAGGCCTCTGTGGAGTTGCGCCTGACCAACACGACGCTATAGGAGCCTCTACAGTGGGCGGCATGGCGCGTCATGTACTGCCTCTGCAAGCTCGGGTGTGCATGACGCGTCACTACAGTACTACAAGGATGAAGACCACTCCCTTAGACCATGTCGACGTAGTGAAGACCGCACACTCCTGTCATCTTTCCTAGATGAACACACGCGAGGATACATATATGTAACCTTATGCCCTCCTTGACGCTATAAAAGGAGGGGCCAAGGACACGCTCTAGGCAAAGGAAAAAAGAACACCCAAGAACCACCGAGGAAAAACATTCACACACATTCGCGCCCAAGCGCTCAAGAACACCAAAGCGCTAAGAAGAGAACCCACGAGCGCCTCCGCTCTCCTCTCTCCATCCTCCACTCACACGAGACTTGGGATCATCTCCCTCTCTCGCTCGCTTGTACCCCTACTACAAGCACTTCGGTGCAAGATAATACAAGCTCTCCCTTCCCTACTGGACGTAAAGCATTCTTCGCCTGAACCAGTATAAATCTCTTGTGTTCTTCTTGCATCACCATCCGGAGTAAGAACACGCAGCTACAAATTCACTCATCGGTCTGGGGAACCCCCTGGTCCTGAACACCGACAAATGAATAACTTTAGCTTCGACAGAGCTGAGTTTTCCCATGAGATTTTCAACCTCACACTCAACAATCTCCAAAACCCTCTCAACCCCCTTTTTGTGATCAGGAACCCTCTTCAGCACAGTTCCCCACACCTTGTTCACATCCAACATGAGGCACTTAAGACCCCTCCTTTCATATCAAGGCTCGTCTTTTACAACGAACCAAACCTGTTTCTGAGCAAGCGGATGTACCCTCGCATAGCAGTACTCTTCAACCAAGTCACGAGCACATTGAGAATGGGACAATACCCGCATAGCATTCACGACCGCATAGACCTCATTGCTCATCAAAGCATCCACAGATACATCTCCCAAAACCGGCAAGTCACCGCAAGGCTCGTCAACATCAGCCAACATGTAGTAGAACAAGTGCTCCTGCCAGTTGGAGGTCCATCTGTTCTTCTGTGCCTAGACAGGAACCTCAGCACCAGTGCGGTGGCAGAAAGTATAAACCCCAAACTGCCCAAGAACAGTTCTTCCCTCCCCGTCAGCAATCTTGCGAGGCTGGACGCGGCGAGTATGAATAAAACCCTCTGGATGAGGATTCACTCCTTGCGAGCGACAACCCCAAATATAGATAGAGAGATTCGTGAAGTAAGAAGGAGTCAGCTGATGAAAACAAAGCTTGAACCTCTTCAAAATAGTAGTAACAACAAAGTTGATCGGGAAGCGAAGCCCGACCGTGAAGAACTCCTTAAACACAACAACCTCGTCAACCTCGGGTTTGGGAACGCTTTCACCTTCGCAAGCCCTCGCTTAACCCTCGTCAAACCACCCCCTCTTCACAAAAGACTCCAAATCAGTAGAAGAAACCTTACTAACGCCAAACTCAAAGCTAACACCATCATCGGGAGCAGGTGACGCACTTGAGTGTGCATGACAAACAGTAGACTTGACGCGAGCCATAGTGGGAAAAACGGAGGCCAAACAAAAACCTTCGCTTTGTGCACAACAGCCAAAACCTTCACAGAAGAAAGCAGGAGCAACAAGATGGCCTAGCAAAGCAATCGAGAGTGCAGAGCAAAAGAGACGAAAACAACCGCTATATATAATCACAGGACCGCAAGCAAGGGCGAAAAAAGTGGTGAAAATCCCAAAGCAAGAAGGAGATCAAGAGCCAGCACAATCCAAGCAGTTAAATCAAACATCAAATCACAAAAGAAGAAATAAAGTCCGCCACTTGGGTCCACGAGCAGTCACGGGCGTCGCTACCACGGAAACCGTCTCGAAAAAAGCACTGCTCGGGCCCAAAGTTTTGAACCGAGGCATCGAGGGGCTACTATTGGGGAGACAGACCGCCGTCGGCAGTGACCCTCGTGACCGCCCAGATCAGAACCACCGCCAGACCTTCGCTGTTGTTTGGTAGGGTAAGGGCTCTCTCATCATTTACTTCCCATCCATTTTCAGGAATCAAGGAGAGCCGAGGGGCAGAAGGAGGTTGACCCCCGGAGACGAAGAGCAAAAACCTTCGCTTGAAGAGAGGCATCGCCTGGCAGGCTCTGAGGGTCGAAGATGGCAATCCGGCCCCGACGACGGCGGGGGGAGCCAAGGAGGATTTTGGGTTTCTCACAAGTGTTTGTACGATTGTACCCTCAATTCTCAGCTGCTCATGATAGCTGGCATTGTACTTTTTCATAATTTGACGGATGACCCTTCGTATGCCCTATAAATACCTAGGGATGAACAATAATAAAGGGGAACAAATGAATTTTGGAAAAGGCAAAAGCTGTGAAGCCTCTTTTCATGTCTACCACTACTGGTTCCATTTCACCTTTCATCATACGCAAGCTATGGTAAACCCTCACCCCACCCCGATACATCGTGCGGGGGTCGCGGGCAGGTGTAAAACCCACATCCTGATACATACAAAAATGCACGATAAAGCTGTTGCCAGATGTGCAGGATGGTTAGCGCAGCACCCTGCATGACCGTTCTCAACGTAGGAACAAGGGTGCTGTTTGGTTCCAAAATTATAACACAAACGTCACGGTAGTTGGAAAGCATTGCTAACGAAACAATGTAACAAATCATGAACTTTGTTTGTTTTTTTCCCTGTAACGCAAATGAAAAAAATAGAAGCTACCATCAGAGGCAAGTGGTTGTCCTTGCAGAAGGAGCATATGTTCCTGCCGACTGCTGCTGGCGCTGCACACTGCGGACCCATTGAACAACAACACCCAAGGTTAAGCCCACGGCCAACCATGCAGCTTAGTAGCTAAAAATTGATTCTGCAAATGACATATATCTTTTGCTCTGTTTTAGTTGTGTTGACACTCAAAAGTGTCATGGATAAATAATAAGATTAGAAGAGGTATTCGACTTACAGTATTTTAAAGTTGGATTTATCTCTTAATACTTCGTAGTTAAAAGGTCAGATGTTCTATGTAAGATGGACCTGATCATTTGAGGTTTTCTGACCAGTTATGCTATTTCCGACCAGGTGATGCTGGTCGGAGGCCTTAATCAGCAGAGTTGCAAATATCCCAAATGGAAGCACCCATACTCTGCAGAAAGGCCGACATGCGTATCTTCCAATACGCATAGTTCGTCCCATCGAAGAACGGCGGTTTGCCCACGCCGCGATCCATGTCGCCTTCTGTGGATCTGGAACCGGCTAAGGTGGAAGATCCTTAACCCGCTCCGATACCAATTGAAGGACCGAGAAGCAACCAGAAAGCGACTGTCCCGAATGGGCGGGTGAATGGGAACTTCAAAATTTCCTTTCGGAAACTAGTAGCCACTGTCCCGAGAATCACCCCGAAAGACAAACCCTAGAGCTTGCTAATGTCCATGACCCTAGATGTAGGGTGGATGCTTCCAAGAAGCACAGCGAGACACTACACAACTCTAGAAAGCCAACGGAAAAGACGGAAACCAAATCCGACAACGAGCGAGCGAACTGCGAACGAAACAGCGCGAAACAGTACTGACCGGACTCACCCTGCGTCCGATCAAAAGGCACCGGACGCGTGCGGTCACGTGAATACCGTTTTCGAAGCTCTCTGTTCCTGACTGGACTCACTGAAGAGGAGCGTCCGGTCAAGGGACAAGCGTCTGGTCACAAAGACAAACATAGATGAACAGTACCGGTGTTGCGTCCGGTCAGTGTTAGGTCGAGCGTCCGGTCAAGCAAAGAGAACCAGAACAGGAACGTGTTCAAGGATCGGACTCTGACCTTAGCGTCCGGTCATCCCGACCGAGCGTCCGGTCACCCCGAAGTTGCACTGTTCGATCACCGATTCAACTCGATCTCACCCGAAACAAATCCTCTAGGGATCAAACTTGGTGAGAAGAGTCACAAGAAGGATAGTGAGCTATCTCTAAGAGATCATGGCTCGAACCTATCTCCAAATCGATGAATCAAAGAAATTCGGGGGAAAGGAGAAAAGCTTGACCCGAAACCAAAATCAATCGATCTCCTAGACCATGAGGTTAGAGGTGAATTCCTTCGGTGAAAAGAAGTGCCTCACGACCTAGAACAACTTGGTTCAAACAGATTTGCAAAAGACAAACCGAGCAAAGAGATCGAACGACGGGAAAAACGTGGAGAAAAAGGATTCCGCGAAGAACACAAACAAAACGCGAATCACAACTCCCGAATTGCAACCGTGTGGCTACCACACGCTACAACAGTGAGGTTATGGCCTCACTTCCTCAAAATCTCCAGTACACAGAGGTATGGTTCTCTGCGGATCTCAGCTAGCTACAGCAGGGGATTGGGAGAGCAGGAAACCCTAAGTGCAAAGAGCAAATGACTGAGATAGATGGGGAGGTGGGTGTCTCCCCCTACTTTTCCTAATTCTAACTATTCCTAATTCCCACTCTACCCCTAACTACTTACAGAGCGAACCAGCTAAACCCTAAGGTTATTCTGGACCAACTCAATGGTAGGTGGATCCGACGGCCACGTCCGCACAACTCGTAGCGTTGCCTCGACGCAACCTCTGGATTGCCGCCACGTGCCGCCACCGCTCTGCGTCCTTTTCCTGGACGTCGCACCCCCGGTTTTGTGGCCCAAACCGGGAAACCAGCCTTCACAGCCAACCCCAGTTTTGAGGCCCAAACCGGGAAACCAGCCAACCAAGGCTGAGTTTTGTGGCCCAAACTCAGCAAACCCGCAACACCCAGGTTTTGAGGCCCAAACCTGGAAACCATCCTCAGCCCGAGTTTTGTGGCCAAAACTCGGAAACCGTCCACGCCCAGGTTTTGAGGCCCAAACCTAGAAACCGTCCACCCGATGGTTTTTCTCTGGCTCTACCACCAAACCGAAACTGTAGAGGGGATGCACCGCCTGTGCACCCCGTCCACCGACACGTGTCCCCAGGTCCTCGACCCGAGCAACACCATGTCCCGCAAGTCTTCGCTCGTCGCTGTCCCCGGCTGTCAGCCACCACAGCTGATCCTCGGGCCACCGGTCCCTCAGTCCAAGCCTCACATCCGCCCTTCGCCACTCTCGGTCCATCGGCACGGCACGTCTCTACATGACCTTCACCTTGCCTGTTATCACTGTATCCGTGCTCGACACCTGCACAACACAAGCCAAAGAACATGCGCATTATCCCAGTTGACAATCACTCATCACTCAGAGACTCGGCATACACCCATGTATCCGCAATCTCCCCCTTGATGAGTGCATTGTCAACTACCAACACAAATCATAATGGAAGGAAGGAAGAAGGAAGGAAGGAGAGGAGTAAAACTCGACCAAATGACCCAAAAGCATAGCAAAGCCGAAGAAGGTCAAGTGGAGGAAGCGAAACAACTTGGTTCCCAAAGATATGGGCAACGGCTCGACGCAACCAAGCAAAGCAAAGCTAGCCCTCAAGAAGAGGTAGAACAGGCTCAACACCGCTAGCAGGAAAACTCGACACCAATTGGAAAATCAATGGAACATGAAGCAAAACAAAGCTAGCCCTCAAGAAGAGGTAGAACAGGCTCAACACCGCTAGCAAAACCAATTGAAAAATCAGCAGATACCAATTGAGAAGTCGAGGCAAAATCGAGGCAAATGCTAGTCCCTCAAGACAGAGGCACAGAGGCTCAACACAACTAGCAAAGAAAGCTCGATACCAAAGCCTTACAGCTAACAAAAAGCAGCAGACTCCCCCTCGAATAGTGCACACAACTAAAACACTCCCCCATAGTTGAACTTAGGGAAGCATATGATTTGCAAATTCTCCCCCTTAGTTGAGAATGCACCATCAAGTAAAAGGAACCGAAAGCAATTTTCTCCCCCTCAGAAAATGCACCATCAAAAGTGCCAACAAGAGAAGTTCTCCCCCTTCCAAAATGCATATGAATGCAAGTTAGCAGCTTCAGGAATATAGTCAAGAAAATGCAAAGATGCTCTACACAGTATAAATCCAATGACGCAACTGAAGCACACATGCTAGCAAAGGCTCAAACTGATCACCACTTATGAAATATGAACATATGAGCAAAGTGAGCAATTTTAGCCAAAAAGGAGTCACCATCAAAATAGCGCTAGACAAGTATAGACAGGAAGTCAAACAAGTGCTAAACATGTATACAAGGTGAACTACCCCTAGCAAAGTTCAATCATCATGATATAGAATGAAACATAGACTTGTGTATCCAGATTTTATCGGAGTTGCAGCGGTTTGAGTTACACAAGTTCAAAATTTTAGCATGTGATTGCGAGAGGTTGAGAGCTTGTCTTGCCTAACTTTTCAACTGTGCGAAGCCTATGCAGAAGCAATCAGAAGCTTAAAGCAACAGTTTCGGTCATACACTACACAACTCAAGTTTAACTCAAGGTGCAATGAGAAACAGTCTCGAAACTGTGATGTGTTGACAAGCAATCCCATCTCGATCTTTCTGATTCACTTAACTTGGTTCAAATTAAAGACAGTATATGAACAAACCAAGCAAGTGATCAACTCAGAACTAGAGACATAGCAACCTAGCATATATGAAAAGCACAAGTGTGATTTCAACATATTGTACACAAGCTAGTTGCACATCTCGATGGTGAACATTTCCAGATTTTAAGTTCATTAACAAGTTCACCATTTTAAAATAGCTCAGCTCATAGTATGGATTAGTGATCAGAAGGAGCATAAGCTACAGGCGTCAACATAAAGCATCGGAGCATACTACATAGAGCATAGTTACATTCTAAAGATTATATACATGAAGCTGAGAATGTAAATGCGTATGCTAAAGTGCAAAAGAAAAACACAGCAAACGAGAAAATAGTCAGTCTATGATACAAGATCCAAAATGTTTCCCCCATCTAAAAGGGGAAACACACACCAAGCTCACCCCTCAACCGATTAAAGGTTGATTCGTCCAAAGGCTTGGTGAAAATATCAGCCAGTTGATGATGAGTATCGACATGGCGAAGGTCGATATCACCCTTCTCCTGGTGGTCTCACAAAAAATGAAAGCGCACATCAATGTGTTTGGTCTTCGAGTGAAGCACGGGGTTCTTAGCAACGCTAATAGCACTCGTGCTGTCACAAAGCAAAGGAACACGAGAAAAGCTCAGGCCAAAATCACGCAAAGTGGCCATCATCCAAAGCAACTGGGAACAGTAGCTAGCCGCAGCAACATACTCAGCCTCCGTCGTAGACTGGGCGACACTAGACTGCTTGCGAGAAGACCTTGATACAAGAGAAGAACCAATAAATTGACAAGTCCCAGTAGTGGACTTGCGCTCAATGCGACAACTAGAAAAATCGGCATCGGAATAACCGCAAAGGGAGATGGTGGAGGAAGCTGAATACCAAATCCTGAACTCAGGTGTGAAACAAAGGTACCTGAAAATGCGCTTCACCGCCTGACGGTGAGAAGTGCGCGGCGACGCTTGAAAGCGCGCGGACAGACACACCGCGAACTAGATGTCCGGGCGTGTCGCTGTCAGGTAGAGCAGCGACCCGATCATGCTTCGGTACTCCTTCTGGTCCACAGCTTCTCCATCCTTGTCCGCATCCAGGGCCGTCGTGGTCGACATGGGTGTTGGAAGATGCTTGGCCTCACCCATATCGAACCTCTTCAGCAAGTCCTTGGTATACTTGCCCTGGTGCACAAACGTTCCTTCTTGGGATTGCTTGATTTGCAACCCGAGGAAAAACGTCAACTCGCCCATCATGCTCATCTCGAACTCCCTGCTCATAGTATCTTGACTGGGTGACGCGTTCGTCGATGCTGCCGATCATCTGCTGAGGCGGGTGCTGGCGCTGAATGTGTCGTGGAGCCGCCCTTGCCGAAGTGGCCTCCCCCTCAACAGCAGCTGGTGCCTCCTCGGGTACAAAGGGTACCGCACGAGGTGGCGGATCCCACGGCCCCCAGGAAGAAGACGTGTCGGGGCCGTGAGTCGTCGTAGAAGCCGCTCCTTGCGGCACAACAGGTGGAGGGGGTGCTGGATCATCCATACCTTCAGCACCCTCATCCTCGTCATCAAAGAGAGGCTCACCAACCTCATTATCACATGCACGCTCAAAACGAGAAGGAGGACAAACCATGGTCTCGTCGAAGGTGACATCGGATGTCTCCATGACTCGTTTAGTGTCAAGGTTATGTACATGATAAGCTCGAGTGTGAGTGCCATAACCCAAAAACACACCGTCAGAAGAATGAGACTCAAACTTGTCCAAGTTGCCCTTTTTGAGTATAAAACAATGGCAACCAAAAACTCCAAAATAACTCACATTGGGCAGTTTTCCAAAACGCAACTCATAAGAAGTCTTTTTCAAGAAAGCTCGGAGAAAAATGCGATTGGAAATGTAGCATGCAGTGCTCATACCTTCGGCCCAATATCGCCTTGGAGTCCTATGCTCATCGAGCATCGTCCTGGCCATCTCTACAAGGGTCCGATTCTTCCTTTCTACAACACCATTCTGTGGCGGTGTGTAGGGGGAAGAAAACTGATGCTCTAAGCCCAAAGAGTTACAAAACTTCTCAAAATCTGAATTCTTGAATTCGGAACCATTATCACTCCTAATAGCTCGCATCGAGTTCAAAGGGAACTCATTCTGAAGACGCAAAATCAGATTGCGAGCGAAGGAGAAAGTCTCGGTCTTCTCAGCTAAAAAGAAGACCCACGAATATCTCAAAAAATCATCAACAACAACAAGCACATACCACTTCCCCCCCAACCGAGCTCACCCGAGCCGGACCAATAAGTTCCATGTGTAAAAGCTCTCCAGGGCGCTTGGTCATGACCTGAGTCACTGGATGGTGGGGAGCAGCAACCATCTTCCCATGTCTACAAGAGTGGCAAACAAGATCCTTCTCCATGGATAACTTGGGCAATCCTCGGATTAGGCCAAGTGAACTAAGTCTTGCAAGCAAGTCAAAGCTCAAATGTCCTAGTCTCCTATGCCACTTCCAAAGATCAGAGGAAGAAGGTCCAGCCACCAGACAACGAGAAGTGCCAAAAGACTCCGAGAAATTCGCACGAAAGACTTTTCTAAAGGGCGAAATCAAACACACAAGATTGCCCTGAGGATCCAAAATACGACTGAGATTCGGTTTAAAACGAATCTCATAGTCGTCGTCAAAAAGTTGCGAAACAGAAAGAAGGTTAAAATGCAAGTTAGAAACAAGAGCAACATCGCGCAACACAAAGTGCTCATTAACTCGCACCGACCCACGAGACAAAACCCTACCTTTGCTATTGTCGCCGAAGGTGATAAACACCTTTCCGGCGACTGGACTAAGACTGGAGAACCACTTGGCGTTTCCGGTCATGTGCCTCGAGCAACCGGAATCCACCAACCAAACGTTCTCTAATCGTTTTACCTACATCAATAAAAAGACATAGGGTGAACATACGGTCCAACACTGGGGTTAGTGAAGTAAGGCGAATACCAGTGTTGGGCCGGCTGCTCAAAAGAACGGTTAGCAAAAAAACCATTCCTAGCACGTCTATGAGAGGAGCGATCATCACGCTGAGGAAAACATGGTCCGCTGGGGAAGGAGCGCTCACCGCGATACTCAAAACACGGTGGGGGAAAACGCTAAACTACAAAGCCACCGCCACGGGGTCCATAGCCTACAACTGCAGGCTCCCGTCGGGCATGTCCTCTCCTCTGCTGCCTAGGCCTAGGAACTAGAGGTTCTGGACCTCTAGGCCTAGCAGCTCTCCTCGGAGCACTCCTCTGAACATTCGGTACATGTACATCATGGAAAGGATGGTACATGTCCGGGTTGTTCATCTCCCTAGCACGGCGCGCCTATCTCTTGCGCCGAAAGCAAAACTCACTCAAGTGTCCATCTCTCCCACAATGCTCACAATGGTACCTCACCGCTCTCAAAGGGGGTTGTTGGTACACACGGTTGTGGGTGTGGATCACCTTGCCCTTCTGTGGCATAAGCTCCTCCTGGATGGGTGGCATGGTGTCCAGCTTGTTCTTTAGGTGGTTGGGTTTGGGATGCACACTTGGTTCTTGGGTGGAGCTCTCGGAGGTTCCTCAAACACTCCATCCTTGGTGTTATGCTTGAGTGGCTCTTTGGGTGGAAGCTTGGTAAGTTTGGGAGTAGTGGTGGAGTTGGGCTTCTCACTCGGGTTCAAACCACTCGACTCTCCAATCTTCCCAAAAGCAGAAACATCAATGACAAGATGGTCCGAAGGTATGTGTTTTCCTCCTCGGTTTGCATCTTGTCATGCTTCACATTAGCGATCTCCATCTCCAAACCCTCACAAAGAACACACCAAGCCACACATGTGCTACCTGAGTTAGCCTCTTCAAGAGACACAATCTTGGCATTCTTCTCTGCCAACTCAGATTGCAAGACAGGACAAGTCTTGCATGCACCCAACAGCGAGGGTCTAGCCTTCAGCTCATCCACCTCTCCTACCAACGCAGCATACTTACCTCTCAAAGTGAGAAGGTCAGTCACGTGCGTGGTGCACATCTCGCACTCAGCCTCCTCAGACACGACCACAGTGGACTTGGCAAACTCAAGCTCCCTCACCATGTCCTCCCACTTCTGCCTAAACTCCTTGCGCTCTCTAGCAGCACGCCTAAGTAACTTGTCCTGACTAAGCAAGGCGGCAGTAAGCTTCTTAACCTCAGCAGAAAGCTCATCGTGGGTGAGGGATACCTGGGAGGAGTCGTCGTCGTCGTTCCGAGGGGAGTCCTCCAGCTTGCCGTCGACTTCATCACCAAGGGCCATGGTGCAGAAACCGTCGTCGTCGGCGAAGAAGCAGAGACCGTTCAGCTTGTCCTCGATCCTCTTCTTCTTCTCGGACTTGTCATCGCTTGAGCAAGTGGAGTCGTCATCCGAGCCGTCGACGTCGCTGAGCGTGGCGAAGAACGCACGCTGCTCAGCCTGGGCCTTCTCCAAGTACTTCTTCTTGATGTACTCCTTGTCGAAGCCGCCCCTCCGCTTGTGCCTCGCGGGGACGTACTTCTCCATGCGCTTGCCGGAGTCGTACTTGTGCCCATGGTCCGCCTTGCCGAAGATTTGCTTGTTCTTCTTCGGGCAATTGGCGATGAAGTGGTTGGGGTCGCCACACTCATAGCATCCTGAGCGTCCTCCTCCGTGGCGACGGTTCATGCGGTTGTTCTGGAACCGCGAGAACCGGTTGGCAAGCAAAGCCAACTCGTCATCCCCAAAGAACTCCAACTGCTCCTCTGTGACAGAAAGAAGAGAGGAAAGCGCAAAACCTCCAGAGGGGTTAGCAGAAGAGCCAGAAAGCAAAGCCATCGACGGGCCAGAAGGATTTTCATAAGAAGCCCTCGCCATGGCATCGATCTCACTGGACTTGAGCTTACTGAAGAGCTCGTCGCACGTGAGGGTCTCATAGTTAGGCGATTCGATGATCGCCTGAACCTTGGAATCCCACACTGACCGATCGAGAGTATGCAAAAGCTTCAAAGCTCTCTCATGATCGTTGAAAGGCAACAGCTCCTTGTTAGCCCTCATCCTGTTGACAATAACCTGAAAGCGAGCGAATAAACTCTCTATGCTCTCGCCAGGCATATGTTGAATGTTCTCATACTCTCGCTTGTGCGACTCGTAGAGACGGGTTTTGACTTGAGAGGTTCCCTCATGGAAACGCATGAGGGATGCCCAAATCTCCCGAGCCGTAGCGAGGTGAGAAACGCGATCAAACTCCGTCATGCTCAAGCATGAGAAAAGAGCATTACGGGCTCGGCTATTGGCATCGTGATCATCGATCTGACACTGAGTCACAAGAGCAGCCAAGACCACGTAATCAGCAGAGTTGCAAATATCCCAAATGGAAGCACCCATACTCTGCAGAAAGGCCGACATGCATATCTTCCAATACGCATAGTTCGTCCCATCGAAGAACGGCGGTTTGCCCACGCCGCGATCTATGTCGCCTTCTGTGGATCTCGAACCGGCTAAGGTGGAAGATCCTTAACCCGCTCCGATACCAATTGAAGGACCGAGAAGCAACCAGAAAGCGACCAGAGGGGGGGTGAATGGGAGCTTCAAAATTTCCTTTCGGAAACTAGTAGCCACTATCCCGAGAATCACCCCGAAAGACAAACCCTAGAGCTTGCTAATGTCCACGACCCAAGATGTAGGGTGGATGCTTCCAAGAAGCACAGCGAGACACTACACAACTCTAGAAAGCCAACGCAAAAGATGGAAACCAAATCCGACAATGAGCGAGCGAGCTGCGAACGAAACAGTACTGACCGGACTCACCCTGCGTCCGGTCAAAAGGCACCGGACACGTCCGGTCACGTGAATACCGTTTTCGGAGCTCTCTGTTCCTGACCGGACTCACTGAAGAGGAGCGTCCGGTCAAGGGACAAGCGTCCGGTCACAAAGACAAACGTAGATGAACAGTACCGGTGTTGCGTCCGGTCAGTGTTAGGTCGAGCGTCCGGTCAAGCAAATAGAAGCAGAACAGGAACGTGTTCAAGGACCGGACTCTGACCTTAGCGTCCGGTCATCCCGACCGAGCGTCCGGTCACCCCGAAGTTGCACTGTTCGATCACCAATTCAACTCGATCTCACCCGAAACAAATCCTCTAGGGATCAAACTTGGTGAGAAGAGTCACAAGAAGGATAGTGAGCTATCTCTAAGAGATCATGGCTCGAACCTATCTCCAAATCGATGAATCGAAGAAATTCAGGGGAAAGGAGAAATGCTTGACCCGAAACCAAAATCGATCGATCTCCTAGACCGTGAGGTTAGAGGTGAATTCCTTCAATGAAAAGAAGTGCCTCACGACCTAGAACAACTTGGTTCAAACGGATTTGCAAAATACGAACCGAGCAAAGAGATCGAATGACGGGAAAAACGTGGAGAAAAAGGATTCCGCGAAGAACACAAACAAAACGCGAATCACAACTCCCGAATTGCAACTGTGTGGCTACCACATGCTACAATAGTGAGGTTACGGCCTCACTTCCTCAAAATCTCCAGTACACAGAGGT
This sequence comes from Coix lacryma-jobi var. lacryma-jobi, assembly GCA_009763385.1. Taxonomy (NCBI): domain Eukaryota; kingdom Viridiplantae; phylum Streptophyta; class Magnoliopsida; order Poales; family Poaceae; genus Coix; species Coix lacryma-jobi. The sequence continues at coordinate 66,846,142 of CM019828.1, forward strand.
ATGGTTCTCTGCGGATCTCAGCTAGCTACAACAGGGGATTGGGAGAGCAGGAAACCCTAAGTGCAAAGAGCAAATGACTGAGATAGATGTGGAGGTGGGTGTCTCCCCATACTTATCCTAATTCTAACTATTCCTAATTCCCACTCTACCCCTAACTACTTACAGAGCGAACCAGCTAAACCCTAAGGTTATTCTGGACCAACTCGATGGTAGGTGGATCCGACGGCCACGTCCACACAACTCGTAGCGTTGCCTCGACGCAACCTCCGGATTGCCGCCACGTGCCGCCACCGCTCTGCGTCCTTTTCCTGGACGTCGCACCCCTAGTTTTGTGGCCCAAACCGGGAAACCAGCCTTCACAGCCAACCCCCGGTTTTGAGGCCCAAACCGGGAAACCAGCCCACCAAGCCTGAGTTTTGTGGCCCAAACTCAGCAAACCCGCAGCACCCAGGTTTTGAGGCCCAAACCTGGAAACCGTCCTCAGCCCGAGTTTTGTGGCCAAAACTCGGAAACCGTCCATGCCCAGGTTTTGAGGCCCAAACCTGGAAACCGTCCACCCGATGGTTTTTCTCTAGCTCTACCACCAAACCGAAACTGTAGAGGGGATGCACCGCCCGTGCACCCCGTCCACCGACACGTGTCCCTAGGTCCTCGACCCGAGCAACACCATGTCCCACAAGTCTTCGCTCGTCGCTGTCCCAGGATGTCAGCCACCACAGCTGATCCTCGGGCCACCGGTCCCTCAGTCCAAGCCTCACGTCCGCCCTTCGCCACTCTCGGTCCATCGGCACGGCACGTCTCTACTTGACCTTCTCCTTGCCTCTGATCACTGTATCTGTGCTCGACACCTGCACAACACAAGCCAAAGAACATGCGCATTATCCCAGTTGACAATCACTCATCACTCAGAGACTCGGCATACACCCATGTATCCGCAGTCCGGATTGAACTCTTGGATTCTTTATTTTGATAGAGTCCGGATATGAAACTTGGAGATCGTATCTGGAGATGTTTCCTATTGGGATAAGACCAACCCCCTCTATATATATCAGAGGATCATGGCCGATTGAGGCATCCAACCCTAATCGATCAAAATCAATCTACTATCCCTTTTACCCCTTTTCCCCTCTACCTTGCTATTCGGCGCGTCTCCCGGCGAGACTCGACGGCGTCCTAGGCAGCCTTGCTGGTCCTAGGGCAACCTCTACGTGCTTCTCCCCGACGGGTCTTCCCGGGAGGAGTTCTAGAGTTACCAACACAGGGATCTGAAACCCAAAATCGGCCTAAACTAGTCTTTAGATTAGTTTTCATTGGTTTAGCCAGGTTCTCTGCTGTCTCAGGTTGATCCGCAACCTCTCCGGGCGTTCTAGCCCTACTGGTGTGTGATTCGGATCACTTCCGAAGGTCAACACACTTGTTGGCAACTCCGCTGGGGAACGATTGAGATTTTCATTCTACACCAAGATGGGAACCAAGATAGTAAAGCCGGTGACAGATAAGGATAACAGCCTCCGTCCATGCGGGCATGATGAGCTTCCCTGATGAGGTTTAAAAAGTGAAGGACCGAAAGTGCTAAAAACAAGGCGACCAGATGGGGGGGTGAATGGGAGCCTTAAATTTTTTAGAAACTTTTTAGCCTCTGTCCCGAAAATCAACCCCAAGAGCAAACTCTAAAGCTCGATAGGTCCATGCCCTAGATGTAGGAAGGATGCTTCCAAGAAGCACACAGCGGGGAACTACACGAATCTAGAAAAATCCCAAGTAAAAGCCCTACTAACCAAAACCGAAATGAACAAACAAACTGAGGACGAACAGTGCAGGAAGATCCGCATCGGACGCTGGCCTGCGTCCGATGGCCAAGCACCAGATGCGTCCGATGGAAATGACCTTGTCTGGAACTTACTGGACTGCCATCGGACGCTGGCTACAGTGAACCCTTCAGCGTCCGATGCTGGACCCCGGACGCGTCCGATGGCAATGGACGCTCCGATGGGTCAGCGTTCCGATGCTCCTTCAAAAACGCATAATTTTGACAGTGGCACCGCGCGTCCGGTGTGAGAACTCAGCATCAATGCCCCCGACCAGAGCGTCTGATGCCCACGAAACTGCACAGTTCTTCCGCGATTCAACCCGATCTCCTCCGAAATCAAAAGCTCTAAGGCTTAGACTTGGTATGAGGAGTTCCAAGGAGGTTAGTGAGCTACCCCAAAGGGATCATGGCTCGAACCTAACTCCAAATCGTGGAATCGGAAGAATTCGAGGAAAATGGAACAAAACTCGATTTGAAACGAAAATCGACCGATCTACTAGCTCGTGAGGTTAGGGGTGAATTCCTTTAGTGGAAAAGAGGCCTCATGATCTAGAACAACTCAGTTCAAACGGAATCAAAAAAGACGCAACGAGTAAGGAGATCGATCACCGGGAAAATCGTGTGGAGAAAAGCAACCCGCGAAGAACAACACAAAAACGCGAATCACAACTACGAATTTGCAACCGTGTGGCTACCACACGCTAAAAGTGAGATTACCGTTCTCACTCCTCAAAACTCATGAACACAGAGGTATGGTTTCTCTGCGGATCTAGTAGCTACAGCAGGGATGGGAGAGCAGGAAAACCCTAAGTGGAAGAATAGCAAATGACTGAGATAGTAGAATGGGAGGTGGGTGTCTCCCTCTACTTATCCTAATTCTAGTTCCCACTCTACCCCTAACTAATTACACAGCGAACCAGCTAAACCCTAGGGTTATTCTGGACCAACTCGAAGTAGATGCTGATCCGACGGACCGCCCAACAACTGGTAGCGTTGCCTCGACGCAACCTCACCGATTGCTGCCCACGTGCCGCCACCGCTCTACTCGTCTTTTCCACGGACCTCGCCCCCGGTTTGTGGCCAAAACCGGGAAACACCTGTTCATGACCAACCCCGGTTTTGAGGCCCAAACCGGGAAACCAGCCGTCCATCGCCTGAGTTTTGTGGCCCAAACTCAGAAACTCGCCAGCGCCCAGGTTTTGAGGCCAAAACTGGAAACCGTCCTCAGCCCGTGTTTTGTGGCCCAAACTCGGCAAACCCGCAGCACCAGGTTTTGTGGCCCAAACCTGGAAACGTCCACCAGATGGTTTTCTGTGGCTCAACCATCAAACCGACGCCATAGAGGGGATGCACCGCCCGTGCACCCCGTCCACCGACACATGTCCCCAGGTCCTCGACCCGAGCAACACTGTGCCCGCAAGTCTCCGCTCATCGTTGTCCCAGGCTGTCAGCCACCACAGCTGATCCTCAGGCCACCGGTCCCCAGTCAGCCAAGCCTCACGTCTGCCCTTCACCGCTCTCGGTCCATCGGCACGGCACGTCTCTACATGACCTTCACCTTGCTTCGATCACTGTATCCGTGCTCGACACCTGCACAACACAAGCCAAGAACATGCGCATCAAACCAGTGACAATCACTCATCACTCAAGATCCGGCATACACCCATGTATCCGCAATCTCCCCCTTGATGAGTGCATTGTCAACTACCAACACAAATCATAATGAAATAGAAGAATGAAGAAGAAGGAGAAGAGAGAACTCGACCAAATGACCCAAAAGCATAGCAAAGCCAGAAGAAGGTCGAGTGGAATGAGCAAAACAACTTGGTCCCCAAAGACATGGGCAACGGCTCGACGCAACCAAGCAAAGCAAAGCTAGCCCTCAAGAAGAGGTAGAACAGGCTCAACACCACTAGCAGGAAAACTTGATACCAATTGAAATACCAATTGAAATTCAAGAAAAATTGAGCTAGCCCTCAAGAAGAGGCAGAACGGGCTCAACGCCGCTAGCAAGAAAGCTCGATACCAACTGAAATAGCAAAAGAGCTCGATACCAAGTGAAGAGCATATAGGCAAAGTCACTAGTCCCTCAAGAAAGAGGCAAAGGCTCAACAAAACTAGCTACCAAAAATGCTCCAAACCAACTGGAAAAATGCTCCAAACCAATTGAAAAATTCACATCAAAGTGAGCAAACTCCCCTCCATAGTGCACACAACTAGGATATGATTTTATGATTTCTCCCCTTTGATTTGATAATGCACTATCAGGCAAACTTCTCTCTTCCAAATGCATGAGTCAAAAATGCAAGTTAGCAGCTTCAGGAATATAGTCAATAGAATGAAAAGATGCTCGACAAAGTATAACTCCAATGACTCAATAATAAGCATACATGCCAGCAAAGGCTCAAACTGATCACCAAATACGAAATATGAACATATGAGCAAAGTGAGCAGTTTTAGCCAAAAGGTATTCACCATCAAAATAGCACTAAACATATATAGACAGGAAGTCAAACAAGTGCAAACAAAATGTATACAAGGTGAACTACCCCTAGCAAAGTTCAATCATCATGCTATAGAATGAAACATATACTTGTGATTTCAGATTTTAATCAGAGTTTGCAGCGTGTGTGAAATTACACAAGTTCAAAATTCAGCATGTGATTGCGAGAGGTGAAAGCTTGTCATTGCTTAACTTTCAACCGAGCTAAGCCTATGCAGAAGCAATCAGAAGCTTAAAAAAATCAGTTTCGATCATACACTACACGGCTCAAGTTTAACTCAATGTGCAATGAGAAACAGTCTCGATACCATGATGTGCTGACAAGCAATCCCATCTCGATCTTTTTAATTCACTTAAAACTTGGTTCAATTTTAAAGAGAATATGAACATACCAAGCAAGTGAATGACTCAGAACTAGAGACATAGCAACCTAGCATATATGAAAAGCACAAGTGATTTCAACACATTCTACACATGCTAGTTGCCAATCTCAATGGTGAACAATTTCAAGTTTTATGTTCATTAAGCAAGTTCACCATTCATAAATAGCTCAACTCATAACATGTATCAGTGATCAAGGAGCATAAGCTACAAGTATCATCATATAGCATCGAAGCATACTAGATAGAGCATGATACATTCTAAAGATTATATACATGAAGCTTAAATGCAAAAATGCATGATGAAATGCAAAGACTAACTTATCAAGAAACGAAAACAAATGAAAGAAAAAGAGTCAGTCTATGATACAATAGCCAAAATGTTTCCCCCATCTAAAAGGGGAAACACACACCAAGCTCACCTCTCAACCTAGCGAAGGTTGATTGGTCCAAAGGCTTGGTAAAAATATCTGGCAACTGATGATGAGTATCGACATGGCGAAGGTCGATATCACCCTTCTCATAGTGGTCTCGCAAAAAATGAAAGTGCACATCAATGTGTTTGATCTAAGAATGCAGCACGGGGTTCTTAGCTACGCTAATTGCACTCGTGTTGTCACAAAGCAAAGGAACGCGAGAAAATCTCAGACAAAAATCACGCAAAGTGGCCATCATCCAAAGCAATTGAGAACAACAGCTAGCCGCAGCAACATACTCAACCTCTGTGGTAGACTGGGTGATGCTAGACTGCTTGCGAGATGACCAAGATACAAGAGAAGAACCAATAAATTGACAAGTCCCAGAAGTGGACTTGCGATCAAGTCGGCAACTAGCAAAATCGGCATCAGAATAACCGCAAAGGGAGAGGGTGGAGGAAGCTGAACACCAAATCCCAAACTCTGGTGTGAAGCATAAGTACCTCATAAGCGCTTGACCGCCTGACGGTGAGAGGTGCGCGGCGACGACTGAAATCGTGCGCAAAGACACACCGCGAACTGGATGTCCGGGCGTGTCGCCGTCAGGTACAGCAGCAACCCGATCATACTTCGGTACTCCTTCTAGTCCACAACTTCTCCATCCTTGTCCACATCCAGGGCCGTCGTAGTCGACATGGGTGTTGGAAGAGGCTTGGCCTCACCCATATCGAACATCTTCAGGATGTCCTTGGTATACTTGCCCTGGTGCACAAACGTCCCCTCTCGGCATTGCTTAATTTGCAACCCGAGAAAGAATGTCAACTCGCCCATCATGCTCATCTCAAACTCCCTGCTCATAAGATCTGCAAACATGGCAACCAAAGCATGAGAAGAACCACCGAAAATGATATCATCCATGTAAATTTGGAACAAGAGAGTGTCATTGCCTTGCTTGAGGAGAAAAAGGGTTTTATCCACACATCCCATTTTAAAACCTTAGCAAGCAAAAACGTTTTCAACCTATCATACATAGGCTCTAGGGGCTTGTTTTCAAACCATACAAAGCTTTGTGAAGTTTAAAGACATGGTTTGGAAACTTGGGATTTTCAAACCGGGGGGTTGTTTCACATACACCTCTTCTTCTATGTAGCCGTTTAAGAAGGCACTCTTGACATCCATTGAACAAGTTTAAACCCTTTAGATGCAGCAAAAGCCAAGAATATCCTAATTGCCTCCAAACGTGCTACAGGAGCAAAAGTCTCCTCATAGTCTATCCCCTCCTTCTGACTATACCCCTGGGCTACAAGTCTGGCCTTGTTTCTAAAAATGTGGCCATCCTCGCTTTTGTTGTTTTTGAAAACCCATTTTGTACCAATAGGGCGACACTCAGGAGGAGGTGGAACCAAAACCCAAACCCGATTTCTTTCAAAATTTTCTAACTCCTCATGCATGGCATTAACCCAATCCGGATCAGATAAAGCGTGTTCAACATCTCGGGGTTCAAAATCAGCAACAAATGCAGAATGAGCAAAGTGAGAGATTTGTTGTGACCTTGACCGAGTGACACGTTCGTCGATGCTGCCGATCATCTGTTGAGGCAGGTGTTGGCGCTGAATGTGTCGTGGCGCCTCCCGAGCTGAAGAAACCTCCCCCTCAATAGCAGCTGGTGCCTCCTCGAGTACAAAAGGTACAGCCCGAGGTGGCGGATCCCACGGCCCCCAAGTAGTCGACGAAGAGGGGTTGGGGCCGTGAGTCATCATAGTAGAAGTCGATGCTTGCGGCACAGCAGGTGGAGGTGGTGCTGGATCATCCATCCCTTCAGCAACCTCGTTCTCGTCATCAAAAAGAGGCTCGCCAACCTCATGATCACCTGCACGCTCAAATCTAGAAGAAGGACAAACCATGGTCTCATCGAAGGTGACATCGAATGTCTCCATGACTCGGTTAGTATCAAGGTTAAGTACACGATATGCACGGGTATGAGTACCATAACCCAAAAATACACCGTCAGAAGAACGAGACTCAAATTTGTCCAGGTTGCCTTTCTTGAGTATAAAATAGTGGCAACCAAAAACTCTAAAATAACTCACTTTGGGCTGTCTTCCAAAACACAACTCATAAGAAGTCTTTTTCAAGAAAGCTCGGAGAAAAAGCGATTGGAAATATAGCATGCAATGTTCATAGCTCGGCCCAATACCGCCTAGGAGTCCTATGCTCATCGAGCATCGTCCTGGCCATCTCAACAAGGGTCCGATTCTTCCTCTCTACAACACCATTTTGTGGCGGTGTGTGTAGGGGGAAGAAACTGATGCTCCAAACCCAAAGAATCACAAAACTTTTCAAAATCTGAGTTCTTAAACTCGGAACCATTATCACTACGGATAGCTTGCATCGAGTTCATAGGGAACTCAGGGAACTCGTTCTGAAGACGCAAAATCAGATTGCGAGCAGAAGAGAAAGTCTCGGTTTTCTCAGCTAAAAAGAAAACCCACAAATATCTCGAAAAATCGTCAACAACAACAAGCACGTACCACTCCCCCCCAATCGAGCTCACCCGAGCCAGACCAACAAGGTCCATGTGCAAAAGCTCTCCAGGGCGCTTAGTCATGACCTGAGTCACTGGATGGTGGGGAGCGGCAACCATCTTCCCATGTCTACAAGAATGGCAAACAAGATCCTTCTCCACGCATAACTTGGGCAATACTTGGATTAGGCCAAGTGAGCTAAGCCTTGCAAGCAAGTCGAAGCTCAGGTGACCAAGTCTCCTATGCCACATCCACAGATCAGAGGAGGAAGGTCCAGCCAAAAGACAACGAGAAATTCAAAACGTCTCCGAGAAATTCACACGAAAGACTTTCCCAAAGGGCGAAATCAAACATACAAGATTGCCCTGAGGATCTAAAATACGACTGAGATTCGGTTTAAAATGAATCTCATAGTCATCATCAAAAAGTTGCGAAATAGGAAGAAGGTTTAAATGCAAGTTAAAAACAAGAGCAACATCACGCAACACAAAGTGCTCATTAACTCGCACCGACCACGATACAACACTTTACCTTTGCTATTGTCGCTGAAGGTAATAAACTCCTTTTTGGCAACAGGACTAAGACTGGAGAACCACTTGGTGTTTCTGGTCATGTGCCTCGAACAACCGGAATCCACCAACCAAATGTCCTCCAATCGTTTTTTACCTACATCAATAAAAAGACATAGGGTGAGCATACGGTCCAACACTGGGGTGAGTGAAATACGAAGAATACCAGCGTTGGGCCGGCTGCTCAAAAGAACGGTTTGTAGAAAAAACCATTCCTAGCACGCCTACGGGGAAAGCGATCACCACGCATAAGAAAACGTGGTCCGCTAAGGAAAGAGCGTCCATCGCGATACTCAAAACGCGGTGGAGGGAAACGCTCAACAAAGCCACCGCCACGGGGTCCATATCCTGCAAAGCTAGGATCCCGCCGGGCAACACCTCCCTGAGGCCTAGGACCTTGAGGCATTGGACCTCTAGGCCTAGTAGCTCTCCTCTGAACATTCGGCACATGTACATCATGGAAAGGATGGTACATGTCCGCATTGTTCATCTCCCTTGCACGGCGCTCCTCTCTCTTGCACCGAAAGGAAAACTCCCTCAAGTGTCCATCTCTCCCACATGCTCACAATGGCCCTCACCGCTCTCAAAGGGGGTTGTTGGTACTCAGGTTAGTGGGTGTGGATCACTTTGCCTTTCTGTGGCATGAGCTCCTCTTGGATAGGTGGCATGGGTCACATGCTTTCGCTTATTCTTGAGGTGGTTTGGTTTTGGGCCCCATGTCTGTTTCTTGGGTGGAGCTCTCGGAGGTTCCTCATACACTCCATCTTTGGTGTTAGGCTTGAGAGGCTCTTTGGTTGGAATCTTCGTAAGTTTGGGGTGAGTGGTGGAGTTGGTCTTCTCACTCGGGATAAGACCACTAAACTCACAAACCTTGCCAAAGGAAGCAGCACTCTCCATCCCTTGAGCAAAACCTACACCTGGACCTCCAGCAGCACGCATAAACAGGGCAATCATCATCCCAAGCTACGGCTCACCACAAGACACCCATGACAAGATGGTCCGAAGGTATGTGTTTTCTTCCTCGGTTTGCATCTTATCATGCTTTACATTGGCTATCTCCATCTCCAAGCCCTCACACAAAGCACACCTAGCCACACAAGTGCTACCCGAGCTGGCCTTCTCAAGAGACACAATCTTGGCATTCTTCTCTGCCAACTCGGATTGCAAGCCTGCACAAGACTTGCGTGCACCAAGCACTGAGGATCTAGCTCTAAGCTCATCCACTCTCCAACCAAAGCAACATACTTCCCCCTCAGTGAGAAGGTCAGTCATGTGCTTGGAGAACATCTCACACTCATCCTCCTCAGTTACGACAACGGTGGACTTGACAGACTCAAGCTCCTTCACCGTATCCTCCCACTTCTGCCTAAACTCCTTCCGCTCCCTAGCAGCACGCCTAAGCAGCTTATCTTGACTAAGAAGGGCGGCAGTAAGTTTTTTGACCTGAGCAGAAAGCTCGTCCGGGGTCTGAGATACCATGAAGTGTCATCGTCGTCGTCGTCGTTCGGAGGGATCTTCTCTAGCTGGCTGTTGACCTCCGTGTCGAGGGCCATGGTGCAGAAGCCTTCGTTGTCGGCGAAGAAGCAGAGGCCGTTCAGCTTGTCCTCGATCTTCTTTCTCTTCTCGAACTCGTCGTCGCTTGAGGAAGCGAAGTCATCATCCGAGTCGTCGACATCGCTGAGCGTGGCGAAGAAAGCACGCTGCTCAGCCTGGGCCTTCTCCAAGTACTTCTTCTTGATGTACTCCTTGGTGAAGCTGCCCTTCTGCTTGTGCTTCGCGGGGACGTACTTCTCCTTGCACTTGCCAAAGTCGTACTTGTGGCCACGATCGCCCTTGCCTGCCACTTGCTTGTTCTTCTTTGGGCAGTTGGCGATGAAGTTGTCCGGATCACCACACTCGAAGCACCCAGCGCGTCCTCCTCCATGACATCGGTTCATGCGGTTGTTGTGGAACCGCGAGAACGGGTTGGCAAGTAAAGCCAACTCGTCGTCTCCCATGAACTCCAGCTGCTCCTCTGTGACAGAAAGAAGAGAGGAAAGTACAAAGCCTCTAGAGGGGTTAGCAGAAGAGCCAGAAAGCAAAGCCATCGACGGGCCAGAAGGATTTTCATAAGAAGCCCTCGCCATGGCATCGATCTCACTGGACTTGAGATTACTAAAGAGCTTGTCGCATGTGAGAGTCTCATAGTTAGGCGATTCGATGATCGCCTGAACCTTGCAATCGCACACCGACCGATCGAGAGTGTGTAAAAGCTTGAGAGCCCTCTCATGATCGTCGAAAGGCAACAACTCCTTATTAGCCCTCATCCTATTGACAATAACCCGAAAGCGAGCGAATAAACTTTCTATGCTCTTGCTAGGCATGTGTCGAAAGTTCTCATACTCTCGCTTGTGCGACTCGTAGAGACGGGTTTTGACTTGAGTGGTTCCCTCATGGAAACGCATGAGGGTAGCCCAAATCTCCCGAGCCATAGCGAGGTGAGAAACGCGATCAAACTTCGTCATGCTCAAACATGAGAAAAGAGCATTACGGGCTCGGCTATTGGCATCGTGCTCATCGATCTGATGCTGAGTCACACAAGCAGCCAAGACCACATAATCAGCAGAGTTGCAAATATCCCAAATGGAAGCACCAATACTCTGAAGATAGGCCGACATACGTATCTTCCAATACGCATAGTTCGTCCCATCGAAAAACGGCGGTTTGCCCACGCCGCGATCCATGTCACCTATTGTGGGTCTGGAATCGGCTAAGGTGAAAGATCCTTAACCTGCTTTGATACCAATTGAAGGACCGAAAGTGCAAAAGCAAGGTGACCAGAGGGGGGTGAATGGGAGCCTCAAATTTCTTTTAGAAACTTTTAGCCTCTGTCCCGAAAATCAACCCCAAGAGCAAACTCTAAAGCTCGATAGAGTCCACGAACCTAGATGTAGGGTGGATGCTTCCAAGAAGCACAGTGGGACACTACATGACTCTAGAAATCCAACATAAAAGCCCTAAACCAAAACCGAAAACGAACAAACAAACTGCGAACGAAACAGTGCAGAAGATCCTGCATCGGACGTTGGCCTGCGTCCGATGGCCAAGCACCGGACGCGTCCGATGCAAAATGACCCTGTCTGGAACCTTACTGGACTGCCATCGAACGCTGGCTACAGTGAACCTTCAGCGTCCGATGCCTGACCCCCGGACGCGTCCGATGGCAACGGATGCTCCGATGATCAGCGTCTGATGCTCCTTCAAAAACGCAGACTTTTGACAAGTGGCACCTGTGCGTCCGGTGCCACGAACTCAGTGTCCGATGCCTCCGACCAGAGCGTCTGATGCCCCCAAAACTGCACAGTTCTTCCGCGGATTCAACCCGATCTCCTCCGAATGAAAATCTCTAAGGCTTAGACATGGTATGAGGAGTTCCAAGGAGGTTAGTGAGCTATCCCAAAGGGATCATGGCTCAAACCTAACTGCAAATCGATGAATCGGAAGAATTCGAGGCAAAGGGATAACAAACTCGATTCGAAATGAAAATCGACCGATTACTAGCTCGTGAGAAAAGGGGTGAATTCCTTCGGTGGAAAGAAGTGCCTCACGATCTAGAACAACTCAGTTCAAGCAGAATCGAAAAAGATGCAACCGAGTAAGGAATTGATCACCGGGGAAATTGTGGGAAAAGCAACCCCGCGAAGACAACACAAAAACGCGAATCACAACCACGAATTTACAACCGTGTGGCTACCACATGACAACAGTGAGATTACGGTCTCACTTCCTCAAAATTCATGAACACAGAGGTATGGTTCTCTGCGTCTCAGTAGCTACAGCCGGGGATGGGAGAGCAGGAAAACCCTAAGTGGCGAATAGCAAATGACTGAGATTGAATGGGAGGTGGGTGTCTCTACTTATCCTAATTCCTACCACCCACTCTACCCCTAACTCCTTTACAGAGCGAACCAGCTAAACCCTAGGGTTATTCTGACCAACTCAAGTAGTAGATGCTGATTCGACGGCCACACCCGCACAACTGGTAGCGTTGCCTCGACGCAACCTCACTGATTGCCGCCACGTGCTGCCACCGCTCTGCTCGTCCTTTCATGGAAATTGCCCCCGGTTTTGTGCCGAAATCGGGAAACCTGTCTTTTCACGACCAACCCCCGGTTTTGAGCCCCAAACGGGACACCGCGCCGGAACCCATCGCCTGAATTTTTGTGCCCAAAACCTGGAAAACCGTCCTCATCCCGAGTTTTTGGCCCCAAACTCGGCAAACCCGCAGCACCCAGGTTTTGTGGCCAAAACCTGGAAACCGTACACCGGATGGTTTTTCTGTGGCTCAACCATCAAACCGACGCCATAGAGGGGATGCAACGCCCGTGCACCCCGTCCACCGACACGTGTCCTCAGTTCCTCGACCCGAGCAACACTGTGCCCTGCAAGTCTCCGCTCGTCGCTGTCCCAGGCTGTCAGCCACCACAGCTGATCCTCAGGCCACCGGTCCCTCAGTCCAACCCTCACGTCCGCCCTTCACCGCTCCCGGTCCATCGGCACGGCACGTCTCTACTTGACCTTCACCTTGCCTTCGATCACTGTATCCATGCTCGACACCTGCACAACACAAGCCAAAGAACATGCGCATCAAACCAGTTGACAATCACTCATCACTCAAGATCCGGCATACACCCATGTATCTGCAAAAACAACAAGCGCAGGCCAAGCTTGACGCCGTTTTGAAGGCTTTTCTGGAAAGCTATTCAAAAGATCGAAGCGGCTGGGTCAACCAAGACAAAGAGCCGGACTTCAGCGAGATAGTTCCCACTACGTCAACCAAGACCGTTGAACACGCTACAAAAAAGGTAAATACGGAGGTACCTGACGATCCTTATCCTACCCATGCTAATTTTTCAACAATGCTGGTTGATACTTCTAAAACTCTCACCAATACCATTCAGCATTCATTTAAATTACTTAGCGATCGCATGGATAAATTAGAGGTTAAGACCGTTGAACCCGAGCGTCCGACCGAGCAACCACAGTTCGGTATGCCTTTTAACTTCTTTGATGGCCAAACCTCACACACTAGTTTTGGCCAATTACAACAGGGTCATTGGCAAACAAAGCTGGTAGAACCAGTCATGGTGGAGTTAGTACATCAACATATAATGTCCACCATAATTCTGGTCGGACCACACGGACCGACCAGGGAGCCACTACGAACAGAACTTCAGGAGGACAGGGAATAGTATTACCCAATCCACCAAAGCCTCCAGGTCATAATTCCACGCATAACAGCGCTCCTAACCTTGCCGAAACCAATTTTGGACAAGCTATAAATCGGTTTAAAGAAGAGATAACCAGGTCTCTCGAGACTAACTTGGGGGTCCAATTTAAACCTAATAAGACCACTTGTTCTAAGTCATACCCTTCGTGTTTGATTTTATGAAAGCACTAATGGTTGGAGGGTACGGATTTTTATAAGTTTAGTGGTGACGGTAGTGAAACAACCATGGAGCATGTTAGCATGTTCCTTGCACAAATGGCGAAGCTAGTACCTTAGATATATGAATGTACGACATTTTCCTTTATCTCTTACTGGTATAGCTTTTGCTTGGTTTACATCGCTACCGGAATATACCATTGGCTCTTGGGCCGAATTAAAAGAGAAATTTCATAATCACTTTTATGATGGGGTCCAAGAAACTAGGTTATCGCATCTCACGTCAGTTCGACAATGATGCAGTGAGCCTGTGGTCGACTTCTTTAAGCGCTTTAAGGAAATTAAGAACCGATGATTTCATTTGATGATCTCCGATAGAGACCTAACAGACCTATGTCTCGCTGGTTTACATCGGGAGATTAAAGATAAGCTTGAACATTATGATTTCTTTAATGTAAATCAACTTTTGCAGAAGGCCGTTTCAATTGAATCGCGCCTTAAAGAACCTTACGATCCCCATGAAACTCATCGACTGGGTGTACATATTGTTGAGATGAACTCTGATAGATCGGACGATGAGTCTAAAGATTGTTACGCTGCTGAGTTTTTATGGCCAGCACAGAATAAACTAGTCACCTGTCCTTCCCTCAAACCAATTCAAAAGAATCGAGGTGAGGAAGTGAAGTTTACTTTTGATTTCTCCAAATGTGACCGAATATTTGATGAATTGCTTAAATTCGATTATCTTAAAATTAATTATACTTTGCCACCACCCGACAAATTGAAAAGAAGGGCTTATTGCAAATATCATAATTCTTTTCTCATGCCACTAATGATTGTAATGTTTTTTGTCGACAGGTCTAATCGGCCCTTAATGAAGGACGTTGAGTCTTACTAAGATGCAGATTAGTACTGCTCCTTTTCCGGTTCATATGGTGGAAGCAGGAAATCCTGTTGTTTTGATTCGTCCAGAGCAAGCCGATACGACCAGAGGCAAGAATGTTGTCATCGGCGAACCACGGGTTCCACCAAGTACTGAGAAAGACTCGGGGCGCAAGGTGGTGCTTGAAAAGGGTAATGATGGCAAGAGCAGGCTCACAATTACTGCAGGGTCGGCACGACACCTGCATAAACAGAGGTATTTTGAAACGAGGGCAGCACAACAAAGACCGACCAGGTCAGGCTCTTAGGCCGACCAGTCTGGTTCATCCTCGAAACAGCCGATTCAGTCGGATCAAAAGGTTGGCTTCTTCTACTCCGAGTGGGACCGATAAACCAACTGCCGCAGTCGGTTTAGCTGGTTCTAGCAGTTCTACCCCTTCTGGAGTGCATGTCTAACGCACATTCGTCCCACAGAAGCCCGAAGTTGGCACTTGGAAGACTAATGTGGAGAGGAGCAAGGGAAAGGTTGTCAGAGAACCATGCACTTTTGATAAGCTTGTGGCTAAATACAAACTGCAAAAGGCCGATTCTCAGAATCGGCCGTTAAAAAAAGAAAATCTACTCCTCCGAAGCGTGAGGATGAGAAGTCTAAGCAGCTGGTGGTAGCCCAAGCAGCACCCTCAACGCCAAAGGTCATTCCTTATAGACCTTAGTGGGCTCCTCCTATTTCACCACCTCCATAATGGGGTGCTCAAGGGGTTTGGGTACCTTAACCTATGCCAGTGCCCATATACTATCAGCCAAGGTGGGGAATGCCTGTAATCAACCTACAAGGATCTCAGTGTTCGATCGATTGGGTGATCGACCAAGCTCTAGTAATGTAGGTCAGAATCAGCCGATCATGTAAGGACTTTGACCTCTCGAGAGACAGGAAAGGCGCAAGTACGACAGGTCTATGTGCCTAAAAGGGTGCAAAGTACTCCTATTGTCTCCCTGACTAGACCTGATCCTGTGCCCACGATTACGATCGGTTCTATGGAGGTCCCTATCGCCAATGAAGCCGAGCCAATGATGATTGAGGAAACTACTCCAGCAAAGGCTCAAGAGGCCCAAGATGCTTCAGTTGGTTTAAAGGAAGAAAAGCATGTCGAGCGCGATCCCAGATACACTCAGCCCAGGTGGTGTCCCGCTGGTTTGAGTAAGACTCAACGGACAAAGTTGCAGAGAGCTCGCTGCAACAAACAAAGACGGGAGCAGCTTGAGAAAATAAGGGAAGACATATTTAATTCAACACACCCTATCTTCCCTCAAGGCAAGAGAGGAGGTGAAGAGTTGGCTTTTATTAATAAGAAACCAGCTTTAGCAATTATTGAAGCGGACAGGTCGGATCCTAAGCCGACCAGTCTGGATGCCGAATCTGCTGAAGTAGCTTCGGGACTGATCGGGTCGGATCCTGATCCGACCAGCTCGGGTCACGCGCGAACCAGTTTAGGACTCGAACAGGCTAAGTTGGCTACTACTGAGTCGGGAGTTGAGCACGCTCGACCAGGTTCTGAAGTTGAGTCGGATCCTAATGTTCCGATGGGATCTGATACATGTCCTAGTAATCCTATTCCTCCACTAGTGTTATCGCGACTAGTGAAGAATCACCTGAAGAGCAAGATGAGGAAATGGTGGATTATGAACCTTCCCCAGAAAGGGCGGAGGTCAATGTAGTTTACCTATCGGCTGATTACTACGTGGTCGGAGATGATTCGACGGCAGCGGAGTTCAACTTTGCTACGCAGAACGCTGTATTTCAGAAGCCAGAGGATTTTGTCAATCATCTCAAGCCGTTACATGTGAAGGGCCATATCAATGGCACACCAGTTCACAGGATGTTGGTAGACAGCGGGGCAATCGTGAATCTAATGTCGTATTGACTTTATCAGAAGCTTGGTGGCACTGATGAAGAGCTGATCAAGACCAACATGACTATCACTGGAGTCAGAGGAGGAGATCCTATTCCGGCCAAAGGGGTTGCGTCCATGGAGCTTACTATCGGGAGCAAGACTTTGGCTACTGCTTTCTTCGTCACCGACATACAAGGTAGTTACAACCTTATACTCGGGCGTGATTGGATTCATGCTAATCGGTGCACCCATTCTAGTCTGCATCAGTTTCTCATTCAGTGGGTGGGTGACGATGTAGAAATTGTGCACTTAGATTCATCGGGTTATGTAGCTGCGGTCAATGCTCCTTTGCTCGGGGGCCATGATACTATTGCTTGTTTATTTGGTCGGGACCTTTCTGACTTTCAATTTGTTAGTGTAACTAAGGAAGGTTTTTTACTAGTATCCTTAAAACCGATTGACAATCGATTCAACATTATTATGTAATTTAATGGATGCTAATGTTGATTGGTTGAAACATCGTGTTGAACAATATCGGACTTGTAAGACCGATGCTTGTGAAGCTATTGATGACTTTGACGAGCTCAATAAGTTGGGCCAGGGTTTCACGTCGGCCAACCCATTAGAACAAGTTGATATTGGGAATAGTTCTGTGCCTAGGCCAACCTTTGTAAATCAGAACCTTGAAGCCGATTACAAATTTGAATTAATCCCACTTTTAAAGGAATATGTTGATTGCTTTGCATGGAATTATACAGAGATGCCTGGATTAAGCCGAGAACTTGTTGAACACCGGCTTCCTATTAAACCTGGGTACAGGCCCTTCAAGCAGCATCCTCGCCGTTTTAACTCTACAATATATGACCGGATTAAAGAAGAAATTAATCGGTTATTGCAAGCAGGGTTTATCTAGCCATGCAGATATGCGGAGTGGGTTTCTAATATTGCGCCGTTGAGAAGAAAGACACTGGAAAGATCAGGGTATGCATTGATTTGAGACATTTAAACAGAGCCACTCCCAAAGATGAGTATCCTATGCGTATAGCCGATATGTTGATTAATGATGCTTCAGGACAACAAATTGTCAGTTTTCTTGATGGCAACACTGGTTACAATCAGATATTCATGGCCGAAGAGGATATGTCTAAAACGGCCTTTATTTATCCTGGATTTGTTGGTCTTTTTGAGTGGGTTGTAATGACATTTGGTTTCAAGAACGCAGGCGCTACCTATCAACGTGCTACGAATTTAATCTTTCATGATCTAATTGGTATAGCCATGGAAGTATATATTGATGATATTGTAATCAAAACGGCTACTCATGTGTCCCATTTGGCCGATTTGCGTTTGGCATTTGAGAGAATGTGTCGTTATGGTTTGAACATGAACCCACTGAAATGTGCTTTTGGTGTATCGGCTCGAAAGTTCTTAGGGTTTATTATTCATGATAAAGGCATAGAGATTGATCCTAAGAGGATAGAGAAGATCAAGAAAGTTCAGGCGCCTACATGTAAAAAGGACTTGCAAAAGTTTTCAGGAAAAGTGAACTACTTGAGGAGGTTTATTGCAAATTTGTCCGGGAAGATTGTTCCTTTTACCCTTATACTAAAATTGAAGGATGAATCTGAATTCACTTGGGGGGCAGAGCAGTAAGAAGCGTTTATGAAAATAAAGGAATATTTGTCATCTCCACCAGTTCTTCGAACGCCCAAGAGAGGAGTTCCTTTCAGATTATATATTGTCATCGAAGAAAAAAATCATTGGAGCTATTTTGACACAAGAAGACGAAGGCAAGGAATATGTGATTGCTTATATTGGTCGCCGTCTTCTTGATCCAGAGACAAGATACGCCCATATTGAGAAATTATGCTTATCCTTGTACTATGCTTGTGCTAAAATGAGACATTATTTGCTTTCTAGTACATGTGTTGTTGCATGCCAGGCCGATGTAATTAAGCACATGTTATATCGGCCAGTCCTTAGAGGAAGGATTGGCAAATGGGTCTTCCCTTGGGATCAAATAAATCGACACCTGGTACTCCCAGGCGAAGTGCTACTACGATAGTTCTGTGCGCTTGCAGAATCTCCTCTTGGTAGATTGCAACCTCTCTAGCTAGCTCCTACTAGTGTCGAGATTGACAACCCCATTTGACATTAGTAGATAGTTGCTTTAGCTTCATTCCTTTAGGTATTGTGACCGGACTTGCTACAAGCACTTCTGACGCCGTTGCCGGGAATAGATTCCATAGTCTACTCCTAGTAACGACATTAGCAAGTGCCAACAAGCATTTCTGGGCCGTTACCGGGGATAGTTGCCTAGCTCTATCTTTAGTGAAGCTAAGAACTACCAACATTCGGCATCCCTCAAACATTGACTACGGATCAGGGAACGTCTTTTATCTCTATGGAAGTGCGGAATTTTGCTGAATTATATAAAATTAAAATGCTCAATTCATCTCCATACTATGCTCAAGCCAATGGTCAAGCTGAGTCTAATAACAAGACTTTGAGCAAACTTATCAAAAAGAAGATTGAGGATAACCCAAGGAGGTGGCATGAGGTCTTGTCTGAGGCTCTATGGGCTCATTGCATATCAAGACATGGCGCTACAAAAGTTACTCCTTTCAAGCTGGTAAATGGTCAAGAAGCAGTGTTGCCTGTTGAGGTGAATCTGAATGCATATAGGCTTGCTAAACAGAATGATTGATCTGCTGTCATGTATCATGATGCCATGATGGACAACGTTGATGATGTAACAAACAAGAGATTGAAGGCTCTTAAGGAGATGGAGAAAGACAAAGCCCGAGTTGCCAGAGCTTACAACAAAAAGGTGAAAAGCAAGTCGTTCCAAGTGGGAGAATTAGTATGGAAGACTATATCACTGCTTGGATCGAGAAGCAATAGATTTGGCAAGTGGTCGCCGAGCTGGGAAGGTCCCTATAAAGTGATCAAAGTAATATTCGGGAATGCATATATGCTGGAGACATTGCAAGGTGAAAGTCTCCCAAGAGCAATAAACGGAAGATATTTAAAAAAATATTTTCCAAGTGTTTGGCAAGAAGCCTGAGTGCCTTCCAAGCAATGGTCGATACATGTATCGCCCTTAGAACAAAAAAGATCAAAAAATATCTACCCTTGATTATTGAATGACCGATGAGTTGGACATCGTTGTTGTTCGGTTTGTTTTAGGTTCTACTGAAGATCACCTAAAACAAGGGGGCATATGTTGACACTCAAAAGTGTCATGAATAAATAATAAGATTAGAAGAGGTATTCGGCTTATAGTATTTGAATGTTGGATTTATCTCTTAATACTTCGTAGTTAAAAGGTCGGATGTTCTAGGAGAGATGGACCTGATCATTTGAGGTTTTTCGATGAGTTATGCTATTTCCGACCAGGTGACGCTGGTCGAAGGCCTTAAA
The DNA here is from genome assembly GCA_009763385.1 of Coix lacryma-jobi var. lacryma-jobi. Taxonomy (NCBI): domain Eukaryota; kingdom Viridiplantae; phylum Streptophyta; class Magnoliopsida; order Poales; family Poaceae; genus Coix; species Coix lacryma-jobi. The sequence goes on from CM019828.1 coordinate 66,865,967, forward strand.
ATGGTGATGAACGCTAATTTAAGTGTTGATTCAAAGATCCTTCTTTTGTAAGGATGATATGTTAATCGGTGTAAGCAATTTGGGTTATTGTCGACAAAGCTCATTGGACCCGTTTAATTGATTTATGAATCGGCAAGATCAGGTTTACTTTGTCTAGTCCGGATTGAACTCTTCGATTCTATATTTTGATAGAGTCCGGATAGAAAACTTGGAGATCGTATCTGGAGATGTTTCCTATTGGGATAAGACCAACCTCCTCTATATATATGAGAGGTGGCCGATTGAGGTATCTAACCCTAATTGATCAAAATCAATCTACTATCCCTTTTACCCTTTTCCCCTCTACCTTGCTATTCGGCGCGTCTCCTGGCGAGACTCGACGATGTCCTAGGCGGCCTTGCTGGTCCTAGGGCAACCTCTACGTGCTTCTCCCTGACGGGTCTTCCCGGGAGGAGTTCTAGAGTTACCAACACAGGGATCTAAAACCCTAAATCGGCCTAAACCGGTCTTTAGATCAGTTTTGATCGGTTTAGCTAGGTTCCCTGCTGTCTCAGGTTGATCCGCAACCTCTCCGGGAGTTCTAGCCCTGCTGGTGTGTGATTCGGATCACTTCTGACATCAACAAGTTGTGAATAATATTACCTATGTATTCCAACGTATCGGGTTTAGATTCTTTTGCCAGACCTTGTGAGAGTACAACGAGCTCATCCCAAACCTACTGAATGGACCACTTTGAGTGGTTATCTGATATCTCAAAAAAAATCGTTAAACAGTTCTCACACCGTGCATATTGGTTCTCACACACATATTGATGACGTCCCAATCCTAATCTATCTTCAACAATGATGTTGTCATCATCGATTTCACCAATGAGGTCTTAATTTATGTGCCCCCTCCTCGCAGCCGCTGCGAACTGAGTTGAATTGGTCCTAATTTCCTATTTTTGGGGGTATTATACAGTGCTCGGACTGCAGGTGCTTTGACTGCAGGTCCAGGTTCAGTAAGAACTAAGAAGCGCGCCATGTTAGGCAAAAGGCACTGAAGAAACTCATGATAATACCCATTTAGGTGAGCATCTATTAAAATTTGGAATTTCATGAATAACTGACTGTTTTTAATTGGTGATTACCTATGCGGTACTTATATCTAATACAGCATGTGAGACAACACATTTGTAAAATCCTCTTAATTGATTACTGGCTTCAGATTTAATTTAAGCAAAACCAATCAGCAACCACGAGAGAAGAGAGACACGAAACAAACTCACCTCTCTCCTGAGTCCTGACTCGTCACTGCCTAGTTCATCGTTACGAAGGAGGCTAGCTGGTCATGCAATCTGCAACGTATACCGCCACTGGAGCCCGTCTGCCGTGGGAAGATGCGGCAAGGCGGCGCGGGATGAGACTGACTTCGGTATTGGTTAGGGCGATGACATGCATGAATGGATTAAGAAGGAAGAAAGTTATGTAATCCCTCATCTCTTCTAATCCAATCTCATCTCTCTCTTGGCAGCCACGAAACAATCCTGGCGCCACCCTTACATAGTGCTTACAACTGAAGCTACGCAGTCAGGGAGGCCCCCAGCCTTGGATTGGAGGCCCTTGACAACCTGGTATCAGGTGTCCGATGATCCTCCGGCCGCCACTCTTCTTCTCCCGCTGCCTCCTCCACCACCAATTCTGTCCCCAATTCCCCCAACCACTCCACTGACTCCACCGTGCACACCATGGTCGAGCCCACCATCAGCGATCTAGCCAAGATGATCGGCGATCTCTCAAAGAACATGGCGGTGATGCAACAACAGATCGTCACGCTGCAGAATCAGCCGCCACCCTCATCCTCAGGATCCCACGGGACGGGGTTCGGTGAACATCATGGCGACTGGCCTCCGCGATTCCAGAAGCTGAATTTTCCGAAGTTCGACGGCAAGACTGATCCCCTCGCCTTCCTCAATCGCTGTGAGTCTTACTTTGTTCAGCAGTGGATTTCGACCATGGAGCAGGTGTGGATGGCCTCGTACAATTTGGTGGACGGCGCACAAATGTGGTATATCCAAGTGCAGACCAATTAAGGCGCGCCGTCTTGGCGGCGTTTCTCCGAGCTGCTCAACTTAGGCTTCGGACCTCCGGTCTGTTCCAACCCGATGGCCGAGCTAATGGAGTGCAAGCGGACCAGCACGGTGGCCGAGTACCAGGATCGATTTGAAGCGCTACTACCGTGCATGGGTTCGCTGGATGAGTGCCAACGCGTCCAAGCATTCATGGCGGGGCTCCGCCCGCCGCTCAGCATCGATGTCCAAGTCCAGAATCCGTAGACACTCATCATGGCCATGAATCTCGCGCACACCTTGGTGGAGCGCGGACAATATTACGCCATGCCGCCGCGCACAACGTCCTCTGCTTGAGCACTAGTCACATTTAAGCCCGTGGCGCAGGGTCTGCTGTCGGCTCCATCACTGACGCTGGCTCTTCCAGCGCCGCCCACCACTTTTGAAGGTCGGCATCTCCGGCGACTCTCCCAATCGGATATAGAGTACCGAAAGCGCCTCGAGCTCTGCCTCTGCTTCAATTGTGATGAGAAATTTGAGCGCGGCCACAATCGCGTCTGCAAGCGTGTCTTTCTCTTGGAGCTCACTGGGGATGATGACGGCGAGGCCCCACCGACGCTGACTCCAACCCCGATGACCCTCGTATCTCCCTGCTGGCTGTCGGTGTTTGTTAACCGGCAACTTGTCTTGAGTAATCTCAGACGGTTTGTTCGGTGGGGATCGGCGTTCGTAGGACTCGGCGAGTACACAGGGACAGCGATTTATACTGGGTTCAGGCCGCTAAATAGCGTAATACCTTACGTCCAGTGCGGCGTGTGCCTTTTGTATGATTCAAGATTTGATAAATAGGAGCCCGCACCTGCTTCCCCTTATATATCCGGGTGAAGCATAGGGCAGACCGAGTCCTAGTCGGTTACATTAGAGGAGTGCTATTCTAATTACAAGACTTCCTTTAAGAACTCAACTAGGTTACAATAAGAGTCCTAATCCAAATACGCTTCGTATCAAGTCTTCGGATCTCTCATGCCGTCCGGGATTAGTCGGAGGGATCATCTTCTAATGATATCTCTGACATCCTGATCCGTCAAGCCCCCGAGCTCTTCATCATTTTCTCAGATCATTATCTTCTGGTTTCTCTTTGAGAATCTCCGAGTAATGTCTTGAGAAATCTTGAAGTGCTCCGTAGATAAAGAACTTCTATGGCGTGCACTTTTCCCCAAAAAGTGCACCCATACGGTGTAGCCCCCGAGCCTCTTGTTATTTATAATAACTTTGAGGATCTTTTAAGCCCTTTCCGAGTAATTCTTGGGTAAGAAAAAACATTTTCTTTATGGTATATACCCTGCAGCCCCCGAGCCAAAGTTCCGAGTACTCAGTAGTCGGTTCTTGGGGTCTTCCAAATATATGACCGGGTAATCCATAAAGATCTTTGAAAAACCAAAACCAGTCACAGGTGTGTTGCGTATTCCATCTAAGTAATAAATGTTCAGCTTTAGGTGGGTAATGTTTTCAACAAACATCCCTTATCATCCCTCACTAAATAAAAATTACTATGAAAACAGCAATAATTGACCAATGACTGTTCCAGCTGTACGTATTAAAGACGTTTGTCGTGTTCTGCAACTGCAAAGTTTGTCATCTTCCTCTTGAAGTACGCATGGGAATCAAGTCCATCATCAATGCCAGGCTTCACATGTGCAACAGTGCATCGGTTGAATTATTTGACCCTTCAGTCACTTTTATCCATAGACAAAGTCCATAGACCAAGAGGAATCCGCCTATAAATACCCTGCCTGGGAAGCGAAGAACTCATATCCTTTTAAGTTTATGACTTCCTCTAGTTCCATGAGTATTGTAGGATTAATAGTAGAGATGACCGAGCCCCCGGGTATCTTCCTTCTGGAAGATAGTTGAGGTGTCCAGAAGAACTCTTGTGAAAGGACCATCTGCCAGGGTGGTTTCCAAGTGGTCGTGAGCTGAGGGATACAGAGGTGCGCCTAGAAGAACTCTTGTGACTACCACTCGTAGATAACCTCAGAGTCACAGGTTGTCAAAAGGCGGTGAGGGTGATTGTCTTCCCCCCGAGTTCGTTGAGTACTGGGGTGGTGCGTGAGATCCACCTTGGGATGCACTGAAAAGATAGTGTCTACCCAAGGTTCTGTATCTGCTTTACTGCGTCTCACTGAACCCGGTCCTTGGTGCATTAGGCATCAAGACTCTGTACCTTGATTACACTAGAGTAGCGTTTTACATCCTGATTGTACTTGTGCTGATAATTGTTGTATCTCAAGATGTTGCCATGTATCTCTGTTGTAATTTCGAGTAATAATAAATAAGATCTAGGTACTTGGAATGGTTTCCGTGTCTTCTGACTTATTCTCCGAGTACTAAATGTGTCTTGTGAAAGAAGGAAGCTTGTTTGTTTGTTGTATGCCTGTTCACTGCTGCTGACGCCGTCTGAAACTCTCCAGCCGTTAGGGTTTTGAACGGTTTCATAACGCCGTCTGGAAAAGATGAACGGTTGCCAAAACAGATCTATAATAAGCCGTCATCGAGCCTGTATTTTCCTCACGCTTTCATCAAGCCATTGCTTTCAGAGCTAGAAATCTTCTAGCCAATCCTTAGTTGATGCGCAAAAAATCTCTCGTCACCAACATGGGTCCCAAGAGGCAAACTGCGGCGGAGAAGAAGAAGCCTAGGATCACCACCACTGCGAGACCGCGTCATCCTTGCCCGCCTACTGATGTCTTGGCGTGGAAAATGTTGGATACCAGGCAGACGGAGCTGGCGTACTTGGCGCAGCTAGGGCTTCTCTGAGCACAGCCGCTTGATGGATGGAGGGTACCGACGGATCATCGCGCTCCCGCCCCCAACCCCACAGAAATAGTCATGTTCAAGTCCTTCGTAGAGCGGGGATTGGGACTTCCGGCATCTGACTTCCTGTGAGGGTTGCTCCATTACTATGGTTTGACTCTCAACCATATCACTCCCAATGCCTGCTTCCACATTGCAATTTTTACTCATCTGTGTGAAGCTTTTCTGGGTATCTGCCCTTCCTTTACTCTCTTCGCTATTTCTTCTGGGTAAAGTGTGTCAACCCAGTGATGCTAGCGTAGAGGTAGTCGGAGGGGCTAGCATCCAGCTTAGGCTAGAGGTAGCTAGTCAATACATAGATGTAGAGTTGTCGGAGTCTGTCCGGGATTGGGCTGCCGGATGGTTTTATATGGCCAACCCTCCGCCAGCCCTTCGCCGCCATGATGGATGGCCTCCACAGAAGTGCCGGGAATGGAAGGACAAGATTACCGCCGTGGAGGTAGAGGCTATCCAACCCTTCATTGATATGATAGATGGGTTGAAGCTTGGCGGATTGGACGGGTACACCGTCGTTCAAGACTTCGTCGCACGCCGCATCCATCCTCTTCAACAGCGAGCCAACTTTGGCTTTGAGTACCTGGGTACGAAGGACCCGGGTCGTCATGACTCCGAACAACTGCCTGATCATGAGATCCTGAGGAGGGTGAACCGACTGCTCAAGAGCCGTGAACACCTTGTTCCGATGATGACGACATTTTCTGCCATCAACCCGCCTCCTTAGGTGAAAAGTTGTCTTGTCTTGTCTTTAAGATTCTTAGTAGATATCATTCTGACTTGACTGATTTTTCTTCTTTATAGGGCCAGGGGAGGGATAACAATGATTGTCCGCCCCTGCCTCCGGCGACTGAAGAAGGCAGAGGCATCGCTCTCGGGGGTCCTATCAGAAGTGAGGACCTCCCAAACAAGTCGAGCTCTCCTGGTGACTTTGACTGGCTTGACTCAGATTCAACTGATTCTGATATCATGCTCATAGATCCGGAGGCCGAAAGTAGCCGGAAGAGGTCTCCGACTCCACTGCAAGAAGCCGGAGAACCTGTCCCAAAGAAGGCTCGCACTGGTAATCGCCTTGCTTGTCGAAAAATACTTTTGTCAACAGAGTTGGCTCAAAAGCACTGTAATATGGGTGCTCCGGGTAAGAGAAGCTCGAGTACTCTATAGTCCTTCTGTATCTGGATTTTGATAAACTCTTGTCTTATATATGGCTATGTACCAGATGCTGAAACAACCCAAGGGGCGTCAAGTGGTGCGGTCCCTGAAGAAGCTTCGGCTTCAGACCTGCTACTGAAGAAGCCTCTCTTGAAGTTGCCGCGGTCGTTGAAACTCGTAAAGTAAGTTACGAACTTGCTTTTAATACCTGCATGACTCTCGTATTAACATAGATGCTTGTCTATCGTAGGAAAAAAAGGCTTGCTGCAGCACCTGCAACTGCTGTCCCCGAGACCCAGGCAGTAGAGGAGCCGGAGACGCTGAACGAGGATGAGTCCGGCGTCCCTCCAATCTATAGCCAGGTAGATATTCTGCCCGGCTCCTCTCCGTCCAAATCCCAGGTTGACGCAGCGCCTGAAGCGGATGTTCTCCCTTTGTCTCAGGTTGGTGTGCCCTTTTCAATCTTCCGTTCTCCCGCTCAATTGGAGTTTGACCGAGTAATCAATGAGTGGTTTTTCCGCACTCGACAGCCTGACGAACCAACTTTGGAGATGATCTTGGCTGACGTCCAAGCTGAAGCTTCCACTCGTCCGCAGGGAGGGTCTGCTGATGCCCCCGAGTCCTCGCGTTAGGGAGTGACGCTCGATGTTATGGGGTATGACCAAGACCTCACCCGTCTGAAAGATTTGAGCGATCAAGTCTCCACGCCTGTCGAAGCACTTCGGCAATTTATCGAGGTAACTCTTTTTGAAGTCCTCTTGGTATATTGTAATCTTATCCGAGTACTTATAGTATTGTTTCTGCGCTGGGTTTTGATGTAAAGGTCAAGGAGCAAATCACTCGGATTCGTCAAGAGATGTCTTGTGAGAATCAAGAGCTCAAAGACTACATCACCCAAGATCAGATTAGCCAGAAAGTGGCCACCCAGCTTCTGCACAATCGCATCAACGCGCTGCAAGGTAGTCTTAAGACTGTAGTAGCTGAGCGCGATGCTGCCAATAACTGGGAAGTTGCGCTGATAGCTAAAGATGCCTCCTTGGAGTAGAAGATGAAGGAGCTCAAGAAAGCCTCCAAGAAGCAACTAGATGGTAAGGTGAAAATACTGCTCCGAGTCTTCCGCTCCTTGCCAATGAATGACACGTTAACCGATTGTTGTTTCTTCAGATGCAAACAAACTGGCTTCCGGGTGGCAAAGTGCTTTCAACCGGAAGGAGGCAGAACTTGAAGAGGTATGGCCTAATGCACAAAGTACTCTTCAAGAAGCCAGATTGATACGTGAGGGTGCTGACCGGGACCTCCTGCAGGCTTTGAAGTCGACAAAAGAGTCACGGGAGGCTCTTGAGGCGGGTCAAGCAAAACTGAAGGCACTGGAGATTGCCGTTGAGCATGTGCTGGATATGATCCCGCGCCCTGAAGCGGCCAACGAGTCCTTGGATTGATCGGGCCAAGGCTGCACCCGGGCGGCTTGACTCAATAATCAGGGACATGGCGACTTTAGTGGTGCAGGGTTGCTAGCGACACTGCGGCTGCGGCTGCATCTGCCAACCTTCGATCTGTCGTCTGTCATGACGCTCCCCGAAGGCAAGAATGATGAGGACCTTGTGGCAATGCAGGAGGAGGAGGTTACGCCATAGCGGAGTACTCTCAGATTTTGGATCTTGTAGAGTAGTTTATCCTGTTTAGTGCTTTGGCCATAGCTTGTATTCCCTGTAGACAAGTATTATTAAATATGAAGAATCAAAGTATTAGTTACTTTTGAATCTTTGTGAGGTTCGTATTAATCAAACAGTCATTGCAAGAAATTCTTGTCAATGGGTTGTTTTTGTTTGGTATGGATGTATGACTAGGCGTCTTATTAGATGAGTCTATCCGGGTGCTCTCTAGCACTTGGGTTTGAGTCGTGTGACTTCGTTTCTCTAGTAGTCTTATAACGATCATGTAGAGAACTTAGTCTTGCCCGAGTACTACTCTTAGTACCCTTATTCAAGGGAAAATTTTGATCAAGCACCTCTTGAAGGACCGTGGCAATGGTTCCTTCTGGGTGAATCATACCCTCTTGGTACTCGCAGCTTGAGTGCGAAAGTGGGTGGACCACTGTCCGATTGAGTTGTAATAGTGGGGGTACTACTCCCCTTGTTACACCTTATAGGAACTAGTATCTACTATAGTAGATACCATATTCTCTATAGGTTGATAGTCGGGTATTAAGCCGTACCATCATTGGAGTTGTATTGAGCTCGGAGCTCGTAACTCGAGTGGTGGTTCCGCTGAACCAAGTTATCGAGTAATATTATATATTAGTCGGTGAGTTACAATAGCTAAAGCTTATTGTATGATTGATAGGCTTTATCTGACTGAATAGTCGTGATAAAGTGTAATGGAAGAATAAAGCTCATGTTGCTGGTAAGCTTCAAACTTTATTAATATGCGAAAAATTGGGTACATTTGCCCCGAGCCTGATTTGTAGCATAGTCCTTAGGTGTGGAATTCTTCAGGTGCTCAATGTTCCATGAATTTGGCAAAGGAGAACCATCCTCAATGACTAGCTCAAATGACCCAGGTCTTGTTACTTTAGATACTATGTAGGGTCCTTCCCATGGACTCATGAGCTTGTGGCGCCCTGTGGTATTCTGAATTTTCTTCAGGACCAGGTCGCCTACTTGGAAGGTGCGGTGATGGACGTTCTTGTCATAGTAGCGCCTCATCCCTTGAAGGTATCTTGCTGACTGAAAGAGTGCGGTTAATCGGGCTTCTTTGAGGTTGTCAACTTCTAGCCGCCTGGTATCATCAGCTTCGCCTTCGATGTACAACTCTGTTCGTGGGGAGCTCTAGATTAAGTCAACCGGGAGTATTGCTTCAGTGCCATATACCAAGAAAAAGGGAGTTTGGCCTGGTGCCCGGCTTCGTTGTGTTCGTAGCCCCCAAACTACCTTAGGTAGCTCTTCGACCCACTTTCCGCCGTGATCTTTTAGGAGGTCAAATAGCCTTGGTTTTAATCTGGCAAGAATTAGGGCATTTGCTCGTTCGACTTGCCCGTTGGATTGTGGATGAGCTACTGATGCGTAGTCTATCTTGATTCCACAGTCGATGGCCTATGTCTTGAACTCAATAGCCGTGAAAGGGGACTCGAGGTCGGTGATAATTCTATGCGGCATCGCAAAACAGTGAAAGATGCTCCGCATGAATTGTACTGACTTAGATGCGTTGAACTTGGCCAATGGCATGTACTCAATCCATTTGGTGAATTTGTCGATGGCGACGTAGATGTACTCGAATCCGCCTGGAGCACGCTTAAGAGGGCCAACCATGTCGAGTCCCCAGTATGAGAAAGGCCAGGATGGAGGAATACAGATCAATTCATGTGCAGGTACATGCTGCTGTTTGGCAAAGAACTGACATGATTGACAGCGGCGGACTATGTCTTCTGCATCTTTCAAGGCTGAGGGCCAATAGTACCCTGATCTGAAGATTTTTCCAACTAGTGTCCTTGAGGCTGCGTGGTTGCCACAGCATCCGGAGTGAACCTCATTTAGGATTTCTTTGCCTTCTTCTGGTGAGATGCATTTGAGGAGGACTCCTGACGAAGCTCCACGTCGATATAGCTGGTCCCCGACTAGAACATAGTTTTTGCTACGTCTATTGACTTGCTCTGCAGCTGTTTTGTCACTAGGCAGTTTATGCTCTTTGAAGTAGTCGATGAAAACTTGCGTCCAATCGGGGGCTAGGGCTAGAATCTGAGTAGATGGTGCTGGGTCAACCTCTTCCTTTTCTTGAATTGATGGCTTGGATAACTCATGAACAAAGGTTCCACTGGGAACTAGAGCTCTGTCGGAACCCAATTTGGCTAGAACATCTGCTGCTGAGATTGAGATCCCGGGTAATGTGGATGAGTTCCAGCCTAGAAAAGTGTTTTTTTCTTACGGACGGACGGCGCAATAGGCATTCATTGTGTTCCTTGGTACAATACCAGTCTTTGTTGACTTGGTGAATTACCACAGAAGAGTCGCCGTAGACTAGGAGTCGCTTGATGCCCAAAGCGACTGCTAACTTGAGTCCGTGGAGTAGTGCTTCATATTCTGCTTCATTGTTGGTGGCGGGCCACAATATCTGCAGAACGTACTTGAGCTGCTCTCCGGCGGGTGATACTAGAAGTACTCCGGCTCCCGCTCCTCCGAGTTTTAGGGACCCATCGAAGTACATCTTCCAGTGATCAGGAATAGTGTTGTCTTGGATCTGCTGTATCTCTGTCCACTCGGCGATGAAATCAGCTAGAGCCTGTGACTTGATTGCTTTCCTCGGAGTGAACTTAATGTTGAGTGCCTCCAATTCGACTGCCCATTTGGAAATTCTCCTTGTGGCATCATGATTATGGAGGATTTCTCCCAGAGGAAAATCCATGACGACTCTAATCTCATGAGCCTCGAAGTAATGCTGTAGCTTTCTTAAAGATATGAGTAGAGCGTAAAGTAATTTATGTACTTGTGGATATCTGACCTTCGAATCGGAGAGTACCTCGCTAATGTAATACACTGGTCGCTGGGTGTCGTAGATGTGCTTGTCGTCTTTGCGCTCGACCACGATTGCTGTGCTTACAACATGTGTAGTAGCTGAGATATAAAGCATCATCGGCTCCCTGGGTTCTGGTGGTGTCAGTATAGGTGAGTTGGTCAGGTATCCTTTGAGTTGTTCAAAGGCCCTGTTCGCTTCTTTCGTCCACTGAAATTTATCGCCAGCCTTGAGTAATTTGAAGAAAGGTAATCCCTTTTCTCCTAGCCGGGAGATAAATCGATTTAGCGCGGCCATGCACCTAGTGAGCTTCTGAACATCCCTGACTGAGGTAGGTGGTTTCATGTTGATGATGGCTGTGATTTGCTTTTGGCTAGCCTCGATGCCCCGATGGCTAACAAGGAATCCGAGTAACTGTCCTGAGGGTACTCCGAAAATGCATTTTGTGGGATTGAGTCTCCATTGGTATGCACGTAGTCGGTTGAAAGTTTCCTCTAGGTCTGATATCAGAGTAGTCGGATCCTTTGTCTTTATGACCACATCATCGACATAAGCTTCTGCATTGCGACCAATCTGGTCACCCAAACAATCTTGAATGGCTCGTTGATAAGTGGCTCCTGCATTCTTTAACCAAAAGGACATGGTTTTATAACAATAGGCGCCAAAAGGAGTTATAAACGATGTCTTGGGTTGGTCTTCTTCCTTGAGGGCAATCTGATGGTACCCGGAGTAGCAATCCAAAAAGGATAATAGAGCGGAGCCTGCGGTGGCGTCAACTATTTGATCTATCCTTGGTAATCCGAAAGGATCTTTTGGACAGTGTTTGTTGAGGTCTGTGTAGTCGACACACATACGCCACTCGGCAGAATTCTTCTTTTTGACTAGCACTGGGTTAGCTAACCACTCGGGGTGGAGGATTTCTCTGATGAATCCAGCTGCGAGTAGTTTGGCTATTTCCTTCTTGATTGCCTCCTTCTTCTCTGGTGAGAATCGTCGTAGTCTTTGCTTGATAGGTCTAGACCCTTCTTTTAATTCCAGATTGTGCTCAGCCAAGTTCCTTGGGACTCCCGGCATGTCAGCCGGTTTCCAAGCAAATATATCTTTGTTTGCTCTAAGAAACTTGGTGAGCGCGAATTCCTATTCTTCAGATAGATGACCGCTGATAACTGCCGTCTTGGAAGGATCACCGGTTTCTAGGTCGATGCTTTTTGTAAGGACTTCTGTTGATGGTTGGATAGTACCCGTCTTCTTGGTTGGGATTTCTGAATCTCTAGGCTTGGTATTATGCACCATCTAAGCGAGTTCTTGTAATTCCCGGGTGAGTTGAGCTTTTTCAGGGATTTGGACAGCCTCTGTGTCATAATCAAATGATCGCTTCAAGTCACCTCTGAAAGTTAGGATTCCTTTAGGACCCGGCATCTTCAGGAGAAGGTATGGGTAATGAGGTACTGCCATAAACTTGGCGATGGCTGGTCATCCAAATATGGCATGATATGATGACTCGAAGTCGGCTACCTCAAAACTGATGTACTCAGTCCGATAATTGATCTGAGTTCCAAAAGTTATGGGTAATATGATTCTTCCCAGTGGTACAACCGCCTTTCTGGGTACTATGCCGTAAAAGGGGGCGCTTGATGGTGTGAGCTGTGTTGCGAGATCCAGATCCATCTTGCGTAGGGTGCTTGCAAAGATGACGTTGAGTCCTGCCCCTCCGTCGATGAGTACTCTGCTTAATGTAAACCCGGCGACCGTGGGATCCAGGACTAGCGGGTAGTGCCCTGCATTGGAGACGCTGGTCCATTGGTCTGCTCGGGAAAAGCTGATCGGGTGCTCAGACTAGTCAAGGTATCTAGGAGTCGCTGGTTCTGTAGACATAATCTCTCATAGGGAGAGCTTCTGGAGCCTCTTGCTATCGCTAGTGGTTACTCCCCCAAAAATGAAGTTTATAGTCCCTTTGGGGTGTTGGAAAACCACCGGCGTCTTGCTGAGGGTCTTCAACCACTTTCTTCCCTTTATCTTTCTTGTTTTTGTTGAAGTCGGAGTTTAAGCCTCTCTCTTTGAGCTGTCAACAGTGCTTAGCCTGATGTCCTCCTTTCGGATGGAATGGGACGGTGATCGTCGAGTAAGTCGTCAAAGGTGGATGGCTTATTCCCCTTCTTCTGAGGTTCCATGGCTGCAACAGTGTTGTCCCCTGTTCTCTTGCGGGTGTTTTGCTGGGTAGCCTGGTTGCCCCTTTGATTGTGGCCTCGATCGCCCTGCGTGTTTCTCTTGGGAAAGCGTTCCTGAGTGCGTTCCTCTGTTGCCACAATGGAATTTACTGCCCGGTGAAACTCGTCAGCGGTGGTCGGGTCCTGTTTGATAAAGTCCTTGTAATTGTACCTTTCGCAAATTCCATTGCCGAAAAGGTCGATTACCTCTCTGTCTGTAATGTCAGATACTGTGGAGCGGATCTCTGAGAAGCGCCTATAGTACTCTCGTATTGATTCATTTTTCTGTTGCTTGCAGGTCCTGAGCTTAGTCCGGGGATTGATCTCTCGGGGACACCCGCAAAGTTCTCTATGAAGATACGATGGAGTTGTTCCCAGAGTCAATGGACTCGGACTTAAGCTTATCGATCCAGCAAGTGGCATTGTTTCTAAAGCCATTGGGAGAAAGAGTGCTTTGACGTCGCTGCTTCCTCCTGCTAACTCCACGCTTGAGCGTAAGCCTGAGCCACCGTTTAGGTTCTGTCTTCCCATCGTACTTTGAGTAGTTCCCGGGTTTGAATTTTCGTGGAAACGGGACTGCTCGTAGCCTCTGGAAAAAGCAGGGGAACGTCGACTGCATCAGATGCTGCAATTGCGGCTTCTTGATATGAAGATTCGGCTCCTCCTTCAGCTTGATCGGGTACTCGGTAGCCCAGACGACTCCTTGCTGGAACCCGGCCGAGTCGCTCCTGAACAGGTCGCCTCTGGCTTGGATGGGATGATGCTTGTTCATCAGCTAGAGACTCAAGGTTCCGTCCCCGAAGTTGTAGCGCAGTAGTCTGAAGCATGACCAATCGCCGCTCTTCCTTAGGGGTGCGGTTATCCTTGGCTCCCATCTCTGTGGCTAGGGCCATGATGTTCTGGTAGGGTGTCTGGAAAACCTTATGACCAGCGACTCTCATAAACTCGGGCTCGAGGTTGCGGGAGCAATCAGCTCATCGTCGATTGTGATCGTTTTGTGATTGATGCTCTTGATCACGTTGGGCGCGAGCATGATTTTCCGCATCCTCTTCTAGGCGCCTCCGAGTGTTATATTCTTTGAGTCGTACATTGTAGCGGTCTACCGCTTCCTTGCGGTGATTTGCGCGCCTTCTGCGGGCTTCTTTTGCTAGATTCCTTCTAATTCTCTCGGCCTTTATGGACTCGGTTTCTGCGGGTCCTTCAGGATCATTGTCAGATATCATACTTAGTTTCATCATCCTGGAAGACATCTGGAGGGGTTGGCGGTCGTAGAGATGACTGATGCCCCGCCATGAGACTTCACACGGGTGTCCCTGGTTTATTGATCCTGGCGTGACCGACTCCAAGGTAGAAGTGGTTGATGGTCCTTAAACACCTGTTTTAACATCAACATTTGACCCTAAAGTCCACCAAAAAGGCATGAAATGTAGTCAAATAGGTTTCAAACTACCAATTCCACATGTCCATAGAATTTTTATTTGAATGCAGGATTTGAACCAAATTTGGACATTTTGACCCCAGAGGCCAGCCCACTCAGCAGGTCCCAAGGGCCTAAGGGGGGTAGCGCCCATGCCCCCCCTAGTGGCGCCGCCACATCTAAGTGGCGCCCGCCACTTGGGTTGGCCCAGCTCCACCCCTCCCTGCCCCATCACTGATCCGGGTGAACCTCCTCCCGGGCCAATCTGTTGGCCCTTGGTCACTAGGTCATGGCATCGGACGCTCAAGATGAGGAGTGGCGTGGATCAAGGCCTTATGGCGTTGCTAGTATATGCCAACCGCCTCCAAACCGCCCTTGGACAACCACCTGGATGCCGATGAAGCCAAGGAGGCGCGTTGCATCCACGTGAGGGCGGTGGGCGGGCCGCCACCGATGGCTGGCCTCCCCCACTAGGTTAGCCCTAGGTCGGGGCTGGCGTGCCCCCCTATAAAGTACCCCCTCACTCATTTGGGCTATAATACCCCTGGTGAACACTACTTCATTCATACCTTATGTAACACCTCTGGTGTTTAAGCATGTAATTAACTTGACATATCATCATTAGCATCATTAATCATCTTGATCATGATTTCATGTGTATGCATTTGCTTAGTGTATCATTTTATGTGATGTATTCCTATTGCAAAAAACCCTTATTAGCCCACTTCTTCCTATAGGGGCAAAATGGTAATTTCACCTCTGTGCCTAGTTCTATGTAATTCTTGTTCAAGTTAGTGCCCTGATGTTTGTTGCTTTGATCCAAGTTCAAAAATCAGATTTGAATTGAGTTTCCTTTTGCAAACCCTAAAATCCCAAATCCTGGATTTATTCCCTTTTTAATAACTTTTTCAAAAATCAAAATTTTGAGTTGGTTCAAAAAGCAAAGTTGTGAATCTGATCAATAGGAACAACTTTGGTATTCACAGATTTCTATGTTTCTATATAAAAATTGAAGTAATTTCAAATTCATTCAAATTCCAGTTTTTGTCCCCTTTTCAGTTTTAAAAAGTTTTTCAAAAACTATTGAGTTTCAGAAAAAGTGTGTATTAGCAAAGTTATAGGTTTTGTCAAATGGAACAACTTTCATATTGGAAGATGTTCAAGTTTCAGTTTGAAATCCAAAGTAATTTTGATTTGAATCAAATTTGAAAAGTGTCCCCTTTTCTGTTTTTGAATGTAGTTCAAAACTATTTGGAATTTGAAAATGTTCATATTGACAAAGTTGTAGATCTCACTTTTCTGAACAACTTTGGTGTTTTGAGTTTTTGTCGCACAGTTCAAATTTTGGGAGATTTTTGCAAAATTCAGAAACCCCCAAAAGTCAAACCCTAGACCCTAGCACTGTTCTTCTTCCCGTAGAGCCAGAGGCCAGGGGGGGCCCGGCCATGGCGCCGGCGCTGCGGCTGCAGCGCAGGCGGCTGCTCCCCACGCGCCACCAACCTGTCGCGCTGTTCCCCTGTTCCCTCCGCGCCCGCACGCGAGCGCTGACCATCGCTCTCGGCCCCTACATGCCCCGCCGCCGCCGCCAGCCGCCGCCCGCCGCGCCATCGCCGCCGAGCATTGCGCCCGAGCCCCGGCTGCACGCCAGCTCGACCGCCAGGGCGCAATCGAGTGCGCACGCCCCCGCAAACCTTACCCGCGTAGCCCGAGGTCTCTACCGCCCCTGGCCGCGGCTATATAAGCCCGCCGAGCCCGACCTCCGCACTTCACCCCCGCCACCGTGGCCAGCCTCTCCAGACACTCCGCCGCTCCACCACCTAGCTCGGAAGCTCCGCCTTGAGCTCGTGAAGCTTCCCACCCTTCAATTTCACCTTCCCCGCCGCCGTTTGCCCGGCGTAAGCTCGCCGTCCCCATCCCCGGCCGAAACCCGCGAGCTCGGGTTCGTGGAATTCGCCGTCTCCGGCCATGATCATCTCTCACCGACCCCGACCCCTGTTGTGTTCCTTGACCCCGTGCGACTCTAACCCGGCCCTTGCGGTCGCTGTTGTTGCTCAGGACCGCCGGACCGCCGGAGCGCCGCCGCGGTCATCTTCTCCCTCGAGCTCGTGTCGAGCCTCGCCCTCGTGTCGAGCCTCACCCTCGAGTCGAGCCTCACCTCGAGCCCTGCCTCCGACACGTGGTAAGCATCCGAGCCTTCGGCCTCTGCTTCAACTCCTCCGCCGAGCCGCTCCCCCAAGTCACCCTCGGGCAGAGGCCTGTTTCTCCGCTTCTTCGCTCGACCGAGCCCAAGCCTCGGCGAGCGCATGACCCTCCGCTTCGACCGAGCCCAAGCCTCGGCGACGCATGCTCTCCGTCTCGCCCGAGTCCGGCCTCGGACCGAGGCTCACTTCTCCGTTTCGCCCGAGCCCCGCGATTCGCCGAGCCCGGCCTAGAGGGAGCACAGTGCTCTTCTCTTTTTCTGAGAGTTGTGAATAGTGTTCTGTTTTCTCTTTTTTGTATGATTTTCTGTGTGCATCCAAAAATTCTGAAATTTTTTGTGGTAGACTCTTTATGCTCTGGAGTATTTTATAAAAATATGAAACTTGAGTTTTGTGCAAAAATTTGAAAATATAAAATTCCCCTTTTAATTGAAAAATGAAGGTTTTGGTATTTTTGGAGAGTGATTTATAACTCCAAAAATCATGAGACAAATTTTTGTGAGCTTCTTATGCCATGTTTAGTCTCTGGTAAAATTTTGAAGTCTTTTGGAACAAGTTGATTTTTGAGCTTTTATTTTAATTGTTAAATAGTGCCTTTTGCTAATTAATGTCTGATTTTATTTGAGCACCTTAATGACCTCCAAAAATTATGAAATTTGTTTTGCCATCTATCTACACCATAATGAACTTATGTGATTAATTTGTAATTTTTGGAGCAACTTCATAAAATGACCTTTTAAATATTAAGAAAATAGAAAGATGGATTAGGGTTGGTAATAAGTGTTGATGATGTGATCTTTGGATTGATTGATGTTCATAGACCCCTACCCTTTGGTCTATGATGTTTGTGATGCTATGTTTGGTTGGTGCTTAGGATAATTATATTAAGGGCTAGTTAATCAATATTGCTTAAGGAAAATGATTACCTTTTATGCTCAACCTAGAATTCAATCATGCCTTGCTTAAAAGTAATCTAGAATCAGTGGAATTGTCTTGCACCTTAAGTCCATATCATCATTCTCATGAGCATTCATCATTGCATCCGTATAGTTGACGAAGAAGGACCTGAAGTCGAGGTAGCCACCGAAGGATCTGTCCCGAGGCGACCCCGAGCTCGACACCTACTCCAACCCCGAGTCCGTCCTTTTTGCCATCCAAGGCAAGCCCCGGTGCATTTAACCCCTTTCCTTGAATTTTATAAAATGTTTCCTTAAATGCTTTTGAGTTAAATTATTGCATTAGGTTATATAGTTGTGTGCTATCCTAATTGATGCACTATCCACCTTGACCACTGATACACCCGATACCTGCTTTTCACAAGGTATTTGAAAAATGCTTAGCAATGCTATTAAATAGATTTGCAATAAAAATGCCAATTTCAAAAGTGTGATCACTTAAGAATCTTTATGGGATTTTGGCTTTACTCCCACTATTGGCTAAGTATCTGATCCGTACTTAGTCAATGGGAGGAGAGGTTGTCCTTGCGTACGGTGCCGTCATGTTGTAGTCCGGGACTCAACAGTTGACACCGACCGGGACAGGGTTGAAAAACTGACAGGACCTGTACTCTTGGGTTAGAGTCCCGAGGTGCTTGTCGCTGGCTGGAAAATGTAGGGACCATCCGTATGGGGGCCTGCTGGTCAAGACTTGTAACTATTCACATACTACGGAAAGCTCTGGCTCCGAGAAATCCATTATTGGACCGACAACCGCGCACTGGGAGTGGAGAGATGGCGGAAGTAGCATGTACCCACGTGGGTTAGAGTCCCGGATTGGAGTGGTGTACTGTACTTCCGGGTGGCGTAGGACCGGGCCCAATCTTGGAGGAATCGTGGTAGACGAGTTGGCATATGCAAGCTTGGGTGCTACATATGCAGTGTGGATAGGGATCCTCAGCTGAGTATTATTTATCCGGATTAACGTTGCTCCTCGGTTATGGAGACTTGGTCCACTGACTGTCAACGGAGAGTGGTTCTCAACTAGGAATGTTTGAAATGTAAAATGAATCATGAATGATGAAGAATTGAGGAAATTCTGAACCTTTCAAAATAAAATAAGATTTACAAAATGCTTTTCTGCAAAATACTTGATCTTGCTTAAGCCTTACCTTGACTACCCTAAGCCTGCATTCCTGAGTCTTCTCCTTTTTCTTTAGTCGGGTAAGTCTTGTTGAGTACCTTTGTACTCAGGGTTTTATTACCCATGTTGCAGGTATGGCAGATTCCTCAGTATGCCTTGGACCCTGCTGTGTGACTGTTGTTCAGGAGGAGGCCGATGAGGCCGATGAGTGATTATTCACCCTCGGGCTGGGTGATGTATCTTTACCTTAGTTGTTGTCATATGCTACTTGCCGACTCTATCTATTTGAACTATGGTCTGTAATAACTTCACTTTAATTTTATGTGGAACCCTGGTTTGTAAAACTATTGTTATCTAAGTCTTCCGCTATTTACTCCGATGTTACTTTGTCAAAATGTTAAAGAGATTGTAACTGAATTGTGAGATGATCCTGCGGACAACGGGCACTGATGTAGCCCAGTAGCGGAACCGGTCCTAATCTCTTGGCTGTACGGATCGACTGTCAGTGGTTGACGGTGATCAGTGGGCCATGGGATTAGAGCCGTTACGTTACAGAGTGGTATCGGAGCATCTCACTATGACGTTGCAATCTTTTTGCGAAAACTTCAAAATGTTTTTAACAAAACTAAACTTGACTATTTTGAGTCCAAATTGCTTCTCTCATCTCATCTTGTCTTTGGCAACTAGTAGCAAGACAACTTGTATAAGCCCTATGTACCTTACCTTAGTAGTTGCATTGCCTTGTTCCGTAGGAACGATTCATGCATCATGTCACATTCACTTAAGTTATAAAAGAGTTCGTTGGGTTAGTATGCCTATACCTTTTTTGCTAGCCTTTCTCATCTATAACCTCTTGTCCAGATATGGCCATCATCAAGCGGACTGCCCGCAAGTCGACTGGACCGAACGGTGTGCCGCGTCACCAGCTGGCGCCACGCACCGGAGAAGAGACTGGAGAATCCTCCAATGGTCGTCGCTTTCCCCGCCGCACCCGCAAGCAGCTGAAGGAGGAAATCAAGAATCTGAAGGCTGAAATGGAGAACATGGAGCATGACTTCTACCTTTCTCGCATGGAGTTTTATGAGGCACGAGCTTCCTGGAGCAGGCCAACCGGAACACGATTCGCGCTATCGAGCAGCGCAATGATGCTTGGACCCGCGAGGATGTCACCAGAGCCCAGCTCCATGGACTTGCAGCAATACCCGCCCAGATCGAGCAGTACAATGATATGCTTCATGAGGAAGTGCATCAGCTGCATGATCAACTCCATCCCTTGGTACCCCCGGTTATGGAACCCTGAAGACGGAATCGTGGAGGAACCTGAAGTGGAACACGAGCCCGATCAGAACGTGGAAGTGGAACCTGCTGAAGATGTCCACGTTGAAGATGAAGATGAGGAGGAAGAGCCTGAGCTTATCATCGAGGATGATGATGACGAAGAGTTGATCTTCATCGATGATGATTAGACTCCTTGTGTCTGTACCATCTGCTTACCTAAAACCTTAGTCTAGGTTTGGGAGCGTTAGTCTGTCTGTTGCCAAGTCTGGCATGTATCTTTCCTTTCGTACCTTTTCCTTTATCAGTCTGTTGTCATCTTTATCAAGTCAGCCATCCTTGTAGTAGTGAAGTTATCAATCAAGTTGTTTCAGAACCTTTGTCCTTATATGCTGAGTTCCGAGTGGCTGATCAGATGCTGTGAACCCCGTTCGGGAGAAGGAGTTTTGATGATGCCAACATCCCAACCCCTCCACTGTACCAGCTACCCTGGCAGATGCCATTGCAGCCTTGGCCGCCGCTGCCAATCTGATGGCTCAGAATCAAGGGCAGCAGAACAACGGCAACGTGGTCGCCACAACAACCAAGAGACAACCTATGTGGACTTCACCGAAACACGCCCACCGGTCTTCACAAAGGCCGATGAACCTCTCGAGGCTGACGACTGGTTACGCACCATGGAACAAAAGTTCAGTCTTCTGCACTGCACGGAGATCCAGAAGCCTCGGTTCGCTTCTCAGCAGCTCCGTGGTCCTTGCAAGTGCCTGGTACGCCAACCTGTTGGCGCCCAGCCGGAAGGTCACCAGCTGACCTGGGAGAAGTTCCGCACTGCTTTCAGAGCACATCACATCCCTTCGGGATTGATGAAGATGAAGTTGGATCAGTTCTTGGCCCTGCAACAGAAGATTCCACCGTCATGCAGTACGTGGGACAATTCAACCACCTCAGTCAGTATGCCTCTGACTATGTCAACACAGAGGAAAAGAGGAGAGATTGTTTTCTCAGGGTCTGCACCCTAAGATTCGCAGAGTCTGTCCAACAATCTAAACGGATCCTACCATGATGTCGTTGACCGTGCTGTTGCTTACGAGGAAAGCAACCGCCAGTATCAGGAGAAGAGAGAAGAAGAAGAAGGCTGGGTCTAGCAGTTTCTCCAGCAACCATAAGCGCCCTAGAATCATCTACCACCCCAGCCATCACCAAAAACCGTGCCCCATACCCCCATCAGCAAGTGGTCGTTCGTACCGCGGGCCACCACCCACAATTGCCAACCAGCAAAGTGCCACTCAGCCGAACGCCCCCTGGTGTTCGTGTCACCACCCCACAAACAGCTTATAACCATCCATGCTACAACTGTGGCCAAGTTGGTCACTGGGCTCGCGAGTGCCCAAACCCAAGAAGAATGCCCAGCATGCACAGAAAGGCCCTGGAGGATCACAGCAGCAGCACCGTGCACCGCAGCAAGCACGTCCAGAAGGGCAAGCTTGTCAGGAAGCACGGGCAAGTCTACTTCACCACCGTCAGTAACATCCCAGACGGAGAGCCCGTCATGCTCGGTAGGTTTCCTGTTGCCAATCATCCTGCAGTCGTCTTGTTTGATTCTGGTGCATCGCATTCCTTCATCAGTCGCACTTTTGTCATCAAGCATGAGTTGCCCATGGGGGAGTTAAAAGAAAGTTTCTGCATACTTTCGCCTGGAGGGCGGATATAATACTAAGGAAGTGGTCCGCAGTATACCAGTAATGTTGGGGAAACATGCCTTTCCTACCACCATGATAGTACTGCGCGATCAACGAGATAGATGTCATCTTAGGCATGAATTGGATGTGTCAGTATAAAGCCATGATAGACATCTTGAATAGAGTGTGAGAGTGGATATTCCTAACAGTACCTCCAAACTCCTTCTCCAACTTCCTATGCCTTCAAAACCAGCTACCACACGCTAAATGCTACTTATGATCAAGGGATCCGAGACATCCCTGTAGTCTGTGAGTTCCCTGATGTCTTTCCTGAAGATTTACCTGGTCTGCCTCCCGACCGTGATGTTGAGTTTGCTATAGAGCTAAAGCCCGGAACTGCTCCTATATCCCGTAGAGCTTATCGAATGCCTCCCAGAGAGTTGGCAGAGCTCAAGATCCAATTGCAAGAGCTATTGGATAAGGGTCTCATTCGCCCAAGTTCATCTCCTTGGGGCTGTCCTGCTATCTTTGTGAAGAAGAAGGACAAAAGCCTTCGTCTGTGCGTTGACTATCGCCCGCTCAACGAGGTCACCATCAAAAACAAATATCCCTTGCCTCGTATTGATCTTCTGTTTGACCAGTTATCTGGAGCCAGAGTGTTTTCCAAGATCGACCTCAGATCTGGCTATCACCAAATAAAAATTCGTCCCGAAGATATTCCCAAAACAGCTTTCACCACCAGATACGGCCTATATGAGTACTTGTCATGTCTTTCGGCTTGACCAATGCCCCCGCTCATTTCATGTATCTCATGAACTCTGTGTTCATGCCAGAGCTCGATAAATTTGTAGTCGTGTTCATTGACGACATCCTTGTTTATTCAAGAACTCCTGAAGATCATGCCAAGCACCTTCGTGTCGTTCTCTCTCGTCTCAGAGATCACCAGCTGTATGCCAAGTTCAGTAATGTGAATTCTGGCTAGATCAAATTCAATTCCTTGGTCATGTCCTGTCCGCTGAAGGTGTGTCAGTTGACCCTGAAAAAGTGGCAGATATCTTGGATTGGGAGCCACCTACCACTGTCCGCGAAGTTCGCAGCTTCATGGGAATGGCTGGATACTATCGCCGTTTCATCCCAGACTTCTCCAGAGTTGCCAAGCCTATCACAGAGTTGTTGAAGAATTCCGTGGATTTTGTTTGGTCAACAGCCTGTGAGCAAGCTTTTCAAGCCTTGAAGAAACTACTAACTACATCACCAGTCCTAGCTCAACCAGACATCGAGAAACCCTTTGATGTATACTGTGATGCATCTGGTACTGGGTTAGGCTGTGTTTTGATGCAAGAAGGTCGAGTGATCGCTTATGCCTCACGGCAGCTTAGGCGACATGAGGAGAATTATCCAACCCATGACCTTGAGTTAGCAGCAGTGGTGCATGCTTTGAAGATATGGCGTCATTATCTGTTGGGCAGTACCTGCAATGTGTACACCGATCACAAGAGCCTGAAGTATATCTTCACCCAAGAAGAGCTGAACATGAGGCAGCGAAGATGGCTTGAGTTAATCAAGGACTATGATATCGAAGTGCATTACCATCCTGGTAAGGCAAATGTAGTTGCCGATGCCCTCAGTCGCAAGTCATACTGCAACTGTCTGACGACAAAGCCCTATGATCTTTCTTTGTGCCATGCTCTTGAAAGGATGGGTATTGAGATAGTTCCGCAAGGAAGCCTGAACAATGTCAGGATAGAAACATCGGTCAAGGAACAAGTCATCGCTGCACAGAAGGATAACCCTGGGATCAAGCACATCATCGAAAAGGTCCAGACCGGTAAGGCTGATTGTTTCAGGATAGATGATGTAGGAGTTGTTTGTTCAAGAACCGTCTAGTAGTTCCCAAAGTGCCTGAGTTGAGACAGTTGATCCTTGATGAGGCACACCTGTCTAGGTTTTCCATCCACCCCGGCAGCAACAAGATTGTACCAGGATCTAAGGCAGAGATTCTGGTGGACAAAGATGAAGATTGAAATCGCTTGCTATGTCGCTCGCTGTGATACTTGTCAGAAAGTCAAAGCCGTGCACATGAAGCCTGGAGGAGAATTGCAGCCTTTATCTGTACCTGCCTGGAAGTGGGAAGATATCAGCATGGATTTTATCAATGGGCTACCCAAGACTCGGAAAGGTTTTGATTCCATTTGGGTAATCGTGGACCGACTCACCAAACAAGCTCACTTTCTGCCAGTCAAGACCAGCTATGCCGTCCCCACGTATGCCGCCTTGTACAAGAAACAACATAGTGAAGCCCATGGTATTCCCAAGACCATTATCTCCGATCGTGGTACTCAGTTTGTCGCCAAGTTTTGGAAAGCGTTCCATGCCTCACTTGGAACCAAGCTCTTGCATAGTACAGCATATCATCCGCAGACTGATGGACAAACTGAGAGAGTCAACCAAGTGTTAGAAGATATGTTGAGAGCCTGTGTGCTTACCTTCGCAGATACTTGGGATGACTGTTTGCCCTTGGCAGAGTTCTCATATAATAACAGTTATCAAGAAAGCATCAAAATGGCACCATTCGAAGCACTGTACGGTCGTCGCTGTCATACACCCCTCAGTTGGTCTGAGCCCGGAGAAAGAGAATTCTTTGGAGTTGACCTGGTCAAAGATATGGAAGAGAAAGTCAAGCAGATACAAGAGAACATGAAGATTGCCCAATCCCGACAAAAGAGTTATGCTGACAAGAGACGTCGACCTCTGAAGTTTCAAGTTGGAGATTACGTATATCTCAAGGTCTCACCAACCAAAGGAGTCACTCGTTTTGGAGTAAAGGGAAAGTTAGCACCCCGCTACATTGGTCCGTTTGAGATTTTGGAATGTTGTGGCAAGGTAGCTTACAAGCTGAAGTTGCCCGATCATCTCTCTGCTGTCCACAATGTTTTCCATGTCTCCCAACTCAAGAAGTGCCTCCGAGTACCAGAACATGTCGTGGAAGTTGAAGGTGTCGAGCTAGAGCCTGATCTATCCTACTCGGAATATCCAGTTCGCGTGTTGGATCACAAAGATCGAGTTACTCGGAGAACTACCACAAGGTGGTACAAAATCCAGTGGAACCAGCACTCAGAAGAAGAAGCTACTTGGGAATCTGAAGACTTCTTGGCAAAGAACTACCCCGACTTTCTCGAATCTCTGTCTATGTAAAGTTTTGCCTTTATCCCTTCTTTGTCCTTTCTTAAGACGCAGAATCTCGGGGCGAGATTTCTTTAAGGGGGGAAGGCTGTAACACCTCTGGTGTTTAAGCATGTAATTAACTTGACATATCATCATTAGCATCATTAATCATCTTGATCATGATTTCATGTGTATGCATTTGCTTAATGTATCATTTTATGTGATGTATTCCTATTGCAAAAACCCTTATTAGCCCACTTCTTCCTATAGGGGCAAAATGGTAATTTCACCTCTGTGCCTAGTTCAATGTAATTCTTGTTCAAAGTTAGTGCCCTGATGTTTGTTGCTTTGATCCAAGTTCAAAATCAGATTTGAATTGAGTTTCCTTTTGCAAAACCCTAAAATCCCAAATCCTGGATTTATTCCCTTTTAATAACTTTTTCAAAAATCAAAATTTTGAGTTGGTTCAGAAAGCAAAGTTGTGAATCTGATCAATAGGAACAACTTTGGTATTCACAGATTTCTATGTTTCTATATAAAAATTGAAGTAATTTCAAATTCATTCAAATTCCAGTTTTTGTCCCCTTTTCAGTTTTAAAAAGTTTTTCAAAAACTATTGAGTTTCAGAAAAAGTGTGTATTAGCAAAGTTATAGGTTTGTCAAATGGAACAACTTTCATATTGGAAGATGTTCAAGTTTCAGTTTGAAATCCAAAGTAATTTTGATTTGAATCAAATTTGAAAAGTGTCCCCTTTTCTGTTTTTGAATGTAGTTCAAAAACTATTGGAATTTGAAAATGTTCATATTGACAAAGTTGTAGATCTCACTTTTCTGAACAACTTTGGTGTTTTGAGTTTTTGTCGCACAGTTCAAATTTTGGGAGATTTTTGCAAAATTCAGAAACCAGCCAAAAGTCAAACCCTAGACCCTAGCACTGTTCTTCTTCCCGTAGAGCCAGAGGCCAGGGGGGGGCCCGGCCATGGCGCCGGCGCTGCGGCTGCAGCGCAGGCGGCTGCTCCCCACGCGCCACCAACCTGTCGCCGCTGTTCCCCTGTTCCCTCCGCGCCCGCACGCGAGCGCTGACCATCGCTCTCGGCCCCTACAGTGCCCAGCCGCCGCCGCCGCGTGGCCATCGCCGGCCGAGCATTGCGCCCGAGCCCCGGCTGCACGCCAGCTCGACCGCCAGGGCGCAATCGAGTGCGCACGCCCCCGCAAACCTTACCCGCGTAGCCCCGAGGTCTCTACCGGCCCCTGGCCGTGGCTATATAAGCCCGCCGGAGCCCGACCTCCGCACTTCACCCCCGCCGCCGTGGCCAGCTCTCTCCAGTCACTCCGCCGCTCCACCACCTAGCTCGGAAGCTTCGCCTTGAGCTCGTGAAGCTTTCCCACCCTTCAATTTCACCTTCCCCGCCGCCGTTTGCCCGGCGTAAGCTCGCCGTCCCCATCCCCGGCCGAAACCCGGCGAGCTCGGGTTCGTGGAATTCGCCGTCTCCGGCCATGATCATCTCTCACCGACCCCCGTGTTGTGTTCCTTGACCCCGTGCGACTCTAACCCGGCCCTTGCGGTCGCTGTTGTTGCTCAGGACCGCCGGACCGCCGGAGCGCCGCCGCGGTCATCTTCTCCCTCGAGCTCGTGTCGAGCCTCGCCCTCGTGTCGAGCCTCACCCTCGAGTCGAGCCTCAACCTCGAGCCCTGCCTCCGACACGTGGTAAGCATCCGAGCCTTCGGCCTCTGCTTCAACTCCGCTTCGCCCGAGCCCCCAAGTCACGCCTCGGGCAGAGGCCTGTTTCTCCGCTTCGACCGAGCCCAAGCCTCGGCGAGCTCATGACCCTCCGCTTCGACCGAGCCCAAGCCTCGGCGACGCATGCTCTCCGTCTCGCCCGAGTCCGGCCTCGGACCGAGGCTCACTTCTCCGTTTCGCCCGAGCCCCGCGATTCGCCGAGCCCGGCCTAGAGGGAGCACAGTGCTCTTCTCTTTTTCTGAGAGTTGTGAATAGTGTTCTGTTTTCTCTTTTTTGTATGATTTTCTGTGTGCATCCAAAAATTCTGAAATTTTTGTGGTAGACTCTTTATGCTCTGGAGTATTTTATAAAAATATGAAACTTGAGTTTTGTGCAAAATTTGAAAATATAAAATTCCCCTTTTAATTGAAAAATGAAGGTTTTGGTATTTTTGGAGAGTGATTTATAACTCCAAAAATCATGAGACAAATTTTTATGAGCTTCTTATGCCATGTTTAGTCTCTGGTAAAATTTTGAAGTCTTTTGGAACAAGTTGATTTTTGAGCTTTTATTTTAATTGTTAAATAGTGCCTTTTGCTAATTAATGTCTGATTTTATTTGAGCACCTTAATGACCTCCAAAAATTATGAAATTTGTTTTGCCATCTATCTACACCATAATGAACTTATGTGATTAATTTTGTAATTTTTGGAGCAACTTCATAAAATGACCTTTTAAATAAATTAAGAAAATAGAAAAGATGGATTAGGGTTGGTAATAAGTGTTGATGATGTGATCTTTGGATTGATTGATGTTCATAGACCCCTACCCTTTGGTCTATGATGTTTGTGATGCTATGTTTGGTTGGTGCTTAGGATAATTATATTAAGGGCTAGTTAATCAATATTGCTTAAGGAAGAAATGATTACCTTTTATGCTCAACCTAGAATTCAATCATGCCTTGCTTAAAAGTAATCTAGAATCAGTGGAATTGTCTTGCACCTTAAGTCCATATCATCATTCTCATGAGCATTCATCATTACATCCGTATAGTTGACGAAGAAGGACCTGAAGTCGAGGTAGCCACCGAAGGATCTGTCCCCGAGGCGACCCCGAGCTTCGACACCTACTCCAACCCCGAGTCCGTCCTTTTTGCCATCCAAGGCAAGCCCCGGTGCATTTAACCCCTTTCCTTGAATTTTATAAAATGTTTCCTTAAATGCTTTTGAGTTAAATTATTGCATTAGGTTTATAGGAGTTGTGTGCTATCCTAATTGATGCACTATCCACCTTGACCACTGATACACCCGATACCTGCTTTTCACAAGGTATTTGAAAAATGCTTAGCAATGCTATTAAATAGATTTGCAATAAAAATGCCAATTTCAAAAGTGTGATCACTTAAGAATCTTTATGGGATTTTGGCTTTACTCCCACTATTGGCTAAGTATCTGATCCGTACTTAGTCAATGGGAAGGAGAGGTTGTCCTTGCGTACGGTGCCGTCATGTTGTAGTCCGGGACTCAACAGTTGACACCGACCGGGACAGGGTTGAAAAACTGACAGGACCTGTACTCTTGGGTTAGAGTCCCGAGGTGCTTGTCGCTGGCTGGAAAATGTAGGGACCATCCGTATGGGGGCCTGCTGGTCAAGACTTGTAACTATTCACATACTACGGAAAGCTCTGGCTCCGAGAAATCCATTATTGGACCGACAACCGCGCACTGGGAGTGGAGAGATGGCGGAAGTAGCATGTACCCACGTGGGTTAGAGTCCCGGATTGGAGTGGTGTACTGTACTTCCGGGTGGCGTAGGACCGGGCCCAATCTTGGAGGAATCGTGGTAGACAAGTTGGCATATGCAAGCTTGGGTGCTACATATGCAGTGTGGATAGGGATCCTCAGCTGAGTATTATTTATCCGGATTAACGTTGCTCCTCGGTTATGGAGACTTGGTCCACTGACTGTCAACGGAGAGTGGTTCTCAACTAGGGATGTTTTGAAATGTAAAATGAATCATGAATGATGAAGAATTGAGGAAATTCTGAACCTTTCAAAATAAAATAAGCTTTACAAAAAATGCTTTTCTGCAAAATACTTGATCTTGCTTAAGCCTTACCTTGACTACCCTAAGCCTGCATTCCTGAGTCTTCTCCCTTTTTCTTTAGTCGGGTAAGTCTTGTTGAGTACCTTTGTACTCAGGGTTTTATTACCCATGTTGCAGGTATGGCAGATTCCTCAGTATGCCTTGGACCCTGCTGTGTGACCGTTGTTCAGGAGGAGGCCGATGAGGCCGATGAGTGATTATTCACCCTCGGGCTGGGTGATGTATCTTTACCTTAAGTTGTTGTCATATGCTACTTGCCGACTCTATCTATTTGAACTATGGTCTGTAATAACTTCACTTTAATTTTATGTGGAACCCTGGTTTGTAAAACTATTGTTATCTAAGTCTTCCGCTATTTACTCCGATGTTACTTGTCAAAATGTTAAAGAGATTGTAACTGAATTGTGAGATGATCCTGCGGACAACGGGCACTGATGTAGCCCAGTAGCGGAACCGGTCCTAATCTCTTGGCTGTACGGATCGACTGTCAGTGGTTGACGGTGATCAGTGGGCCATGGGATTAGAGCCGTTACGTTACACCTTACCACCACACAAGAGAAGCAAAGCAAGTAGAAGCAAGCAAGTCAGAGCTCAGAGAGCTTAGGCAAGTAGGTAGCTAGTAGAGCAAGGCATTCTTGCCCTCGCGGTAGCGCTGCTCAGGGCTTAGCTCAAGAGTAGAGGCGTGCGAGTGATCGGTTCTGGAGCTGGGAAGAGTCTTCCTTCATCTCCAGTTCAGGTTTTGCTCTTGTATCTCAAGCACTTTACTATATTCTAGTTCATCATTTCAAGTATTACTTTATTCTACTTATTAGTATTGAGTGGTATACTTGATTGATTGCTTGAGTGCCTAGCTATCCTACAGTTCAATTCACTTAGCCATAGTAGTTAATCTCTAGTGTGCTTAGTGATTGATCTTTGACAATAGGTTGCTTAGTTAGTTTAGTGTTTATCTTATTAAGTCAAGTGTTTGCTCTGACGTCCGCAAGGGTGTCTCTATTCAAAGCTAGGGTAGAGATAATTAGAATATAGTTAAGCGTGGTGCTTAGTTATAGACTTACCTTCAGATACGGCTGGACCCCCGGATAGCTGTGGTAGCAAGCTGGTGGTGACAGCCCTGTGCGCCTTGAATTCCACCACGTAGTTGGCCTAGTTTAACAGTAAGGCTCGTTGTGCTAGCGTTCAACCTAAGTAAGTGGTAAAGGCTAGTACGCCTCGATACTTGACAAGATAGGAATAAAACTTTACTCAACTTAGTAGCTTTATTGTCTTTTGCCTGCCTTGCTTCGTAACTATCTTGCTTCGTAGTTATCTTGCTCTGTGGTTATCTAGGATTAGTTATCATTAGATAGTAGTTAGTTATCTTAGTTACCCTTAGTTATCCTATTCCATTTATCTACCTATCATCCACCTTACCTTAGCCATCCATATCATCCTTACCTATCCACCCATATATTCTTTCTAGCCTTTCATCTCTTCCCTTCTCCCCTTTTCCCTTTTCTCTTTTCTTCGACTCTCATCCCCTCCTTGACTCAACTCATACACCACCCTAGCCTTCCCTTGGGATCAAATAAATCGACACCTGGTACTCCCAGGCGAAGTGCTACTATGATAGTTCTGTGCGCTTGCAGAATCTCCTCCTAGTAGATTGCAATCTCTCTAGCTAGCTCCTACTAGTGTCGGGATTGACAACCCCGCTTGGCATTAGTGGATAGCTGCTTTAGCTCCACTCCTTTAGGTATAGTGACCGGTCTTGCTTCAAGCATTTCTGACGCCGTTGCCGGGGATAGACTCCATAGTCTACTCCTAGTAACAATGTTAGCGAGTGCCAACAAGCATCTCTGGGCCGTTACCGGGGATAGTTGCCTAGCACTATCTTTAGTGAAGCTAAGAACTACCAACAAGCATTTCTGGCGCCATTGCTGGGGAAGGCAATCGGTATATCGGTTGAGTCCGTGTCAAATTTTTCTTCATCTAAGCTCCCGCTTAGCGAATCCCATCTTACCCCATTCTTTCTTTCCTTAGTTCTTCTTATCTTTTTCCTTCATCTTCTTCAACTTCTTTCTTTCTTATCTCGTTCTATCTTCACGATGGCCAACAAGACCATTCGTGAGTTTTTTGCTCCTTCTGCCGCTAATGTAGCGATAGGACCAGACGTGATCGATGCCAACCTCAATTTTGAGTTGAAACCGGCTCTGATCACGATGGTCCAAGCTAGCCCGTTCTGTGGCAAAGCCCATGAGGATGCCAATGCTCATCTCCAACAATTCTTGGAGATTTGCGGCACCTTCACCATTAAGGGGATAACCCAAGAAGCCATCCGTCTTCGTCTCTTTCCTTTCTCTTTGCTAGGAAAAGCGAAGCAATGGTTCTATACCAATCGCAACGCTGTAGACACATGGGACAAGTGTTCTGTGGTAGAACCTCCTAGGAAATAGGGCCCACACGCACACATGCCTTTGTCTTACAGACCTCAGACGAGTATGTATGTGCACCATAAATCCTAGAATAGTCTGTCGGGAGTTTAACCCGAAAACATCCACAATATGAGCAGGATCATGATGTAAGACATTGCAGCGCTACAACAGTTTTTTTATTCAAATACATACTTTGGAGTTCAGCAGAAGGCTTACATAACTGATACTTTTACAAACCAGGTTCCAAACTCACACATTTAAACGAAATTAAATACAAGCAAACTTAGTTGAGTTGTATGATAAGCCAACTGAACACTCTCTGGGATTTCCTGATTTCGGTCACTCCAACTACTCATCCTCGTCCACCTTCACGACTGACATACAACATGGCCCAAAACACACCGGGCCCTGGACTTCACCTGCAACAGGAGTCATAAAACCCTGAGTACAATCGGGTACTCAGCAAGACTTATGCATCAACAGAATAGACTGCAGGGTCGTGCTAGTTAAGGGGAAATAATGAGGCTAGCAATAGAGAAAAGATTTGCAGAAAAACTTACTAGTCTAGATCATAGTTTGGACATTCGGAAAATATCATTTGTTATTAAGCTATCATGTACTAAGCATTCTGAGCAATGGCAATTGATTTCCTGGAGCCCTCTGAAAGTTGGGGGCATTCTGCTTTGGATAAGGGCAATCCCTGGAGAAATGTCCCGGCTTTCCACAAGTAAAACATGGGTAATTGTGGCCTGGTGGTGCTGGGGTACGAATGCCTGGGGCATTCGGCTATCGTGGATATGTCAGAGGTGCAACAGGCCTGACAAATGGCAGCTGCCTAGGCTGGAACTATGGGGGACGAAAAGGAGGACGGGGATGGTTAACTGGATGATATACAATCCTTTGGCGTTTCTGCATTCCGCCAGCGAATCCGGATGGCACCGCCTTCTTCTTCTTGGCCTCTTTGTGTTGCCGATACTTCTCTTCTGAAGCAATAGCGATATTGACCGTCTCATGATCGGTATTGTTGAGACAAGCTGTCATCATGGTTTGAATCTTAGTATTCAACCCTCTCATAAAACAGTCCCTCTTCCTATGGTCCGTATTGACATGCTCAGGGGCATATTGAGATAAATGATTAAACTTGCCCACATATTGCATGACCGACATGTTCCCCTGCCGCAGGGCAAGAAACTCCTCTAACTTCATGGTCATGACCCCCTGGGGCACATAGTGGGCACGGAACGCCTCCCGGAACTCGGCCCAGGTTACCTGGTGACCTGCTGCTCGCTCCGCAAGAAAATTTCCCCACTAGGTTCCTGCAGCTCCTCTCAACTGCTGGGTTGCGAACAGCGGCTTCTGCAGGTCAGTACATACTATCAGACCAAACT
The DNA here is from genome assembly GCA_009763385.1 of Coix lacryma-jobi var. lacryma-jobi. Classification (NCBI taxonomy): domain Eukaryota; kingdom Viridiplantae; phylum Streptophyta; class Magnoliopsida; order Poales; family Poaceae; genus Coix; species Coix lacryma-jobi. The sequence continues at coordinate 66,898,188 of CM019828.1, forward strand.
TCTGCTCTATTGCACGAATCCATTCCTCGACGTCCAACGGTTCATCAGCACGGCTAAACACCGGTGGATGACTAGCAATGAAATCAGCATAAGTAGCCCCTGGCTAGAGAGGCCTACCGCTACCGGGAGATCCACGCTGGTTCAGTTGGGCCAACTCCCGCAAGAGCCGAGTGTTGTCAGTAGATGCATTCACCAGTGCTGCAATGGCATCAGCTAGGCTGGGTGGAGCAGGCGGTGGATTGGGTGCATCAGATCCACCCTGGGATGAACCGGCTCCATCAGCAGCTCGAGTACGAGTCGGCATCTGTTACAGAACATACAAAACCTTATTCACATACATATATTGAACTCCAAGGTACAAGTATAAACATACTACATAGGATCCCTTATTTATTTCACATATCTGCTCTGCAAGCAGAGCTACCCAACTCTTCTAAGTTTTTTTTTACAAACCCACTACACTACCTTTCTACTTATTCCAGCTAACCAACTACCAGCAACCTTACACAACACCTGAACCAAACTAGTCCTTGCGGTCAGCATCTAAACCAGATGCATGGCCCCCTTCGTCACCGCTCTCATCAATCACCACTAACTCTTCTGGCTCTTCTTCTTCTCCTCCTTCTGATTCTTCACCATCCACCAGAACGGCCTCTAGGTCCATTTCGACAGCTCCAGGTGGACGATCAGGATGCAGTTGGTCATACAGGACATGAAGTTCCTCATGTAATTTGTTATTGTACTCCTCCAGATTGTTAACATAAAACTCCAGCTCATGAGTGCGAGCTCTGGCCACGTCCTCATGATGCCATGCTGCATTCCTTTGTGCAATCAAACGCTCAATCAACTGCTCTTGCCCCTGGCCCTCCGGATGGAGTCTTTCAGTTTGCCTTCTAACGCCTCAATCCGCAAGGCGTCCTGCTCCTGATCCCTAGCAGCTTGTGCTAGCTCTCCGTTCAACTGATCAATCTTGGCTCAGCACGTACTTCTTCGGCTACTTTCAGCTTCATCATCATTCCTGGAGGCCAGCTGGTAACGAGGCACACCCTTAGGCCCGGTGGACTTCTGCTCAGTTTGCTTGAGACGCGCCATACTGCAGAGGATAAGGCTAGATTAACATAGACAGGTCTAGGAGGGAACAGAAGGTTAGCAAGAATGGGTTTGAATTCACTTAACCCAGGCCCCTTAAGGAGGAAAATCGGTAACAAGTGAATTAAATATGATGCATGAAACGAACTCGTGCACTAGCGAAAAGACCCACACTCCTAACTCCTCCCTTAACTCCAGGCTCCAACATACTACTCCACTTAAAGATCAGGAGAGCTCAGAAGACCAAGGAAAGGTGAGAGCCATTTGGACCCCAAAATAAGAGTTCAAAATATTTGACTCAAATTGTTTTGAAGTTTTCAAAATCAACACCACAATGACTCTTACAGTGATCGCTCCGATACCAGCTGTGGCAGAACCTCCTAGGAAATAGGGCCCACACGCACACATGCCTTTGTCTTACAGACCTTAGACGAGTATGTATGTGCACCATAAATCCCAGAATAGTCTATCGGGAGTTTAACCCGAAAACATCCACAATATGAGCAGGATCATGATGTAAGACATTGCAGCGTTACAACAGTTTTTTTTTATTCAAATACATACTTCGGAGTTCAGCGGAAGGCTTACATAACTGATACTTTTACAAACCAGGTTCCAAACTCACACATTTAAACGAAATTAAATACAAGCAAACTTAGTTGAGTTGTATGATAAGCCAACTGAACACTCTCTGGGATTTCCTGATTTCGGTCACTCCAACTACTCATCCTCGTCCACCTCTACGACTGACATACAACATGGCCCGAAACACACCGGGCCCTGGACTTCACCTGCAACAGGAGTCATAAAACCCTGAGTACAATCGGGTACTCAGCAAGACTTATCCATCAACAGAATAGACTGCAGGGTCATTCTAGTTAAGGGGAAATAATGAGGCTAGCAATAGAGAAAAGATTTGCAGAAAAACTTACTAGTCTAGATCATAGTTTGGACATTCCGAAAATATCATTTGTTATTAAGCTATCATGTACTAAGCATTCAAATCATAAAACATTTCTCATTCCTTTCCAAAATTCCATAGATTAAAACTACGTTGAGGGTGCGAGGATCAAGTCTCCTTTTATCGTAGAGCCACGACGATTCGAACCGCTTTTATACCTGGCCAGGGCTTCTCAACCACACGACATATGCAGGACCCAAAACCTTCACATATCGTCACTTGCAGGACTCCAACCTCCAGGTGCACGATATGTGTAGGACTCTAACCTACATATGTCCACCTTACTCACGGATCCTCCACTGCAGGAATAGCTCCACGCCACCTGAGAGCACAGTACTCCTCACTGCCAGCTTCCATGCCCGGAGGGTACATGCTACTCTCGCCATCTCTCCACTCCCAGTGCGTGGTAAATTATCACCTGCACTAGATTAGCCGAAGCTCGGCTTACCGTAGTATGTGGCTGGTACTATCAGGTTCATGATCCAAGGGCCAACAACGAACGGTTCCTAAGCGACACAGACGGGAACACTACACCAGGACTCCATTCCAGATGCAAGTTACCCGCCCGGTCTCAATTTCATTTCATTACCACCATTTTGTACCTGGGAGAGGTACCCTAACAGAATCGGATTGTCATTCCTCAGGATGATTCCCTGAGCACGGCCAAGGCAAATGACGTATACGATCCATACAATCTTCTAATTATTTTCGAATAACTAGGGATCAAGGGTGGTGAAACAGTACCCTACGGATAATGCATCTAGCAGGTGTCAATCAACTCCTAATACTTAATGCATTTGATAAATCATTGTATAAACTTTTGCAATAGAAATGGAAAGGTTAAATGCACCGGGGCTTGCCTGTTTCCACGGGATACTCCTGCTCCTCGGAAAAGTCACAAAGATCAAAACCAACTAAGGTGGGTGGGTTCTTTGCTGCTGCAACCGAATCAACGTCAACTTCTTCACTTTTGGCTTCTACACGCAACAGATGCATGCTTTAGATGAAATGGGAAACATGATGCTTAACAGTACTCAAAGGTGTACAGCATACTCAAATATAAAGCAGTTACAGAAAGATAGAAGAGTTCCTACTGCTCTTACTTAGGAACTACTACTACAGGTTATCTACTAGTTCTATCAGAGATATCAACTAAGCAACCCACACTAGCCCATTCTGATGATCTAGGACCAGTAGCCTAATCAAGTTTGCAAACAGCAGCCGATACTCTCAGGACTGGGTCAAAACTTGAGCAATCAGATTATAACATTCAACTCATTAAGTAAAGGGATAATCAAAGATTAGAAATTTAGTTTTGCTAATAGAGCTCCAAATTTCTGGAATGATACTGCAGGGGTTACAAACAGCAACAATATTGATCCTCAAAATTAAGGACAATAAAACAAGCCTACAGGATTAAATCAATAGCATTGAGTAACTAACTGGCCTTTGTATAACAGCAACAAGAACTATCCCAAAATCTGAGTTTAATAATTTTTATAGGTATCAGACACCACAAAGAAGCTACACAGAAATTTTCATGAATTTTGGAGCTTCCCAGAATTCCCTATGAAAAAGACCGATCCTAGCACCATCTAACCAAACTGCAGAAAAACTTCACTGCATTCCACTGACAGGAGGGCCCAGCCCGTCAGATCTTTCCCTTTCCCCTTCCAAAGCACGCACACAGCCCAGACCGGCTGACCTGGCCGGATTGGCCGATTGCTGCTCGTCACCGGCGACCTCCCTAACTACGGCGACGGTGCTAGCTTGGACCCCTTGACCTGGCACTCCATTCCCACCTCTCAGCTACACTAGGAAGCGCTGGTTCAAGAACAAGCAACAGCCATGGCGGACGGCCGAAATTGGGCACGGCTGCGACGCGATTCGCTGACCCCTGGGACATAGAAGCGACCCAGCTAGCAGACATAGCACTACCAGGGGCTTACCAGGAACATGCTGCGCTCGCTGGTTTGACTCGCAGAGCACGGGACCAAGGTTGGCCACGACGGCGGCGCCGACGGAGCTCGCGCCAATGGCGAACCTCGCGATTCACTCGAACCAAGGCAGCAGCGACCTCACTAGAGAGCTGAACACACTCAGGACACGAAGACGAAGCTAATGGTGGGGTTGGCTCGGCCGGAGCAGCTCCGAGCTCACCTGGCGACGATGACCCCGAGCTTGGCGTTTCTCGGCTGGAAGCAGAGCATTGGGGAGAACTGCGGGTGATGGTGGCAGCTGTGTGGCGATCCCCTATGGCGGACTGCGGGTTGAGCAGATGAGCGTCAGCTCCTGCTTAAGCTACAGCAACCAGCAGCAGCGTGGCACTCGGCGGACGGCCGCGGCGGCGCAGACAGCCGAGGTGCTCTGCACCAGGCCCTGCTTTTCTCCCTCTCTCAGAAAACTGTAACAAGACAGTACATTTCCCCTTTTCTAATACTCCACGAAACTGCACTAAACTGCAGAAACTCCTGAAAACCAAGTTGCTCCAAAATTCAAACTCTACAAACTTGCTTACAAGACCAAGGTAAAAATCTGCCCAAAATTTAAATCACAGTAGATTTCAGATTTTTCTTAATCTAAGCACTATCACCAGATTAACCCCAAACAAGGATTAGCGAAACAAGTCACAGAGATAAGCCTTATGCATTAAATAAACTTATTTTTGTTCATGCCATATATATTCGCTACATGCTTAATTTGCGATGCATATGATGACATGGTAAATTTTAGTTGGCTTAACACCAGGGGTGTTACAGCTCCTCCCCTTAAAGAAATCTCGCCCCGAGATTTCCAGTTTTAGATGAAGAAAAAGGGATTGGAAAGTAGCAAACCTAGAAAGAAGCAAGAAACTCAGGGAAGTGCTCTAATAGATACTCTTCGGATTCCCAGGTCGCTTCTTCTTCAGAATGTTGATCCAATTGAACCTTATAAAATTTGATAGTTCTTCTTCGGGTAACACGATTCTTCTGATCCAACACTCGGACTGGATATTCAGAATAAGTTAGATCAGGCTCAAGCTCAATCCCATCATAGTGAACTACTTGATCAGGAACTCGAAGGCATTGCTTCAGTTGTGACACATGAAAAACATTATGCACTGCTGAGAGGGATTCGGGTAATCTTAGCCGATATGCAACTTTGCCACATTGAGCCATAACCTGAAAGGCCCAATATATCGGGGTGCTAACTTTCCTTTTACCCCAAAACGAGTAACTCCTTCCATGGGAGATACCTTCAAATACACATAATCTCCCACAGTAAATTTCAACGGTCGACGTCTGATATTAGCATAACTTCTTTGTCGAGATTGAGCTACCTTCAAATTATTTTGTATCCGCCTGACTTTATTTTCAGCCTCTTTAACCAGATCTACACCAAAGAACCTTCTTTCCCCAGGCTCAGACCAGTTCAAAGGAACCCTACATCTCCTGCCATACAGGGCTTCAAATGGAGCCATCTTGATACTTTCCTTATAACTATTGTTATATGAAAATTCAGCCAACGGTAAACATTCATCCCAATTGGCTGAATAAGCAAGCACACACGATCTCAACATGTCTTCTAATATTTGATTTACTCTTTCAGTTTGGCCTCCTGTTTGCGGATGATAAGTCGTGCTATATAGAAGCTCGGTACTCAATGATTTATGCAAATGTCTCCAAAACTGAGAAACAAACTGGGTACCCCTGTCAGAAACAATAGTCTTGGGTACGCCATGCAAACTCAAAATTCGATCTATATAGAGTTGTGCATATTTAGGAGCTCGATATTCATCTCGTACCGGAAGAAAATGAGCTGTCTTAGTCAGTCGATCCACAATGACCCATATTGAATTGAAACCCTTAGTAGTTCTAGGTAGACCAACAATAAAATCCATACTAATATCTTTCCACTTCCAGGCTAGAATAGGCAAAGGTTGCAACTCCCCGGCTGACTTCAAATGTACAGCCTTCATTTTCTGACAGATATCGCACTTGGCTACATATTGAGCTATTTCTATTTTCATCTTAGTCCACCAAAACCTTTGCTTCAAGTCTTGGTACATTTTATTGCTCCCTGGATGAATAGAGAATCGAGTTAAGTGTGCTTCATCAAGGATCTTTTGACATAACTCAGGGACCTTGGGTACCACTAGCCGATTCTTAAAACACACAATATCTTCCTCATCAATCCTGAAATAAGATGCTTTGCCTTTTTGTACCTTTGCCTTGATATGACCTACACCCTTATTTTGTTTCTGGGCGGCAATAATCTCTGCTTTGATGGTTGATCCGACCATAACACTAGTTAACTTACCTTGCTGACTCATTTCTATATTCATCATTTCCAACTCATGGCATAAGCTAAGTTCCACTGGCTTTATTACAAGACAGTTACAATGAGTCTTACGACTAAGGGCATCAACTACCACATTAGCTTTTCCTAGGTGATAATGCACTTCCAGATCATAATCTTTAATTAACTCCAACCATCTTCATTGGCGCATATTTAAATCAGACTGAGTAAATATATACTTCAAACTCTTATGATTAGTATATATATGACATGTATTACCCATCAAATAATGATGCCAAATTTTTAGTGCATGAACCACTGCTACTAACTCCAAATCATGGGTTGGGTAATGTTCTTCATGTGGTTTTAATTGCCTGGAAGCATAAGCAATCACACGACCTTCCTGCATCAGAACGCATCCGATACCGATGCCTGAAGCATCACAGTAGACATCAAAAGATTTCTCAATGTCTGGTTCAGCTAATACCGGGGCGGTAGTCAATAATTTCTTCAGAGTTTGAAAAGCCTGCTCACATTCAGACGGCCATTCAAACTTAACATGATTCTTCAATAACTCAGTAATAGGCTTGGATATCTTGGAAAAGTCTGGGATAAAACGGCGATAATAGCCTGCCATACCCAGAAAGCTACGGACTTGATGTACACTTACAGGTGCCTCCCATTTCAAGATGTCCTGAACCTTCCCTGGATCAACAGCAACACCTTCGGCTGATAGAACATGTCCCAGAAACTGTACTTCTTCCAACCATAACGCACATTTACTGAACTTGGCATATAACTGATGTTCTCGGAGATGGGTTAGAACAATACGAAGATGTTCAGCATGTTCCTTTCGGGTCTTGGAATATATCAAAATGCCATCAATAAAAACAACTACAAACTTGTCTAGCTCTGGCATAAACACTGAGTTCATCAAGTACATAAAATGTGTTGGTGCATTAGTCAACCCAAAGGACATGACCAAATACTCATATAGACCATACCGAGTTGTAAAAGCAGTCTTTGGTATATCTTCAGGTCTAATTTTAATTTGATGATATCCTGACCGAAGGTCTATTTTTGAAAACACTTTGGCTCCCATGAGTTGATCAAAAAGAAGATCAATCCGAGGAAGCGGGTATTTATTCTTAATTGTCACCTCATTCAAAGGACGGTAGTCCACACATAACCTCAGTGTTTTATCTTTCTTCTTTACAAATATTGCTGGACATCCCCACAGGGAAGAACTGGGTCTAATATATCCTTTATCAAGCAGTTCTTGCAATTGTACCTTCAATTCTGCTAATTCTTTTGGTGCCATTCTATAAGCTCTTCTAGATATTGGTGTTGTCCCTGGCTTTAACTCGATCACGAACTCTACATCTCTATCAGGTGGTAATCCAGGCAATTCTTCTGGGAACACATCTGGGAACTCCTTTACCATAGGAATATTATTAATTTCCTTTACAGAGACTGCACTTATGTTTTCCACTGATCTTCTTGGAGTTGAAAGCTGGATAAGAAGGTGGGAATTGCTATTGGGTGTTGACACCTGGGGTGGCACGCAGAAGAAACCGCAAGCGCACAGCTGTCAGTTGTAGCTTTTCACCTCAGAGTATTCCGGGGTATCGAATCCACGAGGAACGCAAAGTGATTTTGAGAAAACTAAATGGGTAAGGATATCTAGGATAGATGAAGGGAACGGGCACTATCTACTGGGGCAGATCCTAGTTCTATTAGACTTCTAGTGATTTAAGTTCTTTACTAGTGTATTGTGGGCGTACTAACCTTTACCACTGACTTAGGTTGAACGCTAGCACAACGAGCCCTACTGTTAAACTAGACCAACTACGTGGTGGAATTCAAGGCGCACAGGACTGTCACCACCTGCTTGCTACCACAGCTATCCGGGGGCCTAGCCGTATTCACTGGCAATATATAGCCTAAGTACCACACTTAATCTATATATCACTACTACTAGCCCTGTACTAGAACTAGAGCACTTGAAACTAATATCAACAAATGAAACAAACACACAAGTACTGAAAGTAAATACTGGAAGATAGAATAAGATACTAAGTTACCAAAGTTGAAGCGCAGAGCAGAGAGAAGCAGGGGTCTCCGACAACTCCGAAACTCTCTAGACTTCTACTCTTCTCTCCAGCTCCTCTTCTAGTGAGGCACTCACACTCTCTCTAATCTCTCTATCATAGCAAGTGTGCTACTCTAACCAACTAGTGGGGAATGGTGTGAGGCTCTTCGAATGAGAGCTCAAAGGGGCCTATTTATAGTGCTAGGGAGCTAGGGGGTACTTATAGAGTGAGGGGAGGTTGGTTAGGGTTTAGGGGGGTGGCGCCCTCCACCAAACCCTGGCGCCCGCCACCTCATAGCCGTTCGTTGCAACCGCCTTTCATCCAATGGTCCTCATTTGCTCTCCCAAGTCGGTTTGAGGGCCGGTTAGGGTTCAGACACGTGTCCAAAGCCCACTATCCAGGTGACACTCTTCTTAGCCCTTAGATCAAATCGCCTTAATGTGCAATGGCCAAGATTTGAGCTTGAGGTGACTCCCACGGATCGGTGACGTGGCTTGGGCCACTTTTGGCACGAGTGACCTGGCAGCCGCCAGTAATAGGTGGCGACCGCCACCCTACTCAGGCCCAAATGGGCCAGAGTGGCTTGGCCTTGCTCCTGGTGCTCTTGTTTGGCCCAAATTCCATTATTTCCTGCATTAAGATAAGAAACTATGCACATGTGGAAATAGGTTAGTTATAAACCAAATCTTCTACTTTTTATGTTGTTTTACCTTGGTTTTGGGTGAAATGTTGATGGTGAAATGATGCTTTAAGCACCGTCAACAAGCTCCCCCACACTAACCTCTTGCTCGTCCCGAGCAAGCATGGACTTTAAGGAATGAAACAATTTTATTGAACTAAGCATTCACACAAGATGTTCAACTACCTATACTCATGTTGGTAACCTTTCCAAGTGGCTAATAAATCATACCTATGGCGGTTGAGAGATAGAATAGCTTGCAAGCAAGAGAAACACACTTTCCTCTTTTACATACCTTGGGGTTTCAGGATATTTTCAAAATGAAACTCATGGTTCATTGAATCTCTCTTTAACTCTCAAGGCACTCATGGTGTATATCCTCACTTTATGGCAAAAGAAAATGCCAGAGTCTATCCTATGGCTTATGTGGAGTTTATAGGGAAAGGAAGGAATGTAAGGCACTTCTATCTCTCTTTTATTGCTAAGTCAAGTTTAGGATCATGGGAGAGTATAGTCATGCACTAGCCAAGGTGTAGGGTGGACTAACTCAACTCCTTTGTTCTTTTTTTTGAAACTCTTCTCTTACCAAGGATCATGGCTAAATGCATCTCTCTCTCTCTTTTTTGAAAGCTTGGACACTTGTCCTTTTGAGAGCAGTTGCTCTCTCTTTTTTTTGAATACTTGGACACTTGTCCTTTTTAGAGCATTTGCTCTTTTTTTTAGATGCCATATAGCCATGTCCTTTGAAGGAATGAGAAAATTTATGCAATTCTTTTAGAACAAAATTTTGGAGGAGAACTACATGAGTATACTCTCAGTGTGAGAGTTCTCTCAAAAAGGCATGGTTTGCCTTGGCTGTTAGAGCATGACTAAACTCTTCTACCTAGATCAACTATTCTTGACAAAGCTCAAAGATTGATTTAGAAGGCTTTGTGGGCTGTTTTCCTATACTCTCATATTTTGGCTCTGGTAGGTGGATAGGAAAGAAAGATCATGAACCATGGTAATTTTGGTTTTTAAAATAAAAACTCCCAAGGTTGTAGCAGAGTACTAATGCAATTTTAATTACTGCTTCTATATCTTATCAAACAACAACCAAGGTTGACTTCCCTATCAAAATGATTAGGCTACTACACATGAATAATAGGTAGATTAACATGTCACGTAAACACTCAATTCAAAAGAAATTGCCTCAGCATTTTTTTTTCTAGCTGCATTTTTAGTTCAAACCGAGACATCTAGTGATCCAGATTATACAGAATTTAAAACACAGGTTTAGGGATTCACCTGGGGTGTTTCGGCGCAGAGTGGCCTGGCGGCCGCCAGTAATAAGTGGCGGCCGCCATGGGCTTTGGCCCATGCGGCTTGCAAACAGCGTGGTAGTTATCTTGCTAAGTTCAGGTTACTGTTTTGAACATTTTGTCATGGTTTAGAGAGGTGTTTAGAGAGGGGGGTTTCCCCCACACTAGGAGTTTTGGTACTTTTTATTTGAACAAACTTGATGAAGGGAAAAAAATAATAAGGGTGTCTTTTTATTCATTATATAAAAATTTCCTAAACAAAAGTTCTAAATTGAAAATTAAACAATCTAAAATTTAAATCAAGAAAAATTAAACTTAAACTAAATCAAACTAAAAATCTAACTAGACACCCTAATCTAATCTAATCTAATGTAGGAGCCTCGCAGAGATCCTCGAAGCCCGTCTCTTTGAAGAGACGCTTGATCTTCGAGGTGCAGCCCTTGCGGAGGAGGGTGAACTGATCCTCCATGTCCATTCGCCAGAGGGCCATCTCTGCGACTTGATCCTCCAAGGCGCTTTTCTCCTTGCGCAGCTTCTTCACCTCGGCGGCGAGTTTTTCGAGGGTTAACCCCTCCTCACCACCGCTGTGCTCCATCTCGCCGGGGACTCCTGCCGGCGATGGGTTAAGATGGCGGCGCACGGATGGCTCGGAGAGCGACCCATTGGAGTCATGAGTGCTCAACTCACGCTCACGCAGCCTCTTCTCATAATGCCCATCGGGCATTCTCACGCCATACACCTCTAGTTTAGCCCTCTTAGGATTGGGGCTGTAGCTCCGGGTGTGGCTATCCGAGCCAAAGCTGACCCGGGATTTCGCCCTTGATGGAGAGGGCGTTTCATCACCCCTGGCCTTGACAGCCGGAGACTTCCTCGGGGTGATCTCCCCTGTGGTCGGCCTGGTGGGCGTCCTCAATTTCTTCTCGGGTGGCACCACTGGAGGAGGACGAAGACGGAGCGTAGACGAGGCCAGGGGGCGTTTCACCCCTGGCGGCCGCCTAGCAGGGGTGGCGCCCGCCACTGGAGTGGTGGCCGGTGCCTTCCCTGCATCCTCCGGTGGTGTCCCCTTGACATAAGTGCCGTCAGGCAGAACCATCGCCAAGGGAGGCACATCAAAAACCTCCATATCGTCATCGATCAAGGATCGGATGATGGCTTTGGTGGAGGACGAGATGGATCCTTGCGGGTTGTAGGACGCGGATTTCTGTGGAGACGACATGGTTTTGGAGGAGGCTTGGCTTCGTGAATAGATGGAGGGAGAAGGAGTTCTTCTTTTAAGAAGGGGGAGAAGTGGAGGGATAAGCCTTAGATGAACTAACTCGTCCTCATCTCCTCCTTCTTTAACTCTCCCGAGCTCGGGATTAGCTGCCACATGGAGAAGGGCTTCTAAACCACCATCTAGAGTGGCGGGCGCCAGGGTTTGGTGGCGGCCGCCAGTTGGGAGTGGCGGCCGCCACTCCTCCTTCGACGGGCATTGAGCGGGAGAAGGTAAGCCTCCTAAATTTCAAAGTTCCGAGGTCGAAATGGCTTGGTTGGGCCTAAAGAGGCCTTTCTCGGGGCTTTTGGATGGAATAGGTGCACGAAAAGGACAAGAGGTAAATTGGGTCCATCCATTAATTGTCATGGGCTTGAGCTTCTTCAAAGTTAATTATATCAATTTCGTTTAGCTCATTTTTATCAAAGTCATAGAATATGTTTAATCTTTGTCCATTAACTTTGAAGATTTGCCCATCGTCACTTTCTAATGTGACGGCTCCATGGGAAGAGGTTGCAACAACCTTGAAAGGTCCTTCCCATTTGCTTCGAAGTTTACCATGTCTGAAAAGTCGAACACGGGAGTTAAAGAGTAAAACTTTATCTCCTACTTTGAACTCTTTCTTTTTGATCCGTTTATCGTGCCATCTCTTAGTCTTCTCTTTATAGAGCTTGGCACTATGATAGGCTTTCTCTCGTCATTCTTCTAGTTCGGAAATTTGCATCTTCCTATTTTGGCCAGCTTGGTCAAGGTCCATGTTCCATTTCTTAATGGCCCAATGAGCTTTGAACTCAAGCTCAATAGGGAGATGACAAGTTTTCCCATAAACTAGTTGGTATGGGGACATTCCAATCGGGGTCTTATAGGCGGTCCGATAGGCCCACAGAGCTTCGGGTAACTTATTTTTCCATCCCCTTCCCATTTCTTCTACCGTCTTTTGCAAGATATTCTTTATTTGTTTATTGGACGTTTCGGCCTGTCCACTTGTGTGGGGGTGGTTTGCAGTGGCTACATTATGTTGGACTCCTTGACTAGCTAAGAAATGTCGGAAGCTCTTATCTATGAAATGAGGGCCTCCGTCACTAATGACTAGTCTAGGAACTCCAAAACGAGGAAAGATGTTCTCTTTGAACATTTTCTTCGAATGTTTAGCATCTGCCGCTCGACAGGGTATGGCCTCTACCCATTTCGAGACATAATCCACAGCCACAAGAATGTACTCGGCGTCATAGGATTTAGGAAAGGGGTCCATGAAGTCTATACCCCAAACATCGAACAACTCAACTTGGAGATTGTTCACGAGAGGCGTAGCATCTCGGGCATTAATGTTACCATGCTTTTGGCAACAAGGACAACGTCTCACATAATTCTTTGTGTCCTCGTACATTGATGGCCAATAAAAACCACTTTGCATATTTTAGCATGTGTCCGAAAAGCTCCATAGTGTCCTCCATATTCGGCGGAGTGACATCTATCTATGATTTTTGTTGCTTCTTCTATGGGGACACATTTTCTCAACAGTCCATCTGCACAGACCTTATAGAGATATGGTTCATCCCATAGGTGCGTTCTGCTTTGATATAGCAGTTTCTTTTTATTCTCCCCAGGCGGGACATAGCCGGCGACTATAAAATTCATGATGTTTGCATACCAGGGGTTGGTATATGTGACTTTTAAAAGGGTATCATCGCGAAGAAAGTCATTTATTGGGAGATTGTCCGAATTATTGACTTGTAGTCTAGACAAGTGATCAGCTACTGAATTCTCTACTCCTTTCTTGTCTCTTATTTCCAGGTCAAATTCTTGAAGGAGTGGGATCCAACGGATCAACCTTGGCTTAGCATCTTTGTTAGTGAATAGATATTTTGGAGGAGAGTGATCGGTATAAACAATCACCTTAGCTCCCACTAAGTAAGATCTAAACTTGTCTATGGTAAAGACTACAGCCAAAAGTTCCTTTTCTATGGTTGCATAGTTTAGCTGGGGGCCAGTCATGGTCTTACTAGCATAAGAAATAGCATAATTCTTCTTATCTTTAGTTTGACCAAGGACGGCCCCCACAGCATAATCACTAGCATCACACATGATTTCGAACGGCAGATTCCAATCTGGGGGGTTGGATGATTGGTGCCGAAGTTAGAGCCTTTTTCAAAATATTGAAAGCTTGTAGACAATCCTCGTCAAATTTGAACGGGATGTCTTTTGCTAACAGGCTCGTTAAGGGTCTAGCGACTTGTGAGAAATCCTTAATAAACCTTCTATAAAAGCCGGCATGGCCCAAGAAGCTTCGGATCTCTCTCACATTAGTGGGTGGTGGCAATTGTTCAATTACATCGATTTTGGCTTTATCCGCTTCTATCCCACGTTCTGAAATTCGATGGCCTAGGACAATTCCTTCCCGCACCATGAAGTGACACTTTTCCCAGTTAAGAACTAGGTCCTTCTCTTCACAGCGTTGGAGGACTTTGTCTAAATTGGTTAGGCAATCGTCAAAGGTTTTCCCATAGACCGAAAAGTCGTCCATGAATACCTCCATGATTTGTTCAATCATGTCGGAAAAGATGGACATCATACACCGTTGGAAAGATGCCGGCGCATTGCAAAGTCCAAAGGACATGCGTCTATAGGCATAAGTTCCATACGGACATGTGAAAGTGGTCTTACTTTGGTCATCTGGATGGATTGGGATTTGGTGATAACCAGAATATCCATCCAGGAAGCAAAAGAAGGAATGGTTTGCCAATCTCTCTAGCATCTCATCTATAAAAGGAAGCGGGAAATGATCTTTCTTTGTGGCTTTATTCAGCTTCCTATTGTCTATACACACCCTCCATCCAGTGACAGTGCGTTGAGGGATTAACTCATTTTTCTCATTCTTAACGACTGTCATACCTCCTTTCTTTGGAACTACTTGCACAGGACTTACCCATTCACTATACGGGACTGGATAAATAATTCCCGCGTGCAAGAGTTTCAGAACCTCCTTTTTCATGACTTCACGCATAGCGTTATTAAGTCATCTTTGGGGCTCTCTTGAAGAGGGTATCTCAGGATCGAGAGGGATACGATGGGTGCCGAGATTTGGACTAATTCCCTTCAAATCTTGAAGTGAATAGCCAAAGACAGATTGGTGTTTTTCTAAGACAAGGGTCATCCTACGGACTTCCTCTTCAGATAGCTTGCTGCTAATGATTACGGGAGTCTTGGGGTCTTTGTTTAGAAAGATGTATCTCAGGCCTTCAGGCAGAGGTTTTAGCTCTATGGAAGGTCGAGATGGCTTTTCCGATTCGTTTAAGCGAAACGGTTCATCTGTCTCGGCTTCTTCTTCGACAAAGGACTCAGAATCTTCTTAAAAATCAGGCTGAGCCAACTCATAAAGAGTAGAGGTTCTAGCTTGATCGAGAAGATCTGGTTCTGGTGGTTGTTCGGCAATAGAATTTAATGCACGAACAAAAGGTATGAGTACTCTTTTCCACCGATTTGAGCATTAAAGTGCTCTTGACATGGTCCTTGCAAGGCAAGTATGGACCACGGTTGTCCTAAGAAGACGTCAAAAAGGACTACATCGAAAATGTAGAAATCTAAGACCATGTCCGCTCCATCTACTTGGATGGGGACCATCTTTAGAATTCCTTCACTTTCCAAGATGTCACCATTTGGGTCTCTTAAACACCGTTTAGTTGGATGTCGTTGAAGGTCGGGGAATGTTCTGGATACGTAATTACTAGCAAGAACATTAATTCCCACGATAGGGTCATAAAAGGCAAAGGCCCTTTCTCCCCTAATTCGACAATCTATTACGCTAGGTACTTTATCTATGCGAGGGATGTTTTCTGATACTTCGGCTTCCATTGTCCATTCATGACTCATGACAGCTGAAAGTTCCAAAAGATGCTCTCGGCTATAGATTCCATCAGAAGACTCAGGAAGTGGTTTGTCGGATGGGAGAGCTTGAACGGAGTAGTTCATAGCATTTCCGTAATCCTCAAACACATCATCCTCTATCTCGCCCAAAAATTCCGGAAGAATTTCTCTCCCAGAGGTGGACGGAATAGGCTCCGCTAAGTCCAGCGAGCTAGACTCGGGCTCTTCTTGTTGTTTTACAATCAAGACTTGGGTTTCTACGACTTCTTCCTCAGGGATTTCATCGAAAACTTCAGTATAAGGAGTATTCTCGAGAATTCTATCAAGAACCTCCTTTCCACCTTGTGGAGAAAGATGAAGAAATGCTCCACCTGACAAATGATCAAGGTGAAGAGCGCTCTCTTTCTCTAGACCGACATAAAAATGCTGAAGGAGCACTGGATCGGGTATGGCTAAATCGGGTCCTGAATTGATTAAACCAATAAAACGGTCCCAAGCCTCCCCTAAGGTCTCCTTATCATTTTGTCTAAAGGTCAACACTTCTACTCGTAGTCGTACCACTCGGTGGACAGGGAAATACGTCAAGATAAACTTGGTTCGTAAAGTTCCCCAGTCTCCTTTGGCACTTGCCACGGTTCGAGCATGCCATGTTTTAGCTGCTCCCGTCAAAGTGAACGGAAATAGCTTCCACTTGACAGTGTCAGGTGAAATGCCCGGAATGTTCAAGCATGCACAGACTTGCTCAAACTCACGTAGATGTCTGTAGGGATTTTCTGATCCCGTAAACATGCTCTCCTGAACTTTATTAATAAAGTCAGGGCGCAATTTGTAACTATCGGCATATATAGGTTGTGATGATAAATGTGGCTCTAATCGCGAACTCTTAGGAGCTGCGAATTGTAAGATAGATTGATTCTCCATGCGGAGAGGGTAAAGATGATCCTAACTCTAGTCTCAAAAATCAGCTACCGTTGCCCGGCAATGGCGCCAGAAAAGCTTGTTGACACCTGGGGTGGCACGCAGAAGAAACCGCAAGCGCATGGCTGTTAGTTGTAGCTTTTCACCTCAGAGTATTCCGGGGTATCGAATCCACGAGGAACGCAAAGTGATTTTGAGAAAACTAAAGGGGTAAGGATATCTAGGATAGATGAAGGGAACGGGCACTATCTATTGGGGCAGATCCTAGTTCTATTAGACTTCTAGTGATTTAAGTTCTTTACTAGTGTATTGTGGGCGTACTAACCTTTACCACTGACTTAGGTTGAACGCTAGCACAACGAGCCCTACTGTTAAACTAGACCAACTACGTGGTGGAATTCAAGGCGCACAGGGCTGTCACCACCTGCTTGCTACCACAGCTATCCGGGGGCCTAGCCGTATTCACTGGCAATATATAGCCTAAGTACCACACTTAATCTATATATCACTACTACTAGCCCTGTACTAGAACTAGAGCACTTGAAACTAATATCAAGCAATGAAACAAACACACAAGTACTGAAAGTAAATACTGGAAGATAGAATAAGATACTAAGTTACCAAAGTTGAAGCGCAGAGCAGAGAGAAGCAGGGGTCTCCGACAACTCCGGAACTCTCCAGACTTCTACTCTTCTCCTCTCCAGCTCCTCTTCTAGTGAGGCACTCACACTCTCTCTAATCTCTCTATCATAGCAAGTGTGCTACTCTAACCAACTAGTGGGGAATGGTGTGAGGCTCTCCGAATGAGAGCTCAAAGGGGCCAATTTATAGTGCTAGGGAGCTAGGGGGGTACTTATAGAGCGAGGGGAGGTCGGTTTGGGTTTAGGGGGGTGGCGCCCGCCACCAAACCCTGGCGCCCGCCACCTCATAGCCGTCCGTTGCAACCGCCTTTCATCCAATGGTCCTCATTTGCTCTCCCAAGTCGGTTTGAGGGCCGGTTAGGGTTCAGACACGTGTCCAAAGCCCACTATCCAGGTGACACTCTTCTTAGCCCTTGGATCAAACCGCCTTAATGTGCAATGGCCAAGATTTGAGCTTGAGGTGACTCCCACGGATCGGTGACGTGGCTTGGGCCACTTTTGGCACGAGTGACCTGGCGGCCGCCAGTAATAGGTGGCGGTCGCCACCCTATGGGCTAGAGTGGCTTGGCCTTGCTCCTGGTGCTCTTGTTTGGCCTAAATTCCATTATTTCCTGCATTAAGATAAGAAACTATGCACATGTGGAAATAGGTTAGTTATAAACCAAATCTTCTACTTTTTAAGTTGTTTTACCTTGGTTTTGGGTGAAATGTTGATGGTGAAATGATGCTTTAAGCACCGTCAACATTGGGTAAAGTTAACCTTACAGTTCTATGCAAGGTGTCTATAATGGCACCTCGCTGATGCAACCAATTCATGCCTAGGATGACGTCAATATCTTGACCCTTCAATATTACCATATTTGATGGAAAGGTATGCCCACCTATTTCTACCGGTACCTGATATACCATCTCCTTGGTACATAAATTTCCCCCAGGCGACTGAATAATATAGTCTTCTTTTGTTTTCTTAATAGGTAAATCATACTTTACCGCAAACGCCCGATTGAGAAAGGTATGAGATGCACCTGAATCAAAAAGCAAGAATGCGGGATGGTTGGCAATAGAAAACATACCCATCATCACGGGCTCTCCTTCAGGCAGTGCTCCCACCTGGGTGTGGAAAACTCGGCCGGTTTTCCTTTCCGCCTTTCCCTTTTGTGTATTCTGAGCAATGGCAATTGATTTCCTGGAGCCCTCTGAAAGTTGGGGGCATTCTGCTTTGGATAAGGGCAATCCCTGGAGAAATGTCCCGGCTTTCCACAAGTAAAACATGGGTAATTGTGGCCTGGTGGTGCTGGGGTACGAATGCCTGGGGCATTCGGCTATCGTGGATATGTCAGAGGTGCAACAGGCCTGACAAATGGCAGCTGCCTAGGCTGGAACTATGGGGGACGAAAAGGAGGACGGGGATGGTTAACTGGATGATATACAATCCTTTGGCGTTTCTGCATTCCGCCAGCGAATCCGGATGGCACCGCCTTCTTCTTCTTGGCCTCTTTGTGTTGCCGATACTTCTCTTCTGAAGCAATAGCGATATTGACCGTCTCATGATCGGTATTGTTGAGACAAGCTGTCATCATGGTTGGAATCTTAGTATTCAACCCTCTCATAAAACAGTCCCTCTTCCTATGGTCCGTATTGACATGCTCAGGGGCATATTGAGATAAATGATTAAACTTGCCCACATATTGCATGACCGACATGTTCCCCTGCCGCAGGGCAAGAAACTCCTCTAACTTCATGGTCATGACCCCCTGGGGCACATAGTGGGCACGGAACGCCTCCCGGAACTCGGCCCAGGTTACCTGGTGACCTGCTGCTCGCTCCGCAAGAAAATTTCCCCACTAGGTTCCTGCAGCTCCTCTCAACTGCTGGGTTGCGAACAGCGGCTTCTGCAGGTCAGTACATACTATCAGACCAAACTTCTGCTCTATTGCACGAATCCATTCCTCGGCGTCCAACGGTTCATCAGCACGGCTAAACACCGGTGGATGACTAGCAATGAAATCAGCATAAGTAGCCCCTGGCTAGAGAGGCCTACCGCTACCGGGAGATCCACGCTGGTTCAGTTGGGCCAACTCCCGCAAGAGCCGAGTGTTGTCAGTAGATGCATTCACCAGTGCTGCAATGGCATCAGCTAGGCTGGGTGGAGCAGGCGGTGGATTGGGTGCATCAGATCCACCCTGGGATGAACCGGCTCCATCAGCAGCTCGAGTACGAGTCGGCATCTGTTACAGAACATACAAAACCTTATTCACATACATATATTGAACTCCAAGGTACAAGTATAAACATACTACATAGGATCCCTTATTTATTTCACATATCTGCTCTGCAAGCAGAGCTACCCAACTCTTCTAAGTTTTTTTTTACAAACCCACTACACTACCTTTCTACTTATTCCAGCTAACCAACTACCAGCAACCTTACACAACACCTGAACCAAACTAGTCCTTGCGGTCAGCATCTAAACCAGATGCATGGCCCCCTTCGTCACCGCTCTCATCAATCACCACTAACTCTTCTGGCTCTTCTTCTTCTCCTCCTTCTGATTCTTCACCATCCACCAGAACGGCCTCTAGGTCCATTTCGACAGCTCCAGGTGGACGATCAGGATGCAGTTGGTCATACAGGACATGAAGTTCCTCATGTAATTTGTTATTGTACTCCTCCAGATTGTTAACATAAAACTCCAGCTCATGAGTGCGAGCTCTGGCCACGTCCTCATGATGCCATGCTGCATTCCTTTGTGCAATCAAACGCTCAATCAACTGCTCTTGCCCCTGGCCCTCCGGATGGAGTCTTTCAGTTTGCCTTCTAACGCCTCAATCCGCAAGGTGTCCTGCTCCTGATCCCTAGCAGCTTGTGCTAGCTCTCCGTTCAACTGATCAATCTTGGCTCAGCACGTACTTCTTCGGCTACTTTCAGCTTCATCATCATTCCTGGAGGCCAGCTGGTAACGAGGCACACCCTTAGGCCCGGTGGACTTCCGCTCAGTTTGCTTGAGACGCGCCATACTGCAGAGGATAAGGCTAGATTAACATAGACAGGTCTAGGAGGGAACAGAAGGTTAGCAAGAATGGGTTTGAATTCACTTAACCCAGGCCCCTTAAGGAGGAAAATCGGTAACAAGTGAATTAAATATGATGCATGAAACGAACTCGTGCACTAGCGAAAAGACCCACACTCCTAACTCCTCCCTTAACTCCAGGCTCCAACATACTACTCCACTTAAAGATCAGGAGAGCTCAGAAGACCAAGGAAAGGTGAGAGCCATTTGGACCCCAAAATAAGAGTTCAAAATATTTGACTCAAATTGTTTTGAAGTTTTCAAAATCAACACCACAATGACTCTTACAGTGATCGCTCCGATACCAGCTGTGGCAGAACCTCCTAGGAAATAGGGCCCACACGCACACATGCCTTTGTCTTACAGACCTTAGACGAGTATGTATGTGCACCATAAATCCCAGAATAGTCTATCGGGAGTTTAACCCGAAAACATCCACAATATGAGCAGGATCATGATGTAAGACATTGCAGCGTTACAACAGTTTTTTTTTATTCAAATACATACTTCGGAGTTCAGCGGAAGGCTTACATAACTGATACTTTTACAAACCAGGTTCCAAACTCACACATTTAAACGAAATTAAATACAAGCAAACTTAGTTGAGTTGTATGATAAGCCAACTGAACACTCTCTGGGATTTCCTGATTTCGGTCACTCCAACTACTCATCCTCGTCCACCTCTACGACTGACATACAACATGGCCCGAAACACACCGGGCCCTGGACTTCACCTGCAACAGGAGTCATAAAACCCTGAGTACAATCGGGTACTCAGCAAGACTTATCCATCAACAGAATAGACTGCAGGGTCATTCTAGTTAAGGGGAAATAATGAGGCTAGCAATAGAGAAAAGATTTGCAGAAAAACTTACTAGTCTAGATCATAGTTTGGACATTCCGAAAATATCATTTGTTATTAAGCTATCATGTACTAAGCATTCAAATCATAAAACATTTCTCATTCCTTTCCAAAATTCCATAGATTAAAACTACGTTGAGGGTGCGAGGATCAAGTCTCCTTTTATCGTAGAGCCACGACGATTCGAACCGCTTTTATACCTGGCCAGGGCTTCTCAACCACACGACATATGCAGGACCCAAAACCTTCACATATCGTCACTTGCAGGACTCCAACCTCCAGGTGCACGATATGTGTAGGACTCTAACCTACATATGTCCACCTTACTCACGGATCCTCCACTGCAGGAATAGCTCCACGCCACCTGAGAGCACAGTACTCCTCACTGCCAGCTTCCATGCCCGGAGGGTACATGCTACTCTCGCCATCTCTCCACTCCCAGTGCGTGGTAAATTATCACCTGCACTAGATTAGCCGAAGCTCGGCTTACCGTAGTATGTGGCTGGTACTATCAGGTTCATGATCCAAGGGCCAACAACGAACGGTTCCTAAGCGACACAGACGGGAACACTACACCAGGACTCCATTCCAGATGCAAGTTACCCGCCCGGTCTCAATTTCATTTCATTACCACCATTTTGTACCTGGGAGAGGTACCCTAACAGAATCGGATTGTCATTCCTCAGGATGATACACTGAGCACGGCCAAGGCAAATGACGTATACGATCCATACAATCTACTAATTATTTTCGAATAACTAGGGATCAAGGGTGGTGAAACAGTACCCTACGGATAATGCATCTAGCAGGTGTCAATCAACTCATAATACTTAATGCATTTGATAAATCATTGTATAAACTTTTGCAATAGAAATGGAAAGGTTAAATGCACCGGGGCTTGCCTGTTTCCACGGGATACTCCTGCTCGGAAAAGTCACAAAGATCAAAACCAACTAAGGTGGGTGGGTTCTTTGCTGCTGCAACCGAATCAACGTCAACTTCTTCACTTTTGGCTTCTACACTCAACAGATGCATGCTTTAGATGAAATGGGAAACATGATGCTTAACAGTACTCAAAGGTGTACAGCATACTCAAATATAAAGCAGTTACAGAAAGATAGAAGAGTTCCTACTGCTCTTACTTAGGAACTACTACTACAGGTTATCTACTAGTTCTATCAGAGATATCAACTAAGCAACCCACACTAGCCCATTCTGATGATCTAGGACCAGTAGCCTAATCAAGTTTGCAAACAGCAGCCGATACTCTCAGGACTGGGTCAAAACTTGAGCAATCAGATTATAACATTCAACTCATTAAGTAAAGGGATAATCAAAGATTAGAAATTTAGTTTTGCTAACAGAGCTCCAAATTTCTGGAATGATACTGCAGGGGTTACAAACAACAACAATATTGATCCTCAAAATTTAGGACAATAAAACAAGCCTACAGGATTAAATCAATAGCATTGAGTAACTAACTGGCCTTTGTATAACAGCAACAAGAACTATCCCAAAATCTGAGTTTAATAATTTTTATAGGTATCAGACATCACAAAGAAGCTACACAGAAATTTTCATGAATTTTGGAGCTTCCCAGAATTCCCTATGAAAAAGACCAATCCTAGCACCATCTAACCAAACTGCAGAAAAACTTCACTGCATTCCACTAACAGGAGGGCCCAGCCCGTCAGATCTTTCCCTTTCCCTTTCCCCTTCCAAAGCACGCACACAGCCCAGACCGGCTGACCTGGCCGGATTGGCCGATTGCTGCTCGTCACCGGCGACCTCCCTAACTACGGCGACGGTGCTAGCTTGGACCCCTTCACCTGGCACTCCATTCCCACCTCTCAGCTACACTAGGAAGCGCTGGTTCAAGAACAAGCAACAGCCATGGCGGACGGCCGAAATTGGGCACGGCGGCGACGCGATTCGCTGACCTCTGGGACATAGCAGCGACCCAGCTAGCAGACATAGCACTACCAGGGGCTCACCAGGAACACGCTGCGCTCGCTGGTTTGACTCGCAGAGCACGGGACCAAGGTTGGCCACGACGGCGGCGCCGACGGAGCTCGCGCCAATGGAGAACCTCGCGATTCACTCGAACCAAGGCAGCAGCGACCTCACTAGAGAGCTGAACACACTCAGGACACGAAGACGAAGCTAATGGTGGGGTTGGCTCGGCCGGAGCAGCTCCGAGCTCACCTGGCGACGATGACCCTGAGCTTGGCGTTTCTCGGCTGGAAGCAAAGCATTGGGGAGAACTGCGGGCGATGGTGGCAGCTGTGTGGCGATCCCCTATGGCGGACTGCGGGTTGAGCAGATGAGCGCCAGCTCCTGCTTAAGCTACAGCAACCAGCAGCAGCGTGGCACTCGGCGGACGGCCGCGGCGGCGCAGACAGCCGAGGTGCTCTGCACCAGGCCCTGCTTTTCTCCCTCTCTCAGAAAACTGTAACAAGACAGTACATTTCCCCTTTTCTAATACTCCACGAAACTGCACTAAACTGCAGAAACTCCTGAAAACCAAGTTGCTCCAAAATTCAAACTCTACAAACTTGCTTACAAGACCAAGGTAAAAATCTGCCCAAAATTTAAATCACAGTAGATTTCATATTTTTCTTAATCTAAGCACTATCACCAGATTAACCCCAAACAAGGATTAGCGAAACAAGTCACAGAGATAAGCCTTATGCATTAAATAAACTTATTTTTGTTCATGCCATATATATTCGCTACATGCTTAATTTGCGATGCATATGATGACATGCTAAATTTTAGTTGGCTTAACACTAGGGGTGTTACATGTTCCAATGCTTTTCTCACCAAATTCTTTCCGATGGGCAAGACGAATGCTCTGCGCAACAAAATCTCCAGTTTTACGCAACAAGCCAAGGAATCTATTCCTGAGGCTTGGGAGAGGTTGCAAGAGTATATCGCTACTTGTCCGCACCATGGTATGGAGGACTGGCTATTGATCCAGAACTTCTACCATGGCCTAACCCCACTCTCTGGAAGCCATTTGGATGCCGCCTCCGGCGGTGCATTCTTTTCTCTGAATGTTGCAGATGCTAAGGCTCTCATAGAGAAAATAGTGTCGAACCAAGGATGGAATGACGAGAGACTGCAGCCCCATAAGCGAGGTATGCATTCCCTTAAGGAGGCCGACATGATCGTGGCCAAGATGGACCTGCTGGCAAAGAAGCTGGACAGCTGTGAAAAGATGAACCAACAAGAGAGTGTCCAATCTCTGGAATCCTATATGACTTGTGAAGTCTGTGGAGAAACCGGACATTCTGGGAGCCACTGCCCCGAGCTACATGAAGATTTGAACTTCATCAACAACAATAACGGTTTCTGTCAACCAAATCAAGGATGGAATCAGCACTCCAATTCTCAAGGTAACAATTCATTCCCTCGCTCTAATTTTCATAATTCTGATAATTTCTCATTCCTGAAGAATTTAGTTTACTCACAAGGTAAAACTACTGATTTCTTGAAAGAGAGATTAATGTCGAATGATAAAATTCTTGAGAATATAAATGCTAAATTGGAAGATTTCTCATCTGCTCTGAAAAAACAACTTAGCTTAAATAAGATGTTAGAAACCCAATTAGCTCAACTTGCTGCTATCATACCATCTTTTGAACCTGACAAAATTCCTGCTAAACCTGACATGGAAACTGCTAATATGGTTGAAATAAAATATTTTAACTACTATGAAGATCAAACCATGACTGTTAAAAAGGGTGATCCTGGTAGTCCCATAATTAGATGTTCAATCTTTGGTGAAGACTTTAAAAATATCATGTGTGATTTAGGATCGAGTGTGAACATTTTATCTAAAGATTTTTATGAAAACTCATTTTTTCCGCCCATGTCATCCACATCTGCCTATGTTGTGCTAGCTGATCAATCCACTTGCTATGTAGAAGGAATAGTTAATGATTTACGTGTTCATATTAGAGGTTTATATGTTCCTACTGATTTCATAATACTAGATATGGGAAATAGGAAAGATGTGCCTTTAATTTTAGGTAGACCCTTCTTGAATACTGTTAATGCCTGCATATGTGTGGGAAGTGGTAAAATTCAAATGACATTAGGAGGGAGGAAGGAAATATTCTCTTTCTCCCGAGGCCCCGCATATGCCGCTAACATGCAGGAAGCAAAACCCGTTCGTACCAAGAAGAGGCGCCCAGGAACAAGGTGGAACAGAAAGAAAGAACCACCTCCTCCTAAATTGTGTGATTCACATAACAAGGGAGAGGTGCCAAAGGAAGAAGAACCAGATGGAGTACTAAGAGAAGAAGTGCCGAAGGAAGAAGATCCACCCGATAAGGATGAAACTCCATGGACCTAAGGTATGGTTTTAATTTTTTATTTCCCTTCAAATTTTCCCTTTTTCAAATAAATAACATATGTCATGCATGTAACTAAAAAAATATCAGTTATCATTAGTTATATGCATAGGTATATGTTAACTTAGTTAGAATAATAAAATATCATAATAGGATAGTTTCCTTTTTCACAACATTAGATAGTTTCCCTTTTTAATAAAATGAGAACAAGAGCTCCGACTGAGAAGAAGAACATCTTTCACCAAGCAAGAAGCCAGCTTGGGGGAGACTCCCGCTCTGATAAGGTATGTCTCAAGCCTACACTTTACATTCAGTTCTTAAATTCTATATCTTTTGAATGTCACATGCTTGCCTAAATAACCACTCTATGAATAAAATTGATAAAATCTGCTTAAACAAGTTGAAACCTGAATAAGATTTGAAATATGTCATGCAAATACTATTGTTTTGGTTTGAATAACTGGTCTTATCTAAGTTGTAGCCTTTGTGGGTTGCACATGCTTTAACTGAAATCCTGCTTAGTGAATAAAGTTAGTAAGAAATGGAGTAATTCTTTAAACTTGTTAAGGTGAAATTAGGACCTAATCTGGAGGATTTCTTTTAAAAAAATTATGAAAACCTTGCTAGAAGTTCCTCCTAGATTTTATCCCATCCCACCACCAGCCAAATATTTGTTAGTCATTAGTCAAAACCACAAAGAGCTTTGTTTGAGTTGAGCTTTGTTAGACCTCATAGATCTTAGTAGAGAAGCTTATCATATCTTTTGAATCAAGATTCACGCACACCCACCATAAATTGCCTACTCTCCACTTTGGAGGTTTGCAACCACCAAATAAATTGCTTATTCTCTACACCGGAGATATGCAATACCCTGCCAAACATCCCATTGCTAGCCTTATGCTATTCCTACACTGGGAATAAGCATTTCTCTCCCTTTCCCTACTCATTTCAAAAATCCTTTCCTATAGATGTCTGGGGAAATCTAGAGCTAAAAGAGAGAGAGAAAAATGAGCAAAGTAGCTCAAGAAAGAACTATGTCCTGTGAAAAAAAAAGTGAGCAAAGTCGCTCAAAAGAGGACTATGTCCTAAGAAAATGTGAGGACACATCTTTTGTCTACTCACTATGTATCCAAAAGAGAGAGAGAGAGAGAATTATCATTAGCTCTAGACCCCAAAAATTAACTAGGAAGGATTATGAAATATCTCTCTATACACATCCACATAACCACACATGCACATCTTGATCAATTTTTATGATTTGCTGCTCCTTATGATCTGAGTGTCTAGCTTAGCAATAAACATCAGGCAATTTGCTCATGGTTCTTAGCCTACCTATAACTCCACATATCATTCTTTAGAAATAGGAGAGGCTATATTTTGGCCTAAGTGAGGATTTAAACACCATTGAGTGATTGAGTGAATCTTGGTGGACTTAAGCAAGTTGTTATCTTTTGAAAATCTTGAAAAACCTCCAGACAGAATCCTAGTTAAACCTAAGCAAGATAAAAGTTTCCTATCTACTACTTTGTTTCAGTCTTGCATGTTTGAAGTGAAAAGCTATAAGCTCCACATTGCTATGATTAATGATATATGCTAAGTTATTTCTCACTATACAATATGCACTTGCAGACATCTTAAGTTGCTATCCATTTCATGCTCAATGCTTAAACCGCATTGTTGCTCGAGGACGAGCAACAGGTTAGCTTGGGGGAGCTTGTTGATGGTCCTTAAACACCTGTTTTACCATCAACATTTGACCCTAAAGTCCACCAAAAAGGCATGAAATGTAGTCAAATAGGTTTCAAACTAACCAAATTCTACATGTCCATAGAATTTTATTTGAATGCAGGACTTGAACCAAATTTGGACATTTGGACCCACTAGAGGCCAAGCCCACTCAGCAGGGCCAAAATGGGCCTAAGGGGGGTGGCACCTGCCACCCCTAGGTGGCGCCCGCCACTTGGGTTGGCCCAAGCTCCACCCCTGCCACGTCACCGATCCGTGTGACCTCCTCAAGGCCAAATCTTGGCCCTTGGTCACTAGGTCAGTGGCATCGGACGGCTCAGGATGGAGTGGCGTGGATCAAGGCTGAATGGCGGTTGCTAGGACATGCAACCGACCTCCAAACCGCCTTGGACAACCACCTGGATGCCGTTGAAGCCAAGGCGTTGCATCCAACGGTGAGGGAGGTGGCGACCGCCACCTAGGGCTGGCACCCGCCACTAGGGCTAGCCGTAGGTCGGCTGGCTGTCCCCTATAAGTACCCCCCTCACTCATTTGGGCTATAAATACCCCCTGGTGACACTACTTCATTCGTACCTTACCACCACACAAGAGAAGCAAAGCAAGTAGAAGCAAGCAAGTGAGAGCTCAGAGAGCTTAGGCAAGTAGGTAGCTAGTAGAGCAAGGCATTCTTGCCCTCGCGGTAGCGCTGCTCAGGGCTTAGCTCAAGAGTAGAGGCATGCGAGTGATCGGTTCTGGAGCTGGGAAGAGTCTTCCTTCATCTCCAGTTCAGGTTTTGCTCTTGTATCTCAAGCACTTTACTATATTCTAGTTCATCATTTCAAGTATTACTTTATTCTACTTATCAGTATTGAGTGGTATACTTGATTGATTGCTTGAGTGCCTAGCTATCCTACAGTTCAATTCACTTAGCCATAGTAGTTAATCTCTAGTGTGCTTAGTGATTGATCTTTGACAATAGGTTGCTTAGTTAGTTTAGTGTTTATCTTATTAAGTCAAGTGTTTGCTCTGACGTCCGCAAGGGTGTCTCTATTCAAAGCTAGGGTAGAGATAGTTAGAATATAGTTAAGCGTGGTGCTTAGTTATAGACTTACCTTCAGATACGGCTGGACCCCCGGATAGCTGTGGTAGCAAGCAGGTGGTGATAGCCCTGTGCGCCTTGAATTCCACCACGTAGTTGGCCCAGTTTAACAGTAAGGCTCGTTGTGCTAGCGTTCAACCTAAGTAAGTGGTAAAGGCTAGTACGCCTCGATACTTGACAAGATAGGAATAAAACTTTACTCAACTTAGTTGCTTTATTGTCTTTTGCCTGCCTTGCTTCGTAACTATCTTGCTTCGTAGTTATCTTGCTCTGTGTTCATCTAGGATTAGTTATCATTAGTTAGTAGTTAGTTATCTTAGTTACCCTTAGTTATCCTATTCCATTTATCTACCTATCATCCACCTTACCTTAGCCATCCATATCATCCTTACCTATCCACCCAAATATTCTTTCTAGCCTTTCATCTCTTCCCTTCTCCCCTTTTCCCTTTTCTCTTTTCTTCGACTCTCATCCCCTACTTGACTCAACTCATACACCACCCTAGCCTTCCCTTGGGATCAAATAAATCGACACCTGGTACTCCCAGGCGAAGTGCTACTATGATAGTTCTGTGCGCTTGCAGAATCTCCTCCTGGTAGATTGCAATCTCTCTAGCTAGCTCCTACTAGTGTCGGGAATGACAACCCCGCTTGGCATTAGTGGATAGCTGCTTTAGCTCCACTCCTTTAGGTATAGTGACCGGTCTTGCTTCAAGCATTTCTGATGCCGTTGCCGGGGATCGACTCCATAGTCTACTCCTAGTAACAACGTTAGCGAGTGCCAACAAGCATCTCTGGGCTGTTACCGGGGATAGTTGCCTAGCACTATCTTTAGTGAAGCTAAGAACTACCAACAGAAGTGCTGGAGATTAGTTCTGTTGAGGTGTTGAGTTCCTCAAAGGGGAGCTGATGTCCATGTTGATATGGGAGTTGCTGGTCGATTGTGCCAACCAGTCTAGCCGAAGCTGGCTGTATTGGCCAATGGACGATGTTACCCTCCTTAGTGGAGCTGAAAACGAGTCCTCGCTGAGCTCCAGTCAAAGGTATCTCTTGATACTCTTTGAATTTTGAGCCAATTAGGTCTTGGAGGTCTTGAGCCGAGTTCCGTAGTCCGAAGGTGATGCCGTGTTTGATCTCCGAGTCCTTTTCGTTCTCAGAATTTGAGTTCGAGTAGGAGTCGGGTGCTTCAGGTTGGCTCTCGGAATCTCGTGGATCTTGGACTGCAAGGTTTGCTATGTTCTGAGTGAGATCATCCATCTTTAGCGTAGCTTGCGCTTCCGGATCGGTGTGAAGTTGTCGATGCAGCTTTCCTTGATCATCCGCGATGCAAGTCCATGAGCCAAAAACGAAAATTGATCCCGCTGAGAACATGTTGTCGTGGTTCGCCGGGCTCTTGGTCGTCGAATCGCCGAAAGCCCCTACCTGGCGCGCCAGCTGTCGGTGTTTGTTAACCGGCAACTTGTCTTGAGTAATCTCAGACGGTTTGTTCGATGGGGATCGGCGTTTGTAGGACTCGGCGAGTACACAGGGACAACGATTTATACTGGTTCAGGCCGCTAAATAGCGTAATACCTTACGTCCAGTGCAGCGTGTGCCTTGTGTATGATTCAAGA
Source organism: Coix lacryma-jobi var. lacryma-jobi (assembly GCA_009763385.1). Lineage (NCBI taxonomy): Eukaryota > Viridiplantae > Streptophyta > Magnoliopsida > Poales > Poaceae > Coix > Coix lacryma-jobi. The sequence goes on from CM019828.1 coordinate 66,927,990, forward strand.
TTTGATAAATAGGAGCCCGCACCTGCTTCCCCTTATATATCTGGGTGAAGCATAGCGCAGACCGAGTCCTAGTCGGTTACATTAGAGGAGTCCTATTCTAATTACAAGACTTCCTTTAAGAACTCAACTAGGTTACAATAAGAGTCCTAATCCAAATACGCTTCGTATCAAGTCTTCGGATCTCTCATGACGTCTGGGATTAGTTGGAGGGATCATCTTCTAATGATATCTCTGACATCCTGGTCCGTCACTGGCCATGGCCGGGGTGCGCACACCGGAGACAGTGTAGGTGTGCGTCAAGATGGGCGGCACAACCCTACTCGCCCTGTTGGATTCAGGGTCTACTCACAATTTTGTTTCAGAAGAAGCCGCAACGCGCACCTCCCTCACGCTCCAATTTCGAGACACGATGAAGGTCATAGTGGCAAATGGCGACCGGGTTCCCTTGAAGGGTCGAGATGGCGGACTAGAGGGGGGGTGAATAGTCCTTTCTAAAATTAATCGTACCGGCTAACCGAAATAAATGCGGAATTAAACTATCGGTCTAGCCAAGACTACACCCCTCTACTTATACTCTATGACACCTTACAAAAGATCCTAAATAATGCAAATAAGGTGTTGGGCTAGTTAGACCTCACCTAACCAATTCTAGAAGCAAGGTCACACAAACCTATGCAACTAGTACTTCAAACATCAGGGAGCTCCTACACAATCTAGTAAGCAAAGCACAAAGCTCCTAAGCTCACTAGCAATGCTCAATAACAAGGCTACACAAGCCAAATTAGAGAGCTCAACTTGGCTACACAAGCTAAGCAATTAAACACTAGCACTAGAATAAGAATGGAAGCGCAAGCTAGTGAAAGAAACATGCGGCCGGTACTACCGGTCTGTTGGGCCGGTACTACCGGGGAGGAACACCGGTACTACCGATGCTAACAACCGGTACTACTGGGTACCTGCAGAATGCAACGAAAACGAGGTGGGTGCGATGCAATTTCAGATCTAGGAATTACACCACTTCCCTAAGTGTTGTAGATGAAGATTGTAGCTTTCCCACGTCTTGGTTCCTTGCCAAAAAGTAGATCGAGTCTTCCCAACCTAAGTAAGAGTGAAGGACTGAGGAAGAACACGAAGAACACAAGCACAAGAGTAATATGCAAGGAAGAAAGAACAACAAGTAAAGGGGACACACGATTTTATCCAGAGGTTCACTTGATTGACACCAAGCTAGTCCCCGTTGAGGCAAGCCCAAGGTCGCCGCCGATCCTCTTGCTAGTGGTGACCCTAAGTCACACTCTCCACGATGGAGTGCTCACCAAGAGCTCTAGCTTTCGGTCCGGCCAGACCACTTGGCGCTCTTCGCGCCTCTCTCAACTAGAGTTCCTCTTCGCTATCCCCGACGGGGCGAGCACAATGCCCCTCACAAAGCCTTCTCCGGAGCCACGCACAATCTTCTTGCGAGCTTCTAGGAGGTGTCAACCTCCAAGAGTAATAAGCACCACCGGCTTGCAACTCAACTCTTGCAATCTCTTATGCACCGCACTAGAATCTCTCTCACACACAATCGGATAAGCACTAACGAGCATATGTGGGGTAGAGGGCTCTCAAGCACTCCCAACCATGGACACAAAGTCCCTAGGGCGCTCAGCCTCACCCAAGGGCCAGCCACCCCTCTATTTATAGAGGGGAGCCACCAACTAGTCGTTTTCCCCTTTTTCCCGAGCTCACACAGCTACACCCGGTACTACCAACGAGAGGGCTGGTACTACTAGCGGACAATATGACCGTTAGGATAGCCTTCCTAACACATCCGGTACTACTGACTGAAGGGCTGGTACTACCAACCTTATAGCGGTACTACTGGTAGGCCAAAACTGTCTCTACACAGAACGCCTCCGAACTGCCCTCATACGCCGGTACTATCGACTGGGGGGGTCGGTAGTACTGGGGCCGGTACTACCGGTCTTATGGCGGTACTACCTTTAGGCCAAAATTCGCCCAACACAGAGAGCCTACGAACTGCCCACAGAGGGGTCTTTACTACCGACTTCAGGGTCGGTACTACCGGCTGCAGCATCCAGAGCTCCGCGCTAAAACGGTCATAACTCCTAGCTTCGAACTCCGATTTTGATGATCTTACACATTTTGGAAAGCTAACTCAGAGGGCTACAGAACCCACAAACATAGCTGATCCAACTCACAAAGGATTAGTACAGAATTCTAATCTAAGAGCCATCCTAGAGTCTGGAACACACCAAAAAGCCTCCTCTTCTTTGAATTGATCCAATTCAACTCCAACACCTTCTCCTTTGCAAATGTGCCAATACCACCAAGTGTATATCACCTTGTGCATGTGTGTTAGCATTTTCACAAACATTTTTCAAAGGATTAGCACTTGCACTCACCACGTCACTGGATCCTAGTAACAACGCAATGTTAGATCACTCAAGTGGCACTAGATGACCAATATGCAAACAAGTTTGCTCCTCTTGATAGTACAGCCATCTATCCTAAACCCGGTCATCAACTTCTCTACTCACCTATGACCAGTGAAATGAAATGCCCTACACATATACCTTTGCCTTGCGCATTCCATTCCATCTCCTTCGGTGTTGATGCAACACATGCACCAACCTAGAACACCAAATGATATGAGCCACTTCATATCATCATATGGCCTCCATGGTCCATCGATCTTGACCTCAATTGCTCTTCACCATTGCTTCGGCCCTTTGGCGCCAAGTCTTGCTTAAGCCTCCTGACACTCGTACAAAATGGCTTCAAAGCCTTCAACTTGCCCTTCACCTTCGCAACCGGTCCATCAAGTCAAGTCTTGCCTTCATCTTCACCATCTTAGCCACATGACTACATGTCCTGTCACATATGCAATAAGCTCCTCCATCACATGCATGAGCCTTTCAACATCCTCCAAGCCAATTCACCTCTATGGCATATGTTGCTCACACATGATCACCTATGGACTAATCACCTGTGTAATTCACTTCAAACACATATTAGTCCACCTAAGTTGTCACTCAATTACCAAAACCAAACTAGGAGCTTTCAATCTCCCCCTTTTTGGTAATTGATGACAACTCTACAAAGATATGGAAATTAAGCTTTTTAGGATTCTATGTAACTTATCCAACATTAAGACTATATGAGAGAATTTGGATAAGCACCATACAACCCGACTTTGTAGTGTTAACTCCCCCTACATGTGTGCTCAAATGGTTTGGTTTCAAGCTTGCACACATGCATAAATATGGAATTTGTGGTAGTGTTAGCACTACTAAGTGATGCTAAGGTATACGAAATGGAAATGTACATTTGAAGCGTGTATACCACATTTTAAATTCATCCTTAACATCAACATTGCTAGAAACAAGTGAAACTAGATACCACGTGAGATCAACATTATAATCAAGGTTCTAGTTACCACTTGTTACACTAAGACTATGCTCTAAATACCAATGCAAGGAAAACAATCATCATCCAAGTCTTAGCTCTAGCAAACATGGCACACAAGCATATATATCAACTGTAAAACATATGCATTATGCAGGCAAGCAAATACAATGCACAATGAATGCATCAAACATGTATTCATGAGCTTGCTCCCCCTACTTGTGTGCTCTCGATCCTTTTCCATTGTTCAATCTTGCTCCCTCTTGATACATGTGGTAGGCTATGAATTTAAACTTTTAATTTGTTATGCATGATCCTATTAAGCATGTACTATATGCACTAACCGCATACTAGTAAGGCATGAAATAATCATGCACACTACAATGATACCTTTGCTATGTTGGAGAAGAGGATAGTCATATAGATTCCAATTTATTTCTCCAATAGCAATGTGAAGTCTATGGTGAAAACCAATAGATACCAATTGATAGAACAAATCTTCACCCATATGATCAAGTGCACTAGCTCAATGTTGTGGTTGACATTGCTTCTTCATTTGATCTTTTGTTTGCATATATGGACATACTCATGATTTGCTTTGTTTTTGGGTGTTGCTTGCTTTCTTTCTTTTTTGATCAATCTCATGATTGCTCCAACTAAGCATCTCCAATGATACTTTAGATCACCACTTCCATATTAGCCTTCCAAGCCTCGCTTGGTTAACCTACAAAAGGCGAGAGGCCCCTACAAAAGGGAGAAGTGACCTCTCTCCAAAAATCATCCTTGATGCTCACTTGAATTGACTTTGTACTCATTTTTGTCAGCTTCTAACTCATCTCAAAACCAAACATAGGTCCCTCAACCACTTATAAACATGATTCCAACTTGAGGGCCTTTCAATCAAAGTTACTTGAGATCTATCCAATAAAAGTCACTTATATGGCAGATTCTGTCCACTTCAATGAACTGATCATATCTCACAATATATTGATCTAATTGCCATGAAATTTGGTGGAGATGTGCCTCACTATGTATTCTAGTAGCCATAAAAATTGGAGCTTCATTGGACTTCTAGATTCCTACCAGATTTCACATCTTTCCACACTACTACATGCTGAAAACTGTTGCACTATAGTTGACAAGATCCACTCCAAAACCGAAGCATCACTTATCCAATTATCATGAATTTTTCACAGCAACTGATACCATAAGTGTAGAGCATGTGTACCAAATTTCAAGCCAATCCAAATAGATTTGATCATTCAAACATGGCTATCATCACAGCTAGCTCAGATTTGCAATATTGGACATATTTCTTATTTGAGCTATACTTCTTCAAATTGAATCAAATTTGATGTCAACTTGTTTGAATACTATCACAAGACATATATCCATTCAAAACACTTACTAAATGAAGTCTCATGAACATATTCATTCAAACTAACTCAATTTTGATCACTAAGCATCAAATCCATTCAATTTTCTCATAGCAAGCAACATATGCATATATATCCAATTCAATCATCTCATATGCACCCAAATGAACATGATCAACAAGAGATATACCTTAGTAGAATATGATCATCCAATAGCAAGCTTCTTCATCCATCATTTGCAAGCCTTCAAATATATCCAATAAATCACACAACTTGATCATGACACTTGTATGTTGTAGTGCACTTGGACTTCACTCTTTTGTCTTGGCATTGGGTTTGGATAGCACTAAGCTTCATTACTTGACTCAATCACATGATGAACAATATGGAATCAATTGAATCAAGTCTCCAATACCATGGTACCTACATACAATCACCCACTTTTTGGTGGTACCCAAACTAGTTTGGGTCCTCTCAAGTTAGGAGCAACATACTTAGGCATTGCCTTAGTATGGATAGCGGGATGTTTTGCAATAGCAACCAATGAGGTACCATTGTCATCCTTTCTAAGCACATTATTATCATCAATTGAAATAGGCTTAGAATTTTTACCTAGGATAGAGGACATGAATTTGCCATGTGTCCCCTTTCCCGGCATGAGTAGCAAACTCTCTTTGATTGAGCCTTTTCTTCCTTGCTCATGTGTTGCTTCTCATTGCCTTGCCTCTCATGAGTTGCTTGAGCCTTCTTCTCAAGCTCGTTAGAACACTTCGAGTCAAAGTGTCCCATATCACCACACTTGTAGCACTTGATGCGAGCCAAATCTTCATTCTTGCTCATCGTCATCTTGGCATCTTGGATATGAGTTGGATGCCTTGCTCTTGTTCTTCCACCCCTTCTTGTTTTCTTCTTCTTCATCAAGTCACCATCACAATGGTTGTTCTTGATTTGAACTTGGGGCTTCATTTCTTGTGGCAATACTTGAGGCTTCTTCTTGTTGGGGCAAGCATTTGCAAGATGTCCCATCTCCTGGCACTGGTAGGACATGAAATGAGATAGCTTTTCTTGTTCTTGCTTCTTCATTTCTCTTTCATACTTCTTCTTTTCCCATCTCTTGCCTTTGATCTTGTTCAAGCCAATGCCACTCTTGTCACCGTAGCACTTTTGATTCTTCACCATGTGCTCAAAGGTGACTTTTGATCCATACCACCTCTCTAATTTGTTGCTCAAGTTCTTCACTTCACATTTGAGCTCATTGTTCTCCTTCAAAAGGTTAGTCTCACAAGACATAGAAGTAGAACAAGCATCTATATGTGAAGAACATGGCATGGATAATAAATCATCATAAGAGGTGGATACATGCTTCTTCTCTACATCACATGGGTTAGCACAAATATGTGATTGATCATTTGACCCAAATGATGAGCTCTCACTAGTTTTAGTTTCTTCATTAGAAAGCTTCTTAGTGAGAAAAGCATGGTCTTGTACCAAGTTATCATGAGCAACACTAAGTCCCTCATGAGTCAATTTAAGCTCCTCATGTGAACAAGTAGTAACATAAAGTAGATGCTTTTGTTGTTCACATGCATTCTTTACAAATGAGTTTTCCTCTGTTAATTTCATTGTTTTAGCCATCTCATTTTCTAAAGCTTTGGTGAGTCTACATACAAGCTCAAAGTTTGGATCATCACAATCAACTACCACATTATCAATTGATACCTTAGTGTCACCGTGTGACATGAGGCAATGTGGTGTAGTAGAAGAGCTTGTGGAGACATCACTCTCATAGCCATCATCATTGTCAAGTGATCTTGTGGATTGATCATTATCATCATCACTTGACCATGAGGTGGAGCAATCTTCCACAATCACAAAGTTATGGTCATGCTCATCATCCTCATGTGCCTCCTCCTTGGGCTCACTAACATCATCATCATTTGAGGCACTCCCATACTTGTCATTGAGATACTTCCACATGTTATGGGAGGACTCCATATCCATGATCTCTCTAAAGATATCATCATGCAAAGATCTAAAAATGATGTTAGTAGCTTGGTTCTCGAGATCTAGGCATTTCTCGTGTGCTTGAGTTAGATTCGTTTCATCCAACACATGAGAAAAGCCTACATCTACGATCCACCACATTTGAGGGCAAATAAACTTGAAATTGCATATCATCAAAGTTTTTCACCGTGTAAAGTGAGTGCCATAAAAAATGTGTGGACAATCAATGGCTAGCCCATAAGTCGCCATCCTCTCGGATCGGTGAAGACCACAAATGAGAGACCTCGCTCTGATACCAATTGAAGGGTTGAGATGACGGACTAGAGGGGGGTGAATAGTTCTTTCTAAAATTAATCGTACTGGCTAACTGAAACAAATGCGGAATTAAACTATCGGTCTAGCCAAGACTACACCCCTCTACTTATACTCTGGCACCTTACAAAAGATCCTAAACAATGCAAATAAGGTGTCGGGCTAGCTAGAGCTCACCTAACCAATTCTAGAAGTAAGGTCACACAAACCTATGCAACTAGTACTTCAAACACCGGGGAGCTCCTACACAATCTAGTAAGCAAAGCACAAAGCTCCTAAGCTCACTAGCAATGCTCAATAACAAGGCTACACAAGCCAAATTAGAGAGCTCAACTTAGCTACATAAGCTAAGCAATTAAACCCTAGCACAAGAATAAGAATAAGAATGGAAGCACAAGATAGTGAATGAAACAGGTGGCCGGTACTACCGGTCTGTTGGGCTGGTACTACCGGGGAGGAACACCGGTACTACCGACGCTAACAGACGGTACTACCCGGTACCTGCAGAAAGCTATGAAAACGAAGTGGCTGCGATGTAATTTCAGATCTAGTAATTATCCCACCTCCTTAAGTGTTGTACATGAAGATTGTAGCTTTCCCACGTCTTGGTTCCTTGCCAAAAAGTAGATCGAGTCTTCCCAACCAAAGTAAGAGTGAAGGAGGGAGTAAGAACATGAAGAACACAAGCACAAGAGTAATATGCTAGGAAGAAAGAACAACAAGTAAATGGGACACACGATTTTATCCCGAGGTTCACTTGGTTGCCACCAAGCTAGTCCCTGTTGAGGGAAGCCCAAGGTTGCCGCAGATCCTCTTGCTAGTGGTGACCCTAAGTCACACTATCCACGATGGAGTGCGCACTAAGAGCTCTAGCTTTCGAGCCGGCCAGACCACTTGGCGCTCTTCGTGCCTCTCTCAACTAGAGTTGCTCTTCGCGATCCCCATGGGGCGAGCACAATGCACCTCACAAAGCCTTCTCCGGAGCCACGCACAATCTTCTTGCGAGGTTCACGACAGAGACAACCACCAAGCCGTCTAGGAGGTGGCAACCTCCAAGAGTAATAAGCACCACCGGCTTGCAACTCGAACACCTAGTGCCAACTCTTGCAATCTCTTATGCACCGCACAAGAATCTCTCTCACACACAATCGAATAAGCACTAACAAGCATATGTGAGGTAGAGGGCTCTCAAGCACTCCCAACCATGGACACAAAGTCCCACCAACTAGCCGTTTTCCCCTTTTTCCCGAGCTCACACAGCTACACCCGATACTACCGACGAGAGGGCCGGTACTACCAGCGGACAATATGACCATTAGGACAGCCTTCCTAATACATCCGATACTACCGACTGAAGGGCTGGTACTACCGACCTTATAGCGGCACTACTAGTAGACCAAAACTGTCTCTAATAGAACGCCTCTGAACTGCCCTCATACGCCGGTACTACCGACTGGGGGGTCGGTACTACTAGGGCCGGTACTACCGGCCTTATGGCGGTAATACCTTTAGGCCAAAACTGGCCTAACACAGAGAGCCCGCGAACTGCCCATAGAGGGGTTGGTCTACCGACTTCAGGGTCGTTACTACCAGCTGCAGCATCCTGAGCTCCGCCCTAAAACGGCCATATCTCCTAGCTTCGAACTCTAATTTTGATGATCTTGGACATTTTGGAAAGCTAACTCAGAGGGCTACACAACCCACAAACATAGATGATCCAACTCACAAAGGATTAGTACAGAATTCTAATCTAAGAGCCATCCTAGAGTTCGGAACACACCGAAAAGCCTCCTTCTCTTCTCCGAATTGATCCAATTCAACTCCAACACCTTCTCCTTTGCAATTGTGCCAACACCACCAAGTGTATATCACCTTGTGCATGTGTGTTAGCATTTTCACAAACATTTTTCAAAGGATTAGCACTTGCACTCACCACGTCACTCGATCCTAGTAACAACGCAATGTTAGATCGCTCAAGTGGCACTAGATGACCATTATGCAAACAAGTTTGCTCCTCTTGATAGTACAGCCATCTATCCTAAACCCGGTCATCAACTTCTCTACTCACCTATGACCAGTGAAATGAAATGCCCTACACATATACCTTTGCCTTGCGCATTCCATTCCATCTCCTTCGGTGTTGATGCAACACATGCACCAGCCTAGAACACCAAATGATATGAGCCACTTCATATCATCATATGGCCTCCATGGTCCATCGATCTTGACCTCAATTGCTCTTCACCATTGCTTTGGTACTTCGGCGCCAAGTCTTGCTTAAGTCTCCTAACACTCGTACAAACGGCTTCAAAGCCTCCAACTTGCCCTTCACCTTCGCAACCGGTCCATCAAGCCAAGCCTTGCCTTGATCTTCACCATCTTAGCCACATGACTACATGTCCTGTGACATATGCAATAAGCTCCTCCATCACATGCATGAGCCTTGCAACATCCTCCAAGCCAATTCACCTCTATGGCATATGTTGCTCACACATGATCACCTGTGGACTAATCACCTGTGTAATTCACTTCAAAAACATATTAGTCCACCTAAGTTGTCACCCAATTACCAAAACCAAACTAGGACCATTCATCCCTGCCCCAGCGTCTACCATACTATCCCCTTCTCCATCGACGAGGAGCAATTCATCACCAACATCTTCGCGCTTCCGCTCGCCAGTTACGATGTCATCCTCGGGACGGACTAGCTGGCCACGTTGGGCCCTATCCTCTGGGACCTCGGCTCCCTCACCATGTCATTCTGGCACGACGATCACTGCGTCCGCAGGTCTGGGTTGGTGGGCACTCTTGGTCCGGCCGTACGGTCATGCAGTGCCGAAGACCTACTACCGGTACTCCTGGCGGAGTTCGCGCCGGTATTTGAGGAGCCTTCTGGGATGCCGTCGCGATGCTCTCAAGATCACAACATCAACTTGTGGCCTGGCTCCGCTCCGGTGGTGGTCAGAATTTACCGCTACCCCACCGCTCACAAGGATGACCTCGAGCGCCAGTGCACAACCATGTTGGAAAAGGGCATCATACGATGTAGTTCATCGGCGTTCTCCTCCCCTATTCTATTGGTCAAGAAGGCTGATGGCACATGTCACTTCTGCGTGGACTACCGCGCTCTGAATGCCATCACAGTGAAGGATGCGTACCCAATTCCGGTCGTTGACGAGCTCCTTGACGAGCTTCACGGCGCCAGGTACTTCACCAAACCCGATCTCCGATTAGGGTACCATCAAGTGCGCATGAACTCAGTGGATGTGGCGAAGACGGCCTTCCGGACTCACGACGGGCTCTACGAGTTCCTCGTCATGCCGTTCGGCCTCTGCAACGCGCCAGCAACATTTCAAGCTTTGATGAACGACGTGCTACGACCCTTTCTTCGTTGCTTCATCCTCATCTTCTTTGACGACATATTGATCTACAACGACTCCTTCACCACACACCTCTGTCACGTCTGCGTCATCCTCCAAGTACTCCGCCAGCATAAGTTGTTCATCAAGAAGTCAAAATGCGCCTTCGGCGTCAGCTCCATCTCCTACCTCGGGCATATCATTTCCACCGATGGAGTGGCCATGGATCTGGAGAAGGTTCAAGTTGTGGCCGATTAGCCACAGACGCGCTCAGCCCGTGCCGTCTGTGGCTTCTTGGGGCTTGCGGGTTAGTACCGCAAGTTCGTCAAGAACTTCGGCGCCATCGCAGCGCCGCTAACAACACTGCTCAAGAAAGACGGCTTCTCATGGTCCGAGGCCACCACCACCACATTCTCGGCTCTCAAAGCTGCCCTCACCTCTGCCCCGGTACTGGTGATGCCCGATTTCGGTCGGGCCTTCGTTGTGGAATGCGATGCCTCGTCATATGGCTTCAGCGTTGTTCTTCTCGAGGACGGCCACCCTGTGGCTTTCTTCAGTCGGCCGGTGGTGCCACACCATCAGTCCCTCGTCGCGTATGAACGTGAATTGCTCGGGCTAGTGCTGGCAATCCGCCATTGGTGGCCTTACCTCTGGGGTCGATGGTTCATGGTACGTACAAATCATTTCAGTTTGAAATTTCTACTGGATCAGCGCCTGGCAACCATTCCATAGCATCACTGGGCCGGGAAGCTCCTGGGCTTCGATTTCATGGTGGAATATAAGGCCGGTAGCTCCAACTTTGTGGTCGATGCCCTGTCCAGGCAGGACACAAAGGCGGGTGCCCTCCTGGCCATTTCCGGACAGCAATTTGATTTCATGGACCGTCTCCGACAAGCTCACAGTTAGGAGCCCGCCCTGGTCGCCATCAGGGATGAAATCACCGCGGGCCAGCGCATGACGCCGTCGTCTCTCATCGACGACATGGTAGCTTTCTAGGGGTGCCTTTACATCCCACAGGGCGCTCCTCTGCTGCAGGAACTACTCACCGCCACCCACGAAGATGGCCATGAAGGAGTCAAGAGGACTCTGCACCGCCTCCACCGTAATTTTCATTCACCAAATTTGTGGCGGGATGTTCAGGACTTCATCAAGGCATGCGTCACCTGCCAGCGCTACAAATCAGAACATCTCCACCCCGCATGTCTGCTACTTCCCTTGTCAATCCCCACGACGATCTGGGTCGACATTGGCATGGACTTCGTCGAGGCTCTGCCCTGTGTGAGCGGCAAATTGGTTATACACACCATCGTTGATCGCCTCAGCAAGTCCGCCCACTTCATCCCGTTGGCGCACCCCTACTCTGCTAAATCGGTGGCCCAGAGCTTCTTCTCTGACATCATGCGGCTGTGAAGGACCAAGAATGCAATAGCAAGGCGATCAGAGGGGGGGGGGTGAATGGGAGCTCAAAAATTTCTCTCGAAACTTTGGCCTTTTGTCCCCAAAATCAACCCCAAAAGCTTCGATCGAAACAGTGATGCCCACAACCATTGGAAGAGGGTGGATCATCCCTAGGATCACAGCGAGGCACCACAAAGCGATAGCAATCCAAACGCCAAAAGCACCATCACAAGTTCGACCCCTAAAAACCTAGTCCCAAACGTAGATTGGAGGCAACGCTGGGAAATCCCCAAATACCAAAGCTAACAAGTAGCAAAGATACTTAGAGAGGTTCCTAGGTGAACTAAAGGGCCAACCGAGAAGTACAGAAACCAAGCAAAGAAGCCGGGAGAACAAAAGAACTAAATCTCAACTCTCAGCCGATTCGCGGAATGTCCGGACTCCCAGTCCCGGACTGTCCGCGCCAGGGGCGGACTGTCCGCGGTCCACTGGCGGACTGTCTGCCGGCAGAAAACCAGAAACAACACTGATGCTGTAAGTCCCCTGGACGTTCCCGGACTGTCCGCGACCTCCAACGGCGGACTGTCCGCCGGTCACTCAAAACCAAATTGGCCTTAGAACATAGCCACTGATCCGGCTGATCCCCGACGCCCGGACTGTCCGCCGGCCAGATGGCGGACTGTCCGCGGTCGACCAGAGAGGGCGATTTCGGTCGCCCTCAACTCAAATCCTCCAAAATTCGAACCAAACCAAAATCCCTTGTTCCCAAACTTGGAGAAGATGATCACGAGGTAGTTGGAAGACTATCCCCAAGAAATCATCCGCTCAAAACAACTAAAACACCGGGAATCCGAGAGGGAAGGAGTATGAACCGAAAAGCGCCACGAAAACAAAATCAACCCGATCTACTTGTTCGTGAGGAGTTAGATGAATTCCTTTGGTGGAAATGATCTCCTCACTATAAAGAACAAGTTGATTCAAACGGATTTCGAAAAGACGCAGTAGAGAGGGAGATGGAGTGACGGGAAAATCGCGGCGAAACGATGAACGCGAAGAACACGAACAAAACGCGAATCAACACATCGATCTGCAACCGTGTGGCTACCACATGCTACAACAGTGAGATTACGGTCTCACTTCCTCAAAATCTCCAGTACACAGAGGTATGGTTCTCTGCGGATCTCAGTTGCTACAGCAGGGGATTGGGAGAGCAGGAAAACCTAGAAGGCAAAGAGCAAATGACTGAGATAGGATGGGAGGTGGGTGTCTCCCTCTACTTATCCTAATTCTAATTCCCACTCTACCCCTAACTAATTACAGAGCGAACCAGCTAAACCCTAGGGTTATTCTGGACCAACTCGTGGTAGGTGGTGATCTGACGGCCACGCCCGCACAACTGGTAGCGTTGCCTCGACGCAACCTCACCGATTGCCGCCACGTTCCGCCACCGCTCTGCTCGTCCTTTTCCCGGACTTCGCCCCCGGTATTGTGGCCCAAACCGGGAAACCAGCCTTCACAGCCAACCCCCGGTTTTGAGGCCCAAATCGGGAAACCAGCCGTCCATCGCCTGAGTTTTGTGGCCCAAACTCAGAAACCTGCAGCACCCAGGTTTTGAGGCCCAAACCTGGAAACCGTCCTCAGCCCGAGTTTTGTGGCCCAAACTCGGAAACCATCAGCGCCCAGGTTTTGAGGCCCAAACTTGGAAACCATCCACTCGGTGGTTTTTCTGTGGCTCAACCACCAAACTGAGCCGTAGAGGGGATGCACCGCCCATGCGCCCCGTCCACCGACACGTGTCCCCAGGTCCTCGACCCAAGCAACACCGTGCCCGCAAGTCTTCGCTCATCGCTTTCCCAGGCTGTCAGCCACCACAGCTGATCCTCAGGCCACCGGTCCCTCAGTCCAAGCCTCACGTCCACCCTTCGCCACTCTCGGTCCATCGACACGGCATGTCTCTACTTGACCTTCACCTTGCCTTCGATCACTGTATCCGTGCTCGACACCTGCAGAACACAAGCCAAAGAACATGCGCATTATCCCAGTTGACAATCACTCATCACTCAGAGACTCGGCATACACCCATGTATCCGCAATCTCCCCCTTGATGAGTGCATTGTCAACTACCAACACAAATCATAATGGAATAGAGGAAGAAAGGAAGAAGGAGAGAGAACTCGACCAAATGACCCAAAAGCATATCAAAGCCGAAGAAGGTCAAGTGGAAAGAGCAAAACAACTTGGTTCCCAAAGACATGGGCAACGGCTCGACGCAACCAAGCAAAGCAAAGCTAGCCCTCAAGAAGAGGTAGAACAGGCTCAACACCGCTAGCAAGAAAGCTTGATACCAATTGAAGGATCAACTGAAATTCAAGCAAAACAGAGCTAGCCCTCAAGAAGAGGCAGAACGGGCTCAACACCGCTAGCGACAAAGCTCGATACTAACTGAAGAAAGCTTGATTCCAACCGAAGAGCATAAAGACAAGGATGCTAGTCCCTCAAGAAAGAGACTAAGGCTCAACACAACTAGCTCCCAAAAATGCTCCGAACAAACTGTTACAAGCTCGAAAACTCCCCCTCAAATAGTGCACACAACTAGGAGATCTCCCCTTAAGTTCAACTTGGAAAGCAAAGATTTGAAGATATTTTCTTCCCCTTCGTCGAACACAGGGAGCACACATGATTTGTCAATATTTTCTCCCCCTTAGTTGAAAATGCACCATCAAGCAAATATGCACAAGCACTCAAATTTCTCCCCCTTCAAGAATGCATATGAGTTCAAAATGCAAGTTAGCAGCTTCAGGAATATAGTCGATAGAATATGAAGATGCTCGACAAAGTGCTGATCCGATGACTCATAAAATGCACAGAATGCTAGCAAAGGCTCAAACTGATCACTAAATACGAAATCTGAACATTTGAGCAAAAAGAGTAGTTCTCAGCCAAAAAGGTATTGACCATCAAAATAGCACTAAGCATGTATAGACAGGAAGTCAAACAAGTGCTTAACATGTATACAAGGTGAACTACCCCTAGCACAGTTCAACCATCATGCTATAGAATGAAACATAGACTTGTGTATCCAAATTTTATCGGAGTTGCAGCGGTTAAATTACACAAGTTCAAATTTCAGCATGTGACTGCGAGAGGTTGAAAGCTTGTCATTGCCTAACTTTTCAACTGTGCGAAGCCTATGCAGAAGCAATCAGAAGCTTAAGGCAACAGTTTCGGTCATACACTACACAGCTCAAGTTTAACTCATAGTGCAAAGAGAAATAGTCTCGAAACTGTGATGTGCTGACAAGCAATCCCATCTCGATCTTTCCAATTTACTTAACTTGGTTCAAAATTTAAAGCAGAATAGGAACATACCAAGCAAGTGAATGACTCAGAACTAGAGACATAGCAACCTAGCATATATGAAAAGCACAAGTGATTTCAACACATTCTACACATGCTAGTTGCATATCTCAATGGTGAACATTTTCATGTTTTATGTTCTTTAAGCAAATTCACCATTCATAAAATAGCTCCGCTCACAACATATATCAGTGATCAGAAAGAGCATAAGCCACAAGCATCATCGTAAAACATCGGAGCAAATACTATACAGAGCATAGTCACATTCTAAAGATTATATACATGAAGCTCTGAATGTAAATATGCAAGATGAAATGCAAAGATGCATGAAGAAACCAATTGAAAAACACAAAGTCAGTTTATAATACAAGAATCAAAATGTTTCCCCCATCTAAAAGGGGAAACACACACCAAGCTCACCTCTCAATGTGTTTGGTCTTAGAGTGCAACACGGGGTTCTTAGCAACGCTAATAGCACTCGTGCTGTCACAAAGCAAGGGAACGCGAGAAAAGCTCAGACCAAAATCACGCAAAGTGGCCATCATCCAAAGCAACTGGGAATAGCAGCTAGCCGCAGCAACATACTCAGCCTCCGTGGTAGACTGGGCGACACTAGACTGCTTGCGAGAAGACCACGATACAAGAGAAGAACCAATAAACTGACAAGTCCCAGAAGTGGACTTGCGCTCAACGCGGTAACCAGCAAAATCGGCATCAGAATAACCGCAAAGGGAGAGGGTGGAGGAAGCAGAATACCAAATCCCAAATTTTGGAGTGAAGCATAAGTACCTCATAATGCGCTTGACCGCCTAACGGTGAGAGGTGCGCGTCGACGACTGAAATCGCGCGCAAAGACACACCGCGAACTGAATGTCCGGGTGTGTCGCCGTCAGGTACAGCAGCGACCCGATCATACTCCGGTACTCCTTCTGGTCCACAGCTTCTCCATCCTTGTCCGCATCCAGGGCCGTCGTGGTCGACATGGGTGTTGGAAGAGGCTTGGCCTCACCCATATCGAATTTCTTCAGGACATCCTTGGTATACTTACCCTGGTGCACAAACGTTCCCTCTCGAGATTGCTTAATTTGCAATCCGAGGAAAAACGTCAACTCGCCCGTCATGCTCATCTCAAATTCCCTGCTCATAGTATCTGCAAACTTGGCAACCAAAGCGTGAGAAGAACCACCGAAAATGATATCATCCACGTAAATCTGGACCAAGAGAGTATCATTGCCTTGCTTGAGGAGAAAGAGCGTTTTATCCACACATCCTATTTTAAAACCCTTAGCAAGCAAAAGGGTTTTCAACCTATCATACCAGGCTCTAGGGGCTTGTTTCAAACCATACAAAGCTTTGTGAAGTTTAAAAACATGGTTTGGAAACTTGGGATTTTCGAAATCGGGGGGTTGTTTCACATACACCTCCTCTTCTATGTAGCCGTTTAGGAAGGAACTCTTGACATCCATTTGAAAAAGTTTAAACCCTTTGGATGCAGCAAAAGCCAAGAGTATCCTAATCGCCTCCAAACGAGCTACAGGAGCAAAAGTCTCCTCATAGTCTATCCCCTCCTTCTGACTATACCCCTGGGCTACAAGTCTGGCCTTGTTTCTCACAACATGGCCATCTTCTCCTTGTTTGTTTTTGAAAACCCATTTTGTCCCAATAGGATGACACTCAGGAGGAAGAGGAACAAGAACCCAAACCCAATTTCTCTCAAAGTTCTCAAGCTCCTCATGCATGGCATTGACCCAATCCGGATCCGTCAAAGCGTGTCCAACATCTCGGGGTTCAAAATCAGCAACAAATGCAGAATGAGCAAAGTGAGAGATTTGTTGTGACCTTGACCGAGTAACACGTTCGCCGATGCTGCCGATCATCTGTTGAGGTGGGTGTTGGCGCTGAATGTGTCGAGGCGCCTCCCGAGCTGATGTAGCCTCCCCCTAAACAACAGTTGGTGCCTCCTCGGGTACAAAAGGTACCGCTCGAGGTGGCGGATCCCATGGCCCCCAAGTCGAAGAAGAAGGGTCGGGGCCGTGAGTGGTAGTAGAGGCCGCTCTTTGCGGCACAGCAGGTGGAGGAGGTGCTGGGTCATCCATCCCTTCAGCACCCTCTTCTTCATCATGAAACAGAGGCTCGCCAACCTCATGATCACCTGCACGCTCAAAACGAGAAGAAGGACAAACCATGGTCTCGTCGAAGGTGACATCGCATGTCTCCATGACTCGGTTAGTATCAAGGTTAAGTACATGATATGCACGAGTATGAGTGCCATAACCCAAAAATACACCGTCAGAAGAAGAAGACTCAAATTTGTCCAGGTTTCCTTTCTTAATTATAAAACAGTGGCAACCGAAAACTCTAAAATAACTCACTTTGGGCTGTTTTCCAAAACACAACTCATAAGAAGTCTTTTTTAAGAAAGCTCGGAGAAAAATGCGATTGGAAATGTAGCATGTAGTGCTCATAGCTTCGGCCCAATGTCGCCTAGGAGTCCTATGCTCATCGAGCATCGTCCTGGCCATCTCTACAAGGGTCCGATTCTTCCTTTCTACAACACCATTCTGAGGCGATGTGTAGGGAGAAGAAAACTGATGATCTAAACCCAAAGAGTCACAAAACTTCTCAAAATCTAAGTTTTTGAACTCGGAACCATTATCACTTCTAATAGATCGCATTGAGTTCATAGGGAACTCATTCTGAAGACGCAAAATCAGATTGCGAGCAAAAGAGAAAGTCTCAGTTTTCTCAGCTAAAAAGAAAACCCACGAATATCTCGAAAAGTCATCAACAACAACAAGTACATACCACTTCCCCCCAACCAAGCTCACCCGAGCCGGACCAACTAGGTCCATGTGCAAAAGCTCTCCAGGGCGCTTGGTCATGACCTGAGTCACTGGATGGTGGGGAGCGGCAACCATCTTCCCATGTCTACAAGAATGGAAAACAAGATCCTTCTCCATGCACAACTTTGGCAATCCTCGAATTAGGCCAAGTGAACTAAGCCTTGCAAGCAAGTCAAAGCTCAAATGTCCTAGTCTCCTATGCCACTTCCAAAGATCAGAGGAGGAAGGTCCAGCCAAAAGACAACGAGAAACTCCAAATGACTCTGAGAAGTTCGCACGAAAGACTTTCCCAAAGGGCGAAATCACACAAACAAGATTGCCCTGAGGATCCAAAATGCGACTGAGATTCGGCTTAAAATGAATCTCATAGTCATCATCAAAAAGTTGCAAAACAGAAAGAAGGTTAAAATGCAAGTTAGAAACAAGAGCAACATCGCGCAACACAAAGTGCTCATTAACTCGCACCGACCCGCGAGACAACACTTTACCTTTACTATTGTCGCCGAAGGTGATAAAATCCTTTCCGGCGACCGGACTAAGACTGGAGAACCACTTGGCATTTCCGGTCATGTGCCTCGAACAACCGGAATCCACCAACCAAATGTTCTCCAATCGTTTTACCTACATCAATAAAAAGACATAGGGTGAGCATACGGTACAGTGTTGGGTCGGCTGCTCAAAAGAACGGTTAGCAGAAAAACCATTCCTAGCATGCCTACGGGAAGAGCGATCACCACGTAGAGGAAAACGTGGTCCGCTAAGGGAAGAGCGTCCATCGCGATACTCAAAACGCGATGAGTGAAAATGGTCAGCTACAAAGCCACCGCCACGGGGTCCATAGCCCACAACTGTAGGCTCCCGCCGGGCACGTTCTCTTCGCGGCCTAGGCCTAGGAACTGGAGGTTTTGGACCTCTAGGCCTAGCAGCACGCCTCTGAACATTCGGCATATGTACATCATGGAAAGGACGGTACATGTCCGTGTTGTTCATCGCCTTTGCACGGCGCGCCTCTCTCTTGCGTCGAAAGCAAAACTCACTCAAGTGTCCATCTCTCCCACAATGCTCACAATGGTACCTCACCGCTCTCATAGGGGGTTGTTGGTACTCACGGTAGTGGGTGTGGATCACTTTGACCTTCTGTGGCATAAGCTCCTCTTGGATGGGTGGCATGGTGTCCAGCTTGTTCTTGAGGTAGTTTGGTTTTGGAGCCCATGATTGTTTCTTGGGTGGAGCTCTTGGAGGTTCCACAAATACACCATCCTTGGTGTGGAGCTCTTTGGGTCGAATCTTGGTAAGCTTGGGATTAGTGGTGGAGTTGGGCTTCTCACACGGGTTCAGACCACTCGACTCTCCAATCTTCCTAAAAGATGAAGCGCACTCAACACCCTGAGCAAAGCCTACACCTAGACCTCCAGCAACACGCTTGAACTGGGAGCTCATCATCCCAAGCTGCGGCTCACCACTCGACACCCATGACAAGATGGTCCGAAGGTATGTGTTTTCCTCCTCGGTTTGCATCTTGTCATGCTTCACGTTTGCAATCTCGATCTCCAAACCTTCACACAGAATGCACCTAGTCACACACGTGCTACCCGAGCTGGCCTTCTCAAGAGACACAATCTTGGCATTCTTCTCTGCCAACTCGGATTGCAAGCCCGCACAGGACTTGCACGCACCCAACAGCGAGGATCTAGCCTTCAGCTCATCCACCTCTCCTACCAACACAGCATACTTACTTCTCAAAGTGAGAAGATCAGTCATGTGTGTGGAGCACATCTCACACTCCTCCTCCTCTGTGACAACAACGGTAGACTTGACAGATTCAAGTTCCTTCACCATATCCTCCCACTTCTGCCTAAACTCCTTCCTCTCTCTAGCAGCGCGCCTAAGCAACTTATCTTGACTAAGGAGAGCGGCAATAAGTTTCTCGACCTCAGCAGAAAGCTCATCGGGGGTCTGAGATACCTGGGAGGTGTTGTCATCGTCGTCGTTCTGAGGGATGTCCTCCAGCTCGCCGTCGACCTCCTTGCCGAGGGCCATGGTGCAGAAGCCCTCATCATCGGCGAAGAAGCAGAGGCTGTTCAGCTTGTCCTTGATCCTCTTCTTCTTCTTGGACTCATCGTCGCTTGAGGAAGCGGAGTCGTCATCCGAGTCGTCGACGTCGCTGAGCGTGGCGAAGAACGCACGCTGCTCAGTCTGGTCCTTGTTGAAGCCGCCCTTCCGCTTGTGCTTCGCGGGGACTTACTTCTCCTTGCACTTGTCGGAGTCGTACTTGTGCCCATGATCCGCCTTGCCGAAGGTCTACTTGTTCTTCTTCGGGCAATTGACGATGAAGTGGTTGGGGTCGCCGCACTTGAAACATCCCGAGCGTCCTCCTCCGCGGCGACGGTTCATGCGGTTGTTGTGGAACCGCGAGAACCGGTTGGCGAGCAAAGCCAACTCATCATCCCCCATGAACTCCAGCTGCTCCTCTGTGACAAAAAGAAGAGAAGAAAGTGCAAAGCCTCCAGAGGGGTTAGCAGAAGAGCCAAAAACCAAAGCCATCGACGGGCCAGAAGGATTTTCATAAGAAGCCCTCGCCATGGCGTCAATCTCACTGGACTTGAGCTTACTGAAGAGCTCATCACATGTGAGGGTCTCATAGTTAGGTGATTTGATGATCGCCTGAACCTTTGAGTCCCACACCGATCGATCAAGAGTATGCAAAAGCTTCAAAGCTCTCTCATGATCGTCGAAAGACAACAGCTCCTTGTTAGCCCTCATCCTGTTGACAATCACCTGAAAGCGAGCGAATAAACTCTCTAAGCTCTTGCCAGGCATATGTCAAAAGTTCTCATACTCTTGCTTGTGCGACTCGTAGAGACGGGTTTTGACTTGAGTGGTTCCCTCATGAAAACGCATAAAGGGTAGCCCAAATCTCCCGAGCCGTAGCGAGATGAGAAACACGATCAAACTCCGTCATGCTCAAGCATGAGAAAAGAGCATTACAGGCTCGGCTATTGGCATTGTGCTCATCGATCTGATCCTGAGTGACACGAGAAGCCAAGACCACGTAATCAGCAGAGTTGCAAATATCCCAAATGGAAGCACCAATACTCTGTAGATAGGCCGACATGCGTATCTTCCAATACGCATAGTTCGTCCCATCGAACAACGGTAGTTTGCCCACGCCGCGATCCATGTCGCCTTCTGTGGATCTGGAACCGGCTAAGGTGGAAGATCCTTAACCCGCTCTGATACAAATTGAAGGACCGAGAATGCAATAGCAAGGCGACCAGAGGGGGGGTGAATGGGAGCTCAAAAATTTCTCTCAAAACATTGGCCTTTTGTCCCCAAAATCAACCCCCAAAGCTTCGATCAAAACCGTGATGCCCACGACCCTTGGAAGAGGGTGGATGATCCCTAGGGTCACAATGAGGCACCACAAAGAGATAGCAATCCAAATGCCAAAAGCACCGTCACAAGTTCGACCCCTAAAAACCTAGTCCCAAACATAGATTGGAGGCTACGCCGGGAAATCTCCAAATACCGATGCTAACAAGTAGCAAAGATACTTAGAGAGGTTCCTAGGTGAACTAAAGGGCCAACCGAGAAGTACGGAAACCAAGCGAAGAAGCCGGGAGAACAAAAGAACTAAATCTCAACTCTCAGGCGATTCGCGGACTATCCGGACTCCCAGTCCCGGACTGTCCGCGCCAGGGGCGGACTGTCCGCTGTACACTGGCGGACTGTCCGCCGGCAGAAAACCAGAAACAGCACTGATGCTGTAAGTCCCCTGGACGTTCCCGGACTGTCCGTGAACTCCAACGGCGGACTGTCCGCCGGTCACTCAAAACCAAATTGGCCGAAGAACACAGCCACTAATCCGGCTGATCCCAGACGCCCGGACTGTCCGCCGATCAGATGGCGGACTGTCCGCGGTCGACTAGAGATGGTGATTTCGTTCGCCCTCAACTCAAATCCTCCCAAATTTGAATCAAACCAAAATCCCTTGTTCCCAAACTTGGAGAAGATGATGACGAGATAGTTGGAAGACTATCCCCAAGAAATCATCCGCTCAAAACAACTAAAACACCGGGAATCCGAGAGGGAAGGAGTATGAACCGAAAAAGCACCACGAAAACGAAATCAACCCGATCTACTTGTTCGTGAGGAGTTAGATGAATTCCTTTGGTGGAAATAATCTCCTCACTATAAAGAACAAGTTGATTCAAACGGATTTCGAAAAGACGCATTAGAGAGGGAGATCGAGTGACGGGAAAATCGCGGAGAAACAAAGAACGCGAAGAACACGAACAAAACGCGAATCAACAAATCGATCTGCAACCGTGTGGCTACCACATGCTACAACAGAGAGATTACGGTCTCACTTCCTCAAAATCTCCAATACACAGAGATATGGTTCTCTGCGGATCTCAGTTGCTACAGTAGGGGATTGGGAGAGCAGGAAAACCTAGAAGGCAAAGAGCAAATGACTGAGATAGGATGGGAGGTGGGTGTCTCCCTCTACTTATCCTAATTCTAATTCTCACTCTACCCCTAACTAATTACAGAGCGAACCAGCTAAACCCTAGGGTTATTCTGGACCAACTCGTGGTAGGTGGTGATCCGACGGCCACGCCCGCACAACTGGTAGCGTTGCCTCGACGCAACCTCAGCGATTGCCGCCACGTGCCGCCGCCGCTCTGCTCGTCCTTTTCCCGGACTTCGCCCCCGGTTTTGTGGCCCAAACCGGGAAACCAGCCTTCACAGCCAACCCCCAGTTTTGAGGCCCAAACCGGGAAACCAGCCGTCCATCGCCTGAGTTTTGTGGCCCAAACTCAGAAACCCGCAGCACCCAGGTTTTGAGGGCCAAACCTGGAAACCGTCCTCAGCCTGAGTTTTGTGGCCTAAACTCGGAAACCATCGGCGCCCAGGTTTTGAGGCCCAAACCTGGAAACCGTCCACTCGGTGGTTTTTCTGTGGCTCAACCACCAAACCGAGCCGTAGAGGGGATGCACCGCCCGTGCACCCCGTCCACCGACACGTGTCCCCAGGTCCTCGACCCAAGCAACACCGTTCCCGCAAGTCATCGCTCGTTGCTGTCCCAGGCTGTCAGCCACCACAGCTGATCCTCAGGCCACCGGTGCCTCAGTCCAAGCCTCACGTCCGCCCTTCACCACTCTCAGTCCATCGGCGCGACACGTCTCTACTTGACCTTCACCTTGTCTTCGATCACTGTATCCGTGCTCGACACCTGCACAACACAAGCCAAAGAACATGCGCATTATCCCAGTTGACAATCACTCATCACTCAGAGACTCGGCATACACCCATGTATCCGCAGGCTGCATGGCATTCCGCAGTCGATCGTCTCTAACTGCGACACGGTGTTCACGTCGCTGTTCTGGAAGGAACTCATGCGGCTCACAGGCGTCAAGCTTCGCATGACGACCGCCTTCCACCCCCAATTAGATGGGCAAGCCAAAGCCGCCAACAAGATCATCATCATGTACCTTTGGTGCTTCACGGGTGATCGGCCCCACCAATGGGTGTGTTGGTTGCCCTGGGCGGATGAAAGCCCTATGTTAGTTTTGGTTAATTGATGAAACCTATTTGGTCTAATCCTATTGCTAAGCATGTGTGTAGCTTTTAAGAAAGGATTTCGACCAAGCCAAGTGGTGGAGCTAGCAAGGTGGCAACCATGGTGGATGGTGATGGCCACATGCAAATTGAAGAGATCAAGTGATCTACCATTGGTGAAATGAAAAAGGGAAGAGATGGAGCTAAGAGGCCCGAAGGCAAAGGTATAATCTATAGGGCTCTTTGTTTTAGTGATCAAGACACTTAGCGAGTGTGATCACATTTAGGATACATAGCCATACTATTAAGAGGAGTTAATTCACGGCTTATGCGGTGTCCAAGTGCCACTAGGATTTCTCTAACATATTAATGCTTTAGACCTAGTGAGAGACTCACTAAACCCTTGGGAAATTCTTTGTAAAATGCTAACACACGTACATAAGTGTTGAAACACTTTGGTGTTGGCGCATGGGAGCAAGGGTAGAAGTTAGAAAGCGAAAGGTGCTGAGTTAGAAGCATCGGACGCTAGAGGCGCTAGCATTGGGCGCTGGGCCGAGCGTCCGATGGCTAACCCTAGCTACAGACTAATGTTGAAGGAGCATCGGACGCTGGCAACGGACACAGAGGAATCACTGTTGCAAAGTCCGATGCTGATGACGTGGCGCGAGTAAGATTTACAGAGACAATCGGACATTGGGCTGCGTCCGATGCCAAGCTGTAACACTCTGGTGTTAAGCAAGACTAAAACTTGACATGTCATCATATGCACTGGCATTTTATCTGAGTTAATAACCTGAATATGCATTCACTTAAAACAAGTTTAATTTTCATGCTTGTGCTTAGTGATAAGGAGTGTTTAAGTTTGCAATCCTAGTTTATGCTTTCTTGTTGAGAATAATGCTTTTATGCTTTATAAGGGTATTATGGTAATCTTATGTATAGTAGTTGAATTTTATACCCAACCCTGGTATTATGTCTCAAAGGTGTAGTGGGAACATGTTTCAAGCTACCTTTGAGGTGTAATTCCAGACTGGAATGAAATTCAAGTAAATAAGTTAATTAATTTAAAAACCCTATTTTATCCCCTTTATTATCAATCAAAATCTAAAAAGAATATGGCTATGCTCCAAAAAAGCAAAGTTGCCCCATTTTTGTTAAGGATCAACTTTGATGTATAAAGTTTTCCAAGTTTTCATATGAAATCAGAAGTAATTTTGAAAATACTTTTCTGCCCTTTTTATCCCTTTTTGATTTGCAAACCCTAATTCAAAATCTAAACATATTTTGCACATGTTGCAAAAGCAAAAGATGTTCAGTATTAAATTCTGAGCATTTGATATTTTAACATATTTTTAACTTGTATGGAAAAATATAAAGTAATTTTAGAAAGGATAGAAAAGAGAAAAGGGGGGGGGATAAGTTTGAGCTCCTGTTCATGGCGGTGACCGCCCGAGCTAGGGTCGGCGACGCCAGCACGATGGGCATCTATTCTTCTCGAATCAGCGCACGACTGAGTCCGTGGCGAAGTAAGCTGCTGTTGGCACTCTCCCTCGCGTCGTGGCGTCACCTCTGAGCTCGCCGTCGCCGTGTTTGCCACCAAGGCACCGACGGGAACAATCCGGTCAAACCTCCAGATTCACTGTCTCCAGTCATTTCCCATCTTTTTTCACCGCGCCTATAAGTACTTCACTTCTTTGCGCATCTCCCAGACCTATCCTCTCCACCTCTACTGCACCAGAGAGCTCATACTCGCCGGTTTTCTTCCCGCCGAGCAGAAAGCGCCGCCGAGCTCGACCTCACCGTGGTCAGCTCAACCGAGCACTTCTCCACTCTCTCTTTCTCGTGTTTGTGTTTCGTCTTGATCCCCAAAGAGCTCATCGGCTCGATGGTTCCTTGTCTGGTGCTCAGGTTTTACCGGAACAGCGTCGTCTTCGCCGGAGTTCACCGCGGAAGGCCACTGCTCCGTGGACGCCTACTCTCCGAGCAACCTCCGCTCAAACTGACTTCACCATCAGCACCAGGGTGAGCTTCTATACCTTCCTAGCTTCTCCGTTCGCTTGCTACCGGTCTAGGTTCGCCGGAGCAGCCGTGTCGAGATCCAATCCGCCGCCGTGCGTGGCCAGACCTCGCCGGAGCAGTAGAGTTTAGGGTTAGGGGCTCAATCGGTTGCGGTTGGCTTGCCGGTGCTGATGCTTGCGTCCGTTGGGTCTCTAGTGACCGGAGTAGGCCGGCGTAAGGCCCGCCGCCGCTCAATGCGTCACCTTGTGCGCCGGCCATGGTCGGGGACTTGGTGTTTGTGAAGACAGGTTTTTGCAGGGTGTTAGTTGAAAGGTCGCAGACTCAGGTGAATAGCGCTCTGGACTGCGGGTTGTTTTAGTGCAAGCCGAAGGGCTTTTCTGCAAAGCTGTCAGGACACACCGTCTCACTCGAGCCAGGTCTCGAGCGGGCATATGGACACGTGCTCACCATCTCGAGCTATGCCTCGAGCAGGCGCACCCTCCGCTTCGCTCGAGCCAAGCCTCGGACGAACGCGTTCACCGTCCCGCCCGAGCTAGGCCTCGGACGAACGAGCGTTTTTCCGTCTCGCCCGAGCCTCGAACCAGGCCTCGGACGGACGAGGGTTTTCCGTCTCGCCGAGCCCTGAGTCAGGCCTCGGGTAGACGTTTGTCTTATCGTCTCGGTCGAGCTAGGCCTCGAGCGGACCCTCGGGCGCTGTCTCGCTGGAGCTAGGCCTCGAGCGGACCCTCGGGCGCTGTCTCGCTGGAGCTGGGCCTCGAGCGAACGCCCTCACACCTACCGCCGTGCGCTCGCGCCACGCTGGGTCAGGCTGGACTGGGCCGAAAGCCCAGTTTGGGCTAGTTTTAGTTTTCTTTTTCTGTCTTTTTGAATAGTAATCAGTTTTGTTATTTTTGCTATAATTAATCTATAGCTCTGTTAATTATGAATTTTGACATGATTAATGATGGCATGCTTGTTCTAATTTAAAAATTATAAAATTTGTATTTTGAGTACTTTTGATATGACAATTAAATCTGTGCTTTAATTAATAAATGTAACTTTGATGATTTATGTAATTTTCTGTGTTTCTCCAAAAATCATGAAATTTGACTTGTGAGTTTGTATCACTAATATCAATCTCCATGATTAATTTCAACTCTGTTTAAATAAGTATAATTTATGTATGTGTAGAAAGCTATTTTAAATGGCTTATGAAATAAATAAAATTAGTTAATCACTTTAGGATTTGTGTGACTTTTGGAGTTGTATGACAACCAATGGGAAGTTAACATGATATACTCCCTGGTTATGGGTTTCCTTTATACAAATACCTTTTGTTGCTTATCATATTTAAAGAAAATAATAAAACTTGTTTAGTATGTATAATAGCTAAAGTGGGTTTGTTGGTTTGCAACTTTACAGCAATGGAAAGTTGTACTCTATAAAGGTTATAGTTAAGCAAATTTCCATCTTTACCATGATCATATCATAAGCATCTCATTATTCATGCATATGCACTTTTACGTGTAGATCCCGCTTCGGAAGGCCCTAACTCTCAGTGGATTTCTCCTGAGGGTGCAGACCTTTCGTGTTTTTCAGAATCTTCGGACTTCACCGATCCTCAAGGCAAGCCCCGGTGCATTTAACCTTTCCTTGTTTTTATAAAGGTTTTATTAAAATGTTTTTGAGATAAACTACTGCATTAGGTTATAGGAGTTGTGTGATGACCTACTTCTTGCACTGTTTACCTCCACCTGAAGATCCACCTGCCTTGTTTAAAAACTATTTGCAAAATGCTTAGCATTGCTATACAATAGATTTGCGATAAAAATGTCAATTTCAAAAGTGTGATCACTTAAAGAATATTTATGGGAATTTGGCTTTACTCCCGACTGTTGGCTAAGTATCTGATCCGTACCTAGTCAACGGCAAGGAGAGGTTGTCCTAGCGTACGGTGCCGTCATGTTGTAGTCCGGGACTCAATAGTTGACACCGACCGGGACAGGGTTGAAAAACTGACAGGACTGTTACGCTTGGGTGAGATATAACCAAGGTACAGTTTCTGGCGGAAAAATTAGGGACCATCCGTATGGGAGCCTGCTGGTCAAGACTTGCAACTATTCACATACTACGGAAAGCTCTGGCTCCGAGGAATCCTTTATTGGGACCGACAACCGCGCACTGGGAGTGGAGAGATGGCGGAAGTAGCTTGTACCCACGTGGTCGTCGTACCTGGATAAGAGTGGTGTACTGTACTTCTGGGTGGCGTAGGACCGGGCCCAATCTTGGAGGAATCGTGGTAGACGGGTTGGTCTATGCAAGCTTGGGTGCTACATATGCCGTGTGAATAGGGATCCTCAGCTGAGTATTCTTTATCCGGATTAACGTTGCTCCTCGGTTATGGAGACTTGGTCTTCGACTGTCAACGGAGAGTGGTTCTCAACTAAATATGTTTTTGAAAGGTAAAATGAATCTTGAACAATGAAGAATTGAGAAATACTTGAATGTTTCCAAAATAGAAATAAGTTTTACAAAATTGCTTTTTCTGCAAAATACTTGATCTTGCTCAAGACTTACCTAAGCCTTTCATTCCTGAGTCTTCTCCTCTTTTCTAGTCGATTAAGTCTTGTTGAGTACTTTTGTACTCAGGGTTTGTTAACCCTTGTTGCAGGTGAGTACATGGATCCACCTTTTGATGGACAGTGCTACTTCACTCTTGTAGAGGAGAATGATAACGATTCTGATGTTTGACCTTGGGCAAGTAACAACTTTTGTGTGATATCTGTAATATAAAGTTCCGAACAAGTTATGTAATAAGTATTTTGGGGATGTAAACTTTAAACATAAGTTTTAATCTATGTATATTAATCTTTCCGCTTTTACTCTGATTTATCTTATGTAACAGAACCGACCAATTTATAAGAGCACAAGTGCGAAAACCTCCGCCGAAGCAGCTGAATTAGCACACTTGAGCCCATATAAACCCGGTAGTCCGAAAATCTCGAAGGATTTCAAACATTTCAACATTCAGCCAAGATCGCATGGTCAAGCAAATACAAATCATGTCCACGGAGCTTGCAGCGGAAATAATATTACAATAGAGTTCACAAATAATAATACAAGTTGAGTTCCATTTCATTTAGAAGAAACAACATAGCTTTGAAATGAATATCATAACATAGGTTGAAATACTTTGCTAGCTTGAGTGACATCCTCCAACAACAGCATAAGAGAAGAAGTATGGAACTGCCGAGCCCACCGGCACTGGCCATCACCTTTCGGCAGGCCTAACCTTCACCTGCAACAAGGTGGGATAAACCCTGAGTACTCGAATGTACTCAGCTAGACTTACCCGTCATAAACCAGAAATAAAGTGACACCAAGGAGTATGCAAGGCTGTATCTGGGGTTGGCCATACTTACATTTTTGCATAAAAGCATTTTATTATTAAATAATCATCATTAGAGTATTAGCAGTCAATTTTATGTAATCAACCTGATTAACTAGATTTGCACCTGATCTAGAGCAATCACTTGGCTAATTAATCAAGCAAGACTGACTATTTCATCAATAGCCTTTCAGATTCAGTACCATAACCATCTTTAGTTCCATAAGTTACTACGGTAACACATGCTCAGTCAAGTTACTCACTAACCAGGAGCGATGGCGATTATAATCGATTCCTACCAGCTGGGGATAAAATGTCGGACACTCGCCCGTCACACCCTGCCAGGTGGCCGTTGGCAACCAATTCAGGAGGTTCGAGAACCTAAATCGCGGGACGGCCATGGACCCTTCTACACCGAGGGTTATCTCAATGCCAGGTCGCTCAAGCTATTAACTGCCCACGGTCATGCCAGGTCGATCAGGCCCTGCCTGCCCTCGGACCATGCCAGGTCGATCAGAATAGTTGCCCACGGTACATGTAAGGCCCTGGGTGTTAGGCGTCAATGTCTCCATCACCGGCTCGAAACACCTTACTCGGCTTCACGGGAGGTACCCGCACCTGCTCCGTTAAGCGATTGACGCGTTCAAAATGACTGAGGTGTGCCT
Organism: Coix lacryma-jobi var. lacryma-jobi; assembly: GCA_009763385.1. NCBI lineage: Eukaryota > Viridiplantae > Streptophyta > Magnoliopsida > Poales > Poaceae > Coix > Coix lacryma-jobi. The sequence goes on from CM019828.1 coordinate 66,957,660, forward strand.
TCGTCGGTTCCTAATCGACACAGACGGGAGACTACTAGCACACAGAACCCATGTCCTGCTGCTCCTACATCCCGCCCGATCTCAAATTAATTATCACATGTTATCTCCATGATAGCACCAGGCTAGTCATGATCAGTATCCACCTATATACGGGAGACAGGAAATCACCCGACTTTTACCGGTCTAAGCAGGGCTAAGCATATAATCGAGCCTAGACCTAACAGGGATATCAAGATAATAATTGCAGGTGGACAAGGATAAGTAAGTAATGCATTTATCAACGGTATTATTCAACTCCTATAACTTAATGCAACAATCATTATATTGACTCGATTGCATTTATAAAAGATTGGTAGGAGACTTAGAATGCTCCGGGGCTTGCCTGGGAAACAACACTTAAGCTAGTGTTAGATGGCACCACTTCGGGATCATCGCTGCTCCAGGAACTTGCGAAGTTCGCCAACACCTTCTTCGGGATGGCCACCCAACACCATCTTCGTGTTGAGTCTCATCATCACGTCCGTCACTTGACGTTCTTCTGTCTAGCGAACCTAGATATGCGATGCACAATGCATATGTATGAATGCTCATGAAGTAATACATTGATCACATAGCACAAGTAACTACTAGCAAGCACTGAGCACAAGAACTAATAACAAGCATCCATCATAGTTTTATATAAGCAATCGGGATAACTTGACTTAATTACTTCGTACCAAAGCACATTACAAATCTGGACAGCAGACAGCAGTCCACTAATTTAAACATAACTCAAGCTACAAATATCCAAACAGGGCAAACTAAGACTTTATGGAAATCTAACGAAATTATCTACAACTTTGTTATTTACCACAAGAGCTAATTCAGAGGTTATCTAACTCAAAAACAGATAACAATGCAGCTTTGTCCAGCTATTGGACAGCAGGACAGACAGAGCTTCAGAGAAGCATAACTCAAGATACAAACATCACATGAGCATGCAATTAGACATTCTAGAAAGCTTACAAGATTGTCTAAATCTTTCTTATTGTTATATCAAGGTGAATCAATCATTAACAAGGTCAAACAATCTGATTAGTGCAGCTCTGTCCACACTTGGGTAGAACTAGCCACACATCACAACAGTAACTTAAGACAATCATAACTAAAGATCTATAATACCTGGGAACTTGCCCCTAGACTTTTTAGAAAGGTTATTAAGTTTTCTACAAATCATCTATAATCATCTTAAGATGATTCACAAGTTAACAAGGTCTAATTAACATAAATAGGCATCTCTGTCCAGACTTGGACAGATTTATCCATCTGCACCAAAACAGCTATAACTAAAGTTATATAACTCCAACAAACATGATCTAAGATAATTTAGAAAGCTAATGAAAAGTACTACAACTTTGTTATAAGTACCTAAGCATGAATCACAAGTTAACTAGGTGAAACAATCCAAATATTCAGATCTGCACAGAATGTTGGCAAAACATGACAGCAATCTTGCAACAGCTATATCTCTTAAATTATTAAGCCTATAGCCAGGCAATTTTGTGACAAGCTATATTAAGATGTTATCTACAACTCTTGTATAGACCACATCTATAGAAAACAAAATTTACATTACAATTTAATCACCACAACAAGAACTACACATGCAGCCACATTTCAACAAAACTGGACATACACACAGCAGTTAAGTAATTAAATCATAGCTAGAGCTACACAACTCTAAATGACACACAACAAGACATTCTGAAAATCTTATGAAATCTCCTACAAATTATATTTAAACACCTCAGCAGGATTTGTAAGTTAACATGGTCAAACTAATACATTCCTCAAATCTGGTCCAGAGATTCCAGAGAGCACCTATTTCTGAACTGAACTTTGAACAACCATAACTCATAATCCATTTGACCAAAAATCATGAAACTTTAACACAAGCTAGATATGTATGTTATCTACGAATTTGTTATAGACAAGTTTCACAGAAAACATCATTTACAAGGGACAACTATTTAAGCCCTATAAGCTATCCAGAACATGCCGAAATGAAACATAGAGAGAAGATAAATCTAAAACTCTATGCTTTGCATAACACTTGGCCACAATAAAACTATCCAAGCTACTAAAACATCATAGGAAGGCAGTGGAACCACCTTTTCTATTTTTACACGCAAACATTTGCCACAACTCATTTTAATCCCTTTAATAAGCTGAGAACAAGATAAATGCATAACTAATTCATACATGCACCAAATATTCTGCAATTTTTATCACATCACACACATGACATGACAAGCCTACCATAAAAATTTCACATCATTTCAAGCAACATAACAGCAGATATCATCTTCTCCCTATTTAAGCCTATTTAACATAAATCAAACATCACCACAGAAACTTTGCACTAACACACATCATTTTATACATTCACTGGACAGAGCTTTTCACAGGGATTCCAAAAAGTCCTCATTCGTAATTTTTCGACATTCCTACTATTTACTATGCATTTTACAAGTTTCCAACAGATTTGCCAATTAATGAAAAACGTGAATAAAAACTGATTTCACATCGGAGACCCCTGGATCTGCACAAATCAATTAAGGAGCAATTAGTAATTCTATGAGTCATGACATATAGGCAAAGTGAACACGTAAAGAGTTTCAATTTCTTTTTCTACCCTCCTTCTACCTTTTTCACGGAAGAACAGAGAGAGGGACGGGGAGGAGCGAGCTCTGCTGGCTGGCGCTCGCTGCTGGACTTCGGCTGGGGCTGGCGCCGGGGCTGCCGCAGCTGCGGGCGCTGCGCTGCTGTGCGGCTGCTGCCAGCGCTGTTCGCGGCTGGCGCGCTGCTCGCTGCCAGCGCTGCGCTACGACCGCCAGAAAAAAACGGACGGAGAAAGAGGAGGAGCGATGGCCAGGGAGGAGGAAAAGGAGGAGGAGCGCCTGCTCGTTAAGGGAGGAGAGGAGGCGCCAAAAAGAGGGAGAGGTTCGCCGGCGGCCATGGGAGGAGCACGAAGGCGCCGCTGCTCCGGCTCTGGCTCTCCTCGGTCTCTTTTTTTTTTTGCGAGAGATGGAAAAGAGAGGAGACCGGACAGAAGAAGGGCCGGCCTCGCCTTTTTATTGGCGCAGGCAACAGGTCGAGCTCGGTATATTTTTTTGAATTTCTTTCCAAAATGGTATGTTTCTGAAAACTTTCGGTCAAACTCCAAAATTGCGAACACTGCTCAAACGGACTCCGATTTCGACGAAACTAATTTTCTTGTCGTCGTCTCGCCGAGTACTCCGACTGCCGTTAAAGGCACTCAGTCAGATTCCCAACGGTTTGCCCGGTAACGATCGCCGACGGCAGCTTCACGGCGACCGAAATTCCAATTTCGCGGTACAGACTTAACTGTTTTCTAGAACCTGAAAACTGCGCTGTACTCCATCTTGCGAGCTCGTTTTCACCATTTTCGGCACTGATCCAGGTGTCGGCCATAAAACAAAATTTGTTCCTCTCGAACTGTACTACAACTTTTGTTTAAGGCGCGTCGACATGCGAGCATCCGAAAATACCGTTCAACGCCGGTCAAAGCAATCACCCGGTAGGATCCGAATTAGGGTTTGTCGTCGGTCGACATATTTTGTGGCCATCTGCTCAACACGGAACTTTCATAACTTTTGACCGTAAGTTCATATATAGTTGATTGGGCATAGTCGCAGCACTTGGTTGGACCCGAATGATTTTCTTCCATTAATCAGCCAGTATGGGCAAAACTGCGACTCGTCATTTCATGTGACTTTTTGATTCCAAACTTCACGAAACTTTTTCACCAGTTAATATAGACAGGAACTGAGATGGGTCACATGAAAAATCCATGTTTGGCATTAATCTTGAATATTCATAATTTGGCAATCATTGTTATCTGGCTCCATTAAATATTTCCTGAATAATTCAAACTGAGACTCTGCCTCTGAGATTGATCCTGACACTTCTGTCATCACTTACTAACCTTGAATTTAGTTCTTCATCGTTGCTTGATATACCAAGTCTGTGCTCAACTGACGGCTTAACTGACGGCGAACACCTGTGGTGTTACAGCCCTCCCCCCTTAAAAGAATCTCGTCCCGAGATTCCGGACGAAAGACCTTTCAAGGGAAGATAAGCATAGCACCCATCTTTAATCACAGGCTATTAACAGCTCAAGGTACTGACTTCTCGACAAAACAGAAACTATTATAAACAGAACAACTTTCCGATCTTTCATGTCATTTTCCAATCACTATAGCTCTTGTTGGAAGAATTGTTCTTCGCTAATTCCCATTGAACACTGAGGTACACTCACAATATCACTGTCAGGTTGAACGGGAACCAAAACTGCATTATTACCTTGGGAGGAATCCAAAATATTATTACTTCAAATTTTTCGGACCTTCGTCCGATTGAGACTATAGCAAATATACATCCTCGAGACAAGGAGGAACTGACCGACTGCAACCACTGTTTATACTACTTGTGAATGTCTGATCAATTAGATAGCAATCAATGGAAAGCTACATAAGGTTCCATGTGTGCAATTCTCTTTCTCTAATGATAACACTGTATTATCTGAATCTGATAAGAGAGCGGTGAATGTAATAGCTGACTCCACCAATTCCACATTTTCACTGATCCTTCTATACAGAAATTCTTATTCCTTAAGCTGTGACAGTCACTCAGGTTAAATTGGATGCAACCTCTCGGCCAGAAATACCAGGTTACTGAATCTTTGTATTACCAAGCAGATCAATATCATTCTTCTTGATGGCGTAGTTGCAACTTAGTGGAACTGGATTGCTGAACTACTTGGGTCATAGAGTGATCTTATTACATTTACTCAGCACTGCAGGACACAATCTGAATTCTGCCTTTGACACTTCAACTTGCCATCAATCTGCACTTCCAAAAGTTGATTTTTGGTAGAACACCTTGACTGCTCAAAAAAATAAGAGACTGATTCAGAATGTCCCTTCTGGCTTCATCCAAAATAGTCTGGAATAATTCCTTCCATAGTACTCAATGTATTACCAGGTAGTCCTTACTTGAGGCATAATTCTGACTGAGTTACTGGGTTGGCGTACCGTCTTGCATTACCATTGAGATTTTTCCCAAGATAAGGTTAGCTGGAACATGTCAGAGACTTGGATGTACAAGTGCTACAACAAAATCAGCTGGTTTACAGATTTCTGGCATAACATTGTTCTATGAGACATAGCCTTCGTAGCTACCAAAGAGTCATTTCTGAACTGGGGATTAGCTTTTCACTAGCAGAAACTCATCAATTGTCTCTCAACACTAAAAACTCCAAGGTTTCAACTTTTACTGCAAGCACTATCGAATCTCAGTGCACATAGTCAACACCAAGCCAGTAGAGAATCAGACACACCTGAAAGGTTGGGTTGACTACCAGATCACCATGCAGATAAATGTATTAGGTTCAGATAGAAAGCTTCTAGACCTCAGGTATCTGGTTCAATAACACACCATTTCTGTTATTCATCCTTCAGCTGATACTCGTCCACTTTTAAGAATTCAGTGCCACTTGTTCCACCATGACCATATACGATGCTCACTCTTTGCTGTCGATCCAACAGAGTCCTTTGTCTGCCACCTCTCACAGTCTACTACTGCTTTCATCCTTGACCGATTCTTGAAAAGTCAATCCTTCTTCCCATTTTCAGAAAGAAATACTGCCTCATCCGAGCCGACATAAGGATTTTTCTAAAGGAAGGAACATAGGAGATAACAAGGAGAATGCTTCATGAAAGATAACACATTTGGCGCAGTTCTATAATAGATCTTGATTACAACCGACGGTACCAGCGCGTGCCGAGCAGCACAAACTTGTGTCGGCCGCCACAAGAGGCTCTCGGTTTCGTCGCCGCACCATTAGTTCTTAACCAAGACACTATTACCGAATCCACTACCAGTGAGGAATCCCACATGATGCAGATAAATCTTGCATGGATAGGCATCACATGCAAGGCATGAGCTAGCAAAACAAGGATGATCACAAGGTTTGGAAATCAACAAGGAGGTGATGTCAAGGATAAAACATGGCACAAGACAACAAGGATTCGTCTGGTGCACATCAAGGTCATGACAAGATGAAAAGTTTCATGAACTTGATTTGGCCAAGCAGCAACAAAAGCAACCGAGGGGGTACATGGGTTTAGGCAAGGTTTCCACAACTGGGCAAGCCAAACTATGGTCCAAGGCTGAGGTTAACAGGAACTAAACTCGGCTGGTCAAACAAACAAAGGTCGTTACAACAAAAGGGTACCAAACATCTATGGCTTTGGCAACACTTAAGACCAAACTTGGGTCTACAGGTTGGTTAGAGGCATGGCTACACACCACAAGCATAGGCATACCACGGTTTAGATCTAGGATTTTTGGAAGGTTAGCTAAGGCCAACTGGTCCAACAAAGGGCATGGACAGGCCTAGGTACAGGTTTTTGGCACAAGCATCCTAAACCATCAAACTAGACACAGAAACACAAGCCTTTAAGCAACAAGGGTTCAACTGAAGGCATCTCGGAAGGTCAGGAGGGCTTGGGCACGATTCTAACCGAAGGCTGACAAACCACTCACACACTCACCGAGGACAAAGGGTTTGACTAACCAAGGCATCACTTAGATAACAGCACATCTACACACAGCCTTAACAAGCATTTGGATCACACAATCAATCAGCTTAAGCAACCAACACTAATCACCAAGTTCAAACCCGACAAGCATCTATCTATGGCGCTCAAGCAAACATAGACATGCAGAACATGGTGAACAGGTTTTATCATTATTTTATTTCCTGTTTACTAGATTTGGAGCACAACTTTGTATCTAGAAGCAAACATACCAAGCAAACATACCAAGCAAACTAGGGCATACTTGTTTGTTAACTATAACAGTTTGCAACTTAAGTTAACTCACTTATCTAGCATATGAAGCTATCAATCAAGTAACAAGCTCATGCATAGTCTATATTCTAAGAAGGAATAAACAGACACTAGGTAGCAACAACTAACAAGCAGCATGCAACAACTTGATTTGAGGGTACAATCAAGCATAATCAACAGTTTAAAACATTCTAATCATGTTAGAAAAGCTAAATTACAGCCACTTAATTTAGTTGCAAGCATTTAATTCTAACAAGCATATAAGCTAATATAAATTAAGGCTAGATTAGAGAGAAATTACAAGGCATGGTGCACATAAAAACATAATTCTAGGCATAACCATGTATGAAAAACAGTTTGTATACATCTTAAACATGTTAGACAGTTTATGATTAAGCAAAAATTAATTTTTCTTACATGCACTTATTAATTTACCTACTTTAACAAGGTGAGACATAGAGCTGTTTCAATCTTCTCCTAGAGAATTCTAGGAAGATTATGGCAGCTCTCTAATGCATTTAGTAGGCTATTACTAGCATTTCAGCATGTTTGAGCAAGTAAAACAGCCTACACAATTCTTAGCAACCAACATGCCTACAACAACTTAAACAAGTTTATGTTATTTAAGGTTGCCAAGCAACAAATTTCACATTTTCCTTGCAGCAACATGATACTAGTGAGGTATGAAAATTGGTTTTATAGACTTTTAATTCATATAACTCTAGTTCTCATGTTTGCAAGAAAATGAGCATGCAACATGATTACATGATTATAGCATGAGAAACAACTAAACAACAGGTTTTAGTACATTTCCTTGTTAAAGCATGTTAAAGCTAACAAAACTGGAATTACATGTTTAGGAAGCACTTAACATACCCAAACAAAACTGCATACAAGACAGTCTCAAATAACAAGTTTTATTGTTTGTTTAGGTGGAGCATTTCACAACAAAATTATCCCAATTGTTTCCACCCAAAAAGGGAGTTTCCTAACTCAAGGCATTGAATTACAACATAGCATAGTTTTGCCACACAAGCAGGATAACATCACACTAGCCATTTAGTTACTACAAGGCATTTCAACATAGGGGAAAATTTTAACAGTTAGAAGCTTGTTGTCTAACCACTCTTCTAACATACAGGAAGCAAAGCAAGACAACACACCATCATGATGAGAAAGACAACACACAATCATGATGAGCTAGCAGGGTTATCTAAACAACATCATACATGCATTTACTTCTAGTCTAAACAAGCAATCACTTATCTAGACGACATGGAAACACTCATACAAAACCTTGCTCACTACCAACATTATGAACAAGACCATATTACATCTAATCCAGGCAACATATAACACCAGATAGAAGATTTATTTCCAACTTTTACAAGCAAGCTAGCACATCCTATTGAAGCACTAGTTCCTAACAACTTTACCATTACAGGAACAAGGGTAGGGAAGCATTTGATGCACAAACAACTATCAAGTTTTATTATTACATTAGTCACACTTGACAACAAGTTGTTTATTATTAGAACAAAGGTGAGAGAAGCATGTTCATGAGCAATGCACAACAAGATGTATGCTCGTCCTATATGTCCTCACAAATTGCCGACCTGAGGTAGCAATCACGTTCTAGGTCGGTGGCATAACACGCACTCTCGATATAACTAGTCGTCAACTATGCTTACGCATTCGAAGTTAGCGTACCTGCACAAAATCTCATTTCAGCCCAGCCCACAGTATGAATATCATGCATTGCTGAAAGTAAATCTAATACTAACTTAGGCGCACACCAAGTATACACGTAAGTAGTATATGCACCCATCAGAAAAGTATTACTCCCACAATTAAATACCTTCACCCGCATTCGTGTGCTTACGAGTACAGGTTTCAGTACCAAACTATCTCTTCCCTAGACCAACGGTTGTTTGGTCATGCTCTCACAACTCACACTTACCTTAGCGTAGAGGCAATTGATCCATACATTACTATTCCGAAGAATAGCACCCATACAATTTCACCCTTGCCGTATGGACGACAGAAAACAACAGAAATTAAACATGATGCACGACCCCCAAGTTAGTACTTAAATAGCCACCTAAAAGTCCTAGTTGGGCATACCTAGAGGTTGTCGCTAGCACATAGTTTACAAATTAGGTTTTGATAAACTTGCCTACTAGCTAAAACTTTTTAGATAAAATAGGCTTTGCAAAACCAAAACTTTGTTTTAAAACCATGCACATGACAGTATTATGCTTAACCTTGCTCCGATGCCAGCTGTAACAGAACCGACCAATTTATAAGAGCACAAGTGCGAAAACCTCCGCCGAAGCTGCTGAATTAGCACACTTGAGCCCATATAAACCCGGTAGTCCGGAAATCTCGAAGGATTTCAAACATTTCAACATTCAGCCAAGATCGCATGGTCAAGCAAATACAAATCATGTCCACGGAGCTTGCAGCGGAAATAATATTACAATAGAGTTCACAAATAATAATACAAGTTGAGTTCCATTTCATTTAGAAGAAACAACATAGCTTTAAAATGAATATCATAACATAGGTTGAAATACTTTGCTAGCTTGAGTGACATCCTCCAACAACAGCATAAGAGAAGAAGTATGGAACTGCCGAGCCCACCGGCACTGGCCATCACCTTTCGGCAGGCCTAACCTTCACCTGCAACAAGGTGGGATAAACCCTGAGTACTCGAATGTACTCAGCTAGACTTACCCGTCATAAACCAGAAATAAAGTGACACCAAGGAGTATGCAAGGCTGTATCTGGGGTTGGCCATACTTACATTTTTGCATAAAAGCATTTTATTATTAAATAATCATCATTAGAGTATTAGCAGTCAATTTTATGTAATCAACCTGATTAACTAGATTTGCACCTGATCTAGAGCAATCACTTGGCTAATTAATCAAGCAAGACTGACTATTTCATCAATAGCCTTTCAGATTCAGTACCATAACCATCTTTAGTTCCATAAGTTACTACGGTAACACATGCTCAGTCAAGTTACTCACTAACCAGGAGCGATGGCGATTATAATCGATTCCTACCAGCTGGGGATAAAATGTCGCACACTCGCCCGTCACACCCTGCCAGGTGGCCGTTGGCAACCAATTCAGGAGGTTTGAGAACCTAAATCGCGGGACGGCCATGGACCCTTCTACACCGAGGGTTATCTCAATGCCAGGTCGCTCAAGCTATTAACTGCCCACGGTCATGCCAGGTCGATCAGGCCCTGCCTGCCCTCGGACCATGCCAGGTCGATCAGAATAGTTGCCCACGGTACATGTAAGGCCCTGGGTGTTAGGCGTCAACGTCTCCATCACCGGCTCGAAACACCTTACTCGGCTTCACGGGAGATACCCGCACCTGCTCCGTTAAGTGATTGACGCGTTCAAAATGACTGAGGTGTGCCTTCGTCGGTTCCTAATCGACACAGACGGGAGACTACTAGCACACAGAACCCATGTCCTGCTGCTCTTACATCCCGCCCGGTCTCAAATTAATTATCACATGGTTATCTCCATGATAGCACCAGGCTAGTCATGATCAGTATCCACCTATATGCGGGAGACAGGAAATCACCCGACTTTTACCGGTCTAAGCAGGGCTAAGCATATAATCGAGCCTAGACCTAACAGGGATATCAAGATAATAATTGCAGGTGGACAAGGATAAGTAAGTAATGCATTTATCAACGGTATTATTCAACTCCTATAACTTAATGCAACAATCATTATATTGACTCGATTGCATTTATAAAAGATTGGTAGGAGACTTAGAATGCTCCGGGGCTTGCCTGGGAAACAACACTTAAGCTAGTGTTAGATGGCACCACTTCGGGATCATCGCTGCTCCAGGAACTTGCGAAGTTCGCCAACACCTTCTTCGGGATGGCCACCCAACACCATCTTCGTGTTGAGTCTCATCATCACGTCCGTCACTTGACGTTCTTCTGTCTAGCGAACCTAGATATGCGATGCACAATGCATATGTATGAATGCTCATGAAGTAATACATTGATCACATAGCACAAGTAACGACTAGCAAGCACTGAGCACAAGAACTAATAACAAGCATCCATCATAGTTTTATATAAGCAATCGGGATAACTTGACTAATTACTTCGTACAAAGCACATTACAATCTGGACAGCAGACAGCAGTCCACTAATTTAAACATAACTCAAGCTACAAATATCCAAACAGGGCAAACTAAGACTTTATGGAAAGCTAACGAAATTGTCTACAACTTTGTTATTTACCACAAGAGCTATTCAGAGGTTATCTAACTCAAAAACAGATAACAATGCAGCTCTGTCCAGCTGTTGGACAGCAGGACAGAAGAGCTTCAGAGAAGCATAACTCAAGATACAACATCACATGAGCATGCAATTAGACATTCTAGAAGCTTACAAGATTGTCTAAATCTTTATTATTGTTATATCAAGGTGAATCAATCATTAACAAGGTCAAACAATCTGATTAGTGCAGCTCTGTCACACTTGGGTAGAACTAGCCACACATCACAACAGTAACTTAAGACAATCATAACTAAAGATCTATAATACCTGGGAACTTGCCCCTAGACTTTTTAGAAAGGTTATTAAGTTTTCTACAAATCATCTTAAGATGATTCACAAGTTAAACAAGGTCTAATTAACATAAATAGGCATCTCTGTCCAGACTTGGACAGATTTATCCATCTGCACCAAAACAGCTATAACTCAAGTTATATAACTCCCACAACATGATCTAAGACAATTTAGAAAGCTAATGAAAAGTACTACAACTTTGTTATAAGTACCGAAGCATGAATCACAAGTTAACTAGGTGAAACAATCCAAACATTCAGATCTGGACAGAATGTTGGCAAAACATGACAGCAATCTTGCAACAGCCATATCTCTTAAATTATTAAGCCTATGGCCCATGCAATTTTGTGACAAGCTATATTAAGATGTTATCTACAACTCTTGTATAGACCACATCTATAGAAAACAAAATTTACATTACAATTTAATCACCACAACAAGAACTACACATGCAGCCACATTTCAACAAAACTGGACATACACACAGCAGTTAAGTAATTAAATCATAGCTAGAGCTACACAACTCTAAATGACACACAACAAGACATTCTGGAAAGCTTATGAAATCTCCTACAAATTATATTTAAACACCTCAGCAGGATTTGTAAGTTAACATGGTCAAACTAATACATTCCTCAAATCTGGTCCAGAGATTCCAGAGAGCACCTATTTCTGAACTGAACTTTGAACAACCATAACTCATAATCCATTTGACCAAAAATCATGAAACTTTAACACAAGCTAGATATGTATGTTATCTACGAATTTGTTATAGACAAGTTTCACAGAAAACATCATTTACAAGGGACAACTATTTAAGCCCTATAAACTGTCCAGAACATGCCGAAATGAAACATAGAGAGAAGATAAATCTAAAACTCTATGCTTTGCATAACACTTGGCCACAATAAAATTATCCAAGCTACTAAAACAGCATAGGAAGGCAGTGGAACCACCTTTTCTATTTTTACACGCAAACATTTGCCACAACTCATTTTAATCCTTTAATAAGCTGAGAACAAGATAAATGCATAACTAATCATACATGCACCAAATATTCTGCAATTTTTATCACATCACACACATGACATGACAAGCCTACCATAAAAATTTCACATCATTTCAAGCAACATAACAGCAGATATCATCTTCTCCCTATTTAAGCCTATTTACATAAATCAAACATCACCGCAGAAACTTTGCACTAATACACATCATTTTATACATTCACTGGACAGAGCTTTCACAGGGATTCCAAAAAGTCCTCATTCGTAATTTTTCGACATTCCTACTATTTACTATGCATTTACAAGTTTCCAACAGATTTGTCAATTAATGAAAAACGTGAATAAAAACTGATTTCACATCGGAGACCCCTGGATCTGCACAAATCAATTAAGGAGCAATTAGTAATTCTATGAGTCATGACATATAGGCAAAGTGAACACGTAAGAGTTTCAATTTCTTTTTCTACCCTCCTTCGACCTTTTTCACGGAAGAACAGAGAGAGGGACGGGGAGGAGCGAGCTCTGCTGGCTGGCGCTCGCTGCTGGACTTCGGCTGGGGCTGGCGCCGGGCTGCCGCAGCTGCGGGCGCTGCGCTGCTGTGCGGCTGCTGCCAGCGCTGCTCGCGGCTGGCGCGCTGCTCGCTGCCAGCGCTGCGCTACGACCGCCAGAAAAACGGACGGAGAAAGAGGAGGAGCGATGGCCAGGGAGGAGGAAAAGGAGGAGGAGCCCTGCTCGTTAAGGGAGGAGAGGAGGCGCCAAAAAGAGGGAGAGGTTCGCCGACGGCCATGGGAGGAGCACGAAGGCGCCGCTGCTCCGGCTCTGGCTCTCCTCGGTCTCTTTTTTTTTGCGAGAGATGGAAAAGAGAGAGACCGACAGAAGAAGGCCGGCCTCGCCTTTTTATTGGCGCAGGCAACAGGTCGAGCTCGTATATTTTTTGAATTTCTTTCCAAAATGGCATGTTTCTGAAAACTTTCGGTCAAACTCCAAAATTGCGAACACTGCTCAAACGGACTCCGATTTCGACGAAACTAATTTTCTTGTCGTCGTCTCGCCGAGTACTCCGACTTCCGTTAAAGGCACTCAGTCAGATTCCCAACGGTTTGCCCGGTAACGATCGCCGACGGCAGCTTCGCGGCGACCGAAATTCCAATTTCGCGGTACAGACTTAACTGTTTTCTGGAACCTGAAAACTGCGCTGTACTCCATCTTGCGAGCTCGTTTTCATCATTTTCGGCACCGATCCAGGTCTCGGCCATAAACGAAATTTGTTCCTCTCGAACTGTACTACAACTTTTGTTTAAGGCGCGTCTACATGCGAGCATCCGAAAATACCGTTCAACGCCGGTCAAAGCAATCACCCGGTAGGATCCGAATTAGGGTTTCTCGTCGATCGACATATTTTGTGGCCATCTGCTCAACACGGAACTATCATAACTTTTGACCGTAAGTTCATATATAGTTGATTGGGCATAGTCGTAGCACTTGGTTGGACCCGAATGATTTTCTTCCATTAATCAGCCAGTATGGGCAAAACTGCGACTCGTCATTTCATGTGACTTTTGATTCCAAACTTCACGAAACTTTTTCACCAGTTAATATAGACAGGAACTGAGATGGGTCACATGAAAAATCCATGTTTGGCATTAATCTTGAATATATTTAATTTGGCAATCATTGTTATCTGGCTCCATTAAATATTTCCTGAATAATTCAAACTGAGACTCTGCCTCTGAGATTGATCCTGACACTTCTGTCATCACTTACTAACCTTGAATTTAGTTCTTCATCGTTGCTTGATATACCAAGTCTGTGCTCAACTGACGGCGAACACCTGTGGTGTTACATCTTATCTATAAAACTGTTGTAATACTGTGATGCTCGATAAGGGATTTTCCTGGAAATAATATAACGTGGATGATTCGGTTTCCAGAGGACACCGACAGACCTTTTGGGATAATTGGAACTCGTGCACGCCGATCAAAGGTCTTTAGGACAATGATGGGTGCATGTGGGCCACTTAATTCAGGAGGTTCTGCCACCGCTGGTATCAGAGCAGGATTCCCTTAGAAAGTATAATTATTCATTTTTGAAAACTTCAAAGGTTTTGAGTCAAACTAAATTTTAAATTAGTTTGAGTCCAAAATTGCTTCTAAGACTTGTCTTATTCTTCTGACTTGCCTTAATTCTTCTTTAGACTTATCCTTCTATCTAAATATGATTTTAGTGTGGTTATGGTGATATTCATATCTAAGGAACAATGTTTATAATATTATAATATTGCCCTAATTATGAAAAGAAAGTTTTCCCTTTTATAGTAAGTGACTACTTTAAAGTTATTTATTTGTTTGATGTATGCTTTGTTCGTAAGTTCGATTCATGCATCATGATTGATAACCTATAATTAACTTTCCCTCTTAAAAGGTTGTATCTAAATAGAGTTGATATATCTATCTAATTATAAAACTCTATCTCTTAATCCTGGACATATATAGTTCTAATATTCAAAATGAATATATTTTAGCAGATGGTACGTACCAAGCAGACTGCACGCAAGTGTACCGGGCCTCGAGGTGTTCCTCGACACGTCCTTGCCCCAAGGAATGATGACCCTGCTGAGAGTGAGGGAAGTAACCAGCCCCTGGTTACTTACGAAGAAGGTGAAGGTAGTAGCAGTGCCACTTCACAACTTCAGGCGGAAGTAGACCGCCTGTATATGGAGTTAGCAAGGGCAAATGGAGAGAGGATGAGGGGCACCAGGGAGAGGGAAGAGTTGCGTGAGCAGCTGCAATACCACCACGAGCAGCACCAAGAGTATGAATGCAAGTGGAGGCAGGCCGTTGAGCAGAGAAACGGGCACGAACCCGAGTAGATATAATGAAAGATAATCAAAACATCCTGGCAAACCATCATGCTGACCTGCATAGGCATATAGAGGAGCTGACCGCACAGTTGCAGCCAGAACCTGCCACACCACCACATCCTGAAAATGCATCTGAGGAGGAAGAAGAAGGAGATGAGGAGTTAGAGCCGGTGGAAGATGAAGTCACATCTGAGGGAGAGTCATAGATTTAGAGGTTGAATAAGCATAAGGTGTATCATAGTGTATCTTTCTGACTTTGTAACCAAGTTAGTCAGAAGACCTCTAATATGGTCAGATGTGTGAGATAGTGGTATCAGTAGTCCTGCCCAAGAGCGGACTTGTATGATCAATAAGTCGATCTTGGTATGCATGTTATGATGTATGAATAAGAATGTTAACTAAGGTATGGTTTGTTTAAATAGATGCGTGTTAACACTCGTGGCGCTAGTTCTTCTCGTGGTGGGGATGATATCCCTAATGCACCACCAGTTCCACCCTCCTTGGCTGATGCAATTGCAGCACTGGTCAACGCAACAACTCTGTTGGCACAAAATCAAAATGGTGGTCAGCGTGGTCGTGGTCGAAATAACAGGGAAGAGACAACATATGTGGATTTCACTGACACCCGTCCTCCAGTGTTCATTAAAGCTGATGAACCTCTGGAAGCTGACGACTGGCTCCGGACTATGGAACAAAAATTCAGTCTTATTAATTGTACCAAAATCCAGAAGCCAGCATTTGCAGCCCAACAACTTCGAGGAGCCGCAGGGGTTTGGTGGGCAAACCTATTAGCTGTTCAACCAGCTAACCACCGAATTACTTGGGCTAAGTTCAAGGAAGCCTTCCGGGCTCATTATATTCCTGATGGAGTTATGAAGATGAAGCTTGAGGAGTTCTTAGCTCTTCGTCAAGGAGATGAACCAGTTATGCAGTACATTGGGAAGTTCAACCATCTATCCCAATATGCTTTTGATCAGGTCAACACTGATGAGAGAAGAAAGGATGTTTTATGCGAGGATTGAATACAAAGCTTCAATCTATGATGACCACTTGTGGCAATATGAATTTTAATGAGGCAGTGAATATTGCTATAGCTAGCGAGGAAAAGAACCGCAAGCATAAGGAGGCCAAGAAGAAGAGGGGACTTGTGTCAGGGTCTGGATCATCTGGCGGCAACAAGAAGCGTCAGAGGTTTGTATATCATCCAGTCCAGCAGTTCCGCCCATCTTATCGTCCACCTTATCGTCCGCCTCAGCAGCAGCAGTATCCTCAGAGGACGTTTGCAAGGCCTGCTATGCCTTTCAATACTCAACGTCAGCCGAATGTTCCTGCCATTCGTCCACCAGTGCCACAAGCTACCTATGGTCCATGTTATAATTGCGGAAAGGCGGGGCATTTTGCTCGTGAATGTCCTTATCCAAGGCAGAATGTTCCCAATGCCAATGCACCAAGGCCAGCAGGAAATCAGCAAGCAAATCAGAACCGGGGAAATACACAGAATAATCAAAAGGGTAAAGGTGCTCCGAAAACGGGAAAGGTTTTCTACACTCAAATAGAAGCTATTCCTGAAGGAGAACCTGTTATGCTTGGTATGTTCCCTGTCGCTCAACACCCAGCTTTTACACTTTTTGATTCTGGTGCATCGCATACTTTCATGAATAGAACATTTGCGGAAAAGTATGATATACCTATTGATGAAACCCAAGATAACTTCTTGATACAGTCACCTGGGGGTCGACTAAGTACTAAGGAAATGGTACGTCAGGTACCTATAGATCTGGGTGGATATATATTTCCAACCTCCATGATAGTCTTAAAAGATCCAAGTATAGATGTGATCTTGGGTATGAACTGGATGAACCAGAGAGGTGCAGTGATAGACACCTTGAATAGAACCATCAGACTCAACGTACCTAATAGCAAGTCTCAACTTCTTATCCATCTTCCTACTCTTAAGAGAGCAGTTGAGCAAGTGTGTGCTACCTCTGTCAAGGAAATCCAAGACGTTCCCGTGGTCTGTGAGTTTCCTGATGTGTTCCCAGAGGATTTACCTGGTCTGCCACCCAATCGTGATGTGGAGTTTGAAATAGAACTCAAACCAGGGACAGCACCAATAGCCAGAAGAGCTTATAGAATGCCACCAAAGGAGTTAGCCGAATAAAAACTCAGTTACAAGGTTTGCTAGATAAAGGTTTCATTCGACCTAGTTCGTCACCATGGGGTGTCCAGCAATATTTGTAAAGAAGAAGGATCATACCCTGAGGCTATGTGTGGATTATCGTCCTTTAAATGAAGTGACAATCAAGAACAAGTATCCTTTGCCCCGTATCGATCTCCTCTTTGATCAACTAGCTGGTGTGCAAAGGTATTCTCAAAGATAGATTTGAGGTCTGGGTATCATCAGATCAAGATCAAACCAGAAGATGTTCCGAAAACAGCATTCACTACTAGATATGGTCTGTATGAATATCTAGTCATGTCTTTTGGTCTGACCAATGCCCCAGCACATTTCATGTATTTGATGAATTCCGTGTTCATGCCAGAACTAGATAAGTTCATGGTTGTGTTTATTGATGACATTCTCATCTATTCCAAAACTAAAGAAGAACATGCGGAACATCTCATGATAGTGTTGACTCGCCTGATGAGAGAACATCAATTATATGCTAAATTCAGTAAATGTGAGTTCTGGATAGATGAAGTTCAATTTTTGGGTCATGTTCTGTCAGCTGAAGGTGTGGCCGTAGATCCGAGTAAAGTCCAAGAAGTTCTTGACTGGAAGTCACCAAATTCAGTACATCAAGTTCGGAGTTTCTTAGGATTAGCTGGATATTATCGTAGATTTATCCCTAACTTCTCCAAGATCTCTAAACCATGACCACACTACTAAAGAATGACACTAAGTTTTGTATGGTCAAAGGAATGTGAAGAAGCTTTTCGGACTTTGAAAAAGTTGTTAACAACTGCACCAGTGTTAACTCAGCCAGACATTGAAAAATCCTTTGATGTTTATTGTGATGCTTCAGGCAAAGGCATTGGGTGTGTACTGATGCAAGAAGGCAGAGTTATTGCCTATGCTTCACGACAGCTTAAGCGGCATGAAGAACATTATCCAACACATGATCTAGAGTTGGCAGCTGTAGTCCCATTCACTGAAGATCTGGCGACATTATTTATTGGGTAATACTTGTCATATATACACTGATCATAAAAGTTTGAAGTACATTTTCACTCAGTCCGAGTTGAATATGCGTCAAAGAAGATGGTTGGAATTGATAAAAGATTATGATATTGAAGTGCACTATCACCCCGGTAAAGCCAATATAGTGGCAGATGCACTCAGTCGAAAGGATCATTGCAATTGTCTAGAAGTCAAGCCAATCAATGTTACCTTGTGTTATGAGTTTGAAAGGTTAAGTCTTGAAATGAATCCACAAGGAAATCTCACCAATGTGACAGTTCAATCATCCATTAAGGATCAGATCATTGCAGCCTAGAAAGAAAGCAAGGGAATGATCCATCTAAAAGAAAAGATTCACTCTGAGCAGAATTCCAATTTCAAAACAGATGAAGATGGAGTGATTTGGTTCAAGGATCGGTTAGTGGTTCCAAAAGTTCCTGAGCCCCGAAAGCAGATTCTTGATGAAGCTCATGCCACAAGATTTTCAGTACATCCAGGCAGTAATAAAATGTATCAAGATTTGAAACAGAGATTCTGGTGGACTAAGATGAAACTTGAAATTGCCAGTTATGTAGCAAAATGTGATACTTGTCAGAAAGTGAAGGCTGTTCATCTTAGGTCTGCTGGAGAATTACAATCATTACCAATTCCATCTTGGAAATGGGATGACATTAGTATGGACTTCATAGTAGGTCTGCCCAAGACATCAAAAGGGTTTGATTCTATATGGGTCATTGTTGATCGTCTGACCAAATCAGCTCATTTCATACCTGTGAAGACAATATATCCAGCATCTACCTATGCCAAAATATATTTTGACAGAATTGTAAGTCTGCATGGTATTCCAAAGACTATCATATCAGGTAGGGGGACACAGTTTGTTAATGTTTTCTGGAGGCACTTACATGAGTCTTTGGGTACCAAGCTTCTGCATAGTACAGCTTATCATCCACAGACTGGGGGCCAAACTGAAAGGGTTAATCAGATCTTAGAAGATATGTTAAGATCTTGTGTGCTCAATTATTCAGAGAAATGGGATGAATGTTTGCCTTTGGCAGAGTTCTCTTATAACAATAGTTATCAAGAGAGTATTAAGATGGCACCATTTGAAGCTCTGTATGGCAGAAGATGCAGAACACCTTTAAACTGGTCTGAACCGGGAGAACGTAGTCTCTTTGGAGTTGACTTGGTTAAGGAAGCTGAAGAAAAAGTCAGGTTAATTCGATGAGAACATGAACATGAGATAGCGCAATCTAGGCAAAAGAGCTATGCCGATAAGAGACGTCAGTCTCTTACCTTTGAAGTTGGTGATTATGTCTATCTCAAGTGTCACCAATGAAAGAGTTACTCGATTTGGAATCAAAGGAAAGTTGGCACCTCGATATATAGGTCCATATCAGATCCTTAAAAGATGTGGAAAGGTGGCATATCAACTTGACTTACCACCACAGCTACCTTTAGTCCATAATGTGTTCCATGTCTCTCAGTTGAAGAAATGTCTTCAAGTGCCTGACCATGTCATTCATGTTGAAGAGATTGAATTAGAGCCTGATCTGACATACTCAGAATATCCTATCAAGATTCTTGACCAGAAAGATCGAGTTACTCGAAAAAGAACTGTCAAGTTCTACAAGGTTCAATGGAATCAACATACTGAAGAAGAAGCCACGTGGAGTCAGAAGAGGTTCTCTTAGAAAGTTTTCCGGAGTTTCTCACTTCTGTATAGTCCTTTTAATCTGTCATGTGATGACCTATCCCCTGCTTTATGTAAAGATTAGTAATGGAAGTGCCTGACACATTTCCTTTTCCTTTAGTTAGCCTACAGGTTAAATCTCGGGACGAGATTTCTTTAAGGGGGAAAGAGCTGTAACACTCTGGTGTTAAGCAAGACTAAAACTTGACATGTCATCATATGCACTGGCATTTTATCTGAGTTAATAACCTGATTATGCATTCACTTAAAACAAGTTTAATTTTCATGCTTGTGCTTAGTGATAAGGAGTGTTTAAGTTTGCAATCCTAGTTTATGCTTTCTTGTTGAGAATAATGCTTTTATGCTTTATAAGGGTATTATGGTAATCTTATGTATAGTAGTTGAATTTTATACCCAACCCTGGTATTATGTCTCAAGGTGTAGTGGGAACATGTTTCAAGCTACCTTTGAGGTGTAATTCCAGATTGGAATGAAATTCAAGTAAATAAGTTAATTAATTTTAAAACCCTATTTTATCCCCTTTATTATCAATCAAAATCTAAAAGAATATGGCTATGCTCCAAAAAAGCAAAGTTGCTCCATTTTTGTTAAGGATCAACTTTGATGTATAAAGTTTTCCAAGTTTTCATATGAAATCAGAAGAAGTAATTTTGAAAATACTTTTCTGCCCTTTTTATCCCTTTTGATTTGCAAACCCTAATTCAAAATCTAAACATATTTTGCACATGTTGCAAAAACAAAAGATGTTTAGTATTAAATTCTGAGCATTTGATATTTTAACATATTTTTAACTTGTCTGGAAAAATATAAAGTAATTTTAGAAAGGATAGAAAAGAGAAAAGGGGGGGATAAGTTTGAGCTCCTGTTCATGGCGGTGACTGCCCGAGCTAGGGTCGGCGACGCCAGCACGATGGGCATCTATTCTTCTCGAATCAGCGCACAACTGAGTCCGTGGCGAAGTAAGCTGCTGTTGGCACTCTCCCTCGCGTCGTGGCGTCACCTCTGAGCTCGCCGTCGCCGTGTTTGCCACCAAGGCGCCGACGGGAACAATCCGGTCAAACCTCCAGATTCACTGTCTCCAGTCATTTCCCATCTTTTTTCACCGCGCCTATAAGTACTTCACTTCTTTGCGCATCTCCCAGACCTATCCTCTCCACCTCTACTGCACCAGAGAGCTCATACTCGCCGGTTTTCTTCCCGCCGAGCAGAAAGCGCCGCCGAGCTCGACCTCACCGTGGTCAGCTCAACCGAGCACTTCTCCACTCTCTCTTTCTCGTGTTTGTGTTTCGTCTTGATCCCCAAAGAGCTCATCGGCTCGATGGTTCCTTGTCTGGTGCTCAGGTTTTACCGGAACAGCGTCGTCTTCGCCGGAGTCAACGCCGAAGGCCACTGCTCCGTGGACGCCTACTCTCCGAGCAACCTCCGCTCAAACTGACTTCACCATCAGCACCAGGGTGAGCTTCTATACCTTCCTAGCTTCTCCGTTCGCTGCTACCGGTCTAGGTTCGCCGAAGCAGCCGTGTCGAGATCCAATCCGCCGCCGTGCGTGGCCAGACCTCGCCGGAGCAGTAGAGTTAGGGTTAGGGCTCAATCGGTTGCAGTTGGCTTGCCGGTGCTGATGCTTGCGTCCGTTGGGTCTCTAGTGACCGGAGTTGGCCGGCGTAAGGCCCGCCGCCGCTCAATGCGTCAGTGGCGCCGGCCATGGTCGGGGACTTGGTGTTTGTGAAGACAGGTTTTTGCAGGGTGTTAGTTGAAAGGTCGCAGACTCAGGTGATAGCGCTCTGGACTGCGGGTTGTTTTAGCGCAAGCCGAAGGGCTTTTCTGCAAAGCTGTCAGGACACACCGTCTCACTCGAGCCAGGTCTCGAGCGGGCATATGGACACGTGCTCACCATCTCGAGCTATGCCTCGAGCAGGCGCACCCTCCGCTTCGCTCGAGCCAAGCCTCGGACGAACGCGTTCACCGTCCCGCCCGCTAGCTCCGGACGAGCGTTTTTCCGTTCGCGAGCTCGAACAGGTCGACGGACGATTTTCTAGCCTCAGTCAGGCTCGACCGTCCGGTCGAGCTACCGAGGCCCTCGGCGCTGTCTGACAGGCGTGCTCCACAAGAGCTCGAGGGACCCTCGGCGAGCGCTGGCGCGAACGCCCACGAGCTACGTCGCGTAGCACGCCTCGAGCGATACGCGGCTGGGCGAAGAGTCAGCTCGGGTATCTCGGCTGAGCGGACCCTCGGCGGTCGCTGCTGTCTGGTATAATCTATACTGTCGCTTTGAACGCCCTCACACCTACCGCCGTGCGCTCACGCCAGGCTGGACTGGGCCGAAAGCCCAGTTTGGGCTAGTTTTAGTTTTCTTTTTCTGTCTTTTGAATAGTAATCAGTTTTGCTATTTTGCTATAATAATCTTTAGCTCTGTAATTATGAATTTTAACATGATTATGATGGCATGCTTGTTCTAATTTAAAATTATAAAATTTGTATTTTGAGTACTTTTGATATGACAATTAAATCTGTGCTTTAATAATAAATGTAACTTTGATGATTTATGTAATTTTCTGTGTTTCTCCAAAAATCTTGAAATTTGACTTGTGAGTTGTATCACTAATATCAATCTCCATGATTAATTTCAGCTCTGTTTAATAAGTATAATTTATGTATGTGTAGAAAGCTATTTTAAATGGCTTATGAAATAAATAAAATTAGTTAATCACTTTAGGATTTGTGTGACTTTTGGAGTTGTATGACAACCAATGGGAAGTTAACATGATATACTCCCTGGTTATGGGTTTCCTTTATACAAATACCTTTTGTTGCTTATCATATTTAAAGAAAATAATAAAACTTGTTTAGTATGTATAATAGCTAAAGTGGGTTTGTTGGTTTGCAACTTTACCGCAATGGAAAGTTGTACTCTATAAAGGTTATAGTTAAGAAAATTTCCATCTTTACCACGATCATATCATAAGCATCTCATTATTCATGCATATGCACTTTTACGTGTAGATCCCGCTTCGGAAGGCCCTAACTCTCAGTGGATTTCTCCTGAGGGTGCAGACCTTTCGTGTTTTTCAGAATCTTCGGACTTCACCGATCCACAAGGCAAGCCCCGGTGCATTTAACCTTTCCTTGTTTTATAAAGGTTTTATTAAAATGTTTTTTGAAAACTACTGCATTAGGTTATAGGAGTTGTGTGATGACCTACTTCTTGCACTGTTTACCTCCACCTGAAGATCCACCTGCCTTGTTTAAAAACTATTTGCAAAATGCTTAGCATTGCTATACAATAGATTTGCGATAAAAATGCCAATTTCAAAAGTGTGATCACTTAAAGAATATTTATGGGAATTTGGCTTTACTCCCGACTGTTGGCTAAGTATCTGATCCGTACCTGGTCAACGGCAAGGAGAGGTTGTCCTAGCGTACGGTGCCGTCATGTTGTAGTCCGGGACTCAATAGTTGGCACCGACCGGGACAGGGTTGAAAAACTGACAGGACTGTTACGCTTGGGTGAGATATAACCAAGGTACAGTTTCTGGCGGAAAAATTAGGGACCATCCGTATGGGAGCCTGCTGGTCAAGACTTGCAACTATTCACATACTACGGAAAGCTCTGGCTCCGAGGAATCCTTTATTGGGACCGACAACCGCGCACTGGGAGTGGAGAGATGGCGGAAGTAGCTTGTACCCACGTGGTCGTCGTACCTGGATAAGAGTGGTGTACTGTACTTCTGGGTGGCGTAGGACCGGGCCCAATCTTGGAGGAATCGTGGTAGACGGGTTGTCTATGCAAGCTTGGGTGCTACATATGCCGTGTGAATAGGATCCTCAGCTGAGTATTCTTTATCCGGATTAACGTTGCTCCTCGGTTATGGAGACTTGGTCTTCGACTGTCAACGGAGAGTGGTTCTCAACTAAATATGTTTTTGAAAGGTAAAATGAATCTTGAACAATGAAGAATTGAGAAATACTTGAATGTTTCCAAAATAGAAATAAGTTTTACAAAATTGCTTTTTCTGCAAAATACTTGATCTTGCTCAAGACTTACCTAAGCCTTTCATTCCTGAGTCTTCTCCTCTTTTCTAGTCGATTAAGTCTTGTTGAGTACTTTTGTACTCAGGGTTTGTTAACCCTTGTTGCAGGTGAGTACATGGATCCACCTTTTGATGGACAGTGCTACTTCACTCTTGTAGGAGAATGATAACGATTCTGATGTTTGACCTTGGGCAAGTAACAACTTTTGTGTGATATCTGTAATATAAAGTTTGAACAAGTTATGTAATAAGTATTTTGGGGATGTAAACTTTAAACATAAGTTTTAATCTATGTATATTAATCTTTCCGCTTTTACTCTGATTTATCTTATCTATAAAACTGTTGTAATACTGTGATGCTCGATAAGGGATTTTCCTGGAAATAATATAACGTGGATGATTCGGGTTTCCAGAGGACACCCGACAGACCTTTTGGGATAATTGGAACTCGTGCACGCCGATCAAAGGTCTTTAGAACAATGATGGGTGCATGTGGGCCACTTAATTCAGGAGGTTCTGCCACCCAAACCATCGGTCACGTCCGATGTGTTTAGGGGCGTTCTGGAACCTCTCTGCATGGTCATCGAACGAAGGGGTTGAGCGTCCGATGTAAGGGTGCCGGAGAGTCCAATGTGTCACAGAAAAGAGCTGAGATGAGCAGTGGCATCGGCGCGTCCGATGCCTGGCATCGGCGCGTCCAATGTCACATTAACCGTGGCACAAAGATATATGACTTTTTGGGATCTGATGGACTGAATTCGTATCAGGGGAACACGTGGCTCCATCCGGATCCGATGGTCGCACATCGGAGCGTCCGATGGTCGCAATTTCAGCCCAATGGCTAGGCCGTTTTGAGGGAGCTATATAAGTGGCTTGGCCGGCTCACATGGGTTTCCTCTTGCACATTTTGATCCCTAAGCATTCTTGTGAGCATAGCCAAGCCTCCCAACTCGTCTCTCAAATTGATTTGGTCAAACTAAGCGAGATTGAGTGGTTAGTGCTAAGATTTGAAAGAGTTCATTCTAGTGCACTAGTTCTTCGCATCGGCTTTGAGTTGCTTGTTACTCTTGGCATTGCTGGTGCCTAGATGGTTTGGAGGCGTTGAGCTGGAGTTGGCAAGATAAGAGATTGTTCTTGGCCACCACCATTCGTGATTGTGAGAGGTTTTGGAGCCTCACCTCGCCGGAGCGGCAAGAGGCATCCTTAGTGGATTGCTCGTGTCATTGAGCTACCTCACTAGCGGTAGATTCTTGTAGTGCTCTTTGTGAGCTTGGCTTTGTGCCGATTAGCCACCGGGTCACCTAGTATTGTCGACACAATGGGGAGTAGCGTGTCGGCAAGCACGTGAACCTCATGATAAATATTGGTGTCCCGTGTGCTTATTGTGATTGTGGATCCATCTTGGTGATTGGCTTCACAAGTGGATTTCACCAGTGATTGGCTCTCTACTAGGTGATCCCAAAGGCTCGGTGAAACCACCTCTATCTAGCTCATTTCCTTTGTGCATCTACTTTGAGCTATTTCATTTGTGTAGATATCATTACTTGTTGTATATCCTTGGTCATATATCTTGTGTAGCTAGTTGTGATTAGTGTACATAGTTCATCCTTTGCACACACTTGTTTATCTTAGATCATCTTGATCATAGTTGTGCTAGAGCTAGCTTTTTATTCTGCTTTAGTTTCTAGCTCTAATTGTTTGTGTGACATAGTTTTATTAGGTAGAATTGTTGGATAGGTGGCTTGCAAAACACTATTAGGCTAGTGCAAAAAGCTTAGCCATTTGATATACTAATAGTGTTTGCCTAAGTATTTTTGTAGATTTTTAATTAGGCTATTCACCCCCCTCTAGCCAATTGGACCTTTCAGCGGAGTTCATCTACAACACCGCCTATCAATCTGCGCTTAATACAACATCATTCAAGCTGGTGTATGGGCGCATCCGCCGACGATCCGTTCCTATGAGCCAAGGGGAGACACGGGTGGCCGTGGTGGCAAAGTCCATGGCGGAACATGATGAGTTCCTGGATGACGCCCGCGCTCGCCTGGAGCTGGCCCAAGCTGTCTAGAAGCGCTACTATGACAAGGGTCACCGCGAGGTGCGCTTCCTGACGGGGACTGGGTGTGGCTTCACCTGCGCCATCGTGCCCCCGCCTCGCTCCAAGGAACTGCTGTAACATCCTGGCCTAGGGCTTAATAGGAATAATAGGATACTCATACCAACAAGTTGCAACTTCTTTTCTGGAAGCCTATCTCCAAAGAACTCTAAAGTTAAGCGTGCTTGGCCTGGAGAAATTTAGGGATGGGTGACCGACCAGGAAGTCCTTAGGAATAATAAGATACTCATACCAACAAGTTGCAACTTCTTTTCCGGAAGCCCATCTCCAAAGAACTCTAAAGTTAAGCGTGCTTGGCTTGGAGAAATTTAGGGATGGGTGACCGACCGGGAAGTCCTTTCCAGGTGTGCACAAGTGAGCACAAAGTGCGCAGAAAAAAACTGGTGTTGGTCTGTGAGGGCAGTCTATGTCCTTAAAAAAGCTACCTGATGTAAGGGGGCCCGTCCTCGTGGAGGCGGGACGTTACAACTGCCTACGACAAGCTGAGGCTCAGATCTATGTCCTTGAAAAAGCTACCTGATGTAAGCGGGCCATCCTCGTGGAGGCGGGACGTTACAACTGCCTGCGACAAGCTGAGGCTCAGATTCTACAGACCGTACTGCGTCGCCGCCGTGATCAACGACATCGCCTATCATCTCGAGCTACCGCCTCGCACCCGACTTCACGATGTGTTCCACGTTGGTCTTCTGAAGAAGTTCGTCGGCACCCATCCATCGTCACCGCCAGCGTTGCCTCCAGTGCACCATGGCATGACCCAGAACGCCCTTCATGCACACAGCTGGGCCGTGGGGGTAGAATGTTGGATAGGTGGCTTGCAACACACTATTAGGCTAGCGCAAAAAGCTTCATCATTTGATATACTAATAGTGTTTGCCTAAGTATTTTTGTAGATTTTTAATTAGGCTATTCACCCCCCTCTAGCCAATTCGGACCTTTCAAGTGGTATCGGAGCCGCGGTCACCGTTTGTTGGAGGCTTAGCATCCTCCGGTGTTATAATGCCTCAAATCAACTAATGGGGAAGCCACCATATTTTGATGGCACCAACTTTGATTGTTGGAAGAGGAAGATGTGTGCATTCACAAGAGGAATAATAGAAAGTGTTGACACAAAAATTCGGTCGGTTACGCCAACACACTCGAGTGCACGGTCCTCGGAGGGCGTACAGAGCAAGGTCCTGACCTCCTGAACCTTCAACGGGTGACGGTGCCGAATTCGGTGAGATCGACTTTGGGCGTGCCAGTCAATTTGACCTGTAATTGACAAGGAGAAAAAAAGTTGTCAAATTGTGGAACCTGCCGGTTTGGTGGCAGACAGTTCTAAATTGTACTACTCTGATATAGCCACTTGTTATTAGGATATTGACTACCAAGTCAACTCCCCAAGAGATTGCATGAAGGTATTGAAAAAGATATAAAGCAAAACGGCTATGATATATGTAAGAAGCATTCGGAACAGACAAACACCGACGAGCTTAGACATATTAGCAGAATAAAGATCTATGTGTACGTCCAAACAGCGTGAAAACAACGTATCGACTAATTGTACAGGCAATTCTATCTGTTAACAGCAGGGTGTTTCCATGCAGCCATAATAACAAATAGATCGATAAAATAGTTTAAACTTCAACAGTGGGGTGTCTCCATGCAGCCAAGATAATGATCAAACTAGATCACGTCCAGTGCAACAAGCAGATACATTGATTCCAAGCAGCTTAAAAGCACACATTATGAAGAAAGCATGACTGGATCGGCTATTTTAGCCGATACAGGGTCCATGAGCACGAACAAGATCTATCTGTTAGGACCATGATTCGACTTAAGATCAAGCAAATCTAATCTACCAAATATGTCAGTGGGTTCGGGAATACGGCCATAACAGATATGCAAGATCAAAATCTACTTGTTCTTAGATCAAAATCGTAGTTTTATTGGATATATCGAACGCACAACATGTAACAATCAAGATTGACAAAATAGTCGATAAGAAGCTTGAATCAGCTATTTCCATCATTGTGGGCATGTAGAACCTTAGAATAGCCGAACCTAAGCATCTTTTAGGCTTAGGCCACTTTATTGATCTTGATTGGGCAAGATGTTGCTTAAAACATAAAGAAACAAATTAAAACATAGAACAACATCCGTAACTTAATGAATCTATCAGCTTGCCAAACCAATAGAGCCGATAATTAGTCAAGATCGACTAAGGTAAGAGATTGATCAGAGTCAAGACAGTCTTACAAAAGATGAACTTGGACCGATAACTAGCCATGTCATAGCTTAATAATAGTTTGGTCAATGCCAAATACAGCCTTATCGTACGATGACACGAACCATTGGTGAAACTTACAAGCAAACCGGAGGTCGTCGAAGCCGATGCAGCCCTGCCTGATTGATGGTCTCACCGAGATCTACGTTACTCCTACTCCTAGGGTTTGGCCGGTGGCCGGTATGTTGATTGATTGGATGATGTCCTTCAAAATCCGGGTTGCTAGCTATATATACCCGATTGACTCCTGTCCTAACATGACTTGGTTACATGAAAACAAAAGACAATCCGGACATGAGCTTCTTGGCCGAGCCCGACACGCTTTTGAAGCCCGTCATGCTGGTCCATACGAATTCTCCTGGTCACGCTTGAACCCACATAAGCTTATTTTTCCGGCCAATTCCTTCCTTAATAAACCAGCCATTTGTGCTTACAAAATAACAATCTTCTTGGTCCAAAATCTGATGTAAACACATGCCCCCAATTTTGGGATGAAATTTATTTTATTCCAAAATTTTGAGTTCTTTTCTTTCTTTCCCTTCAGCATCTCAAATAGCCTGAACTGTATCTTGACGATCAATGCGAGACGGTTGATCTTCTCTTGAAAACCGTGTCATGATTTAACATCCCACTCGAGTACTCTGCACACACCATACGAAACGACATCTTTTCCCCTTCAGAGACTCAATCTTATAATATAAATCTCTCCTTCGTCCCCATCTTCCTCCACACTCAGAACGCATCCTCTGCTTGCTTTTGCCTTCTAGTGCGTGTCAACTGAAAAAGCCTCTCTCTTCCCCCTCCAATGGCGGATAATAACCGCGGCAAGCGTCCTGCAGAAGAGGAAGTGAGCTCTCGCTATCGCCCTCAGCGCCGCATTAGGCACGTTTTCCCTCCATGTCTAATCGATTCTGATTTTCATCATTGTTTTTTCTCAGAGTTTAACTTGATTCCCTTCTCTATCTTCATCTAGGGTTGACGAAGGTCCATCCAATGCTGCCGCTGCTTTGGCGCCTCCTCCTGGCATGGAGTCAGTTTCTGACCCCCCCTCCAGTAGCTCCAAGTCGACGGCCGCTTGCCACTACCGTCAGATGACGGAAATGCCGAATCTTCATTCGGAGGCTACCATCAGGAACTGCCTCCTCAAGATCACATCGCCCAACTCCAAAAGGCGCAGGAGGAAGTAGAGGCGAGGGCCTCCCGGGTGGTTCAACAATGCGCCGAGTCCGATGCACGCGTCGCCGATATTTCTCTTTTTCCCCTAAAGAATTTCATCTAATAAATTTCCTTTGCTCAATCTCGACGTGTCTCGTTTACTCTGCAGACTTGACCGTGCGCCTGGAGGCCCTTTAGGAGGCGGGGAATGAGGCGGCCGACTCTGTGAACACCGCCGGCGACAGTGTCGCATAGAGATGACCAACATCCCCGCAAGGGTACATGAGGTCGCCCTCCATGGTGTCCGTCATGGCGCCACCATGGCTCTCGGGGCTGCCCAAGCCTACACTAGCCAAGACTTGGGTGGTCTAGAGGTTACTCCGGAAATAAGCCACGCCATGGAAGTGCACATCGATGGTGTCGAGGGAGCAGCCGGGGAAATAGTAGAGTCCACCCCCTCTGTAATTATAGTAGATAAAGTCTTCGAGTAGTTAATTAGGATCAAGCTTTTGTATAAGAAACCTTCTTAAGATATAATGAAATTTCTGGTCCTTTATGATCTCCCCACGATAAAGCCCATCGAGTCTCTTAACTTCAAAAATTCTTGAATTCATATTTTTGGGCTGAAGGCGATGCCTCGCTGCATCGGCTATTCTTTCATCACCGTCAGAGGCGATACAACACATATCGATTATTTTTGTTCTGAAGGCGATACATTAGTTATCGACTATCGATTGGATACCAACGACGATACATACATATCGATCACCGAACTGATTGATTAATCATAACAAATCCACCCAGATGCTAGGGTAATATTTCTTAAAATATTTTCCATTAACCGCTCTTAAGTATTTGATACCCTCTAGAGTCTCATAGAAATAAGCATTGCCAGGAACACATATGGTAATCCGATAGGGTCCTTCCCAATTTGGTGACCACTTACCGTATTTGCTATCCTTAGTTCCAATAGGTAAAATGACTTTCCAAACCAAGTCCCCTTCATTAAACTTTTTCTCCCTGACCTTTTGATCATAATACTTAGCCACTCTCAACTTCTGAGCCTAATGTTTTCCAGAGCCTTTAGCCGATGAAAATTTAAATCATCAAGGTTGTCCATCATGAGATGCTTATATTCATCGGCCTTCAAATTATTCTGCTGTGATACTCTTTTGGATCCTATATTGATTTCCCAGGCAATACAGCCTCATGACCATAGACCAACTCATATGGTGAACACTTAGTTGCACCATGGCAAGCCATTCTATAGGACCACAAGGTTTCACTGAGTATTGAATGCCACTTTTTTGGATGCTCCTTAACCTTTTCTTAATGATTTTGATCAAAATCTGGTTGAAGCTTCAGCATCCTGCCCATTAGCTTGAGCATAATATGGAGATGAGTTAATCAACTTGAAACCTTTTCTAGCAGCAAAATCTTCAAACTCTTTTGATGTAAACATCGTTCCTTGATCTGTGGTAATGGTTTGAGGAACACCAAATCGGTAGATGATATGCTCCTTGATGAACCCAATTACGGTAGCCGATGAAGCCTCCTTCAAAGGAACAACTTCAACCCATTTAGTAAAATAGTCAGTTGCTACCAACACAAACTTGTGCCCATTGCTAGATGCCAGAAATATTTGGCCAATCAGATCTATTCCCCATCCTCTAAATGGTCATGGCTTTGTGAATGGATTCATAGCTGATGCCGGACTTCTGAACATTACTGAATCTTGGCATTCTGACATCCTTTGTAGTATTTAAAACAATCTTCTAAAATGGTTGGCCAAAAATATCCTGTTCTTCTGATCATCCACTTCATTTTATGAGCAGACTGATGTGCCCACAAACCCCTTCGTGGATTTCCCCCATTAGAACTTTGGCCTCTTCTAGATTGACACATTTAAGAAGTACGCCATCAATTGTTTTATGATAAAGTTGATCATCAAGAAGGACAAACTCATAGCCTATATCTCAATTTTTTGGATACTTGTTGTGATGGGTCTTTTAAGTATTCCAGAATCTCAATTCTCCAATCATCACTATCAGCAATTTCATTAGCTAATAT
This sequence comes from Coix lacryma-jobi var. lacryma-jobi, assembly GCA_009763385.1. Taxonomy (NCBI): domain Eukaryota; kingdom Viridiplantae; phylum Streptophyta; class Magnoliopsida; order Poales; family Poaceae; genus Coix; species Coix lacryma-jobi. The sequence continues at coordinate 66,989,586 of CM019828.1, forward strand.
TTCAATGATTTGCCGATACCCAGAAGCACTTTGAGCTAACCGATTAGCTTCTAATTCTGACATCTAGGAAATATGCTTTATGACAACAGAAGAAAAAGAATCAACGTAACTCAAGACACTTTTCATATTGCTTTCTTAAAATTTCACTCTTTGAACTTATATAGGCCGAGCAATTGATTAATCACTACTGAGAATCTCCAAACATCTCAACAGTCTCGGCCCTTACCTCACATAAAGCTGAAGTCTCTTGAGAAGTGCATCATACTCAGCTTGATTGTTAGTAGAGGTTGGCTCAATTGAAAAGGCAAATCCAAAACTTCCTCCCTGAGGAGAAACAAGACAATACCATGCCCCCACCTTGCTTGCAATTGGAACCATCAAAGAATAAGGCCCATGGGGTAAAATCTAAAGTCTTAATCTCTTGTTCATGATGATGAGTACAAATCGGCTATTACCTGACCTTAAATAAACCGCTTTGCCGATTCATACTTCAAGTCAATTCTGACAATGCAAGAATCCATTTACCAATCCTTCCATTTAGAGATATGCATGGATAACATATGTTTAATTACGTCAAACTTTGACACCACCGTGCATTCAGAAGATAATAGGTAATGCCGAAACTTGGTGCACGAGAAGTACAAACATAAGCATAACTTTTCAACAGGAAAATATCTTATTTTCGGATCAAGTAACCTTCTGCTGAGATAGAACACCACTCTTTCTTTACCTCTGAATTCTTGCATTAAGGCCGACCCAATTGTATGATCGTCGACCGATACATACAACTTAAAAGGTTTGTTCTTTTGAGGAGGAATCAAAACTGGTGGAGACTTCATATACTCTTTGATTTCATCAAATCCCTTCTGTTGTTCATCTCCCCATCTAAATCCCTGGTCATCTTTTAATTTCAACAAAACTGAGAATGACAAAATTCTGGCTGATAGATTCGAAACAAACCTCCTGATGAAATTGATTTTACCGATCAAAGATTGCAGTTGAGTCTTTGTGGTTGGTGGTACTGCTTTGTCTATTGCATCATAACTCTTTTGACCAACTTCAATCCCTTTTTCATGTACCATAAACCCCAAAAACTGTCCAGCTGATACTCCAAATGCACACTTGTGGGGATTCATCCTTAACCCATGTTTCCTTGCGCACTCAAGAGTATCTCTAAGATCCTTAAGATGCCTTTGATAATCCCTGGACTTTACAACTACATCATCAATGTAGTAAATCTCTACAATCCTGCCGATCAACTCATGAAAGATATAATTCATAGCCCTCTGATAAGTTGCACCGGCATTGTTAAGCCCGAAAGTCATGACCACCCATTCATATAAGCCTATAGCACCCGGACATCTGAATGCAGTTTTTTGTATATCTTCCTCTGCCATAAAAATTTGGTTATAACCAGCATTGCCATCCATAAAACTAATCACCTTATGTCATGCTGCTGCATCGACCAACATATTTGTGACTGGCATTAGATAGCCATCCATCGGGTAGCTTTATTCAAATCACTGAAATCAATACAAACTCTCATTTTTCCATTTTTCTTATACAGGGACTACACTAGATATCCATTCGACATATCTACATTGCTGAATGAAGTTAGCCTCGTAAAGCCGAGTAATTTCCGTTTTTACATCAGCCATAACTTCTGCTCTAATCCTCCTCGGAGCTTGTTTTACAGGCCGACTCCCATGTTTGATAGGTAGTCGATGCTCAACCAACGACCGATCAAGACCAGGCATTTCAAAATAATCCCAAGCAAAACATTCTTTATACTATTTTAACAATGTAATAAGTTCTTGTCTAAACTTGGGATCCAACTTGGCACTCATATATGTCAACCTTGGCTTATCACCATTTCCAATATCACCGTTTCCAGTTCATCAGCCGATGTGAAACCCTCACCCATCTTACTCTCATCTTCATTAATCATACATCCATTAAATACTTTTTTGAAGCCGACTGCTTGGATTGGCTATTGATTATCATCAGTTGTTTTGAGAAAGTCTTCTTCAAGAGACTTCCCAGAAAAGCACTCCATGCTATCAAAGTTCTAGATATCAGGGTCTGAGTAAGCAACACTAACAGTTGAATTGGCTGGTACCACTTCCACAGTATCGCTGATCCACTGAATTACATTCTGATGCATGGTAGATGGAACACAACAATTGGCGTGGATCCAATCCCTTCCAAGAAGCACACTGTAGGATCCTTTTGCATCGACCACAAAGAAAGTAGTCGGCATACTCTTACTACCAATCGTTAACTCAACACACATAGCAACTTTAGTAGCCGATACGTTGCCAGCAAAGTCGGTCAACCTCATATCGGTCTGAGTCAAGTCTTCCGTAGTCTTGCCAAGCTTTCTAAATGTGGCATATGGCATCAAATTAATAGCTGCCCCTCCGTCAACTAACATCCTGTTCAGAGGCCTTCCATCAACAAACCCTTTCAAATACAAAGCTTTTAGATGAGAATGTCTCTCGGGTTTTTGAAACGTGTCCTCTTCTGCTTGACAGATCCACTGAGCAACTGCTTCTTTATCATCAGATTCATGATCAGAGGATCTAAACTCAGCAGGTAGCATGAACAAAGCAACGATATTAGTTGATGACTCATCCTTATCGGCTACTTGTTTTACCTGCCAGACTTTGGGTTTCTTCTTATGGATCTCATCATTCCTTAGTCTTTGAACCCGTCGCTTCTGGCTTTTGGTCAAGCCACCAGGACACCATTGTCCCTCTTGCCAAGGATGATCATGATCGGTTAATCTTTCTCCAAGCCGATTATGAACATTTTTATTTTTTATGCGCCGATCTGTCTTTTCAAATCTTAACCTTTCATGTACAGATCGGCAGTTGTCTCTCGACTGCCTATACTCTCAATACTGATCACTGCATTCTGGGCAATTACGATGAGTGGGGAGCTTCAGTTCTTCATTCTAACAATGTCTGAAGAAGGGCAATCCCCGTGATTCTTTTCTTCATCCCTGACACGCCTTTCCTCTTCACGAGACCTTCTATACTCTTCCTCTTCAAGCCACTCTTGATATTCTTGCTCATCTCTTTCTCTTTGCATTTGGCTCCTCTCTCTCTGACGTTGCCATATGTTCAATAAGATCCTGACAGTTGGATGTCTTCTTACTTCACCAGCCTTTGAAGTTTCAGGTTGATCATGTTGATCAGTATTATTCTTTCCTTTCATTTCCTGATACTCCCTGGATGTTAGCTGTTTCTTTGGATCAACCATCCCAGCTGGCTTGGCTTTGTCAGAAGTTAACACTTTGATCTCACTCCGAGGTGCAGGAGCCACCATGTTCTGTGGAAAAGGATGGCCATTGATGCTCATATCTTTGGCCTTTTCTAGGCCAATCCTGCCTTTGACGATAGCCCTCTTGATCATATCTCTGAAAACTCGGCAATCGTTAGTAGTATGAGTACCAGAGTTATGAAATTTGCAGTGCCTTTTATTTTTGAGTTCTTCAGTCGATGGGATATTATGATTCCCAGTTAACTTGATTTGACCCTTCTCTAGCAAGTAGTCAAATATCTTGTCGGCTTTAGTAATGTCAAAGCTATATTTTACATCTTTCTCGGTACTCTTAGCTTTTGCCCAGGGCATGTACTCGTTGTTCTTCCATGCCCAGTCCACAGCAGCCACTTCATCTTCACTTTCATCACTTGAATTATTGCCTTCCTCTTGTAAGAAGAAATGACTCTCTGTATTATAGGCTTTCTTGGGCTTCAAAACTTGATTATACCGATTCTGAGCATCAATATTTGCCACCTCCTTAGCTAAATCGGCTATATTGTTACAACCAAAGCTGATTTTTTCTTTGATGGCAGGTATCAACCCCCGAATTGCAATGCTGACAATTTCTGAATCTAGCAACGATAAGGTATAGCACTGATTTTTAACCTCTCTGAATCTCTGAAGATACTGGCATCCAGATTCATTATTTCCTTGCCTCGTATCGACTAAGTATACAAGGCCTTTTTCCAATACCCAGAGTCAAAGTATTTATGGAACTTCTCTTCCAAATCCTCCCAGCTTTGAATGGAATTGGGTGGCAGAGATGAAATCCATGAGAAAGCTGAACCAGACAGGGATAAGGAAATAATCTGACTTTAAGTGTTGATTCATCACCAACTTCCCTGAGCTGGACTAAAAACTGAGTAATATGTTCCATGGTCGTCACTGAGCCGGTTCCTGTGAATTTGGTAAAATCAGGGATTCTATATCTTGGAGGAAGAACAACCTGATCAAACCACTCCGGATATGGTTTCTTGTAACCAGTCATCGTAGATTTTGGCGTTAAGCCAAATTGCTTTTGAACCAAGTCAATGACCCGACTCATCAGCTGATCAATTTGATTCACCGGCCCTTGATAGCCGATGCTCTGCCCCCCGAAGGCATTGCCACGATATCCCGGGTTCTCCTGAGCGTCCAAGGTATAAAAATCTGAAACATAAATATATCCAGAAGGAATATCACCAGGTGCCACACTCCCTTGATACAGTGGTGCATTGAAATCTCTAGTAATGCGCCTTGCATGGGGAGCTATTTTTTGTAGCCAATGAGTATATGTTATTACTCATATTCGGCTGTTGCATTGGCTGCGCGTCACACCCCCAGGGCTGACAATCATTTGGTTTCCATTGCCATTAGGGCCATTGATCTTTGGTCTACCAGAAGTTCCAGCTCCTTGATTATTTCTAATGGTATATGCTGGACCTCTCCTATCATCGCCTAAGTTGAAGGCCTCCTTAATGGCATTCGTGAGACTGTTGAGAAAAACTTCATTGTGATTCATCAGAGTAGCGGACATTGCTTTGCTGATCACCTCTTGCATGGCATTGTGTTGGACCTGAACCATTGGATCAACATGTCCATCTAGAACCACCCTTGGAAGATGAGACTTCTAGATAATCTTCTTATCCCTGTTTTTACTGAAGCTCAACAGACATATGCAACGATACTATTCAACAGTTTCTTCTATCAGGCGTCGAAGCTCATCTGGAAGTTCCTGCATTGTCACGTTCAACACATCTTCGTTATTGATTGTCATGATCAGACGATTGCGTCCCACCGAGCGTGCCAAAAGAATGTGTTGAAACAAAAATTCGGTCGGTTACGCCAACACACTCGAGCGCACGGTCCTCGAAGGGCATACAGAGCAAGGTCCTGACCTCCTGAACCTTCAACAGGTGACGGTGCCAATCTCGGTGAGATCGACTTTGGGCGTGCCAGTCAATTTGACCTGTAATTGACAAGGAGAGGAAAAGGTTGTCAAATTGTGGAACCTGCCGGTTTGGTGCCAGATAGTTCCAAATTGTACGGCTCTGATATAGCCACTTGTTATTAGGATATTGACTATCAAGTCAACTCCCAAGGGATTGCATGAAGGCATTGAAAAAGATATAAAGAAAAACGGCTATGATATATGTAAAGAAGCATTCGGAACTGACAAACAGCCGATGAGCTTAGACATATTAGCAGAATAAAGATCTATGTGTACGTCCAAATAGCGTGAAAACAACGTATCAACTAATTGTACATGCAATTCTATCTGTTAACAGTGGGGTGTTTCCATGCAGCCATAATTACAAATAGATCGATAAAATAGTTTAAACATCAACAGTGGGGTGTCTCCATGCAGCCATGATAATGATCAAACTAGATCACGTCCAGTGCAACAAGCAGATACATTCATTCCAAGCAGCTTAAAGCACACATTATGAAGAAAGCATGACTGGATCTGCTATTTTAGCCGATACAGGGTCCATGAGGCACGAACAAGATCTATCTATTAGGACCATGATTCGACTTAAGATCAAGCAAATCTAATCTACCATATATGTCAGTGGGGTTCGGGAATACGGCCATAATAGATATGCAAGATCAAAATCTACTTGTTCTTAGATCAAAATCATAGTTTTATCAGATATCTCGGACGCACAATATGTAACAATTAAGATTGACAAAATAGTCGATAAGAAGCTTGAATCAGCTATTTCCATCATTGTGGGCGTGTAGAACCTTAGAATAGCCGAACCTAAGCATCTTTTAGGCTTAGGCTAGTTTGTCGATCTTGATTGGGCAAGATGTTGTTTAAAACATAAAGAAACAAATTAAAACATAGAACAACATCGGTAACTTAATGAATCTATCAGCTTGCCAAACCAATAGAGCCGATAATTAGTCAAGATCGACTAAGGTAAGAGATTGATCAGAGTCAAGGCAGTCTTACAAAAGATGAACTTGGACCGGTAACTACTACCATGTCATAGCTTAATAATAGTTTGGTCAATGCCAAATATAGCCTTATCGTACAATGACACGAAACAATGGTGAAACTTACAAGCAAATCGGAGGTCAGTCGAAGCCGATGCAGCCCTGCCTGATTGAAGGTCTCGCCGAGATCTACGTTACTCCTACTCCTAGGGTTTTGGCCGGTGGCCGGTATGTTGATTGATTGGATGATGTCCTTCAAAATCTGGGTTTCTAGCTATATATAACCTCATTGACTCCTGTCCTAACACGACTAGGTTACATGAAAACAAAAGACGATCCGGACTTGAGCTTCTTGGCCGAGCCCGACACGCTTTTGAAGCCCGTCATGCTGGTCCATACGAATTCTCCTGGTCACGCTTGAACCCACATAAGCTTATTTTTCTGGCCAATTCCTTCCTTAATAAACCAGCCGTTTGTGCTTACAAAATAACAATCTTCTTGGTCCAAAATCTGATGTAAACAGAAAGATTTGGGAAGTAATTGAGCATGATTTTGCGGTAATTGACACCGCAAGTCCCACTCCAAGAGAAGAAGAGAAGCTTCAATGGAATGATGTGGCAATCAACTTGTTCTATGAAGCATTTGACACAAAGGTGTTTGAGCAAATCAAGGATCTTGAAAGAGCAAGTGAGATATGGGAGAGATTGGAGGAGACATAAAGGCACCAAGGCGGTCAAGGGTGCCAAGCTATACATCCTCAAAGACAAGCTTGCTACTTTCAAGATGCAAGATGATGAAAGCATACGGAGATGGACTTTTGGTTACAAGTGATTATCAATGACTTGAAGGTTCTGGGAGAGAAAGTGGAGGACAAGGACTTTTCTCACAAGTTCTTGAGATGCTTACCACCAAGGTTTGATACTTTGGTGACTATCCTAGTGAGGGAATGATTGGATTGGTAACCCAACCCAAGTACTAGGTGATGTGGTCACTCAAGACACATACGTGTGGAAAGGGATGGGGAAGCTCAAGAGGAAAGAAGAAGAAGACCGTAGCTTTCAAGGCTTCATCCCCAAGAGAAGAGCAAGGGCAACAAAGAAGGAGAAAGTGATGGTGAAGCTAGTCAAGCTTTAGTGAGATGGATATTGAAGATATGGCTCCATTTTGTCAAGAGATTTGGCAGTTCATGAAGAAGAAGGTTATAGTGCAAGAAAGAGAAGGGATGCAACCACCAAAAGCACAACTAAGAGGGTGCTATAGAATCAAGAGCAATGATCACTTCATTGCGGATTGTCCAGATTCTAGTGATGAAGATGATGATCACAAGAAGAGCAAGAAGAAAGACAAGAAAGAAAGAAAGGAAAAGAAAGAGAAGAAGAAGGAAAAGAAGAAGGGAGGTTCCTATGTTGTGACATGGGATAGTGATGCTTCCTTGAGAACACAAGGTTGATATGTGCCCTTGTGGTTCCCTTCCTGAGTGATGAGTGATCGATCAACGGGCAACATGTCTCTTGGCTGTGTTGATGTGCAGGTGCGGAGCTCGGGCAGTGGTCGAAGGTGAGGTGAAGGTCAAGTAGGGACGTGCCGTGCCGACGGACCGGGAGCAGTGAAGGGCGGACGTGGAGCTTGGACCGATGGACCGGGAGACCTGAGGACCAGCTGTGGTAGCTGGCACGTGGCGTTGACAAGCAAGAGCACATGAGGATGTGCGGTGCATCGGCCGAGTCGGGAGGAAGGTGATGGCGTCGTGACACTTGGCGAGAGGCCGAGAAGGATGGCGAATGCACTGTGCCCGGCGTGGAGGCTGGACATGCTCCGGCATCGGTGCTGGGACTCGGGGTGTGCGAACCACATCCCGTCTTCGGCATGGGTTCGGTAGCTGAGCCTCTAAAAGCTACCCTCGACGGTTTCCGAGTTTGGGACTCAAAACTCAGGGTGGCCGGTTTCCGAGTTTGGGCCTCAAAACTCGGCGTGGACGGTTTCCAGGTTTGGGCCTCAAAACCTAGGCACGCGGGTTTCTGAGTTTGGGCCACAAAACTCAGCCTGAGGACAGGTTTCCCGGTTTCAGCCTCAAAACCGGGGGGAAGCCCAGGTTTCCCGGTTTCGGCCTCAAAACCGGGGGGAGGTCCGCAAAAAGGACAGTCAATGTGTGACGGCATGGAGAGGCTGGCGCGCGGCGCAGCTATCCGCGAGGTAGGCGCGGCGGTCGACAGGGCGGCACGTGGCGGCATCCTGAGGCTTGCGTCGAGGCGAAGCTAAGGATGAGATGGGCACGGGGCCATCGGATCAACCATCAGTAGAGTTGGACCGGGATACCCCTAGGGTTGGCCGCTTCGCTCTTGTATCTAGGGGTAGAAAGGGGATTATTGTTTTAGGCTATAAATAAGAGAGGCACCCCTCCTCTCTCCTTATCCTTGCAGTCATTAGATCCTGAGTACTCTCTCTCTCTCTAGGCCTCGCTTAGCTTCTAATCATACCTCGCTGCAAGCGATCCGCAGAGATGGAAATCATACCTCTGTGTATTTGGATCTTTTGAGGAAACGAGACCGTATTCTCGTTGTCTCCTCGTGTGGAGGAATTTCGGCTGAAATCAAATCGTGTCTTGTGTGTTGTGTTCTTCACGTTTTGGTTTTTCATCCCCCGGAGAATTGTCTCGTTCTTCCTCTCCGCGAGATGGTTTTTGTATCCACTTGAATCAATTCGTTCTTGGTCGTGAGATCCTTCTTTCCACCAAAGGAATTCGACTGTAACCTCACGAATCCATAGATCGGGTCGATTTTGTGTTCGTTCCTCTTTTCTTTCCCTTTTCGGTGATCCTCGGATTTCTCTCAATTGACTTGTTTTGGTGCGATGATTTCTTAGGATTAGCACCCCAATACATTGAGGAGCACTTGGGAGAAGTTTGATCGAAGTCACTTTTGGTTTTGTGAAGTTTCGATCAAATTTGCCTTTTGTCCCGAGCGTTTTTGTGCTTTCTGTTCATCCGCGGACAGTCCGCGCGCCCAGCGGCGGACAGTCCGGGGATCGGGACTTGCACCATTCAGTTCTGCGCAGCGCGTTACTGTTCTCGGTCTCGTGACCAGCGGACAGTCCGCCAGTGACCCGCAGACAGTCCGGGGTCACATCGGACGCAGCACAGTGCTGGCATCGGATGCTTGTGTGTTACTGTTCACGAGACCCGCGGACAGTCCGGCGTTCAAACTGCGAACTGTCCGGGACTCGAACAGGGCTGGTGCAGATCAGTCTGTTTTGGGGACTTTTGCCTGCGGACAATCCGCACCTCTAGTGGCGGACAGTCCGGTGTTCAGCGGACAGTCCGGGATCCTGACCCCGGACAATCCGTGAAACGACTGCTTGTGCTGTTTTGTTCCTTGGCTTTGGCAGTTGGTTTTGGGGTTTCTCCGGAGGTTCCGCTGTACCACTAGGACATCTCCTAGGGTATCCACCTACTCGTAGGTCGTGAACTCTCCGGTCGTTTTGAGTCTTCGTTTTTGGGGTGACTTTCTGGGACAAGGGCCATACAATTCACGAGTTGAATTTGAGGCTCCCATTCAACCCCCCTCTGGTCGCTAATCCGGTCCTTCAATTGGTATCAGAGCCGGTTAAGGGATCTTCTCTACCTTAATCGGTTTCGGATCCTAAGGGCGACTTGGAACGAGGGAACAGCAAGGCTCCGTGGTTCAATGGAATGAACTATCCCTATTGGAAGATTCGGATGTGTGCTTATCTCAACAACATCAGATCTTCTGTCTGGGAGATATGTGAGAATGCTGAGTACGTAGTCCTTGCGGCTCGTGTGGGTCAGATCCAGATTGATCAGCATGAGGCCAACTCCAAGGCTCGTAATGCTCTTTTAGCCAGCATCTCCCTTCCTGAGTTCGAGCGTGTCTCTGAGCTTGAGACGGCACGAGAGATCTGGGTGAAGCTTCAGAGCTATCAGGAGGGGACCGCTCAGGTCAAGACCAGACTCTTCGAGACGTACAAGCGTGATTACGAGAACTTTGTTCAGGTGGAGGGAGAGACGATTGACGCCATGTTCGCTCGTTTCCAAACGATTGTGAACAAGATGCGTGCCAATCGGGCTAACCTACCCTATGACGATCATGAGAGGGCTCTCAAGTTGCTATACGCCCTGGATCGGAGGGTATGGGAGGTGAAGGTGTCGACCATCATAGAGTCTACATCCTATGACACCCTCACCGTGGACGAGCTGTTCAGCAAGCTCAAGTCCACCGAGATCGGTCACCTGACTCAGGCCAAGCTGAAGAACCCATCTTCACATACCATGGCTTTGGTCTCTGGCATAGGTGGATCGACTTTCTCTGCTGACCCTTCACCTCCTCTGTTTTCATTGTCATCTTTGCTTACAGTCACGGAGGAGCAGTTGGAGGCGGTTGGAGACGATGAGCTCGCCCTCGTCATCACCCGGTTCTCGCGGTTTCACAACATCCGCCTGAATCGCCGGCGTGGTGGCGCACACGAGGGCTGCTACAAGTGTGGTGACCTAGACCACTTCATGGCGAACTGCCCCAAGAACGACAAGAACTTCCCCGGCAAGAACCGCAACTCCAGGCGCAAGGGCAAGCCGGAGAACAAGGCCGGGAAGAAGAAGAAGGGCAGCTATAGCCGAGAGGACATGGAGAAGGCTTTCGACGCCGGTCGGCGTGCCTTCCTCGCCACCATCAGTGACGGCGAGAAGACCTCTGACGGCGACTCCAGCGACGATGGGTCCGAGCACAAGACTGAAGAATGCTTCAACGGACTATGCTTTTTCAGCCACTCCTCCAAGGGTCTCTACACCATGGCCTTGGACGAAGAGGACACCAAATGCCAGGCAAAGGACGCCAACACCGACGACGACGACGACGACGACGATGCTTCTGAGGTATCAACCTCTTCTCTGGTCGATCATCTTACCGGTGAGCGCGACTCTCTTGTCGACATAGTTTTCGCTCAGGACAAGCAACTCAAGCGAGCTATCCGAGAGCGCAATGAGTTTAAGGCTAAGATGAATGAAGCGCTTAAGGAGCTTGAGTTAGCTAGGTCTGAGGTGAAGGTGACCGAAGTGGAGGAGTGTGAGGAGTGCACGATGCATATGACAAACTTTGTCACCCTGCAAACCAAGTATGCCTCTTTGATTGAGGTGTATGATGAGCTGAAGAGTAGGCTAGACTTGGTGGGTGATTGCAAAGAGTGTCCCTCTCTGAAGAACGAGCTGGAGGAAGTGAAGGCGAGGTCGTTTTTGCTGGGTGCGTGCAAGCTTTGTCCTAGCTTGCGAACTGAGTTGGCAGAAGTTAGTGCCAAGCTTGCTGAAGCCTTGAAGGCCAGCTCAGTTAGCACCTTGTCCGCTCCATGTGAGCGATGCGTGGGGATGGAGCTTGAGATTGCCAACTGTCGGCATGACAGGATGCAAACCGAGGAAGAAAACACATACCTTCGGCCCATCCTGAGTTGGGTGTCATGCAGTGAGTCGCAGTTGGGCATGATGATCAGTCAGTTCAAGAGGGGAACTGATTGCTCGGGAGTAGGATTTGCTTTAGGTGGGAAGGGCGCTAGTAGCTTTGGCAAGATCAGTGAGTTTAGTGGAGTGAATCCTAGTGAGAAGCCATCCGCTATCCCTAAGCTCACCAAGATCACCCCACCTGAGCCTCCCAAGCCTATCACCAAGGATGGCATCCTTGATGAACCTCCCAAGGCTCCACCTCGCAAGCAAGTGTGGATTCCAAAACCTAACCATCTGTGGAACACACTTGACACCCTTACTGACGTCTCTAGTGATCCCCTTCCGAAGGGCAAGCAGCCAGCCAGAGTGAACAACCCTCGCAACCATAGGAACCAACAACCCAAGAGATTGGTGAGGTTCGAGTGCGAGTATTGTCACCGTGAGGGTCACCTAGCTGAGTTTTGCTTTCGGAGGAAGAGAGATGCTAGGAGGGAGTTGGAGCTGAACGACCAGGCTAGGCACCACCCTCTCCATGGTGTGCAAGGTCGGGGAGTTCAGAGGCAGGGCGCTAGGCCTGGAGGTGCACCTCCTCAGGCTGCTAGGCCCCAGGCAGCTAGACCACAGGGTGGTGGTCGTGCCCGTCACGGTACCAGTCGTCCTCAATACGACTGTGAGCCGAGTGTGAGAGGTTTTGCTGCTCAGTCCCATAGCGGACCACCTTTTCAGTATGGTGGTGATCGCTTTGCTCAAATGGGACAAGTAGGTCAGTTTGGAGGTTTTCCGTTCCATAGCAGACCACCCTTTCAGGTTGGTGGTGATCGCTATCCACCCATGGGACGAGGACAGCTTGGTGTTGCTACTAACACTTTTTCTGGGCCTATGACACAACACTGGTATCCTTCTCAGTATACTAACCCCAATGTTGTGCCATACGCTCACTTCCTGCCTTTCTATTGATGCAGGAACTTCGGTTGGAGAACATGTGGCTCATGGATTCCGGGTGTTCGCGCCACATGACCGGAAAGAAGGAATGGTTCTCCAGCCTTAGCCCCGTGATGCACAAGGAGTACATTACTTTCGGGGATAATAGTAGAGGTAAGGTCATTTCTCAAGGAGCTATTCGGCTCAATGAGAACTTTGTTCTTAAGGATGTTGCTTTGGTTTCGAACTTGCATTACAATTTGCTTTCTGTTTCGCAATTTCTTGAGGATGATTGTGAAGTGCGCTTTAAGAAGGGGTTGAGTCGTGTTTTAGACCCCCGGGGAGATCTTGTTTGTTGGATCGTCCCTTTTGGCCGTGTTTTCAGAGCCAATTTTTCTCGTTCCTTCGGCTCTGCTAGATGTTTGATGGCTGGTCCTTCTTCTGATTTGTGGAAGTGGCATAGGAGGCTCGGTCACTTGAGTTTTGACTTGCTTGCAAGACTTAGCTCACTTGGCCTAATCCAAGGATTGCCCAAGCTTAAGTTTCAGAAGGACCTTGTTTGCCATCCTTGTCGTCACGGGAAGATGGTTGCTGCTTCTCACCCACCTGTTAATCAGGTGATGACAAAGTGACCCGTCGAGCTTTTACATATGGACATAGTTGGTCCAGCTCGGGTTTGCTCAGCGGGTGGGAAGTGGTACGTTCTAGTGATCGTTGACGATTTTTCGAGGTAATCTTGGGTGTTCTTCATGGAGGGTAAGGATGAAGTTTTTCCTTTTGCTCGTGATCTGATTTTGAAGTTGAAAACTGAGTTTCCTTCTGATACCATTAGAGCTATTCGTAGCGATAATGGTACTGAGTTTGATAACTCTCAGTTTACTTCTTTCTGTTCTTCTAATGGAATCGAGCATCAGTTCCCTTCTCCTTATGTCCCCCAGCAGAACGGTGTTGTTGAGCGCAAGAACCGGACCCTTGTTGAGATGGCCAGGACGATGCTCGATGAGCATAGGACTCCTAGGCGTTTTTGGGCCGAGGTGATCAACACCGCTTGCCATGTTTCAAATCGCATCTTTCTTCGAGCCTTCATGAAGAAAACTTCTTATGAGTTGCGTTTTGGACGGGTTCCCAAGGTGTCTCATTTTTGGGTGTTTGGGTGTAAGTGCTTTATCCTAAAGCAAGGCAATTTGGACAAATTTGAGTCTCGCTCTGCTGATGGCGTATTTCTTGGTTATGCTTCGCATTCGCATGCTTATCGAGTTCTTAACCTTGAAACTAACCAGATAGTGGAGACCTGCGAGGTCACATTCGACGAGACTATGCCTTGTGTTTCTTCTGCTTTTGATGTTGCAGGAGAACAGGAGCTGGGAAAGACCATCTTTGTGGAGGAGGAGTAGGAGAATGCCGATTGGGGTGATCCCGAGCCAACTCCACTGGCTGCCCCCGCCGACCCTGCGACGTCTACTTCAGCTCGAGGACCCGATCCCACGACGTATTCTTCTTGGGGTCCTCAGAGCCACCTCTCCAGCGAGCACCCGCTGCACCTGAGGGAGCGACAGCATCTGGCGAGGGGGAGGCGACTTCGGCGAGGCAAGCGCCCCGGAGCGTTCAGCAAGTTCACCCCCCGCAGCAGATGATCGGCGGCATCGACCAGCGAGTCACGCGGTCGCGAGCGTATGGAATCTCTCACTTTGCTCATTCTGCATTCGTTGCTTCTTTTGAGCCCAAAGATGTTGGACAAGCACTTTCTGATCCTAACTGGGTAAATGCCATGCATGATGAGTTAGAAAACTTTGAGCAAAACCAAGTCTGGACCCTAGTTCCACCTCCACCAGAATGCCACCCTATAGGTACCAAATGGGTTTTCAAAAACAAAGAGGGTGAGGATGGGATGGTAGTGAGGAACAAGGCTAGGCTAGTAGCCCAAGGTTTTTGCCAGAAAGAGGGGATAGACTATGATGAAACCTTTGCCCCTGTAGCCCATTTAGAAGCCACTAGAATCCTTTTAGCCTTTGCGGCTTCGAAGGGTTTTAAGCTTTACCAGATGGATGTCAAGAGTGCTTTCTTGAATGGGTAGATAGAGGAAGAGGTTTATGTTAGGCAACCCCCTGGTTTCGAGGATCCCAAGTTTCCAAACCATGTTTATAAATTTTCAAAAGCTTTGTATGGTTTGAAACAAGCCCCGAGAGCGTGGTATGATCGTTTGAAAACCTTTCTACTCTCCAAGGGTTTTAAGATGGGATGGGTCGATAGAACTTTGTTTCTCCTCAAGCAAGGCAATGACACCCTGTTAGTCCAGATTTACGTGGATGATATCATCTTTGGTGGCTCCTCTCACGCACTTGTTGCCAAGTTTGCAGATACCATGAGCAGGGAGTTTGAGATGAGTATGATGGGTGAGTTGGTCTTCTTCCTCGGGTTGCAAATCAAGCAAACCCGAGATGGGACGTTCGTGCATCAAGGAAAGTACACGAAGGACATCCTGAAGAAGTTCGACA
Source organism: Coix lacryma-jobi var. lacryma-jobi (assembly GCA_009763385.1). Taxonomy (NCBI): domain Eukaryota; kingdom Viridiplantae; phylum Streptophyta; class Magnoliopsida; order Poales; family Poaceae; genus Coix; species Coix lacryma-jobi. Next base: position 67,004,694 of record CM019828.1, read on the forward strand.
TGGGCGAGGCCAAGCCTCTTACGACGCCCATGGCGACGACTGCTGCGATGGATGCGGACCAGGACGGAGAGGCTGTTGACCAGAAGGAGTACAGGAGCATGATCGGCTCGCTCCTGTACCTGACGGCAACGAGGTCGGACATACAGTTTTCTGTGTGTCTGTGCGCTCGTTTTCAGGCGTCCCCTCAGACTTCCGACAAGCAAGCAGTCAAGCGCATCATGAGGTACCTCCGATACACTCCTGAGTTCAGACTTTGGTACTCTTCTTCTTTGACTCTTTAGCTTTGTGGTTACTCCGATGCGGATTTTGCCGGCTGTCGGCTTGAGCGCAAGTCTACTTCTGGGACTTGTCAATTTCTTGGCTCTTCACTGGTTTCGTGGTCTTCTCGCAAACAGTCGAATGTAGCCCAGTCTACTACAGAAGCCGAGTATGTTGCCGCTGCTTGTTGTGCTTCGCAGCTTTTATGGATGGTTGCTACTTTGCGTGATTTTGGTCTGGATTTCAGTCGTGTCCCTTTGCTTCGTGACAGCACTTCAGCCATTAGTGTAGCAAAGAACCCTGTTCTTCACTCAAAGACCAAACACATCGATGTTCGCTTTCACTTTCTTCGTGATCATTATGAGAAAGGCGACATTGATCTTAGGCATGTAGACACCCATAACCAGGTTGCGGATATTTTCACCAAGCCTTTGGATCTCTCAACTTTTGCTAGGTTGAGAGGTGAGCTTGGTGTGTGTTTCCCCTTTTAGATGGGGGAAGCATTTTTGATGTACAATAGACTGACTTTCTGATCCTTTTTATTTTTTGGGTCTTGAGTCTTTTTGAATTTGTTTTGGCTCCGATTCTGACTTCATCATATATGCATCTTGCATTTTCAAGCTTCTTGTCTATATTCTTGAGAATGAACTTATGCTCTGATTAGTGTATGCTTCGATGATATATGATGTTGCTTGTAGCTTAGGCTCTCCCTAATCACTGATACATGTTGTGAGCTAAGCTGTATTTTTCAGAATGATCAACATGCTTAAAGAACTTAAAATTTGATACATGTTCACCATTGAGATTGGCAACTAGCATGTGTAGGATGTGTTGAGGTCACTTGAGCTATTTCATATATGCTAGGTTGCTATGTCTCTAGTTCTGAGTCTTTCACTTGCTTAGACTGTTCATATCTTGCTTAAAATGAACCAAGTGTTAGTGAATTGAAAAGATCGAGATGGGATTGCTTTGTCAGCACATCACGGTATCGAGACTGTCTCTCATAGCACTTTGAGTTAAACTTGAGCCGTGTAGTGCAAGACCGAAACCGATGCTTTAAGCTTCTAATTGCATGTGCATAGGCTTAGCACGGTTGAAAAGTTAGGCAATGACAAGCTTTCAACCTCTCGCGATCACATGCTTAATTTGAACTTGTGTTAATCACCGCTGCAATTTCTCCGATAAAATCTGAAAACACAAGTCCATGTTTCACTCTATAGCATGATGATTGAACTTTGCTAGGGGTAGTTCACCCTGTATACATGTTTAGCACTTCTTTGACTTCCTGTCTATACATGTTCAGTGCTATTTTGATGGTGACACCCCTTTCTGAATGACTTAAAACTGCTCACTTGACTTATGCATTCATATCTTGTATTCGGTGATCAGTTTGAGCCTTTGCTAGCACTTTTGCGTGTTGCTATGTAGTCGGATCAGCACTCCTTACAGCATTTATTCACTCTCTCGAGTATATACCTGAAGCTGCTAATATGCATGTGTTTGACTCCGATAGGCATGTTTTTGAGCTCTTTTTCCCGCTCTTATTGATTGCCAATTGCCCCCAAGGGGGAGAAGTGTCTTTGTGGTGACAATTTGCAATTTATGCTTCTCTTGTTGAGGGGGAGTTCTTTGAGTAAGGGGGAGTCTTCTTGCCTATGTTGCTCTGAGTCGGCTTTTATTTGATATCGATCGTTTCAGCTAGTTGTGTCGAGCCTCTGTGCCTATGTCTTGAGGGACTAGCTGTTTTTCATCATATTTTGATGGTTCTTGATTGGTATCGGGCTTACTGCTGGTTGTGTTGAGCCTCTGTGCCTCTATCTTGAGAGACTAACAGTAGCTGCTTCTTATGCAGTCTTCATTTGGTATAGAGCCTTCAGCTAGTGGTGTTGAGCCCCTTCTGCCTCTTCTTGAGGACTAGCTTGTTTTTGACTTGGTTGCGTCGAGTCGTTGCCCATGTCTTTGGGAACCAAGTCTTGTGCTCTGTTTTGATCGAGTTTTGCTCCTTGATGAGTTGTTGCTCCGATCTCTTGCTTGGTTGTGTCGAACCGTTGCCCATGTCTTTGGGGACCAAGCTTCGCTCATCTCAATTTATGCCTCTTCGGCCTTTTATCTGGCTTTTGGACATCTCGAGTGAGTCTTTTTCCTTCTACCCAATTCTGTTTTTCTTTTATTTTGGTTACGGTTACTATGAGTTGACGATGCACTCAACAAGGGGGAGATTGAGAACACAAGGTTGATATGTGCCCTTGTGGTTCCCTTCCTGAGTGATGAGTGATCGATCAACGGGCAACATGTCTCTTGGCTGTGTTGATGTGCAGGTGCGGAGCTCGGGCAGTGGTCGAAGGTGAGGTGAAGGTCAAGTAGGGACGTGTCGTGCCGACGGACCGGGAGCGGTGAAGGGCGGACGTGGAGCTTGGACCGACGGACCGGGAGACCTAAGGACCAGCTGTGGTAGCTGGCACGTGGCGTTGACAAGCAAGAGCACATGGGGATGTGCGGTGCATCGGCCAAGTCGGGAGGAAGGTGATGGCGTCGTGACACTTGGCGGGAGGCCGAGAAGGATGGCGAATGCACTGTGCCCGGCGTGGAGGCTGGACATGCTCCGGCATCGGTGCTGGGACTCGGGGTGTGCGAACCACATCCCGTCTTCGGCACGGGTTCGGTAGCTGAGCCTCTAAAAGCTACCCTCGACGGTTTCCAAGTTTGGGACTCAAAACTCGGGGTGGCCGGTTTCCGAGTTTGGGCCTCAAAACTCGGCGTGGACGGTTTCCAGGTTTGGGCCTCAAAACCTGAGCGCGCGGGTTTCTGAGTTTGGGCCACAAAACTCAGCCTGAGGACAGGTTTCCCAATTTCAGCCTCAAAACCGGGGGGAAGCCCAGGTTTCCCGGTTTCGGCCTTAAAACCGGGGGGAGGTCCGCAAAAAGGACGATCGACGCGTGGCGGCATGGAGAGGCTGGCGCGCGGCGCAGCTATCCGCGAGGTAGGCGCGGCGGTCGACAGGGCGGCACATGGCGGCATCCTGAGGCTTGCGTCGAGGCGAAGCTAAGGATGAGATGGGCACGGGGCCATCGGATCAACCATCAGCAGAGTTGGACCGGGATACCCCTAGGGTTGGCCGCTTCGCTCTTGTATCTAGGGGTAGAAAGGGGATTATTGTTTTAGGCTATAAATAAGAGAGGCAGCCCTCCTCTCTCCTTATCCTTGCAGTCATTAGATCCTGAGTACTCTCTCTCTCTCTAGCCCTTGCTTAGGTTATAATCATACCTCGCTGCAAGCGATCCGCAGAGACGGAAATCATACCTCTGTGTATTTGGATCTTTTGAGGAAACGAGACCGTATTCTCGTTGTCTCCTCGTGTGGAGGAATTTCGGCTGAAATCAAATCGTGTCTTGTGTGTTGTGTTCTTCACGTTTTGGTTTTTCATCCCCCGGAGAATTGTCTCGTTCTTCCTCTCCGCGAGATGGTTTTTGTTTCCACTTGAATCAATTCGTTCTTGGTCGTGAAATCCTTCTTTCCACCGAAGGATTTCCACTGTAACCTCACGAATCCATAGATCGGGTCGATTTCGTGTTCGTTCCTCTTTTCTTCCCCTTTTTGGTGATCCTCGAATTTCTCTCAATTGACTTGTTTTGGTGCGATGATTTCTTAGGATTAGCACCCCAATACATTGAGGAGCACTTGGGAGAAGTTTGATCGAAGTCACTTTTGGTTTGGTGAAGTTTCGATCAAATTTGCCTTTTGTCCCGAGCGGTTTTGTGCTTTCTGTTCATCCGCGGACAGTCCGCGCCCCCAGCGGCGGACAGTCCGGGGATCGGGACTTGCACGGTTCAGTTCTGCGCAGCGCATTACTGTTCTCGGTCTCGTGACCGGCGGACAGTCCGCCAGTGACCCGCGGACAGTCCGGGGTCACATCGGACGCAGCAAAGTGCTGGCATCGGACGCTTGTGTGTTACTGTTCACGAGACCTGCGGACAGTCCGGCCTTCAAACCGCAGACTGTCCGGGACTCGAACAGGGCTGGTGCAGATCAGTCTGTTTCGGGGACTTTTGCCGGTGGACAGTCCGCACCTCTAGTGGCGGACAGTCCGGTGTTCAGCGGACAGTCCGGGATCATGACCCCGGACAGTCCGCGAAACGGCTGCTTGTGCTGTTTTGTTCCTTGGCTTTGGCAGTTGGTTTTGGGGTTTCTCTAGAGGTTCCGCTGTACCACTAGGACATCTCCTAGGGTATCCACCTACTCGTAGGTCGTGAACTCTCCGGTCGTTTCGAGTCTTCATTTTTGGGGTGACTTTCTAGGACAAGGGTCATACTATTCACGAGTTGAATTTGAGGCTCCCATTCACCCCCCTCTGGTCGCTAATCTGGTCCTTCATTCCTCAAGTGATGATGATGATTCTAGTGATGATGAGAGGAAGACCACCAAGAAGAAGACAACAAGAAAGACATGGTCAAAGGCTTGGGCAAGATTGCATTATCCAATGACTTGAGCATCTCCAATGTGCTATTAGTGGAATCTCTCAACTTCAACCTATTGTCTGTGGCACAATTGTGTGATTTAGGATTCAAATGCATATTCGTTGTTGATGATGTGGAGATAGTGAGTGTTGATGGAAGTGATTTGGTCTTCAAAGGATTTAGATATGAGAACCTTTATTTGGTGGACTTTGATGCAAGTGAAGCTCAATTGACAACATGTTTATTCATCAAATCAAGTATGGGTTGGCTATGGCATAGGCGCTTGGGACATGTTGGAATGAAGCAACTAAAAAGGCTAGTGAAGCATGACATGGTGAGAGGGCTAAAAGATGTTCACTTTCAGAAGGACAAACTTTGTAGTGTATGCCAAATGGCGAAACAAGGAGGAAACACCCATCCTAACAAAGGAATGATGAGCACTACACATGCACTTGAGTTGTTGCACATGGACTTGCTTGGACCAACTACGTATGCAAGTATTGGGGGAAACAAGTATGGCTTTGTGATAGTGGATGACTATACAAGATACATATGGGTCTTCTTTCTCATTGACTGAAGGACCGAAAGTGCTACCAGAAAGCGACCAGAGGGGGGGTGAATGGGAGCTTCAATTTTCCTTTCAAAAACTTGTCGCCACTGTCTTGAAAATCAACCCCTAGAGCAAGCCCTAGAGCTCGTAAGTGTCCACGACCCTAGATGTAGGGTGGATGCTTCCAAGAAGCACAGCGGGACACTACACGACTCTAAAATCTCAACGCAAAAGCCGGAAATCAAAACCGACAACGAACGAGCGAACCGCGAACGAAACAGCACAAACTGTACTTGACCGGACTCCTGCCAGCGTCCGGTCAGTGAGCACCGGACGCGTCCGGTCAAGCCAAACCCGAAATTGGACCTCTCTGTTCCTGACCAGACTCTCAGGGGAGGTGCGTCCGGTCACAAGCCAAACGTCCGGTCACAAGAGTCAAACCAAATGAACAGTACCAGGAGCGAGTCCGGTCACTTAGCAGAGGGAGCGTCCGGTTAGCAATGGAAAATTTGCACGTGACATTCAACGACCGGACTCACTATGCCAGCGTCCGGTCACCCCGTGTCAAGCGTCCGGTTGCCCCGACTCAGCACCGTTCGTCCACCGATTCGACTCGATCTCACCCAAAACGGATCCACTAGGGATCAAACTTGGTGAGAGGAGTCACAAGGAGGATAGTGAGCTATCTCTAAGAGATCATGGCTCGAACCTATCTCCAAATCGATGGATCGAAGAAATTTAGGGGAAGGGAGAAAAACTTGACCCGAAACGAAAATCGACCGATCTACTAGCTCGTGAGGTTAGAGAAGAATTCCTTCAATGGAAAGATGTGCCTCATGATCTAGAACATCTCTGTTCAAATGGAATCGCAAAAGACGCAACGAACAAAGAGATCGATCGACGGGAAAAACGTGGAGAAAAGCAATCCGCGAAGAACAAGAACAAAACGCGAATCACAATCACGAATTTGCAACCGTGTGGCTACCACACGCTACAATAGTGAGATTATGGTCTCACTTCCTCAAAATCTCACGGACACAGAGGTATGGTTCTCTTCTCTGTGGATCTTAGTTCGCTATAGCAGGGGAGAGGGAGAGCAGGAAAACCACGAAGGCAAAATAGCAAATGACTGAGATACAATGGGAGGAGGGTGTCTCCCTCTACTTATCCTAATTCTATTTCCTACTCTACCCCTCACTAATTATAGAGCGAACCAGCTAAACCCTTGGGTTATTCTGGACCAACTCGCGGTAGGTGGTGATCCGACGGCCACGCCCGCACAACTCGTAGCGTTGCCTCGACGCAACCTCATCGATTGCCGCCACGTGCTGCCACCGCTCTGCATGTCCTTTCCCGGACGTCGCACCCCCAGTTTTGTGGCCCAAACCAGGAAACCAGCCTTCACAGCCAACCCCCGGTTTTGAGGCCCAAACTGGGAAACCAGCCGACCATCGCCTGAGTTTTGAGGTCCAAACTCAGCAAACCAGTAGCACCCAGGTTTTGAGGCCCAAACCTGGAAATCGTCCTCAGCCTGAGTTTTGTGGCCAAACTCGGAAACCATCAGCACCCAGGTTTTGAGGTCCAAACCTGGAAACCGTCCACTCGATGGTTTTTCTGTGGCTCAACCACCAAACCGAGCCGTAGATGGGATGCACCACCCGTGCACCCCGTCCACCGGCAAGTCTCCGCTCATCGCTGTCCTAGGCTGTCAGCCACCACAACTGATCCTCAGGCCACCGGTCCCTCAGACCAAGCCTCACGTCCGCCCTTCGTCACTCTCGGTCCATCGGCACGGCACGTCTCTACTTGACCTTCACCTTGCCTTCGATCACAGTATCCGTGCTCGACACATGCACAACACAAGCCAAAGAACATGTGCATTATCCCAGTTGACAATCACTCATCACTCAGAGACTCGGCATACACCCATGTATCCGCAATCTCCCCCTTGATGAGTGCATTGTCAACTACAAACACAAATCATAATGGAATGGAAGAAAGAAGGAAGAAGGAGAGAGAACTCGACCAAATGACCCAAAAGCATAGCAAAGCCGAAGAAGGTCAAGTGGAAAGAGCAAGACAACTTGGTCCCCAAAGACATGGGCAATGGCTCGACGCAACCAAGCAAAGCAAAGCTAGCCCTCAAGAAGAGGTAGAACAGGCTCAACACCGCTAGCACGAAAACTTGATGCCAATTGAAGAATCAACTGAAAATCAAGCAAAACAGAGCTAGCCCTCAAGAAGAGGCAGAACGGGCTCAACACCGCTAGCGAGAAAGCTCGAATACCAACTGTTACCAACTCAAGGACCAAAAAAGTTCGATACCAATTGAAAGTTTGATACCAATTGAAGAGCTGAAAACCAATTGATATGCTGAAAATGTTCGCTAGTCCCTCCAGAAAGAGGCAAAGGCTCAACACAGCTAGCAAACTCCCCCTCAACTAGTGCACACAACCCAGGGAACACATGATTTGTCAATATTTCTCCCCCTTAGTTGAAAATGCACCAGCAAGCAAATGTGCACAAGCACTCAATTTTCTCCCCCTTGACATAATATCTCCCTCCAAAAATGCATATGAGTGAAAATGCAAGTTAGCAGCTTCAGGATTATAATCAAAAGAGTGCAAGGATGCTCTACACAGTTCTGATCCAATGACTCAACAACATCCATAAGAAGCTAGCAAAGGCTCAAACTGATCACTAGAAACGAAATATGAACATGAGAGCAGAAGTAGCAGTTTTCAGCCAAAAAGGTATTCACCATCAAAATAGCACAAGACATGTATAGACAGGAAGTCAACCAAGTGCTAAACATGTATAGAAGGTGAACTACCCCTAGCACAGTTCAATCATCATGCTATAGAGTGAAACATAGACTTGTGTATCCAAATTTTATCGGAGTTGCGGTGGTTTAATTTCACAAGTTTAAATTTCAGCATGTGATTGCGAGAGGTTGAAAGCTTGTCATTGCCTAACTTTTCAACTGTGCGAAGCCTATGCAGAAGCAATCAGAAGCTTAAAGCAACAGTTTCGGTCATACACTACACAACTCAAGTTTAACTCAAAGTGCAATGAGAAACAGTCTCGAAACTGTGATGTGCTGACAAGCAATCCCATCTCGATCTTTCCAATTCACTTAACTTGGTTCAGATTTTAAACAGAATATGAACATACCAAGCAAGTGAATGACTCAACACTAGAGACATAGCAACCTAGCATATATGAAGAGCACAAGTGATTTCTACACATTCTACACATGCTAGTTGCATATCTCAATGGTGAACATTTTCAAGTTTTATGTTCATTAATCAGATTCACCATTCAAAAAATAGCTCCACTCACAACATGTAACAGTGATCAGAAAGAGCATAAGCTACAGCATCATCATAAAGCATCGGAGCAAATACTATACAGAGCATAGTTACATTATTCAGATTATATACATGAAGCTCTGAATGTAAATATGCAAGATGAAATGCAGAAAAGATAACAAAAGAAGGATACCAATTGAAAACCAAAAAGTCAGTGAATGACACAAGAGTCAAAATGTTTCCCCCATCTAAAACGGGAAATACACACCAAGCTCACCTCTCAACCTAGCAAAAGTTGATTGGTCCAAAGGCTTGGTGAAAATATCAGCCAACTAATGATGAGTATCGACATGGTGAAGGTCGATATCACCCTTCTCATAGTGGTCTCGCAGAAAATGAAAGCGCACATCAATGTGTTTGGTCTTAGAGTGCAGCACGGGGTTCTTAGCAACGCTAATCGCACTCGTGCTGTCACAAAGCAAAGGAACGCGAGAAAAGCTTAGACCAAAATCACGCAAAGTGGCCATCATCCACAACAACTGGGAACAGCAGCTAGCCGCAGCAACATACTCAGCCTCTATGGTAGACTGGGCGACACTAGACTGCTTGCGAGAAGACCACAATACAAGAGAAGAACCAATAAACTGGCAAGTCCCAGAAGTGGACTTGCGATCAATGCGACATCCAGCAAAATCGGCATCGGAATAACCACAAAGAGAAAGGGTGGAGAAAGCAGAATACCAAATCCTAAATTCTGGAGTGAAGGATAAGTACCTCATAATGCGCTTGACCGCCTGACAGTGCGAAGTGCGAGGCGACGACTGAAATCGCGTGCAGAGACACACCGCGAACTGAATGTCCGGGCGTGTCGCCGTCAGGTACAGTAGCGACCCGATCATACTCCGGTACTCCTTCTGGTCCACAGCTTCTCCATCCACATCCGCATCCAGGGTCGTCGTGGTCGACATGGGTGTTGGAAGAGGCTTGGCCTCACCCATATCGAATTTCTTCAATATGTCCTTGGTATACTTACCCTGGTGCGCAAACGTTCCCTCTCGAGATTGCTTGATTTGTAATCCGAGGAAAAACGTCAACTCGCCCGTCATGCTCATCTCAAATTCCCTACTCATAGTATCTGCAAACTTGGCAACCAAAGCGTGAGAAGAACCACCGAAAATGATATCATCCACGTAAATCTGGACCAAGAGAGTATCAGTGCCTTGCTTGAGGAGAAAGAGCGTTTTATCCACACATCCCATTTTAAAAGCCTTAGCAAGCAAAAAGGTCTTCAACCTATCATACCAGGCTCTAGGGGCTTGTTTCAAACCATACAAAGCTTTGTGAAGTTTAAAAACATGGTTTGGAAACTTGGGATTTTCGAAACTAGGGGGTTGTCTAACATACACTTCCTCTTCTATGTAGCCGTTTAAGAAGGCACTCTTGACATCCATTTGAAAAAGTTTGAAACCTTTGGATGCAGCAAAAGCCAAGAGAATCCTAATTGCCTCCAAACGAGCTACAGGAGCAAAAGTCTCCTCATAGTCTATCCCCTCCTTCTGACTATACCCCTGGGCTACAAGTCTGGCCTTGTTTCTCACAACATGGCCATCCTCTCCTTGTTTGTTTTTGAAAACCCATTTTGTCCCAATTGGGTGACACTCAGAGGGAGGAGAAACTAGAACCCAAACCCGATTTCTTTCAAAATTTTCAAACTCCTCATGCATGGCATTGACCCAATCTAGATCCGTCAAAGCGTGTCCAACATCTCGGGGTTCAAAATCAGCAACAAATGCAGAATGAGCAAAGTGAGAGATTTGCATTGACCGGGTGACGTGTTCGTCGATGTTGCCGATCATCTGCTGAGGCGGGTGTTGCGCTGAATGTGGCGTGGCGCCTCCGAGCCGAAGTGGCCTCCCCCTCAACAGCAGCTGGTGCATCCTCGGGTACAAAAGGTACCGCTCGAGGTGGCGGATCCCACGGCCCCCAAGTCGAAGAAGAGGGATCGGGGCCGTGAGTCGTAGTAGAAGCCGCTCTTTGTGGCACAGCAGGTGGAGGAGGTGTTGGGTCATCCATCCCTTCAGCACCTTCTTCTTCATCATCGAAAAGAGGCTCGCCAACCTCATGATCACCTGCACGCTCAAAACGAGAAGAAGGACAAACCATGGTCTCGTCGAAGGAGACATCGAATGTCTCCATGACTCGGTTAGTGTCAAGGTTAAGTACTAGATAAGCACGAGTATGAGTGCCATAACCCAAAAACACACCGTCAGAAGAACGAGACTCAAATTTGTCCAAGTTGCCCTTTTTGAGTATAAAACAATGGCAACCGAAGACTCTAAAATAACTCACTTTGGGCAGTTTTCCAAAACGCAACTCATAAGAAGTCTTTTTCAAGAAAGCTCGGAGAAAAATGCGATTGGAAATGTAGCAAGCAGTGCTCATGGCTTCGGCCCAATATTGCCTAGGAGTCCTATGCTCATCGAGCATCGTCCTGGCTATCTCTACAAGGGTCCGATTCTTCCTTTCTACAACACCATTCTGAGGTGGTGTGTAGGGAGAAGAAAACTGATGCTCTAAACCCAAAGAGTTACAAAACTTCTCAAAATCCGAATTCTTGAATTCGGAACCATTATCACTCCTAATAGCTCGCATCGAGTTCAAAGGGAACTCGTTCTGAAGACCCAAAATTAGATTGCGAGCAAAAGAGAAAGTCTCAGTTTTCTCAGCTAAAAAGAAAACCCACGAGTATCTCGAAAAGTCGTCAACAACAACAAGAACATACCACTTCCCCCCAACCGAGCTCACCCGAGCCGGACCAACAAGGTCCATGTGCAAAAGCTCTCTAGGGCGCTTAGTCATGACCTGAGTCACTGGATGGTGGGGAGCGGCAACCATCTTCCCGTGTCTACAAGAATGGCAAACAAGATCCTTGTCCATGGATAACTTGGGCAATCCTCGGATTAGGCCAAGTGAACTAAGTCTTGCAAGCAAGTCGAAGCTCAAATGTCCTAGTCTCCTATGCCACTTCCAAAGATTAGAGGAGGAAGGTCCAGCCAAAAGACAACGAGAAACTCCAAACAACTCCGAGAAATCCGCACGAAAGACTTTCCCAAAAGGCGAAATCCCACAAACAAGATTGCCCTGAGGATCCAAAATACGACTGAGATTCGGCTTAAAACGAATCTCATAGTCGTCATCAAAGAGTTGCGAAACAGAGAGAAGATTAAAATGCAAGTTAGAAACAAGAGCAACATCGCGCAACACAAAGTGCTCATTAACTCGCACCGACCCACGAGACAACACTCTACCTTTGCTATTGTCGCCGAAGGTGATAAATGTTGACGCTCACTAAGTGTCATATTCTTAGCATCAACAAGGTCATATAGTGCAACACAAGGACCTAAAATCAACCAAAAACCTTTTATAAACTAAAAATTTCCACTTGTCCTTGAGTTTTATTTGAATGTAGGAAATTGCAGGGTTTTTGAGCAAAATGACCAAGAGGACCCACCAGGAGGCGAGCACACTCACATGGGCTCACTTTGGGCCAAGGTGGGGTGGCGCCCGCCACCCACAACTGGCGGCCGCCAGGGGGGAGAAGCCCAAACTCCCCCCTGCCACGTCACTGATCCAGGAGAAGCACCCCACACTCATTTGCAGCCGTTGCTCACCTAAGTCGGTTCATCCAAGGGCTAAGAAGCAGCGTCACATGGATCATGGCCTAATTGCCCATGTGACGGTTATCGGACAATCCTAACCGACCCCAAACTGACTTGGAGGACCTCCTGGATGCCGTTGGTGAAGAGGCGGTGGATCCAAGGGCCAGGGGGTGGCGGCCGCCACCTAGGGCTGGCGCCCGCCACCACACTCACCCCCCTGACCTAACCCTAGGTCCATAAGTACCCCCTAGGTCCCTTAGGCTATAAATAGCACCCCCCAAGCTCATTTGTACTCAGACCTCACCTCATTAGTCTCACTCTCTTGTAAGCGAAGCTCTGGTGAAGGAACACTCTAGTTGAGAGACTTAGAGTGAGAGCGAGAGTGTAGAAGAGAAGAGCTGGAGTTGTAATAGAGGATCTTCCAAGTCTCTGGTATAATTCCAAGTCTTCCTTCATTTATCTTAGTGTTCTTCTACTTTCAGCATTTACTTTAAGTTCTTTACTTATTGTTCTTGTCGAGTGCTTTCGATCATAGATAACTTAGTATTTAGTTTATATCTAGTTTGGGTTCTTCGCTGAGTAATCAGTGCTCTAGTTTTGGATGCAACATTAGAGTAGTATATATTAGTGTAAGCACGGTGCTTAGACTAGTTATACCTTAGTTTGTGGCTAGCCCCCCGGATAGCTGTGGTAGCAAACAGGTGGTGACAGCCCTGGGAGCCTTGAATTCCACCACGTAGTTGGGTTAGTTCTTAAATCATAAACCTCGTTGTGCACGTCTGAGGTAAATAGTCCAGAGGGTGTGTACGGTTCGAAGAACTAGATAATCTCTTTATTGCTAAGTTAGTTGTGATCGTAAGTTTGTAGGAAAACATTAATCTGTTCATCGGCCAGACCCCGCCGATTTAGTTAGTAGTAGTTAGTCTTTCTTTCTATCTTTTTAGTAGTAGTAGAAACCAACCCCCATTCACACTTTTCGATCAACCCTGCTAGAATCACTAGTTGTTCATAGCGGTCCTAGTGTTAGTTCTGCCATAGTAGCTTCCCTGTGGAAATAAATACGATACTCGGTTACTCCCGGGTGAAGTGCTATAATAGACTTATTCTGTGCGCTTGCGGAACCTACCAATAGTCATACGAATAGTTAGTTATACTTTTTACATTAAGAAGTATCAACAAACCTTTCTAGCGCCGTTGCCAGGGATAGATTCCATAGTCTACTCCTAGTGACGACGTTAGCAAGAGTCAACAACCATTTCTGGCACCGTTGCTGGGGAAGCAATTGGCTAGAATTAATTCTTTGTGATTTCTATTGAATTAACCCCCGTAGTTCTAGCGGGTGTATATATTGTTCGTTGTTTGTGATCGTTCAAGTAGTCATGGACGGATTCAATCTTCCGAGTGACTATCAAGAAGATCCTGAGGCCATTCTTAGGAGAGCGAGAGCTAATCTCACTCCTCCGAGGAAGAACCTGGAGCTTCGTGAGAGGAGTTCATCAAGACAGGAATCCCAGTCAGAAGTGACTGACGAACCAAGCTGCTCCAACGATCAATCAACATCGACGTCGACCAAAACACTCTGTGAGTATTCCATGCCTACTCTTGATCACATTCCAGTGTTACCTTCTACTAGCAATGTAGATTTTGAGCTTAAACCTCACTTAATACGTATGGCTCAAGCTATTGCATTTAATGGCAAACCTTCCAAGGATGCCAACGCTCACCTCCAGAATTTTCTGGAGATATGTAGTACAATTTCTGTGCAGGGAGTTTCGCAGGATGCCATCAGACTTCGTCTCTTTCCATTTTCATTAGTGGAAAAAGCAAAGCAGTGGTTCCTCTTCAACTCTGGCCACCTACTGACGTGGGTGAGATGCGCAGATCAATTCCTCAACAAGTTCTGCCCGATAAGTCAAACTATTCTTGTCACTAGCAAGATTTCCAACTTTGGACAGGGAGACGAAGAAACAATCACTGAAGCTTGGGAGAGACTACAAGAGTATGTTGAATACTGTCCTCACCATGGTATGCAAGACTGGTACTTGATCCAGAGCTTCTACCATGGACTCCAGCAAGAATCTCGACAACACATTGATGCTGCCGCTGGAGGTGCATACCTCTCTCTCACTGTAGAGAAGGCAACCAAACTGATCGAGACAATGGTGGCGAATCAAGGATGGACAGAAAAACGTGCTAGAGGTATGTCTGAAATTAAGCAAGCTGATTCTGTGTTACCCTGCAAACTTTGGTAAAATTGCTAGAGCAGAGGATAAACGAGAAGAGAGATCGTGCTGCAAAGGAGTACTACGCCAAGCAAAGAGCCGCTTCGTCAAGTGAAGGTCAAGCAGAAATTAAGAAAGAGGATGCCAAATCCCTTCTTAATAATGGTGGCTACGGAGAACCTCCAATTTCAATGATCCAACAATGGAATAATAAAGGTATGCCTCAAACCTCCGTATTTAATTCTCCTATTGGAAAATTAGTTTCTAATCAAGGTAGAATTAATGATAGCATAAATAATAAATTAATTGAACATGATAAAATGTTAGAAGGAATTTATGCTAAACTAAAAGATTTTTCTGAAGCATTTAAGGAACAAATTAATTTTAATAAGAGATTAGAGCAAAAAGTAGATAACATTAAATCTCAAATTAAATACTATGAGGAGGTAAAAGCTGTAACCACGAGAGGTGGTAAATCCACTCGTGATCCCCCTCATCCTAATTTAGTTCCTAGTAGTAATACTGCTGCAAAGAAAAATATTGTTAATGTTGAAGAAGACGAAGAAGAGGAGACCCCAGCTGAACCTTCATCCAAGGTACGAACTGCTCCTCATGAATTCTATGATACACATGTATTACCTTTTCTAGATCGAAACAGAAATTCGACGGAAGACGACCAATTCAAGAAATTCGTCGAGGTAATTCAAAAATTATATATACATGTGCCATTTATTGACGCTATGCAGGTTCCAACTTATGCAAAATATTTGAGAGACATGCTCAATAAGAAGAAACCAATTCCAAGTAGGGATGTGGTTAAACTGACCGAAGATTGCAGTACGGTCATTTTAAACCAACTCCCAGAAAAGAAGAAGGACCCAGGAAACCCAACGATCGCATGTTCAATTGGAGAGCAGCACTTCGAGCATGCACTCTGTGATCTGGGAGCAAGCGTCAGCGTCATGCCCAAGGTAATATACGATAAATTAAATCATCATACCTTGTCCCCTACTTCTATGTGTTTGCAGCTAGCCGATCAATCGCTCCGATATCCCGCGGGAATAGCAGAGAACATTCCGGTGAAAATCCGGAATCTCTTTGTCCCGGTGGATTTCGTGGTTCTGGATATTAATCCCGACCACCGGACGCCATTGATCTTGGGACGGCCATTTTTGAGCGCTGCAAAAGCCACCATTGATGTAGGAGCTAGAGAAATTCAGCTCCACATCAGTGAAAATGAAGAGAAATTCGAGTTCAGACCGCAACCGGAAAAACACCCATCATCAAAGTTCGTCGGTGCCGACATTCCACCAAAACCACCATGAAGGCGACACTAATCGGGAATCCAAAGCGGCTAACCAAGGTAAGTTAGGCTAAGGTAAGTCTTTATCCCCCATTTAAATTTTTGTTTTTACTTAAGCAAATTAATTTTCCTGCAAAGTAGATGTTTACTAGAGTGATTAGGTGGCACCTAGGGGGTTTAGGGCAGCCATAGGGGTGGCGCCCGCTACCCCATGCTGGCGCCCGCCACCCTAGGGTGCACTAGGGAGCACTAGCCAATCTCTAGACTATTACACCTACGTCCTAGACCCAAATAACACCAAGGGGGACCCATGACTTTGCTCATTTCAATGCAATCACTCACTCCCATGTCTCCCCATGTCTCCCCCTCTTCACTCCACCTTTTGGACACATCTCCACCCAAAAATTCTGGTGCACATGTGATGGAGAGTGACAAGGAGAGCACTAGGTGAAAGGAGGGGTGAGTTGGAGTGAAATTCAGCCAAGGAGGGTGGCGCCCGCCACTTATTGGTGGCGCCCGCCAAGAGGGAGGAGCTCACATCCTTCCCCCTTCCATCCTCAACCTATAAATACTACCCACACCCCATGCAAGTTCCTAGAACTCACTCAAAACACATAAACACCAGCCATCTTGAGCACTAGCAAGGAAGTCATGGGCCCTCTCAAGAACTTCTTCACCGGCAAGAAGAAGAAGAGTAAGGGTGAGGGAAGTTCGTCGAGAGCAAACACCCACATTCGCTTTGCTGGGAGTGATGAGGAGAGCGCCGGGTGGGGTACTCCATCCACTAACGAAATGTCGGTGGATCGGAACTCTCCGCTCACACACCAGGCCGGACCGACCATCCGCATCCTGAACTCCGTCAATGATATCATCTGGCAGAGTGATCGGGAACGGCAGGCCTGGAACATCCTCGGTGAGAGGGAGTTCATTCACACCCGCCGCATCGACGCCGACTTGCTAAGTCGCACTGGTATGGACAGTGAGTTTCTTTATATTTCTCGAACTTTGGGATGGGAAGATGCATGGATGGTTAATGAGGAGGGAATCCTTCTCCCCTCACAATGGAATTTCTAGCTACCATGCAATTGTCTGCTACTCACATAACATTCCGGCTTTTTAATGAAGAACACACTCTTTCGTTGGGGCAGTTTAGCAAACACTTAAATTTTGATGATTCATGCTTGCTAAACCTGGAATCTGCTTGTACGGGTTTTAATAGAAATGATTTTTGGAAAAGCATTGCTGGGAACAGAGACCCAGGCTTGCCCCGTACAAGTAATATCGACAACCCCACGCTCAGGTTCTTTCACAAGTATATCAGTATCACACTTTTTCCAAGACCTGACTTAAGACCAATCAAAAAGCCCGAAATGTTGCTGCTCTATGCTCTAGTAAACCACATAAAAGTATCACCCGCCAAAGCCATGGCGGACTACTGGTCTAAATTTAATCAACGCTCTGGAAATATTGAAATGACATCATGGATAACTAGACTAGCTTTTAACATGGGTCTGCTGAACACCGCTATATACTCCTACATTCCTAGTGACCGAGACCTTTTGACCGTGGAGCACTTCTCGCAAGGACACATCTTGCGTGAGAACCAGGAGACAGGTGAGATTCACATGATCTACCAAGATTATGTGAATAAAATCGCTCTTCCTGACATGTCACTTTGGTTGGTGAATGCACCAACATTACTTTTGGCCCTAGAAACCGAGGCAGAGCAAAACCACAGGTTGCCCTGAGAGAACATCATGCAGGTTCCCAGGAGGAGGACGTGAGCGCAGACCCGTGCAGCAGAAGAGGCCGCAAGAGCCGCAGCAGCGGCACAGGAGTTTGACCCTTTCCATGCAGGACAGTATGAAGGAGTAGCACACTATGGTCATTTGACACCCCTGGCTCGCACCAAGCAGGAGGGTCAAATTGGCAACAACAGCAACATCCGCGATGGGAATACGGCCAGGAGGCGTCCTTTCACTCATCCCAGTTGGGGAGTTCATCCCATTCCTTGGGAGGATCCACCCGGTACACTGGCCGTGGTGATGAGTTCTTCCACAGGGGAATCTCGCCACAGGCCGCTCGCCATTCGTCCTTTCACCAGGATGAGTGGATGCGCGATATGGGATATCTTCAGCACCAAATGAATGGACTTACCATGGATACTGCTGAAATCCGTCAGGACTTGAACAACTTGAACCAAAATTTCCAGGAATTCCGCCAGGAAACTGGTGGAGAACTGGGTAATATTTCTTCTCTCCTGTAGCAGAACCAGCAGAATTGAGACAACATGTACCGTCGTCAAGGATGGATGTAACCCGACCACGCCAAAAGCCAGCTTGGGGGAGGACCCCCGTCAACGAGGTAAGTATCACTACCGTCTTTATTTCTGTCAGTTTTATTTTTTTTTTATTTTCAGTAATTTAAATTTGAGTTTTATCTTAGTTAAGTTGCAGTTAAAAAAATAAATAATAATAATAATAAATAAATAGCAATAAATGAAACGCTCTCATCGTAAGTCTTTCTAATAAATAAAAATGTATGCCATGCATTAGAGTTATCATGGGAGAACGTATGCTAGAACTAAACTTGAGACATGAGCATTAGACTAAGTAAAGGGGAAGTAAGTTTCTACTTTGACTTGAGCGAGTCAAGTTTGTGGAGTTGTTATTTTGAAAAATTTAAAAACTTGCTCTAAGTACTTTTGTGGCAAAGAAAGTCCTACCAAAGCCAAATAAGTTTTACTCTTAGAGTAGGAGCTTCCACTTGCTGCATGTCAGTGTTGAGCTAGTTAGACTTTTGTTGATAGTTATGGTAGAGAAACTTGTCATATCTTTAGACCAAGGAATTCACTTGCACCCACCTATATAGTGCTAATCTTACACTGAGAATACGCACACAACATGCCTTTATTTCCATTCATTGTTAGGAATACTCCATGGCAAAATATCATGCTCCATAATGAAATCTCAGGGACATGGCTATAGTAGTTAAAAAAAGAGCAAGTGCTCTAGAAAGAAAAGAATATTCAAAAGAGCAAGTGCTCTAGAAAGAAAAAAAAAGAGCAAGTGCTCTAGAAAGAAGAGAATATCCAAAAGAGCAAAAGCTCTCATTCATAGCCATGATCCCACAAATGAGATAGAAAGGAGAAGTGCCATGAAAGTAGTAGCCACAATAAATACCACACACTTGCACATTCCTGGTCTGAACCTATGACTTGTTGCTCCTTTGCTCCATTTGTCTAACTTAGCAAAATTATGCTAGCATTGCATGCTCACTTTTATCCTACCCTTTAAACCCCACATAAAGTCTTAGTGAGAGGATAATTCTTCCATTCCCACATACAAATATGAGTGATCGAGTGAGCCACAGAAGTTACTAAGCATGCCTTCTTTTGAACAAAACTTGCAAAAACTCCACATATCTTGATTAGCAAAATAGGCAAGGGAAAGACAAACCTTCTTTCTTGCTGGTCTTTTGTTCTAATCTTGAGTGCAGGGAAGGCTACCAATTCCATGGTGATGAAAATAATATGGGCATACACAACAAAAACACAGAGTTTCCAAGATTATTTAAGTTCATGCTTGCTCGAGGACGAGCAAGAGGTAAGCTTGGGGGAGCTTGTTGACGCTCACTAAGTGTCATATTCTTAGCATCAACAAGGTCATATAGTGCAACACAAGGACCTAAAATCAACCAAAAACCTTTTATAAACTAAAAATTTCCACTTGTCCTTGAGTTTTATTTGAATGTAGGAAATTGCAGGGTTTTTGAGCAAAATGACAAAGAGGACCCACCAGGAGGCGAGCACACTCACATGGGCTCACTTTGGGCCAAGGTGGGGTGGCGCCCGCCACCCACAACTGGCGGCCGCCAGGGGGGAGAAGCCCAAACTCCCCCCTGCCACGTCACTGATCCAGGAGAAGCACCCCACACTCATTTGCAGCCGTTGCTCACCTAAGTTGGTTCATCCTAGGGCTAAGAAGCAGCGTCACGTGGATCATGGCTTAATTGCCCATGTGACGGTTATCGCACAACCCTAACCGACCCCAAACCGACTTGGAGGACCTCCTGGATGCCGTTGGTGAAGAGGCGGTGGATCCAAGGGCCAGGGGGTGGCGGCCGCCACCTAGGGCTGGCGCCCGCCACCACACTCACCCCCCTGACCTAACCCTAGGTCCATAAGTACCCCCCTAGGTCCCTTAGGCTATAAATAGGACCCCTCGAGCTCATTTGTACTCAGACCTCACCTCATTAGTCCCACTCTCTTGTAAGCGAAGCTCTGGTGAAGGAACACTCTAGTTGAGAGACTTAGAGTGAGAGCGAGAGTGTAGAAGAGAAGAGCTGGAGTTGTAATAGAGGATCTTCCAAGTCTCTGGTATAATTCCAAGTCTTCCTTCATTTATCTTAGTGTTCTTCTACTTTCAGCATTTACTTTAAGTTCTTTACTTATTGTTCTTGTCGAGTGCTTTCGATCATAGATAACTTAGTATTTAGTTTATATCTAGTTTGGGTTCTTCGCTGAGTAATCAGTGCTCTAGTTTTGGATGCAACATTAGAGTAGTATATATTAGTGTAAGCACGGTGCTTAGACTAGTTATACCTTAGTTTGTGGCTAGCCCCCCGGATAGCTGTGGTAGCAAACAGGTGGTGACAGCCCTGGGAGCCTTGAATTCCACCACGTAGTTGGGTTAGTTCTTAAATCATAAACCTCGTTGTGCACGTCTGAGGTAAATAGTCCAGAGGGTGTGTACGGTTCAAAGAACTAGATAATCTCTTTATTGCTAAGTTAGTTGTGATCGTAAGTTTGTAGGAAACCATTAATCTGTTCATCGGCCAGACCCCGCCGATTTAGTTAGTAGTAGTTAGTCTTTCTTTCTTTCTTTTTAGTAGTAGTAGAAACCAACCCCCATTCACACTTTTCGATCAACCCCGCTAGAATCACTAGTTGTTCATAGCGGTCCTAGTGTTAGTTCTGCCATAGTAGCTTCCCTGTGGAAATAAATACGATACTCGGTTACTCCCGGGTGAAGTGCTACAATAGACTTATTCTGTGTGCTTGCGGAACCTACCAAAAGTCATACGAATAGTTAGTTATACTTCTTACATTAAGAAGTATCAACAAACCTTTCTGGCGCCGTTGCCAGGGATAGATTCCATAGTCTACTCCTAGTGACGACATTAGCAAGAGTCAACAATAAACTCCTTTCCGGCGACCGGTCGAAGACTGGAGAACCACTTGGCGTTTCCGGTCATGTGCCTCGAACAACCGGAATCCACCAACCAAACGTTCTCCAATCGTTTTACCTACATCAATAAAAAGACATAGGGTGAGCATACGGTCCAACACTGGGGTTAGTGAAGTAAGGGGAATACCAGTGTTGGGCCGGCTGCTCAAAAGAACGGTTAGCAGAAAAACCATTCCTAGCACGCCTACGGGAAGAGCGATCACCACGTTGAGGAAAACGTGGTCCGCTAAGGGAGGAGCGTCCATCGCGATACTCAAAACACGGTGGGGGAAAACGCTCAACTACAAAGCCACCGCCACGGGGTCCATAGCCCGCAACTGCAGGCTCCCGCCGGGCACGCTCTCTACGCGGCCTAGGCCTAGGAACTTGATGTTTTGGACCTCTAGGCCTAGCAGCACGCCTCTGAACATTCGGCACATGTACATCATGGAAAGGATGGTACATGTCCGTGTTGTTCATCTTCTTTGCGCGGCGCGCCTCTCTCTTGCGCCGAAAGCAAAACTCACTCAAGTGACCATCTCTCCCACAGTGCTCACAATGGTACCTCACCGCTCTCAAAGGGGGTTGTTGGTACTCACGGTAGTGGGTGTGGATCACTTTGCCCTTCGGTGGCATAAGCTCCTCCTGGATGGGTGGCATGGTGTCAAGCTTGTTCTTGAGGTAGTTTGGTTTTGGAGCCCATGATTGTTTCTTTGGTGGAGCTCTCGGAGGTTCAATAAAGACCCCATCCTTGGTGTTAGGCTTGAGAGGCTCTTTGGGTGGAATCTTGGTAAGCTTGGGAGTAGTGGTGGAGTTGGGCTTCTCATATGGTTTAAGACCACTCGACTCTCCAATCTTCCCAAAAGATGAAACATCGACACCCGGAGCAAAGCCTACACCTGGACCTCCAGCAGCTCGCTTGAATTGGGAGATCATCATCCCGAGCTGTGGCTCACCGCTAGACACCCATGACAAGATGGTCCGAAGGTATGTGTTTTCCTCCTCGGTTTGCATCTTGTCATGCTTCACATTAGCGATCTCCATCTCCAAACCCTCACAAAGAACACACCTAGCCACACATGTGCTACCTGAGTTGGCCTCTTCGAGAGACACAATCTTGGCATTCTTCTCTGCCAACTCTGATTGCAAGCCCGCATAGGACTTGCACGCACCCAACAGCGAGGATATAGCCTTCAGCTCATCCACCTCTCCTACCAACACAACATACTTGCTTCTCAAAGTGAGAAGATCAGTCATCTGTGTGGTGCACATCTCACACTCCTCCTCGGTAACAACGACGGTAGACTTGACAGATTCAAGTTCTTTCACTGTATCCTCCCACTTCTGCCTAAACTCCTTGCGCTCTCTAGCAGCACGCCTAAGCAACTTATCCTGACTAAGGAGCGCAGCAGTAAGCTTCTCGACCTCAGTAGAAAGCTCGTCGGGGGTCTGAGATACCTGGGAGGTGTCGTCATCGTCGTCGTGAAGGACCGAAAGTGCTACCACAAAGCGACCATAGGGGCGGTGAATGGGAGCTTAAATTTCTTTTTAGAAACAAATAGCCTCTGTCCCAGAAAATCAACCCCAAAAGCAAAACCGATGTGTGTGATGTCCATGACCCAAGAGAATGGGTGGATGTTCCCTAGGAACACAGCGGGATACCACAAAAACTTCCTCACCCAAGTTCACGCAAGTCAACTAGTGACAGGATGGACTTTGGGTAACCTCAAGCTCCCCCGAGCAACGCGAGGGGAATTCAGGCTATTTTGCAAAGCGGGAAGCCCGATTTCTGTAGAACACGTGGTCAAAAATCCAACGCAAAAGCCGGAAGTCAAAGCCGACAACAAACGATCGAACCGCGGACGAAACTGCACAAACTCAGCAGCATTGGACGCTGGCAGCGTCCGATGACCAACCAACGGACGCGTCCGATGCAAACAGGTCAAATCTGGAGCCTTACTGCATAGGCATCGGACGCTGCTACAGTGAAACAGTAGCGTCCGATGCTCGACCTCCGGCGCATCCGATGGCAACGGACGCTCCGATGGTCAGCGTCCGATGCTCCTTTAAAATCACTGTCAGGAGACACATGGCAACGGACACTCCATTGTGACGAACTCAACGTCTAATGCTCCCAGGTTCAGCGTCCGATGGTCCCGAAACAGGGCTGTTCTTCCGTGAAATTCACCCGATCTCCTCCGAATCAAAAGCACTAAGGCCTAGACTTGGTATGAGGAGTTCCAAGGATGTTAGTGAGCTATCCCAATGGAATCATGGCTCAAACCTAACTCCAAATCGGTGAATTGGAAGAACTCGGGACTAAGGAGCAAAAAACCAATCCAAAACTAAAATCGCTCGATCTCCAAGACCGTGAGGTAAGAGGTGAATTCCTTCGGGGGAAAGAA
Organism: Coix lacryma-jobi var. lacryma-jobi; assembly: GCA_009763385.1. Taxonomy (NCBI): domain Eukaryota; kingdom Viridiplantae; phylum Streptophyta; class Magnoliopsida; order Poales; family Poaceae; genus Coix; species Coix lacryma-jobi. The sequence goes on from CM019828.1 coordinate 67,028,084, forward strand.
GTGCCTCACGATCTAGAACAACTCAGTTCAAACGGAATTGCGAAAGACGCACGGAGCAAAGAGAGCAATCGACGGGAAAAACATGGAGAAAAGTAATCCGCGAAGAACACAATCAAAACACGAATTACAACCACTAATCTGCAACCGTGTGGTTACCACATGCTACAATAGTTAGATTACGGTCTCACTTCCTCAAAATCTCATGGACACAGAGGTATTGTTCTCTTCTCTGTTGATCTCAGTTCGCTACAGCAGGGGAGAGGGAGAGCAGGAAACCCTAGAAGCAAAGAGCAAATGACTGAGATTGAATGGGAGGAGGGTGTCTCCCTCTACTTATCCTAATTCTATTTCCTACTCTACCCCTCTCTAATTACAGAGCGAGCCAGCTAAACCCTAGGGTTATTCTGGACCAACTCGATGGTAGGTGGATCCGACGGCCACGCCCGCACAACTGGTAGCGTTGCCTCGATGCAACCTCACTGATTGCCACCACGTGCTGCCACCGCTCCGCTCGTCCTTTTCACGGACTTCGCCCCAGTTTTGTGGCCCAAACCGGGAAACCAGCCGCCCATCGCCTGAGTTTTGTGGCCCAAACTCAGAAACCCGCAGTGCTCAGGTTTTGAGGTCCAAACCTGGAAACCGACCTCAGCCCGAGTTTTGTCGCCCAAACTTGACAAACCCGCAGCACCCAGGTTTTGAGGCCCAAACCTGGAAACCGTCCACCCGATGGTTTTTCTCTGGCTCTACCACCAAACCAAAGCTGTAGAGGGGATGCACCGCCCGTGCACCCCGTCCACCGACACATGTCCCCAGGTCCTCGACCCGAGCAACACCATGCCTCGCAAGTCTCCGCTCGTCGTTGTCCTAGGCTGCCAGCCATCACAGCTGATCCTCGGGCCACCGGTCCCTCAGTCCAAGCCTCACGTCCGCCCTTCGTCATTCTCAGTCCCTCGGCACAGCACGTCTCTACTTGACCTTCTCCTTGCCTCTGATCACTGTATCCGTGCTCGACACCTGCACAACACAAGCCAAAGAACATGCGCATTATCCCAGTTGACAATCACTCATCACTCAGAGACTCGGCATACACCCATGTATCCGCAATCTCCCCCTTGATGAGTGCATTGTCAACTACACACACAAATCATAATGAAATAGAAGGAGGATGAAAGGAGAGGAGAGAACTAGACCAAATGACCCAAAAGCATAGCAAAGCAGAAGAAGGTCAAGTGGAAAGAGCAAGACAACTTGGTCCCCAATGACATGGACAACGGCTCGACGCAACCAAGCAAAGTAAAGCTAGCCCTCAAGAAGAGGTAGAACAGGCTCAACACCGCTAGCAAATACCAATTGAAAAATCAAAGCAAAATGCTAGTCCCTCAAGACAGAGGCACAAAGGCTCAACACAACTAGCAGAAAGCTCGATATCAACTGAAAAGCTCGATATCAACTGAAGCAAAGATGCGACTGCTAGTCCCTCAAGATAGAGGCAAAGGCTCAACACAACTAGCAAAGCGCTCCGAACCAATTGGAAATTTCAAAAATTCATCACGAGCAAACTCCCCCTTGCATGGTGCACACAACCGATTCTTCTTCCCCTTAGTTGATCATGGGAGGCCCCCTTGCATGGTGCACACAACCGATTCTTCTTCCCCTTAGTTGATCATGGGAGGCATGATTTGTCCAAATTCTCCCCCTTAGTTGAAAATGCACCATCAAGTGAAAAATACATCAACAAGCAAACCGAGAATGCAATAGCAATGTCTCCCCCTGGGAAAATGCACCATCAAATGTGCTGACAAGAGAAGTTCTCCCCCTTCCAAAATGCATATGAGTCACAATGCAAGTTAGCAGCTTTAGGAATATAGTCGATAGAATACAAAAATGCTCCACAAAGTATAACTCCAACGAGTCACTGAAAAGTGTACAAGCTAGCGAAGGCTCAAACTGATCACCAAATATGAAATATGAACATATGAGCAATGTGAGCAGTTTTTAGCCAAAAAGTTATTCACCATCAAAATATCATTATACGTGTATAGACAGGAAAACAAGCAAGTGCTAAACATGTATACAAGGTGAACTACCCCTAGCAAAGTTCAACCATCAAGCTATAGAATGAAGCATAAACTTGTGAATTCAATTTTAATCGGAGTTGCAGCGGTGATAGTACAGAAATTCAAAACTTAGCATGTGATTGCGAGAGGTTGAAAGCTTGTCATTGCCTAACTTTTCAACCGAGCGAAGCCTATGCATATGCAATCAGAAGCTTAAAGCATCGGTTTCGGTCATACAATACACGACTCAAGTTTAACTCAAAGTGCAATGAGAAACAGTCTCGATGCCGTGATGTGTTGACAAGCAATCCCATCTCGATCTTTTCATTTCACTTAAAACTTGGTTCAGATTTTAAACAGAATATGAATATACCAAGCAAGTGAGTGACTCAGAACTAGAGACATAGCAACCTAGCATATATGAAAAGCACGAGTGAATTCAACACATTCTACACATGCTAGATTCACATCTCGATGGTGAACATTTTCAAGTTTTATGTTTGTTAAGCAGGTTCACCATTCAAAAATAGCTCAGCTCACAACATGTATTAGTGATCAGAAAGAGCATAAGCTACAAGCATCAACATATAGCATCGGAGCATACTGAACAGAGCATAATTACATTCTAAAGATTATATACATGAAGTTCAGAATGTAAAAGCGTATGCAAAAAGACTAAACCAAAAGAAAAACAAGACAAACAAAAAATAGTCAGTTTATGATACAAGAACAAAAATGTTTCCCCCATCTAAAAGGGGAAACACACACCAAGCTCACCTCTCAACCGATTAAAAGTTGATTGGTCTAAAGGCTTGGTGAAAATATCAGCCAACTAATGATGAGTATCGACATGGCGAAGGTCGATATCACCCTTCTCATAGTGGTCTCGAAGAAAGTGAAAGCACACATCAATATGTTTGGTCTTCGAGTGCAGCACGGGGTTCTTAGCAACGCTAATAGCACTCGTGCTGTCACAAAGCAAAGGAACACGAGAAAAGCTCAGACCAAAATCACGCAAAGTGGCCATCATCCAGAGTAACTGGGAACAACAGCTAGCCACAGCAACATACTCAGCCTCCGTGGTAGACTGGGCGACACTAGACTGCTTGCGAGAAGACCATGATACAAGAGAAGAACCAATAAACTTGCAAGTCCCAGAAGTTGACTTGCGATCAATACGGCAACCAGCAAAATCAGCGTCGGAATAACCGCAAAGGGAGAGGGTAGAGGAAGCAGAATACCAGATCCCAAACTCAGGAGTGAAGGATAAGTAACTCATTATGCGCTTGACCGCCTGATGGTGCGAGGTGCACGGCGACGACTGAAAACGCGCGCAAAGACACACCGCGAACTGGATGTCCGGGCGTGTCGCCGTCAGGTACAGCAGCGACCCGATCATTCTCCGATACTCCTTCTGGTCCACTGCTTCTCCATCCACATCCGCATCCAGGGCCGCTGTGGTCGGCATGGGTGTTGGAAGAGGCTTGGCCTCACCCATGTCAAATTTCTTCAGGATGTCCTTGGTGTACTTGCCCTGGTGCACGAACGTCCCCTCTCGGGATTGATTGATTTGCAACCCGAGGAAAAATGTCAACTCACCCTGCTCATAGTGTCTGCAAACTTGGCAACCAAAGTATGAGAAGAACCACCGAAAATGATATCATCCACGTAAATCTGGACCAAGAGTGAATCAGTGCCTTGCTTGAGGAGAAAAAACGTTTTATCCACACATCCCATTTTAAAACCCTTAGCAAGCAAAAAGGTTTTCAACCTATCATACCAGGCTCTAGGGGCCTGTTTCAAACCATATAAAGCTTTGTGAAAAACATGGTTTGGAAACTTGGGATTTTCGAAACTGGGGGGTTGTCTCACATACACTTCCTCTTCTATGTAGCTGTTTAAGAAGGCACTCTTGACATCCATTTGAAAAAGTTTAAAACCTTTGGATGCAGCAAAGGCCAAGAGTATCCTAATTGCCTCCAAACGAGCTACAGGAGCAAAAGTCTCCTCATAGTCTATCCCCTCCTTCTAACTATACCCCTGTGCAACTAGTCTGGCCTTGTTTCTCACAACATGGCAATCGTCTCCTTGTTTGTTTTTGAAAACCCATTTTGTCCCAATGGGGTGACACTCAGGAGGAAGAGGAACCAAAACCCAAACCTGATTTCTTTCAAAATTTTCCAAGTCCTCATGCATGGCATTAACCCAATCTGGATCAGATAAAGCGTGTCCAACATCTCGGGGTTCAAAATCAGCAACAAATGCAGAATGAGCAAAGTGAGAGATTTGTTGTGACCTTGACCGAGTGACACGTTCGCCGATGCTGCCGATCATCTGTTGAGGCGGGTGTTGGCGCTGGATGTGTTGTGGTGCCTCCCTAGCTGAAGTGATCTCCCCCTCAACAACAGCTGGTGCCTCCTCGGGTACAAAGGGTACCGCTCGAGGTGGCGGATCCCACGGCCCCCAAGAGGAAGAAGTGTCGGGGCCGTGAGTCGTAGTAGAAGCTGCTCTTTGTGGCACAGCAGGTGGAGGGGGTGCTGGATCATCCATACCTTCAGCACCCTTGTCCTCGTCATCAAAAAGAGGCTCACCAACCTCATGATCACCTGCACGCTCAAAACGAGAAGAAGGACAAACCATGGTCTCATCGAAGGTAACATCGGATGTCTCCATGACTCGGTTAGTGTCAAGGTTAAGTACGCGATATGCACGAGTATGAGTGCCATAACCCAAAAACACACCGTCAGAAGAACGAGACTCAAACTTGTCCAAGTTGCCCTTTTTGAGTATAAAACAATGGCAACCAAAAACTCAAAAATAACTCACTTTGGGCAGTTTTCCAAAACGCAACTTATAAGAGGTCTTTTTCAAGAAGGCTCAGAGAAAAATGCGATTGGAAATGTAGCATGCAGTGCTCATAGCTTCGGCCCAATATCGCCTAGGAGTCCTATGCTCATCGAGCATCGTCCTGGCCATCTCTACAAGGGTCCGATTCTTCCTCTCTACAACACCATTCTGTGGCGGTGTGTAGGGGGAAGAAAACTGATGCTCTAAGCCCAAAGAGTTACAGAACTTCTCAAAATCCGAATTCTTGAATTCAGAACCATTATCACTCCTAATAGCTTGCATTGAGTTCAAAGGGAACTCGTTCTGAAGATGCAAAATCAGATTGCGAGCAAAGGAGAATGTCTCAGTCTTCTGAGCTAAGAAGAAGACCCACGAATATCTCGAAAAGTCATCAACAACAACAAGCACATACCACTTCCCACCAACCAAGCTCACCCGAGCCGGACCAACAAGGTCCATGTGCAAAAGCTCTCCAGGGCGCTTGGTCATGACCTGAGTCACTGGATGGTGGGGAGCAGCAACCATCTTCCCATGTCTACAAGAATGGCAAACAAGATCCTTCTCCATGGATAACTTGGGCAATCCTTGGATTAGGACAAGTGAACTAAGTCTTGCAAGCAAGTCGAAGCTCAAATGTCCTAGTCTCCTATGCCACTTCCAAAGATCAGAGGAGGAAGGTCCAGCCAAAAGACAACGAGAAGTGCCAAAAGACTCCGAGAAATTCGCACGAAAGACTTTTCCAAAGGTCGAGATCATACAAACAAGATTGCCCAGAGGATCCAAAATACGACTGAGATTCGGTTTAAAACGAATCTCATAGTCATCATCGAAAAGTTGTGAAACAGAAAGAAGGTTAAAATGCAAGTTAGAAACAAGAGCAACATCGCGCAACACAAAGTGCACATTAACTCGCACAGACCCACGAGACAACACCTTACCTTTGCTATTGTCACCGAAGGTGATAAACTCCTTTCCGGCAACCGGACTAAGACTGGAGAACCACTTGGCGTTTCCGGTCATGTGCCTCGAGCAACTGGAATCCACCAACCAAACGTTCTCCAATCGTTTTACCTACATCAATAAAAATACATAGGGTGAGCATACGGTCCAACACTGGGGTTAGTGAAGTAAGGAGAAAACCAGTGTTGGGCCGACTGCTCAAAAGAACGGTTAGCAGAAAAACCATTCCTAGCACGCCTACGGGAGGAGCGATCACCACGCTGAGGAAAACGTGGTTCGCTGGGAAAAGAGCGCTCACCGCGATACTCAAAACGCGGTGGGGCAAAACGCTCAACTACAAAGCCACCGCCACGGGGTCCATAGCCTACAACTGCAGGCTCCCGCCGGGCACGACCTCCTCGCGGCCTAGGCCTAGGAACCTGAGGTTTTGGACCTCTAGGCCTAGCTGCACTCCTCTGAACATTCGGCACATGTACATCATGGAAAGGATGGTACATGTCCGGGTTGTTCATCTCCCTTGCATGGCGCGCCTCTCTCTTGCGCCGAAAGCAAACCTCACTCAAGTGTCCATCTCGCCCACAGTGCTCACACTGGTACCTCACCGCTCTCAAAGGGGGTTGTTGGTACTCACGGTTGTGGGTGTGAATCACTTTGCCCTTCTGTGGCATAAGCTCCTCCTAGATGGGTGGCATAGTGTCCAATTTGTTTTTCAGGTGGTTAGGCTTGGGATTCCACACTTGATTCTTGGGTGGAGCTCTCGGAGGTTCCTCAAACACTCCGTCCTTGGTGTTGGGCTTGAGAGGCTCTTTGGGTGGAATCTTGGTAAGCTTGGGAGTAGTGGTGGAGTTGGGCTTCTCACATGGGTTAAGACCACTCGACTCTCCAATCTTCCCAAAAGACGAAACATCAACACCCGGAGCAAAACCTACACCAGGACCTCCAGCAGCTCGCTTGAATTGGGAGATCATCATCCCGAGCTGCGGCTCACCACAAGACACCCATGATAAGATGGTCCGAAGGTATGTGTTTTCTTCCTCGGTTTGCATCTTGCCATGCTTCACATTGGCAATCTCCATCTCCAAACCCTCGCACAAAGCGCACCTAGCCACACAAGTGCTACCCGAGCTGGCCTTCTCAAGAGACTCAATCTTGGCGTTCTTCTCTGCCAACTCGGTTTGCAAGCCAGGACAAGTCTTGCACGCCCCCAACAACAAGGGTCTAGCCCGGAGCTCATCCACCTCTCCTACCAACGCAACATACTTACCTCTCAAGGTGAGAAGGTCAGTCATGTGCGTGGTGCACATCTCGCACTCGGCCTCCTTAGACACGACCACGGTGGACTTGGCAAACTCAAGCTCCCTCACCATGTCCTCCCACTTCTGCCTAAACTCCTTGCGCTCTCTAGCAGCACGCCTAAGTAGCTTATCTTGACTAAGAAGCGCGGCAGTAAGCTTCTCGACCTCAGCATAAAGTTCGTCGTGGGTCAGAGATACCTGGGAGGTGTCGTCGTCATCGTCGTTGTTCCGAGGGGTGTCCTCCAGCTCGCTGTCCACCTCCTTACCGAGGGCCATGGTGCAGAAGCCCTCGTCGTCGGCGAAGAAGCAGAGGCCGTTGAGCTTGTCCTCGATCCTCTTCTTCTTCTTGGACTCGTCATCGCTTGAAGAAGCGGAGTCGTCATCCGAGTCGTCAACGTCGCTGAGCGTGGCGAAGAAAGCACGCTGCTCAGCCTGGGCTTTCTCCAAGTACTTGGTCTTGATGTACTCCTTGTTGAAGCCGCCCTTCCGCTTGTGCTTCGCGGGGACGTACTTCTCCTTGCGCTTGCCGGAGTCGTACTTGTGCCCATGATCGCCCTTCCCAGAATGCTTGTTCTTCTTGGGACAGTTGGCGATGAAGTGGTTGGGGTCGCCGCACTCAAAGCATCCTGAGCGTCCTCCTCCGCGGCGATGGTTCATGCAGTTGTTGTGGAACCACGAGAACCGGTTGGGGAGCAAGGCCAGCTCGTCATCCCCTATGAACTCCAACTGCTCCTCTGTGACAGAAAGAAGAGAGGAAAGTGCAAAGCCTCCAGAGGTGTTAGCAGAAGAGCCAGAAAGCAAAGCTATCGACGGTCCAGAAGGATTTTCATAAGACGCCCTCGCCATGGCATCGATCTCACTTGACTTGAGCTTACTGAAGAGCTCGTCGCACGTGAGGGTCTCCTAGTTAGGCAATTTGATGATCGCCTGAACCTTGGAATCCCACACCGACCGATCAAGAGTATGGAGCAGCTTCAAAGCTCTCTCATGATCGTCGAAAGGCAACAACTCCTTGTTAGCCCTCATCCTGTTGACAATCACCTGAAAGCGAGCGAATAAACTTTCTATGCTCTCGTCAGGCATATGTCGAAAGTTCTCATACTCTCGCTTGAACGATTCGTAGAGACGGGTTTTGACTTGAGAGGTTCCCTCATGGAAGCGCATGAGGGTAGCCCAAATCTCCCGAGCCGTAGCGAGGTGAGAAACACGATCAAACTCACTCATGCTCAGGCATGAGAAAAGAGCATTACGTGCTCGGCTATTGGCATCGTGCTCATCGATCTGATGCTGAGTCACACGAGCAGCCAAGACAACGTAATCGGCAGAGTTGCAAATATCCCAAATGGAAGCACCAATACTCTACAGATAGGCCGACATGCGTATCTTCCAACACGCATAGTACGTCCCATCGAAGAACGGCGGTTTGCCCACGCCGCGATCCATGTCGCCTTCTGTGGATCTGGAACCGGCTAAGGTGGAAGATCCTTAACCCGCTCTGATACCAATTGAAGGACCAAAAGTGCTACCAGAAAGCGACCAGAGGGGGGGTGAATGGGAGCTTAAATTTCTTTTTAGAAACTAATAGCCTCTGTCCCAGAAAATCAACCCCAAAAGCAAAACCGATGCGTGTGATATCCACGACCCAAGAGAATGGGTGGATGTTCCATAGGAACACAGCGGGATACCACAAAAACTTCCTCACCCAAGTTCACGCAAGTCAACAAGTGACAGGATGGACTTTGGGTAACCTCAACCTCCCCCGAGCAACGCGAGGGGAATTCAGGCTATTTTGCAAAGCGGGAAGCCCAATTTCTGTAGAACACGTGGTCGGAAATCCAACGCAAAAGCCGGAAGTCAAAGCCGAAAAAGAACGATTGAACCACGGACGAAACTGCACAAACTCAGCAGCATCGGACGCTGGCAGCGTCCGATGACCAACCAACGGACGCGTCCGATGCAAACAGGTCAAATCTGGAGCCTTACTGCATAGGCATCGGACGCTGCTACAGTGAAACAGTAGCGTCCGATGCTCGACCTCCGGCGCGTCCGATGGCAACGGACGCTCCGATGGTCAGCGTCCGATGCTCCTTTAAAATCACTGTCAGGAGACACGTGGCAACGGACGCTCCGGTGTGACGAACTCAGCGTCCGATGCTCCCAGGTTCAGCGTCCGATGGTCCCGAAACAGGGCTCTTCTTCCGCGAAATTCATCCGATCTCCTCCGAATCAAAAGCACTAAGGCCTAGACTTGGTATGAGGAGTTCCAAGGATGTTAGTGAGCTATCCCAACGGAATCATGGCTCAAACCTAACTCCAAATCGGTGAATTGGAAGAACTCGGGACTAAGGAGCAAAAAACCGATCCAAAACTAAAATCGCTCGATCTCCTAGACCGTGAGGTAAGAGGTGAATTCCTTTGGTGGAAAGAAGTGCCTCACGATCTAGAATAACTCAGTTCAAACGGAATTAGGAAAGACGCACTGAGCAAAGAGATCAATCGACGGGAAAAACGTGGAGAAAAGTAATCCGCGAAGAACACAATCAAAACACGAATTACAACCACTAATCTGCAACCGTGTGGTTACCACACGCTACAATAGTGAGATTACGGTCTCACTTCCTCAAAATCTCATGGACACAGAGGTATTGTTCTCTTCTCTGTTGATCTCAGTTCGCTACAGCAGGGGAGAGGGACAGCAGGAAACCCTAGAAGCAAAGAGCAAATGACTGAGATTGAATGGGAGGAGGGTGTCTCCCTCTACTTATCCTAATTCTATTTCCTACTCTACCCCTCTCTAATTACAGAGCGAGCCAGCTAAACCCTAGGGTTATTCTGGACCAACTCGATGGTAGGTTGATCCAACGGCCACGCCCGCACAACTGGTAGCGTTGCCTCGACGCAACCTCACTGATTGCCGCCACGTGCCGCCACCGCTCCACTCGTCCTTTTCACGGACTTCGCCCCCGGTTTTGAGGCCCAAACCAGGAAACCAGCCGCCCATCGCCTGAGTTTTGTGGCCCAAACTCAGAAAGCCGCAGTGCCCAGGTTTTGAGGTCCAAACCTGGAAACCGACCTCAGCCCGAGTTTTGTGGCCCAAACTCGACAAACCCTCAGCACCCAGGTTTTGAGGCCCAAACCTGGAAACCGTCCACCCGATGGTTTTTCTCTGGCTCTACCACCAAACCGAAGCTGTAGAGGGGATGCACCGCCCGTGCACCCCGTCCACCGACACATGTCCCCAGGTCCTCGACCCGAGCAACACCGTGGCTCGCAAGTCTCCGCTCGTCGTTGTCCTAGGCTGCCAGCCACCACAGCTGATCCTCGGGCCACCGGTCCCTCAGTCCAAGCCTCACGTCCGCCCTACGCCACTCTCGGTCCCTCGGCATGGCACGTCTGTACTTGACCTTCTCCTTGCCTCTGATCACTATATCCGTGCTCGACACCTGCACAACACAAGCCAAAGAACATGCGCATTATCCCAGTTGACAATCACTCATCACTCAGAGACTCGGCATACACCCATGTATCCGCACGTCGTTCTGAGGGGTGTTCTCCAGCTCGCCGTCGACCTCCTTGCCGAGGGCCATGGTGCAGAAGCCGTCGTCGTCGGCGAAGAAGCAGAGGCCGTTCAGCTTGTCCTCGATCCTCTTCTTCTTCTCGGACTCGTCGTCGCTTGAGGCAGCGGAGTCGTCATCCGAGTCGTCGACGTCGCTGAGCGTGGCGAAGAATGCACGCTGCTCAGCCTGGGCCTTCTCCAAGTACTTTGTCTTGATGTACTCCTTGTTGAAGCCGCCCCTCCGCTTGTGCTTCGCGGGGACGTACTTCTCCTTGCGCTTGCCGGAGTCGTACTTGTGCCCATGATCCGCCTTGCCGAAGGTTTGCTTGTTCTTCTTCGGACAATTGACGATGAAGTGGTTGGGGTCGCCGCACTCGAAACATCCCGAGCGTCCTCCTCTGCGGCGATGGTTCATGCGGTTGTTGTGAAACCGTGAGAACCGGTTGGCGAGAGTGCAGAAAGAAGAGAAGAGAATGCAAAGCCTCCAGAGGGGTTAGCAGAAGAGCCAGAAACCAAAGCCATCGACGGGCCAGAAGGATTTTCATAAGAAGCCCTCACCATGGCATCGATCTCACTGGACTTGAGCTTACTAAAGAGCTCGTCGCACGTGAGGGTCCCATAGTTAGGCGATTCGATGATTGCCTGAACCTTGGAATCCCACACCGATCGATCAAGAGTATGCAAAAGCTTCAAAGCTCTCTCATGATCGTCGGAAGGCAACAGCTCCTTGTTAACCCTCATCCTGTTGACAATCACCTGAAAGCGAGCGAATAAACTTTCTATACTGTCGCTAGGCATATGTCGAAAGTTCTCATACTCTCACTTGAAAGACTCGTAGAGACGCATTTTGACTTGAGAGGTTCCCTCATGGAAACACATAAGGGTAGCCCAAATCTCCCGAGCCGTATCGAGGTGAGAAACGCGATCAAACTCAGACATGCTCAAGCATGAGAAAAGAGCATTACGGGCTCGGCTATTGGCATCGTGCTCATCGATCTGACGTTGAGTGACACGAGCAGCCAAGACCACGTAATCAGTAGAGTTGCAAATATCCCAAATGAAAGCACCAATACTCTGTAGATAGGCCGACATGCGTATCTTCCAATACGCATAGTTCGTCCCATCAAAGAACGGCGGTTTGCCCACGCCGCGATCCATGTCGCCTTCGGTGGATCTGGAACTGGCTAAGGTGGAAGATCCTTAACCTGCTTTGATACCAATTGAAGGACCGAAAGTGATACCAGAAAGCGACCAGAGGGGGGGGTGAATGGGAGCTTCAATTTTCCTTTCGAAAACTTGTCGCCACTGTACTAAAAATCAACCCCTAGAGCAAACCCTAGAGCTCGTAAGTGTCCACGACCCTAGATGTAGGGTGGATGCTTCCAAGAAGCACGGCGGGACACTACACGACTCTAAAATCTCAACGCAAAAGCCGGAAATCAAAACCGACAACGAACGAGCGAACCACGAACGAAACAGCACAAACTGTACTTGACCGGACTCCGGCCCGAGTCCGGTCAAGCCAAACCCGAAATTGGACCTCTCTGTTCCTGACCGGACTCTCAGGGGAGGTGCGTCCGGTCACAAGAGTCAAACCAAATGAATAGTACCAGGAGCGAGTCCGGTCACTTAGCAGAGGGAGCGTCCGGTCAGCAATGGAAAATTTGCACGTGACATTCAACGACCGGACTCACTATGCCAGCGTCCGGTCACCCCGTGTCAAGCGTCCGGTTCCCCCGACTCAGCACCGTTCGTCCACCGATTTGACTTGAGCTCACCCAAAATGGATCCACTAGGGATCAAACTTGGTGAGAGGAGTCACAAGGAGGATAGTGAGCTATCTCTAAGAGATCATGGCTCGAACCTATCTCCAAATCGATGAATCGAAGAAATTCGGGGGAAGGGAGAAAAACTTGACCCGAAACGAAAATCGACCGATCTACTAGCTCGTGAGGTTAGAGAAGAATTCCTTCGGTGGAAAGATGTGCCTCACGATCTAGAACATCTCTGTTCAAATGGAATCGCAAAAGATGCAATGAACAAAGAGATCGATCGACGGGAAAAACGTGGAGAAAAGCAATCCGCGAAGAACAAGAACAAAACGCGAATCACAATCACGAATTTGCAACCGTGTGGCTACCACACGCTACAATAGTGAGATTACGGTCTCACTTCCTCAAAATCTCACGGACACAGAGGTATGGTTCTCTTCTCTGTGGATCTCAGTTCGCTACAGCAGGGGAGAGGGAGAGCAAGAAAACCTAGAAGGCAAAATAGCGAATGACTGAGATACAATGGGAGGAGGGTGTCTCCCTCTACTTATCCTAATTCTAATTCCTACTCTACCCCTCACTAATTACAGAGCGAACCAGCTAAACCCTAGGGTTATTCTGGACCAACTCACGGTAGGTGGTGATCCGACGGCCACGCCCGCACAACTGGTAGCGTTGCCTCGACGCAACCTCACCGATTGCCACCACGTGCCGCAACCGCTCTGCTTATCCTTTCCCAGATGTCGCACCCCCGGTTTTGTGTCCCAAACCGGGAAACCAGCCTTCACAGCCGACCCCGGTTTTGAGGCCCAAACCGGGAAACCAGCCGTCCATCGCCTGAGTTTTGAGGCCCAAACTCAGCAAACCAGCAGCACCCAGGTTTTGAGGCCCAAACCTGGAAACCGTCCTCAGCCCGAGTTTTGTGGCCAAACTCGAAAACCATCAGCACCCAGGTTTTCAGGCCCAAACCTGGAAACCGTCCACTCGGTGGTTTTTCTGTGGCTCAACCACCAAACCGAGCCGTAGATGGGATGCACCACCCGTGCACCCCGTCCACCCGCAAGTCTCCGCTCGTCGTTGTCCCAGGCTGTCAGCCACCACAGCTGATCCTCAGGCCACCGGTCCCTCAGTCCAAGCCTCACGTCCGCCCTTCGCCACTCTCGGTCCATCGGCACGGCACGTGTCTACTTGACCTTCACCTTGCCTTCGATCACTGTATCCGTGCTCGACACCTGCACAACACAAGCCAAAGAACATGCGCATTATCCCAGTTGACAATCACTCATCACTCAGAGACTCGGCATACACCCATGTATTCGCATTGACAAGAGTGAAATATTTGGTATATTCAAAACCTTTGTCAAGAGAAGCCAAAATGAGTTTGATAGAAGAATCAAGAAAGTGAGAAGTGACAATGGAAGTGAGTTTAGAAACACAAGAGTTGATGAGCTATGTGATGAATTTGGAATCAAACATCAATTCTCGGCCAAGTATACACCTCAATCCAATGGGATAGTTGAAAGGAAGAATAGGACACTCATTGACATGTCAGGATCCATGCTTAGTGAATACAATGTGAGTGATTCCTTTTGGGCCGAAGCAATCAACACGGCATGCTATTATAGCAACCGACTCTATTGTCACCCTCTATTGAAGAAGACACCATATGAGCTTCTCAATGATAGAAAGCCCAACATTGCTTATTTCCGGGTCTTTGGATGCAAATGCTACATATTGAAGAAGGGCACAAGACTTGGGAAGTTTGAGAAGAATTGTGATGAAGGGTTCCTACTTGGCTACTCCACTACTATCAAGGCATATAGAGTGTGGAACAACACAACAAGAATAGTTGAAGAAGTCCATGATGTTGAGTTTGATGAAACCAATGGCTCTCATGAAGAAAAAGAAAATCTAAATGATGTGAGAGGAACACAATTGGTGGAAGCTATGAAGAACATGGACATTGGTGATATTAGGCCAAAGCAAGTGATTGACATTGAAGATGACAAAGATCAAGTGCTCTCTCCTCCAACCATGCATGGCAATGATGTTGCAAGCTCTAGTGGATCTCATGATCAACAAGATGCTAGTAGCTCTCAAGTGGCTCGTCCAAGTGCAAGTGCAAGTGTCCAACCACAACAAGTGCTACAACCAACACATATTGCAAGAGATCGTCCTTTGGATCAAATTATTGGTGACATAAGAAGAGGTGTGCAAACAAGATCAAGATTGGTGTCATTTTGTGAACACTACTCATTTGTATCATCTATTGAGCCAACCAAGATTGATGAAGCTTTGATGGATGTTGATTGGGTAAATGCAATGCATGAAGAGTTGAACAACTTCACCCGCAATGATGTTTGGGAGTTAGTGGAAAAAACAAAGAACACAAATGTTATTGGTACAAGATGGGTCTTCCAGAACAAGCAAGATGAAGATGGCATAGTTGTAAGGAACAAAGCAAGATTGGTTGCACAAGGGTACACTCAAATGGAAGGCATTGACTTTGGAGAAACCTATGCACCAGTTTCTAGATTGGAGGCTATAAGAATTCTACTTGCATATGCTTGTCCTCACAGCATCAAGCTCTATCAAATGGATGTCAAGAGTGCATTTTTCAATGGATTCATCAATGAGCTAATGTATGTTGTGCAACTTCCCGGATTTGAAGATTTGAAGAAGCCCAACCATGTGTACAAGCTCAAGAAGGCATTATATGGATTGAAGCAAGCCCCAAGAGCATGGTATGAAAGATTGAGGGACTTCTTGTTAGCCAAAGGATTCAAGATTGGGAAGGTTGACACCACTCTCTTCACCAAGAAGATTTGAAGTGACTTGTTTGTGTTGCAAATCTATGTGGATGACATTATATTTGGATCAACCAACCAAGACTTTTGTGAAGAGTTTGGAGAGATGATGGCTAAGGAGTTTGAGATGTCTATGATTGGAGAGCTTAGTTACTTCCTTGGTCTACAAATCAAGCAAATGAAGAAAGCCACATTTGTTAGTCAAGGAAAGTACATCAAGGACATGCTCAAGAAGTTTGGGTTAGATGAAGCAAAAGCAATAACCACTCCAATGGGCAAAATGGATATTTGGATAGTGATTCTAGTGGTGACATGGTGGATCAAAAGCTATATCGGTCAATGATTGGAAGCCTACTCTATGTGACTGCATCAAGGTCGGATGTCATGTTTAGTGTGTGCATGTGTGCAAGGTTCCAAGCTTCACCAAGAGAAAGTCATTTGAAGGCAACCAAAAGAATATTGAGATATTTGAAGCACACTCCAAATGTTGGACTATGGTATCCCAAGGGCTCTCAATTTGAATTGATTGGATATTTGGATTCTAATTATGCGGGATGCAGAGTGGATAGGAAGAGTACATCGGGCACTTGCTAATTGCTTGGAAGATCACTTGTCTCATGGTCATCAAAGAAACAAAATAGTGTTTCACTCTCTACCGCCGTAACCGAATACATATCCACGGGTAGTTGTTGTGCAAAACTGCTATATGGATGAAAGCAACATTGCAAGATTATGGAGTCAAGTTTGGACAAGTCCCATTGCTATGTGATAATGAGAGCGCCGTCAAAATAGCCACCAACCCGGTTCAACACTCAAGGACAAAGCACATTGACATAAGGCACCACTTCATTAGAGACCTTCAAGCAAAGAAAGATATATCTATTGAAAGTGTGGGCACCGATGATCAACTTGCCGATATCTTCACCAAGCCACTAGATGAGAGAAGGTTTTGCAAGCTAAGGAATGAATTGAATATCCTAGACTTCTCCAACATGAGTTGAATGCACCCCCACATATGTCATGCCTCTCCTCCGACAAAGCAAAGGTGAAATTGTTTGGCATGTGCATTCATTCCTATTAGGTTGTGCTCTAGTTCATATAGTCATCACATTGCTTATTTAGGCTCATTCATGGTAAATCAAATTAATTTGAAGTATATATGGTACCACTATTGCTTGTATGTTTGACTTGTTCTAGTGGTAGCATATAACTTGTTTGTGAGCTTGTAACTCTAGTGTTTGATCTAGCAAGTGAGCAATAGGTATTTAACCAATGTGAGTATGTAAGATAACCATTGCAAGATGTGTGAAGAAGCTTACTCTAGAGCAAACCGTGTTAAATGTCTTATACTCATGAGCTAGATTAAGCCACAACTTGACTTAGTATACATCCCTCATGGTAAAAGTTGTCCTTTTCTTAAAACTTGCCCCAACTTTATGGTAATTGTTGACAAAGGGGGAGAAAATGCAACAAAGATATGCTAGTGGAAGGGGGAGATAACAAAGATAAAAGAGATATGCTAAGTAGTTAAAGTTTTCAAGTGGTTTCAAGTGGGATCGAAGCATACAAATAGGGGGAGCAAGCTCATGAACATGTATATTGCATTCGAGTTGAGCATATTCATATGATTGTTCGCATTGCAAAGGCAATTTTATTTTGATATTCATGCTTATGTGGTGAATGCTAGTGATAGGACTTGATTGATGAATTGATTCACTACCATGTATAGAATGGCAACTAGACATACCTATATTTCAAATGGTTCAAGAGCCTTATTATTATGTTGATCTCACAGGGTTCTTGAGTTTTGTTGTATGTCTAGTGACAAATGGTGCTAAGGATGGTATAACATGTGCACTCTGATTGGTATCACGCTTCAAAGGTCCATTATTATGCCTTAGCATCATCATTGATAGTATTGCTCACCCACATCTCATATCCATACATATGTGCAAAATTTAGAACCAAACTCTATAGCACATATGTAGGGGGAGCTAATACTATCAATGTGGTTACTCAAATTTGAATCACATATCTTTGTATAGGTTGTCATCAATTACCAAAAAGGGGGAGATTAAAAGCCCTAGGTTAGTTTTGGTTAATTGATGAAACCTATTTGGTCTAGCCCTATTGCTAAGCATGTGTCTAGCTTTTAAGAAAGGATTGAGACCAAGCCAAGTGGTGGAGCTAGCAAGGTGGCAACCATGGTGGATGGTGATGGCCACATGCAAATTGAAGAGATCAAGTGCTCTACCATTGGTGAAATGAAAAAGGGAAAAGATGGAGCTAAGAGGACCGAAGGCAAAGGTATAATCTATAGGGCTCTTTGTTTTAGTGATCAAGACACTTAGCGAGTGTGATCACATTTAGGATACATAGCTGTACTATTAAGAGGAGTTAATTCACGGCTTATGCGGTGACCCAACCCTAGCCTAGGGCTGCCCTGGCTTGATTTTTGCCTGTGTGCATAGTGCGAACGGAGCAGAGAAAAGGGGATCATCGCATGAACTGCCATGCTTCTCTCCTCACCGGCCTGCCACCAACAGCCTTGGCTGCTCCCCTGCACCAGGCTGCCATCACAAAGACCACGAGTTGGGGGCATGCGTGCTCGATTTAGCCAGAGGGAGGCAGTCCAAGCGCTAGCGAGAGGATGGTGTTGACGGTCCTTAATGTCTATTTTATACCATCAACTATTGCATGCATTAACATAAAATGAATTATAAAGCATAGTTGTAGGGTTTGATTCTAATGAGTTCCATGAGTTGTGTTATTCTAAATCGTTTTGTAGGTATATCCAATTTTGCATAGAATAAAAGTATCTCAAATGATGATTTGGAGTGGACCATTGTGAAGAGCTTGTCAAGACGATCGAAATGGACATATGGTTTGCCCTATTTGGAGTCTGAAGTCAAAAGATATCAATTCCACACCAAAACCAACACTAGAAGACTCTAGAAGACACGAGAAGGCGATTCACCAAAGGCGGGGCCCACATGTCATAGGGGGAGGCCGGACGGCCTCCTCCCTAGGCTGGCCGGCCCACTACAGAGTCCAATTGGGACCCGCTTCGACGGATGACTTCCTACCGCCTTAGGGTTTGCATCTCAACCGTTGTTTAACTCGGTTTGATCTAAGGGCTCACGTTCCACGCTTCGGTCTATAAAACCAAACCCAGACCCACCACTGGGGAGACATCTCCATCTTAATTATTCATCTCCACATCAGAAACTAGGGTTTCAAGTAGAAGTAGAGGTCCCTCTAGATGAATCTCTTCTAATTAGATCTAGTTCTAGTTCTTCTAGTTCTAGTTCTAGTTCTAGTTGTCTAGTTCATCTAGTTGTAATTAGAGATCATATTAGAGAGAGGAGAAGGAGAGAGCTGAGGAGGATCTAGATCTGTTGGATCTTCCTCGACATTGTATTGGTGAAGCATCAGGTTCGTCTTCAAGTAATCTCCAGGTTTTCATTATCTATTCTTAAGTATTCTATTTAAGTTTAGTTCTTGCTTTATTCTATTTACTGGATCTCCGCTCGTATTGAGTGCTCTAATTATTCTAGATAATTAGAGTAGTAAACTTTAGTGTAGACGTGGTGTCTAGACTAGGGTTTACCTGAGTTTGCGCCTAATCCTCCGGATAGTTGTGGTAGCCCCAGAGGTGATAGCTCTGTCAGGTCTTTGTAATCCACCACGTTAGAGTTGGTGTTCTCGTAGAGCTTTCGACAGCCTTCCCCCAACTACCTTCTTTCCAGTCTTTCTCAAGAGATGGAAAGAACGTGCTCCTCCGAAGTAAGTAAAGTACAATAAGCCTTTGATTAGATAGACTCGCTTAGGAAACCCTAAAACCCCTCTCTGTCAATATTATCATTCTTTTTTTGGACATTCTTAATTTTTCTAGTACACTTCACGTTCCCTGTGGAAATCGATACCCTGGAATACTCTCGGGTGAAAGCTACATCGGTATCCGTGCGCTTGCGGATTTTTCTATGTGCGTTTAGAATACCCAATAAGCTTTCTAGCGCTGTTGCCGGGGAACGGTAGATGTTCTAGAATCGAGCCAAGTTCATCCGTATTTCTTTTCTTTTTACCACCTTTTCCTTTTACCACCTTATCACCACATGGATTTCACTCCTATCTTAAAATTCTTTGCTCCAAAGGGCGACTTGTTGGAGCCTCCAACATCATCAGACCCCATTCATATAGATGGCTATGAGCTTCGCCCTACTCTTATAGCCAAGGTTCAGGAGAAATCCTTCTCTGGGTCAGAAGACGAAGATCCATACACCCACCTTAGGGAATTTGAGCAGTTGTGTTCTTGTCAAACTATCGCTGGCATGACACAAGAGACCATTAAATGGAAACAATTCCCGTTCTCCCTTTTGGGAAGAGCGAGAAAATGGTATGATCATTCTGTAAGGGGCTTAAATGGAAATTGGTATGAACTTCGAGACAACTTTTGTCTTGCTTTCTTCCCTTTTTTTGAATCAATGGTCTTAGAATCAAAGTTCTTACATTTAAACAAAAAGAGAAGGAGACACTAGGAGCAACATGGGCTAGGTTCATAAGCCTTACCAATTCTGGCCCAAATATTTCCTTGCTTGACCATGTCCTACACTTTCACTTCTATCATTGTCTTAACAAGGAAGCTGCTCTACATCTTGATTTAGCTTCTGGAGGATCATTCTAACATAAACTTGTTAGTGAAGGAAGAGACATCCTAGAGAAAATCCTTGAAAATACTCCTTACACTAGCACTTTTGACGAATTCCCAAAAGAAGAAGTCGTGCCCAACCCTGACCAATACAAGGAGGAACAAACAACCGAATTTGAAATTCCTTCAAATCCTTTTAATAATTTGGTTGTCACAGAACCTTCTCTAGAGAAAACACCCTACACTTTACAAAATGATGAACCCCATCCTTCGGTGTTCTTCTCTGAAATCGAGGAAGATGATATCAAAGAGCATGGAAGCTGCTTCATAAACACCTCTTTAAATCCATCCTCATATGAGACATCTCCTGATTCTATAGGTCTGTCTAACATTGCCACACTCGAGATTTTCAACCCCCTCATACTTTTTGTTTACAAAAACTACAAAAGGGTGGATGTAGATGTGTATGTTTATCACAAATTTTGTTGATCTCGTTGTGCTCTTAAGTTGGTGTTGGAGGGGAAACCACTTCACCAAATCACATCCCAAAGACAAACTCAATGTCCTAAAAGAAGCACTTTTTAGATCAATGTTCACTTTCCTACTACACTGCCCATGTGTAATGAGCATAGGGATATAATTGTTAAACTATTCCTTCGGGTATTCTTGTCACTAACCTTTCCAGGTCTAGAGCAAAAAGTTCGAAGGAACGACAAACACAAGGTATGTCCAACCAATCATCATGCAACATTGAATTACAGTCATCCAATCTTGATTTTTGCAAAATCTAAGCTTGGGGGATGTTGACAATGGTTATCTATCAAAATTAAAGGATAAATAAATATGAAAAGGGCATGAATTCAACCACCAATAAAGGTTTAGGGTTTCAATTGACAATATTCCACGAGTTTTGGTGGATTGTGATTCTGCAGGGACTAAACAGGAAAACCAGCACGGATTGCTTCCCCTAGAAGGAAACCAACGCGAGATAACGCAATCGGCACGTCAGGAATATTTCAGAAGGACCTAGAGGACACCACGAGGTGGGACACCCCGAGAGGCCGCTAGGTGGGACCGACCGGTCCCACCCTTAGACCGGTCGGTCTCCCCTTGGGCCCGCTGGGCTCCGTCTTCTAGAAGCTTCCTCCACCACCTTTGAGGATCCATCTCAGCCCTACGTGAAGTCGGTTTGATCTAACGGCCGTGGTTGATCCTTCAGGGCTATATAAACAGGCCCCCAGACCCCAGGGTAGAACAAGTCTCTCTTCAGAAAAGTCTACGCCTCATTCAGAAACCCTAGAAGAAGACTTCAAGAGCCAGCTTTCAAGTAGAAGACTAGTTACCCCTCTAGTTTAGGTTTAGAACCTAGTCTTATACTAGAACTAGAAGAGAGAGAGAGAGAGGAAGAGATCGAGAAGGAGCTCCGGCCTGTCGGATCAACTTCTTCATCTTGTACCTGCGGATTGAAGTTTATCTTCAACTTGCTTCAACGATTGTTTCGGTAATCAACGTCTATATTTAAGTTTGAGCCATTGTTCTTGTTATTCTTAAGGTTTATGACTCTCTTTTGAGTACTTTAATTCTAGTCATTCTAGAGTTAGAGTAGTTGGATAGTGTAAGCGTGGTGCTTAGACTTGATAGCTCATAAATGCCTCCTATAATGCCGGTAGTAGTGGTTGTTCGCAAGGGTGACTCTTATAGCCTTGTTGATTCTTCTATAGTCCACTTACCCGTGTGTAGGCTCGGTAGAATTATACATTTGCATAAAAGACTCATACTCTGTTTGTGACCTTTTATGGCAACTTCTCCACTAAGAATAATATAAACATATCACTCTTAAATTGGAATTAGACTACCTTAGTGATCCCCTCTATACTTCTAGATTCTCCATCCTTGTTAGCTACTCAGGGGTTAGACTTTAAGGCTTAACACTATCCGTTCCTTTGGGTTTGATATTAAAACGGGGTTACTCCGGTGAAGTGCTACATCGGTAGATTTTATCTGTGCGCTTGCGGATAAAGTAGAGTGTGCGTTAATTTATACCAACAAGCATTTCTGGCGCCATTGCCGGGGAACGGTAGATCATCTTAAGTCTTAAGTTTAACCTTGTATTATACTTTTATCTTTTTCCTTTTTGTCCCAGTCTTTTCATTATTTTTGTTTTCATGAATGTTGTTTTTGAATTCCACTCTTATCTATCACTACCCCATGAGCAAGCTATAACCAGTAGAATCCTTATACCCCATCATAATACCTGGTTATGAGCTATGCCTACCTTTCTACTGCACTATCCTTGTAATGAGCATAGAAATATAATTATGAAAATATTCCTTCGGGTATTCTTGTCACTAACCTTTCCAGGTCTGGAGCAGAAAAGAACGAAGGAACAACAAACACAAGGTATGTCCCACCAATCATCATGCAACATTGAATTACATTCATCCAATCTTGATTTGTGCAAAATCCAAGCATGGGGAATAGACTTTCTAAGAATATTTCTTGCCATGTTGCTATGTTGGTTGTCCCTACCTTTAGGATATGCTCATCATACTCTTTCATCACCATCTGAATAAATCTCTACAATGCTTTCATGTTATCTTTATTTGCTATAATATATTATTTGGTTTTGAAGTATTATCATACATGTTTTAAATTAGGCATGGAGCTTAGTTTAACTGTTTTCATGAATTAAAGTAAGACATGGTGTCTGGTTTGATTCTTGAGCTAAAAGGTGTGCTAATTTTACCTCTAAAGGCTTTTAAATTAAGTATGGTGCTTAGGTTAAAATGCCTTCCTAGACCAAATTAGATGTGGTGTCTAGGTTGATTTCTGAACTGATAGTATGCTATAGTTGATATTAGATATTTTGTTGGACTAACCCCTGCAGGAAAACTTTCATTATTAATTTGGGAAAGTCCGGAGATGAAGAGACACATGAATTTCAACAACTCTTGCAAAATGAAGACTCAGCTCATTCATCATAGATGAAAGAACTATGAGTATCAAAGTTTATTTATTTTGTCTTCTGCTGCAAGTTATCTTTTTCCTTGAATCATGTTAAAGTGCAGCCAACACATAAAATACTAGTCTATGCTAAAGTAATCCTAAAAAACATCTTTTTATTAGCATAGATGCAAAAGACATAAGTTGTGGATAATAACCCATGCTTCAAATTCTTGCAATCCTTCGGGTATATGTCCACTAACATTATGCATGAGAGAGATTTTGTCCATCCATGGTTTGGTCTGAACATTGAAGATCCAAAACTCAAACCATAGACACACAAACCTTCTCAGATCACAAATGGTGCTAGCCTAGCTTTGAGTCTTGCTTGGGCGCTGATGACAAACAGGATGCAACTTACCTCGTATGAGACAACCTATACCTGCAACCATCATTGTCCAAGACATCAAGACAAGAAGTGGGGAGTTATCCTCTTTTCTAATCAAGAGCTAGCTTGGGAGACAAGATGGTACCACTACAACAATAACAAGATCTACAAGTCAAACACATGAACATGTTGTTGGGAGTCCATCTACATCACAAGCTAGCCTGGGAGAGACAATTCCGTTGTCTGGATGTGTTTCACAATCAATGGGAGGAACGAGAAACCCAACTTCAAACATATTAATCTCCTACCCACCACTTTGATCAATACAAACCACTTGATGCTATCCCAGTCGAGAAGAAGAATATGATCCACCACTCATTCTTGGAAGATCGTTCTTGAACACCATCAATGTTATCATCTTTGTCGGACCAAGAGAAGTCAACTTTTGGATCTTTCGCTGCATCTTCAACATCTTCATCACTTATGAGCATCCAAAGAGAACCAAGAGAAGACGTCAAAGGGAGAACCAACTACCAAGAATTGAGGAGGGCATCATAAAGGATGAAGCCACTGCACCACAAGAGTTAGAAGATGGAGAGATAGTACCTGAGCCAGCAAATCAAGAAAAACAGCCGATAAGATCTCCATCATCTAGACACTGTTGAGAGAATAAGTCTCAGTTATGACATTAAAAGACAAAGACTATCATAGAGGCACTCGAGTAGCAGCTCTAATTTCAAGTCTCCTGTCAACCCAATAATTAAAGGGAAAATAAGAAAGGTTGACAAGGGAAGAATGCGGAACTGTCCCTACATCCTCATAGTACAAAATTGATACAAGAAAGAGAGAGGATCCTAGACAGCATACTCGAGGAACAATGCGCCTTCACTGGTAAGTCAACACATAGAGAATGAAGGTTGATACCTCTAAGGATGATTCCACTGTGATCTTCCTCCTCTCAAGCATACTATGAGACAAACAAGAGAAGACAAGCCATTCATAAACAATAACCAGCTAGACAAGAGAAGCTTCCACAAGGAGGTTTGACACAATCACTCTTCAATGACAAAGTAACATTTCAAGGTAAGTGACCATCACTTTAAAAGTTTCTCTTTGATTCTGGTATGAACATAAATAAAGAACCAAACATGTTTAAGTTGCATCTCACTTGATCCAACCTAATCAACTCAACATGTTCAGTCCTTTGATCTTTGTTTCCAGCTTTACTCTATTGAATCTCACTTAACTAAATGAGCTAAAATGTTGTGCATCTAACCATTGGAAGATGATATATCTCAATCATGAAAAGATAAACACTTTATGCATAGATTATCCTTCCTTGGGTTAAGTAATTTGATCTGTTAAATATTTTAAGATGCTACTTTCATGCTCATCCTCTGATCCTATCACTCATGTTAAGATTGAATAGGACACATAAACAACAAGTTTGTCTTGTGCAATGTGCCTAATATTAGAGAGGAATAAACAAAACTTTTGGTTCTGTTGGTGTTTTTCCACCAACAGAGCCTATGCACTTGATCTCTACCTTGTCTTTATGAGCAGGACACACTCTTGAGCAAAACATGGAGACGTTTGTCACTCCCAAATTCTACAGAGTGAAGGTCCTAGATCTACAAGAACATGCACACTGAGCAAGATGCTGCCAGCGTCCACAATTAACGTTTCACTTCAAACTGCTGGACGAACAAATGACATGAGTGACACCATATCAAGAGGCATAAACAAGAAGGAATGATGGAAGACGTTGTAGTCAGAATTAGAGGTCATGAGGTCCCCACAGACTTCTTGATCCTCGATGGGAGAAGACGATGACGTCCACCTCATCCTTGGAAGACCATTCCTCTACGCTACAAGTACAATCATTTACAAGAGGAAATCCATTTTCACTTTCCTGGAGAAAAGGCACGATGCAACTTCATCAACTAAATGCCTAATGAAGCACCCAAGAAGAATAGAAGTGAAAGACGCCACTCTCAAAGCCAAAGAAGACAAGCTATCAAGAATAGAGATGCCAATCACGAAGAAGAAGCTATCGACACTGTCCCAGAAAAGAAAGGAGAGAAACCTCAAGACAGTGAACCACAGGAAGTGAAGACTTAGACCAAGAAAGTATGAGAAAAATTGTCTGCACCTAAGAGGTATAATCAATAACAACTTTCCAAACGTCTGACATACCTTGGGAGGTCCGAACAAAGGGAAGGTCCGGTTCGTCGGACCTAAATATCCGAACCTTCGCCAAAAGGTAAAAATTGGTAGTTATTTTTATATTTACTTTGCTACATATTTCTCATATTTAATCCATAACCATTTCTTGCATCATCATATTTAATTCACAACACATTTTAATTTTTCAATTACATTAGAAAACAAAATAAAAATATTTCACTGCATCATAAAGCCCCATGTGAATAATTCTATGGCGTGTGTAAACCCACAGAAATGTTCACCGTGATGGCATAAAAATAAATAATAATAAAAATAAATTTGCATGCATTCATCCTGTTCATTTTCTCTTGCATCATAAAAATATAAAAATATTGAGAAAGAGATCTTACTGAAATTCTAGATAACTGAGGCTTAAGTGGCCAACCACTAACGCTTAATTTGTTCCACAAGTTTTGTTGTCTATTTGAGTTTCACAGGATTTGAAAGGCCAAGAAAAGCTGACGAGCAAGTGAATGCTCCATCTACTATTGGAACACTGTCTCAACAAACATCAATATCAATCAAAGCTCTAATAAAGGAAGGACATATCCACCGCCAGTCTACTACATTACAAGATCGAACGACTACGTCAACATTCAGCTTGGGGGAAGGCACCCCATGTATCCACGTAAGTATCTTTATCCTCTTAAGTTTTTTATTCTATAAACAAATTCAAAATACCAAAAATATGTGAGCACATGAAGGATCACCCTTAAAAAGAAAAGAACAAAAATATGTGGGCACATGAAGGCTCACCATTAATTAAAAAAAAGAGACAAAAATATGTGAGCACATGAAGGCTCACCCTTAAAAAGAAAAGAACAAAAAAAATGTGTGAGCACATGAAGGCTCACCATTAATTAAAAAAGAGACAAAAATATATGGGCACATGAAGGCTCAACGCTATTAAGGGAACCAGCTTGGGGGAGACGCACCCCCGTTATGTTCGCGATTCAGGTATGTCTTTATTATTATTACTACTACCATTATTATTATTAGCTTTTATATGATATCTTAAAGTGTGTTAGATTAAATAAATAAAATAGTGTGTTTTAAGAAGTTGATGACTAAAGAAGAACCCTCTCTCTAATCTTTTGCATGGAAATGATGAATAGTTGCTCTATCTAATTTCTTTCAAGTACCTAGTCTTCAAAGCATGAGTTCTCCACATTAATAATGATGCCTTAAAATAAAATTAAATGCATGGTTGGCAAATACTTAATCTAAGTTCTAGGTAATTGGGATATGACATGTGATGATCTGAGCTGCTACTATCTTGTTCTAAACAACACTAAAGTTCCGGAGATTTCTAAATATGAATATGACTAATAATTGCATTGAGTTAAATTAAGCTTTGTGACCCCGTGAGTTGTTATCTTGCCATTGAATTGAGATCACTTACACATTTCATCCGTCTTTCGCATAAATGCCCATAACTATCTGTTGCTACCCTCTCAGAAGTTTGTTGGAAGCATGTGGCTATTATTTAAAAAAAGAAGAAAAAAAAGAGAAAGATCCGAGGAAATAAAAAGGGACAAGTGTCCGAAACCTCAAAAGATAGATCCCGAGGAAATAAAAAGGGACAAGTGTCCGGAACCTCGAAAAAAATTATATCAGAAGAAAAAAAATGGGCACGTGCTCGCTAGTAGAATTAGTCTGATAGCCATATGTCTCTGATAAACAGAAGAGAGTGATATATTCAAAAGAGCATCCGACTCCATTTTCCATACACATGCACTTCTTGATTCAATGGTTGGTTGACTTTCTCTTTGGATCCATTGTTTAATTTGACAACATATGTATTAAAGCTTTTTTAAAAAAAATCAATTAAATCTCCGGGATAAAGGTGAAGTGAAAGAACTAGAAACATAGTGCTTGATCGTTCAATCTTTCAATTACTCGAGATCTAAGGTAAAAGTAATAAGCCCCATGAAGAATAACATGTTATGTTTCAGAGAACTTTTGTTTAACAATAGATATACTTGTTGGAAGTGAAGATATTGTAGCAACTCCTGATCCATTGTTAAGTTTTGGTTTTGCTAAGGGACTAGCAAAAGGTAAGCTTGGGGGAGTTGTTGACACTGGTTATCTATCAAAATTAAAGGATAAATAAATATGAAATGAGCATGAATTCAACCACCAATAAAGGTTTAGGGTTTTAATTGACAATATTCCACGAGTTTTGGTGGATTCTGATTCTGCAGGGACTAAACAGGAAAACCAGCACTGATTGCTTCCCCTAGAAGGAAACCAACGCGAGATAATGCAACCGGCACGTTAGGAATATTCCAGAAGGACCTAGAGGACACCACGAGGGGGGACACCCCGAGAGGCCGCTAGGTGGGACCGACCGGTCCCACCCTTAGACCGGTCGGTCTCCCCCTGGGCCCGCTGGGTTCCGTCTTCTAGAAGCTTCCTCCACCGCCTTTGAGGATCCATCTCAGCCCTTCGTGAAGTCGGTTTGATCTAACAGCCGCGGTTGATCCCTCAGGGCTATATAAACAGGCCCCCAGACCCCAGGGTAGAACAAGTAGAAACCCAAGAAGAAGACTTCAAGAGCCAGATTTCAAGTAGAATACTATTTACCCCTCTAGTTTAGGTTTAGAACCTAGTCTTATACTAGAACTAGAAGAGAGAGAGGGAGAGAGGAAGAGATCGAGAAGGTGCTCCGGCCTGTTGGATCAACTTCTTCATCTTGTACCTGCGGATTCAAGTTTATCTTCAACTTGCTTCAACGATTGTTTCGGTAATCAACGTCTATATTTAAGTTTGAGCCATTGTTCTTGTTATTCTTAAGGTTTATGACTCTCTTTTGAGTACTTTAATTCTAGTCATTCTAGAGTTAGAGTAGTTGGATAGTGTAAGCATGGTGCTTAGACTTGATAGCTCATAAATGCCTCCTATAACGCCAGTAGTAGTGGTTGTTCGCAAGGGTGACTCTTATAGCCTTGTTGATTCTTCTATAGTCCACTTACCCGTGTGTAGGCTCGGTAGAATTATACATTTGCATAAAAGACTCATACTCTGTTTGTGACCTTTTATGGCAACTTCTCCACTAAGAATAATATAAACATATCACTCTTAAATTGGAATTAGACAACCTTAGTGATCCCCTCTATACTTCTAGATTCTCTGTCCTTGTTAGCTACTCAGGGGTTAGACTTCAAGACTTAACACTATCCGTTCCTTTGGGTTCGATATTAAAACTGGGTTACTCCGGTGAAGTGCGACATCAGTAGATTTTATCTGTGCGCTTGCGGATAAAGTAGAGTGTGTTAATTTATACCAACAGGGGATACACTTTGTAAGAACATCTCTTACAATGTTGCTATGTTGGTTGTCTCTACCTTTAAGACATGCTCATGTGTTATACACTAATCGTGCTCTCTCATCACCATTTGAGTAAATCTCTTTAATGCTTTAATGCTACCCTCATTTTCTATAGTATATGCTTTGGTTTTGAAGTATTTTCATACACCTTTTAAAATTAGGCATGGTGCTTAGTTTAAATCGTTTTCATAAATTAAAGGAAGATATGGTGTCTGGTTGGATTCTTGAGCTAAAAGGTGTCCTAATTTTACCTTTAAAGGCTTTTAAATTAAGTATGGTGCTTAGGTTAAAATGTCTTTCTAGATCCAATTAGACGTGGTGTCTAGGTTGATTTTTGAATCGATAGTATGCTATAGTGAATGTTGGATATTTTGTTGGACTTACCCCTGTAGGAAAACTTTCAATATCAATTTTGGAAAGTCTTGAGATGAACTCACACATGGAAATGAAGAGACACATGAACTTCAACAACTTGCGCAAGGGAGACACAACTCACTCATCATGGAAAAATGAGGTCCATAGAACAAGACAAAAGATGAGTGCCACAAACCAATAGCTACAATCAAATAACTCACTCCATTGAAGTAGTTGAACAAGTCTGAGCTAGGCCACTAGAAGACATAGACCATCATGTGGGCACTCGTTGTAAGGAAAATGGACCTCGGCCCATTTAACTTTGGATTTTGGTGTTTGATGATCAACATAACTAAATTGGACTAATGTGTTTGCAAGTGTTTATTTTGTAGTTCAATATGGTGCAAATGTGACTTGGACTAAGGCGACGTGGTGATCAGATGATCAACACCTCAAGCAAGACATTTGAAGCTCAGTAGAAGACTCACAAAGATCAAGCAAAGTCCAAGGCACAAGACTGGAACCAAGATGGTGCAAGAAATCGTGAAGAATCAAAGAGAAAAGGACATCAGACGCTGCATCAGACGCTGGCTTCGCAAGCACCCGACGCACCGATAGCAAACCCTAGCTTGGGCCAGCGCCAGCAGAAGCATCAGACGCACCGATGTTGCCACATCGGACGCAACGGTAACACTGTGCATCATGCACAGTGTATATTGGACGCTACAGGACCCTGTATCCAATGGCTGTGTAGAGAGGTTCCAGAGAGGCTCTGAAGACATCGGACGCGTCAAATGGTGAAGCATCGAACGCTGCAGAGTCTGATGTGACTCAGCGCCAGGTCGGCAACTAGCCGTTAAAGTGACATCAGACGCGCGTCTGATGCTCCCGACAGGACTGTCCGATGCTACGCAGAAAAGTCCATCTTTGGTGTCCAATGGCTCTATTTGGTTGGGGCTCTATATATACCCCCATGGCCGGCCAAAAACAGAAGGTTGGAGCTCAAGGAAGTATACCAAGTGCTTATACACCTATTTAGTTGCTCTAGCCACCAAAGTGCTTATGTGATATACTAGGTGATTAGTGTAGGTGCTTTGCGAAGTGCTTAGGCTAGTTAGACCACCGCTTTGCGCTTACTCTAGGTGTTATACCTAGTGTTTAGTGAGGTTTGCATACCTTTTACCTACCGGTGCTTGCACGCACCATTGATTGTACATCGGAGGGGCTTGTAGTCTTGCGAGACCACACCAACCGCGTTTGTGGTGTGGCCGCCACACTGTACCGAAGAAAACAAGGCCTACGGCGGTTCGACCGAAAGCTTGATAGTGAAGACGGCGGGGAGCATCAAGGAGAGGCTTTGCCACGAGTGGCTTAATCGGAGACCCACTTGCGCGTGGGGAAGGCCAGGGCTATCCATGGAGTTACCCGACCGGGAGCTTGGCCCTTGCGAGGGGCTCCAACGAGGACTAGGGGGAAGCTTGTGCGCTTCTCGATACCTTGGTAAAAATAGCGAAGTCGTCGACGGGAGTTTGCATCTCTACCACACTCTTTAGCTTCCACATTTACTTGCTACCTTTGTTGCGTTCTTTACCTTTCCTAGCTTAGTTGATAGGCTAGTTGATAGGTTTGGATCATAGGTTGCAAAACTCTTTTACGGTAGAGATAGCAAAACACCTAGCAAAACCTTAGTTGCACTCTAGATAGTTTACTTTGTTGCATAGGTTTTGACTAGGTGGAAATTAGAGGCCATAGTTTAGAGTAGAAGTTTTAAGTTGCCTAATTACCCCCCCTTAGGCATCACGGTCCTTTCACTCGTCTCTGAACCCTCAGATCAAACAGTACAAACACAAGTAGTGGGAACTTATTCTCTCTTCTAATCAAGAGCTAGTTTGGGGATGAAGTGGTACGACTAGTTCAAAAACAAGGTCTACAAATTCAACATCGGTGCCCAAGGGATGGCGTGGAAGGGTCGGGTCCCCCACACTTGGACTTTTATGTCATTTGACACTAAAAGCCAAGTGTGTATATTGGAGCATCTCCTGAGTATGTAGTGCGTCACTCATGTCTATAGACATTGTTCGTCCTTCGTTCTTGTAATTGCTAGTGGCAAAGAATACCTAAAGGGAACCTTATCTAATTCCAAGATGTTTTTTTATTTGTTGGAGTTAGGGAGATTTTATTAGAATAGAAGGTGAAGGACCAAGAATGCTATACCAAGGCAACAAGAGGGGGGGTGAATGGGAGCCTAAAAATTTCTTTCGAAACTCTGGCCTGTGTCCCACAAATCAACCCAAAAAACTTCGAACACAAACGTGATGCCCACGACTCTCAGAAAGATAGTGGATGATCCCTAGGATCACAGCGAGGCACCACCAAAGAGAGAAACTCAACACACCCAAACACCGAGCCGAGTTCTTGCCCAAAAACCTACCCCAGAGCGTAGATGGAAGGCTACGACGGGATGTCTCCAAATACCTATGCAAACAAGTGGCAAAGATACCTAGAGAAGTTCCTTGGTGAACTCTAGAATCAATTGAGAAGTTCGAAAACGAAACATAAAAGCCGGGAGAGCAAACATACTAAAACTCAACACTCAGCAGGGGCTCGAACTATCCGCGGGTACGGTCTCGGACTGTCTGCCCAGTGGCGGACTGTCTGCGGTCCCCTGGCGAACTGTCCGCCGGCCATCTCCGAAGAACAACACTGCTGCTGAACACCCCCTGCTCGGGCCCGGACTATCCGCGCCCTAGCACGGTGGACTGTCCACCGTTGTCCCGAGGCACAGTACACCGAGACGAACAGCCAATGTTCGGCTGAGTCCCGATGCCCGGACTATCCACGCCCCCAGTGGCGGACTCTCCGTGGCTGTGCAGAGAGGTCGATTGGAATTGCCTCTCTCCCAAATCTTCCCAATTCCGATTCAAAACCGAATCACTCGTTCCCAAAACTGGAGAAGATGATCACTAGGTAGTCGGAACACTATCCCTAAGAAATCATCCGCTCAAATTAACTCAAACTCCGGGAAATCAAAGAGATTGGTGCAAGAACGAAAAAGTCACCACAAAACTCAAATAGACCCGATCTACTTGTTCGTGAGGTTTGAGTTTAATTCCTTTAGGGGAAATGATCTCCTCACAACAAAGAACAAGTTGATTCAAATGGATTCGAGAAAGAGGCAACGTAGAGGGAGATCGAGTGACGGGAAAAAAACATGGAGAAAAGATGAACGCGAAGAACAACTCAAGAACGTGAATCACAACCACGAATTCCAGCCGAAAATCATCCCCACGAGGAGACAACGGGTTTACGGTCCCGTTTCCTCAAAATCCAAATACACAGAGGTATGATTAGCCGTCTCTGCGGATCTCAGTAGCTACAACAGGGAATGGAAAGCAGGAAACCCTTGAATCAGAATAGCAAATGACTGAGATAGATGAGGAGGTGGGTGTCTCCCCCTACTTATCCTAAACATTATTCCCACTCTACCCCTAATGATACAGAGAGCAAACTAGCTAAACCCTAAGTCTATTCTGGACCAGCTCAAGGTAGATTTTGATCTGACGGCCACGCCCGCACAACTGGTAGCTTCGCCTCGACGCGACCTCACCCGATGCCGCCATGTGCCGCCACTCCTCCACCATCCATTTTCCTGGACCTCCCCCCGGTTTTGAGGCTGAAACCGGGAAACCTGTCCTCATGCTGAGTTTTGTGGCCTAAACTTAGAAACCCGCCATCACCAAGGTTTTGAGGCCCAAACCTGGAAACCGTCCTCAGCCCGAGTTTTGAGGCCCAAACTCGGAAACCGGCCAGCACCTAGGTTTTGAGGCCCAAACCTGGAAACCATCCCACTGGTGGTTTTTCTGGGGCTCTACCACCAAACCGAAGCCGTAGAGGGATGCACCGCCCGTGCACCCCGTCCACCCGCAAGTCTTCACTTGTCGCTGTCCCAGGCTGTCAAGCACCACAGCTGATCCTAAGGCCACCGGTCCGTCAGTCCAAATCTCATGTCTGCCCTTCACCGCTCCGGGTCCATCGGCACGGCACGTCTCTACTTGACCTTCACCTTGACTTTGATCACCGTCTCCGAGCTCGACACCTGCACAACACAAGCCAAAGAACATGCGCATCAAACCAGTTGACAATCACTCATCATCACAAGACCCGGAATACACCCATGTATCCGCAATCTCCCCCTTGATGAGTGCATTATCAACTACCAACACAAATCATATGAAGTAGAAAGAAAGTAAGAAGAAAGAGCGAACTCATCCAAACGACCAGAAGCAAATCAAAGCCAGAAGAAGGTCAAGTGGAATAAGTAAGACAACTTGGCTCCCAAAGACATGGGAAACGGCTCGACGCAACCAAGCAAAGAAAAGCTAGCCCTCAAGAAGAGGCAGATCGGGCTCAACACCGCTAGCGAGAAAGTCGGAGCAAAGAAGCCAAAAACTTAGTCAAACAACTAGTCCCTTCAGAAAAAGGCAAAGGCTCAACACAACTAGCTGCAAACCGCTCCAAACCAATAGGAAACTCTCAAGATAAAAACTCGTCAAGCAAAACGAGCAAACTCCCCCTGAGATAATGCACATAACCAACTCATCATGATTTGTCAAAATTTCTCCCCCTTAGTTGATAATGCACAAAGCAAGAATAGGCAAGGGAGCCTGAAAGAAAGCAAGACGGATGCAGAAGCTTCAAAGATATACTATCCAGAGTGGTAAAATGCTGAATTTGCACAATGGAAAGGAAAAGAGCCCTAATGCTAGCATAAGCTCATCATGATCATATAGCTCAACGAAAATGGCAAAGCAGTTTTAGATTTGAAGTTTAAGCATAAGATCAAGCTCTCCATGGAAATAGCATCTAGTATGAAATAAGAGATGTCATCAACTAGAGCTAACCAAGTCACACAGGTGAACTACCTCAAAGCAAGTGTCAAAACAGCAAGCCATATACAACTCATTTTGTTTGAATTTAAGCAAGTTACACAAGAGTTATACATGTCTGCGAGGGGTTGAAAACACCACAAAGCCTTACTTTTCAACCATGCAAAGCCTAAGTCAGAAGACTATCAGAAGCTTAAGGCAATGGTTTCGGTCATTTACTACACTGCTCAAGTTCATCTCAAAAGAGAAGCAGTCTCGAAACAGTGAGGTGTTGTAGTGCAATCCCACCTCGATCTTTTATCTCTTAGCTTAGATTTCAGATTTTAGCATTAAAGCATTTTGGAGTATACATGATGGAAGCGATTTAAAGTCCAAGCTAGATACATATCAACCTAGTATGGCAAAGTAAGCTCAGGAAAGACATAATCTACTCATACTAGTTGCCAAAGCAAATGGTGAACTATTTTTAGGTTTTGACAGTTATTACACAAGTTCATCATTGCAAAATCATACTTAGTTCATTAAGTTAAGTTACATGATCATAAAGAGCTTAAACTACATAAACTAAATATGATACAAGCATGTGAAAATAGAGCATAGTATCACTTTAGACAGAATATAGATGAAGCTCAAAATGCAAGTATGATACATATGCAAATGCAGAAAGACTATGAAAGAACCTAGACTGTACATCATATGATACAACAAAGTGATCCCGCATCTAAAATGGGAAACATACACCAAGCTCACCCCTCAACCTAGCAAAGGTTGATTGATCCAAAGGCTTGGTAAAAATATCGGCCAACTAATGATGAGTATCAACATGTCTAAGGTCGATATCACCCTTCTCATAGTGGTCTTGCAGAAAATGAAAGCGCACATCAATGTGTTTGGTCTTAGAATGAAGCACAGGGTTCTTAGCAATGCCAATCGCACTCGTGCTATCACAACGCAAAGGTACTCGAGAAAAGCTCAGACCAAAATCACACAAAGTGGCCATCATCCACAACAACTGGGAACAGCAGCTAGCCGCAACAACATACTTAGCTTCTGTGGTAGACTGGGCGACACTAGACTGCTTGCGAGAAGACCAAGAAACAAGAGAAGAGCCCAAAAACTGATAAGTCCTAGAAGTGGACTTGTGATCAAGTCGGCAACCAGCAAAATTAGCATCTGAGTAACCGCAAAGAGAGAGAGAGTAGAAGAAGCAGAATACCAAAGCCCAAACTCAGGTGTGAAACAAAGATACCTCATAATGCGCTTGACCCCCTGATGGTTAGAGGTGCGCGACGACGACTGAAATCATGCGCCAAGACACACCGGGAACTGAATGTCCGGGCGTGTCGCCGTCAGGTACAGCAGCGATCTGATCATACTGTGGTACTCCTTCTGGTCCATGGCTACTCCCTCCTCATCTGCATCTAGGGCCGTCGTGGTCGACATGGGTGTTGGAAGAGGCTTGGCCTCACCCATATCGAACTTCTTCACTATGTCCTTTGTATAATTGCCCTGGTGCACAAACGTCCCTTCTCGGGATTGCTTGATTTGCAACCCGAGAAAGAATGTCAACTCGTCCATCATGCTCATCTCAAATTCCTTGCTCATTGTATCTGCAAACTTGGCAACCAAAGAAGGAGAAGAACCACCGAAAATGATATCATCCACGTAAATCTGAACCAAGAGAGTGTCATTGCCTTGCTTGAGGAGAAAGAGAGTTTTATCAGCACATCCCATTTTAAAACCCTTAGCAAGCAAAAAGGTTTTCAACTTATCATACCAGGCTCTAGGGGCTTGTTTCAAACCATACAAAGCTTTGTGAAGTTTAAAGACATGGTTTGGAAACTTGGGATTTTCAAAACCGGGGGTTGTTTCACATACACCTCTTCTTCTATGTAGCCGTTTAAGAAGGCACTCTTGACATCCATTTGAAAAAGTTTGAAACCTTTGGATGCGGCAAATACCAAGAGAATCCTAATTGCCTCCAAACGAGTTACAGGAGCAAAAGTCTCCTCATAGTCTATCCCCTCCTTCTGACTATACCCCTGGGCTACAAGTCTGGCCTTGTTTCTCACAATGTGGCCATCCACTCCTTGTTTGTTTTTGAAAACCCATTTTGTCCCAATAGGATTACACTCAGGAGGAGGTGGAACTAGAACCTAAACCCGATTTCTCTCAAAATTTTCTAACTCCTCATGCATGGCATTGACCCAATCTGGATCAGACAAAGCGTGTCTAACATCTCGGGGTTCAAAATCAGCAACAAATGCAGAATGAGCAAAGTGAGAGATTTGTTGTGACCTTGACCGAGTGACACGTTCGTTGATGTTGTCGATCATCTGTTGAGGAGGGTGTTGGCGCTGAATGTGTCATGACGCCTCTCTAGCTGATGTGACCCCCCCTCCTCAACAGTAGCTGGTGCCTCCTCAGGTATCATTGGCAAACCCCGTGGTGGTGGATCGACCGACCCCCATGTAGTGGAAGAAGATGGGTCGCGGCCGCGAGCAGTCGTGGTCAAAGTCGATCCCAAAGAAACAGCAGGTGGAGGAAGATCTGGATCATCTATCTGTTCAGCTCCATCTTCCTCGTCATCAAAAAGAGGTTCACCAACCTCGTGATCACATGCACGCTCAAATCTAGAAGAAGGACAATGCATGGTCTCATCGAAGGTGACATCGGATGGCTCCATGACTCGGTTAGTGTCAAGGTTAAGTACACGATATGCACGAGTATGACTACCATAACCCAAAAAGACACCGTCAGAAGAGCGAGACTCAAACTTGTCCAAGTTGCCTTTCTTGAGTATAAAACAATGGCAACCAAAAACTCTAAAATATCTCACTTTGGGCTGCCTCCCAAAACGCAACTCATAAGAGGTTTTCTTCAAGAAAGCATGAAGAAAAATGCGATTGGAAATATAGCATGCAGTGTTTATAGCCTCGGCCCAATACCGCCTAGGAGTCCTATGCTCATCGAGCATCGTCCTAGCCATCTCAATAAGGGTTCAATTTTTCCTCTCTACAACACCATTTTGTGGCGGTGTGTAGGGGGAAGAAAACTGATGCTCTAAACCCAAAGAGTTACAAAACTTTTCAAAGTCTGAGTTCTTAAACTCGGTACCATTATCGCTACGAATAGCTCTCATCGAGTTCTTAGGGAACTCATTCTAAAGATGCAAAATCAGATTGCGAACAAAAGAGAAAGTCTCGGTTTTCTCAGCTAAAAAGAAAACCCATGAATATAGCGAGAAGTCATCATCAACAACAAGCACATACCATTTCCCACCAACCGAGCTCACCCGAGCCGGACCTACAAGGTCCATATGCAAAAGCTCTCTGGGGCGCCTGGTCATAACTTGATTCACAGGATGGTGGGGAGCGGCAACCATTTTCCCATGTCTACATGAATGGCAAACAAGATCCTTCTCCATGTGTAACTCAGGCAATCCTCGGATTAAGCCAAGTGAACTAAGCCTTGCAAGCAAGTCGAAGCTCAAATGACCAAGTCTCCTATGCCATTTCCGAAGATCGAAGGAAGATCCGGCCAAAAGACAATGAGAAATGCCAAAAGACTCCGAGAAGTTCGCACGAAAGACTTTTCCAAAGGGCAATATCAAACATACAAGATTGCCCTGAGGATCCAAAATACGACTGAGATTCGGCTTAAAATGAATCTCATAGTCATCCTCAAAAAATTGAGAAACAGAGAGAAGGTTAAAATGCAAGTTTGAAACAAGAGCAACATCACGCAACACAAAATGCTCATTGACTCGCACAGAACCATGGGATAGCACTTTACCATTGCTATTGTCACCGAAGGTGATAAACTCCTTTCCGGTGACTGGACTAAGATTGGAGAACCACTTGGAGTTTCTGGTCATATACCTTGAGCATCCAGAATCCACCAACCAAACGTTCTCCAATCGACTTAGCTACATCAATAAAAAGACATAGGGTGAGCATACGGTCCAACACTAGGGTGAGTAAAATGGGAAGTGTGCCAGTGTTGTCCCGGCTGCTCAAAAGAACGGTTAGTAGAAAAACCATTCCTAGCATACCAACGGGGAATGCGATCACCACGCACAGGAAAACGTGGTCCGCTAGGAGGAGAGCGCTCACCGCGATAGCCAAAATGCGGTGGGGGTAACGCTTAACAACAAAGCCACCGCCACGGGGTCCATAGTCTACAAAACTAGGATCCTGCCGGGCAAAACCTCCTTGTGGCCTAGGACCTTGAGGCATTGGACCTCTAGGCCTAGCAACCCTCATTTGAACATTCGGCACATGTACATCATATAAAGGATGGTACATGTCCATGTTGTTCATCTCCTTTGCACGACACTCCTCTCTCTTGCACCGAAAGCAAAACTCCCTCAAGTGTCCATCTCTCCCACAGTGCTCACAATGGTACCTCACCACACTCATAGGGGGTTGTTGGTACTCACGATATTGGGTGTGGATCACTTGGTTCTTTTGTGGCATGAGCTCCTCTTGGATCAGTGGCATGGTATCTAGCTTGTTCCTCAAGTGGTTTGGTTTTGGAGCCCATGTTTGTTTTTTGGGTGGAGCTCTTGGAGGTTCCACAAACACTCCATCTTTGGTGTTAGGCTTGAGAGGCACTTTGGGTGGAATCTTGGTTAGTTTGGGAGTAGTGGTGGAGTTGGGCTTCTCACTCAGCTTAAGACCACTGGACTCACCAATCTTCCCGAAAGAGGTAGCACTCTCCATACCCTGAGCAAAGCCAACACCTGGACCTCCAGCAGCACGCTTGAATTGTGCAATCATCATGCCAAGCTGCGGCTCTCCACTAGAAACCCACGACAAGATGGTCCGAAGGTATGTGTTTTCTTCCTCGGTTTGCATTTTGTCACACTTCACATTTTCCATCTCCATCTCTAAACCCTCACACAAAGCACATCTAGACACACTAGTGCTACCTGAGTTGGCCTTCTCAAGAGACTCAATCTTGGTATCCTTCTCTGCCAACTCAGATTGCAAGCCTGCACAAGACTTGCATGCACCAAGGAAAATGGGTCTAGCTCTAAGCTCATCCACCTCTCCAACCAAAGCAACATACTTCGCCCTCAAAGTGAGTAGGTCAGTCATGTGCTTGGAGCACATCTCACACTCATCCTCCTCGGTGACTACAATGGTGGACTTGAAAGACTCAAGTTCCTTCACCGCATCCTCCCACTTCTTCCTAAACTCCTTCCTCTCTTTAGCAGCAAGTTTTAGCAACTTGTCTTGACTAATAAGAGCATCAGTAAATTTCTCGACCTTAGCAGAGAGTTCGTCGGGAGTTTGAGATACTTGGGAGGTGTCTTCGTCGTCATCGTTTCGAGGGATCTCCTCTAGCTCGCTGTTGACCTCATCGCCAAGGGCCATGGTACTGAAGCCCTCGTTGTCGGCGAAGAAGCAAAGACCATTCAGCTTGTCCTCGATCTTCTTCTTCTTGGACTAATCATCGCTTGATGCAATGGAGTCATTGTCCGAGTTGTCGACGTCGCTGAGCGTGGCGAAGAAAGCACGCTGCTTGGCCTGGGCTTTCTCCAGGTACTTCTTCTTGATGTAGTCCTTGTTCAAGCCACCCTTCCGCTTGTGCTTGGCGGGGATGTACTTCTCCTTGTGCTTGCCGGAGTCATAATTATTGCAATGATTGCCCTTGCCAAAAGCTTGCTTGTTCTTCTTCGGGCAGTTGGCGATGAAGTGGTCGGAGTCGCCGCACTCATAGCATCCAGCTTGACCTCCTCCGCGGCGATGGTTCATGCAGTTGTTGTGGAACCGTGAGAACCGGTTGGCAAGCAAAGCCAACTCGTGATCTCCCATGAACTCCAGCTGCTCCTCTGTAATAGACAAAAGAGAAGAAAGTGCATAGCCTCTAGAGGGGTTAGCAGAAGAACCAGAAACCAAAGCCATAGACAGGCCAGAAGGATTCTCATAAGAAGCCCTCGCCATGGCATCAATCTCACTAGACTTGAGCTTACTGATGAGCTCGTCACAAGTGAGAGTCTCATAGTTAGGTGATTCGATGATCGCCTGAACTTTGGAGTCCCACACCGACCGATCGAGAGTATGAAGTAGCTTGAGAGCTCTCTCATGATCGTCGTACGGCAAAAGCTCTTTGCTAGCCCTCATCCTGTTGACATTGACCTGAAAGCTAGCGAATAAACTTTCTATGCTCTCGCCAGGCATGTGTCGAAAATTCTCATACTCACGCTTATGCGACTCGTAGAGACGGGTTTTCACTTAAGTGGTTCCCTCATGAAAGCGCATGAGAGTCGCCCAAATATCCCAAACCGTGGTGAGGTGAGAAACGCGATCAAACTCAGTCATGCTCAAACATGAGAAAAGAGAATTACGGGCTCCGCTATTGGTATCGTGCTCATCGATCTGCTATTGAGTCACACGAGCAGCCAAGACCACGTAATCGGTAGAGTGGCAAATTTCTCAAACCGAAGCACTCACACTCTGAAGATAGGCCGACATACGTATCTTCCAATACATATAGTTCGTCCCATCGAAGAACGACAGTTTGCCCACACCGCGATCCATGTCGCCTTCTGTGGATCTGGAACCGGCTAAGGTGGAAGATCCTTAACCCGCTCTGATACCAATTGAAGCACCGAGAATGCTATACCAAGGCGACCAGAGGGGGTGAATGGGAGCCTAATTTTTTTTTGAAACTCTGGCCTTTGTCCCACAAATCAACCCCAAAAGCTTCGAACACAAACGTGATGCCGATGACTCTCAGAAAGAGAGTGGATGATCCCTAGGATCACAGCGAGGCACCAACAAAGAAAGCAACTCAACACTCCCAAACACCGAGCTGAGTTCTTGCCCAAAAACCTACCCCAGAGCGTAGATGGAAGGCTATGATGGGATGTCACCAAGTACCTATGCCAACAAGTGGCAAAGATACCTAGAGAAGTTCCTTGGTGAACTCTAGGATCAAGCGAGAA
Source organism: Coix lacryma-jobi var. lacryma-jobi (assembly GCA_009763385.1). Lineage (NCBI taxonomy): Eukaryota > Viridiplantae > Streptophyta > Magnoliopsida > Poales > Poaceae > Coix > Coix lacryma-jobi. Next base: position 67,069,108 of record CM019828.1, read on the forward strand.
GTTCGAAAACGAAACGGAAAAGCCGAGAGAGCAAACGTACTAAAACTCAACACTCAGCAAGGGCTCGGACTGTCCGCGGGTACGGTCCCGGACTGTCTGCCCAGTGGCCGACTGTTCGCGGTCCCCTGGCGGACTGTTCGCCGGCCAACTCCGAAGAACAGCACTGCTGTTGAACACCCCCTGCTCGGGCCCGGACTGTCCGCGCCCTAGCATGGCGGACTGTCCGCCGTTGTTCCAAGGCAAAGTACACCGAGACGAACAGCCAGTGTTCGGCTGAGTCCCGATGCCCAGACTGTTCACGCCCCTAGTGGCGGACTGTCCGCGGCTATGCAGAGAGGTCGATTGAAATCGCCTCTCTCCCAAATCTTCCCAAATCTGATTCAAAACCGAATCACTCGTTCCCAAAATTGGAGAAGATGATCACTAGGTAGTTGGAAGACTATCCCTAAGAAATCATCCGCTCAAATCAACTCAAACTCCGGGAAATCAAAGAGATTGGTGCAAGAACGAAAAAGTCACCACAAAACTCAAATCGACCCGATCTACTTGTTCGTGAGGTTTGAGTTTAATTCCTTCAGTGGAAATGATCTCCTCACAACAAAGAACAAGTTGATTCAAACGGATTTGAGAAAGAGGCAACGTAGAGGGAGATCGAGTGATGGGAAAAAACATGGAGAAAAGATGAATGCGAAGAACAACTCAAAACGCGAATCACAACCACAAATTCTAGCCAAAAATCATCCCCAAGAGGAGACAACGGGACTACGGTCCCGTTTCCTCAAAATCCAAATACACAAAGGTATGATTAGCCGTCTCTGCGGATCTCAGCAGGGAATGGGAAGCAGGAAACCCTAGAATGAGAATAGCAAATGACTGAGATAGATGGGGAGGTGGGTGTCTCCCCCTACTTATCATAAACATTATTCCCACTCTACCCCTAATGATACAGAGAGCGAACCACTAAACCCTAAGGCTATTCTGGACCAGCTCTAGGTAGATTTTGATCTGATGGCCACGCCCACACAACGGGTAGCTTCGCCTCGACGCGACCTCACACGATGCCGCCACGTGCGGCCACTCCTCCACCGTCCATTTTCCTGGACCTCCCCCTGGTTTTAAGGCTGAAACCGGGAAACCTGTCCTCAGGCTGAGTTTTGTGGCCCAAACTCAGAAACCCGCCATCACCTAGGTTTTGAGGCCCAAACCTGGAAACCGTCCTCAGCACGAGTTTTGAGGCCCAAACTCGGAAACCGGCCAGCACTCAGGTTTTGAGGCCCAAACCTGGAAACCATCCCACCGGTTGTTTTTCTAGGTCTCTACCACCAAACCAAAGTCGTAGAGGGATGCACCGTCCGTGCTCCCCGTCCACCTGCAAGTCTTCACTTGTCGTTGTCCCAGGCTGTTAGCCACCACAGCTGATCATCCGGCCACCGGTCCGTCAGTCCAAATCTCACGTCTGCCCTTCTCCGCTCCGGGTCCATCAGCACGACACGTCTCTACTTGACCTTCACCTTGCCTTTGATCACCATCTCCGAGCTCGACACCTGCACAACACAAGCCAAAGAAAATGCGCATCAAACCAGTTGACAATCACTCATCATCACTAGACTCGGAATACACCCATGTATCCGTAGAAGGTCCTTGCTTTATTTTATTACAGACTAGATTATCGGGTTTATTCAAAAAAAGTAAAAAAAAAATTATTATGATCATTTTTTTAAGAAGGATTTGTTTTTAAAAGAATTTTTTTGAAAATGAATTGATGCATAATTAAATCTTTTGAAAATAAGGCTAAAACAAATTTATTATGCAAAGTTTTATTTTCAAAACTGAAATTATTTTTAGTTTTTATATGCATGAAAAATATATTGGTTCAATTTAAACATGAAAATATTCAAATTAAAAGTTGGATGCAAATCAAATATGAGATACATACCGATTTACCTGTCGGCAAGGGCTCATCTTTTTGAGTCCGTTGAGCAAGACTTCTCCATTGATTTCTGTTTTATTTGGAATCACCCATCCTGGAGATGGAGAATGATGATTGTGCTTCTTATTTCTGCCATGCCATCATAATGTTTGAGTTGCTTTGGCTTGGCGGGCGCTTGATTTTTATTTAATTTATTTTTTTATCAAGGGTTTCATCCCTACATAAAGTTAGTGAACAAACATACCCGAGGGATTTTACAAAGGGTTTGAAATGATAAAGGTTGAAGTTATGAGATGAAGACTTCAATGCTAATGAAAGATTGTTGTTTGGGTTTTAGCAAAGAGAGCCCATTTGTTTTTTTAGTTTGAAACCTTTGTTCATTCAATGTTCACCAAAGGAAATTTGAATTACCTCCATTATGAATTCCTCTCAAGAACCTACCCTTATGAATTTGATGATTCCGGCAAGGGTTAGTCCATAGATACGACCAAAATCTACACTAGCACTTTCAGCTCAATTAATCAAATTAAACTCCTTGTCCAATTTGATTAAGGTAGGCTATTTAACCTAAGCACCACACTTAATTTAAAAAGCCTATGGGAATATGGTCACCGCGAATGACCAACACTCCCAAACTAAATCATACTAGAATAGAAAATGGTAGCATGTGAAAGATTGAACAAGACATTCATTCTAACGAAGGTGAGAACATTGAATGTAAATCAGAGAACCATTATTTTTTATATGCAAGCAATGTGAACGGGGAGGATGAATGCATTTAAACAAATATGCCATGGGTTGAAACAAGAAATTCTAATCAAGCGAGTGATATGCATGCAAAATCTAGGCTTTGGCTTTTTCCTCGTAGTGCGGACCATCTAACGGTATCATATCAACTGGCAAAGCCAACATATGATCCGAGATGATTCTATTTCACATCTGTCTACTACAAAGCTAGACTAAGAGCACCGAATAGATAGATAACAATAAAATTATTATCTACCTAGACTAGGCATGGCGCCCGAATACAGCTCAAACACTAGGAGCCACCCAAAGAAAGCACTAGATATGATGAAATAAACAAACATGCAGTGGTGAAAAGAAAATATCAATAAAATTGGTTTTTATTGGTTCTGACATACCTTGATCGATTCATCATCACTCACCATCTATGATTGGATTGTGAGTGATGTGGTGTAGGCGTTCCATCAACAACGATGTTTTAAATTACTCTTGACGGCGACCTTCTCTCCATCTACATAGGGTTAGTATGTATACAAGTATATGTCTACCTATGAGATGACAGGGTGAATGTTTGATTCTGCAAGACAGATTGGGCACCATGGGCTCGTGATTTTTTTTAATACCCACAAAAGCTAGTGATAAACTAGATTAGCAGATATCAAGTTCAAATATTAAAATCTTTACGCCAATTACTTCCCCGGCAATGGCGCCAGAAAGCTTGTTGACATTTCTTAGCATCACCACCAAGAGTAGAGTTAAACCCTATCCCCGGCAATGGCGCCAGAAAGCCAGTTGGTATGTGTAACGCATACAGACAAATCCGCAAGCGCACGGATACCGTTGTAGCTTTCACCTAGGAGTATTCCGGGGTATCGTATTTATATCCTCAGAGAAGTAATGTGTAAAGAGTTTAATAATTGACGATCATGTATCTACTAACTTAGTGTACCGACTAGATTAAAGTGGGGGTAAGTGGTAGCATATATGATTGATAGATGAATGATACACCGGAGAACTCCATAAAAAGATAAAGAGCAGACAAGCACAGTTGGGAGGTCATTAGAAGAGTTCAATGTTCCTATATACTTCTCCATTACTGTGGTTCTAATCTAGATCTAACCCAAGGGATTAACTAAAGCAAAGGTCAAGCATAATGATCACACCATGACACTCTGGAGAAGTAGTTCCTTTCCGGTTCTCGAAGAGACTGGGAAGGGGTAACCGAGAGAAGGCTGCCAAAAGCTCTACGAAACACCAACCCGATCATGGTGGAATACAAAGGCCTGGTCGGAGCTGTCACCCCCGGGGCTACCACAACTATACGTGGGGTTGGGCGCAACCTCAGGTCATTGATAGTCTAGACACCACGTCTATACTACCAATTACTACTCTAGCCACATATAACAACTAGAGCACTCGGTCGAGCGGAGATCCCATGCCAAGGTGCAAAACATTAGACTAACGATGCTTTAGCTAAAACATAAGGTAAGAACTAGATAACTATGTAAGTGATTCAAGTAATTAGAGAAGATAAATATATTGAATACTCGAGTCTTACAAAGAAGCGATACAAGATTATACCGATCCTATGAGGACTCCTCCAGAACTTGAGCATCTCTCCCTCACTCTCAACCAAAGCTATTCTACTACTACATCTTGGCAATATGGTGATGAGGACTCCTTGTGGTGTGTATGATCTCTATGAAGATGATGATTATGAAGGTGGAAAGGGACTCTTTATATAGTGGAGGTGCCTTGGGGAAGTGGAGAGACTCCTTTCTCCACATGGAAGGTGCAAACCGACCTCTCCGGAGTACATTGAACTTGGACACCCACATAACCGACCTTAGGATACCGCCATCCAACCGACGCAGGAAGGTGGGCCCGAGGGGCGCTGGTGCTGGTGCGGCCGCACCAGGGGTGCGGGCGCACCCCTGGTGGCTCGCCTCGCCACCGCCTTTCTTCTATGGGTCGTGGACGTGATGCTCTTGCAGGTTATGGTGGGTTCCAGCCCAGATTTGGAGTTTGATGGGCTTCTTCCTTTATTTCTTGATTCTACGCTTTGCCGGAAAGCGTATTCTTGTTGCCTTTTCCTTGGTATTCTTTGATTACTCCTGCAACATTAGTGAATCACCAAAACTTATGGAACTCGTTAGATATAAAGGCCCTAATTCTAGTTTGGTGATCATTTCATGTGAGAGTTGGTGGTCATAAATGGGCAATAAGGACCGCCAACAAGCTCCCCCACACTTAAACTTGGCTCGTTCTTGAGCAAACAAAAATTTGATTATGATACATGACTTCAAAAAGATATGATGCTAGTATAAAAATTATTCCATGTCATTCCTCGTACCTGTGGATTTTAAAATGTCTACCATGTCGCCTTGAGCGGTTGAAAAGTGGAACGGTTGAGACACCAAGTCATCACTTTCCCTCTATGAAGCATACTTGGAGTTTTTGTTGTAACTTTTTGCAATTGAAAACTTAGCTCATACTTATTCTCAATTGGTACTCACAAGTCACTCAATGGTGTATATATCCTTACCAAAGGCATTTTGAATTTGCCTTCTTTTTCATCCCACCATCTAAAAAGGCTTATGTGGAGCTTTGGGTAGGGATAAAAAGAGAGGCATACTTGCATCACATAATATTGCTAAGTCAAAAACCGGATCGAAGGAGATGCAAGTCATACACTTTGATCAAGATGTGCAAGTGTGTGGAAATATTTGGTGGCTAACCTAATACTATTTTGCTCCTTGAAACATCATCTCTTTTGGTCAACTTTTGAGAACACATGCTTAGAATGACATGGGCTATCTTTTTCTTATCTTTTTTAGGTGGGTATGGATGAAGGACCGAATTGGCGACCAGAGGGGGGGGGTGAATGGGAGCCTCAAATTTCTTCTCGAGAAATGATGGCCCTTGTCCCAGAAAATCACCCAAAAAGCAAAGACTCAAACAACCAGTGAGTTCACAACCTACGAATAGGTGGATACCCTAGGAGATGTCCTAGAGGTACAGCATAACTATCGAAGAACCCCCAAAACCAAGCGCCAAAGCAACGGGGCAAAACTGCACAAGCAAGCTCCTAAAACAATCGATCCTCCGATAACGGAACACCCCACTACTTTCGAGAAGAGAAAAGTGTTCGACCAAAACTACTTAGGCCAACTGGTGGCAAAAGCACCTTGGAAAGATCCTTATGAAGTTATGAAACCAATACAACAGACGGATCTCAAATTGGAGCTCGAACGCAAAAGATACGGACGCTAGTGAAGGACCAAAAATGTTAAAGCAAGGCGACCAGAGGGGGGTGAATGGGAGCCTAAAAATTTCTTCCGAAATCATGGCCTCTGTCCCAACAAAAACAACTCCAAAAGCTTCAGACTCAAACGTGATGCCCACGACCCTCGGAAGGAGGGTGGATGATCCCTAGGATCACAGCGAGGCACTACACAAGAGAGCAAACCAAAACTCCCAAAACTCCAAGTCAAGTTCCTACCCAAAAGACCCACTCCCAAACGTAGATAGAGGGCTACGTCGGGATTCCTCCAAATACCAATGCTAACGCATAGCAAAGATATGTAGAGGGGTTCCTAGGTGAACTCTAGGAGCAAACGAGAAGTCCGGAAACGAAGCGGAAAAGCCAGGAGAGCAAACGCACTAAACTGCAACCTACAGCAGGTTCCCGGACTGTCCGGCCTGCTGGTCGCCGGTCAAAGTTCCAAAATAGCAAAGCTGCTGAACAGCCTCTACTCGGGCCCGGACTGTCCGCGCCTGTCAACGGCGGACTGTTCGCCGATCACCTGAGGGGAAAACGTCGAGGAAAACAGCCACTGCTCCGACCGAACCCTCGACGTGCGGACTGTCCGCGGCTGGGGGGGGCGGACAGTCCGCCACTGCCCAGAAAGTGCAAAAACTGCATGGGACAAAGGCAAAATCGATTGGATCTTCACCGAATCGAACGGTGCTGCAACTAAACTTCTCCCAAGTGTTCTTCTACGTGATGGGAAGCTAATCCTAGGATATCATTGCTTCAATCCAACTAATCCATGAGAAATCCGAAGAACACTAGAAAAGGGGAAGAAAGAAGAACAAAAACGATTTTGACCCGATCGACTTGTTCGTGAGGGTAGATATGAATTCCTTCGGTGGAAATGTTCTCCTCACTTCAAAGAACAAGTTGATTCAAACGGAATCACAAATCGTTGCTTGGAGAGGGAGAATGAGGCAAATCTCCGGGAGGGGAAAAAACAAAACACGAAGAACAAAAACGCGATTCGATCCAAATTGCAGCCAACAAAGAGAAGTGTTGGTAGTTCTTAACTTCACTAAAGATAGAGCTAGGCAACTATCTCCGGTAACGGCCCATAAATGCTTGTTGACACTTGCTAACGTCGTTACTAGGAGTAGACTATGGAATCTATCCTTGGCAACGGCGCCAGAAATGCTTGTAGCAAGTCCAGTCACTATACCTAAAGGAGTGAAGCTAAAGCAGCTATCTACTAATGACAAATGGGGTTGTCAATCCCGACACTAGTAGGAGCTAGCTAGAGAGGTTGCAATCTACCTAGAGGAGATTCTGCAAGCGCACAGAACTATCGTAGTAGCACTTCGCCTATGAGTACCAGGTGTCGATTTATTTGATCCCAAAGGAAGGCTAGGGTGGTGTATGAGTCGAGTCAAGGAGGGGATGAGAGTCGAAGAATAAGAAAGGGAAAAGGAGAGAAGAGAAGAGAGGAGATGAAAGGCTAGAAAGAATTTATGAGTGGATAGGTAAGGATGAAATGAATGATTAAGGTAAGGTGGATAGACAGGTAGATAGGGGGAATAAGATAACTAAGGATAACTAATATAACTAACTAATAATTAATAACTACTCCTAGATAACTACGAAGGAAGATAGGCAAATGCCAAATAAGCAACCAAGTTAAGTATAGTTTTATTCCTATCTTGTCAAGTACCGAGGTGTACTAGCCTTTACCACTGACTTAGGTTGAACGCTAGCACAACGAGCCTTACTGTTAAACTAGACCAACTACGTGGTGGAATTCAAGGCGCACAAGGCTGTCACCACCTGCTTGCTACCACAGCTATCCGGGGGTCTAGCCGTATATGAAGGTAAGTCTATAACTAAGCACCACGCCTAGTTATATTCTAACTATCTCTATCCTGGCCTAGAATAGAGACACCCTTGCGGACGTCAGAGAAAATACTTGACTTAATAAGATAAACACTAAACTAACTAAGCAACCTATTGGCAAAGATCAAACACTAAGCACACTAGAGATTAACTACTATGGCTAAGTGAATTGAAATGTAGGATAGCTAGGTACTCAAGCAATCAATCAAGTATACTACTCAATACTGGTAAGTAGAATAATGTAATACTTGAAATGATGAACTAGAATATAGTAAAGTGCTTGAGTTACAAGAGCAAAACCAGAACTGGATATGAAGGAAGACTCTTCCCAACTCCAGGACCGATTACTCGCACGCTTCTACTCTTGAGATAAGCCTTGAGCAGCGCTTCCGCGAGGGCAATGAGGCAAGGATGCCTTGCTCTACTAGCTACCTACTTGCCTAAGCTTGGCTAAATCCTAAGCTATTAGCTCTCTAGCTTTAGCCTTGCTTTCCACTTTGCTTCTTCCTTCCTTTCCTTGCTTGATGTGAAGTGACACCTCCAGGGGGGTATTTATAGCCAAGTGAGTGAGGGGGGTACTTATAGGGGCAGCCAACCGACCTAGGGCAAACCCTAGTGGCGGGCGCCAGCCCTAGGTGGCGGCCGCCACCCCCCTGGCCCTTGGATGCACCGTCATTGATCCTACGGTCTCCAGGAACTCCTCCAAGGCGGTTCCAAGGTCGGTTGCATGTCCAAATAACCGTCACATTGGCAATTAGGTCATGATCCACATGACATGTCTTCTTAGCCCTCCGATGCCATCGACCTAGTGACCAAGGGCTAAGATTTGGCCCTAGGGTTGTCACACGGATCAGTGACACGGCAGGGGAGAGTTTGGGCCTCTCCTTGGTGGCGGGCGCCACCTAGGGGTGGCGGGCGCCACCCCACTAGGGCCCAAATGGGCCCTAGTGAGTGGGCTCGGCCCCTGGTGGGTCCATTCTCCAAATTTGGTCCAAATCCTGCATTCAAATAAAAATCTATGGACATGTGGAATTTGGTTAGTTTGAAACCTATTTGACTACTTTTCATGCCTTTTTGTTGAATTTTTGGGTAAAATGTTGATGGTAAAATAAGTGTTTAAGGACCATCAACAAGCTCCCCCAAGCTAACCTGTTGCTCGTCCTCGAGCAACAATGCGGTTTAAGCATTGAGCATGAAATAGATAGCAACTTAAGATGTATACAAGTGCATATTGTATAGTGAGAAATAACTTAGTGTATATCATTAATCATAGCAATGTGGGACTTATAGCTTTTCACTTCAAACATGCAAGAGTGAAATAAAGCAGTAGATAGGAAACTTTTATCTTGCTTAGGTTTGACTAGGATTCTGTCTGGAGGTTTTTTAAGGTTTTCAAAAGATAAAGACTTGCTTAAGTCCTCCAAGATTCACTCAATCACTTAATGGTGTTTAAATCCTCACTTAGGCCAAAATGTAGCCTCTCCTATTTCTAAAGAATGATATGTGGAGTTATAGGTAGGCGAAGAATCATGAGCAAATTGCATAATGTTTATTGCTAAGCTAGACACTCAGATCATAAGGAGCAGCAAATCATAAAAATTGATCAAGATGTGCATCTGTGGTTATTTGGAAGTGTATAGAGAGATATTTCATAATCCTTCCTAGTTAATGAGAACATATATGATGAATGATTGACTTTGATGAGGAAGGTTTGAGGCTTTTACCCGGTTTAGTCCATATCTCGCTATGTGCTTAATGTTTATGACTAACCGGTGGTGTGAGTTGTGGTGTTTCTGTGTTGGTGTGCGTGTGCGACATGTGTCTCTTGGCTGTGTTGATGTGTAGGTGTTGAGCTCGAATACAGTGGTCAATGGCGAGGTGAAGGTCAAGTAGAGACGTGTCGTGCTGACGGACCGGAAGCGGTGAAGGATGGGCGTGCCGTGCGGCGGACGTGCCATGCCGATGTACCCAGAGCGGTGAAGGGCGGATGTGAGGCTTGGACTGACGGACCAGAGGGCCAGGGGACCAGCTGTGGTAGCTGGCACGTGGCATCGGCGAGCGAGAGCACATGGGGATGTGCGATGCATCGGCCGAGTCGGGGGGAAGACGTGGCGTCGTGACACTTGGCAGGAGGTCGGACACAGGCTTGCGTGCGGCGCAAGTGCCGTCGGCCGAGTCAAGGAGGATGGCGAAGGCGTTGTGCCCGGCGTGGAGGCTGGACATGCATCGGCATCGGTGCCGGTGGTCGGGGTGTGCGAACCACATCCCGTCTACGGTGCGGGTTCGGTAGCTGAGCCTCAAAAAGCTACCATCGACGGTTTCTAGGTTTGGGCCTCAAAACCTGGGGTGGCCGGTTTCCGAGTTTGGGCCTCAAAACTCGGTGAGGACGGTTTCCAGGTTTGGGCCTCAAAACCTGGGCTCGCGGGTTTCCGAGTTTGGGCCTCAAAACTCGGGGTGGACGGTTTGCCAGGTTTGGGCCTCAAAACCTGGGCTGGCGGGTTTACCGGTTTGGGCCTCAAAACCGGGGGTGGTCCGAAAGGACGGTCGACGCGTGGTGGCGTGGAGAGGCTGGCGCGGCGGCGAAGCTATCCACGAGGAAGGTGCGGTGGTCGACATGACGGCACGTGGCGGCATCAGGGAGGTCGCGTCGAGGGGAAGCTACCGGATGTGCGGGCGTGGCCGTCGGATGAGGATTGACCGGTCTGGACGGTTTTACCCCTGGGGGGTATTTGGGTTGAGTGCTTAATATAAGGGCATTTTGGTCTTCGGACGTGCGCCTATATATATGAGGGGGCTGCTAGGGCAGCCATATCCTTGGGGAATTCTTGAAGCTGTCACTCTCATTTTGTTCCTGTGAGAGGAGGCTAGGGTTAGAGGAGAGACCGGCTCTTGTTCTTGAGCTTTTTGCCATCCAAGCTTTGTGTTGCTAGGATTGGCTTGTAGCCCAACACCAAGTGATTAATGAATCATCCATTCCTCTGAATCCAAGGATCAATTTCGTGGTTGAATTCACGTTTTGAATTTGTTCTTCGCATTCTTCTTTTCTCCATGATTTTCTCCTCCCCCGATCTCCCTCTACGCTGCGTCTTTTGTGATTCCGTTTGAATCAACTTGTTCTTTGATGTGAGGAGAACATTTCCACCGAAGGAATTCATCCCTACCCTCACGAACAAGTAGATCGGCTCGAAATCGTTTTTGTTCTTCCCTCTTCCCCTTTTCTAGTGTTCTTCGGATTTCTCATGGTTTAGTTGGGTTGAAGCGATCATATCCTAGGATTAGCTTCCCAACACGTAGAAGAACACTTGGGTGAAGTTAGTTTGCAGCCTTGATTGATTTGGTGAAGATCCAATCGATTTTGGGTTTGTCCCGCGCTGTTTTTGCGCTTTCTGGGAGGTCGCGGACAGTCCGCCATATTGGCCGCGGACAGTCCGCGCATCGCGGGTTCAGCCGGAGCAGTGGCTGGTTTCCTCGGTGCCTTTCCCCTCGGGTGACCGGCGGACAGTCCGCCAGTGTTGGGCGCGGACAGTCCAGGCCCGAGCAGGGACTTTGCAGCAGCTTTGCTGTTTCTGCTTCGTAGCCGGCGGACAGTCCGCCAGGACCCGCAGACAGTCCGGGGTCTTCATCGGACGCTGCTACGGGCAGGCATCGGACGCTCTGTGTTCACTGTTCACGTGAACCACGGACAGTCCGGCATGCAAACCGCGGACTGTCCGGGACCTGTCCAGAGCTATTTCAGAACAGTTCGTTTTTGGGTCTTTTGCCGGCGGACAGTCCGGACTTCCAGGCGCGGACAGTCCGCCCTTGACCGGACAGTCCGGCACCAGCAGCCCGGACAGTCCGGATCCTGCTGAGAGCTGACTTTCAGTGCGTTTGCTCTCCCGGCTTTTCCGTTTTGTTTCCGGACTTCTCATTTGCTCCTAGAGTTCACCTAGGAACCTCTCTACATATCTTTGCTACGCGTTAGCATCGGTATTTGGAAGAATCCCGACGTAGCCCTCTATCTATGTTTGGGAGTGGTCTTTTGGGCACGAACTTGTCTCGGAGTTTTGAGAGTTTTGAGTTGCTCTCTTGTGTGGTGCCTCGCTGTGATCCTAGGGATCATCCACCCTCTTTCCAAGGGTTGTGGGCATCACGTTTGAGTTCGAAGCTTTTGGGGTTGATTTTGTTGGGACAGAGGCCGTAATTTCGAGAAGAAATTTTTGGCTCCCATTCACCCCCCCTGTTCGCCTTGCTGTAGCATTTTCGGTCCTTCAATTGGTATCAGAGCCAGTTAAGGATCTCTCTATCTTAACCGGTTCCGGAACCGCGAAGGCGACCTTTTGAGAGCGGTATTGTTTCCGACTTTGCTCGTCGAGGTGTTGAGCTTGTGTTTTGGCTAACACTAACGGTGCTTTTGGAGATGGCACCAAGCTCTTCTTCTAGTGTGTCTTTGTCCTTAGGTTTGAGTCTTGGACATGCGGTTGAGGACGACACTTTGGCAAGAAGAAGGAGTACGGCTCTAGAGGCGGAACGCGAGGTGGATGCTTTGCTGGGCTTCCTAGGAGATGATGAGCATTCAACGGAGGATCGTATACGCGAACTTGGCAAGGCCAAGAAAGGTATTCTCGCTGCTTGTCTTGGGATTTTATCCCAACAATTTGAAGCTTGTTGTGATGATAACTTGAGATATGATGAGCTTTGCGATACCTTGCATAGAAAGATCAAGAAGTTGAAATGCTCCATTGATAGGTTAAAATGTGGCCTTTTTCATTGGAAGTCTAGTGCATCTTTACCTTGCACCTCTTGTAGTGACATGGTTAGGAAGAATAATGAGCTATGCTTTTCGCTTGCTAGCTTAAAATCTGAGAATGAAATGTTGAAATCAAATGCTTCCATACCATGTCTTGTTTGCTTTGACTTGCGCAAGGACCTTGTTTATGCTAAATCTGAAATAGCCTTGCTTAGGTCAAAAGCTTCTTTGCCATGTGGTTCTTGTGAGTTTTTGCATGCTGAAATTGATTAACTAAAATTGACTCACACCACATGTGTAGATGAACTTGAGCAAGCTAGGGCTGAAATTGTAGAGTTAAATTCTAGGCCTTGTAGCTTATGCTCTTTGAATAATGATGCTTGCCATACTTCTTGTGCTAATCATGATTCTTTGCATGATGTGAATGGTGATATTTCTCTCACTGATTTCATGTGCACATCATGCATTGATTTGGAAAAAGAAGTTTTGGCTTTGAAGGTTTTGCGCGATGATATGAGCGCCAAGTTGGTTGAGCACAATGATATGAGTGCCAACCTTGAGAGGGAAGTTGAGCTCTTGCGTACCACATATGCCGAGTGCATAAAAGAGGAGATGGAAAATCGGAAAAACACTCCGTGTGGTACTTGTGACCGCCTCATGTTTGAAAATGAGGTTTTGGCCAAAAGATGCAAGAGCCTTTGTGCTAAGTCGTTTGAGTCACGCATTTCTTCCAACTCCGATGTTGATGTTTCCAAGTCTGCATCTTTGCAACCGGAGTTGAGTTCTTGTGTTGCGCGTGAGTCTTTTGACGTTAGCACTAGTGTCAAGGTTTCGGATAGCTCTTTCATAGCTACTCCTAACCTTGTTGTTTCTTCGGATGATGTCCAAGGGACTTCTCTTGATAAGGGTGCTTCTCATATTTTTGGGACTCGTGCTCCCAATCCGGTTTTTCATTGCACCTTTTGCAAGAAGGATGGACATTCATTCGATTTTTGTTTTCGCCGTGTCAAGCATGAATGGCGTATTCGAGCTAAGGCTTTTAGGAAGCCGCGTAGCTTTTCCCATGGCACGTGTGCTCCTAGCGTTGGCACCAAGTTGGTTGTTGATGCTTCTTGTTCTAAGCCCCAAGGGACTTCTCACTTGTCGGAGAATGGTGTGCCTTCCAATAGGCCTTTGTACCATTTCTCTTTTTGTGAGAAAGATGGGCATCAAGAAAGCTTTTGCTATCGGCGTGCCAAACGTTTGCGCCAAGCTCGCTCTTCTAGGAAGACGATGGTTCATAGCCCTTCCCATGGTATGAACGCTTGTGCTCCTAGTAAGAAGCCCATTTTTGTTGATGGGTTCTATGACTCCTTTTCTAGTGGGTTGGGTCATGATCGTGGACATGCCTCTAGTGCTTCCTCTCTTGGTCCACGTCATGCTTTTCATGGTGCTTCTATTGGTTCTTCTACAAAAACCTTGGAAGATGTTTGCCTCTTTTCCCGTGGTACGACTCGTTCTTCTCCTCAAGTTGTCCTTTTGAGGAATGCTTCCAAGGGTGTTTCACAATTGCATCTGAACCAACTTTTGCATCATACTAACCCACATGATAAGTTGAGATTTGTGACCAAGTCCTGGATTCCCAAGTACATGCTTACTAACCCTTCGGGATCCAAGACTCAGGTTACTTTGTCCTCTTGTGTGTAGATATGAGGACACGGGATGGAGAACATGCGCCTAATGGAGCTTGATCTTTTAGATGTGATCAGGATTTGATGGTTCTCTACACCCCGCTTAGATTTGCCTCCAAAGAGGTTTTTATAGCTTGGTGAGCTTTCTTATACACTCATACCATGTATATCCATGATCTATATCTTGTGGTATGAGATGGTTTTTCATGTGCTCACTTGTATAGTTTTCGCACGTACATTTTCTTTTGTATCATGTTTTGTTTAGTCTAGCATGTGCTATCTTCTGTATCATATGTCATGCTAGCTTTGTGTATAGCCTGGTGGATTATTCCACTTTTTATGCTAGTCTGTGATCCTCATGAACATTATGCCATGCTTTACCTTATTTCTCCATGAGTTCTATTTGTAGTGGTATGATGTTCATTAGGTGTCACTTGTCAGGTGCTAGTTTTGGTTAGCTACATGTATCCTGTTGATATGATTAGTTTGAGCACTAGCCTTTCCACAATTTTATCATGTTACATGCTTTTGGATCTATTGCTATCATTATCTTGCGTTGTAGCAAGTGTTGAGGTTTAGGCTGTATTTGGGTTGATCATGTTTTTAGGTTGCATTTTGCTATACAGTGCTTTATCCTATTGCATGGTAGTCTTGTCTAGTTTGGATTCAGATCTTCTTGCGGTATCATTCATAGGTAGACCTCTTTTTGTTGAGAGTTCACCTTATGCTTATTATGTGACTAACCGCTGTGTGGAAACCCTGAGGTCACACTAGACGAGACAATGCCTTGTGTTTCTTCTGCTTTTGAGTGTGCAGGAGAACAGGAGCCTGGAGAGAGCATTTTGGCTCATGGACCCGATCCCTCTTCTTCCACGACATGAGGTTCCGTTCGAGCAGCTCTCCAGCAAGCACTAGCAGCACCTGTGGGAGCGACAGCATCAGGCGAGGGGGAGACGACTTCGGCGAGGCAGGCGCCCCGGAGTTCAGCAGATTCAGGCGACCCCTCGGGTATCACACCAGCAGGCGGTCATGCGCATCATGAGGTACCCCTAACACTTCTGAGTTCGGGTTTGGTACTCTTCTTCTTCGACCCCTTTTTCTGTGTGGTCTTTTCGATGTGGATTTTGCTGCCTGTCGCTTGAGCGTTTCCTGGCTCTTCGCTTGTGAGTTTGATGTGTGTTTCCCTTTTAGTTGGGGAAGCATTTTGGCTGTTGTATCTTAGTTTGACTTCTCCGATACCCTTTTGTTTTGGGTTTTCCTTTTTAGGCTAGTTTTGTTTTGTCTTTGATAGACTAGTTTTTGCATGCATTTCATCATGTATATCTTGCATTTTAGAGCTTCCTGAATATAGTAATGAGAATGAGATTATGATCTTGTTGGTATGCCCTGTCTATTCATGATGATGCTTGTAGCTTAGGCTCTTTTTGATCACTTGATACATGTTATGAGCTAAGCTATTTTTGCAAATGGTGAACTTGACTAATCAACTATGAAACCTTTAATTTGTTCACCATTGAGTTTGGCAACTAGCATGGGTAG
This sequence comes from Coix lacryma-jobi var. lacryma-jobi, assembly GCA_009763385.1. NCBI lineage: Eukaryota > Viridiplantae > Streptophyta > Magnoliopsida > Poales > Poaceae > Coix > Coix lacryma-jobi. The sequence continues at coordinate 67,084,863 of CM019828.1, forward strand.
GATGTGTTGAGATCACTTGTGCTATCTTTTGTATGCTAGGTTGCTATGTCTCTTGCATTGAGTCATTCACTTGCTTGGATTGTTCATATTTACCTTGTGCTAAAATTTGATCCAAGTCTAAGTGAATTGAAAAGATCGAGATGGGATTGCATGTGTCAGCACCTCACGGTATCGAGACTGTTTCTCATTGCACATTTGAGTTAAACTTGAGCCATGTAGTGTAAGACCGAAATCGGTGCTTTAAGCTTCTGATTGCTTTTCTTGCATAGGCTTAGCCCGGTTGAAAAGTTAGGCTTTGACCATGCTTTCAACCTCTCGCAATCACATGCTTTAATATGAACTTGTGTTAATACTGCTGCAATCTCCGATAAAATATTGAAAATAACACAAGTCTATGCTTCACTCTATTGCATGATGATTGAACTTTGCTAGGGGTAGTTCACCTTTTATACTTGAGTTAGCACTTGTTTGATTTCCTGTCTACTCATGCTAAGTGCTATTTTAGTGGTGAACTCCTTTTTAAATGGCTTAAAACTGCTCATATGCTTAATTGTTCATATTTCGTATTCATTTGATCAGTTTGAGCCTTTGCTAGCATTTGTATTGATTGCTACACTTTCAGGGCAGCACCCTTTTGAGCATCTTTTCATCCTGATTGCTATACACTTGAAGCTGTTGCATTGTGCATATCATGCTTTTTAGCTTAGTGTACATACCCCCCCAGCTCCGATACACTTTGTGGTCACTTTCAATGCTTTTCATTGCCCCCATATGCTTTTGGTCGATGACTTGTCTTGTGTTTGTGTCAATTTTGTTGAGAAATGTCGAAACCCCTCAGCATGTTCCCTTTTGTCAAGGGGGAGAAGCTGTTTGCAAGGGGGAGTTTGTGTGTTGGCACAAAGGGGAGAGTCATGCATTTTGGGGAGAGCTTTGAGCAAGGGGGAGTTTAGCTCTTTTATGTTCTTCTTCACTCGGTATAGCTCTTTTATGTGTCTCAATTGGTATCCATCTTTTGGTATGGAATACAATTGGTGTTATGAGCTTTGTTGCATAGCTTTTGTGTATAGGCTTGCTTTCAGGGGGAGTCGCTTTTGTCTTGCTGCTTCTCCGCGTGCTCCGAGTGATTGTGCTCCATTTAGTGTTGAGCGTCTCTTGTGGTTTTTCTCAGTCGGTATCGAGCCTGCTAGTCGTGTTGAGCCGTTTTTGCCTCTGTCTAGAGGGACTAGCAGTTTTTGCTTGGTATTTTCGATTGGTATGGACCCTTCAGCTAGTTGCGTCGAGCCTCCTTGCCTCTGTCTTGAGGGACTAGCTGTTTTCACCAATTCTTGGTTGTTTGTGATCAGTTTTGCATTCTTATGCCTTGATTCAGCCTCAATTGGTATCGAGCCTTGAGCTAGTGGTGTTGAGCCTTTTCTGCCTCTTCTTGAGGACTAGCTCATTTTTGACTTCGTTGCGTCGAGCCATTGCCCATGTCTTTGGGAACCAAGTCTTTTGCTTTGTGTGATCGAGTTTTGCTCTTTGATGAGTTATTGCTCCGATCCTTTGCTTGGTTGCATTGAGCTGTTGCCCATGTCTTTCGGGACCAAGTTTTCAGTTTTGGTATCTCAAACCATCTCTTGTGCCTAGTTTTTGTCAATTCAATCATCACGGGGGAGAAAGAGAAAGAGAAAAAGGGGGAGAAATTTCGACCCAAGTAACCCAAGTGGATAAGTACCTTGGTCTCTTTTGTGATGATTGTTTGACAATTTATTTGAGATTGGTTTTTGAGTGCCTTTTGGGATTTAAGAAACTCTTGTTTCTCTTGTCTCTTCGGTTGTGTGGAGGCTTTGCCCACTTTTCCCGTTTCTTTCGGGACCGAGAGCTTTTATTTGGAGTTTTCATGATCCTACCTCATCTCAAGTAGCCTTGTGTTTGCTTTTGCTTGGCTTTTGGGCACTTGAATGAGGCTTGCCTTCAAACCCTTCCTTTTTGGTTTTATTGTTAGTCAATGCATTCATCAAGGGGGAGATTGAGAACATATATGATGAATGATTGACTTTGATGAGGAAGGTTTGAGGCTTTTACCCGGTTTAGTCCATATCTCGCTATGTGCTTAATGTTTATGACTAACCGGTGCCGTGAGTTGTGGTGTTTCTGTGTTGGTGTGCGTGTGCGACATGTGTCTCTTGGCTGTGTTGATGTGCAGGTGTTGAGCTCGGATACAGTGGTCAATGGCGAGGTGAAGGTCAAGTAGAGACGTGCCGTGCCGACGGACTGGGAGCGGTGAAGGATGGGCGTGCTGTGCGGCGGACGTGCCATGCCGATGTACCCAGAGCGGTGAAGGGCGGACGTGAGGCTTGGACTGACGGACCAGAGGGCCAGAGGACCAGCTGTGGTAGCTGGCACGTGGCATCGGCGAGCGAGGGCACATGGGGATGTGCGATGCATCGGCCGAGTCGGGAGGAAGACGTGGCGTCGTGACACTTGGCGGGAGGTCGGACACGGGCTTGCGTGCGGCGCAAGTGCCGTCGGCCGAGTCAAGGAGGATGGCGAAGGTGTTGTGCCCGGCGTGGAGGCTGGACATGCATCGGCATCGGTGCCGGTGGTCGGGGTGTGTGGACCACATCTCATCTACGGTACGGGTTCGGTAGCTGAGCCTCAAAAGGCTACCATCGAGGGTTTCGAGGTTTGGGCCTCAAAACCTGGGGTGGCCGGTTTTCGAGTTTGGGCCTCAAAACTCGGCGAGGACGGTTTCCAGGTTTGGGCCTCAAAACCTGGGCTCGCGGGTTTCCGAGTTTGGGCCTCAAAACAAGGGGTGGACGATTTGGCAGGTTTGGGCCTCAAAACCTGGGCTGGCGGGTTTACCAGTTTGGGCCTCAAAACCGGGGGTGTTCCGAAAGGACGGTCGACGCGTGGCGGCGTGGAGAGGCTGGCGCGGCGGCGAAGCTATCCACAAGGAAGGCGCGGTGGTCGACATGACGGCACGTGGCGGCATCAGGGAGGTCGCATCGAGGCGAAGCTACCGGATGTGCGGGCGTGGCCGTCGGATGAAGATTGACCGGTCTGGACAGTTTTACCCCTGGGGGTATTTGGGTTGAGTGCTTAATGTAAGGGCGTTTTGGTCTTCGGACGTGCGCCTATATATATGAGGGGGCTGCTAGGGCAGTCGTATCCTTGGGGAATTCTTGGTGGTGTCACTCTCATTTTGTTCCTGTGAGAGGAGGCTAGGGTTAGAGGAGAGACCGGCTCTTGTTCTTGAGCTTTTTGCCATCCAAGCTTTGTGTTGCTACGATTGGCTTGTAGCCCGACACCAAGTGATTAATGAATCATCCATTCCTCTGAATCCAAGGATCAATTTCGTGGTTGAATTCGCGTTTTGAATTTGTTCTTCGCGTTCTTCTTTTCTCCACGATTTTCTCCTCCCCCGATCTCCCTCTACGCTGCGTCTTTTGTGATTCCGTTTGAATCAACTTGTTCTTTGATGTGAGGAGAACATTTCCACCAAAGGAATTCATCCCTACCCTCACGAACAAGTAGATTGGCTCGAAATCGTTTTTGTTCTTCCCTCTTCCCCTTTTCTAGTGTTCTTCGGATTTCTCATGGTTTAGTTGGGTTGAAGCGATGATATCCTAGGATTAGCTTCCCAACACGTAGAAGAACACTTGGGTGAAGTTAGTTTGCAGCCTTGTTCGATTTGGTGAAGATCCAATCGATTTTGGGTTTGTCCCGCGCTGTTTTTGCGCTTTCTGGGAGGTCGCGGACAGTCCGCCATATTGGCCGCGGACAGTCCGCGCATCGCGGGTTCAGCCGGAGCAGTGGCTGGTTTCCTCGGTGCCTTTCCCCTCGGGTGACCGGCAGACAGTCCGCCAGTGTTGGGCGCGGACAGTCCGGGCCCGAGCAGAGACTTTGCAGCAGCTTTGCTGTTTCTGCTTCGTAGCCGGCGGACAGTCCGCCAGGACCCGCGGACAGTCCGGGGTCTTCATCGGACGCTGCTACGGGCAGGCATCGGACGCTCTGTGTTCACTGTTCACGTGAACCGCGGACAGTCCGGCGTGCAAACCGCGGACTGTCCGGGACCTGTCCAGATCTGTATCAGAACAGTTCGTTTTTGGGTCTTTTGCCAGCGGACAGTCCGGACTTCCAGGTGCGGACAGTCTGCCCTTGACCGGACAGTCCGGCACCAGCAGCCCGGACAGTCCGGGATCCTGCTGAGAGCTGACTTTCAGTGCGTTTGCTCTCCCGGCTTTTTCGTTTTGTTTCCGGACTTCTCGTTTGCTCCTAGGGTTCACCTAGGAACCTCTCTACATATCTTTGCTACGCGTTAGCATCGGTATTTGGAAGAATCCCGACGTAGCCCTCTATCTACGTTTGGGAGTGGTCTTTTGGGCACGAACTTGTCTCGGAGTTTTGAGAGTTTTGAGTTGCTCTCTTGTGTGGTGCCTCGCTGTGATCCTAGGGATCATCCACCCTCTTTCCAAGGGTCGTGGGCATCACGTTTGAGTCCGAAGCTTTTGGGGTTGATTTTGTTGGGACAGAGGCCGTAATTTTGAGAAGAAATTTTTGGCTCCCATTCACCCCCCCCCCCTCTGGTCGCCTTGCTGTAGCATTTTCCGTCCTTCAGTTAATTTCTGGGGTCTAGAGCTAATGATAACTCTCTCTCTTTTTTTTTACTCGATACATAGTGAGTAGAAAAAAATGTGTCCTCACATTTTCTTAGGACATAGTCCTCTCTTGAGCTACTTTGCTCACTTTTTTTCATATCTCTCTTTTTTAGCTCTAGATTTCCCCAGATTGTCTATAGGAAAGGATTTTAGAAATGAAATGGGGGAAGAGAGAGAAATGCTTATTCCCAGTGTAGGAATAGCATAAGGCTAGCAATGGAACGTTTGGCAAGGTATATTGCATATCTCCAGTGTAGAGAATGAGCAATTTATTTGGTGGTTGCAAACTTCCAAAGTGGAGAGTAAGCAATTTATGGTGGGTGTGAGTATCTAGATCAAAAGAAATGATAAGCTTCTCTACTAAGATCTATGAGGTCTAACAAAGCTCAACACAAACAAAGCTCTTTGTGGTTTTGACTAACAAATATTTGGCTAGTGGTGGGATGGGATAAAATCTAGGAGGAACTTTTAGCAAGGTTTTCATGATTTTTAAAAGAAATCCTCCAGATTAGGTCCTAATTTCACCTTAGCAAGTTTAAAGAATTACTCCATTTCTAACTAACTTTATTCACTAAACATGATTTTAGTTAAAACATGTGCAACCCACAAAAGCTACAACTTAGATAAAACTAGTTATTCTAACTATAACAATAGCATTTGCATGGCATATTTTATTTTTTATTCATGTTCCAACATTTTTAAGCAGATTTTATCAATTTTACTCATGGCATAATTACTTAGGCAAGTATATAACATTCAAAAAATTTCAAAAGATATAGAATTTAAGAAACGAACATAAAGAGTAAGGTTGAAACATACCTTATTGGCGCGAGGATCTCCCCCAAGCTGGCTTCTTGTTTGGTGAAGGGTCTTCATCTTTCTCGGTCGGAGCTCTTGTTCTTATTTTATTAAAAAGGAAACTATCTAATGTTGTGAAAAAGGGAAACTTTCCTATTATGATATTTTATTATTCTATCTAAGTTAACATATACTTATGCATATAACTAATGATAACTGATTTTTTTTAGTTACATGCATGACATATGTTATTTATTTGAAAAAAGAAAATTTGAAGGGAAATTTAAAAGTAAATCCATACCTTAGATCCATGGAATTTCATCCTTATTGGGTGGATCTTCTTCCTTGGGTGCTTCTTCTTTAAGTACTTCATCGGGTTCTTCTTCTTTTGGCACCTCTCCTTTGTTACGTGAATTACACAACTCAGGAGAAGGTGGTTCTTTCTTTCTGTTCCACCTTGTTCTTAGGCGCCTCTTCTTGGTACGAACGGGTTTTGCTTCTTGCATGTTAGCGGCATATGCGGGACCACGGGGAAAGGAGAATATTTCCTTCCTCCCTCCTAATGTCATTTGCATTTTACCACTCTCCACATATATGCAAGCATCAACAGTGTTCAAGAAAGGTCTACCTAAGATTAGAGGCACATCTTTCCTATTTCCCATATCTAGTGTTATGAAATCAGCAGGAACATATGAACCTCTAATATGAATAGGTAAATCAGTGACTATTCCTTCTACATAGCATGTTGATTGATCAGCTAGCACGACATAGGCAGATGTGGATGACATGGGTGGAAAGAACGAGTTTTCATAGAAATCCTTAGATAAAATGTTCACACTCGATCCTAAATCACACATGGCATTTTTAAAGACTTCACCAAAGATTGAGCATCTAATTATGGGACTACCAGGATCACCCTTTTTAATAGTCATGGTTTGATCTTCATAATAGTTAAAATATTTTATTTTAACAATATTTGCAGTTTCCATGTTAGGTTTAGCCGGAATTTTGCCAGTTTCAAAAGATGTGCGGATACATGGGTGTATGCCAAGTCTCTAAGTGATGAGTGATTGTCAACTGGGATAATGCGCATGTTCTTTGGCATGTGTTGTGCAGGTGTCGAGCACGGATACAGTGATCGAAGGCAAGGTGAAGGTCAAGTAGAGACGTGCCGTGCCGATGGACCGAGAGTGGCAAAGGGGGGATGTGAGGCTTCGACTGAGGGACCGGTAGCCTGAGGATCAGCTGTGGTGGCTGACAGCCCGGGACAGCGATGAGCGAAGACTTGCGGGTGGACGGGGTGCACGGGCGGTGCATCCCCTCTACAGATCGGTTTGGTGGTTGAGCCACAGAAAAACCACCGAGTGGACGGTTTCCAGGTTTGGGCCTCAAAACCTGGGCGCTGATGGTTTCCGAGTTTGGGCCACAAAACTCGGGCTGAGGACGGTTTCCTGGTTTGGGCCTCAAAACCTGGGTGCTGCGGGTTTGCTGAGTTTGGGCCACAAAACTCAGGCGATGGTCGGCTGGTTTCCCGGTTTGGGCCTCAAAACCGGGGGTTGGCTGTGAAGGCTAGTTTCCCAGTTTGGGCCACAAAACCGGGGGTGTGACGTCCAGGAAAAGGACAAGCAGAGCGGTGGTGGCACGTGGCGGCGATCGGTAAGGTTGCGTCGAGGCAACGCTACCAGTTGTGCGGGCATGGCCTTCGGATCACCACCGACCTTGAGTTGGTCCAGAATAACCCTAGGGTTTAGCTGGTTCGCTCTGTAATTAGTGAGGGGTAGAGTAGGAATTAGAATTAGGATAAGTAGAGGGAACACCCTCCTCCCATTCCATCTCAGTCATTTGCTCTTTGCTTCTAGGGTTTCCTGCTCTCCCAATACCCTGCTGTAGCTAGCTGAGATCCGCAGAGAACCATACCTCTATGTACTGGAGATTTTGAGGAAGTGAGACTGTAATCTCACTGTTGTAGCGTGTGGTTGCCACACGGTTGCAGATCGATGACTTGATTCGCGTTTTGTTCGTGTTCTTCGCGTTCTTTGTTTCTCCATGATTTTCCCATCACTTGATCTCCCTCTCTACTGCGTCTTTGTGAAATCCATTTGAATCAACTTGTTCTTCATAATGAGGAGATCATTTCCACCGAAGGAATTCATCTAACTCCTCACGAGCAAGTAGATCGGGTTGATTTCGTTTTTGTGGCGTTTTTCGTTCTTACTCCTCCCCTTTCAATTTCCCGGAGATTGAATCGATTTGAGCAGATGATTTCTTGGGGACAGTCTCCTAACTACCTCATGATCATCCTCCCCAAGTTTGGGATCAAGGGATTTTGGTTTGGATCGATTTGGAGAAGTTTTGGGAGAAGGGCGACCGAAATTTCCCTCTCTGCAAGGTCGCGGACAGTCCGTGCCTGGTACTGCGGATAGTCCATGCATCGGGGCCAAGCCTATTCAGTGGCTGCGTGTCTCGGTGAACTGTGCCGAAATTTGACCGACGGACAGTCCGCCGCTGTGATCCGCGGACAGTCCGGGATCACTCAGGGTGTTTTCAGAACCAGTGCAGTTTTGCACTTTTGACCGGCGAACAGTCCGCCATCCCCTAGTGGACAGTCCGTAGTAGGGGCGGACAGTCCGGGATCCCAGGTCTGGACAGTCCACGGATTGGCTGTTTGCTCAGGTTTAGTGCGTTTGCTCTTCCGGCTTCTTCGCTTGGTTTCCGGACTTCTCGTTTGGCCCTAGAGTTGATCAAGGAACCTCTCTAGGTATCTTTGCTACTTGTTAGCATAGGTATTTGGGAGTTTCTCGACGTAGCCGTCTATCTACGTTCGGGACTTGGTTTTTGAGGGTCGAACTTGTTTCGGTATTTTTGCCGATTGGTTTGCTATCGCTTTGTGGTGCTCCGCTATGATCCTAGGGATCATCCACCCTCTTCCAAGGGTCGTGGGCATCACGGTTTCGATCGAAGCTTTTGGGAGTTGATTTGTGGGACAAAAGCCAAAGTTTCAGGAGAAATTTTTGAGCTCCCATTCACCCCCCCCCCTCTGGTCGCCTTGCTATTGCATTCTCGGTCCTTCAATTGGTATCAGAGCCGGTTAAGGATCTTCCACCTTAGCTGGTTCCAGATCCACAGAAGGCGACATGGATCGCGGCGTGGGCAAACCGCCGTTTTTCGATGGGACGAACTATGCGTATTGGAAGATACGCATGTCAACCTATCTGCAGAGTATTGGTGCTTCCATTTGGGATATTTGCAACTCAGCGTCAGATCGATGAGCACGATGCCAATAGCCGAGCCCGTAATGCTCTTTTCTCTTGTTTGAGCATGTCTGAGTTTGATCGCGTTTCTCACCTCGCTACGGCTCGGGAGATTTGGGCTACCCTCATGCGTTTCCATGAGGGAACCACTCAAGTCAAAACCCGTCTCTACGAGTCGTTCAAGCGAGAGTATGAGAACTTTCGACATATGCCTGGAGAGAGCATAGAAAGCTCTCACTGGACAAGGAGCTGTTGCCTTTCAACGATCATGAGAGAGCTTTGAAGCTTTTGCATACTCTCGATCGGTTGGTGTGGGATTCCAAGGTTCAGGCGATCATCGAATCGCCTAACTATGAGACCCGTGCGATGAGCTCTTTAGTAAGCTCAAGTCCAGTGAGATTGACGCCATGGCGAGGGCTTCTTATGAAAATCCTTCTGGCCCGTCATTGGCTTTGGTTTCTGGCTCTTCTGCTAACCCCTCTGGAGGCTTTGCACTCTCTTCTCTTCTTTCTGTCACAGAGGAGCAACTGGAGTTAATGGGGGATGATGAGTTGGCATTGCTCGCCAACCGGTTTTCGTGGTTCCACAACAACCGCATGAACCGTCGCCGCGGAGGAGGACGCTCGGGATGTTTCGAGTGCGGCGACCCCAACCACTTCATCGCCAATTGCCCGAAGAAGAACAAGCAGACCTTCGGCAAGGCGGATCATGGGCACAAGTACGACTCCGGCAAGTGCAAGGAAAAGTACGTCCCCGTGAAGCACAAGCGGAAGGGCGGCTTCAACAAGGAGTACATCAAGACGAAGTACTTGGAAAAGGCCCAGGCTGAGCAGCGTGCTTTCTTCGCCACGCTAAGCGACGTCGACGACTCGGATGATGACTCCGCTGGCTCAAGCGATGACGAGTCCGAGAAGAAGAAGAGGATCGAGGACAAGCTGAACGGCCTTAGCTTCTTCACCGACAACGAGGGTTTCTGCACCATGGCCCTCGGCAAGGAGGTCGACGGCGAGCTGGAGGACACTCCTCGGAACAACGACGACGACACCTCCCAGGTATCTCAGACCCCCGACGAGCTTTCTGCTGAGGTCGAGAAACTTACTACCGCGCTCCTTAGTCAGGATAAGTTGTTTAGGCGTGCTGCTAGAGAGTGCAAGGAGTTTAGGCAGAAGTGGGAGGATACGGTGAAGGAACTTGAATCTGTCAAGTCCACCGTAGCTGTTACCGATGAGGAGGAGTGTGAGATGTGCATCGCACACATGACTGACCTTCTCACTTTGAGAAGCAAGTATGCTATGTTGGTAGGAGAGGTGGATAAGCTGAAGGCTAGATCCTCGCTCTTGGGTGTGTGCAAGTCCTGTGTGGGCTTGCAATCTGAGTTGGCAGAGAAGAATGCCAAGATTGTGTCTCTTGAAGAGGCCAACTCAGGTAACACATGTGTGGCTAGGTGTGTTCTTTGTGAGGGTTTGGAGATGGAGATTGCGAACGTGAAGCATGACAAGATGCAAACCGAGGAGGAAAACACATACCTTCGGACCATCTTGTCATGGGTGTTGAGTGGTGAGCCACAGCTCGAGATGATGATCTCCCAATTCAAGCGAGCTGCTGGAGGTCCTGGTGTAGGTTTTGCTCCGGGTGTTAATGTTTCATCTTTTGGCAAGATTGCAGAGTCGAGTGGTCTAAACCCATGTGAGAAGCCCAACTCCACCACTACTCCCAAGCTTACCAAGATTCCACCCAAAGAGCCTCTCGAGCCTAACACCAAGGATGGGGTCTTTGTTGAACCTCCGAGAGCTCCACCCAAGAAACAACTGTGGGCTCCCAAACCAAACCACCTCAAGAACAAACTGGACACCATGCCACCCATCCAGGAGGAGCTTATGCCACAAAAGGGCAAAGTGATCCACACCCACTACCGTGAGTACCAACAACCCCCTTTGAGAGCGGTGAGGTACCATTGTGAGCATTGTGGGAGAGATGGACACTTGGGTGAGTTTTGCTTTCGGTGCAAGAGAGAGGCGCGCCGTGCAAAGGAGATGAACAACACGGACATGTACCATCCTTTCCAAGATGTACATGTGCCGAACGTTCAGAGGCGTGCTGCTAGGCCTAGAGGTCCAAAACCTCAAGTTCCTAGGCCTAGGCCACGAGAAGGTCATGCCCGGCGGGAGCCTGCTGTTGTAGGCTATGGACCCCGTGGCGGTGGCTTTGTAGTTGAGCGTTTTCCCCCACCGCATTTTGAGTATCGCGATGGACGCTCTTCCCTTAGCGGACCACACGTTTTCCTCTACGTGGTGATCGCTCTTCCCGTAGGCGTGCTAGGAATGGTTTTTCTGCTAACCGTTCTTTTGAGCAGTCGGCCCAACACTGGTATTCTCCCTACTTCACTAACCCTAGTGTTGGAACGTATGCTCACCCTATGTCTTTTTATTGATGTAGGTAAAACGATTGGAGAACGTTTGGTTGGTGGATTCCGGTTGCTCGAGGCACATGACCGGAAACGCCAAGTGGTTCTCCAGTCTTAGTCCGGTCGCCGGAAAGGAGTTTATCACCTTCGGCGACAATAGCAAAGGTAAGGTATTGTCTCGTGGGTCGGTGCGAGTTAATGAGCACTTTGTGTTGCGTGATGTTGCTCATATTTCTAACTTGCATTTTAACCTTCTTTCTGTTTCGCAACTTTTTGATGATGACTATGAGATTCGTTTTAAACCGAATCTCACTCGTATTTTGGATCCTCAGGGCAATCTTGTTTGTGGGATTTCGCCCTTTGGAAAAGTCTTTCGTGCGGATTTCTCGGAGTCTTTTGGCATTTCTCGTTGTCTTGTGGCTGGACCTTCCTCCTCTGATCTTTGGAAGTGGCATAAGAGACTTGGTCATTTGAGCTTCGACTTGCTTGCAAGGCTTAGTTCACTTGGCTTAATCCGAGGATTGCCCAAGTTATCGATGGAGAAGGATCTTGTTTGCCATTCTTGTAGACATGGGAAGATGGTAGCCGCTCCCCACCATCCAGTGACTCAGGTCATGACTAAGCGCCCTGGAGAGCTTTTGCACATGGATCTTGTTGGTCCGGCTCGGGTGAGCTCGGTTGGGGGGAAGTGGTATGTGCTTGTTATTATCGACGATTTTTCGAGATATTCGTGGGTCTTCTTTTTAGCTGAGAAGACCGAGACTTTCTCCTTTTCTCGCAATCTGATTTTGCGTCTTCAGAATGAGTTCCCTATGAACTCAATGCGAGCAATTCGGAGTGATAATGGTTCCGAATTCAAGAATTTGGATTTTGAGAAGTTTTGTAACTCTTTGGGTTTAGAGCATCAGTTTTCTTCTCCCTACACACCGCCACAAAATTGTGTTGTAGAGAGGAACAATCGGACCCTTGTAGAGATGGCCAGGACGATGCTCGATGAGCATAGGACTCCTAGGCGATATTGGGCCGAGGCTATGAGCACTGCATGCTACATTTCCAATCGCATTTTTCTTCAAGCCTTCTTGAAAAAGACCTCTTATGAGTTGCATTTTGGAAAACTGCCCAAGGTGAGTTATTTTAGAGTTTTTGGTTGCCACTGTTTTATACTCAAGAAAGGCAACCTGGACAAATTTGAGTCTCGTTCTTCAGACGGTGTATTTTTGGGTTATGGCACTCACACTCGTGCTTATCGTGTACTTAACCTTGATACTAACCGAGTCATGGAGACATCAGATGTCACCTTCGACGAGACCATGGTTTGTCCTTCTTCTCGTTTTGAGCGTGCAGGTGATCATGAGGTTGGTGAGTCTTGTGGCAGAACCTCCTGAATTAAGTGGCCCACATGCACCCATCATTGTCCTAAAGACTTCTGATCGGCGTGCACGAGTTCCAAATGACTCAAGAGATCTGTCGGGTGTCCTCGGGAAACCTGAATCATCCACGTTACATTGTTTTCAGGAATTCCCTCGTCAAGCATCATAGTATTACCACAGTTTTATAGATAAGATAAATCAGAGTAAAAGCGGAAAGAGTATATAACATAGATTGAAACTTAAGTTTAAAAGTTTACAACCCAGAAGTACTTGGTACATAAAAGGTTCGGAACTTTATATTACATATACCACACAATTTTTGGTTACTTGCCCAAGGTCAAACATCAGTGTCATCATCACTCTCCTCCACAAGAGTGAAGAAACATTGACCACCAAAAGGATGATCAATAAACTCACCTGCAACAAAGGGTAACAAACCCTGAGTACAAAAGTACTCAACAAGACTTAACCTCTAGAAAAGAGGAGAAGACTCAGGTATGAAGGTTATAGGAATTCAAGGTAAGTCTTTAGCAAAATCAAAACATTTCTTTTGCATAAAAGCTTACTAATAGTAAAGCCTATTTTCAAGTTTTAACTCAAGATTAAACTTTATAACTATCCAAGGATTCTCACACTTTCATATGAATATCACATCTTTAGTTCTTATCTCATCAGGATCCCATTTATTACTACGGTGAGGGTTAGTGGATTGAGGCTCCATATCCGAGGAAACACGGCGATTCGAATCGTTTAAACCCAGCTGGGGATTCAGTACCACACGACATATGTAGATCTTAATCTTGCATATGTCAACCCTATCTATAGATCCTCCCATACAAGAACGGGTCCAACGTCACCCGAGAGTACAGTACACCTCGAACCCGACTATCTCATAGCCCCGAGGGTACACGCTACTCCCGCCATCTCTCCACTCCCAGTACGCGGTTGGCCGTTCTCAAGTATCGGAATAGCTATAGATGAGGCTTACCACCGCATGTGGGCTGTACTCAAAGGTCTCAATCACAGCAGTCCAACAACGATAAAGTCCTATGTTGAGTAACCTTACAACAAGACTCCATTCTTGATGTAAGTTACTATAATTATCATGTTGTCTCAAGATTCATTAATCCCATAACATAGCAACAATTTTTAAAACACTTACTATAATGAAGTAGTAAAGCATGGCTAAGCATACTAAGTATTTTTATAAAACGGGTATCAAGGTTAAGTATTGGAATCATCAAGGTTGGTAATGCATCAACTAGGATTCACCCAACTCCTATTTACCCAATGCATCATATTAACTCAAGTGATATAAATAACTTTATATAAAAAAATACAAGATTAGGGTTAATGTCCGGGGCTTGCCTTGTTGATCAGCGAAGTCCGGTGACTTAGAAAAACCAGAAGGATCCAAACTCTCAGAAGAAACCCAATGTGGATCCGGTTCTTCCGAAACGAGATCTACACGTAGAAGTGCATATGCATGATCAATGAAATGCTTATGATATGATCATGGTAAAGATGGAAATTTTCTAAGCTGTAGACATTTATTTGTACAATCTTCCATCACGGTATAGTTGCAAACCAACAAAACCAACTTAGCTATTAAACTATATATTACTACTAAGCGAATTTCATTATCTTTATTAAGCAAGGTTATGAAACTAATTAGCAACAAAAGATCATCTGCATAAAGGAATCCATAACCAGGGAGCAAATCATGCTACTGATCCCCTGATTGTCAAACAAAACCAAAAATCATACAAATCTAAAAGGGATTAACAAATTCTATTTATTTTATAAGTCTTTTTAATTAGCTTTTACTTATGAACAAATCATACTTATTCAAACAGAGCTGAAATTAAACATGAAGGTAGATATCAGTGACATAAACTCACATGTCAAATTTCATGATTTTTGGAGAAACACAGAAAATCACATAATTCATCAAAGTTGCATTTATTAATTAAAGTACAGATTTATTTGTCATAGTAAAAGTACTCAAAACACAAGTTTTATAATTTTTATATTAGCATAGACATGCTATCATCTAACATGTCAAATTTCACAATTAACAGAGCTATAGAAAAATTATAGCAAAAATAACAAAACTAGCTACTGTGCATAAAGCCAGAAAAAGAAAAACTTAAATCTAGCCCAAACTAGGCTTTCGGCCCGCTCCAGCGTGGCCCAACGCACGTGAAAGACGGCCCGGCCTGGCTCCGCCCGCGCGCCTCGGTGACTTTGCAGAAAAGCCCTTCGGTTTAAACGAAAACAACCCGCAGTCCTGAGCACTATTAACATGAGTCACAAACTTTGCAACCAACACCCTGGACTTTCTTATCTTTACAACTATGAGGTCCCCGACCATGGCCAGAACGGACGGCGGCGCACCGAGCGCCGGCGATCCTTACGCCGGTCAACTCCAGCCAGTAGAGACCTAACGGACGCGAGCACCAACACCGGCAAGTCACCCGCAGCCGATAGAGCTCCTAACCCTAACGGCTACCACTCCGGTGAGGTCTAGCCACGCACGGCGGCGGACCGGATCATGGCGGAGCTGTTCCGGCGAACCTAGGCTGGTAGCAGTAGAACAGAGGGGCTAGGAAGCTCCAGTAGCTTACCCTGTTACTGATTGTGTAGCTGGTTTGAGCGGAGGATGAACGGAGAGGAAAGTTCCACGGAGCAGTGGCTTGCGGCGGCGAGCTCCGGCGAAGACAACATTGTTCCGGCGAGACCTGAGCATCAAACAGAGAACCATCGAGCCGATGAGTACTCTGGGGTCAAGGTGAAACATAAAGATGAGACAGGGAGAGTAGAGGAGTGCCCGGTTGAGCGGACCACGGCGAGATCGAGCTCGGCGGCGATTTCGCCCGGCGGGAAGAAGAACGGCGAGCACGAGCTCTCTGAGGCAGTAGGGGTCGAAGGGATGCGCTCTGGAGATGCGCAAGGAGGTAAGGGAGTTATAGTTGTGGTCAATTTTGGATGAGGACGATCAAAGGCAGTGAATTTGGGATTTGGACGGAAAGGAGTCCGTCGGTGCCCTAGGTGGCAAAACGGCGACGACGAGCTCAGGAGAAGGTGCCACGACGCGAGGGAGAGCGCCAGCAGCTGCTTCACTTTGCCACGAACACAGTTGCGAGCTCATTCGAGAGAGAACGACGCCCTACGTGCGGTCAGTGCTGATGAAAGATCAGCTCCCACCGCCATGAACAGGAGAAGAAACTTATCCCCCCCTTCTCCTTTATACCCTTTCCGAAATTTTGAAATTACTTCAGAGTTTTGAATATAAGTTGAAAATATGTTAAAATATCAAATGCTCAGAATTCAATACTGAACATCTTTTATTTTTACAACATATACAAAATATGCTTAGATTTTGAATTAGGGTTTGAAAATCAAAAGGGGACAAAAAGGGCAAAAGGGTATTTTCCCAATTACTTTTGATTTCGTATGAAAACTTGAAAAACTTTATACATCAAAGTTGATCCTTATCAAAAATGGAGCAACTTTGCTTTTTAGAGTTTACCCAAATTCTTTTTAGATTTAGAATTATGAAAAAGGGGACAAAAAGGGTTTTTAACTTAATTAAATTATTTATTTGAATTTCAACCAAATTTGAATTATACCTCAATGGTGACTTGAAACATGATCCCAATACACCTTTGAGACATAATACCAAGTTGTGGTCCAAAATTCAATTACTATATAAGAAATTACCATAGTACCCTTATATAGCATAAAAGCACTATTCACAACAAGAAAGCATAGACTAGGGTTGCAAACTTAAACACTCCTTATCCACTAAGCACAAGCATAAAGAATAAAACTTGTTTTTAGTGAATGCAAAATTGGGTTATCAACTCAAATGAAATGCTAGTGCATATGATGACATGTTAGGTTTTAGTCTGCTTAACACCAGAGTGTTACAAGCCTCTTTTTGATGACGAGGACGAAGGTGCTGAAGGGATGGATGATCCAGCACCTCCTCCACCTGCTGTGCCGCAAGGAGCGGCTTCTACTATGACTCACGGCCCGGACCCTTCTTCCTCGATGGCTTGGGGGCCGTGGGATCCGCCACCTCGAGCGGTACCTTTTGTACCCGAGGAGGCACCAACTGCTATTGAGGGGGAGGCTACATAAGCTCGGGAGGCGCTACGACACATCCAGCGCCAACATCCGCCTCAGCAGATGATCGGCAGCATCGGCGAATGTGTCACTCGGTCAAGGTCACAACATATCTCTCACTTTGCTCATTCTGCATTTGTTGCTGATTTTGAACCCCGAGATGTTGGACACGCTTTGATGGATCCAGATTGGGTCAATGCCATGCATGAGGAGTTAGAAAATTTTGAAAGAAATCGGGTTTGGGTTCTAGTTTCTCCTCCCTCTGAGTGTCACCCAATTGGGACAAAATGGGTTTTCAAAAACAAACAAGCAGAGGACGTCCATGTTGTGAGAAACAAGGCCAGACTTGTAGCCCAGGGGTATAGTCAGAAGGAGGGGATAGAATATGAGGAGACTTTTGCTCCTGTAGCTCGTTTGGAGGCAATTAGGATACTCTTGGCTTTTGCTGCATCCAAAGGGTTTAAACTTTTTCAAATGGATGTCAAGAGTGCCTTCCCAAACGACTACATAGAAGAGGAAGTGTATGTGAGACAACCCCCCGGTTTTGAAAATCCCAAGTTTCCGAACCATGTTTTTAAACTCCACAAAGCCTTGTATGGTTTGAAACAAGCCCCTAGAGCCTGGTATGATAGGTTGAAAACCTTTTTGCTTGCTAAGGGTTTTAAAATGGGATGTGTGGATAAAACTCTCTTTCTCCTTAAGCAAGGCAGTGACACACTCTTGGTCCAGATTTCAGTGGATGATATCATTTTCGGTGGTTCTTCTCACGCTTTGGTTGCCAAGTTTGCAGACACTATGAGCAGGGAATTTGAGATGAGCATGATAGGCGAGTTGACATTTTTCCTCGGGTTGCAAATCAAGCAATCCCGGGAAGGGACGTTCGTGCACCAGGGTAAGTATACTAAGGACATATTGAAGAAGTTCGATATGGGTGAGGCCAAGCCTCTTCCAACACCCATGTCGACCACGACGGCCCTGGATGCAGATGTGGATGGAGAAGCTGTGGACCAGAAGGAGTACCAGAGTATGATTGGGTCGCTGCTGTACCTGACGGCGACACACCCAGACATTCAGTTCGCGGTGTCTTTGCGCGCGATTTCAGTCATCGCCGCGCACTTCGCACCGTCAGGCGGTCAAGCGCATTAAGAGGTACTTATCCTTCACTCCAGAATTTGGGATTTGGTATTCTGCTTCCTCCACCCTCTCCCTTTGCAGTTATTCCGATGCCGATTTTGCTGGTTGTCGCATTGATTGCAAGTCCACTTCTGGGACTTGCCAGTTTATTGGTTCTTCTCTTATTTCGTGGTCTTCTCGCAAGCAGTCTAGTGTCGCCCAGTCTACCACGGAGGCTGAGTATGTTGCTGTGGCTAGCTACTGTTCCCAGTTACTCTGGATGATGGCCACTTTGCGTGATTTTGGTCTAAGCTTTTCTCGTGTTCCTTTGCTTTGTGACAGCATGAGTGCGATTAGCGTTGCTAAGAACCCCGTGCTGCACTCTAAGACCAAACACATTGATGTGCGCTTTCATTCTCTGCGAGACCACTATGAGAAGAGTGATATCGACCTTCGCCATGTCGATACTCATCATCAGTTGGCTGATATTTTCACCAAGCCTTTGGACCAATCAACTTTTGCTAGGTTGAGAGGTGAGCTTGGTGTGTGTTTCCCCTTTTAGATGGGGGAAACATTTTGGCTCTTATATAATAAACTGACTTTGCATTTTTCAGTTGGTTTTGCTTCTTTCATTTGATTTCTTCTTGCATCTTTTGCATTTCATCTTGCATATTTACATTCAGAGCTTCATATATATAATCTTCAGAATGTGACTATGCTCTGTATAGTAGTTGCTCCGATGCTTTATGACGATGTTGTAGCTTATGCTCTTTTTGATCACTGTTACATGTTGTGAGCGGAGCTATTTTATGAATGGTGAAGCTGATTAATGACCATGAAACTTGAAAATGTTCACCATTGAGATTTGCAACTAGCATGTGTAGAATGTGTTGAAATCACTTGTGCTCTTCGTATATGCTAGGTTGCTATGTCTCTAGTGTTGAGTCATTCACATGCTTGGTATGTTCATATTCTGTTTAAAATCTGAACCAAGTTAAGTGAATTGAAAAGATCGAGATGGGATTGCTTGTCAACAGATCACAGTTTTGAAACTGTTTCTCACTGCACTTTGAGTTAAACTTGAGTTGTGTAGTGTATGACCGAAACTGTTGCTTTAAGCTTCTGATTGCTTTTGCATAGGCTTCACACAGTTGAAAAGTTAGGCAATGACAAGCTTTTAACCTCTCGCAATCGTATGCTGAAATTTAAACTTGTGTAATTTAACCGCTGCAACTCCGATAAAACTTGGATACACAAGTCTATGTTTCGTTCTATAGCAAGATGATTGAACTGTGCTAGGGGTAGTTCACCTTGTATACATGTTTAGCACTTGTTTAACTTCCTGTCTATACATGTTTTGTGCTATTTTGATGGTGAATACCTTTTTTGGCTGAAAACTGCTCTTTTTGCTCATATGTTCATATTTTGTATTTAGTGATCAGTTTGAGCCTTTGCTAGCTGCTTATGGATGTTGTTGAGTCATCGGATCAGAACTGTGTAGAGCATCCTTGCACTCTCTTGCTTATATTCCTGAAGCTGCTAACTTGCATTTTAACTCATATGCATTTTTGGAGGGAGATTTTCTGTCAAGGGGGAGAAATTTGAGGGTTTTGCACATTTCCTTGCTGGTGCACTTTCAACTAAGGGGGAGAAAATATTGACAAATCATGTGTTCCCTGTGTTGTGTGCACTATTTGAGGGGGAGTTTGCTAGTTGTGTTGAGCCTTTGCCTCTTTCTTGAGGGACTAGCAAACATTTTTAGCACATCACTTAGTTTTCAGCTCTTCAATTGGTATCAAACTCTTTTGGATTTTGAGTTGGTAACAGTTGGTATCGAGCTTCTTCGCTAGCGGTGTTGAGCCTGTTTTACCTCTTCTTGAGGGCTAGCTTTGCTTTGCTTGGTTGCGTCGAGCCGTTGCCCATGTCTTTGGGGACCAAGTTGTCTTGCTCTTTCCACTTGACCTTCTTCGGCTTTGCTATGCTTTTGGGTCATTTGGTCGAGTTCTCTCTCCTTCTTCCTTCCTTCTTCTATTATTCATTATGATTTGTGTTGGTAGTTGACAATGCACTCATCAAGGGGGAGATTGCGGATACATGGGTGTATGCCGAGTCTCTGAGTGATGAGTGATTGTCAACTGGGATAATGCGCATGTTCTTTGGCTTGTGTTGTGCAGGTGTCGAGCACGGATACAGTGATCGAAGGCAAGGTGAAGGTCAAGTAAAGACGTGCCGTGCCGATGGACCGAGAGTGGCGAAGGGCGGACGTGAGGCTTGGACTGAGGGACCGGTGGCCTGAGGATCAGTTGTGGTGGCTGACAGCCTGGGACAGCGACGAGCGAAGACTTGCGGGTGGACGGGGTGCACGGGCGGTGCATCCCCTCTACGGCTCGGTTTGGTGGTTGAGCCACAGAAAAACCACCGAGTGGATGGTTTCCAGGTTTGGGCCTCAAAACCTGGGCACTGATGGTTTCTGAGTTTGGGCCACAAAACTCGGGCTGAGGATGGTTTCCAGGTTTGGGCCTCAAAACCTGGGTGCTATGGGTTTGCTGAGTTTGGGCCACAAAACTCAGGCGATGGTCGGCTGGTTTCCCGGTTTCGGCCTCAAAACCGGGGGTTGGCTGTGAAGGCTGGTTTCCCGGTTTGGGCCACAAACCGGGGGTGCGACATCCAGGAAAAGGACAAGCAGAGCGGTGGCGGCACGTGGCGGCGATCGGTAAGGTTGCATCGAGGCAACGCTACCAGTTGTGCGGGTGTGGCCGTTGGATCACCACCTACCATGAGTTGGTCCAGAATAACCCTAGGGTTTAGCTGGTTCGCTCTGTAATTAGTGAGGGGTAGAGTAGGAATTAGAATTAGGATAAGTAGAGGGAGACACCCTCCTCCCATTCCATCTCAGTCATTTGCTCTTTGCTTCTAGGGTTTCCTGCTCTCCCAATCCCCTGCTGTAGCTAGCTGAGATCCGCAGAGAATCATACCTCTGTGTACTGGAGATTTTGAGGAAGTGAGACCGTAATCTCACTGTTGTAGCGTGTGGTAGCCACACGGTTGCAGATTGATGACTTGATTCGTGTTTTGTTCGCGTTCTTCGTTTCTCCGTTATTTTCCCGTCACTCGATCTCCCTCTGTACTGCGTCTTTGCGAAATCCGTTTGAATCAACTTGTTCTTTATAGTGAGGAGATTATTTCCACCAAAGGAATTCATCTAACTCCTCACGAGCAAGTAGATCGGGTTGATTTCGTTTTCGTGGCGTTTTTTCGTTCTTACTCCTCCCCTTTCAATTTCCCGGAGATTGAATCGATTTGAGCGGATAATTTCTTGGGGATAGTCTTGTAACTACCTCGTGATCATCCTCTCCAAGTTTGGGATCAAGGGATTTTGGTTTGGATCGATTTGGAGAAGTTTTGGGAGAAGGGCGACCGAAATCGCCCTCCCTGCAAGGTCGCGGACAGTCCGCGCCTGGTACCGCGGACAGTCCGCGCATCGGGGCCAAGCCTATTCAGTGGCTGCGTGTCTCGGTGAACTGTGCCGAAATTTGACCGACGGACAGTCCGCCGCTGTGATCCGCGGACAGTCCGGGATCACTCAGGGAGTTTTCAGAACCAGTGCAGTTTTGCACTTTTGACCAGCGGACAATCCGCCATCCCCTAGCGGACAGTCTGCAGTAGGGGCGGACAGTCCGGGATCCATGGTCCGGACAATCCGCGGATTGACTGTTTGCTCTGGTTTAGTGCGTTTGCTCTTCCGGCTTCTTCGCTTAGTTTCCGGACTTCTCGTTTGGCCCTCGAGTTGATCAAGGAACCTCTCAAGGTATCTTTGCTACTTGTTAGCATAGGTATTTGAGAGTTTCTCGACGTAGCCGTCTATCTACGTTCGGGACTTGGTTTTTGAGGGTCGAACTTGTTCCGGTATTTTTGCCGATTGGTTTGCTATCGCTTTGTGGTGCTCCGCTGTGATCCTAGGGATCATCCACCCTCTTCCAAGGGTTGTGGGCATCACGGTTTCGATCGAAGCTTTTGGGAGTTGATTTGTGGGACAAAGGTCAAAGTTTCGAGAGAAATTGTTGAGCTCCCATTCACCCCCCCTCTGGTCGCCTTGCTATTGCATTCTCGGTCCTTCAAGATGGTATGATCGCAGCAAGTTGAGCTAATTGGGTTTCCAACATCTTATTAAAGCTAAGTTGATTTTTTAGAGCAGATGAGAAATCTTCCAATTTAGCATTTATGTTCTCAAGCATTTTATCATTTGACATTAATTTCTTATTCAAAAATTCAGTAGTTCTGCCTTGAGAGTAGACTAGATTCTTTAAGAACGAGAAATTATCAGTACTTTGGAAATTAGAGCGAGGGAATGAATTATTACCTTGAGAGTTGGAGTGCTGATTCCATCCTTGATTTTATTGACGGAAACCGTGGTTGTTGTTGTTGATGATGATGAAGTTCAAATCTTCATGTAACTCGGGGCAGTGGTTCACAGAATGTCTGGTTTCTCCACAGACTTCACAAGTCATGTAGGGTTCCAGAGATTGGACACTCTCTTGTTGGTTCATCTTCTCACAGCTGTCCAGCTTCTTGGCCAGCAGGTCCATCATGGCCATGATCATGTCGGCCTCCTTAAGGGAATGCATACCTCGCTTACGGGGCTGCAGTCTCTCGTTATTCCATCCTTGGTTCGACACCATCTTCTCTATGAGAACCTTAGCATCTGCAACATTCAGAGAAAAGAATGCACCGCCGGTGGCGGCATCCAAATGGCTTCTAGAGAGTGGGGTTAGGCCATGGTAGAAGTTCTGGATCAACAGCCAATCCTCCCTACCATGGTGTGGACAAGCAGTGACGTACTCTTGCATTCTCTCCCAAGCCTCGAGAATAGATTCCTCGGCTTGTTGCGTAAAGCTGGAGAATTTGTTGCGAAGAGCGTTCGTCTTTCCCATCGGAAAGAATTTAGCGTGAAAAGCATTGGAACACTTGTCCCATGTGTCTACAGCATTGCAATTGGTATACAACCATTGCTTCGCCTTTCCTAGGAGAGAAAAGGGAAAGAGACGAAGACGGATGGCTTCTTGGGTTATCCCCTTAATGGTGAAGGTGCCGCAAATCTCCAAAAAATTGTTGGAGGTGAGCATTGGCATCCTCATGACCTTTGCCACAAAATGGGCTAGCTTGGACCATCATGATCAGAGCCGGTTTCAACTCAAAATTGAGGTTGGCATCGATCACGGCTGGTCCTGTCGCTACATTGGCGGCAGAAGGAGTAGAAAACTCACGAATGGTCTTGTTGGCCATCGTGAAGGTAGAACGAGATAAGAAAGAAAGAAGTTGAAGAAGATGAAAGAAAAAGATAAGAAGGACTAAGGAAAGAAAGAATGGGGAAAGATGGGATTCGCTAAGCGGGAGCTTAAGCGAAGATAAATTCGACAAGGACTCGAAGGATACACCGATTGCCTTCCCCGACAACGGCGCCAGAAATGCTTGTTGGTAGTTCTTAACTTCACTAAAGATAGAGCTAGGCAACTATCCCCGGTAACGGCCAAGAAATGCTTGTTGACACTTGCTAACGTCGTTACTAGGAGTAGACTATGGAATCTATCCCTGGCAATGGCACCAGAAATGCTTGTAGCAAGTCCAGTCACTATACCTAAAGGAGTGAAGCTAAAGCAGCTATCTACTAATGTCAAATGGAGTTGTCAATCCCGACACTAGTAGGAGCTAGCTAGATAGGTTGCAATCTACCTAGAGGAGATTCTGCAAGCGCACAGAACTATCGTAGTAGCACTTCGCCTGGGAGTACCAGGTGTCGATTTATTTGATCCCAAAGGAAGGCTAGGGTGGTGTATGAGTCAATTCAAGGAGGGGATGAGAGTCGAAGAATAAGAAAGGGAAAAGGAGAAGAGAAGAGAGGAGATGAAAGGCTAGAAAGAATTTATGAGTGGATAGGTAAGGATGAAATGAATGGTTAAGGTAAGGTGGATAGACAGGTAGATAGGGGGAATAAGATAACTAAGGATAACTAATATAACTAACTAATAATTAATAACTACTCCTAGGTAACTACGAAGCAAGATAGGCAAATGCCAAATAAGCAACCAAGTTAAGTATAGTTTTATTCCTATCTTGTCAAGTACCGAGGCGTACTAGCCTTTACCACTGACTTAGGTTGAACGCTAGCACAACGAGCCTTACTATAAAACTAGACCAACTACGTGGTGGAATTCAAGGCACACAGGGCTGTCACCACCTGCTTGCTACCACAGCTATCCGGGGGTCTAGCCATATCTGAAGGTAAGTCTATAACTAAGCACCATGCCTAGTTATATTCTAACTATCTCTATCCTGGCCTACAATAGAGACACCCTTGCGGACGTCAAAGCAAATACTTGACTTCATAAGATAAACACTAAACTAACTAAGCAACCTATTGGCAAAGATCAAACACTAAGCATACTAGAGATTAACTACTATGGCTAAGTGAATTTAAATGTAGGATAGCTAGGTACTCAAGCAACCAATCAAGTATACTACTCAATACTGGTAAGTAGAATAAAGTAATACTTGAAATGATGAACTAGAATATAGTAAAGTGCTTGAGTTACAAGAGCAAAACCTGAACTGGATATGAAGGAAGACTCTTCCCAACTCCAGGACCGATTACTCGCACGCTTCTACTCTTGAGCTAAGCCTTGAGCAGCGCTTCCGCGAGGGCAATGAGGCAAGGATGCCTTGCTCTACTAGCTACCTACTTGCCTAAGCTTGGCTAAATTCTAAGCTATTAGCTCTCTAGCTTTAGCTTTGCTTTCCTCTTTGCTTCTTCCTTCCTTTCCTTGCTTGATGTGAAGTGACACCTCCAGGGGGGTATTTATAGCCCAAGTGAGTGAGGGGGGTACTTATAAGGGGCAGCCAACCGACCTAGGGCAAACCCTAGTGGCGGGAGCCAGCCCTAGGTGGTGGCCGCCACCCCCCTGGCCCTTGGATGCACCGTCATTGATCCTACGGTCTCCAGGGACTCCTCCAAGGCGGTTCCAAGGTCGGTTGCATGTCCAAATAACCGTCACATGGGCAATTAGGTCATGATCCACGTGACATCCCTTCTTAGCCCTCCGATGCCACCGACCTAGTGACCAAGGGCCAAGATTTAGCCCTGGGGTGGTCACACGGATCAGTGACGTGGCAGGGGAGAGTTTGGGCCTCTCCTTGGTGGCGGGCGCCACCTAGGGGTGGCGGGCGCCACCCCACTAGGGCCCAAATGGGCCCTAGTGAGTGGGCTCGGCCCCTGGTGGGTCCATTCTCCAAATTTGGTCCAAATCCTGCATTCAAATAAAAATCTTTGGAAATGTGGAATTTAGTTAGATTGAAACCTATTTGACTACTTTTCATGCCTTTTTGTTGAATTTTTGGGTAAAATGTTGATGGTAAAATAAGTGTATAAGGACCATCAACAAGGAGGGAAATTGATCCTTGGATTGCTACAGGATGATGAATTGTGTAGCACACTGTGTCCGGTTACAAGCCACTCCTCGCAACAACAAAGCGTGGATGGCAAAAAGCTCAAGAACAAGAGCCGGTCTCTCCTCTAGCCCTAGCCTCCTCTCACCAGAACAAAAATGAGAGTGACACCTCCCAGGATGGGCTGCCCTAACCAGCCCCCTTCATATATATAGGCGCACGTCCGAAGACCAAAACGCCCTGTCATGAAGCACTGACCCAAATACCCCCTCGAGGGTAAAACCGTCCGAGTCGGTCATTCTTCATCCGACGGCCACGCGCCTTCTCATCCTTCGTTCGCCTCGACGCAAGCTCCAGGATGCCGTCACTGTCGACCACCGCGCCTTCCTCACCGAGAGCTTCGCCACAACGCAAGCCTCTCGGTGCCGCCACGCGTCGACCGTTCCGCATAGGAACCTCCGCCCGGTTTTGAGGCCCAAACCGGTAAACTCACCAGCCCAGGTTTTGAGGCCCAAACCTGGCAAACCGTCCACCCCGAGTTTTGAGGCCCAAACTCGGAAACCCGCGAGCCTAGATTTTGAGGCCCAAACCTGGAAACCGTCCATCTTGAGTTTTGAGGCCCAAAATCAGAAACCGTCGAGGTAGCTTTTGGAGGCTCAGCTACCGAACCCGCACCGTAGATGCGATGTGGTTCTCACACCTTGACCACCGGCACCGATGTCGATGCATGTCCAGCCTCCACGTCGGGCACAACGCCTTCGCCTTCCTTCTTGACTCGGCCGACGGCACTTGCGTCGCACGCAAGCCCTTGTCCGACCTCCCGCCAAATGCCACGACGCCATCGTCTTCCTCCCAACTCGGCCGATGCATCGCACATCCCCATGTGCTCTCGCTCGTCGATGCCACGTGCCAGCTACCACAGCTGGTCCTCCGGCATCATGGTCCATCGGTTCAAGCCCACGTCCGCCCTTCACCGCTCTGGGTACATCGGCATGGCACGTCCGTCGCACGACACGCCCATCCTTCACCTCTCCCGGTCCATCGGCACCGCACGTCTCTACTTGACCTTCACCTCGCCATCGACCACTGTATCCGAGCTCCACACCTGCACATCAACACAGCCAAGAGACACATGTTGCACACGCACACCAACACATGAAACACCACAACTCAACGCCACCGGTTAGTCATAAGCATTAAGCACATAGCGAGATAATGACTCAACCGGGAAAAGCCTCAAACCTTCCTCATCAATGTCAATCATTCATCATATATGTTCTCAATCTCCCCCTTGATGAATGCATTGACTAAAAATAAAACCACAAAGGAAGGGTTTGCAGGCAAGCCTCATCCAAGTGCCAAAAAGCCAAGTAAAAGCAAACACAAGGCCACTTGGAATGAGGAAGAATCATGAAAACTCCAAATAGAAGCTCTCGGTCCCAAAAGAAATGGGAAAAGTGGGCAAAACCTCCACACAACCGAAGAGTCAAGAGAAACAACAGTTTCATGAAATCCCAAAAGGCACTCAAAAACCAATCTCAAATAAAATTGTCAAACAATCATCACAAAAGAAACCCACAAAAGAAACCAAGGTACTTATCAACTTGGGTTTCGAAATTTAGGGTATACTTAACCACTTGGGTTTCGAAATTTCTCCCCCTTGATGATTGAATTTGACAAAAATTGGTGAAGACATCTAGTTCCTCAAGATAAAGGCAAAATGGCTCGACACAACTAGCTGAAGGCTCCATACAAGTCGAAAATACCAAGCAAAAACTGCTAGTCCCTCAAGACAGAGGCAAAATGGTTCAACACGACTAGCAGGCTCGATACCAACTGAGTAAACACAAAGAGAAGCTCAAAATCAAATGGAGCACAAACACTCAGAGCACACGGAGAAGTAGCAAAGCAAAAGTGACTCCCCCTGAAAGCAAGCCTATATACAAAAGCTATACAACACAGCTCACTATGAAGGATACCAATTGAAGCACATAAAAGAGCCAAACTCCCCCTAGCTCAAAGCTCTCCCCAAAATGCATGACTCTCCCATTTGTGCCAACACACAAGCTCCCCCTAGCAAACAGCTTCTCCCCCTTACAAAAGGGAACATGCTGAGGGGTTTTGACAATTTTCCACAAAGTTGACACAAATACAAGACAAGTCATCAACCAAAAGCATATGAGGGGGGTGTAAAGCAGTGAAAGAGACCACGAAGAGTGTCGGAGCTGGGGGTATGTACACTAAGCTAAAAATGCATGATATGTACAATGCAACAGCTTCAAGTGTATAGCAATCAGAATGAAAAGATGCTCAAAAAGGTGCTTCCTTGAAAGCGTAGCAACCAATACTCATGCTAGCAAAGGCTCAAACTGATCAAATGAATACGAAATATGAACAATTAAGCATATGAGCAGTTTTAAGCCATTTGAAAAGGAGTTCACCACTAAAATAGCACTAAGCATGAATAGATAGGAAATCAATCAAGTGCTAACTCAAGTATAAAAGGTGAACTACCCCTAGCAAAGTTCAATCATCATGCCATAGAATGAAGCATAAGCTTGTGTTATTTTTCAAATTTTATCAGAGATTGCAGCGGTATTAACACAAGTTCATATTAAAGCATGTGATTGCGAGAGGTTGAAAGCATGGTCATTGCCTAACTTTTCAACCGGGCTAAGCCTATGCAAGAAAAGCAATCGGAAGCTTAAAGCACCAGTTTCGGTCTTACACTACACGGCTCAAGTTTAACTCAAAAGTGCAATGAGAAACAGTCTCGATACCGTGAGGTGCTGACACATGCAATCCCATCTCGATCTTTTCATTTCACTAGACTTGGACCAAATTTTAAGCACAAGGTAAGTATGAACAATCCAAGCAAGTGAATGACTCAGTGCAAGAGACATAGCAACCTAGCATACAAAAGATAGCACAAGTGATCTCAACACATCCTACCCATGCTAGTTGCCACTCTCAATGGTGAACAAATTAAAGGTTTCATAGTCGATTAGTCAAGTTCACCATTTGCAAAAATAGCTTAGCACATAACATCTATCAAGTGATCAAAAAGACCCTAAGCTACAAGCATCATCATGAATAAACAGGGCATACCAAAAAGAGCATAATCTCATTCTCATTGCTCTAAACATGAAGCTCTAAGATGCACTAAAATACATTATGAAATGCATGCAAAAGCTAGTCTATCAAAGACAAAGCAAAAACTAGCCTAAAAAGGAAAACCCAAAACAAAAGGGTATCGGAGAAGTCCAACTAAGATACAACAAGCAAAATGCTTCCCCAACTAAAAGGGAAACACACACCAAACTCACAAATAAAGAGCCAAGAAACGCTCAAGCGACAGTCAGCAAAATCCACATCGAAAAGACCACACAGCAACAAGAGGTCAAGGGAAAAGAGTACCAAAATCCGAACTCAGAAGTGTGTCGGAGGTACCTCATGAAGCGCATGACCGCCTGCTGGTGTGATACCCGAGGGGACGCCTGAATCTGCTGAACTACGGGGCGCCTGCCTCGCCGAAGTCGTCTCCCCCTCGCCTGATGCTGTCGCTCCCACAGGTGCTGCTAGTGCTCACTAGAGAGCTGCTCGAACCAAACGCCAAGTCGTGGAAGAAGTGGGATCGGGTCCGTGAGCCGAAATGCTCTCTCCAGGCTCCTGTTCTCCTGCACACTCAAAAGCAGAAGAAAACACAAGGCATTGTCTCGTCCAGTGTGACCTCAGGGTCTCCACAAAATGGTTAGTCACATAATAAGCATAAGGTGAACTCTCAACAAAAAGAGGCCTACCTATGAATGATACCGCAAGGAGATCTGAATGCAAACTAAACAAGACTACCATGCAACAGGATAAAGCACTATGGAGCAAAATGTAGCCTAAAGACATGATCAACCCAAACATAGCCTAAACCTCAACACATGCTACAATGCAAGATAATGATAGTAA
The DNA here is from genome assembly GCA_009763385.1 of Coix lacryma-jobi var. lacryma-jobi. Lineage (NCBI taxonomy): Eukaryota > Viridiplantae > Streptophyta > Magnoliopsida > Poales > Poaceae > Coix > Coix lacryma-jobi. The sequence goes on from CM019828.1 coordinate 67,113,967, forward strand.
ATGATCCAAAAGCATGTAACATGATAAAATTGTGGAAAGGCTAGTGCTCGAACTAATCATATCAACATGATACATGTAGCTAACCAAAAACTAGCACCTGAAAAGTGATACCTAATGAACATCATACCTCAACAAGTAAAGCTCATGGAGAAGTATGGTAAAACATGACATAATGTTCATGAGGATCACAGACTAGCATGAAAAGTGACTAATCCACCAGGCTATACACAAAGCTAGCATGACATATGATATACAGAGTAGCACATGCTAGACAAAAACAAAACATGATACAAAAGAAAATGTACATGTAAGAACTATACAAGTGAGCACATGAAAGTCCATCTCATACCACAAGACATAAATCATGAATGTACAAGGTATGAGTGTATAAGAAAGCTCACCAAACTGCAAAAGCCTCTTTGGAGGCAATTCTAAGCAGGGTGTAGAGAACCATCAACTCTTGATCACATCTAAAAGATCAAGCTCCATCAGGCGCATGTTCTCCACCCCACGTCTTCATATCTACACACAAGAGGACAAGATGACCCGAGTCTTGGATTCTGAAGGGTTAGCAAGCATGTACTTGGGAACCCAAGACTTGGTCACAAAACTCAACTTATCTTGTGGGTTAGCATGATGCAAATGTTGGTTCAAATGCAATTTTGAAACACCCTTGGAAGCATTCCTCAAAAGGACAACTCGAGGAGAAGAACGAGTCGTACCACGGGAAAGGAGGCAAACACCTTCCAAGGTTTTTGTAGAAGAACCAATAGATGCACCATGAGAAGCATGACATGGACTAAGAGAAGAAGCACTAGAGGCATGTCCACGATCATGACCTAGCCCACTAGAAAAGGAGTCATAAAACCCATCAACAAAGAGCGGCTTCTTACTAGAAGCACAAGCGTTCATGCCATGATAAGGGCTATGAACCACCAACTTCCTAGAAGAGCGAGCTTGGCGCACGCGTTTGGCACGCCGATAGCAAAAGCTTTCTTGATGCCCATATTTCTCACAAAAAGAGCAATGGTACAAAGGCCTATTAGAAGGCACACCATTCTCCGACAAGTGAGAAGTCCCTTGGGACATAGAACAAGAAGGATCAACAACAGATTTGGTGCCAACACTAGGAGCACACGTGCCATGGGAATGGCTACGCTGCTTCCTAAAAGACTTAGCTGGAATACGTCGCTCGTGTTTGACACAGCGGAAACAAAAATCGAGCGAATGTCCATCCTTCTTGCAAAAAGTGCAATGAAATATCGGATTGGGAACACGAGTTCCAAAAATGTGAGAAGCACCCTTGTCAAGAGAAGTCCTTTGGACGTCACTCGAAGAAACAACAAGGTTAGGAGTAGCTATGAAAGAGCTATCCGAAACCTTGACACTAATGCTATCGTCAAAAGACTCACGTGCTACACAAGAACTCAACTCCGGTTGCAAAGATGCAGACTTGGAAATATCAACATCAGAGTTGCAAGAATTGCGTGAATCAAATGACTTAGCACAAAGACTCTTGCATCTTTTAGCTAAAACCTCATTTTCAAACATGCGGCGATCACAAGTACCACAAGGACTGTTTTTCAGATTTTCCATCTCCTCTTTAATGCACTCGGCATATGTGGTACGCAAGAGTTCATTTTCTTTTTCAAGGTTGGCACTCATATCATTGTGCTCAACCAACTTGGCGCTCATATCATCGCGCATTTGCTTCAAAACCAAAACTTCTTTTTCTAAATCAATGCATGATGTGCAAATGAAATCAGTGGAAGAAACATCACCATTCACATGAAGCAAAGAATCATGATCAGTACAAGAAGTATGGCAAGCATTTGCATTCAAAGAGCATAAGCTACAAGGCCTATAATTTATTTCAACAAGTTCAACACTAGCATGCTCAAGTTCTTCTACACATGTGGTGTGAGTCAATTTTAGTTTATTAATTTCAGCATGTAAAGACTCACATGAAACACATGGTAACAAAACATTTGACCTAAGCAAGGCTATTTCAGTTTTAGCACAATCAAAATCCTTACGCAAGTCAATGAAAACTAAGCATGGTTTGGAAGCATTGGATATCAACATTTCATTTTCAGATCTTAAGCTAGCAAGAGAAAAGCATAGCTCATCATTCTTCCTAACCATGTCACTGCAAGAGGTGCACGGCAAAGAGGCACTAGACTTCAACCTAGCAATGGAGCATTTCAACTTTTCGACCTTTCTACGCAAGCTACTACAAAGCTCAACATTCCTAGATCGAGCCTCATAAAGGTTGTGCAAGGTAACAAGACCCCAATCAAGTGTACCTTTCTTGGCCTTGCTAAGTTGATGTAGAAGATCCTCTGGTAAAAGTTCATCATCACGTAGAAGATTCAACAGCTCATTCACCTCGCGACCCCTTTCATCAACTGTGCTCCTCCTTCTTCCCAAGATGTCGTCCTTGGAAACATTCAAACCTAAAGACAAAGACATACTAGAAGAAGAACTTGGTGCCACTTCTAAAAGCACCGTTAGTGTTAGCAAAACAAAAGCTTAAACACTTCGACGAACAAAGTCGGAAACATAACCGCTCTCAAAAGGTCGCCTTCGCGGATCCGGAACCGGTTAAGATAGAGAGATCCTTAACTGGCTCTGATACCAATTGAAGGACCAAAAATGCTAAAGCAAGGCGACCAGAGGGGGGGTGAATGGGAGCCTAAACATTTCTTCCGAAATCCTGGCCTCTGTCCCAACAAAAACAACCCCAAAAGTTTCGGACTCAAACGTGATGCCCACGACCCTCGGAAGGAGGGTGGATGATCCCTAGGATCACATCGAGGCACCACACAAGAGAGCAAACCAAAACTTCCAAAACTCCAAGTCAAGTTCCTACCCAAAAGACCCACTCCCAAACGTAGATAGAGGGCTACATTGGGATTCCTAAAAATACCAATGCTAACGCGTAGCAAAGATATGTAGAGAGGTTCCTAGGTGAACTCTAAGAGCAAACGAGAAGTCCGGAAACGAAGCGGAAAAGCCGGGAGAGCAAATGCACTAAACTGCAACCTACAGCAGGTTCCCGAACTATCCGGCCTGCTAGTCCCGGACTGTCCACGCCAGGGGCGGACTATCCGCGGTTCCTTCCTGGACTGTCCGCCGGTCAAAGTTCCAAAACAGCAAAGCCGCTGAACCGCCTCTGCTCGGGCCCGGACTGTCCGCGCCTGTCAACGGCGGACTGTCCGCCGGTCACCTAAGGGGAAAAACGCTGAGGAAAACAGCCACTGCTCCGGCCGAACCCTCGACGCGCGGACTGTCCGCGGCTGGGGGGGCGGACAGTCCGCCACTGCCCAGAAAATGCAAAAACTGCACAGGACAAAGTCAAAATCGATTGGATCTTCACCAAATCGAACGGGGCTGCAACTAAACTTCTCCCAAGTGTTCTTCTACGTGTTGGGAAGCTAATGCTAGGATATCATCACTTCAACCCAACTAATCCATGAGAAATCCGAAGAACACTAGAAAAGGGGAAGAAAGAATAAAAACGATATCGACCCGATCTATTTGTTCGTGAGGGTAGAGATGAATTCCTTCGGTGGAAATGTTCTCCTCACTTCAAAGAACAAGTTGATTCAAAGGGAATCGCAAATCATCGCTCGGAGAGGGAGAACGAGGCAAAATCTCCGAGAGGGGAAAACCAAAACGCGAAGAACAAAAACGCGATTCGATCCAAATTGCAGCCAACAAAGAGGAGGGAAATTGATCCTTGGATTGCTACGGGATGATGAATTGTGTAGCACACTGTGTCGGGTTACAAGCCACTCCTCGCAACAACAAAGCGTGGATGGCGAAAAGCTCAAGAACAAGAGCCGGTCTCTCCTCTAGCCCTAGCCTCCTCTCACCAGAACAAAAATGAGAGTGACACCTCCCAGGATGTGCCGTCACTGTCGACCACCGCGCCTTCCTCACCGATAGCTTCGCCACAACGCAAGCCTCTCGGTGCCGCCACGCGTCGACCGTTCCGCATAGGAACCTCCGCCCGGTTTTGAGGCCCAAACCGGTAAACTCGCCAGCCCAGGTTTTGAGGCCCAAACCTGGCAAACCGTCCACCCCGAGTTTTGAGGCCCAAACTCGGAAACCCGCGAGCCTAGGTTTTGAGGCCCAAACCTGGAAATCGTCCATCCTGAGTTTTGAGGCCCAAAATCGGAAACCGTCGAGGTAGCTTTTTGAGGCTCAGCTACCGAACCCGCACCGTAGACGAGATGTGGTTCTCACACCCTGACCACCGGCACCGATGTCGATGCATGTCCAGCCTCCACGTCGGGCACAACGCCTTCGCCTTCCTTCTTGACTCGGCCGACGGCACTTGCGCCGCACGCAAGCCCGTGTCCGACCTCCCGCCAAATGCCATGACGCCATCGTCTTCCTCCCGACTCGGCAGATGCATCGCACATCCCCATGTGCTCTCGCTCGCCGATGCCACGTTCCAGCTACCATAGCTGGTCCTCCGGCATCATGGTCCGTCGGTTCAAGCCTCACATCTGCCCTTCACCGCTCTGGGTACATCGGCATGGCACGTCCGCCGCACGGCACGCCCATCCGTCACCTCTCCTAGTCCATCGGCACAACACGTCTCTACTTGACCTTCACCTCGCCATCGACCACTGTATCCGAGCTCCACACCTGCACATCAACACAACCAAGAGACACATGTTGCACACGCACACCAACACATGAAACACCACAACTCAATGCCACTGGTTAGTCATAAGCATTAAGCACATAGCAAGATAATGACTCAACCAGGAAAAGCCTCAAACCTTCCTCATCAATGTCAATCATTCATCATATATGTTCTCAGCTAGAACCGTCGAAACTCCGAAAGCGGAACACCTAACTCCTATGGAGCAGAAGGAAGTTTCCGACCAAAAATACTTTGACCAATGCTGGAAAAATTACTTTGAAATGATCCTTAAGAAGTTAGAAAACCAACGCAACAAACGGATCTCAAATCAGAGCTCGAATGCAAAAGATACGGACGAAATCAGCAAAACTGTGCAGTGGCGGACTGTCCGCTAGTGAACCGCGGACTGTTCGCTATTGAACCCCGGACAGTCCGGGAATGAGTCCCGGACAGTTCGCCGTTCAAAAATGAAAATAGCGACCTCGCTGCCCGTGAACAGCCCTGACCCCCGGACAGTCCGGGGATGAGTCCCGGATAGTCCGCCACTGTCTAGAAAGCCCAAAAACAGCTCGGGACAAAACCAAAATCGATTGGATCTTCACCAAATCGAATGGGGCTGCAACCAAACTTCTCCCAAGTGTTCTTCTACTTGTTAGGAAGCTAATCCTAGGATATCATCGCTCCAAACCAACTAATCCATGAGAAATCGGAAGAACACTAGAAAAGGGGGAAGAACGAAGAACGAACGCGATTTCGACCCGATCTATGTGCTCGTGAGGTTAAAGAAGAAATCCTTCGGTGGAAAGAAGGAGCTCACGACATAGAACAATTTGATTCAAACGGAATCGCAAACCATCGCTCGGAGAGGGAGAACGAGGCAAATCTCTGGGAGGGGAAAAACCAAAATGCGAAGAACAAAAATGCGAATCGATCCAAATTTCAGCCAACACAAGAGGAGTAAGAAATTGATCCTTGGATTGCTACGGGATGATTGTTGGTAGTTCTTAGCTTCACTAAAGATAGAGCTAGGCAACTATCCCCGATAACGGCCCAGAAATGCTTGTTGACACTTGCTAACGTTGTTACTAGGAGTAGACTATGAAATCTATTCCTGGCAACGGCGTCAGAAGTGCTTGTAGCAAGTCCGGTCACTATACCTAAAGGAGTGAAGCTAAAGCAGCTATCTACTAATGTCAAATGAGGTTGTCAATCCTGACACTAGTAGGAGCTAGCTAGAGAGGTTGCAATCTACCAAGAGGAGATTCTGCAAGCGCACAGAACTATCGTAGTAGCACTTCGCCGGGGAGTACCAGGTGTCGATTTATTTGATCCCAAGGGAAGGCTAGGGTGGTGTTTGAGTCGAGTCAACGAGGGGATGAGAGTCGAAGAAATAAGAAAAGGGAAAAGGAGAGAAGCGAAGAGAGGGGATGAAAGGCTAGAAGGAATATATGGGTGGATAGGTAAGGATGAAATGGATGGCTAAGGTAAGGTGGATGGATAGATAGATATGGGGAATAGGGTAACTAGGGATAACTAAGAGAACTAACTATTAACTACTGACTACTCCTAGATAACTACAAAGCAAGATAACTATGAAGCAAGATAACTACGAAGCGAGACAGGCAAAAGCCAATAAAGCAACTAAGTTAAGTAAAGTTTTATTCCTATCTTGTCAAGTACCGAGGCATACTAGCCTTTACCACTTACTTAGGTTGAACGCTAGCACAACGAGCCTTACTGTTAAACTGGGCCAACTACGTGGTGGAATTCAAGGCGCACAGGGCTGTCACCACCTGCTTGCTACCACAGCTATCCGGGGGTCCAGCCGTATCTGAAGGTAAGTCTATAACTAAGCACCACGCTTAACTATATTCTAACTATCTCTACCCTAGCTTTGAATCGAGAAACCCTTGCGGACGTCAGAGCAAATACTTGACTTAATAAGATAAACACTAAACTAACTAAGCAACCTATTGGCAAAGATCAAACACTAAGCTCACTAGAGATTAACTACTATGGCTAAGTGAATTGAACTGTAGGATAGCTAGGCACTCAAGCAATCAATCAAGTATACTACTCAATACTGATAAGTAGAATAAAGTAATACTTGAAATGATGAAATAGAATATAGTAAAGTGCTTGAGTAACAAGAGCAAAACCTAAACTGGAGATGAAGGAAGACTCTTCCCAGCTCCAGGACAGATCACTCGCACGCCTCTACTCTTGAGCTATGCCTTTAGCTGCGCTACCGCGAGGGCAAAGATGCCTTGCTCTACTAGCTACCTACTTGCCTAAGCTCTCTGAGCTTCTAACCTAACTCTCACTTGCTTCTCTTGCTTGTGTGTTGCTTTCTCTGGGATGGTACAAATGAAGTGGTGCCACCAGGGGGTATTTATAGTCTTGAGGAGTGACGGTGGTACTTATAGGGGGCAGCCAACCGACCTAGGGCTAACCCTAGTGGCCGGCGCCAGCCCTAGGTGGCGGCCGCCACCCTCATCACCGTTGGATGCACCGCCTTGGCTCCAACGGCATCCAGGAGCTCCAGGGAGGCGGTGGTTAGGTCGGTTGCATGTCTGAGTAACCGCCATTTGGTCTTGATCCACGCCATTCCATCCTGAGCCGTCCGATGCCATTGACCTAGTGACCAAGGGCCAAGATTTGGCCTTGGGATGGTCACACGGATCAGTGACGTGGCAAAGGGGGAGCGTTGGGCCTCTCCATGTGGCGGGCGCCACCTCTGGTTGGCGGGCGCCACCCCACTTGGGCCCAAATGGGTCCTGGTGAGTGGGCTCGTCTCCTGGTGGGTCCATTCTCCAAATTTGGTCCAAATCCTGCATTCAAATAAAAATCTATGGACATGTGGAATTTGGTTAGTTTGAAACCTATTTGACTACATTTCATGCCTTTTTGGTGAATTTTAGGGTAAAATGTTGATGGTAAAACAGGTGTTTAAGGACCATCAACAAGCTCCCCCAAGCTAACCTGTTGCTCGTCCTCGAGCAACAATGCGGTTTAAGCATTGAGCATGAAATGGATAGCAACTTAAGATGTATGCAAGTGCATATTGTATAGTGAGAAATAACTTAGCATATATCATTAATCATAGCAATGTGGGGCTTATAGCTTTTCACTTCAAACATGCAAGAGTGAAATAAAGCAGTAGATAGGAAACTTTTATCTTGCTTAGGTTTGACTAGGATTCTGTCTGGGGGTTTTTCAAGGTTTTCAAAAGATAACAACTTGCTTAAGTCCTCCAAGATTCACTCAATCACTTAATGGTGTTTAAATCCTCACTTAGGCCAAAATATAGCCTCTCCTATTTCTAAAGAATGATATGTGGAGTTATAGGTAGGCTAAGAATCATGAGCAAATTGCCTGATGTTTATTGCTAAGCTAGACACTCAAATCATAAGGAGAAGCAAATCATAAAAATTGATCAAGATGTGCATGTGTGGTTATGTGGAAGTGTATAGAGAGATATTTCATAATCCTTCCTAGTTAATTTCTGGGGTCTAGAGCTAATGATAATTCTCTCTTTTTTTTGGATACATAGTGAGTAGACAAAAGATGTGTCCTCACATTTTCTTAGGACATAGTCCTCTTTTGAGCTACTTTGCTCACTTTTTTTTCAGGACACAGTCCTTTCTTGAGCTACTTTGCTCATTTTTCTCTCTCTATCTCTCTTTTTTAGCTCTAGATTTCCCCAGGTTATCTATAGGAAAGGATTTTTGAAATGAGTAGGGAATGGGAGAGAAATGCTTATTCCCAGTGTAGGAATAGCATAAGGCTAGCAATGGGACGTTTGGCAAGGTATTGCATATCTGCAGTGTAGAGAATGAGCAATTTATTTGGTGGTTGCAAACTTCCAAAGTGGAAAGTAGGCAATTTATGGTGGGTGTGTGAATCTTGATTCAAAAGATATGATAAGCTTCTCTACTAAGATCTATGAGGTCTAACAAAGCTCAACACAGACAAAGCTCTTTGTGGTTTTGACTAACAAATATTTGGCTGGTGGTGGGATGGGATAAAATCTAGGAGGAACTTTTAGCAAGGTTTTCATAATTTTTAAAAGAAATCCTCCAGATTAGGTCCTAATTTCACCTTAGCAAGTTTAAAGAATTACTCCATTTCTTACTAACTTTATTCACTAAGCATGATTTCAGTTTAAGCATGTGCAACCCACAAAAGCTACAACTTAGATAAGACTAGTTATTCAAACCATAACAATATCATTTGCATGACATATTTCAAATCTTATTCAGGTTTCAACTTGTTTAAGCAGATTTTATCAATTTTATTCATGGAATGGTTATTTAGGCGAGCATGTGACATTCAAAAGATATAGAATTTAAGAACTGAATATAAAGTGTAGGCTTGAGACGTACCTTATTGGAGCGGGAGTCTCCCCCAAGCTGGTTTCTTGCTTGGTGAAGGGTCTTCTTCTTTCTCGGTCGGAGCTCTTGTTCTCATTTTATTAAAAGGGAAACTATCTAATGTTGTGAAAAAAGGAAACTATCCTATTATGATATTTTATTATTCTAGCTAAGTTAACATATACCTATGCATATAAGTAATGATAACTGGTGATTTTTTTTAGTTACATGCATGACATATGTTATTTATTTGAAAAAAGGGAAATTTGAAGGGAAATAAAAAAATAAAAGTAAAACCATACCTTAGGTCCATGGAGTTTCATCCTTATGGGGTGGATCTTCTTCCTTGGGTGCTTCTTCTTTAAGTACTCCATCTGGTTCTTCTTATTTTGGCACCTCTCCCTTGTTATGTGAATTACACAACTCAGGAGGAGGTGGTTCTTTCTTTCTGCTCCACCTTGTTCTTGGGCGCCTCTTCTTGGTACGAACGGGTTTTGCTTCCTGCATGTTAGCGGCATATGCGGGGCCTCGGGAGAAAGAGAATATTTCCTTCCTCCCTCCTAATGTCATTTGAATTTCACCACTTCCCACATATATGCAGACATCAACAGTGTTCAAGAAGGGTCTACCTAAGATTAGAGGCACATCTTTCCTATTTCCCATATCTAGTATTATGAAATCAGCAGGAACATATGAACCTTTAATATGAACAGGTAGGTTATTAACTATTCCTTCTACATAGCAAGTGGATTGATCAGCTAGCACAACATAGGCTGATGTGGATGACATGGGTGGAAAGAATGAGTTTTCATAAAAGTCTTTAGATAGAATGTTCACACTCGATCCTAAATCACACATGGCATTTTTAAAGACTTCACCAAAGATTGAGCATCTAATTATGGGACTACCAGGATCACCCTTTTTAACAGTCATGGTTTGATCTTCATAATATTTAAAATATTTTATTTCAACCATGTTTGCAGTTTCCATGTCAGGTTTAGCAGGAATTTTGCCAGATTCAAGAGATGGTATGATAGCAGCAAGTTGAGCTAATTGGGTTTCTAACATCTTATTAAAGCTAAGTTGATTTTTCAGAGCAGATGAGAAATCTTCCAATTTAGCATTTATATACTCAAGGGTTTTATCATTCGACATTAATCTCTTATTCAAGAAATCAGTAGTTCTACCTTGTGAGTAAACTAAATTTTTCAAGAATGAGAGACTATCAGAATTCTGAAAATTAGAGCGGGGGAATGAATTGTTACCTTGAGAGTTTGCAGGCTGATTCCATCCTTGATTCTGTTGACGGAAACCGTCATGGTTGTTGATGAAGCTCAAATCTTCATGTAGCTCGGGGCAGTGGCTCCCAGAATGTCCGGTTTCTCCACAGACTTCACAAGTCATATAGGATTCCAGAGATTGGACACTCTCTTGTTGGTTCGTCTTCTCACAGCTGTCCAGCTTCTTTGCCAGCAGGTCCATCTTGGCCACGATCATGTTGGCCTCCTTAAGGGAATGCATACCTAGCTTGCGGGGCTGTAGTCTCTCGTCATTCCATCCTTGGTTTGACACCATCTTCTCTATGAGAGCCTTAGCATCTGCAACATTCAGAAAAAAGAATGCACCGCCGGCGGCGGCATCCAAATGGCTTCTAGAGAGAGGGGTTAGGCCATGGTAGAAGTTATGGATCAACAGCCAGTCCTCCATACCATGGTGCGGACAAGCAGCGACATACTCTTGAAACCTCTCCCAAGCCTCGGGAATAGATTCCTCTGCTTGTTGCGTAAAGCTGGAGATTTTGTTGCGAAGAGCATTCGTCTTGCCCATCGGAAAGAATTTGGCGAGAAAAGCATTGGAACACTTGTCCCATGTGTCTACAGCGTTGCGATCGGTACAGAACCATTGCTTCGCTTTTCCTAGAAGAGAAAAGGGAAAGAGACGAAGACAGATGGCTTCTTGGGTTATCCCCTTAATGGTGAAGGTGCCGCAAATCTCCAAAAATTGTTGGAGATGAGCATTGGCATCCTCATGAGCTTTGCCACAGAACGGGCTAGCTTGGACCATCGTGATCATAGCCGGTTTTAACTCAAAATTGAGGTTGGCATCGATCATGTCTGGTCCTATCGCTACATTAGCGGCAGAAGGAGCATAAAATTCACGAATGGTCTTGTTGGCCATCGTGAAGATAGAACGAGATAAGAAAGAAAGAAGTTGAAGAAGATGAAGGAAAAAGATAAGAAGTACTAAGGAAAGAAAGAATGGGGAAAGATGGGATTCGCTAAACGGGAGCTTAAGCGAAGATAAATTCAACACGGACTCAACCGATACACCGAATGCCTTCCACGGCAACGGCGCCAGAAATGCTTGTTGGTAGTTCTTAGCTTCACTAAAGATAGAGCTAGGCAACTATCCCCGGTAACGGCCCAGAAATGCTTGTTGACACTTGCTAACGTTGTTACTAGGAGTAGACTATGAAATCTATTCCTGGCAACGGCATCAGAAGTGCTTGTAGCAAGTCCGGTCACTATACCTAAAGGAGTGAAGCTAAAGCAGCTATCTACTAATGTCAAATGGGGTTGTCAATCCCGACACTAGTAGGAGCTAGCTAGAGAGGTTGCAATCTACCAAGAGGAGATTCTGCAAGCGCACAGAACTATCGTAGTAGCACTTCACCTGGGAGGACCAGGTGTTGATTTATTAGATCCCAAGGGAAGGCTAGGGTGGTGTATGAGTCGAGTCAAGGAGGGGATGAGAGTCAAAGAAATAAGAAAAGGGAAAAGGAGAGAAGGGAAGAGAGGGGATGAAAGGCTAGAAAGAATATGTGGGTGGATAGGTAAGGATGAAATGGATGGCTAAGGTAAGGTGGATGGATAGATAGATATGAGGAATAGGGTAACTAGGGATAACTAAGATAACTAACTATTAACTACTGACTACTCCTAGATAACTACAAAGCAAGATAACTATGAAGCAAGACAACTACGAAGCGAGACAGGCAAAAGTCAATAAAGCAACTAAGTTAAATAAAGTTTTATTCCTATCTTGTCAAGTACCGAGGCGTACTAGCCTTTACCACTTACTTAGGTTGAACGCTAGCACAACGAGCCTTACTGTTAAACTGGGCCAACTACGTGGTGGAATTCAAGGCGCACAGGGCTGTCACCACCTGCTTGCTACCACAACTATCCGGGGGTCCAGCCGTATCTGAAGGTAAGTCTATAACTAAGCACCACGCTTAACTATATTCTAACTATCTCTACCCTAGCTTTGAATAGGGACACCCTTGCGGACGTCAGAGCAAATACTTGACTTAATAAGATAAACACTAAACTAACTAAGCAACCTATTGGCAAAGATCAAACACTAAGCTCACTAGAGATTAACTACTATGGCTAAGTGAATTGAACTGTAGGATAGCTAGGCACTCAAGCAATCAATCAAGTATACTACTCAATACTGATAAGTAGAATAAAGTAATACTTGAAATGATGAAATAGAATATAGTAAAGTGCTTGAGTAACAAGAGGAAAACCTGAACTGGAGATGAAGGAAGACTCTTCCCAGCTCCAGGACCGATCACTCGCACGCCTCTACTCTTGAGCTAAGCCTTGAGCAGCGCTACCGCGAGGGCAAAGATGCCTTGCTCTACTAGCTACCTACTTGCCTAAGCTCTCTGAGCTTCTAACCTAACTCTCACTTGCTTCTCTTGCTTGTGTGTTGCTTTCTCTGGGATGGTACAAATGAAGTGGTGCCACCAAGGGGGTATTTATAGTCTTGAGGAGTGAGGGGGGTACTAATAGGGGGCAGCCAACCGACCTAGGGCTAACCCTAGTGGCGGGCGCCAGCCCTAGGTGGCGGCCGCCACCCTCATCACCGTTGGATGCACCGCCTTGGCTTCAACGGCATCCAGGAGCTCCAGGGAGGCGGTGGTTTGGTTGGTTGCATGTCTAAGTAACCGCCATTTGGTCTTGATCCACACCATTCCATCCTGAGTTGTCCGATGCCACTAACCTAGTGACCATGGGCCAAGATTTGGCCTTGGGATGGTCACACGGATCAGTGACGTGGCAAAGGGGGAGAGTTGGGCCTCTCCATGTGGCGGGCGCCACATTTGGGTGGTGGGCGCCACCTCTGGTTGGCGGGCGCCACCCCACTCAGGCCCAAATGGGTCCTGGTGAGTGGGCTTGTCTCCTGGTGGGTCCATTCTCCAAATTTGGTCCAAATCCTGCATTCAAATAAAAATCTCTGGACATGTGGAATTTGATTAGTTTGAAACCTATTTGACTACATTGCATGCCTTTTTGATGAATTTTAGGGTAAAATGTTGATGGTAAAACAGGTGTTTAAGGACCATCAACAATGATGAATTGTGTAGCACACTATGTCGGGTTACAAGCCAATCCTCGCAACAACAAAGCCTGGATGGCAAAAAGCTCAAGAACAAGAGCCACTCCTCTCTCTAACCCTAGCCTCCTCTCAAATGAACAAAATGAGAGTGACACCTCCAAGGATGGCTGCCCTAGCAGCCCCTTCACATATATATAGGCGCACGTCCCAAGACCAAAATGCCCTTACATGAAGCACTCAGCCCAAATACCCCCTAGTGGTAAAACTGACCAACTCTGCAGTTTTCATCCGACGGCCACGCGCCTTCTCATCCTTCTCTTAGCCTTGACGCAAGCTCCAGGATGCCGCCACGTGCCGTCACGTCGACCGCCACGCCTTCTCACCAATAGCTTCGCCGCAACGCAAGCCTCTCGGTGCCGCCACGCGTCGACCGTTCCGCATAGGAAGCTCCGCCCGGTTTTGGGGCCCAAACCGGTAAACCCACCAACCCAGGTTTTGAGGCCCAAACCTGGAAACCGTCCACCCCGAGTTTTGAGGCCCAAACTCGGAAACCGGCCACCCCGAGTTTTGAGGCCCAAACTCGGAAACCGTCGAGGTAGCTTTTTGAGGCTCAGCTACCCTGAAGGACCGAAAGTGCTAAAGCAAGGTGACCAGAGGGGGGTGAATGGGAGCCTAAAAATTTCTTCTCAGAAATTACGGCCTCTGTCCCAACAAAATCAACCCCAAGAGCAAAGCCGACACACGTGATGTCCACGACCCAAGAGAATGGGTGGATGTTCCCTAGGAACACAGCGGGACACCACAAAAGCTCCCTCACCCAAATCCACGCGAGTCAACTAGTGACAGGATGGAGTTTGGGTAACCTCAACCTTCCCCGAGCAACGCGAGGGGGATTCAGGCTTTTTCGCAAAGCAGGAAGCCCGATTTCTGTAGAGCACAGAGTCGGGAATCCAACGCAAAAAGCAGATCTCAAATCGGAGCTCGAACGTAAAAGATACAGACGAAATTAAAGCACGAATTTTATCATTGGATTCAGAGGAATGGATGATTCATTAATCACTCGGTGTCGGGCTACAAGCCACTCCTAGCAACACAAAGCTTGGATGGCAAAAAGCTCAAGAACAAGAGCCAACTCTCCCTAACCCTAGCCTTCTCTCATAGGAACAAAATGAGAGAGACACCTCCAAGAATTCCCAAGGATACGGCTGCCCTAGCAGCCCCCTCATATATATAGGCGCACGTCCGAAGACCAAAATGCCCTTACATTAAGCACTCAACCCAAATACCCCCCAGGGGTAAAACCGTCCAGACCGGTCAATCTTCATCCGACGGCCACGCCCGCACATCCGGTAGCTTCGCCTCGACGCGACCTCCCTGATGCCGCCACGTGCCGTCATGTCGACCACCGTGCCTTCCTCGTGGATAGCTTCGCCGCCGCGCCAGCCTCTCCACGCCGCCACGCGTCGACCGTCCTTTCGGACCACCCCCGGTTTTGAGGCCCAAACCGGTAAACCCGCCAGCCCAGGTTTTGAGGCCCAAACCTGGCAAACTGTCCACCCCGAGTTTTGAGGTCCAAACTCGGAAACCCGCGAGCCCAGGTTTTGAGGCCCAAACCTGGAAACCGTCCTCGCCGAGTTTTGAGGCTCAAACTCGGAAACCGGCCACCCCAGGCTTTGAGGCCCAAACCTGGAAACCGTCGATGGTAGCTTTTTGAGGCTCAGCTACCGAACCCGCACCGTAGAGGGATGTGGTTCGCACACCCCGACCACCGACACCGATGCCGATGCATGTCCAGCCTCCACGCCGGGCACAACGCCTTCGCCATCCTCCTTGACTCGGCCGACGGCACTTGCGCCGCACGCAAGCCCGTGTCCGACCTCTTGCCAAGTGTCACGACACCACGTCTTCCTCTCGACTCGGCCGATGCATCGCACATCCCCATGTGCTCTCGCTCGCAGATGCCATGTGCCAGCTACCACAGCTGGTCCTCTGGCCCTCCGGTCCGTCGGTCCAAGCCTCACGTCTGCCCTTCACTGCTCTGGGTATATCGGCATGGCACGTCCGCCGCACGGCACGCCCATCCTTCACCGCTCCCGGTCCGTCGGCACGGCACGTCTCTACTTGACCTTCACCTCGCCATTGACCACTGTATCCGAGCTCAACACCTGCACATCAACACAGCCAAGAGACACATGTCGCACACGCACACCAACACAGAAACACCACAACTCACGTCACTGGTTAGTCATAAATATTAAGCGCATAGCAGATAATGACTCAACCGGGTAAAAGCCTCAAACCTTCCTCATCAAAGTCAATCATTCATCATATATGTTCTCAATCTCCCCCTTGATGAATGCATTGACTAACAATAAAACCAAAAAGGAAGGGTTTAAAGGCAAGCCTCATTCAAGTGCCCAAAAGCCAAGCAAAAGCAAACACATGGCTACTTGAGATGAGGAAGGATCATGAAAACTCCAAATAAAAGCTCTCGGTCCCGAACAAAACGGGAAAAGCGGGCAAAGCCTCCACATAACCGAAGAGTCAAGTGAAAACAAGAGTTTCAAGAATCCCAAAAAAGGTACTCGAAAACCAATCTCAAATAACTTGTCAAACAATCATCACAAAAGAAACCAAGGTACTTATCCACTTGCGTTCACTTGGGTCGAGATTTCTCCCCTTTTTCTCTTTCTCTTTCTCTTTCTACCCCTTGATGATTGAATTGACAAAAACTAGGCACAAGAGATGGTTTGAGATACCAAAACCGAAAACGTGGTCCCCAAAGACATGGGCAACGGCTCAACGCAACCAAGCAAGGGATCGGAGTTACAACTCATAAAAGAGCAAAACTCGATCACAACGAGCAAAAGACTTGGTTCCCAAAGACATGGGCAACGGCTCGACGCAACCAAGTCAAAAAATGAGCTAGCCCTCAAGAAGAGGCAGAAAATGGCTCAACACCACTAGCTCAAGGCTCGAAACCAATTGAGGCTGAAACAACGCATTAGAATGCAAAACTGCTAGTCCCTCAAGATAGAGGCACAGAGGCTCAACACAACTAGCAGAAGACTCATTACAAGCAGCCAAAAATTGGTGAAAATAGCTAGTTCCTCAAGACAGAGGCACATAGGCTCGACGCAACTAGTTGAAGGGTCCATACCAATCGAAAATACCAAGCAAAAACTGCTAGTCCCTCTAGACAGAGGCAAAAACGGCTCAACACGACTAGCAGGCTCGATACCGACTGAGAAAAACCACAAGAGAAGCTCAACACTAAATGGAGCACAAACACTCGGAGCACGCGGAGAAGCAGCAACACAAAAGCGACTCCCCCTGAAAGCAAGCCTATATACAAAAGCTATGCAACAAAGCTCATGACACCAATTGCATTCCATACCAAAAGATGGATACCAATTGAAACACATAAAAGAGCTATACCAAGTGAAGAAGAACATAAAAGAGCTAAACTCCCCCTTGCTCAAAGCTCTCCCCAAAATGCATGACTCTCCCCTTTGTGCCAACACTCAAGCTCCCCCTTGCAAGCAGCTTCTCCCCCTTGACAAAAGGGAACATGCTGAGGGGTTTTGACATTTTTCACAAAGTTGACACAAACACAAGACAAGTCATCAACCAAAAGCATATGGGGGCAATGAAAAGCACTGAAAGTGACCACAAAGTGTATCAGAGCTGGGGGTATGTACACTAAGCTAAAAATGCATGATATGTCCAATGCAACAGCTTCAAGTGTATAGCAATCAGAATGAAAAGATGCTCAATAGGGTGCTGCCCTGAAAGTGTAGCAATCAATACAAATGCTAGCAAAGGCTCAAACTGATCAAATGAATACGAAATATGAACAACTAAGCATATGAGCAGTTTTAAGCCATTTGAAAAGCAGTTCACCACTAAAACAGCACTTAGCATGAATAGACAGGAAATCGACCAAGTGCTAACTCAAGTATAAAAGGTGAACTACCCCTAGCAAAGTTCAATCATCATGCAATAGAATGAAGCATAAGCTTGTGTTATTTTCAAATTTTATCGGAGATTGCAGTGGTATTAACACAAGTTCATATTAAAGCATGTGATTGCGAGAGGTTAAAAGCATGGTCATTGCCTAACTTTTCAACCGGGCTAAGCCTATGCAAGAAAAGCAATCAGAAGCTTAAAGCACCGGTTTCGGTCTTACACTACACGGCTCAAGTTTAACTCAAATGTGCAATGAGAAACAGTCTCGATACCGTGAGGTGCTGACACATGCAATCCCATCTCGATCTTTTCATTTCACTTAAACTTGGATCAAATTTTAAGCACAAGGTAAATATGAACAATCCAAGCAAGTGAATGACTCAGTGCAAGAGACATAGCAACCTAGCATACAAAAGATAGCACAAGTGATCTCAACACATCCTACCCATGCTAGTTGCCAATCTCAATGGTGAACAAATTAAAAGTTTCATAGTTGATTAGTCAAGTTCACCATTTGCAAAAATAGCTTAGCTCATAACATGTATCTAGTGATCAAAAAGAGCCTATGCTACAAGCATCATCATGTATAAACAAGGTATACCAAAAAGAGCATAATCTCATCCTCATTACTATATTCATGAAGCTCTAAAATGCAAGATATACATGATGAAATGCATGCAAAAGCTAGTCTATCAAAGACAAAGAAAAACTAACCTAAAAAGAAAAACCCAAAACAAAAGGGGTATCGGAGAATTCCAACTAAGATACAACAAGCAAAATGCTTCCCCAATTAAAAGGGAAACACCAAATAAAGAGCCAAGAAATGCTCAAGCGACAGCCAGCAAAATCCACATCGAAAAGACCACACAGCAGAAAGGGGTCGGAGAAGAAGTGTACCAGAAACCAAACTCAGAAGTGTGTCGGGGTACCTCATGATACGCATGACCGCCTGCTGGTGTGATACTCGAGGGGACGCCTGAAACTGCTGAAATCTTCGGGGCACCTGCCTCGCCGAAGTTGTCTCCCCCTTGCCTGATGCTGTCGCTCCCACAGGTAGAGCTAGTGCTCGCTGGAGAACTGCTCAAACGGAACCCCAAGTCGTGGAAGAAGAGGGATCGGGTCCGTGAGCCAAAATGCCCTCTCCAGGCTCCTGTTCTCCTGCACACTCAAAAGCAGAAGAAAACACAAGGCATTGTCTTGTCCAGTGTGACCTCAAGGTCTCCACGAAAACGGTTAGTCATATAATAAGCATAAGGTGTACTCTCAACAAAAAGAGATCTACCTATGAATGATACCGCAAGGAGATCTGAACTCAACCTAGTCAAGACTACCATGCAACAGGATAAAGCACTGTATAGCAAAATGCAACCTAAAAACATGATCAACCCAAACACAACCTAAACCTCAACACATGCTACAATGCAAGATAATGATAGCAATAGATCCAAAAGCATGTAACATGATAAAATTGTGGAAAGGCTAGTGCTCAAACTAATCATATCAACAGGATACATGTAGCTAACCAAAACTAGCACCTGACAAATGACACCTAATGAACATCATACCACTACAAATAGAACTCATGGAGAAATAAGGTAAAGCATGGCATAATGTTCATGAGGATCACAGACTAGCATGAAAAGTGGAATAATCCACCAGACTATACACAAAGCTAGCATGACATATGATACAGAAGATAGCACATGCTAGACTAAACAAAACATGATACAAAAGAAAATGTACATGCGAAAACTATACAAGTGAGCACATGATAGACCATCTCATACCACAAGACATAAATCATGGATGTACAAGGTATGAGTGTAAAAGAAAGCTCACCAAGCTATAAAAGCCGCTTTGGAGGCAAATCTATGCGGGGTGTAGAGAACCATCAAATCTTGATCACATCTAAAAGATCAAGCTCCATCAGGCGCATGTTCTCCACCCTGCGTCCTCATATCTACACACAAGAGGACACAATAACCCGAGTCTTGGATCCCGAAGGGTTAGCAAGCATGTACTTGGGAATCCAGGACTTGGTCACAATTCTCAACTTATCATGTGGGTTAGCATGAAGCAACTATTGGTTCAAAAGCAATTTTGAAACACCCTAGGAAGCATTCCTCAAAAGGACAACTCGAGGAGAAGAACGAGTCGTACCACGGGAAAAGAGGCAAACATCTTCCAAGGTTTTTGTAGAAGAACCAATAGAAGCACCATGAGAAGCATGACGTGGACCGAGAGAAGAAGCACTAGAGGCATGTCCACGATCATGATCTAACCCACTAGAAAAGGAGTCATAAAACCCATCAACAAAGAGGGGCTTCTTACTAGGAGCACAAGCGTTCATACCATAGGAAGGGCTATGAACGACTGTCTTCCTAGAAGAGTGAGCTTGGCGCAAACGTTTGGCACGCCGATAGCAAAAGCTTTCTTAATGCCCATCTTTCTCACAAAAGGAGCAATGGTACAAAGGCCTACTGGAAGGCACACCATTCTCCGACAAGTGAGAAGTCCCTTGGGACTTAGAACAAGAAGCATCAACAACTAACTTGGTGCCAACACTAGGAGCACACATGCCATGGGAAAGGCTACGCGGCTTCCTAAAAGCCTTAGCTTGAATTCGTCGCTCGTGTTTGACACGGCAGAAACAAAAATTGAATGAGTGTCCATCCTTCTTGCAAAAGGTGCAATGGAAAACCAGATTGGGAACACGGGTCCCAAAAATGTGAGAAGCACCCTTGTCAGGAGAAGTCCCTTGGACATCACTCGATGAACCATCAAGGTTAGGAGTAGCTATGAAAGAGCTATCCGAAACCTTGGCACAAGTGCTAGCATCAAAAGTCTCACGCGCAACACAAGAACTCAACTCCGGTTGCAAAGATGCAGACTTGGAAACATCAACATCGGAGTTGGAAGAAATGTGTGACTCAAATGACTTAGCACAAAGACTCTTGCATCTTTTAGCTAAAACCTCATTTTCAAACATGAGGAAATCACAAGTACCACAAGGAGTGTTTTTCAAATTTTCCATCTCCTCCCTAATGCACTCGGCATATGTGGTACGCAAGAGTTCATTTTATTTTTCAAGGTTGGCACTCATATCATTGTGCTCAACCAACTTGGCGCTCATATCATCGCGCAAAACCTTCAAAGCCAAGACTTCTTTTTCCAAATCAATGCATGATGTGCAAATGAAATCGGTGGAAGAAACATCACCATTCACATCAAACAAAGAATCATGATTAGCACAAGAAGCATGGCAAGCATTTTTATTCAAAGAGCATGAGCTACAAGGCCTAGCATTTATCTCATCAATTTCAGCCCTAGCATGGTCAAGTTCATCTACACATGTGGTGTGAGTCAATTTTAGTTTATCAATTTCAGCATGCAAAAACTCACAAGAACCACATGGCAAAGAAGCTTTTGACCTAAGCAAGGCTATTTCAGATTTAGCATAAACAAAGTCCTTGCGCAAGTCAAAGCAAACAAGACATGGTATGGAAGCATTTGATTTCAATATTTCATTTTCAGATTCTAAGCTAGCAAGCGAAAAGCATAGCTCATTATTCTTCCTAACCATGTCACTACAAGAGGTGCAAGGTAAAGATGCACTAGACTTCCAATGAAAAAGGCCACATTTTAACCTAGTAATGGAGCATTTCAACTTCTTGATCTTTCTATGCAAGGTATCACAAAGCTCATCATATCTCAAGTTATCATCACAGCAAGCTTCAAATTGTTGGGATAAAATCCCAAGACAAGCAGCGAGAATACCTTTCTTGGCCTTGCCAAGTTCGCATATACGATCCTCCGTTGAATGCTCATCATCTCCTAGGAAGCCCAGCAAAGCATCCACCTCGCATTCCGCCTCTAGAGCCGTACTCCTTCTTGCCAAAGTGTCATTCTCGATCGCATGTCCAAGGCTCAAACCTAAGGACAAAGACGCACTGGAAGAAGAACTTGGTGCCATTTCCAAAAGCACTGTTAGTGTTAGCCAAAACACAAGCTCAACACCTCGACAAGCAAAGTCGGAAACAAAACCGCTCTCAAAAGGTCACCTTCGCGGATCCGGAACCGGTTAAGGTAGAGAGATCCTTAACTGGCTCTGATACCAATTGAAGGACCAAAAGTGCTAAAGCAAGGCGACCAGAGGGGGTGAATGGGAGCCTAAAAATTTCTTCTCAGAAATTACGGCCTCTGTCCCAACAAAATCAACCCCAAGAGCAAAGCCGACACACGTGATGTCCACGACCCAAGAGAATGGGTGGATGTTCCCTAGGAACATAGCGGGACACCACAAATGCTCCCTCACCCAAAGCCACGCGAGTCAACTAGTGACAGGATGGAGTTTGGGTAACCTCAACCTTCCCCGAGCAACGCGAGGGGGATTCAGGCTTTTTCGCAAAGCGGGAAGCCCGATTTCTATAGAGCACAGAGTCAGGAATCCAACGCAAAAAGCGGATCTCAAATCGGAGCTCGAACGTAAAAGATACGGACGAAAACGTGCTATCACTGCACTGACCGGACTCTGAGGTGCGTCCGGTCAGGATCGATCGGACGTGTCCGATCAGAGAAAAATCGTTTCGGGAGCTCTCTGGAACTGACCGGACTCTGGGAGGAGGAGCATCCGGTCAGCACAGGACTCAGCGTCCGGACAAGGCTGCATGGTGAACAGTGGAAGCAGCGCGTCCGGTCAAGTTATTTCCGAGCGTCCGGTCACGCAAAATACTCTCTGGAGCTGACCGGACTCAGCACGGGGTGCGTCCTGTCAAGTCCAGGCCAGCGTCCGGTCACCACGCGCGAACTGGACTGCGCGTGTGTTCAACGACTGGACTCTGTCAAGGTGCGTCCGGTCGCTATGAAGCAGCGTCCAGTCACCCCGACCAGCCCTCTGTTCGTCCACCGAATCGACCCGATCTCCCTCAAATCAAAAGCACTAGGGCTCAAATTTCGTATGAGGGATCACAAGGATGTTAGTGAGCTACTCCTAAGAGATCATGGCTCGAACCTAACTCCAAATCAATGAATCGAAGAAAACGATGAAGAACGGGCAAGAACTCGATCCCAAAACTAAATCCGTCCGATCTGTGAGTTCGTGAGGTATTGGAGAAATTCCTTCGGTAGAAAAAAGACTCTCACGAAGCTACACAAGATGGTTCAAACGGATTTGCGGATCTTCCCTCGAAACAAGAATTCTCGTGAAGATCAAAAGAGGGGAAAATGTGCAAACACGAAGAACAAAATCGCAAGACAAATTAATGCACGAATTTGATCATTGGATTCAGAGGAATGGATGATTCATTAATCACTCGGTGTCGGGCTACAAGCCACTCCTAGCAACACAAAGCTTGGTTGGCAAAAAGCTCAAGAACAAGAGCCAACTCTCCCTAACCCTAGCCTTCTCTCACAGGAACAAAATGAGAGAGACACCTCCAAGAATTCCCAAGGATACGGCTGCCCTAGCAGCCCCCTCATATATATAGGCGCATGTCCGAAGACCAAAACGCCCTTACATTAAGCACTCAACCCAAATACCCCCCAGGGGTAAAACCGTCCAGACCGGTCAATCTTCATCCGACGGCCACGCCCGCACATCCGGTAGCTTCGCCTCGACGCGACCTCCCTGATGCCGCCACGTGCCGTCATGTCGACCACCGCGCCTTCCTCGTGGATAGCTTCACTGCCGCGCCAGCCTCTCCACGCCGCCACGCGTCGACCGTCCTTTCGGACCACCCCCGGTTTTGAGGCCCAAACCGGTAAACCCGCCAGCCCAGGTTTTGAGGCCCAAATCTGGCAAACCGTCCACCCCGAGTTTTGAGGCCTAAACTCGGAAACCCACGAGCCCAGGTTTTGAGGCCCAAACCTGGAAACCATCCTCGCCGAGTTTTGAGGCCCAAACTCGGAAACCGGCCACCCCAGGTTTTGAGGCCCAAACTTGGAAACCGTCGATGGTAGCTTTTTGAGGCTCAGCTACCGAACCCGCACCGTAGACGGGATGTGGTTCGCACACCCCGACCACCGGCACCGATGCCGATGCATGTCCAGCCTCTACGCCGGGCACAACGCCTTCGCCATCCTCCTTGACTCGGCCGACGGCACTTGCGCCGCACGCAAGCCCGTGTCTGACCTCCTGCCAAGTGTCACGACGCCACGTCTTCCTCCCGACTCGGCCGATGCATCGCACATCCCCATGTGCTCTCGCTCGCAGATGCCACGTGCCAGCTACCACAGCTGGTCCTCTGGCCCTCCGGTCCGTCGGTCCAAGCCTCACGTCTGCCCTTCACCGCTCTGGGTAAATCGGCATGGCACGTCCGCCGCACGGCACGCCCATCCTTCACCGCTCCCGGTCCGTCGGCACGGCACGTCTCTACTTGACCTTCACCTCGCCATTGACCACTGTATCCGAGCTCAACACCTGCACATCAACACAGCCAAGAGACACATGTCGCACACGCAAACCAACACAGAAACACCACAACTCACGCCACCGGTTAGTCATAAACATTAAGCGCATAGCAGATAATGACTCAATCGGGTAAAAGCCTCAAACCTTCCTCATCAAAGTCAATCATTCATCATATATGTTCTCATACCGAACCCGCACGGTAGACGGGATGTGGTTCTCACACCCCGACCACCGGCACCGATGCCGATGCATGTCCAACCTCCACGCCGGGCACAACGCCTTCGCCTTCCTTCTTGACTTGGCCGACGGCACTTGCGCCACACGCAAGCCCGTGTCCGACCTCCCGCCAAGTGCCACGACGCCATAGTCTTCCTCCTGACTCGGCCGATGCATCACACATCCCCATGTGCTCTCGCTCGCCGATGCCATGTGCCAGCAACCACAGCTGGTCCTCCGGCCCTCTGGTCCATCGGTCCAAGCCTCACGTCTGCCCTTCACCGCTTTGGGTACATCGGCATGGCACGTCTGCCGCACGACACGCCCATCCTTCACCGCTCCCGGTCCTTCGGCACGACACGTCTCTACTTGACCTTCACCTCACCATCGACCACTGTATCCGAGCTCCACACCTTCACATCAACATAGCCAAGAGACACATGTTGCACACGCACACCAACACAGAAACACCGCAACTCAACGCCACCGGTTAGTCATAAGCATTAAGCACATAGCGAGATAATGACTCAACCGGGAAAAGCCTCAAACCTTCCTCATCAATGTCAATCATTCATCATATATGTTCTCAATGGATATACCCCTAATTCTACTTCGGACACCTTCCATTTTTTTATATCATAATTTATTTTTTCGGTGGGTATGGAGATACCCCTAATTCTACTTCGGGCACTTGCCCAATTTTTATATACCTTTTTTTTCTTTTGCATAGCCCATACCTTCGTCACATTTAGAATTTCATAAGAGATGTTTACTTGGAGCTTTATTCCTATACATTTTTTTTGTGTTCATTCCCAGTGTAGGAATAGAACATTTTTGGGTGGATGGAAAATGGCATGTTTTTGCACAACTCTCAATGTAAGGGTCGGCATTATTATATCTGGGTGTTCGTGAATCTTGATCCGGGGTGCATGAAAAGAATCTCACAAGGGTCACAATAATTTGACAAAGCTCAACATGATAACAAGCAACAAATGTTTCAAAGATTTTGCGATGTGAAGTATCATATGGCCCTGGTAGGATATTTAATCATTGAGAAGTATTTGCTATAAATTTCTAAAGTTTTAGCAAAATAGAAATTCTCCAAGGGCTTACATTAACAGAAAGGATTTCTTTAGTCTTACCATATCTCACTTCACAACAACTTAGTTGACATGTTTTCCTAATAAGGATGTGTCCACAAGCAACAAGTATATGAATTAGGAATAAAGTTTATACCTACCAATCTTTATAAAGGCAAGTTCATAATTTGGCAAGATTTTATTTTTAATTTTTAAGTTTGATTAATGATTATCATGGTTGATATTTTTGAACATAATCAAACTTGTAAGAGCATGATACGAGTGAGATTATGGAGTGCAAACCGGCGTGCCCGGGGGATGGCGTGGAAGGGTCGGGTCCCCCACACTTGGACTTTTATGTCATTTGACACTAAAAGCCAAGTGTGCATATTGGAGCATCTCTTGAGTATGTAGTGTGTCACTCATGTCTATAGACATTGTTCGTCCTTCGTTCCTATAATTGTTAGTGGCAAAGAATACCCGAAGGGAACCTTGTCTAATTCCAAGATGTTTTTTTATTTTTTGGAGTTAGGGAGATTTTATTAGAACAGAAGGTCCTCACTTTATTTTATTAAAGACTAGATTATTGGGTTTATTTAAAAAAAGTAAT
This sequence comes from Coix lacryma-jobi var. lacryma-jobi, assembly GCA_009763385.1. Classification (NCBI taxonomy): domain Eukaryota; kingdom Viridiplantae; phylum Streptophyta; class Magnoliopsida; order Poales; family Poaceae; genus Coix; species Coix lacryma-jobi. The sequence continues at coordinate 67,139,630 of CM019828.1, forward strand.
TTTTTTAATTATGATCATTTTTTAAGAAGGATTTGTTTTTAAAAGAATTTTTTTGAAAAGGAATTGATGCATAATTAAATCTTTTGAAAATAAGGCTAAAACAAATTTATTGTGCAAAGTTTTATTTTCAAAGCTGAAATTGTTTTTAGTTTTTATATGCATGAAAAATATATTGGTTCAAATTTAAACATGAAAATATTCAAATTAAAAGTTGGATGGAAATCAAATATGAGATACATACTGATTTACCTGTCGACAAGGGCTCATCTTTTTGAGTCCATTGAGCAAGACTTCTCCATTGAATTCTGTTTGATTTGGAATCACCCATCCTGGAGATGGAGAAGGATGATTGCGCTTCTTATTTTCACCATGCCATCATGATGTTTGAGTTGCTTTGGCTTGGCAAGCGCTTGATTTTTATTTATTTTTTTTATCAAGGGTTTCATCCCTACATAAAGTTAGTGAACAAACATACCCGAGGGATTTTACAAAGGTTTTGAAATGATAAAGGTTGAAGTTATGAGATGAAGACTTCAATGCTAATGAAAGATTGTTGTTTGGGTTTTACCAAAGAGAGCCCATTTGTTTTTTTAGTTTAAAACCTTTGTTCATTTAAAGTTCACCAAATGAAATTTGAATTACCTCCGTTATGAATTCCTCTCAAGAACCTACCCTTATGAAGTTGATGATTCCTACAAGGGTTAGTCCATAGATACAACAAAAATCTACACTAGCACTTTCAGTTCAATTAATAAAATTAAACTCCTTGTCCAATTTGATTAAGGTAGGCTATTTAACCTAAGCACCACGCTTAATTTAAAAAGCCTATGGGAATATGGTTGAAAGGATCTCGATGTCGCCTATATGGGGGGTGAATAGGCCTGTAAAAACTCAACTGGAACAAATGTTAGAATCTCGAGCGGCACTTCTGCTCTGGGAGTAGAACTGCTACTCGAGCAGAACCTCTGCTCGAGCAGAACTTCTGCTCTGCCTGATAAGTTCGAGATCACAATTCAAAATCCACCAAAGGGAAAATAGATCAAGTAAATTACTGAGCTTCCTAGGTTAGTGTTGAACCTATTTCACCACTTGAATGTATGCGGAAGTGTACAAGTGAGTAGATCGGCACCAAATTCTAAAATCACCAACATACAAGTAGAGAGCAATACAAACAACAAGAACACAAGAGACACAAGGTATTTATCCGGTGGTTCAGCTCGCCACCAAGGCTTGCCTATGTCCACGTTGTTGAGGAAGCCACAAAGGCTTTTAGGTCTCTTTCAACCATATCCTCGATCTCAAGTCAAGAGAGCAAGTCTCTTGAAATGAGGGTGTTCTTACTTGTTTCTTGGGTGATAACAAACGTCCCGGAGCAGCCACACAAGAGTTGGAAGCTTCCGGGTGACGCCTAGCCGGTTAGGAGCCTTGCTCCACGTGTAATAAACACAATCCACCAGCTTCAACATGAACCAAGTGCTCTAGGAGTTGTAGAACAGTTTGGGGAGCTCTCTAATGCAGTTTGGAGGGTCAAACTCTCATGGATTTGCAAGGGAAGCAAAGGAGAAGCTTGAGGGACTCCAATGGAGAGTGAGGGAGAGAGAGAGTTGCTCTGGTCGCACTTGGGAAGGGAATGGTCGAGATAATCGTTGGGGGGAGCAAGGAGATGAAGGAAATACCCCCTGCTGTCCAACGGTAACTTTAAGTCCCAGAAGTTCCGCTCGCAGAGCAGAACTTCTGCTCCCCGGCACTTCTGCTCTTAGAGCAGAACTTCTGCTCGAGCAGAACTTCTACTCGCAGAGCAGCACTTCTGCTCTAACACAAACAACCAAGAATGAGGAATGAAAAGCTTGCTGTTGTGGCTGGTTTTTGAGGATGGTTTGGTGGAAACTTTTGAGCACTTAGTTGCACATCAAATCTTGTGCATTGTATCCCACTTTATAGTGCGGCTTTTCCTAAACTCAAATTCAAAGCATAAAAGATTTTAAATGCCTTTGAGCCGGTTGTCGCTTTCCTTTGTAATTGGGGGTTCCACCATTGCTTGTACAATCCTCTTTCTCAATATCACTTCATAATGGTTTGCAATCATCCTTGTCTCATCTCTTTGAGCAAACACACCATGAGCTTGTGACTTGAATATTTCCAACACAAGTGAGTTTAGTCCATGGCTTCAAGTCACCTCCACTAATGATTTGATCCTCAACAGAATATGACTCCTGATAGCTCGATTAGTACCTCGACTCAATGCAAGTACTCTCTTCTTCACCCTAGCCATAGTACCTCAGTCTCCTTGACCTTCACCTTCGCTTAGTACCTCGAAGCCCTTTCCTTGTTATCTTCACCCTATCAAGTCATACTCAAGTCACATCACATTAAGCATCCATTGAATAATCATTTCTTCAATATTGTGATCCTTGCTTGAACATCTTATAGATATGAATGTTGAGATCAATCAAGCTCTAGTTAGGTTCACATAGATATGGTCAAGCCAATTCATGATTCCTTATGTCCTCATCATTTTGGCTTGACACTCCTAACACTCACTTCAATATCTATCTTCATACTTCTTAGCTGACCAAAACAATGCAAAGTGATTTCCCAAATGTTTATCGATACAAGCAAACCAAAGTAGAGACTGACTTATATCCAATATGAGTTGTGTCCTTTGTCATTTCAGCTTTGCTTGCCATTTCTTCACTTATGCATTCTTGTTTCACTCTTCATCCTTGATCAAAGCTAATCCACTATCAAACTATTCTTGTTTATGAAAAGCAAGCTATTATTGAGACCAATACAAGTCATCAACTCATGTCTCATTTGTCACATGTCAAATATGCTTGCTTTCTCATGATGCTATGACATCCCACAACATAGAAGCCATCTCATTGATTCCAATAGCATTGTTGTCTTTTGCTTGAACTATATTGTTTCCATAATCATTCAATACAACAATACACAATTTTGGCCTTCATTTCAACACTATGTGGAATACCATCAAGTTTGCTTTTCTTGATGAACCTTTGATACACTTAGCAAACTTATTAGACCTTTAGTTGAGTTGTCATTCAATTCACCAAGACTCCCCCTTTTTGGTGATTGATGACAACACAACTAAAGCTTACAAGAGATTGATAAATATTAAGATTTTGAATCCTATGATATGGTTAGCTCCCCCTAAATGTGTGCATTGAAAGGAATTCAAATTTTGGCCTCAAATGCCAAATGCACATATTTAAGGAAAAGTGTGGGAACTCTCCTATATCTTAGCATTCGTGGGGTGCAAGGTGTCAAACATGATAAATGTGATGCTCATGAAAGTTCATCCACTCAACAAGTTTAACCATATATCATTCAAGGCATGAATGTCACACACTAGCATAAATAGTCCTTATCAAGAGCATCAATTTAAACTATCCTTACACACACCACTCAATTTTGAAAAATCTTATATGCCTCTCTTTTACCCCTTTCATCCACATATCAATCTCTCTTCCTTTACATTCTCCCCCAATATTTTTCCCCATTTGGCATTAATCTCCAAAAAGGATCTCTCCACCAAAAAGGAAGAAATGATGGTAGACAAGTGAGGGCAAGAGGTAGGTAAAAGTTTAGCATATAGGATTTCTCTTCTATGTTTTTCTATTAAACAAAGTATGGAACACTTCAAGTCAAGATTCTTGAGAGGTTAGCATATTTACCTCATACCTCACATAGGTGACATAACATGAGAGAAACTCATAGCATCACCACAAGAGGTATCAACCAAATATCTAACTCATTCTCCGTGTGTTTGGATTGCGGGATATCCCGGGTTGTCCCGTGTTAAACCCAGATGACCTGCTGTTTTGTTAGAGGGTTCAGTGGAAGGGGGTCGACCCGGGTTGGAATATACCTCCAATATGCGGGTTCACCAGATCCCTCTAAATCAAGGGGACCGAGCGAACCCGCATCGTCATTGCTCTCCACCTCGTTCGCCTCGCACCCGTGCTGGTTCGACAACGCCCCGCAATTGGCCTCCGCGCCAGCACCGGCGACCGCGCCCGACCCCACCTACGCGTTGGCGACCACACGTTGGCCCCGCTCCAGCACCGCCACAGGCTCCCGCGCCCGACCCCGCCTCCGCGCCGGCCAGGTGACCGCGCCCGCCCCCGCCTCCGCGCCGGCGCCGGTGACCGTGTCCGCCCCCGCCTGCACGCCGACGACTGCGCGTCGGCCCCGGTCTCGCCCCGCCCTAGGCTCCCACGCCCATCCCCGCTAAAAGGTCCTAAATGGCTAGAGGGGGGTGAATAACATAATAAAATTTCTACAAAACACTTAGAGAGACTTGTTAGACAATTGCAAAGCGAAGCTTTTTGCTCTAGCTCTACTAAGTGTTGCAAGCCACCGATCCAAACAATTCTAGTAAACTATAGTCACTATGGCACACAAAAGCTATGTCACTACTTTCTAAACTATTGAGCTAGCAAGAGATAATTACTTCTAATTAGAGAGCTACTTATAGCAACAATTATCTCTACACAAGAAATAAAGAATGTAAAGCCAAGATAGAGAGATATACCGACACCGGCAAGAGGTGATCAACCACAATATGAATACCAATGAAGTCCGCGAGATAGCCAAATAGACAAGGGACACAAAGATTTTCTCCCGAGGTTCACGTGCTTGCCGACACGCTACTCCCTGTTGTGTCGACCAACCACTTTGTGGTTCGGTGGCTAATAGGTGTTCACAAACCTAGCTCAACACTTGAGCGCCACAAGAACCGACCCACAAATGGAGGTAACTCAATGACACGCGCAATTTACTAGAGTTACCTTTTGGCTCTTCGCCGGGGAAGGCACAATACCCCTCACAAATCACCGGGAGATGGCCACGAACAATCACCAACTCGTGCCAATGCTCCTCCGCTGCTCCAAGCCGTCTAGGTAGCGGGAACCACCAAGAGTAACGAGAAAACCACAGCAATAGTGATCCCCAAGTGCCACTAGATGCAATCACACAAGCAAATGCACTTGGAATCACTCAATCTCACTTTGATTCGCGCTATCAAGCAAGGAGATGAGTGGGAGGGAGTATGTGAAGGACCAAGAATGCTAAAGCAAGGCGACCAGAGGGGGGGGTGAATGGGAGCTCAAAAATTTCTCTCGAAACTTTGGCCTTCTGTCCCCAAAATCAACCCCAAAAGCTACGAACAAAAATTGTGATGCCCACGACCCTTGGAAGAGGGTGGATGATCCCTAGGATCACAGCGAGGCACCACATAGCAAGAACGAACAGCACGCCAAAAACACCGGCACAAGTTCGACCCTCAAAAATCAAGTTCCGAGCGTAGATAGGTGACTACGTCAAGAGATCCCCAAATACCTGTGGTAACAAGTAGCAAAGATACCTAGAGAGGTTCCTTGATCAACTCTAGGGCCAAACGAGAAGTCCGGAAACCAAGCGAAGAAGATGGGAGAGCAGACGCACTGAACCGCAACAAGCAGCCGAATCCCGAACTATCCGGCCCTGGGGTCCCGGACTGTCTGCGACTACTGCGGATTGTCCGCCAGCCGATCTCGGACTATCCGTCGGCTAAAAACACAAAATAGCAGTGTTGCTGCAAGTCCCCTGGACAGTCCCAAACTGTCCGCGGTTTATACCGGTGGACTGTCCGCCGGTCAACCGAGACCCAAAACAGCAGAGACTCGCGGCCACTGCTCTGGTCGAGTCCCCGACGCCCAGACTGTCCGCGGGAGGAACGGCGGACTGTCCGCGACCTCCCAGTGAGGGCGATTTCGGTCGCCTCTCACACAACTCTTCCCAAATCCGAATCAAAACTCAATCCCACGTTCCAAAACTTGGAGAGGATGATCACGAGATAGTTAGAAGACTATCCCCAAGAAATCATCCGCTCAAATCGATTCAATCACCGGGAAATCGAAAGGGGAGGAGTATGAACGAAAAAGCGCCACGAAAATGAAATCAACCCGATCTACTTGTTCGTGAGAAGTTAGATGAATTCCTTCGGTGGAAATGATCTCCTCACTATAAAGAACAAGTTGATTCAAACGGATTTCGCAAAGACGCAATAGAGAGGGAGATCGATTGACGGGAAAATCGCGGAGAAACGAAGAACGTGAAGAACACGAACAAAACGCGAATGAAGACATCGATCTGCAACCGTGGGGCTACCATACGCTACAACAGTGAGATTACGGTCTCAGTTCCTCAAAATCTCAAGTACACAGAGGTATGGTTCTCTGCGGATCTTAGCTAGCTACAGCAGGGGATTGGGAGAGCAGGAAACCCTAGAAGCAAAGAGCAAATGACTGAGATAGAATGGGAGGAGGGTGTCTCCCTCTACTTATTCTAATTCTAATTCCCACTCTACCCCTCACTAATTACAGAGCGAACCAGCTAAACCCTAGAGTTATTCTGGACCAACTCGTGGTAGGTGGTGATCCGACGGCCACGCCCTCACAACTAATAGCGTTGCCTTGATGCAACCTCACCGATTGCCGCCACGTGCCGCCGCCGCTCTGCTTGTCCTTTTCCCGGACGTCGCACCCCCGGTTTTGTGGCCCAAACCGGGAAACCAGCCTTCACAGCCAACCCCCAGTTTTGAGGCCCATACCGGGAAACCAGCCGACCATCGCCTGAGTTTTGTGGCCCAAACACAGCAAACCCGCAGCACCCAGGTTTTGAGGCCCAAACCTGGAAACCATCCTCAACCCGAGTTTTGTGGCCCAAACTCGGAAACCATCAGCGCCCAGGTTTTGAGGCCCAAACCAAGAAACCGTCCACTCGAAGGTTTTTCTGTGGCTCAACCACCAAACCGAGCCGTAGAAAGGATGCACCGCCCATGCACCCCGTCCACCCGCAAGTCTTCGCTCGTCGCTGTCCCAGGCTGTCAGCCACCACAGCTGATCCTCAGGCCACCGGTCCCTCAGTCCAAGCCTCACGTCCGCCCTTCGCCACTCTCGATCCATCGGCACGGCACGTCTCTACTTGACCTTCACCTTGCCTTTGATCACTGTATCCGTGCTCGACACCTGCACAACACAAGCCAAAGAACATGCGTATTATCCCAGTTGACAATCACTCAGAGACTCAGCATACACCCATGTATCCGCAATCTCCCCCTTGATGAGTGCATTGTCAACTACCAACACAAATCATACTGGAATAGAAGAAGGAAGGAAGAAAGAGAGAGAACTCGACCAAATGACCCAAAAGCATAGCAAAGCCGAAGAAGGTCAAGTGGAAAGAGCAAAACGGCTTGGCTCCCAAAGACATGGGCAACGACTCGATGCAACCAAGCAAAGCAAAGCTAGCCCTCAAGAAGAGGTAGGACAGGCTCAACACCGCTAGCAAGAAAACTTGATACCTATCGAAAGATCAACTAAGATTCAAGCAAAACAGAGCTAGCCCTCAAAAGAGGCAGAACGGGCTCAACACCGCTAGCGAGGAAACTCGATACCAACTGTTATCAACTCAAGACCAAAAGAGTTCGATACCAATTGAAGAGCTGAAAAGAGCTGAGAATGTTTGCTAGTCCCTCAAGAAGGAGGCAAAGGCTCAACACAACTAGCAAACTCCCCCTCAACTAGTGCACACAACCCAGGGAGCTCTCATGATTTGTCAAAATATTCTCCCCCTTAGTTGAAAATGCACCAGCAAGCAAATGTGCACAAGAACTCAAATTTCTCCCCCTTGACAGAAAATCTCCCTTCAAAAATTCATATGAGTTAAAATGCAAGTTAGCAGCTTCAGGAATATAATCAAGAGAGTGCGAGGATGCTCTACACAGTTCTGATCTGATGACTCAACAACATCCATAAGCAGCTAGCAAAGGCTCAAACTGATCACTAAATATGAAATATGAACATGAGAGCAAAGCGAGCAGTTTTCAGCCCGAAAGGTATTCACCATCAAAATAGCACAAAACAAGTATAGACAGGAAATCAGACAAGTGCTAAATATGTATACAAGGTGAACTACCCCTAGCACAGTTCAATCGTCATGCTATAGAATGAAGCATAGACTTGTGTATCCAAATTTTATCGGAGTTGCAGCGGTTAAATTACACAAGTTAAAAATTCAGCATGTGATTGCGAGAGGTTGAGAGCTTGTCATTGCCTAACTTTTCAACTGTGCAAAGCCTATGCAAAAGCAATCAGAAGCTTAAAGCAACAGTTTCGGTCATACACTACACAGCTCAAGTTTGACTCAAAGTGCAATGAGAAACAGTCTCGAAACTGTGATGTGCTGACAAGCAATCCCATCTCGATCTTTCCAATTCACTTAACTTGGTTCAAAATTAAAGCAGAATATGAACAAACCAAGCAAGTGAATGAATCAACACTAGAGACATAGCAACCTAGCATATATGAAGAGCACAAGTGATTTCAACACATTCTACACATGCTAGGTGCAAATCTCAATGGTGAACATGCTCAAGTTTTATGTTCATTAATCAGATTCACCATTCATCAAATAGCTCCGCTCACAACATGTAACAGTGATCAGAAAGAGCATAAGCTACATCATCATCATAAAGCATCGAAGCAACTACTATACAAAGCATAGTCACATTCTAAAGATTATATATATGAAACTCTGAATGTAAATATGCAAGATGAAATGCAAAAGATGCAAGAGGAAACCAAATGAAAGAAAAAGAGTCAGTCTATAATACAAGAACCAAAATGTTTCCCCCAACTAAAAGGGGAAACACACACCAAGCTCACCTCTCAACCTAGCAAAAGTTGATTGGTCCAAAGGCTTGGTGAAAATATCAGCCAACTGATGATGAGTATCGACATGGCGAAGGTCGATATCACCCTTCTCATAGTGGTCTCGCAGAAAATGAAAGCGCACATCAATGTGTTTGGTCTTAGAGTGCAGCACGGGGTTCTTAGCAACGCTAATCGCACTCGTGCTGTCACAAAGCAAAGGAACACGAGAAAAGCTGAGACCAAAATCACGCAAAGTGGCCATCATCCAGAGTAACTGGGAACAGCAGCTAGCCGTAGCAACATACTCAGCCTCTGTGGTAGACTGTGCGACACTAGCCTGCTTGCGAGAAGACCACAAAACAAGAGAAGAACCAATAAACTGGCAAGTCCCAGAAGTGGACTTGCGATCAATGCGACATCCAGCAAAATCGGCATTGGAATAACCGCAAAGGGAAAGGTTGGAGGAAGCAGAATACCAAATCCCAAATTCTGGAGTGAAGGATAAGTACCTCATAATGCGCTTGACCGCCTGACGGTGCGAGATGTGCGGCGACGACTGAAATCACGCGCAAAGACACACCGCGAACTGAATGTCCGGGCATGTTGCCGTCAGGTACAGCAGCGACCCGATCATACTCCGGTACTCCTTCTGGTCCGCAGCTTCTCCATCCACATCCGCATCCAGGGCCGTCGTGGTCGACATGGGTGTTGGAAGAGGCTTGGCCTCACCCATATCGAATTTCTTCAAGATGTCCTTAGTATACTTACCCTGGTGCACGAACGTTCCCTCTCGAGATTGCTTAATTTGCAATCCGAGGAAAAACGTCAGCTCACCCATCATGCTCATCTCAAATTCCCTGTTCATAGTATCTGCAAACTTGGCAACCAAAGCGTGAGAAGAACCACCAAAAATGATATCATCCACGTAAATCTGGACCAAGAGAGTATCATTGCCTTGCTTGAGGAGAAAGAGCGTTTTATCCACACATCCCATTTTAAAACCCTTAGCAAGCAAAAAGGTTTTCAACCTATCATACCAGGCTCTAGGGGCTTGTTTCAAACCATACAAAGCTTTGTGGAGTTTAAAAACATGATTTGGAAACTTGGGATTTTCAAAACCGGGGGTTGTCTTACATATACCTCCTCTTCTATGTAGCCATTTAAGAAGGCACTCTTGACATCCATTTGAAAAAGTTTAAACCCTTTGGATGCAGCAAAAGCCAAGAGTATCCTAATCGCCTCCAAACGAGCTACAGGAGCAAAAGTCTCCTCATAGTCTATCCCCTCCTTCTGACTATACCCCTGGCCTACAAGTCTGGCCTTGTTTCTCACAACATGGCCATCCTCTCCTTGTTTGTTTTTAAAAACCCATTTCGTCCCAATTGGGTGACACTCAGAGGGAGGAGAAACTAGAACCCAAACCTGATTTCTTTCAAAATTTTCTAACTCCTCATGCATGGCATTGCCCCAATCTGGATCCGTCAAAGCGTGTCCAACATCTCGGGGTTCAAAATCAGCAACAAATGCAAAATATGCAAAGTGAGAGATATGTTGTGACCTTGACCGAGTGACACGTTCGCCGATGCTGCCAATCATCTGCTGAGGCGGGTGTTGGCGCTGAATGTGTCGTGGCGCCTCCCGAGCTGATGTAGCCTCCCCCTCAACAGCAGCTGGTGCCTCCTCGGGTACAAAAGGTACCGCTCGAGGTGGCAGATCCCACGGCCCCCAAGTCGAAAAAGAGGGATCAGGGCCGTGAGTCGTAGTCGAGGCCGCTCTTTGCGGCTCAGCAGGTGGAGGTGGTCATGGATCATCCATCCCTTCAGCACCCTCTTCCTCATCATCGAAAAGAGGTTCGCCAACCTCATGATCACTTGCACGCTCAAAACGAGAAGAAGGACAAACCATGTTCTCGTCGAAGGTGACATCGGATGTCTCCATGACTCGGTTAGTGTCAAGGTTAAGTTCACGATAAGCACGAGTGTGAGCGCCATAACCCAAAAACACACCGTTAGAAGATCGAGACTCAAATTTGTCCAGGTTGCCTTGCTTAAGTATAAAACAGTGGCAACCACAAACTCGAAAATACTCACCTTGGGCAGTTTTCCAAAACGCAAACTCAAAAGAAGTCTTTTTCAAGAAAGCTCGGAGAAAAATGCGATTGGAATATAGCATGCAGTGCTCATGCTTCGGCCCAATATCGCCTAGGAGTCCTATGCTCATCGAGCATCGTCCTGGCCATCTCTACAAGGGTCCGATTCTTCCTCTCTACAACACCATTTTGTGGCGGCGTGTAGGAGAAAAAACTGATGCTCCAAACCCAGAGAGTTACAGAACTTCTCAAAATCCAAATCCGAATTCTTGAATTCAGAACCATTATCACTCCTCCGAATTGCTCGCATTGAGTTCATAGGGTACTCATTCTGAAGACGCAAAATCAGATTGCGAGCAAAGGAGAAAGTCTCGGTCATCTCTGCTAAAAAGAAGACCCACGAATATCTCGAAAAATCGTGGACAACAACAAGCACATACCACTTCCCCCCAACCGAGCTCACCCGAGCCGGACCAACAAGGTCCATGTGCAAAAGCTCTCCAGGGCGCTTAGTCATGACCTGAGTCACTGGATGGTGGGGAGTGGCTACCATCTTCCCATGTCTACAAAAATGGCAAACAAGATCCTTCTCCATGGACAACTTGGGCAATCCTCGGATTAGGCCAAGTGAGCTAAGTCTTGCAAGCAAGTCGAAGCTCAGGTAACCGAGTCTCCTATGCCACTTCCAAAGATCAGAGGAGGAAGGTCCAGCCAAAAACAACGAGAAATTCCAAATGACTCCGAGAAATCCGCACGAAAGACTTTTCCAAAGGGCGAAATCACACAAACAAGATTGCCCTGAGGATCCAAAATGCGACTGAGATTCGGTTTAAAACAAATCTCATAGTCATCATCAAAAAGTTGTGAAATAGAAAGAAGGTTAAAATGCAAGTTTGAAACAAGAGCAACATCACGCAACACAAAGTGCTCATTAACTCGCACCGACCCACGAGACAATACCTTACCTTTGCTATTGTCGCCGAAGGTGATAAACTCCTTTCCGGCGACCGGACTAAGACTGGAGAACCACTTGGCGTTTTCGGTCATGTGCCTCGAACACCCGGATCCACCCCAACGAAACGTTCTCCAATCGTTTTACCTACATCAATAAAAAGACATAGGGTGAGCATACGGTCCAACACTGGGGTTAGTGAAGTAGGGAGAATACCAGTGTTGGGCCGGCTGCTCAAAGAACGGTTAGCAGAAAAACCATTCCTAGCACGCCTACGGGATAGCGATCACCACGTAGAGGAAACGTGGTCCGCTAAGGGAGGAGCGTCCATCGCGATACTCAAAACGCGGTGGGGAAAACGCTCAACTACAAAGCCACCGCCACGGGTCCATAGCCTACACCTGCAGGCTCCCGCCGGGCACGTCCTCTCCTCGCTGCCTAGGCCTAGGAACTTGAGGTTTGGACCTCTAGGCCTAGCAGCACACGCCTCTGAACATTCGGCACATGTACATCATGGAAAGGATGGTACATGTCCGTGTTGTTCATCTCCTTTGCACGGGCGCCTCTCTCTCTCTTGCGCGAAAGCAAAACTCACTCAAGTGTCCATCTCTCCCACAATGCTCACAATGGTACCTCACCGCTCTCAAAGGGGGTTGTTGGTACTCACGGTAGTGGGTGTGGATCACTTTGCCCTTCTGTGGCATAAGCTCCTCCTGGATGGGTGGCATGGTGTCCAGCTTGTTCTTGAGGTGGTTTGGTTTGGGAGCCCATTGTTTCTTGGGTGGAGCTCTCGGAGGTTCAACAAAGACCCCATCCTTGGTGTTAGGCTTGAGAGGCTCTTTGGGTGGAATCTTGGTAAGCTTGGGAGTAGTGGTGGAGTTGGGCTTCTCACATGGGTTTAGACCACTCGACTCTCCAATCTTGCCAAAAGATGAAACATCAACACCCGGAGCAAAACCTACACCCAGGACCTCCAGCAGCTCGCTTGAATTGGGAGATCATCATCCCGAGCTGTGGCTCACCACTAGACACCCATGACAAGATGGTCCGAAGGTATGTGTTTTCCTCCTCGGTTTGCATCTTGTCATGCTTCACGTTCACAATCTCCATCTCCAAACCCTCACAAAGAACACACCTAGCCACACATGTGCTACCTGAGTTGGCCTCTTCAAGAGACACAATCTTGGCATTCTTCTCTGCCAACTCAGATTGCAAGCCCGCACAGGACTTGCACGCACCCAACAGCGAGGATCTAGCCTTCAGCTCATCCACCTCTCCTACCAACACAACATACTTGCTTCTCAAAGTGAGAAGGTCAGTCATGTGGTGGTGCACATCTCACACTCCTCCTCATCGGTAACAACTACGGTGGACTTGACAGATTCAAGTTCCTTCACCGTATCCTCCCACTTCTGCCTAAACTCCTTGCGCTCTCTAGCAGCACGCCTAAGCAACTTATCCTGACTAAGGAGCGCGGCAGTAAGTTTCTCGACCTCAGCAGAAAGCTCGTCGGGGTCTGAGATACCTGGGAGGTGTCGTCGTCGTCGTCGTTCCGAGGAGTGTCCTCCAGCTCGCCGTCGACCTCCTTGCCGAGGGCCATGGTGCAGAAGCCCTCGTCGTCGGCGAAGAAGCAGAGGCCGTTCAGCTTGTCCTCGATCCTCTTCTTCTTCTCGGACTCGTCGTCGCTTGAGCTAGCGGAGTCGTCAACGTCGCTGAGCGTGGCGAAGAAAGCACGCTGCTCAGCCTGGGCCTTCTCCAAGTACTTCGTCTTGATGTACTCCTTGTCGAAGCCGCCCTTCCGCTTGTGCTTCGTGGGAACGTACTTCTCCTTGCGCTTGCCGGAGTCGTACTTGTGCCCATGATCCGCCTTGCCGAAGGTCTGCTTGTTCTTCTTCGGGCAATTGGCGATGAAGTGGTTGGGGTCGCCGCACTCAAACATCCCGAGCGTCCTCCTCCGCGGCGACGGTTCATGCGGTTGTTGTGGAACCGCGAGAACCGGTTGGCGAGCAATGCCAACTCGTCATCCCCCATGAACTCCAACTGCTCCTCTGTGACAGAAAGAAGAAGAGAGAGTGCAAAGCCTCCAGAGGGGTTAGCAGAAGAGCCAGAAACCAAAGCCATCGACGGGCCAAACAGATTTTCATAAGAAGCCCTCGCCATGGCGTCAATCTCACTGGACTTGAGCTTACTGAAGAGCTCGTCGCATGTGAGGGTCTCATAGTTAGGCGATTCGATGATCGCCTGAACCTTTGGAGTCCCACACCGATCGATCAAGAGTATGCAAAAGCTTCAAAGCTCTCTCATGATCGTCGAAAGGCAACAGCTCCTTGTTAGCCCTCATCCTGTTGACAATCACCTGAAAGCGAGCGAATAAACTTTCTATGCTCTCGCCAGGCATATGTCGAAAGTTCTCATACTCTCGCTTGAACGACTCGTAGAGACGGGTTTTGACTTGAGTGGTTCCCTCATGGAAACGCATGAGGGTAGCCCAAATCTCCCGAGCCATAGCGAGGTGAGAAACGCGATCAAACTCAGACATGCTCAAACAAGAAAAAGAGCATTACGGGCTCGGCTATTGGCATCGTGCTCATCGATCTGACGCTGAGTGACACGAGCAGCCAAGACCACGTAATCAGCAGAGTTGCAAATATCCCAATGGAAGCACCAATACTCTGCAGATAGGCCGACATGCGTATCTTCCAATACGCATAGTTCGTCCCATCGAAAAACGGCGGTTTGCCCACGCCGCGATCCATGTCGCCTTCTGTGGATCTGGAACCGGCTAAGGTGGAAGATCCTTAACCCACTCCGATACCAATTGAAGGACGAAGAATGCTATAGCAAGGCGACCAGAGGGGGGGTGAATGGGAGCTCAAAATTTCTCTCGAAACTTTGGCTTCTTCCCCCAAAATCAACCCCGAAAGCTACGAACGAAAACCGTGATGCCCACGACCCTTGGAAGAGGGTGGATGATCCCTAGGATCACAGCGAGGCACCACAAAGCAAGAACGAACAAACACACCAAAACATCGGCACAAGTTCGACCCTCAAAAACCAAGTTCCGAGCGTAGATAGGTGACTACGTCGAGAGATCCCCAAATACCTATGCTAACAAGTAGCAAAGATACCTAGAGAGGTTCCTTGATCAACTCTAGGGCCAAACGAGAAGTCTGGAAACCAAGCGAAGAAGCCGGAAGAGCAAACGCACTAAACCGCAACAAGCAGCTGAATCCCGGACTGTCCAGCCCTGGGGTCCCGGACTGTCCACGGCTACTACGGACTGTCCGCCGGCCGATCCCGGACTGTCCGCCGGATAAAAACACAAAACAACAGTGTTGCTGCAAGTCCCCTGGACAGTCTCGGACTGTCCGCGATTTATACCGGCGGACTGTCCGCCGGTCAACCGAGACCCAAAACAGCAGAGACTCGCGGCCACTGCTCCGGCCGAGTCCCCAATGCACGGACTGTCCGCGGGAGGAACGGCGGACTGTCAGCGACCTCCCAGTGAGGGCGATTTCGGTCGCCTCTCACACAACTCTTCCCAAATCCAAATCAAAACTCAATCCCACGTTCCCAAACTTGGAGAGGATGATCACGAGGTAGTTAGAAGACTATCCCCAAGAAATCATCCGCTCAAATCGATTCAATCACCGGGAAATCGAAAGGGAGGAGTATGAACGAAAAAGCGCCACAAAAATGAAATCAACCCGATCTACTTGTTCGTGAGGAGTTAGATGAATTCCTTCGGTGGAAATGATCTCCTCACTATAAAGAACAAGTTGATTCAAACGGATTTCGCAAAGACGCAGTAGAGAGGAGATCGAGTGACGGGAAAATCACGGAGAAACGAAGAATGCGAAGAACACGAACAAAACGCGAATCAAGTCATCGATCTACAACCGTGGGGCTACCACACGCTACAACAGTGAGATTACGGTCTCACTTCCTCAAAATCTCCAGTACACAGAGGTATGGTTCTCTGCGGATCTCAGCTAGCTACAGCAGGGGATTGGGAGAGCAGGAAACCCTAGAAGCAAAGTGCAAATGACTGAGATAGAATGGGAGGAGGGTGTCTCCCTCTACTTATCCTAATTCTAATTCCTACTCTACCCCTCACTAATTACAGAGCAAACTAGCTAAACCCTAGGGTTATTCTGGACCAACTCGTGGTAGGTGGTGATCCGACGGCCACGCCCTCACAACTGGTAGCGTTGCCTCGACGCAACCTCACCGATTATCGCCATGTGCCGCCGCCGCTCTGCTTGTCCTTTTCCCGGACGTCGCACCCCCGGTTTTGTGGCCCAAACCGGGAAACCAGCCTTCACAGCCAACCCCCGGTTTTGAGGCCCATACCGGGAAACCAGCCGACCATCGCCTGAGTTTTGGGGCCGAAACTCAGCAAACCCGCAGCACCCAGGTTTTGAGGCCCAACCTGGAAACCGTCCTCAGCCCGAGTTTTGTGGCCCAAACTCGGAAACCATCAGCGCCCAGATTTTGAGGCCCAAACCTAGAAACCGTCCACTCGATGGTTTTTTCTGTGGCTCAACCACCAAACCGAGTCGTAGAAAGGATGCACCGCCCGTGCACCCCGTCCACGCAAGTCTTCGCTCGTCGCTGTCCCAGGCTGTCAGCCACCACAGCTGATCCTCAGGCCACCGGTCCCTCAGTCCAAGCCTCACGTCCGCCCTTCGCCACTCTCGGTCCATCGGCACGGCATGTCTCTACTTTACCTTCACCTTGCCTTTGATCACTGTATCCGTGCTCGACACCTGCACAACACAAGCCAAAGAACATGCGTATTATCCTAGATGATAATCACTCATCACTCAGAGACTCGGCATACACCCATGTATCCGCAGTATATTTAGCTCAAAGGGATGTCCAATATGTTAGAGTTCCAAGAGAAACCTCCCAAAGCCGGCCAACTCATATTTATATACCCCCTCAAACAAATAGAGCTGTTACCCCTTCGAATGGGTTGTTTACGTAGCGACCGGACGTGTCCGGTCATTGTTTCAGTAGCGTCTGGTCGTTGTTTCAGTAATGACCAGACTCTTGTTTCACTAGCGTCCGGTCATTATTTCACTCAGCGTCCGGTCAAACACAGAGAGGTTCCAGAGAGGTTTTTCATCGACCGGACGCGTCCGGTCACTATTGACCGGACTCACTCAGCGTCCGATCACTCTATTTCAACTGTTGCCTCTCGTGAACAGTGGTACAGGCGCGTCCGGTCATTTGTTTCAATAGCGTCCGATCGTTGTTTCAGTAGTGACCGGACGCATGTTTCAACAGCGTCCGGTCATTCTTCCAGCGTCCGGTCGCGCCTGAAAACTTCGTTTTCAACTTCGGTTTCTTCTCCTTTGCAAATGTGCCAACACCACCAAGTGTCCAAGTGTACGCCACCTTGTGCAAGTGTGTTAGCATTTTCCAAACTTTTTTCAAAGGATTAGAGGTTAGCACACTAGGTCCTAATGCATATGCATGTATGAATTCACCTAGTGGCACTTGACAACCGCAATCACCGAGATAGTCCCCTCTTAATAGTACGGCTATCGATCCTAAACACACTCACACCCTCTATGGTGTCTTGAGTGCCAAAACAAAATCCCTATTTATACCTTTGTCTTGATCTCCGTAGGGTTTTGTTTTCTCTTCTTCTCTTTCCAAATGTGGAGCACTTGATCCATCTTTTGGTCATCACTACCAACACCATGGTCATCATCTAGCTCCTACACTTGTTGTGTACCAACCTAGCTCATAAACACTTCATGACAAAGGTTAGTACCGAAGGTGACATCAATTATCCAAAACCAAATAGGGACTTTCAATCTCCCCCTTTTTGGTAATTGATGACAATCTTTACAAAGATATATGTTTGAAAATTTGAGTCACCTCTTTGTTAGTATTAGCTCCCCCTACATATGTGCTATAGTGTTTGGTTCAAGTTCACCACATATGCATACATATGAAATGTGGGAGATTAATACTATCAAATGATGCCAAGGTGTAAAGAATGGACCTTTGAAGCATGATACCAATCGGAGTTGCCAATGTATACCATCCTTAGCACCATGGTTAGCTAGACTTTACAAAAACACTAGATACCTCATGAGATCAACATTATATGAAAGGCTCTAGTACCACTTATAAGAATAAATTGCATCTAGCTACCACCTATGCATGCTAGTTTGCAAATCATTGTTGACTCTTGCTAACGTCGTCACTAGGAGTAGACTATAGAATCTATTCCTGGCAACGGCGCCAGAAAGGTTCGTTGGTACTTCTTAATGTAAGAAGTATAACTAACTATTCGTATGACTATTGGTAGGTTCCGCAAGCGCACAGAATAAGTCTATTGTAGCACTTCACCCGGGAGTAACCGAGTATCGTATTTATTTCCACAGGGAAGCTACTATGGCAGAACTAACACTAGGACAGCTATGAACAACTGCTGAATTCTAGCAGGGTTGATCGAAAAGTGTGAATGGGGGTGTTTCTTCTACTTCTGCTAAAAGAAAAATAAAGACTAACTACTACTAACCTAAATCGGCATTTCAGGCTTTTTGATTGGTCTTAAGTCAGGTCTTGGAAAAAGTGTGATACTGATATACTTGTGAAAGAACCTGAGCGTGGGGTTGTGGATATTACTTGTACGGGGCAAGCCTGGGTCTCTGTTCCCAGCAATGCTTTTCCAAAAATCATTTCTATTAAAACCCGTACAAGCAGATTCCAGGTTTAGCAAGCATGAGTCATCAAAATTTAAGTGCTTGCTAAACTACCCCCACGAAAGAGTGTGCTCTTCATTAAAATGCCGGAATGTTATGTGAGCGGCAGACAATTGCATGGTAGATAGAAATTCCATTTTGAGGGGAAGGATTCCCTCCTCATTAACCATCCATGCATCTTCCCATCCCAAAGTTCGAGAAATATCAAGAAACTCACTGTCCATACCAGTGCGACTTAGCAAGTCGGCATCGATGCGGCGGGTGTGAATGAACTCCCTCTCACTGAGGATGTTCTGGGCCTGCCGTTCCCGATCACTCTGCCAGATGATATCATTGACAGAGTTCAGGATGCGGATGGTCGGTCCAGCCTGGTGTGAGAACGGAGAGTACCGATCCACCGACATTGCGTCGGTGGATGGAGTACCCCCCCCAACGCTCTCCTCATCACTCCCAGCAAAGCGAATGTGGGTGTTTGCTCCCGATGAACTTCCCTCACCCTTACTCTTCTTCTTCTTGCCAGTGAAGAAGTTCTTGAGAGGGCCCATGATTTCCTTGCTAGTGCTCAAGATGGCTGATGTTTTTGTGTTTTGAGTGAGTTGTGAGAACTTGCATGGGGTGTGGGTAGTATTTATAGGGTGAGGATGGAAGGGGGGAGGCTGTGAGCCTCACCATGATGGCGGGCACCACCAATAAGTGGCGGGCGCCACCCCACCTTGCCCAAAATTATCTGCAACCGACACATGAGGTTTCCCTTGTAATGTCCACTGAAATTCCAAGTGGGGAATAAAGTGGTAGGTTCTGTGCAAAGTGAAAGAGTGTAACCTCCTAAATGGGTAAGTGAGCTGGAAATTTTAGAGATCAATTATTCATCCTTGTCATACTTTATACCAAGGATGGTGGGAAACTTACTCGGGAGCAGTTTTGTACCGAAATGTGGAAGTATAGGTGGGGGGCGCCAGGAAAATGTGGCGGGCGCCACCCTCTTCTTGCTGAAATTTCACTCCAACTCACCCCTCCTTTCACCTAGTGCTCTCCTTGTCACTCTCCATCACATGTGCACCAGAATATTTGGGTGGAGATGTGTCCAAAGGTGGAGTGAAGAGGGGAGACATGGGGAGACATGGAAGTGAGTGATTGCATTGAAATGAGCAAAGACATGGGTCTCCCTTGGTGTTATTTGGGTCTAGGAGGTAGGTGTAATAGTCTAGAGATTGGCTAGTGCTCCCTAGTGCACCCTAGGGTGGCGGGCGCCAGCATGGGGTGGCGGGCGCCACCCCTATGGCTGCCAAAAGCTCCCTAGGTGCCACCTAATCACTCTAGTAAACATCTACTTTGCTGAAAATTAAATTGCTTAAGTAAAAATGAAAAATTAAATGAGGGGATAAAGACTTACCTTAGCCTAACTCACCTTGGTTAGCCGCTTTGGATTCCCGATTGGTGTCGCCTTCACGGTGGTTGTGGTGGAATGTCGGCACCGACGAACTTTGATGACGGGTGTTTTTCCGGTCGCGGTGTGAACTCGAATTTCTCCTCCTTTCCACTGATGTGGAGCTGAATTTCTCCAGCTCCTACATCAATGGTGGCTTTTGCAGTGCTCAGAAATGGCCATCCCAAGATCAATGGTGTCCGGTGGTCGGGATTAATATCCAGAACCACGAAATCCACCGGGACAAAGAGATTCCGGATTTTCACCGGAATATTCTCTGCTATTCCCACGGGATATCGGAGCGATTGATCGGCTAGCTGCAAACACATAGAAGTAGGGGACAAGGTATGATGATTTAATTTATCATATATTACCTTGGGCATGACGCTGACGCTTGCTCCCAGATCACAGAGTGCATGCTCGAAGTGCTGCTCTCCAATTGAACAAGCGATCGTTGGGTTTCCTGGGTCCTTCTTCTTTTCTGGGAGTTGGTTTAAAATGACCGCACTGCAATCTTCGGTCAATTTAACCACATCCCTACTTGGAATTGATTTCTTCTTATTGAGCATGTCTCTCAAATATTTTGCATAAGTTGGAACCTGCATAGCGTCAATAAATGGCACATGTATATATAATTTTTGAATTACCTCGACGAATTTCTTGAATTGGTCGTCTTCCGTCGGATTTCTGTTTCTATCTGGAAAAGGTAATACATGTGTATCATAGAATTCATGAGGAGCAGTTCGTACCTTGGATGAAGGTTCAGCTGGGGTCTCCTCTTCTTCGTCTTCTTCAACATTAACAATATTTTTCTTTGCAGCATTGTTACTACTAGGAACTAAATTAGGATGAGGGGGATCACGAGTGGATTTACCACCTCTCGTGGTTACAGCTTTTACCTCCTCATAGTATTTAATTTGAGATTTAATGTTATCTACTTTTTGCTCTAATCTCTTATTAAAATTAATTTGTTCCTTAAATGCTTCAGAAAAATCTTTCAGTTTAGCATAAATTCCTTCTAACATTTTATCATGTTCAATTAATTTATTATTTATGCTATCATTAATTCTACCTTGATTAGAAACTAATTTTCCAATAGGAGAATTAAATACGGAGGTTTGAGGCATACCTTTATTATTCCATTGTTGGATCATTGGAATTGGAGGTTCTCCGTAGCCACCATTATTAAGAAGGGATTTGGCATCCTCTTTCTTATTTCTGCTTGACCTTCACTTGACGAAGCGGCTCTTTGCTTGGCGTAGTACTCCTTTGCAGCACGATCTCTCTTCTCATTTATCTTTGCTCTAGCAATTTTACCAAAGTTTGCAGGGTAACAGGATCAGCTTGCTTAATTTCAGACATACCTCTACCACGTTTTTCTGT
Source organism: Coix lacryma-jobi var. lacryma-jobi (assembly GCA_009763385.1). Taxonomy (NCBI): domain Eukaryota; kingdom Viridiplantae; phylum Streptophyta; class Magnoliopsida; order Poales; family Poaceae; genus Coix; species Coix lacryma-jobi. The sequence continues at coordinate 67,160,922 of CM019828.1, forward strand.
CCATCCTTGATTCGCCACCATTGTCTCGATCAGTTTGGTTGCCTTCTCTACAGTGAGAGAGAGGTATGCACCTCCGGCGGCAGCATCAATGTGTTGTCGAGATTCTTGCTGGAGTCCATTGTAGAAGCTCTGGATCAAGTACCAGTCTTGCATACCATGGTGAGGACAGTATTCAACATACTCTTGTAGTCTCTCCCAAGCTTCAGTGATTGTTTCTTCGTCTCCCTGTCCAAAGTTGGAATCTTGCTACGGACAAGAATAGTTTGACTTATCAGGCAGAACTTGTTGAGGAATTGATCCGCGCATCTCACCCACGTCAGCAGGTGGCCAGAGTTGAAGAGGAACCACTGCTTCGCTTTTTCCACTAATGAAAATGGAAAAAGACGAAGTCTGATGGCATCCTGCGAAACTCCCTGCACAGAAATTGTACTACATATCTCCAGAAAATTCCGGAGGTGAGCATTGGCATCCTCGGAAGGTTTGCCATTAAATGCGATAGCTTGAGCCATACGTATTAAGTGAGGTTTAAGCTCAAAATCTACAGTACTAGTAGAAGGTAACACTGGAATGTGAGCAAGAGTAGGCATGGAATACTCACAGAGTGTTTTGGTCGATGTCGATGTTGATTGATCGTTGGAGCAGCTTGGTTCGTCAGTCACTTTTGACTGGGATTCTTGTCTCGACGAACTCCTCTCACGAAACTCCAGGTTCTTCCTCGGAGGAGTGAGATTAGCCCACGCTCTCCTAAGAATGGCCTCAGGATCTTCTTGATAGTCGCTCGGAAGATTGAATCCGGCCATGACTACTTGAACGATCACAAACAACGAACAATGTATATACCGCTAGAACTACGGGGGTTAATTCAATAGAAATCACAAAGAATTAATTCTAGCCAATTGCTTCCCCGGCAACGGCGCCAGAAATGCTTGTTGACTTGTTGGGGGAAAGGACCCTCGACAGAAGTGCCGCCCGAACTGGTGCTCAGAATCAGCCCTCGCATAACGCCTGGCGTGCTTGCGAGGTCTCTCTCCCTTTGGAGGCCATTAACCTGACCCCCGAATGCGGGATCAACCCTCGATCTCTTGCTGTGTTCCCGTGCAGGTCCGGGCGATGGCCGCACTACAGGAACCTTCGCTGACTATCGACGCCACCTTCGCTTGGAGCGAAGGTCCGGGCAGGAGGGCAAGCGAAGCCGAAGGTCCGGCGAGCACGGCCGGAAGTTAACCTTCGTTCTTCTTCCCCGAAGGCAGATGAAGCCGAGGTCGGCAGATGGCGGAACCGTGCGGCCCAAGGGCGAGCGCGGCCGAAGGTCAAGACCGCCGCACCTCTCCCCGAATGTGAACAAGGGCCAGGTGGCGGCGCGCTGGGGTGTGACCGATTAGGGTTTCCGCTTCAGCTGTGTGTTTACGCTTTTGCCCTTCCTCCCTGCGCGGAGGCGAGGAATCTTTGCTGTACCCTTTTGTAATTTGGCCCGTGCCCCTTGGCATTCCCTATAAATACCAAGGGGATGAACAGTGTAAGGGACGACTTCTGGGAGAATTTGAGCACTTTTCACTTCCGTCTAACCTTCGCTACTGTATCCGAAACTTGGCCGCCTTCGCTCCTTCCCCTGCACAAGTGCGGAGGTCGGGCAAGTGCGTACCAACAGTTGGCGCCGACCGTGGGGATCGCACAGTAGACAGTCGAAATCTTGACATGGCGGGAAACAGAAGAGCTCACCCAGCGAGGGACCTGCGTGTGCCCAGAGAGACAGCGACGGTGGTCCCTCCTGCGGAAGAAATTGTGCAACCCTCGGGGGAAGAGAATGTCACCCCAGAACCCCAATCCTTGGGCCCTCAGGCCCGAATGGCGGCGCAGCCACACCCCCACACCTCGGGAGAAGGAGAGCGAGAAGAAGAGGAGATGGGCCTCGAAGCCCTCGAAAGGCTCGAAGCTGAGCTGCAAGAGAAGAAGAGGCGCCTGGAACAGCTCGAGAGGCATAACCGATTGCGCTCGATCAGGCAGAGGGCTGACGAGGCAAGGGAACAGCTTCGCCGTATGGAGGAATCCCTCGCTGCGGCAGAGGCCGAAGCCGAAGGGCTGAACGATGAGGAGATACCCCCGCTGCAAGAGGGAAGCGAGGGACAGAATCAAGATAACCTTCGTCACCATCCACCACCCCCACCACCAGTACACCCAGAGCCATATCCTGTGAGACACCCAAACTTCCGCCAACTCTACCCAGATGAGAGAGAACAAAACCTTCGCATTCAGCGAAGGCATCAGCAACACCAAATGCCGTATGATCCAAAGTCACCACTCTCCCAAACACTCCAAACCCAGCCCTGGCCACCATGTTACAATCCACAAAACCTACCTCGCTACGATGGACTTTCCGACCCTCGCCAGTTCATCATGAGCTACGAAGCGGCAGTTGCCGCAGCAGGCGGAGATGAATCAACAATGGCAAAATCCTTCGTCATCATTCTGCGAGACATCGCACAAACTTGGTACAGCAACCTTCGCCCTGGAACTGTGGATTCCTGGATCAGTCTCAGAGACAAGCTGTGTACAAATTTCAAGGGCATTACCCCAGCCCCGCTAAACCCCATCGAGCTTTTCAATTGCAAGCAAGAAGAGCGCGAGCCGCTACAAGATTACTGGCGAAGGTTCATTCAAATCAGAGCAAGGACCCCTGGGATATCCGACGAGGCTGTCATCCTCGCTGCAGTCAGTGGCCTGCGCCCAGGGCCATGCTCCTCAAAATTTGCCAGAAAACCGGCAAACTCGATCGAGGAGCTGCATGAAACAATGGAAAGATACTGTAGAGCTGATATGGATTTCAGAGCGAAATCCGACGCTCGGAGGTCTCAGCAGAGGCCACAGCCGAGGCCTCAACCGAGAGAAAGCAACCTTCGCCAAGAGCAAAGCAACGTCGGTGCAATCAACAAAGCAACAAACTATGAACATCAAACACGCGACGCTCAACATCCGAGCAGCCAAGCCCCGCAGGTTTTGCCACCTCCGCCAAACCAGCGCTACCAGCAGCGAGATCCCGCCAAAATGTATTGTCACTTCTGTGGAATGGGAAAGGGGCACACAACAAAGCAATGCGAATGCTTCGCAAAGGGAAAAGAATTCCAGGAATCCAGGAAACCTGCTCTGTCAGACCCCCGAACCATAAACCACACAAGGAAACCAAGCTTCCACCCACCAAATCCAACATACCACTATATACCCCCCATAAACTACGGCCTACCTTCGCAACAACCCCCCTACACCCACCACCCCACTCTACAACCAAACCCATTATCAGCCAACCACCACCCCACAACGCCAAAACCCACCTTACACAGTCACATACCCAGCTACCCCCAAAACCAAATTCCAACAACCCACCAAGCCACCAACGCTCTGCCACCACCACCGCCAATCCCCGCGTTACCAGCACCACAACCCGTGAAAGCCGAAGCCTCGAGCCAAACGACAATCAACAATCCAACTTCGACCTTCGGTGTGATTCTAGCTATCACCGGAGGTTCAAATGAAGACCATGGCAACCAAGCGGCAGAGGAAGGAACATGCCAGACGCGTTCACCACGTGGCCGTCGAAGGACCACATAAATTCGGCCGGTGGTCTCACATCCCCATAACCTTCGATTCCAGCGACATGAAGTTAAGAGATTACCCTCACACAGATGCCATGGTGATCGAAACCAACCTCGCTGGGTGGACTGTCACCAAAATACTGGTCGATACAGGTAGCTCCGCTGACATCTTGTTCGCGTCAACCTTCGACAGCATGAAGCTTGACAGAAATCTTCTGCAACCGGCCGACAACCCCCTATACGGCTTCGGTGGTCAACAAGTGAGAGCCGTCGGGAAAATTTCTCTGCCCGTAACCTTCGGCGACCAAATCAACTGCAGGACTGAGCACATCACATTTGATGTGGTTGATATGTTTTACCCATACAATGCCATCTTCGGCCGAGGGGTAACAAACGCGTTCAACGCTGTTATCCACCCCGCCTACCTCTGCATGAAGCTCCCCGCTCCGAAGGGTGTGGTCGCAGTATATGGGGACCAGGATATTGCGAGAGCAGCGGAAGGAAACGTAGCCCCAGGGCAACGCAACGTGCACAATCTGTCCAAACCACAAACCCCCGCCATCAACGACGAGGGTGAAGTCTGCAAAGACAAAGTGAAGGCAGCCCCAAAGGAGGAAACAAAACAAGTTCAATTATTCGAGGGCAACACAGAAAGAAAGGTGCTCATATCAGCCATTCTAGACCCTCAGTCCGAAGGCAACCTCGTTGCTTTCCTCAGGGAAAATGCAGACACCTTCGCTTGGTCCGCGGAAGACCTAAAAGGAGTCAACAGGTCAATGATCGAGCATAGCCTGAACATCAAAGCAGGTTATCGACCAATCAAGCAAAAGCTTCGCAAGATGTCAGAAGAAAGAAAGGAGGCAGCGAAGGCTGAGGTAAAAAGGCTTTTGGACGCAGGCGTCATTCGCCCGGTCAAATACCCGACTTGGCTCTCAAATGTGGTCCTAGTTCAAAAGAAGAACAAAAAATGGCGAATGTGCGTAGACTTCACTTGCTTGAACAAAGCCTGTCCGAAGGATGACTTCCCTCTTCCAAACATAAGCACCCTCGTTGACAGAGCGGCAGGCTGCCAGATGCTATCCCTTCTTGATTGCTTCTCAGGCTATCACCAGATCTGGATGAATGAAGAAGATGAGGACAAAACAAGTTTTATCACACCTTCGGGAACCTTTTGCTTCCGGAGAATGGCAGAAGGGCTGAAAAACGCAGGCTCAACCTTCGCTCGCATGACCTCTGAAGTTTTCAAGGACGAACACGCCGTCTCTGCCTATGTCGACGACCTAGTTGTTCAGAGCAAGTTGAAAGAAGACCACATTTCAGACCTATCAAGGGTGTTCAGCAACCTCCGGTCCGCCGGACTAAAACTAAACCCGGAAAAATGCGTTTTCGGGGTTAGCGAGGGTAAATTGCTAGGCTGCATCGTCTCAGTCAAAGGAATCGAAGCTAACCCTGAGAAGATTGACGCCATCATGAACATGGAACCTCCGGCAAACAAGAAAGCAGCTCAGCGTCTGACCGGTCGGTTGGCAGCACTTAGCAGATTCATCTCAAGATCCGCAGAGCGAGGGTTACCATTCTTCGAAACACTCAGAAGCAACGCTCCATTCAATTGGGGCCCCACCAACAAAAGGCCTTCGAGGAGTTAAAGAAGTATCTGACCAGCTTGACTGCCTTAACCAGCCCAAGCAAGGGAGATTTATTGTTACTTTACGTCGCAGCCTCGCCTCACGCTGCAAGCGCGGTTCTCATCAAGGAGCTCCGCGAAAACGACAAGACCAGACAAGCCCCAATCTATTATGTTTCAGAAACCCTCGAGGGCCAAAGAGAAATTATTCGGAGCTTGAGAAAATAGCATACGCGGTCGTCATGGCATCAAGAAAGCTCAAACACTATTTCCAGGCATACGAGATCCAAGTACCTTCGTCGTACCCTCGAGAACATTTCAAAAACAGCGAAGCAGTGGGGAGAATAGCAAAATGGGCGTGGAGCTTAATAGTTATGCTGTAACCTTCGTTGGCAGAACAGCGATCAAATCGCAGGTGTTGGCTGACTTCATAGCAGAATGGACACCCGACCCTCGCCCCGGTGAGCTGCAGCAGGACCAGTTTTGGATCGTCTACGTCGACGGAGCCTGGGGCGCAACCGGAGCCGGTGCCTCGGCCATCTTAATCTCGCCCTCCGGGTCCAAGCTGAGATACGCACGAAGGCTGGACTTCAAGTGCACAAACAACTCCGCTGAATACGAGGCTGTGATTCTGGCACTTTCGAGGTTGCGATCGTTATCAGTCCGAAGGGCACTCATCAACACAGACTCTCAAGTCATTGCGGGGCACATTGAAAAGAACTACAAAGCAAAAGATCCAGAGCTTCAAAAGATTTTTCAGTATGTGCGAAGGTTAGAATCCTTCTTCCTCGGCATAACCGTAAAAGCGATATCGAGGACTGAAAACAGCGAAGCAGATTGCTTAGCCAAAGCAGCCGCACAGCAGCTACAGCTCCCTCCGGACGTGTTCTACGAGGTTTCCACTCGGTCAGCTTTCGAAGCTTCCGAAATCAGCATCAAGCTTATCAACACAAATCCAGTGCGAGGATTGGAGAGCACCTATCATGGCCTACATCAAAGGACTCCATGAGCCCAGCTCCAAAGAAGAAGAGAACAGACTAAAGCAAAGAGTGCGAGGGTACAAGATTGTGGATAACACCTTGTTCAAAGCTTCGGTAACCTCACCTTGGCTCAAGTGCGTGTCTCAGTCCGAAGGTAACGACATCCTCAAACTCATCCACGAAGGTATATGTGGTTCACACAATGGCCGAGGGCACTAGTAGGAAAGGCTTTCCGGCAAGGTTTCTACTGGCCAACTGCGCTGAGAGACGCTGAAACCATCGTCAAGAAGTGCGAAGGTTGCCAACTGACAGCAAAAAACCAAAACGCCCCAGGGGCTCCCACAACCCTCATATGCCCAACCTGGCCTCTACAAAGGTGGGCAATGGATCTCGTGGGCCCACTCCCGACGGCTCCGGGGAACCTTCGCTATGCGGTGGTAGCCGTGGAATATTTCACCAAATGGACCGAAACAAGACCGCTGTCCTCCATAACCTCCCTCGCAGTGAAAAGGTTTTTCTGGCAGCAGATAGTGTGTCGCTTCGGAGTCCCCCAACATCTAACCGTCGACAACGGCACCCAGTTTGACAGCGAGGTTTTCAAAGAGTTCTGTGCACAAATCGGAACAATTCTATGCTTCGCCTCAGTCCGGCACCCGCAGTCCAACGGTCTAGTCGAAAGAGCCAACGCAACAATCTTCCAATCCATATCCAAAAAACTGCAAGGCAGACCCAAGGGCAAATGGGCAGACGAGCTAACCGCTGTCACCTTGTCTCACAATACCTCCGAATGCCGAGCAACCAAGTTCACACCCTTCAAACTTTTGTTCGGCGAAGAAGCCGTGTTACCAGAGGAGCTAAAACACGTTTCACCAAGAACAACCCTCGCAATTGATGAGCCAGCCATGCTAACAGACAAGGACTTGCTAGAAGAAAATAAGATGCAGCGCAGTTCACAACCTTCGCAGATATCAGGAAGAGACCAAGAAGTGGAGAGATAAAAAGGTCAGAATCAAGAACCTGCAGAAGGGTGACCTCGTCCTCATCCGTAAACAAAACGCCAGCATGGCCGGAAAGTTCCAGCCCAAGTGGACAGGCCCGTTCCTGATCGCAGAATGCAATCGCCCAGGCTCTTTCCACCTCTCCGACAGCGAAGGTAACATCCTACCGCACACCTGGAACATCGACGACCTTCGCAAAATTCTACCCATAGCGGAGCCTTAGCGAGCCCTCGCGTTATGTAATCTTTGTCACTTTCTATGTTATCTACTTTCATGTACTTAACAAATACAGGAGCTGCACTCTTTTTCCTTACGAAGGGGCGTAAGGTTTTTAACGAGGCAGTATCCAAAGCATAAATACAGGCTAGAACCCCCAAAAAAGCAAAACCTCCAGCTTTCTACTTCCAAGCATCGAAAAAGCGGATCTCTTTCAAGAGCGCTACATTCGATGAAAACCTGCTAAGATTGCTTTGAAAAACATTCCTGTTCTTTTCAAAGCAAACTTCACCTCCACCTAAGATAAGGGGAGGAAAGTCGAGCACCCTGGCACAAACGACAGGGGCTCGCAAAAAAAGCAATTTCCACCTCCGCCTAAGACAAGGGGAGGTCGAAAAAGTCGAGCACCCTGGCACAAACGACAGGGGCTCGCAAAAAGCAATTTCCACCTCCGCCTAAGACAAGGGGAGGTCGAAAAAGTCGAGCACCCTGGCACAAACGACAGGGGCACGCAAAAGCAAACTCCACCTCCGCCCAAGATAAGGGGAGGAAAGCCGAGCACCCTGGCACAACAAACGACAGGGGCTCGCAAAAGCAACTCCACCTCCGCCTAAGATAAGGGGAGGAAAGTCGAGCACCCTGGCACAAACGACAGGGGCTCGCAAAAGCAATTTCACCTCCGCCTAAGACAAGGGGAGGTCGAAAAAGTCGAGCACCCTGGCACAAACGACAGGGGCTCGCAAAAGCAACTCCACCTCCGCCTAAGATAAGGGAGGGGAGGAAAGTCGAGCACCCTGGCACAAACGACAGGGGCTCGCAAAAAGCAATTTCCACCTCCGCCTAAGACAAGGGGAGGTCGAAAAAGTCGAGCACCCTGGCACAAACGACAGGGCTCGCAAAAGCAACTCCACCTCCGCCTAAGATAAGGGGAGGAAAGTCGAGCACCCTGGCACAAACGACAGGGGCTCGCAAGAAGCAAACTTACCTCCGCCTAAAAAGGGGAGGCGAGAAGTCCAAAACGTCAAGCATTCTCGCACAAGCAAGCGAGGCCTCGGGCGGGCCCACCTTTTTTCCGTCCCGCCCGAGCCCTCCAAGCCAGGCCTCGGACTGGCCCACCTTTTTCCGTCCCGCCCGAGCCCTCCAAGCTAGGCCTCGGACGGGCCCACCTTTTTCCGTCCCGCCCGAGCCCTCCAAGCTAGGCCTCGGACGGGCCCACCTTTTTCCATCCCGCCCGAGCCCTCCAAGTTAGGCCTCGGACGGGCCCACCTTTTTCCGTCCCGCCCGAGCCCTCCAAGCTAGGCCTCGGACGGGCCCACCTTTTCCATCCCGCCCGAGCCCTCCAAGTTAGGCCTCGGACGGGCCCACCTTTTTTTCCGTCCCGCCCGAGCCCTCCAAGCTAGGCCTCGGACGGGCCCACCTTTTCCATCCCGCCCGAGCCCTCAAGCTAGGCCTCGGACGGGCCCACCTTTTTCCGTCCCGCCCGAGCCCTCCAAGCTAGGCCTCGGACGGGCCCACCTTTTTCCATCCCGCCCGAGCCCTCCAAGGTAGGCCTCGGACGGGCCCACCTTTTTCCGTCCCGCCCGAGCCCTCCAAGCTAGGCCTCGGACGGGCCCACCTTTTCCATCCCGCCCGAGCCCTCCAAGCTAGGCCTCGGACGGGCCCACCTTTTTCCGTCCGCCCGAGCCCTCCAAGCCAGGCCTCGGACTGGCCCACCTTTTTCCGTCCGCCCGAGCCCTCCAAGCTAGGCCTCGGACGGGCCCACCTTTTTCCGTCCGCCCGCCAGCACTCCAAGCTAGGCCTCGGACGGGCCCACCTTTTTCCATCCCGCCCGAGCCCTCCAAGTTAGGCCTCGACGGGCCCACCTTTTTCCGTCCCGCCCGACCTCCAAGCTAGGCCTCGGACGGGCCCACTTTTTTCCATCCCGCCCGAGCCCTTCCAAGCTAGGCCTCGGACGGGCCCACCTTTTTCCGTCCCGCCCGAGCCCTCCAAGCTAGGCCTCGGACGGGCCCACCTTTCCGTCCGCCCGAAGCCCTCCAAAGCTAGGCCTCGAGCGGGCCCACCTTTTCCGTCCCGCCCGAGCCCTCCAAGCTAGGCCTCGGGCGGGCCAACCTTTCTCCCTCTCGCCCGAGCCCTCCAAGACAGGCCTCGGCGCGGGCCCCATTTTCTCCGACCCGCCCGAGCCCTCAAAGCCAAGGCCTCGGCGCGGGGCCACATCAACGCGATCAAAAAGAAGTGCGCGAGCCTCGCTAAAAGAAAAAGGGGGCGTCGCTGTTTTTTCAAAACAAGCGTACACGAGCAAGTGCGCGAGCCTCGCTAAAAGAAAAAGGGGGCGTCGCTGTTTTTTTTCAAAACAAGCGTGCACGAGCAAGTGCGCGAGCCTCGCTAAAAGAAAAAGGGGGCGTCGCTGTTTTTTCAAAACAAGCGTGCTCGAGCAAGTGCGCGAGCCTCGCTAAAAGAAAAAGGGGGCGTCGCTGTTTTTTCAAAACAAGCGTGCTCGAGCAAGTGCGCGAGCCTCGCTAAAAGAAAAAGGGGGCGTCGCTGTTTTTTTTCAAAACAAGCGTGCTCGAGCAAGTGCGCGAGCCTCGCTAAAAGAAAAAGGGGGCGTCGCTGTTTTTTCCAAACAAGCGTGCACGAGCAAGTGCGCGAGCCTCGCTAAGAATCAAGCAGGGCGTCGCCGTTAAAACAACATAAGAAACGTCAAAATAGCACAGCAGATATGGCAACACAACCCATGCTTTTCTCATACGTTACAAAACAATGTTACAACAACGAACATATCCCAAATAAAAAATCCTTTCAAGGGACCACCGCTCCCCTCAATTAACTCCAAACCATCCAAACCTTCGGCCTCCATCTCAAACCCCCCCTCCACTGGAACCAGGGGTCCCCACAACAAGGAGCTGCAGGGACAATTGGCAGCTCCCCGGGCAAAACCCTCGCCCTATACATGTACCTATGCCTCGTCTCAACTTCCGAAGGTTCCTCCTTCGGGATCACAAGCGCCCCATCCGAACCAACTTCAAGCTCCCTTCGACCGAACAAATATTCCAAAGCCGTGTTCTCGTCAATATCATCATCACCGCCAGCTTGCGAAGTCGACAAAGACCCAAACAAATAACGATCGGCTTGGCGGTCTGTATAATCTGTCTCGCGCCAAAATCGACTCGACCTACTATTCTTTAAATCATATCTCCGCACCTTCGACCACCAAAAACGTTCAAAGGAAAGCGAAGGATATTTAAATCTAGCGCGAGCCCATAATTCACCAGTTACGAAAACATCTTCGTAGTTCAACATCAACGGGGTCACGTCGAACACGTCTAGCACGGTTCCGTCAGGAACCTGCATGTTGCACAAAAATACGAGATGTCTCAGCCTCGCCAAGTCTTTACAAACAACCATAGTATCTACAAAAAAGGCCTCCCTCGCCCCAACAACCCCAGGCATCACACCTGCCCAGCTTCCCCCCGATTGATGTCCACCCCTCGTCAGCGGTGGCAGTCGAGGTCTCAGCTGACGCCTCCTCCGCCGTGGATTCCTTCGCAGGCATCTCCTTCCGCGATAGGCCCGCTCCCCGGTCAACGCCTCGATCTCGGCGAACGTAACCCCCGCACAGCTTGGCTCAGGGGCGGCTTCGGGGTCACCCTCGCTGCATCTTCCGCAGGCGGCGAGGGCATTGCATCTCGTCGAGCCTACAAGCAAAATAAAGGACAAACCTCGCCAAAATCAACAAAACAACCCTCTAAAAAAAAAACAAAGACCAAAAAACTTAACCAAAAGGTGCGAACCTGGCGCGTAGCCTCGGCAGCTTCTTCGAAGGCGAGAGCCGGCCACCTCCGGAGATCCAAAACTTGCGAAGCAAACGCATCGCACAGTTCCGGACATCTGCGTCATCAACCTTCATCTGGCGAACCTCTTCAACCGTCGGAAAAGACATGGCTCGGCCTTTTGACCTTGTGAAGATGATCACAATCCGCCAGTCGAAGCGTGCTCGCCATTGCCAAGGCCCCGGCGTAGCCACCAAAATCGGCTGCATTGGAGACTAGCGAGCTAAACACATCAAGCTCGTTGCCCAGCCAGCCCTCGAAGGCCTCTGCGTCAACCGCAGGCAACGGCTCTCCAGCTGAACCCCCAGCCTCGGTCAGACAACAATCAAGTTTACGCTTGATGCTCTCCATGCTCGCCTGCCAAGAGTTCTTCAAATCAACCAGCCGACCCTCGGCCTCGGCTAAAGCCTTGTCCTTCTCCTTTCCCGCGGCAATCAAATCAGCATTACGCTTCGCCAGCTCAACCGCCTCCTCTCGAGCCTTCGCGGCCTTCTCCGAAGCAATCTCATTCATTTTCTCTGTTCTCTAGACTCCGCGCCAGTTTGCTGTTCTCTTTCTCAAGTTCAGTCATATGGTTCCTCATAAACTCCATGTCGGAGCTAACCTTCCGCCTCGCTGAGCGGTTCAAAAGCATCAGCTCCGCCAACTTGACGTCAACATCATCGAAGGTGTCGCCAACCGCTTGATCTGCAAGAAGGACGTCCGCCTCCGGCACACAAATGCGGCCGAAGATGCGGCCCAGAAAACGCCTTTCCTCCGGGCTACACTGCAAGTGGCAATCCCGAAGGTCCGGACTGGTGAACAGTGCAGTGGCCGGATCAGAAATCCCAAGCTTCTTGGCGTATTCCGGAAGGCTCGACCGGCTAGCCTCGCCAAACGGTTTTTTTCCCCGCGACCTCGCAGAGTCAAGTTCCCCATCAAACTCTGACCCCTCCACCCAAAGGTGCGTGCCCGCGAAGCTGGGAACCGCACCTCGTCGAGGGCTACCCGGCTCAATATCTCGTGCAAGCTCATCTGCGCCCTGGGTAGCCATCGCACCAACAACCGGCGAGGCTCCGCCTCCAATCGACACCTCCTCATCCGTGCATGCCCTTCAGAAGAACCCTCGCTACCTTCTCAGACGAACCCTCGCCCGTTCTCCCCTCCTTTGCGTCCTTCTCGACCTCATCATCATCAGATTCATCCTCGTCGCCCGAAATTTGGACCAATGCACCAATCCCTCCAACGCGAGGCACGCGTCCCCCGACCGAACTGGCACCCGCGGCCGCTCCGAGCCGCGGCCAAAGAAGTGCCCGCACCAACAACAGCCAGCAGCGACCTTCGTCGCAAGCACCTTCGCTCGTCCGCCAGCCCTCCACGGCCTCGACCACGGCCCCTCTTCGGCCGAGACACGATCTCCGCTTCTCCCGAAGCCTTCCGCTTCCTCTTCTTCGGCGCGTCGTCGCTCGAAGGAGCAGGCCAGTCGGCGTACCGAATACCAAGAATATCAAACATTCTGTTCACGCGACCTTCGCCGCCCACCAAGCTATGGATAGCCTTTACTTCCAATGGGAAAAGCTTCCCCACGAGCTCGTCCGTCCACTGCTGAACTCGTTTGAAAACAGCCTCGTTCCCATCCTCTCGCCTCGGGAATTTCTTAAGAGTTCTCTCCCAAACCTTCTCCAGATCCAAACTAGGCTTCTTCAAGCCCCTACCTTCGTACCTCGGGGCATTCTCCACAACGAACCAAGTCTGCCTTCGGCCAAGAGGCCAAATCTTGGCACAGCAATATTCCTCCACCAAATCACGCGCGCACTGAGAACGCGCAACGACCCTCAGGCAATCAACCGAAGCATGGGCCTCGACGCTCATCCTAGCTTCGGCGCCCACATCTCCAAGCACCGGAAGCTCGCCGCAAAGCTCGGAGCTGTCACTGAGTTTGTAATAAAACCAGAATTCCTGCCACCCGCTGCTCCACTTGTTCTTCTGCGCTTGCACGGCAGCTCCGCGCCGGCGCGATGGCAAAAGTGTAACACCGCAAATTGTCCAAGGCTGGTCTTGCCCTCGCTGTCCGTAATCTTGCGAGGGCTGCATGTGAACGCGATGAGTGCGAACAAAACCTCGACATGAGGGACAACCCCCTGAGACCTGCAGGCCCAGACGTAGACCGACATCTTTGTAAAACAAGAAGGCGTAAGCTGATGAAACCGCAGGTTGAACCTTCGCAGGACCGAAGTCACGAAGGAGTCAACTGGGAAGCGAAGGCCAGCCGAAAAGAATTCTTCAAACACCACAACCTCATCTACATCCGGCTTCGGCACGGTCTCCCCACTGCTGGCCCTCGCCTTGCCTTCCTCAACCCAGCCCCACCGCACGTAAGACGCAATCTCACTTGCACAAACCCGGCTCAGACCAAACTCGAAGGTGATCCCCTCATCCGCGGCTGTGGGAGAAACAGCGCGAGCAGTTTGCTTCAACCTAGCCATCTCTTCAACTGCTAACACTACCGAAACACGACGCCTGTCACAACCCTCGCAGTCAAGCTAAAACAAACCTTCGCTACAAAGCAAATTGCAAACAGCAGGATGGCTATAGCAGCAGAGGGCACAAACAAAACTCCCCGCTCACTCTTTCTATTTATAGGCCGGGAGACGAACCCCTCACCCGACGAAGTCGGCACGACAACCAAAGAACGCGGCACAAAAAACGAAACGGGCTTCAATAGTATAAAACAACCCCACAACGGCCCGGCCCAAAGCAGCCGCGGGCGTCGCTGCCGAGGGTCCCATTTTTAAAGGCGCTGCTTGGGCCTAAACACGGTTTTTTAGATCCAAGACAACGAGGGGCTACTGTTGGGGGAAAGGACCCTCGACAGAAGTGCCGCCCGAACTGGTGCTCAGAATCAGCCCTCGCATAACGCCTGGCGTGCTTGCGAGGTCTCTCTCCCTTTGGAGGCCATTAACCTGACCCCCGAATGCGGGATCAACCCTCGATCTCTTGCTGTGTTCCCGTGCAGGTCCGAGGCGATGGCCGCACTACAGGAAACCTTCGCTGACTATCGACGCCACCTTCGCTTGGAGCGAAGGTCCGGGCAGGAGGGCAAGCGAAGCCGAAGGTCCGGCGAGCACGGCCGGAAGTTAACCTTCGTTCTTCTTCCCCGAAGGCAGATGAAGCCGGAGGTCCGGCAGATGGCGGAACCGTGCGGGCCCAAGGGCGAGCGAGGCCGAAGGTCAAGACCGCCGCACCTCTCCCCGAATGTGAACAAGGGCCAGGTGGCGGCGCGCTGGGGTGTGACCGATTAGGGTTTCCGCTTCAGCTGTGTGTTTACGCTTTTGCCCTTCCTCCCTGCGCGGAGGCGAGGAATCTTTGCTGTACCTTTTGTAATTTGCCCGTGCTCCCCTTGGCATTCCCTATAAATACCAAGGGGATGAACAGTGTAAGGGACGACTTCTGGGAGAATTTGAGCACTTTCCACTTCCGTCTAACCTTCGCTACTGTATCCGAAACTTGGCCGCCTTCGCTCCTTCCCCTGCACAAGTGCGGAGGTCGGGCAAGTGCGTACCAACATGACTCTTGCTAACGTCGTCACTAGGAGTTGACTATAGAATCTATTCCCGGCAACAGCGCCAGAAAGGTTCGTTGGTACTTCTTAATGTAAGAAGTATAACTAACTATTCGTATGACTATTGGTAGGTTCCGCAAGCGCACAGAATAAGTCTATTGTAGCACTTCACCCGGGAGTAACCGAGTATCGTATTTATTTTCACAGGGAAGCTACTATGGCAGAACTAACACTAGGACCGCTATGAACAACTGGTGAATTCTAGCAGGGTTGATCGAAAAGTGTGAATGGGGTTGGTTTCTACTACTACAAAGAAAAGAAAGACTAACTACTACTAACCTAAATCGGCGGGGTCTGTCCGATGAACAGATTAATGTTTTCCTACACACTTACGATCACAACTAACTAGCAATAAAGAGATTATCTAGTTCTTCGAACCGTACACACCCTCTGGACTATTTACCTCAGACACGTGCACAACGAGGTTTATGATTTAAGAACTAACCAACTACGTGGTGGAATTCAAGGCTCCCAGGGCTGTTACCACCTGTTTGCTACCACAGCTATCCGGGGGGCTAGCCACAAACTAAGGTATAACTAGTCTAAGCACCGCGCTTACACTAATATATACTACTCTAATCTTGCATCCAAAACTAGAGCACTGATTACTCAGCGAAGAACCCAAATTAGATATAAACTAAATACTAAGTTATCTATGATCGAAAGCACTCAACAAGAACAATAAGTAAAGAACTTAAAGTAAATGCTGAAAGTAGAAGAACACTAAGATAAATGAAGGAAGACTTGGAATTATACCAGAGACTTGGAAGATCCTCTATTACAACTCCAGTTCTTCTCTTCTACACTCTTACTTCTCACTCTAAGTCTCCTCAACTAGAGTGTTCCTTCACCAGAGCTTCGCTTACAAGAGAGTGGGACTAATGAGGTGAGGTCTGAGTACAAATGAGCTCGGGGGGTCCTATTTTAGCCTAAGGGACCTAGGGGGTACTTATGGACCTAGGGTTAGGTCAGGGGGTGAAGTGTGGTTGGCGGGCGCCAGCCCAAAATTAGTGGGCCTAAGTGGCGGCCGCCACCCCCTGGCCCTTGGATCCACTGCCTCTTCACCAACGGCATCCAGGAGGTCCTCCAAGTCGATTTGGGGTTTGTCCAATAACTGTCACATGGTCAATTAGGCCATGATCCATGTGATGCTGCTTCTTAGCCCTTGGATGAACCGACTTAGGTGAGCAACGGCTGCAAATGAGTGTGGGGTGCTTCTCCTGGATCAGTGACGTGGCAGGGGGAGTTTGGGCTTCTCCACCCTGGCGGCCGCCAGCTAGGGGTGGCGGGCGCCACCCCTCCTTGGCCCAAAGTGAGCCCAGGCAAGTGGGCTTGCTTCCTGGTGGGTCCATTTGGTCATTTTGCTCAAAAACCCTGCAATTCCTACATTCAAAATAAAACTCAAGGACAAGTGGAAATCGTTAGTTATAAAAGGTTTTTGGTTGATTTTAGGCCCTTGTGTTGCATTATATGACCTTGTTGATGCTAAGAATATGACACTTAGTGAGCGTCAACAATCATCATTCAAAATTTATTTCTAGCATACACCACACAAGCATGGATATCAAGTAAACAACTTGTGCAATGCATGCAAGCATATGAACATGCACAAATCAAATGCAACAACCAAGTTCATGAGCTAGCTTCCCTACAAAATCATTTTCAAAGTTTTTGATCCCCTTCATTTTATCTTTGTTACATACACTCTCTCCCCCTTTGTCATCTATTTCCATAAAAGGTTTGCATAAAAAGGTTTCAAATTGTTTAGACAGAGAGGTAGTTCTTTCACATTCGGTTCAATCTAGTTCATTTGCATGAATCATTTAACACGGTTTGCTCTAGAGTGAGCTTCTTCACACATCTTGCAATGGTTATCTTACTCACGTTGGTTAAAAGTTCCATTGCTCATTCTCTAGATTAAACACTAGGATTGCAAGCCCATGAACATGCCATATGTTATCACTAGATCAAGTAAGCATAGAAACAATAGTGGCATCATACAAGCATCAAAATCATTTTATTTCATTGATGAGCCTAATGATTGTGAGGAATGACTAGATGCACTAAACATGTTCCTAGCAAACTATGGATGCATATGCCAATCAACTTTTTACCTTGCTTTGTTGGAGGAGAGGCATGCTATATAAGTAGGGGTGCATCAACACATATTTGAGAAGTCAAGTATGTTCAATTCATTCCTTAGCTTGCAAAACCTCTTCTCATCAAGTGGCTTGGTGAATATGTCGGCAAGTTGATCATCGGTACCAACACTCTCAATTGAAATATCACCCTTTGTTGATGGTCTCTTATGAAATGGTGCCTAATATCAATATGCTTTGTTTTTGAATGTTGCACGGGGTTGTTTGTGAGCTTCACCGCACTCTCATTGTCACATAGCAATGGCACTTGTTTGAATTTGATTCCAAAGTCATCCAAAGTTGCTTTCATCCAAAGTAACTGAGCACAACAACTACCGGCAGATATGTATTCGGCTTCGGAGGTTGAAAGTGCCACACTATTTTGCTTCTTTGATGACCGTGACACAAGTGATCTTACCAATAATTGACATGTGCCCGATGTGCTCTTTCTATCAACCTTGCAACCTGCATAATCGGAGTCCGAATATCCAATCAACTCAAAGTTTGACCCCTTTGGATACCATAAACCAATATCTTGTGTATGCTTCAAGTACTCAATATTCTCTTAGTTGCCTTCAAGTGACTCTCTCTTGGTGAGGCTTGGAACCTTGCACACATGCATACACTAAACATGACATCCGGTCTTGATGCGGTCACATAGAGTAGGCTTCCAATCATAGACCGATACAATTTTTGATCCACCATATTGCCACTTGCATCACTATCCAATTGTCCATTTGTCCCCATAGGTGTGCTAATGGATTTTGCATCTTGCAACCCAAACTTCTTGATCATGTCCTTTATATACTTGCCTTGACTAACAAATGTGCCTTCCTTCAATTGCTTGATTTGTAGACCAAGGAAGTAGCTAAGCTCTCCAATCATGGACATCTCAAACTCATTTGCCATCAATTCACCAAACTCTTCACAAAAATCTTGATTGGTTGAACAAAAATGATATCATCAACATAGATTTGCAACACAAACAAGTCTTTTCCAATCTTTTTGGTGAAGAGAGTAGTATCAACCTTTCCCATCTTGAACCCTTTAGAGAGGAGAAAATCTCTTAATCTCTCATACCATGCTCGTGGTGCTTGTTTCAAACCATAAAGTGCCTTCTTGAGCTTGTAAACATGGTTGGGCTTCTTGTCATTCCAAACCGGGGGTTGCTCAACATATACTAACACATTGATGTAGCCATTGAGAAATGCACTCTTGACATCCATTTGATATAACTTGATGTTGTGGGAACAAGCATAAGCTAATAGGATTCTTATTGCTTATAATCTTGCAACCGGTGCACACTAGTCTTGCTTTGTTTCTCACCATAATGCCATCTTGATCTTGCTTGTTTCGAAAGACCCATCTAGTGCCAATCACATTGTAGTTCTTAGTCCTCTCTACTAATTCCCATACTTGATTTCTTGTGAAGTTGAGCTCTTCATGCATGGCATTTACCCAATCAACATCTTGTAATGCTTCTTCAATTTTGGTTCGCTCAATGGATGATACAAAAGAGTAATGTTCACAAAAAGAAGCCAATCTTGATCTAGTTTGCACACCACATTGAATTCCACCAATGATTTGATCTAATGGATGATCCCTTGCCACATTGGTTGGTTGGAGCACTTGGACTTGATTGCTTGTACTTGTTTGATCATTTGGTTGAGATGAACTAGCCACTTGTTGATCTTGCAATTGAGAACCACTAGCTTGCACAATTGGAGAAGTGAGCACTTGATCTTTGTCATCTTCAACATCAATCACCTCCCTAGGCCGAATATCACCAATATCCATATTCTTCATTGCATTGACTAATTGAGTTCCTCTCACATCATCTAGATTTTCTTCTTCATCTTGAGAGCCATTTGTTTCATCAAATTCAACATCATGCACTTCCTCAAGAGTACCACTAGCCAAATTCCAAACTCTATATGCTTTGCTTGTAGTGGAGTAACCAAGCAAGAAGCCTTCATCACATTTCTTCTCAAACTTGCTCAATCTAGTGCCTTTCTTCAAGATATAGCATTTGCAACCAAAGACTCTAAAGTATGCAATGTTGGGCTTTCTTCCATTCAATAGCTCATAAGGTGTCTTCTCCATCATGGGGTGACAATAGAGGCGGTTGCTACAATAGCAAGACATGTTGATAGCTTCGGCCCAAAATGAATGACTCACATTGTACTCACTAAGCATAGATCTTGCCATATCAGTGGGAGTTATATTCTTCCTTTCAACAAGACCATTTGAATGTGGCGTGTACTTGGCCGAGAATTGATGTCTAATTCCAAATTCATCACATAACTCATCAACTCTTGTGTTTCTAAATTCACTACCATTGTCACTTCTCACTTTCTTGATGGTTGTTTCAAACTCATTGCGACTCTTGACAAAAGATTTGAATGTAGCATATGTATCACTTTTGTCACTTAGAAAGAACACTCATGTATATCTTGTGAAATCATGCATCCACTATCACAAAGTCGTATTTGTTTCCACCATTGCTAGTGTATGTTGTTGGTCCAAATAGATCCATGTGCAATAACTCAAATGCTTTGCTAGTGCTCATCATGCTATTTTTAGGGTGAGTGTTTCCAACTTGCTTTCCGGCTTGACAAGAGCTACAAAGTTTATCCTTTTCAAACACCACATCTTTCAAGCCTCTAACTAGATCATGCTTAATCAATCTATTCAATTGTTTCATTCCAACATGACCAAGTCTTCTATGCCATAGCCAACCCATGCTAGATTTGGTGAACAAACAAGTTGACAATTGAGCTTCACTAGCATTGAAATCAACTAAGTATAGATTCTCATATCTAAAACTTTTGAAGATCAAATTTGAGCCATCTACACTTATGATATCTACATCATCAACCCCAAATATGCATTTGAATCCAAGATCACACAATTGAGCCATGGATAGCAAATTGAAGTTCAAGCTCTCTACTAGCAATACATTGGATATGCTCATGTCATTTGATATAGCAATCTTACCAAGCCCCTTGACCTTGCCTTTGCTATTATCACCAAATGTAATACTATCAATCCCATTGTCATCATTCTTGTTGATTGAATTGAACATTCTTGCATCTTCGATCATGTGTTGAGCGCACCCACTATCAAGCACCCAATGCCTTCCTCCGGCTTTATAATTGACCTACAAGAAAGGATCAATTCTTTTTGGGTACCCAAACTTGCTTGGGTCCTCCAAGGTTAGTCACTAAGCTTTTGGGCACCCAAATTGCCTTCTTCTTTGGGCCAACAATGGGAGCACCAATAAACTTAGCCTTCACACCATTTATGTAACACCCTAGGTGTTAAGCAACCCTGAAATGCATAATTTGACATAGCATGAGCATAGCATCTCATCTTTTCATGTGCATTTGTTTGTATGAGAGTTTAAGTCCTTGCTTAGTCTCTAGTAAATCCATGTGTTTGCTTTCTGTTTCTGGAAGACCTTGATGGGAGAAACAACTTTGCTTAAAAACATTTTCTCAGAAAACGCTTTTAAAATATAATTTCTTGCAATAGAAAATTTGATTAGGAGTAAAATTCTTTTTCTAAGCAGAATTTGGACACGAGCCTTAAAGATGATTTGTTCCTTGCAAAATTCTAAGCAACTTTGCGTTTAGGACCTTTTCCTAATTCGGCTTAGTTTGGGAGTTATGGAGCAGCAAAGTTTTGAACAAAACCTCATTAGTTTAAACCTGCCAGTGGGACCCACCTGTCAGCCCCCTTCTCCTCCCCGCGCGCGCCGGCCACCTCCGCGCCGGCACAAATTGCTCCGCCGCCGCGAGACCGCCTTGCCGGCCGACCAAACCACCGTCTTCGCCACCTGCGGTTTGCGCATCTCTCGCCACGTCGCCCCGACGCCCGGTGATCGCCCGCCGTGTGGCAAACGATTCCTGTCGCCGCCGCGCCGGTCGGGAGCTCCTCCCCGATGGGAAGTGGCCAGGTGCATTGCACCTAGCCCTTCGTTCCCTTTGCCCCTTCTTCGCCTCGCGCTCATGAGCCAAAAGCCACTCTCTCGCCCACTCTCTCGCTCGCTTCGCTCCACTCCATCTTCTCCAGTGCATAGCGCCGCCGCCGCCCGCCGAACTCTGGCGAGCGATTACTCGCTTCCCATCGCACCACCGCTCGATTCCTCCCGTCAACTTCTCCGCTCGAGTCTCCTCTCTCGGTTGCTAGGGTTGGTTTCCCCTCTTCTCCTCTCTAGCCGGCAGAACGTCGAGTGCCATCCTCTGGTTCTCGCCATGGCCGCCGCCATGACCAAAGCGTGGTCCGGCCATCTCCGGCCAAACCATCTCAAACCAAGCCCAGTTCTCACCACCTCGACCTCTGTAGGTGCTTAGGGCTAGATGGAGACCCTTCTCTTGCTTTGTTTCGGCCGGAACAGAGCCGTGCCGCCGCCATGTCCGTCGCGGACCGCCGCCGTGCGTGACGTCGGGCAATGCCGAGGCTGGCGAGGCTCAATAGCAGCCTGGGAAGGTAGCTTAGGGAGTGCTTGAGCTGATGCTCACGCCGCTGAGCCTTGGAATAGCTGGGCAAGGCCACACAGTAGGGTTGCCGCACCGCCGCTCCGCCAATGCCGCCGTCGAGCTTGCTCCAGTGATGCTCTGGCCAAGCAACCTAGCCGACTGTGTCCGCCTCGCGATGGTGAGTCTAGTGGTAGGGTTGGTGTCGCCGGGAACCTCACCGCCGGTGAGCTAGAGCCGGTCAACTCCGACGGGAGCACGCTGCCTCTGACGCGTGGGCCCGTTGACCACTGACGTGTGGGGTCACTGACCAGCGGGTCCCGTTTGGCAGTGAGAAGGAGAGAGAAGGAGAGGAGTCTGGGTGCAATAACGCTCGGGATAGTCGGGTGCGCGTAGCGTTTTAGCCTGTGTCTGTAGGTGCTTGTCGCCAGGTGTCCTTAGCATTTCGGGTCGGGTTTTCTTTAAAATAAGTTTGCAGAATTTATGTAAAGGCTTCAAAAAATTCATACAAGGCTCATTTTAAGTCCAAATCCTGTGAAACAAATTTTGTTGTGTTAAGCATGAGTAGATCTATCTGTGAAAAATGTTAAGTGCATTTTTGGAGATACTTTTATATGCAGTTTAATTTAATCTAGGAAATTGCTGTTAAATTGGAAAATGCATAACTAATTCTGTATAAGTCAGAAAAATGTGATTCCAGTTTTGTTAGGTTTGTATAGATGAGTAGTTTCAGGGAAAAATTTAATATGAAGTTGTTTTGTGAAATGTTTTTGCAGTAGCTTTTAAAATTGTTAAATGCTATTTTCTTGTAAAATTTGTAGTAATTAAAAATACGATGAATATGAATCTGATAATTTTTGTAGACTGCTCTTGTGTTAAGAAGTTTAGAAGAAAAATATGAAATCTGTTGTTTGATACTTTCTGTTAGGATGTGTAGTTCAAAGCACCTTTTCACCATGGTATTTGTCTTTTTTGTAGGGAACAATGTTTAGGTCCAAATGGCTTAAAATTTTGATAGTGGACTGTTTTGCATAGTGTTAATCTATGGTAATTTTTGTAGATTTTTCTGAAGCTGTCTAGGATGCGTTGCTGTTATAGGCATGGTTAAATGAATTTATTTTAGCAAGTATTTGGAGGAAAATAAATTCATTAAGTAAGTCTTTCTGTGGTGATTATATAGCTTAACAAGTTGGTTATGAACGATTAAGTGGATGGTTAGATGTTAAAGTCTTTTATAAACATTAGGATGATGTTGACTACCTTGTTGAAGAGAATGCAGTAGATGACATGTGCTTATCTCCTAATTGTTGTTAATCCTATGCATCACATATGCATTCTATGTGCATTCATCCTATTCATACATGTTATGCATCATACAGGATCAACGGAGGAGACCCAGAATCAGCCGACCCAGGAAGAACCCAGCCAGGAAGAGACACTGACCGAGGAGGCCGGAGGGACCGACGCCGAAGAACTACCAGAGTGTCGCGACCACCGTCCGTCGGACTTTGTGAAAGGCAAGACCTGGAGCATTCTAACTCCTATGGTTTGCAATTGTCTTACAATTAACCTGATGATGAATGTTGCAATAGGTTATAGGAATTGATTGCTACCGTTGATGCATTATTACTTATCCTTGTCCACCTGCAATTATATCTTGTTATCCCTGTTTAGGTCTAGGCTCGTTATATGCTTAGCCCTGCTTAGATCGGTAAAAGTCGGGTGATTTCCTGTCTCCCGCAGTAGGTGGATATTGATCATGATTAGCCTGTGCTATCATTGAAATAACCATGGGATAATTAATCTGAGACCGGGCGAGATGTAAGAGCAGCAGGACATGGGTTCTGTGTGCTAGTAGTCTCCCATCTGTGTCGCCTAGGACCCGTTCGGGAATATCCCTTCAGTCAAATTGAACGCGTCGATCACTTAACGGAGTAGGTCTGAGTACCTCCTGCGAAGCCGAGTAAGGTTATTCGAGCCGGTGACGGAGATGTTGACGCCTATCACCCAGGGCCTCAGCTGTACCGTGGGCAACTATTCTGATCAACCTGGCATGGTCCAAGTGCAGGCAGGGCCTGATCGACCTGGCATGACCGTGGGCAGTTATAGCTTGAGCAACCTGGCACTAAGATAACCCCCGGTGTAGAAGGGCCCATGGCCATCCCGCGCGTTGTGTTCTCGAATCTCCTGACTGGTAGCTTACGACTGCCGTAGCCGGATTGTGCCGGGCGAGTGTGAGACATTTTATCCCCAGCTGGTAGGAATCGATTATAATCGCCATCGCTCCTGGACAGTGAGCAGTTAAATGTAGATCATCACCCGTAGAACTTATGGAACTAAAGATGGTTATAGTGCTAAATCTGAAAGGCTATTGATGAAATAGTCACTCTTGTTTGATTAATTACTCAAGTGCTTGTTTTAGTTCAGGTGCAAATCTAGTAATGTAGAATTAATTGTTAAAAGCAACTGCCAACACCCTAAAATGAGTTTTACGTACAAAAGCTTTCATGCAAAGGAGTTTATGTAGCCAACCCCACCTATATAGCCTACATGATCCTTCGAGTCTCATTATTTCTGGTTTATGACGGGTAAGTCTAGCTGAGTACCTTCTTGTACTCAGGGTTTTATTCCCTTGTTGTTGCAAATGGCCAATGCTTCTTTGGCTACTGTGAGAACTGCCTGTACCCGGTTACGGGAGATGATTAGACCAGGGGCATGGTCACCACTTATCTTATCTGATGCTTTTGTGGGCCTGGTCAGACTGATGACACTGTATTAAGAACAATCCAAACTTATGTTTTAAGTCTATGTTGCTTCCGCTACTATTCAAAACTATGGTTTGTAATATTGTTTCGAACTCTGATGTATTTGAACTATGTACAACTGTGATGTAACTTGTGGGCATGTCAATGAACTAGTACGATCTTGGCTGAATGTTGAAATGATTTGAAATCCTTCGAGATTTCCGGACTACCGGGTTTGTACGAGCTTAAGTACTTGATGAGCCTGCGCCAAGCAGGGATCTCAGTGCTTAATCTGGTGCAAATTGGTCGGTTCTGTTACAGCTGGCATCGGAGCATAGTTCAGTGTACTGTTCATAAGTGTATTTGAAAAACAGTATCTTACAAAGACAAAACGGTAATTGTCAACCTATAGTTATAATAGGATTCGAAAATTCTTAAGATTTGAAACTAGAATGTGCCAGTGACCAAGTCCTTATGCCCAATAGGATCTTAGGTGGCTATGTAAGTACTAACTTGGGGGTCGTGCATCATATCTAAATTCTGTGTTCTGTCGTCCATACAGCAAGGGTGAAATTGTATGGGTGCTATTCTTCGGAATAGTAATGTATGGATCAAATGCCTCTACCACAAGGTAATAAGGGAGCTGTGAGAGCATGACCAAACATACGTTGGTCTAGGGGAGAGCTAGTTTGGTACTGGAGCCTGTACCCGTATGCACATGAGTACAAGCGAAAGTATTTAATTGTGGGAGTATTTCATTTGATGGGTGCATATACTGCTTACGTGTATACTGGGTGTGCACCTAAGTCAGTATTAGATTTAATTCCAGCAATGCATAATATTCGTACTGTGGGCAGGGCTGAAATGATTTTCTGCAGGTACGCTAACTTGCGAACGTGTAGTACGTTAGTTAAAGCTATGAGAGAACGTTGTATGCCACCATCTAGCCGTTAGATTGTTAGACAGTGAGGACGTATGTTACGCGTATGCATCATGATCGTACAATCTTGCATTAATCTTACTTCCTTCCTTACGATATCCGTCCCATTTTCTAATAAAAGTTGTTCTCAACTAATTAAAAACTATGTGGATAAACTTCTTTCAGATGGCCCGCACCAAGCGTACAGCCCGTAAGTCGACCGGAGGCAAGAGGCCTAACTATATGCTGGGACCCTGGACTGCTGAGGGATCGGAGGGCTTTCTGGAGGAGTTTGGCATGCCTACCATTTTGTGGAGGGTGTTGCACTTGGTTGGATACCAGGAGGGCCAGGAGCCGCAGTATGATTGGCATCGTGTTCAGCTTTTCGAGGATCGCTACATGTATAGCCTACATGATCCTTGGAGTCTCATTATTTCTGGTTTATGATGGGTAAGTCTAGCTGAGTACCTTCTTGTACTCAGGGTTTTATTCCCTTGTTGTTGCAAATGGCCAATGCTTCTTTGGCTACTGTGAGAACTGCCTGTACCCGGTTATGGGAGATGATTAGACCAGGGGCATGGTCACCACTTATCTTATCTGATGCTTTTGTGGGCCTGGTCAGACTGATGGCACTGTATTAAGAACAATCCAAACTTATGTTTTAAGTCTATGTTGCTTCCGCTACTATTCAAAACTATGGTTTGTAATATTGTTTTGAACTCCGATGTATTTGAACTATGTACAACTGTTGAGGTGGACGTGCCCAGCCGTGATCCGCAGGATCATGTATGGTGCCGCCGGGTCTTCACACTACAGGGTAGGACCCCGTGGGACGGAGCTAACAGGGTTGCCTACACTGTTCTTCGGGACATTATGGAGGATCACCCGGAGGTGGTTGCGCAAGCCACTGCTAGCATCTTTCCTACGGCAGACCCTTACCAGTCGGTGTGGCGTCAGCCAGGTGCCACCGTACTTGAGGCCAGTTCTTTGGAGCGAGAGCACTGCGTAGGACCAGCTGGGAGTGTTATGGCTGCACTCATGGCTACCTATGGGTGCTTGTCACGTAGCTACGATCACCTGGACCATATTCTCAATGAGGAGATAGCTGCACATCATCGGAGTCAGGAGGAGCATGCTACAGAGATAGACCTCCTCCCCACCCAGCTAGCGCATATGACTGTCGAGAGGGACCACGCTCGTCAGAGGGAGCAGGAGACGACACAGCAGCTTAGTGATCAGCCGGGGATGACGACTTTCCTATCCACGATCATGGCCGAGACCGAGGAGTCGCTTCGCGGTGTTTGTCATGAGGGCATGCGTGCGACCGAGCAGAACCGGCTTCTCAGGCTTCAGGTGGGAGACCTGGAGTTACAGCTTCACCATCTCTAGGATTACAATGACCACCTACATGAGGAGATCCATCGCCGCGAGAATGAGAGGAACCCCATCTTTCCTCAGGAGGACCCGGATCCCCGTGCTTCATCTAGTGGTTCTTCGGATATCTCGAGTGACGATGATGATGATGATGATGATGATGATGACGCCGATAGGGAGTAGACTAGATAGTGTTGGCGCGTAGTAACCTTTTGTCACATATCCTTCGCGCTTGATCTTTTGTGGTTATCGTGATGATGTAAGGTTGTGTTATGGACCTGTGCATGTGTGGTACGAGACCTTTAAAAGTCCCATATGTATGGGCATCTGTGGATGTTATGTTGGCTTTTGCATGTTATGAGATGAGCACTTTTATTATGTGATGATGCAATGTGGATGGAAATTTATTATGCCTCTGCAATTGTTTGGTGAATTTGTTTTCCGAATAATTTCCGTTGGCATGGTTTATTATTCTCTACGACAACGACAACATTGCCTAATGATCGCTGCTATCGATACATGCAGATGACGATGACTCGCAGTGGAGCAGGCGGTAGTGGTGGTAATGACGATAACAGAGAAAACCGCAATCCACCACCTCCACCACCACCCACGGCCGAGCAACTCTTTGCTCAATTTCTGGGGAGTCAACGCAACATTGAGGCACTTCTGCGGGAAATTTGGCACTTGGCAACCAATGCCCTGAACCAAACCAGTACAGCTCTTTCAAGGATTTTCTGGATACAAAACCACCAATCTTCAAAGAAGCTACAGAACCCCTGGAAACAGAAGAATGGCTGCATACTATGGAGCAGAAATTTGGGCTACTCAGGCTTACAGAGGAGTTAAAGGCAGAATATGCTGCGCATCAGCTGCAAGGACCGGCCGGAATCTGGTGGGGACATCACCGTACCACCTATCCTGCCCGTACACCTGTTACCTGGAGGATGTTCACGGAGGCCGTTCGCGGGCATTATATTTCGCCAGGCTTGACTCAGATGAAGGTGGCAGAGTTCATGAGCTTAACCCAAGGAACTCGATCTGTGACCGAGTATCATCACTTGTTCAACTCCTTGTCTCATTACGCCCCGGACTTTGTTGACACCGATGCTAAGAAGATAGCTAGTTTCAAGAGAGGGCTAAACACCAAGATGGGAAAATCAGTGGGTACTTCGTCCCGTACCATCTTCAACGACTTTTATCAGCGACTGCTTGATTCAGGAGAATCACAATAACAAGCATACTGCCAGCAAGGCCAGAAAGAGGACCTTAGAGTCTGGACCATCTCAATCTAGAGGACCTTAGAGTCTGGACCATCTCAATCTAGAGGACCACCAGCCCAGCGTTCTCAATATCGACCACCAGCACCTGGGGCTCGTTTCAGGCCGCCTCAGAAAAAGGGTCAGCAGCAAGCTCAGCGTTGTCAACGGCCATACAAGATAGCGGCCAATCAAACTCGAGCAGGTCAAGACAGCTCAGCCAGAAGCAAGCCTCTAGTTCGTGGGCCATGCTATAATTGCAATCAAGAAGGGCACTTTGCAAGGTATTGCCCACACCCGAAGAAGCAGCAGGCCAATTACCCAGCGCGCCTGCATAATATGACCGCTGAAGAAGCTCGTGCAGGAGAACCCGTGACTGCCGGTATGTGTCTCGTGAACCATCATCCTGCAGTTGTTTTGTTTGATACTGGATCATCGCATTCTTTTATGAGCAAGGCATTTGCACAAAAGCATAATCAAGAAATGTCTGAAATGGATTATGGGTTTCGCGTAAGCTCCGTTGGGAGTAGCGTGTTATCTAGACAGATGGTTTGTAATGCAACCATCGATATTGGAGGGCATAAATTTGGAGTCAATTTAGTAGTCCTGCCAGGACTAAGTATGGATGTAGTCCTAGGTATGAGTTGGATGAGAATGTGGAATGCGGTATTAGACACTGCAAACAGAACTCTTACCTTATCCGATAGTCGGACAGGTAACAAACTTCGAGTATCTCTTGCTCGAGGTGCCAATTTTGTTGACCTATCTTGCACTCTTGCTATAGAAGACCTCTCCAAAATTCCAGTTGTTAGAGATTTTCCAGATGTTTTCCCGGATGAGTTACCAGGGTTACCACCCAAAAGAGCAGTGGAGTTTGCAATAGAGTTGCTACCAGGAACTGTACCAATCTCTAGGAGGCCATATCGTATGCCGCCCAATGAATTAGCAGAACTCAAAACCCAGATCAAGGAACTGTTGAACAAAGGGTTCATTCAACCTAGTGTGTCAGAATGGGGTTGCCCAGCTCTGTTCGTTAAGAAGAAAGATAAGTCTTTACGCATGTGTGTGGATTATCGTCCGCTCAATGCTGTGACTGTTAAGAATAAGTATCCCTTACCCAGAATAGATATCCTTTTTGATCAGTTGTCTAGAGCCAAAGTGTTTTCCAAGATTGACTTGAGGTCAGGTTATCATCAGATCCGAATCCGACCGCAGGATATCCCAAAGACTGCTTTCTCAACCCGATACGGTCTATATGAGTATCTTATCATGTCCTTTGGACTGACGAATGCTCCAGCATACTTCATGAGTTTGATGAACTCAGTGTTTATGCCAGAATTGGACAAGTTTGTGGTGGTGTTTATTGATGACATTCTGATCTATTCAGAAAATGCAGAAGATCATGCAGAGCACTTGAGAGTTGTCTTATCTAGACTCAGGGAGCATAAACTCTATGCTAAGTTCAGTAAATGTGAGTTTTGGATGAAGAAAGTACATTTTCTCGGCCACATTTTATCGAAAGAAGGAATTTCAGTTGATCCCAGTAAGGTTCAGGAAGTAATGGATTGGAAGGCTCCTACAACCATCGGTGAGATTCGAAGTTTCTTAGGCTTAGCAGGATACTATCGCCGATTCATTCCAGATTTCTCCAAGATTGCGAAGCCTATGACAAGTTTGTTGCAGAAGAATCGTAAGTTTGAATGGACAGAGGAGTGCGAAACTGCTTTCCGTACCTTGCGGAAACTGTTGACCACTGCTCCTGTTTTAGCTCAGCCAGATGTTGAGAAACCATTTGATGTCTTTTTGTGATGCATCGAAGGTTGGCTTAGGTTGTGTTCTTATGCAAGAAGGTAGAGTAATTGCTTATGCTTCTCGGCAATTAAGGAAACATGAAGTGAACTATCCGACACATGATTTGGAATTAGCTGCAGTCGTGCACGCTTTGAAGATTTGGAGGCATTATTTGCTTGGTAATGTCTGTAATATGTACACAAATCACAAAAGTCTTAAGTATATCTTCACTCAGGCAGAATTGGACATGAGGCAGAGAAGATGGCTTGAATTGATTAAAGATTACAACCTACAGATTCACTATCATCCCGGCAAAGCAAATGTGGTAGCCGATGCTCTGAGTCGGAAATCGCATTGTAATGCTATGAAGCTACTACCCGAAGGTGAATTCAGTCTAATGCATCCTGCAGTACTACATGATTTGGAGTTATGCAGTGCATTAGTTGATCAAATCATAGAAGGACAGAAAACCGATAAAGGAATCTACCATATCAATGAAAGGCTCAAGGTTGAAACGGAATCCGAGAAGCATTTTTGAGTGGATGACAATGGAGTCCTATGGTTCAACCAACGACTAGTGGTACCCAAGGATAGGGAACTCAGAAATCGGATTATGGATGAAGCACATTTGTCCAGGTTATCTATCCATCCTGGAAGTGCGAAGATGTATCAAGACTTGCGTCCCAGACTTTGTGGGACAAAGATGAAGAAATAAATTGCTGCTTATGTGGCTAGGTGTGACACCTGTTGTCGAGTGAAAGCTATTCACTTAAAGCCAGCTGGAATGCTTCAGCCGTTAGCTATACCCGAATGGAAATGGGAAGAGGTGAGCATGGACTTTATCACCGGATTGCCTGTTACTAAAAAGGGAAATGACTCGATTTGGGTAATTGTGGATCGTCTCACCAAGACAGCACATTTTATCCCGGTCAAAACCAACTATAAGGCACCAGACTATGCAGAAATCTATGTGAGTCAAATTGTTCGACTACATGGGATACCAAGGGTTATAGTTTCAGATCGAGGATCACAGTTCACTGCACCTTTTTGGGAGAAGTTGCAAAAGGAGTTAGGCACAGATTTAGTTCGAAGCTCAGCTTATCATCCGCAAACGTCAGGACAAACTGAAAGAATAAATCAAGTGTTAGAAGATATGTTAAGAGCCTGCGTAATATCAGCGAAAGGTTCTTGGGAGAAATGGTTACCTTTGGCAGAATTCGCTTACAATAATAGTTATCAAGAGAGTATTCAGATGGCACCTTTTGAAGCTCTATATGGGAGAAGATGCAGAACACCAATAAACTGGGTAGAACCAGGAGAACGTTGGTACTATGGAATTGACTTTGTCAAAGAAGCAGAAGAGCAAGTTAGGATCATTCATCAACATATCGCAGCTACACAGTCTCGACAGAAAAGCTATGCCGATAAACGAAGAAGACCACTTGAGTTCAACGTCGGTGACTATGTCTACCTGAAGGTTTCCCCTATGAAAGGTGTTAGGCGCTTTGGGGTTAAAAGAAAGTTAGCACCAAGGTTTGTGGGACCCTATAGGATTGTGGAAAGGAGGGGAGAAGTAGCTTATTAGCTATAGTTGCCAGAACATTTGAAGACTATATTTCCTGTGTTCCATGTCTCGCAGTTGAAGAAATGTCTTCGAGTGCCAGAAGAAGAGGTACAGCCAGCCCGTATCAAGTTGCAATCCAATCTTACTTACTCAGTTACACGTGTCGAGTGCTTGACGAGAAAGAAAGAGCAACTCATGGAAGAATAGTGAAGCAGTATAAGGTATCGTGGAGTGAGCAAGATGATCGGGATGCTACTTGGGAAACGGGCAACTATCTAAAGGAGGTGTATCCACACTTTTATAAAAAATGGTTCGTAATTCAAATCTTGGGATGAGATTTCTTTAAGGAGGGGAGGGCTGTAACACCCTAGGTGTTAAGCAACCCTGAAATGCATAATTTGACATAGCATGAGCATAGCATCTCATCTTTTCATGTGCATTTGTTTGTATGAGTGTTTAAGTCCTTGCTTCGTCTCTAGTAAATCCATGTTTTGCTTTCTGTTTCTGACCTAGTGCCTTAAAACAAAGTTGAAGACCTTGATGGGAGAAACAACTTTGCTTAAAAACATTTTCTCAGAAAACGCTTTTAAAATATAATTTCTTGCAATAGAAAATTTGATTAGGAGTAAAATTCTTTTTCTACGCAGAATTTGGACTTGAGCCTTAAAAATGATTTGTTCCTTGCAAAATTCTAAGCAACTTTGCTTTTAGGACCTTTTCCTAATTCGGCTTAGTTTGTGAGTTATGAAGCAGCAAAGTTTTGAACAAAACCTCATTAGTTTAAACCTGCCAGTGGGACCCACCTGTCAGCCCCCTTCTCCTCCCCGCACGCGCCGGCCACCTCCGCGCCGGCACAAACCGCTCCGCCGCCGTGAGACCGCCTTGTCGGCCGACCAAACCACCGTCTTCGCCACCCGCGGTTTGCGCATCTCTCGCCACGTCGCCCCGATGCCTGGTGATCGCCCGCCGCGTGGCAAACGATTCCTGTCGCCGCCGCGCCGATCGGGAGCTCCTCCCCGACGGGAAGTGGCCAGGTGCATTGTAGCCAGCCCTTCGTTCCCTTTGCCCCCTCTCCGCCTTGCGCTCACGAGCCAGAAGCCACTCTCTCGCCCACTCTCTCGCTCGCTTCGCTCCACTCCATCTTCTCCAGTGCATAGCGCCGCCGCCGCCCGCCGAACTCCGGCGAGCGATTACTCGCTTCCCATCGCACCACCGCTCGATTCCTCCCGTCAACTTCTCCGCTCGAGTCTCCTCTCTCGGTTGCTAGGGTTGGTTTCCCCTCTTCTCCTCTCTAGCCGGCAGAACGTCGAGTGCCATCCTCGAGTTCTCGCCATGGCCGCCGCCATGACCAAAGCGTGGTCCGGCCATCTCCTGCCAAACCATCTCAAACCAAGCCCAGTTCTCACCTCCTCGACCTCTGTAGGTGCTTAGGGCTAGATGGAGACCCTTCTCTTGCTTTGTTTCGGCCGGAATAGAGTCGTGTCGCCGCCATGTCCGTCGCGGACTGCCGCCGTGCGTGACGCCAGGCAATGCCGAGGCCGGCGATGCTCAATAGCAGCCTGGGAAGGTAGCTTAGGGAGTGCTTGAGCTGATGCTCACGCCGCCGAGCCTTAGAATAGCCGGGCAAGGCCGTACCGTAGGGTTGCCGCGCCGCCGCTCCGCCATTGCCACCGTCGAGCTTGCTCCAGTGATGCTCTGGCCAAGCGACCTAGCCGACTGTGTCCGCCTCGCGATGGTGAGTCTAGTGGTAGGGTTGGTGTCGCCGGGAACCTCACTGCCGGCGAGCTAGAGCCGGTCAACTCCGGCGGGAGCACGCTGCCTCTGACGCGTGGGCCCGTTGACCACTGACGTGTGGGGTCACTGACCAGCGGGTCCCGTTTGGCAGTGAGAAGGAGAGAGAAGGGGAGGAGTCTGGGTGCAATAACGCTCAGGATAGCCGGGTGCGCGTAGCGTTTTTGCCTGTGTCTGTAGGTGCTTGTCGTCGGGTGTCCTTAGCATTTAGGGTCGGGTTTTCTTTAAAATAAGTTTGCAGAATTTATGTAAAGGCTTCAAAAAATTCATACAAGGCTCATTTTAAGTCCAAATCCTGTGAAAGAAATTTTGTTGTGTTAAGCATGAGTAGATCTATCTGTGAAAAATGTTAAGTGCATTTTTGGAGATACTTTTATATGCAGTTTAATTTAATCTAGGAAATTGCTGTTAAATTGAAAAATACATAACTAATTCTGTATAACTCAGAAAAATGTGATTTCTGTTTTGTTAGGTTTGTATAGATGAGTAGTTTCAGGGAAAAATTTAATATGAAGTTGTTTTGTGAAATGTTTTTGCAGTAGCTTTTAAAATGGTTAAATGTTGTTTTCTTGTAAAATTGGTAGTAATTAAAAATACGATGAATATGAACCTGATAATTTTTGTAGACTGCTCTTGTGCTAAGAAGTTTAGAAGAAAAATATGAAATTTGTTGTTTGACACTTTCTATTAGGATGTGTAGTTCAAAGCACCTTTTCACCTTGGTATTTGTCTTTTTCGTAGGGAACAATGTTTAGGTCCAAATGGCTTAAAATTTTGACAGTGGACTGTTTTGCAAAGTGTTAATCTATGGTAATTTTTGTAGATTTTGGTGAAGCTGTCTAGGATGGGTTGCTGTTATAGGCATGGTTAAATGAATTTATTTCAGCAAGTATTTAGAGGAAAATAAATTCATTAAGTAAGTCTTGCTGTGGTGATTATATAGCTTAACAAGTTGGTTATGAAGGATTAAGTGGATGGTTAGATGTTAAAGTCTTTTATAAACATTAGGATGATGTTGACTACCTTGTTGAAGAGAATGCAGTAGATGACATGTGCTTATCTCCTAATTGCTGTTAATCCTGTGCATCACATATGCATTCTATGTGCATTCATCCTATTCATACATGTTATGCATCATACAGGATCAACGGAGGAGACCCAGAATCAGCCGACCCAGGAAGAACCCAGCCAGGAAGAGACACTGACCGAGGAGGCCGTAGGGACCGACGCCGAAAAACTACCAGAGTATCGCGACCACCGTCCGTCAGACTTTGAGAAAGGCAAGCCCTGGAGCATTCTAACTCCTATGGTTTGCAATTGTCTTACAATTAACCTGATGATGAATGTTGCATTAGGTTATAGGAATTCATTGCTACCGTTGATGGATTATTACTTATCCTTGTCCACCTGCAATTATATCTTGTTATCCCTGTTTAGGTCTAGGCTCGTTATATGCTTAGCCCTGCTTAGATCGGTAAAAGTCGGGTGATTTTCTGTCTCCCGCATTAGGTGGATATTGATCATGATTAGCCTGTACTATCATGGAAATAATCATGGGATAATTAATCTGAGACTGGGCGGGATGTAAGAGCAGCAGGACATGGGTTCTGTGTGCTAGTAGTATCCCGTCTGTGTCGCCTAGGACCCGTTCGGGAATGTCCCTTCAGTCAAATTGAACGCGTCGATCACTTAACGGAGTAGGTCTGAGTACCTCCCGTGAAGCCGAGTAAGGTTATTCGAGCCGGTGATGGAGATGTTGACGCCTAACAACCAGGGCCTCAGCTGTACCGTGGGCAACTATTCTGATCAACCTGGCATGGTCCGAGGGGAGGCAGGGCCTGATCGACCTGGCATGACCGTGGGCAGTTATCGCTTGAGCGACCTGGCACTGAGATAACCCCCAGTGTAGAAGGGCCCATGGCCGTCCCGCGCGTTGTGTTCTCGAATCTCCTGACTGGTAGCTTACGACTGCCGTAGCCGGATTGTGCCGGGCGAGTGTGAGACATTTTATCCCCAGCTGGTAGGAATCGATTATAATCGCCATCGCTCCTGGACAGTGAGCAGTTGACTGTGGATCATCACCCGTAGAACTTATGGAACTAAAGATGGTTATAGTGTTGAATTTGAAAGGCTATTGATGAAATAGTCACTCTTGTTTGATTAATTACTCAAGTGCTTGCTTTAGTTCAGGTGCAAATCTAGTAATGTAGAATTAATTGTTAAAAGCAACTGCCAACACCCTAAAATGAGTTTTACTTACAAAAGCTTTCATGCAAAGGAGTTTATGTAGCCAACCCCACCTATATAGCCTACATGATCCTTGGAGTCTCATTATTTCTGGTTTATGATGGGTAAGTCTAGCTGAGTACCTTCTTGTACTTAGGGTTTTATTCCCTTGTTGTTGCAGATGGCCAATGCTTCTTTGGCTACTGTGAGAACTGCATGTACCCGGTTATGGGAGATGATTAGACCATGGGCATGGTCACCACTTATCTTATCTGATGCTTTTGTGGGCCTGGTCAGACTGATGGCACTGTATTAAGAACAATCCAAACTTATGTTTTAAGTCTATGTTGCTTCCACTACTATTCAAAACTGTGGTTTGTAATATTGTTTCAAACTCCGATGTATTTGAACTATGTACAACTGTGATGTAACTTGTGGGCATGTCATTGAACTAGTACAATCTTGGTTGAATGTTGAAATGATTTGAAATCCTTCGAGATTTCCGGACTACCGGGTTTGTACGAGCTTAAGTACTTGATGAGCCTGCGCCAAGCAGGGATCTCAGTGCTTAATCTGGTGCAAATTGGTCGGTTCTGTTACAATTTACACCCTTCGTAAGCAAATAACAAGAATCAAATTGAATTGAGGATACACTAGCATTTTTATTCTTGTTCTTGCAAAATTGCTCTATATGCCCGGATTGCTTGCATTTGTTGCAAAACCGACCATTGCTTCTCAAAAAACTAGTCTTGTGAGTCACAAAAGCCGCCTTGCCATTATTGGGGGTATAGCCCAATCCCTCTTTGTTAAGAGAGAACCGTTGGCTACCCAAGCACTTAAGCAAGCGGGCATCTCCACCATAGGCATTGCCTAAGGCACGAGTGAGCTCATTGACCTCCTTTTTCAAAGTCTCATTCTCCACCATTAGTGAGGCATCACAAGTGAAACCATCACTCATGGTAGAAGTAGTAGTGGATGAGCTACATGAGGGGTTAGTGGGAGCAACAACAATAGGAGTATAGAAAGATTCATCAAGAATATCACAAGTTACTCCTATGTTACATGTTGGAACAATGTCCTCAACCTTGACTTGATCAAGGAGGGAGGAGTGAGCCTTTTCAAGCTTGGTGTGAGCCTTGCCAAGCTTCTCATGGGCTACCTCTAGTCTCTCATGAGTAGACTTGAGCTCATCAAGGGATTGCTCAAGAGCACTAAGCTTCTTGCGCAATTCCTTACACTCCTTCCTCTTCATCTCAAAGCAAGTGTGAGCTTGCTCCAACATGTCCATGAGGTCCTCCTTTGAGTGCTCCTCATCCTCATCACTCTCACTATCACTCTCATCATCGGATTGTACCTTTGTTGGCTTAGCCATGTGCGGATACATGGATGTATGTCGGATCTTGAGTGATGAGTGATTGTCAACTGGTTTGATGCGCATGTTCTTTGGCTTGTGTTGTGCAGGTGTCGAGCACGGATACAGTGATCAAAGGCAAGGTGAAGGTCAAGTAGAGACGTGCCATGCCGATGGACTGGGAGCGGTGAAGGGCGGACGTGAGGCTTGGACTGAGGGACCGGTGGCCTGAGGATCAGCTATGGCGGTTGACAGCCTGGGTCAGCGACGAGCGGAGACTTGCGGGGCACGGTGTTGCTCGGGTTGAGGACCTGGGGACACATGTCGGTGGACGGGGAGCACGGGAGGTGCATCCCCTCTACAGCGTCGGTTTGGTGGTTGAGCCACAGAAAAGCCACCGGTGGACGGTTTCCAGGTTTGGGACTCAAAACCTGGGCGCTGGCTGGCGGGTTTCTGAGTTTGGGCCTCAAAACCTGGGCGCTGGCTGGCGGGTTTCTGAGTTTGGGCCACAAAATCGAGGGTTGGTCATGAAGGCTGGTTTCTCGGTTTCGGCCTCAAAACCGGGGGCGAGGTCCGTGAAAAGGACGAGCAGAGCAGTGGCGGCACATGGCGGCAATCGGTGAGGTTGCATTGAGGCAACGCTACTAGTTGTGCGAGCGTGGCCGTCGGATCACCACATACTTCGAGTTGGTCCAGAATAACCCTAGGGGATCTCAGTCGCTCTGTGATTAGTTAGGGGTAGAGTGGGAACTAGAATTAGGATAAGTAGAGGGAGACACCCACCTCCAATCTCTATCTCAGTCATTTGCTATTCTCCACTTAGGGTTTTCCTTCTCTCCCAATCCCCTGCTGTAGCTACTGAGATCCGCAGAGAACCATATCTCTGTGTTCATGAGATTTTGAGGAAGTGAGACCGTAATCTCACTGTTGTAGCGTGTGGTAGCCACACAGTTGCAAATTCGTGGTTTGATTCGCGTTTTGAATTTGTTCTTTGCGTTCTTCGTTTCTCCACGATTTTCCCGTCACTCGATCTCCCTCTACGTTGTGTCTTTCTCGAATCCACTTGAACCAACTTGTTCTTTGATATGAGGAGATCATTTCCACCGATGGAATTCATCTAACTCCTCACGAACAAGTAGATCGGGTCGATTCAAGTTTCGTGGCGCTTTTTCGTTCATATACCTTCCCCTTCGATTTCTCATTGATTGAGTTAATTTGAGCGGATGATTTCTTGGGGATAGTCTTCCAACTACCTCATGATCATCCTCTCCAAGTTTGGGATCAAGGGATTTTCATTTGAATCGATTTGGTGGAGATTTGGAGAAGGGGCGAACAAATTTGCCTTCTCTGCTCGTTCGCGGACAGTCCGCCGTTGGGGCGTGGACAGTCCGCGCGTCGGGGTCAGCCTGACCAGTGGCCTGACTCCATGTTGTTGGAGTTGTGTCGGAACACCCGCGGACAGTCCGCAGTACTGGGTCATGGATAGTCCGGGAAGTGTCGAGGGAGACTTCAGCAGCCTTGCTGTTTTTGGGATTCAGCCGGCGGACAGTCCGCCACTATTTCCCGGACAGTCCACCGTTGGGCAGACAGTCCGCGGTCGGAACCCCGGATAGTCCGGGACTCGGCTGAGTGTTGTTTTTCAGTGCGTTTGCTCTCCCGGCTTTTCCGCTTGGTTTTCGGACTTCTCGTTTGGCCCTATAGTTAACCAAGAAACCTTTCTAGGTATCTTTGCTACTTGTTAGCATCGGTATTTGGGGATTTCTCGTCATAGCCTTCAATCTATGTTCGGGACTCAGTTTTTAGGGGTCGAACTTAAGCCGGTGCTTTTGGTGTTTGGTTCGCTCTTGCTTTGTGGTGCCTCGCTGTGATCCTAGGGATCATCCACCCTCTTCCAAGGGTAGTGGGCA
The DNA here is from genome assembly GCA_009763385.1 of Coix lacryma-jobi var. lacryma-jobi. NCBI lineage: Eukaryota > Viridiplantae > Streptophyta > Magnoliopsida > Poales > Poaceae > Coix > Coix lacryma-jobi. Next base: position 67,199,297 of record CM019828.1, read on the forward strand.
TCACGTTTCGGTAAAAGCTTTCTGGGGTTGATATTTGGGACAAAGGCCGAAGTTTCGAGAGAAATTTTTTAGGCTCCCATTCACCCCCCTGGTCGCCTTGCTTTTGCATTCTCGGTCCTTCAATTAGTATAAGAGCGGGGTAAGGATCTTCCACCTTAGCCAGTTCCAGATCCACAGAAGACGACATGGATCGTGGCGTGGGCAAACCACCGTTTTTCGATGGGACGAACTATGTGTATTGGAAGATACACATGTCGGCCTATCTTCAGAGCATGGGTGCTTCTGTCTGGGAGATTTGCAACAAGGACGATTACATGGTCTTGGATGCTCGTGTGACTCAGCTGCAGATCGATGAGCACAATGCCAATAGCCGAGCCCGTAATGCTCTTTTCTCCTGTTTGAGTGTGTCTGAGTTTGATTTTGTTTCTCATCTCCCCACGGCTCGTGAGATTTGGTGACCCTCATGCGCTTCCATGAGGGAACCTCTCAAGTCAAATCCCGTCTCTACGAGTCGCACAAGCGGGAGTATGAGAACTTTCGACACATGCCTGGCGAGAGCATAGAGAGTTTATTCGCTCACTTTCAGGTGATTGTCAACAGGATCAGGGCTAACAAGGAGCTGTTGCCTTTCGATGATCATGAGAGGGCTTTGAAGCTTTTACACACTCTCTATCGGTCGGTGTGGGACTCTAAGGTTCAGGCGATCATCGAATCATCTAACTATGAGACCCTCACATGCGACGAGCTCTTTAGTAAGCTCAAGTCCAGTGAGATTGACGCCATGGTGAGGGCTTCTTATGAGAATCCTTATGGCCTGTCGATGGCTTTGCTTTCTGGCTCTTCTGCTAACCCCTCTGGAGGACTTGCATTCTCTTCTCTTCTTTTTGTGACAGAGGAGCAGCTGGAGTTCGTGGAGGATGACAAGTTGGCTTTACTCGCCAACCGGTTCTCGCGGTTCCACAACAACCACATGAACCGTCGCCGCGGAGGAGGACGCTCTGGATGTTTCGAGTGCGGCGACCCCGACCACTTCATCGCCACCTGTCCCAAGAAGAACAAGCAAGCATTTGGGAAGGGCGATCATGGGCACAAGTATGACTTCGGCAAGTGCAAGGAGAAGTACGTCCCCGTGAAGCACAAGCGGAAGGGCGTCTTCAACAAGGAGTACATCAAGAAGAAGTACTTGGAGAAGGCGCAGGCTGAGCAGTGTGCTTTCTTTGCCACGCTCAGTGACGTCGACGACTCGGATGACAACTCTGCTTTCTCAAGCGACGACGAGTCCGAGAAGAAGAAGAAGATCAAGGACAAGTTGAACGGCCTCTGCTTCTTCGCCGACAACAAGGGTTTTTGCACCATGGCCCTCGGCAAGGAGGTCGACAGCCAGCTGGAGGAGATCCCTCAGAATGATGATGATGACGACGACACCTCCCAGGTATCTCAGACCCTTGACGAGCTTTCTGCTGAGGTCGAGAAACTTACAGCCGCCCTTCTTATTCAAGATAAGCTGCTTAGGCGTGCTGCTAGAGAGTGGAAGGAGTTTAGGCAGAAGTGGGAGGATACGATGAAGGAACTTGAGTCTGTCAAGTCCACCGTTGTCGTGACTGAGGAGGATGAGTGTGAGATGTGCACCAAGCACATGACTGACCTTCTCACTTTCAGAGGTAAGTATGCTGCTTTGGATGGAGAGGTGGATGAGCTCCGGGCAAGACCCATGTTGTTGGGTGCGTGCAAGTCTTGTGCAGGCTTGCAATCTGAGTTGGCAGAGAAGGATGCCAAGATTGTGTCTCTTGAGAAGGCCAGCTCGGGTAGCACTTGTGTGTCTAGGTGCGCCTTGTGTGAGGGTTTGGAGATGGAGATTGCGAATGTGAAGCATGACAAGATGCAAACCGAAGAGGAAAACACATACCTTCGGACTATCTTGTCATGGGTATCTTGTGGTGAGCCGTAGCTTGGGATGATGATAGCCCAATTCAAGCGTGCTGCTGGAGGTCCTAGTTTAGGTTTTGCTCAGGGTGTTGAGTGTGCTTCGTCTTTTGGTAAGATTGGAGAGTCGAGTGGTCTTAAACCAAGTGAGAAGCCCAACTCCACCACTACTCCCAAGCTTACCAAGATTCCACCCAAAAAGCCTCTCAAGCCTAACACAAAGGATGGGGTGTTTGTTGAACCTCCGAGAGCTCCACCCAAGAAACAGACATGGGATCCAAAACCAAACCACCTCAAGAACAAGCTAGACACCATGCCACCTATCCAAGAGGAGCTCATGCCACAGAAAGGCAAAGTGATCCACACCCACTACCGTGAGTACCAACAACCCCCTATGAGAGCGGTGAGGTACCATTGTGAGCACTGTGGGAGAGATGGACACTTGAGGGAGTTTTGCTTTCGGCGCAAGAGAGAGGAGTGCCGTGCAAAGGAGATGAACAATGCGAACATGTACTATCCTTTCCATGATGTACATGTGCCGAATGTTCAGAGGAGAGCTGCTAGGCCTAGAGGTCCAATACCTCAAGGTCCTAGGCCTAGGCCGCAAGGAGGAAGTGCCCGGCGGGAGCCTGCAATTGTGGCCTATGGACCCCGTGGCGGTGGCTTTGTAGTTGAGCGTTACCCCCCACCGCGTTTTGAGTATCGCGATGGACGCTCTTCCCTTAGCGGACCACGTTTTCCTATACGTGGTGATCGCTTTCCTCATAGGCGTGCTAGGAATGGTTTTGCTACTAACTGTTCTTTTGAGCAGCCGGCCCAACACTGGTATAATTCCCATTTTACTCACCCCAGTGTTGGACCGTATGCTCACCCTATGTCTTTTTATTGATGTAGGTAAAATGATTGGAGAACGTTTGGTTGGTGGATTCCGGGTGCTCAAGACACATGACCGGAAACGCCAAGTGGTTCTCCAGTCTTAGTCCAGTTGCCGGAAAGGAGTTTATCACCTTCGGCGACAATAGCAAAGGTCAAGTGTTGTCTCGTGGGTCGGTGCGACTTAATGAGCACTTTGTGTTGTGTGATGTTGCTCTTGTTTCTAACTTGCATTTTAACCTTCCTGTTTCGCAACTTTCCGATGATGACTATGAGATCTCAGTCGTATTTTAGATCCTCAGGGCAATCTTGTATGTTTGATTTCGCCCTTTGGGAAAGTCTTTCGTGTGAATTTCTCGGAGTCGTTTGGAATTTCTCGGTGTCTTTTGGCTGGACCTTCCTCCTCTGAACTTTGGAAGTGGCATAGGAGACTTGGTCACCTGAGCTTCGACTTGCTTGCAAGGCTTAGTTCACTTGGCCTAATCCGAGGATTGCCCAAGTTGTCCATGGAGAAGGATCTTGTTTGTCATTCTTGTAGACATGGGAAGATGGTTGCCGCTCCCCACCATCCAGTGACTCAGGTCATGACTAAGCGCCCTGGAGAGCTTTTACACATGGACCTTGTTGGTCCGGCTCGGGTGAGCTCGGTTGGGGGGAAGTGGTACGTGCTTGTTGTTGTTGACGATTTTTTGAGATATTCGTGGGTTTTCTTTTTAGCTGAGAAAACTGAGACTTTCTCTTCTGCTCGCAATCTGATTTTGCGTCTTCAGAACGAGTTCCCTATGAACTCGATGCGAGCTATCCGTAGTGATAATGGTTCCGAGTTTAAGAATTCGGATTTTGAGAAGTTTTGTAATTCTTTGGGTTTAGAGCATCAGTTTCTTCCCCCTACACACCGCCACAAAATGGTGTTGTAGAGAGGAAGAATCGGACCCTTGTAGAGATGGCCAGGACGATGCTCGATGAGCATAGGACTCCTAGGCGATATTGGGCCGAAGCTATGAACACTGCTTGCTATATTTCCAATCGCATTTTTCTCCGAGCTTTCTTGAAAAAGACTTCTTATGAGTTGCATTTTGGAAAACAGCCCAAAGTGAGTTATTTTAGAGTTTTTGGTTGCCATTGTTTTATACTAAAGAAAGGCAACTTGGACAAGTTTGAGTCTCGTTCTTCTGACGGTGTATTTTTGGGTTATGGCACTCATACTCGCGCATATCATGTACTTAACCTTGATACTAACCGAGTCATGGAGACATCCGATGTCACCTTCGACGAGACCATGGTTTGTCCTTCTTCTAGATTTGAGCGTGCAGGTGATCATGAGGTTGGCGAACCTCTTTTTGATGACGAGGACGAGGGTGCTGAAGGGATGGATGATCCAGCACCACCTCCACCTGCTGTGCTGCAAGCATCGGCCTCTACTACGACGACTCACGGTCCCAACCCCTCTTCGTCGACTACATGGGGGTCGTGGGATCCGCCACCTTGGGCTGTACCTTTTGTACCCGAGGAGGCACCAACTGCTGTTGAGGGGGAGGTTTCTTCAGCTCGAGAGGCGCCACGACACATTCAACGCCAACACCCGCCTCAACAGATGATCGGCAACATCGACGAACGTGTCACTCGGTCAAGGTCACAACAAATCTCTCACTTTGCTCATTCTGCATTTGTTGCTGATTTCGAACCCCAAGATGTTGGACACGCTTTATCTGATCCGGATTGGGTAAATGCCATGCATGAGGAGTTAGAAAATTTTGAAAGAAATCGGGTTTGGGTTTTGGTTCCACCTCCTCCTGAGTGTCATCCTATTGGTACAAAATGGGTTTTCAAAAACAAACAAGGAGAGGATGGCCACATTGTGAGAAACAAGGCCAGACTTGTAGCCCAGGGGTATAGTCAGAAGGAGGGGATAGGCTATGAGGAGACTTTTGCTCCTGTAGCTCATTTGGAGGCAATTAGGATACTCTTGGCTTTTGCTGCATCCAAAGGGTTTAAACTTTTTCAAATGGATGTCAAGAGTGCCATCTTAAACGGCTATATAGAAGAAGAGGTGTATGTGAAACAACCTCCCGATTTTGAAAATCCCAAGTTTTCAAACCATGTTTTTAAACTTCACAAAGCTTTATATGGTTTGAAACAAGCCCCTAGAGCCTGGTATGATAGGTTGAAAACCTTTTTGCTTGCTAAGGGTTTTAAAATGGGATGTGTGGATAAAACACTTTTTCTCCTCAAGCAAGGCTATGACACTATCTTGGTTGCCAAGTTTGCAGACACTATGAGCAGGGAATTTGAGATGAGCATGATGGCCGAGTTGACATTTTTCCTCGGGTTGCAAATCAAGCAATCTTGAGAGGGGTTGTTTGTGCACCAGGGAAAGTATACCAAGGACATCCTGAAGAAGTTCAATGTGGGTGAGGCCAAGCCTCTTCCAACACCCATGTCGACCATGACGGCCCTGGATGGGGATAAGGATGGAGAAGCTGTGGACCAGAAGGAGTACCGGAGTATGATTGGATCACTGTTGTACCTGATGGCGACACGCCCGGACATCCAGTTCACGGTGTGTCTTTGCGCACGATTTCAGTCGTCGCTGCGCACCTCTCACCGTCAGGCAGTCAAGCGCATTATGAGGTACTTATGCTTCACTTTAGAGTTTGGGATTTGGTATTCTGCTTCCTCCACCCTCTCCCTTTGCGGTTATTGTGATACTGATTTTGCTGGTTGCCGTCTTGATCGCAAGTCCACTTCTGGGACTTGTCAGTTTATTGGCTCTTCTCTTATATCTTGGTCTTCTTGCAAGCAGTCTAGCGTCGCCCAGTCTACCACAGAGGCTGAGTATGTTGCTGCAGCTAGCTGTTGTTCCCAGTTGCTTTGGATGATGGCCACTTTGCGGGATTTTGGTTTGAGCTTTTCACGTGTTCCTTTGCTTTGTGACAGCACGAGTGCAATTAGCATTGCTAAGAATCTCGTGCTACATTCTAAGACCAAACATATTGATGTGCGCTTTCATTTCTTGCGAGACCACTATAAGAAGGGTGATATGGACCTTCACCATGTCGATACTCGTCATCAGTTGGCAGATATTTTTACCAAGCCTTTGGACGAATCAACCTTTGCTAGGTTGAGAGGTGAGCTTGGTGTGTGTTTCCCCTTTTAGATGGGGGAAACATTTTGGTTACTGTATCATAGACTGAGTCTTTTTCTTTCATTTTGTTTTCATTTCTGATAAGTTAGTCTTTGCATTTCATCATGCATTTTTGCATTTCGAGCTTCATGTATATAATCTTTAGAATGTGATTATGCTCTATCTAGTATGCTCCGATGCTATATGATGATACTTGTAGCTTATGCTCCTTCTGATCACTGATACATGTTATGAGTTGAGCTATTTTATGAATGGTGAACTTGCTTAATGAACATAAAATTTGAAATTGTTCACCATTGAGATTGGCAACTAGCATGTGTAGAATGTGTCGAAATCACTTGTGCTTTTCATATATGCTAGGTTGCTATGTCTCTAGTTCTGAGTCATTCACTTGCTTGGTATGTTCATATTCTGTCATAAATTTTGAACCAAGTTTTAAAGTGAATTGAAAAGATCGAGATGGGATTGCTTGTCAACACATCACGGTATCGAGATTGTTTCTCATTTGCACTTTGAGTTAAACTTGAGTCGTGTAGTGTATGACCGAAACCGATGCTTTAAGCTTCTGATTGCTTCTGCATAGGCTTAGCTCGGTTGAAAAGTTAGGCAATGACAATCCTTCAACCTCTCGCAATCACATGCTGAATTTTGAACTTGTGTAATTTCACCGCTGCAACTCCGATTAGAATCTGAAATCACAAGTATATGTTTCATTCTGCAGCATGATGATTGAACTGTGCTAGGGGTAGTTCACCTTGTATACATGCTTAGCACTTGTTTGACTTCATGTCTATACATGTTTAGCGCTATTTTGATGGTGAATACCGTTTGGCTAAAACTGCTCACTTTGCTCATATGATCATATTTCATATTTGGTGATCAGTTTGAGCCTTTGCTGGCATGTATGCTTCTTGTTGAGTCATTGGAGTTATACTTTGTAGAGCATCCTTTCATTCTATTGACTATATTCCTGAAGCTGCTAACTTGCATTTTTGACTCATATGCATTTGGAAGGGAGAAGTTTGCCTGATAGTGCATTATCAACTAAGGGGGAGAAAGTTATCAAATCATAAGGGGGAGAAATCATAAAATCATATCCTAGTTGTGTGCACTATTGAAGGGGGAGTTTGCTTGCTTTGTGTTTGATGAATCTTCAATTGATTTGGAGCATTTTTCCAATTGATTTGGAGCATGTTTGGTAGCTAGTTGTGTTGAGCCTTTGCCTCTTTCTTGAGGGACTAGTGACTCTGCCTATATGCTCTTCACTTGGTATTGAGCTCTTTTGCTTTTCAGTTGGCATTTCTTCACTTGGTATCGAGCTTTCTCGCTAGCGGTGTTGAGCCCGTTCTGCCTCTTCTTGAGGGCTGGCTCTATTTTGCTTGATTGTCAACTGATATTTCAATTGGTGTCGAGCTTTCCTGCTAGCGGTGTTGAGCCTGTTCTACCTCTTCTTGAGGGTTAGCTTTGCTTTGCTTGGTTGCATCGAGCCGTTGCCCATGTCTTTGGGGACCAAGTTGTTTTGCTCTTTCACTTGACCTTCTTCTGGCTTTGATATGCTTTTGGGTCATTTGGATGAGTTCTCTACTTCTCCTTCTTCTTCCTTCTTCTACCTTCATTATGATTTGTGTTGGTAGTTGACAATGCACTCATCAAGGGGGAGATTGCGGATACATGGGTGTATGCCGGATCTTGAGTGATGAGTGATTGTCAACTGGTTTGATGCGCATGTTCTTTGGCATGTGTTGTGCAGGTGTCGAGCACGGATACAGTGATCGAAGGCAAGGTGAAGGTCAAGTAGAGACGTGCCGTGCCGATGGACCGGGAGCGGTGAAGGACGGAAGTGAGGCTTGGACTGAGGGACCGGTGGCCTGAGGATCAGCTGTGGTGGCTGACAGCCTGGGTCAGCGACGAGCGGAGACTTGCGGAGCACGGTGTTGCTCGGGTCGAGGACCTGGGGACACATGTCGGTGGATGGGGTGCACGGGAGGTGCATCCCCTCTACAGCATCAGTTTGGTGGTTGAGCCTTAGAAAAACCACCAGTGGACGGTTTCCAGGTTTGGGCCTCAAAACCTGGGCGCTGGCGGGTTTCTGAGTTTGGGCCACAAAACTCAGGCGATGGATGGCTGGTTTCCCGGTTTAGGCCTCAAAACCGGGGGTTTGTCGTGAAGGCTGGTTTCTCGGTTTGGGACTCAAAACCGGGGGCGAGGTCCGTGAAAAGGACGAGCAGAGCGGTGGCGGCACGTGGCGGCAATCGGTGAGGTTGCATTGAGGCAACGCTACCAGTTGTGCGGGCGTGGCCGTCAGATCACCACATACTTCGAGTTGGTCCAGAATAACCCTAGGGTTTAGCTGGTTCGCTCTGTAATTAGTTAGGGGTAGAGTGGGAACTAGAATTAGGATAAGTAGAGGGAGACACCCACCTCCCATCTCTATCTCAATCATTTGCTATTCTCCACTTAGGGTTTTCCTGCTCACCCAATACCCTGTTGTAGCTACTGAGATCCACAGAGAACCATACCTCTGTGTTCATGAGATTTTGAGGAAGTGAGACCGTAATCTCACTGTTGTAGCATGTGGTAGCCACACGGTGGCAAATTCGTGGTTTGATTCGTGTTTTGAATTTGTTCTTCGCGTTCTTCGTTTCTCCATGATTTTCCCGTCACTCGATCTCCCTCTATGTTGCGTCTTTCTCGAATCCACTTGAACCAACGTGTTCTTTGATATGAGGAGATCATTTCAACCGAAGGAATTCATCTAACTCCTCATGAACAAGTAGATTGTGTCGATTCAAGTTTCGTGGCACTTTTTCATTCATATACCTTCCCCTTTGATTTCCCGTTGATTGAGTTGATTTGAGCGGATGATTTCTTGGGGATAGTCTCCCAACTACCTCGTGATCATCCTCTCCAAGTTTGGGATCAAGGGATTTTGATTTGAATCGATTTGGTGGAGATTTGGAGAAGGGGCGAACAAATTCGCCTTCTCTGCTCGTTCGCGGACAGTTCGCCGTTGGGGCGCGGACAGTCCGCGCGTCGGGGTCGGCCTGATAAGTGGCCTGACTCCGCGCTGTTGGAGCTGTGTCGGAACACCCGCGGACAGTCTGCAGTACTGGGTCACGGACAGTCCGGGAAGTGTCCAGGAAGACTTCAGCAGCCTTGCTGTTTTTGGGATTCAGCCGGCGGACAGTCCGCCACTGGTTCCCGGACAGTCCGCCGTTGGGCAGACAGTCCGCGGTCGGAACCCCGGACAGTTCGGGACTCGGCTGAGTGCTGTTTTTCAGTGCGTTTGCTCTCCCGGCTTTTCCGCTTGGTTTTCGGACTTCTCGTTTGGCCCTATAGTTAACCAAGAAACCTTTCTAAGTATCTTTGCTACTTGTTAGCATCGGTATTTGGGGATTTCTCGACGTAGCCTTCATTCTACGTTCGGGACTCAGTTTTTAGGGGTCAAACTTGAGCCGGTGCTTTTGGTGTTTTGTTTGCTCTTGCTTTGTGGTGCCTTGCTGTGATCCTAGGGATCATCCACCCTCTTCCAAGGGTCGTGGGCATCACGTTTCGATAAAAGCTTTCGGGGGTTGATTTTTGGGACAAAGGCCAAAGTTTCGAGAGAAATTTTATAGGCTCCCATTCACCCCCCCTCTGGTCGCCTTGCTTTTGCATTCTAGGTCCTTCACCATGAAGCATGATGGAGTGTCAAATAGAGAAGGCTCGTTGTTGATTGCAATGCTTGCAAGTGCCTTCTTCTTGGTGCTCTTCTTGTTATCATCATCACTTGAGTCTTCACTATCGGATGATGCATCACTATCCCATGTGACAACATTTGACCCACCCTTCTTCTTCTTGAAGCACATTTTCTTCTCTTTATTTTCCTTCTTATCTTTCTTCTTCTCATCTTCATCATTGTCACTATTGTAGGGACAATCCACTACAACATGATCCTTGCTCTTGCACTTGTAGCATCTTCTCACATATTCTTTGCTCTTGTTGCAATCTCTTCTCTTTCTTGCACCATAGCCCTTCTTCTTCGTGAATTTGCCAAACTTGCGCACAAAGAGAGTCAAGGCTTCATCATCAATATCACTAGCTTCTTCATTGTCACTTGATTCTTCCTTCTTGGACTTGCCCTTGCTCTTTGATGAGGTGGCTTTGAATGCCACACTTTTCTTCTTCTTGTCCTCTTCGTTGACCATCTCTTCACTATCTTCATTGTATTGATCTTCGGTCAAGACATCACCAAGCACCACATTTGGAGTCACATTCTTCAAGCCTCCTCTAAAGATGATGGTGCGAAGTGTCTGGAATCTCTTGGGCAAGCAACTCAAGAACCGGTGAGTGAAGTCTTCATCTTGTACCTTTTCTCCCAAGGACTTGAGATCATTGATGATGACTTGCGATCTATAGAACATTTTCGGAATTGATTCATCATCCTTCATCTTGAAGTTGGTGAGCTTGTCCTTGAGCATGTACAACTTGGCACTCTTTACTGTTGAAGTGCCCTCATATGTTTCTTCTAATCTTTTCCACACCTCACTTGCATTGTCAAGATCTTTGATTTTCTCAAACACCGTTGGATCAATGGCATTATATATGGTGTTGAGCGCCATTGTGTTGCATTGCTTGTTGATGGAGTCATTTGGTGTTGGATTGGTAGGATCAAGAATCACAAACTCATTTTCTACCACATCCAACACCTTGTCATTGATTGAACCTAAATACATTCTCATCTTTCTTTTCCAATAATCAAAAGATGTGCCATCAAAGAATGGTGGTTTGCCCCCAACATGGTTGAATACAATTTGAGCCATTTTTAACACCGAAGGTTGTTAATCCTTATGCAAACGGTGAACACGGCTCCGATACCACTTGAAAGGTCCTAAATGGCTAGAGGGGGGGTGAATAGCCTAATAAAATTTCTACAAAACACTTAGAGAGACTTGTTAGACAATTACAAAGCGAAGCTTTTTGCTCTAGCTCTACTAAGTGTTGCAAGCCACCTATCCAAACAATTCTAGTAAACTATAGTCACTATGGCACACAAAAGCTATGTCACTACTTTCTAAACTAGTGAGCTAGCAAGAGATAATTACTTCTAATTAGAGAGCTACTTCTAGCAACAATTATCTATACACAAGAAATAAAGAATGTAAAGCTAAGATAATATACCGACACCGGCAAGAGGTGATCAACCACAATACGAATACCAATGAAGTCTGGGAGATAGCCCAATAGACAAGGGACACAAAGATTTTCTCCCGAGGTTCACGTGCTTGCCGGCACGCTACTCCCCGTTGTGTCGACCAACCACTTGGTGGTTCGGTGGCTAATAGGTGTTCACAAACCTAGCTCAACACTTGAGCGCCACAAGAACCGACCCACAAATGGAGGTAACTCAATGACACGCGCAATTTACTAGAGTTACCTTTTGGCTCTTCGCCGGGGAAGGCACAATACCCCTCACAAATCACTGGGAGATGGCCACGAACAATCACCAACTCGTGCCAATGCTCCTCTGCTGCTCCAAGTCGTCTAGGTGGCGGCAACCACCGAGTAACGAGAAAACCGCAGCAACAACAATCCCCAAGTGCCACTAGATGCAATCACACAAGCAAATGCACTTGGAATCACTCAATCTCACTTTGATTCGCGCTATCAAGCAAGGAGATGAGTGGGAGGGAGTATGTTTAGCTCAAAGGGATGTCCAATATGTTAGAGTGCCAAGAGAGACCTCCCAAAGCCGTCCAACTCATATTTATATACCCCCTCAAACAAATAGGGCCGTTACCCCTTTGAATGGGCGGTTTACGTAGCGACGGGATGCGTCCGGTCATTGTTTCAGTAGCGTCCGGTCGTTGTTTCAGTAGTGACCGGACTCTTATTTCACTAGCGTCCGGTCATTGTTTCACTCAGCGTCCAGTCAAACACAGAGAGGTTCCAGAGAGGGTTCCAGAGAGGTTTTTCATCGACCGGACGCGTCCGATCACTATTGACCGGACTCACTCAGCGTCCGATCACTCTATTTCAACTGTTGCCTCTCATGAACAGTGGTACAGGCGCGTCCGGTCATTTGTTTCAATAGCGTCTGATCGTTGTTTCAATAGTGGCTGGACGCATGTTTCAACAGCGTCCGGTCATTGTCCTAGCGTCCGGTCGCGCCTGAAAACTTCGTTTTCAACTCCGGTTTCTTCTCCTTTGCAAATGTGCCAACACCACCAAGTGTACACCACCTTGTGCAAGTGTGTTAGCATTTTCCAAACTTTTTTCAAAGGATTAGAGGTTAGCACACTAAGTCCTAATGCATATGCATGTATGAATTCACCTAGTGGCACTTGACAACCGCAATCACCGAGATAGTCCCCTCTTAATAGTACGGCTATCGATCCTAAACACACTCACACCCTCTATTGTGTCTTGAGTGCCAAAACAAAATCCCTATTTATACCTTTGTCTTGATCTCCATAGGGTTTTGTTTTTCTCTTCTTCTCTTTCCAAATGTGGAGCACTTGATCCATCTTTTGGTCATCACTACCAACACCATGGTCATCATCTAGCTCCTACACTTGTTGTGTACCAACCTAGCTCATAAACACTTCATGACAAAGGTTAGTACCCAAGGTGACATCAATTATCCAAAACCATACAGGGACTTTCACCCGCGTCGACGCCGGCGACCGCGCCTGGCTCCCTCACCCGTCCCCGCCTCGCCCTGCCCCCGCCTTCGATGCCCGTGGTCGCGACCGCGCCAAGCAGCGGCGGAGGTGGGGCCCGCGGCTGGAGCGGCGCCCACGCCATGGTCGGGCCTAGCGGCGGCGCAGGCAGTGCCCGTGGCCGTGACTGGAAGGGCAAGCAGCGGCGGAGGCAGCCGGCAGGATGGGCGCGGTCGCCGGTGGGCGGCTTAGACACAGGTGGAGGTGCGGTGGTGGGTCTGAACAGAGGTGGGGGAAAGAAACAAGATAACCCAGAGAATGACACATGGGCCCCATGTGTCAGCGTCTCAACCCTTTCCAACCCAACCCTCTAACCAAACAAAAAATAGGTCCAACCCAACCCTCAATCTAACCCTCAAACCAAACAAGAAATGGGTTCAACCCAACCCACAAAACTGGGTCAGGTCCAACCCATCCCACATCATCCCCAAACCAAACACACTGTAATCGTCACCATAAGAACAAACTCATGGTGTGACTCAAAATATTGCATACATATGCACACTCTAGCATGTAAGGGCCTAGATGCACAAAGGTAATACAAATGTTCATAGAGCGATATACCTTTGTTCTAAGCCTCATAATCTCCACCATGATGATGATTTTGAATTTAGTGCTTTGATGGGCTTGGCATTTCTTTAAACAAAAGGATCTCATTTGGGCCCATCTCTTTTTAATCATCTTCAAGGAGACATCACAAACTTGTGCTTCATCTTAGTTGAAAGTCCATAGCTCTTGCTGTCATTTTGAGATACCAATTGAAGACATACTTGTTGATATACTGTTGACACTAGTTAACTCTTATTATTAAAGGTCAATTAAACATGAAAATGGATGAATATATAAACTCCACCTTAGTATAGGGATTAAAACTAAAGAATTCCACGAGTTTTGGTGAATCGTGAATCTGCAGGGATTAAACCGAGAAACAACCCTCAATTGCTTCCCCTAGAAGGAAACCGACGGGAGATAACGCATTCGTCAAGTCAGGAACCTTCCAAAAGACTCTAGAGAACACCTAAAGACACCACGAGGCAGGGCACCACAGGAGGCTGACCTGTGGGACCGACCGGTCCCCTGGGCCCACCGGTCGGTCCCCCTTGGGTGCCGCCGGCCTCCCCCTTCTGGAATCTTCTTCCACCGCCTTTGAGGACCAATCTCAGCCCTACGTGAAGTTGGTTTGATCCAACGGTCGCGGTTGATCCCTCAGGGCTATATAAACAGGCCCCCAGGCCCCAGGTCAGACAGAAGGTCCCTCTTCAGAAGACTACGCTTCAACTAGAAACCCTAGAAGAGACTTCAGGAGTTAGCTTTCAAGTAGAAGACTAGATACCCCTCTAGTAGGATTAGAACGTAGTCTTTTTCTAGAACTAGAAGAGAGAGAGAGAGGAAGAGATCAAGAAGGAGCTCCAGCCTATCGGATCAACTTCTTCATCTTGTACCTGTGGATTCAAGTTCTTCGTCAACTTGCTTCAACGATTGTTTCGGTAATCAACATCTATATTTAAGTTTGAGCTATTGTTCTTATTATTCTTAAGGTTAAATGACTCTCTTTTGAGTACTTTAATTCTAGTCGCTCTAGAGTTAGAGTAGTTGGATAGTGTAAGCGTGGTGCTTAGACTTGATAGCTCATATTTGCCTCCTATAACGCCGGTAGTAGTGGTTGTTCGCAAGGGTGACTCTTATAGCCTTGTTGATTCTTCTATAGTCCACTTACACGTGTGTAGGCTCGGTAGGATTATACATTTGCATAAAAGAATCATACTCTGTTTGTGACCTTTTATGGCAATTTCCCCACTAAGAATAATATAAGCATATCACTCTTAAGTTGGATTTAGATAACCTTAGTGATCCCCTCTATGCTTTTAGCTTCTCCGTCCTTATTAGCTACTCAGGGGTTATATTCTTTGAGACTTAACACTATCCGTTCCTTTGGGTTCGATATTAAAACTGGGTTACTCCGGTGAAGTGCTACATCGGTAGATTTTATCTGTGCACTTGCGGATAAAGTAGAGTGTGCGTTAATTTATACCAACAAGCATTTTTGGCGCCGTTGCCGGGGAACGGTAGATCATTTTACGTCTTAAGTATAACCTTGTATTATACTTTACTTTTTATCTTTATACTTTGCCTTTGCTTTTATCTTTTATCTTTTATATCTTTTTTATTCTTTTCACAATGGATTTCTCAGAGCCAATCACTAGCTCCACTGATTCCATTCCACTGAACCAGTATACCTATCGCACTATCGTAGACTTAGAGTTGCCCAAATCTGCTAAGCCTATCCTTTCAGACAATTACGAGCTACGCCCATGCTGAATAGAAATGGTTAAGAATCAAACTTTTTCTGGCTTAGCAGACGAAAACCCACACATTCATTTAAATGAGTTTGAACAAACCTGTGCGTGCCTTCACATCGCGGGCATGTCAGACGAAACCCTTAGATGGAAACTTTTTCCATTCTCTTTAGAGGGAAAAGACAAAACATGGTACCTTCAAACTGCACCAAGTAAAAATGGGGATTGGAAAGAACTCTGCTCTAGCTTTTGCTTAGAATACTTCCCTGTCTCCAAAATTATTTGTCTTCGCATAGAGATTCTGTCCTTCATCCAAGAAGATGATGAGTCTCTAATTGCAGCCTGGCAAAGATTCGATAATCTTGTCCGCTCTGGTCCAGCCTTATCTATTCCAGACCCTGTCTTACTTCAACACTTTTATAATGGTCTGAATAGAAAAACTTCTAATTACCTTAACTTAGCTTCAAACGGATCATCACTACATACCCCAGCCTCTAAGGCAAGGGAAATGTTGCAAAACTTATCTCAAATCAGTCCTACTCCTGAAGTTAAACCACAAGAACCACTAGAAGTAAATCTAGAAGCTGAGCCTATATCTATTCTTAATCATGAACAAACCTCAGCCTTAATTCCTAGTGAGAAGGAAACCTCAATCTTAGGAGACACCTTTGATTTCGAGGATGAATATTTTACCGAATTTGGTAATACCTCAAAATACCAAACAATTAGGAAACCACAAAATCAAAAATCATCTTTCGAAAAACTTATTGATAAGGTTTTCCTAAAAGAGACTGCGAAGAAACTAACCTCTATAATAAGTCATGAATGGTTAGAAGAATCAGAACTTTCCACTGATATAATCCGCTTAAATTCACCTTCTACGCACATTCAATGCCAAATCCATCAACAACCCTTCGAAGCTCTCTATAATCCTGTTGTGGGAACCAACATTATGTCTGAAACCTTTGCTCAAGATTTATTAAAACAAATGTCACTTACCCCAACAGCTAAATTGTTAAAAAACCCTTCAGGACATGTTATTCCTAGCTCAGGAATCATGTATGTCCTGCCTGTCACTGTAGATAATACTCCAATACACTTAAGCTTTTATATCTTTGATATTAAAGAGTTTAATCTGCTGATAGGCCAACCACTTAAACAACTCATTCATGAAGGACAATCAGGGATCTTAAACTTCTGTCTTGGGAAAAATCTTAAAGGAACCATACCTATTACTCACTCTCTGAATGCTGAAAATAAATCATGTCCCGAGCCAGATCCTATGGAAGAACTTAAGGAAGCATCTCTTGAAATAATAAATGAACCTGAATATGAAGAAGATGCGCAATTCTTCACTGAGGAAGAAGATAACAAACCAGATCCAGATCATCTAGATTCCTTAGAAGAACCTCCTAAACCTCCCATAGAGTTAAAACCCTTACCTTCTGGGCTTCGATATGCTTTCTTGAATAATGATCTTGAGTCTCCTGTGATCATAAATAATAATCTTACTCAGGAACAAACTTCTAGGTTGATCACTGTCTTAGAAAAGCATAAATCAGCTTTTGGCTATTCACTCCACGACCTAAAGGGAATCAACCCCTCTTTCTGCACCCATCGCATTCCTACTGATCCTAACATATCACCATCTAGAGAGCCACAATGCAAGCTTAACAATGCGATGAGAGAGGTAGTAAAGAAAGAGGTTTTGAAACTTTTGCACGCCGGGATCATTTATCCTGTTCCACACAGTGAGTGGGTGAGCCCTGTCCAAGTTGTGCCTAAGAAGGGAGGCATGACTGTGGTAAAGAATGAGAAGAACGAATTAATTCCACAAAGAACTGTTACTGGTTGGAGAATGTGTATTGATTACAGAAAATTAAACAAGGCAACTAAGAAAGATCACTTTTCGCTACCTTTCATAGACGAAATGTTAGAACGGTTAGCCAATCACTCTTTCTTTTGTTTTCTTGATGGATACTCTGGATATCACCAAATCCCAATCCATCCAAACGATCAAAGCAAAACCACTTTTACATGTCCATACAGAACTTATGCTTATCGCCGAATGTCTTTTGGATTATGTAATGCACCTACTTCTTTTCAAAGATGTATGGTGTCTATATTTTCTGATATGATTGAAGAAATCATGGAAGTTTTCATGGATGACTTTTCTGTTTATGGCAAAACTTTTGATGATTGTCTTGAAAACTTAGACAAGGTTTTGCAAAGATGTGAAGAAAAGCACTTAGTCCTTAATTGGGAAAAATGTCACTTTATGGTTAAAGACGGCATAGTGCTAGGTCACTTAGTGTCTGAACGTGGAATTGAGGTAGACAAAGCTAAAATTGAAGTAATTGAACGTTTGCCTCCGCCGATTAATGTCAAAGGAATTCGAAGTTTTCTTGTCCATGCTGGTTTTTACCGCAGGTTTATAAAAGATTTTTCTTACATTGCTAGACCACTTACAAATCTTTTGGCCAAGGATGTTCCTTTTGAATTTGATGATGCATGCTTAGAATCTTTTAATACTCTTAAGAAAGCACTCACTTCTGCACCTATCATTCAACCTCCTGATTGGTCTCTACCTTTTGAGATCATGTGTGATGCAAGTGATTTTGGTGTAGGAGCTGTGCTAGGACAATATAAGGATAAAAAGCATCATGCAGTCGCTTATGCCAGCAAAACTTTAACAGGACCTCAACTTAATTATGCTACTACTGAAAAAGAACTTCTGGTTGTTGTTTTTGCTATAGACAAGTTTAGATCTTATTTAGTGGGATCAAAGGTGATTGTTTTTACTGATCAGGCTGCACTAAAGTACCTGCTCACTAAGAAAGATGCTAAGCCACGCTTGATAAGATGGGTTTTGTTACTCCAAGAATTTGACTTAGAAATAAAAGATAAGAAAGGAGTAGAAAACTTTGTAGCTGATCACTTGTCTAGAATGTATTTTGAAAATCCTCAGGAATTACCTATAAATGACTCACTCAGGGATGACATGCTTTTTCAAGTCTCTAGATCTGACCCCTGGTATGCAGATATTGTCAATTTTATAGTTGCAGGGTATGTACCACCAGGAGCAAATAAGAAGAAGTTGATCTATGAGAGTAGGATCCACATATGGGATGATCCATATCTATTTAGAGTATGCTCTGATGGGTTACTCAGAAGATGTGTGCCAGCTGAAGAAGGAATCAACATCATTGAACGTTGTCACTCTTCATCATATGGAGGACATTATGGGGCATTCCGAACACATGCGAAGATCTGGCAAAGTGGATTTTTCTAGCCAACTATGTACCAAGACACAAAAGACTTCGTCCGGAGGTGTGGACCATGTCAGAGGCACGGCAGCATCAACACCAGAGATGCCATGCCACTCACCAACAACCTTCAGATTGAGCTCTTCGATGTCTGGGGAATTGATTACATGGGACCATTCCCTAAATCAAGGAATCATGAGTATATCCTAGTTGCTGTTGACTACGTCTCAAAATGGGTCGAAGCAGTGCCATGCAAGTCTGCTAATGCAAGAAACTCTCAGAGGATGTTCGAGGAGATAATATTTCCAAGATTTGGAGTGCCAAGGATGGTAATTAGTGACAGAGGAACCCATTTCATTGACAAAGGCTTTCATAAATATCTGATAAATCATGGGATCCGTCACAATGTTGCTACTCCCTATCACACTCAGACAAGTGGCCAAGCAGAAACATCAAACAAGCAAATCAAGAATATTCTGCAGAAAACGGTCAACGAGATGGGAACACAATGGAAAGATAGACTACTCGAAGCACTGTGGGCTTATCGTACTGCCTACAAAACACCACTGGGAATATCTCCATATCAGGTCGTCTACGGAAAGAATTGTCACTTACCAGTGGAACTAGAATTCAAAGCTCACTGGGCAATCAAAAGATGGAACATGGACTTAGAAGCTGCAGGAGTCAGGAGGAAAATGCAACTCTCTGAACTAGATGAATGGCGCGAAAAGGCATATCACAACGCAAAGATTTACAAAGAGAGAACAAAGAGGTGGCATGACAAGAGAATCAGGAAGAAGAGCTTCACTCCAGGAGACAAGGTATTACTCTTTAATTCCAGGGTAAAGTTGTTCGGGCATGAAAAACTACGAAGCAAATGGGAAGGACCTTTCACGGTGGTAGCCACTTCATCACATGGAGCCATTACACTTCAAAATGATGAAGGTACGCTATTCAAGGTAAATGGACAACATCTTAAGATTTTTCTAGAACCTGAAAAGAGTCCTGAAGAGTTGGATGTCATCCAATTCTTCATTGTCCCATAGATTTACACTATCATCATTTTTTCCGATAAGTTTGCACATCGAGGATATATTTTCTGGGATTAGGATCAAGTTTAAAGACACCGCGAGCGATGGACCCACGAGGGCCCACAGGGTGGGACCGACCGGTCTCCTAGGGAGACCGACCGGTCTGCCCTGGAGTCTCCTCGCCGTCTGCCTTCTTTCATTACGTGTCCCGACTCTTTCTCGTATCCATTCTGGTAACCTGATCCGCAGAATCGATAACTCCCATAACGAACCTATCATGCCTATCATTCAGCCTCCTCAGCTATAAAACCTGCCCCAGGCCTACCTCTAGATTCATTGCACCCTCCTCCAGAATACCAGCAGCAACATAGCTCTGCTCCCACCAGCGCTAATGGCCTCCTATCCAAGGATCGACCTCAACGAGCCCGCCGACGACTCGATGGCTCTTGTCGTCGCCGCATCTAAGGAGCTTGTCGTAACGCCGTCAAAGGAGATCGCCCCCGTTGACTCGCCGACACCTATTGATATGATCCCACCAGAAGAGACCCCGTCGCATCGTCAACAAGCTTTCTACGCTGAAGCGGTGCCGGCAGGAGGACTCCTGACTTTCTCCATCTACAAGCAGCTCCTGCTTCTTCCTCCTAGGCCCAATGAGACACTCGTCGGGCTGAAGATGAACAAGCTTGGGGAACCCACAGTCATAAAATACACATCTACAAATCCGCGTCCGCGCATTGACGGAGTTCGTGGTCACCCTGAGCAGATCAAAGTCACTCCGCCAGTAAAGAGGGCACCCACCACTCCTAATATCGCAGCTAAACGCAAGAGGACTACCCAGTTAGATCGCCTCGGGGACAGGATTGAAGACCTTGAGAGAGATAACTTAGAGCTTAAAAAGAAATACGCTTCTCTAGCTAAGGCTACAAAACAGGCGACTGATGTGCTGCAAAAGTATGTAACTAAACACATTAGCCTAAAGGATAAGGTCGTCAGTGTAGCCACTACGCTAGGAAATCTACTTGAGGGAGAGAAGTGAGAGATAGTTCGTCAATAGTTTAATAAGGCACTCGTGTTTGCAGAGTCTCGTGTTTAAGTCTTGTTTTGTTAAGAGTTTTGTTTAGTTAATTCATTGTGTAATAAAAGTACCTTGAATATCAATAAAGTTTTTGTTAGAGTTATCTTTTATCTTGTTATTTTTGTTATTTTGGATATATGTCTTGTCTCCACATGTTGTGATTAGCAGAAAAATAGAAAATAAGTGTGGGGGAGAAGACGATGACAAAATTACCGAAAACCGATCGCGAAAGCTGCATAAAACAGAAGACATCGTCACCGAAATCACGCACCTCGAAGAGGGCCACGGTTGGGCCCTAAGCCCAACCGACCAGTTGGTGGACCCCACCGGTCGGTCAGGGGTCGCCACCTCTGACCTCCTCCTTCGTCCACGGTTCGGTACGTAATTACTACACTCTATTTCTCGATGTTTAAGCTCCTGTTAAAATTAAAAATATATATATTCTCGTCAATAACACACAATCATTAAACTTTGATTAAAAAGGGAAAGATTATTCTGACATGCTCACAGCACCTTTTCTGAAAAGACCTGCTTTGATAAAAAAACTTCAAAGGACCCATATTATCTAGAGTTGTTATGGAAATATGATAGAAGAATGATGAGAACTCAAGTCTTAAAGTATGAGCATTGGAGAATTTTACTTGCAAAGTTAAAAAAAAGAGACTAGCAACACTTCTCCTTTGTAGTAAATAGATCTCCTGCCAAAGTCATTCATAATCAATTGCTTACTATACTGAGTTCTTTGTTGAGAAATTTATTATGCTCTCCTTGCAAATAAAGAAAGATTCACTCTTCCGAAGTAGTATTGTATTAGAGGCATGAGCTATGCAAAAGTATGAAATATGAGGAAAGAAAAATGGACAAGTGTCCGACACACCTCAGAAAAAAAGAGAGAAAAAGAAAAGTATTATGACAAAAATATGATAAAGAGAAAAGGAAGATAGCTCATGGTCCCTCTAATTACAATATGCCAGCAAGAGTGACAAAGTTTAAAAAGATTGATGTCTTGATCTAAGAGTATAGTATTTTTCTCCATTAACTTAGTAACATAAAACTGCTCTGCATAAATAAAATACTCTGGTAAGGAATTGAAGTACTACAAAAGGAGAAGGAAAGCTATGACTTATTTTGAAAAAATTGCGGATACATGGGTGTATGCCGAGTCTCGAGTGATGAGTGATTGTCAACTGGGATAATGCGCATGTTCTTTGTCTTGTGTTGTGCAGGTGTCAAGCACGGATACAGTGATCGAAGGCAAGGTGAAGATCAAGTAGAGACGAGCCGTGCCAATAGACTGAGAGCGGTGAAGGGCGGACGTGAGGCTTGGACTGAGGGACCGGTGGCCTGAGGATCATCTGTGGTCGCTGACAGCCTGGGACAGCGACGAGCGAAGACTTGCGGGCACGGTGTTGCTTGGGTCGAGGACCTGGGGACACTTTTCGGTGGATGGGGTGCACGGGCAGTGCATCCCCTCGATGGCCTCGGTTTGGTGGTTGAGCCACAGAAAAACCACCGAGTGGACGGTTTCCAGGTTTGGGCCTCAAAGCCTGGGTGCTGATGGTTTCCGAGTTTGGGCCACAAAACTCGGGTTGAGGACGGTTTCCAGGTTTGGGCCTCAAAACCTAGGCGCTGCTGGTTTCTGAGTTTGGGCCACAAAACTCAGGCGATGGACGGCTGGTTTCCCGGTTTGGGCCTCAAAACCGGGGGCGAAGTCCGGGAAAAGGACAAGCAGAGCGGTGGCGGCACGTGGCGACAATCGGTGAGGTTGCGTCGAGGCAACGCTACCAGTTATGCGGGCGTGGCCGTCGGATCACCACCTACCACGAGTTGCTCCAGAATAACCTTAGGGTTTTGCTTGTTCGCTCTGTAAATAACTAGGGGTAGAGTGGGAATTAGAATTAGGATAAGTAGAGGGAGACACCCACCTCCCAAACCATCTCAGTCATTTGCTGTTTGCCTTCTAGGTTTTCCTGCTCTCCCAATCCCCTACTGTAGCAACTGAGATCCGCAGAGAACCATACCTCTGTGTACTGGAGATTTTGAGGAAGTGAGACCGTAATCTCACTGTTGTAGCATGTGGTAGCCACATGGTTGCAGATCGATGTGTTGATTCGTGTTTTGTTCGTGTTCTTCGCGTTCTTCGTTTCTTCACGAATTTCCCGTCACTCGATCTCCCTCTCTGCTGCGTCTTTTCGAAATCAGTTTGAATCAACTTGTTCTTTATAGTGTGGAGATCATTTCCACCGAAGGAATTCATCTAACTCCTCATGAACAAGTAGATCAGGTTGATTTCGTTTTTGTGGCGCTTTTTCGTTCATATTTCTTCCCTTTCGAATTCTCGTTGATTGGATCATTTTGAGGGTAACTAAGGATAACTAACTAACTACTAACTACTCCTAGATAACTGCAAAGCAAGATAACTACGAAGCGAGATAGTTACGAAGCAAGGCAGGCAAAAGACAATAAAGTAACTAAGTTGAGTATAGTTTTATTCCTATCTTGTCAAGTATCGAGGCGTACTAGCCTTTACCACTTACTTAGGTTGAACGCTAGCACAACGAGCCTTACTGTTAAACTGGGCCAACTACGTGGTGGAATTCAAGGCGCACAGGGCTGTCACCACCTGCTTGCTACCACAGCTATCCGGGGGTCCAGCCGTATCTGAAGGTAAGTCTATAACTAAGCACCACGCTTAACTATATTCTAACTATCTCTACCCTAGCTTTGAATAGAGACACCCTTGAGGACGTCAGAGCAAACACTTGACTTAATAAGATAAACACTAAACTAACTAAGCAACCTATTGGCAAAGATCAATCACTAAGCTCACTAGAGATTAACTACTATGGCTAAGTGAATTGAACTATAGGATAGCTAGGTCACACTCAAGGTACTTGATAAAGTAATACTTAAAGTAATACTGAAAGTAATGCTTAAAGTAATACTGAGATAAAGATAAATGTACCTGAGATACAAGAGAGCAAACCAGACCAGGGACGCCGGGAAATCAACCGACCTCCGATGCCAGTCGCTCGCACCCGCTTCTCTCTTAGCAAGCTCTACGCTAATACTGCCAAGGACTTAGGCTAAGCTGTGCTAAACTAAGAGCCACGCTGTAGTGAGGGCACTAGAGCTATACTCTCTCTACTAGCTAACCTACTTGCCAAAGCTCTCTAAGCTTCTAACCTAACTCTCACTTGCTTCTCTTGCTTTGCTTCTCTTGGAAGTGTGGGATATGAAGGTACATATGAAGAGGTGCCTCCAGGGGGGTATTTATAGCCTTGAGGAGTGAGGGGGGTACTTATAGGGGGCAGCCCACCGACCTAGTGTTAGGTCAAGTGGCGGGCGCCACTCCCTAATAGCGGCCGCCAGTCCCCTGGCCACTGGATGCACCGCCCTTGATCCAACGGCCTCCAGGTGGTTGTCCAAGGCGGTTTGGAGGTCGGTTGCATGTCTGAGTAACCGCCCTTCAGCCTTGATCCACGCCACTTCATCATGAGTCGTCCGATCCAACCGACCTAGTGACCAATGGCCAGGAATTGGCCTTGGGGAGGTCACACGGATCGGTGACGTGGCAGGGGGGCCAACCCAAGTGGCGGGCGCCACTTAGAGGTGGCGGGCGCCACCTAGGGGTGACGGGCGCCACCCCCCTTAGGCCCATTTGGGCCCTGCTGAGTGGGCTTGGCCTCCGGTGGGTCCAAATGTCCAAATTTGGTTCAAATCCTGCATTCAAATAAAATTCTATGGACATGTGGAATTCGGTTAGTTTGAAACCTATTTGACTACATTTCATGCCTTTTTGGTGGACTTTAGGGTTAAATGTTGATGGTAAAACAGGTGTTTAAAGACCGTCAACAAGCTCCCCCAAGCTAACATGTTGCTCGTCCTCGAGCAACAATGCGGTTTAAGCATTGAGCATGAAATGGATAGCAACTTAAGATGTCTGCAAGTGCATATTGTATAGTGAGAAATAGCTTAGCATGTATCATAAATCATAGCAATGTGGGGCTTATAGCTTTTCACTTCAAACATGCAAGAGTGAAATAAAGCAGTAGATAGGAAACTTTTATCTTGCTTAGGTTTGACTAGGATTCTGTCTGGAGGTATTTCAAGGTTTTCAAAAGATAACAACTTGCTTAAGTCCTCCAAGATTCACTCAATCACTCAATGGTGTTTAAATCCTCACTTAGGCCAAAATGTAGCCTTTCCTACTTCTAAAGAATGATATGTGGAGTTATAGGTAGGCTAAGAACCATGAGCAAATTGCCTGATGTTTATTGCTAAGCTAGACACTCAGATCATAAGGAGCGGCAAATCATAAAAATTGATCAAGATGTGCATGTGTGGTTATGTGGAAGTGTATAGAGAGATATTTCATAATCCTTCCTAGTTAATTTCTGGGGTCTAGAGCTAATGATAATTCTCTCTCTTTTTTTTGGATACATAGTGAGTAGACAAAAGATGTGTCCTCACATTTTCTTAGGACATAGTCCTCTTTTGAGCTACTTTGCTCACTTTTTTTTCACAGGACATAGTCCTTTCTTGAGCTACTTTGCTCGTTTTTTTCTCTCTCTCTCTTTTAGCTCTAGATTTCCCCACATATCTATAGGAAACGATTTTTGGAGATGAATAGGGAAAGGGAGAGAAATTCTTATTCCCAGTGTAGGAATAGCATAAGGCTAGCAATGGGATGTTTGGCAGGGTATTGCATATCTCCGGTGTAGAGAATAAGCAATTTATTTGGTGGTTGCAAACCTCCAAAGTGGAGAGTAGGCAATTTATGGTGGGTGTGTGTGAATCTTGATTCAAAAGATATGATAAGCTTCTCTACTAAGATCTATGAGGTCTAACAAAGCTCAACACAA
Source organism: Coix lacryma-jobi var. lacryma-jobi (assembly GCA_009763385.1). Taxonomy (NCBI): domain Eukaryota; kingdom Viridiplantae; phylum Streptophyta; class Magnoliopsida; order Poales; family Poaceae; genus Coix; species Coix lacryma-jobi. The sequence continues at coordinate 67,224,473 of CM019828.1, forward strand.
ACAAAGCTCTTTGTGGTTTTGACTAATGACTAACAAGTATTTGGCTGGTGGCGGGATGGGATAAAATCTAGGAGGAACTTTTAGCAAGGTTTTCATAATTTTTAAAAGAAATCCTCCAGATTAGGTCCTAATTTCACCTTAACAAGTTTAAAGAATTACTCCATTTCTTACTAACTTTATTCACTAAGCATGATTTCAGTTTAAGCATGTGCAACCCACAAAAGCTACAACTTAGATAAGACCAGTTATTCAAACCATAACAATAGCATTTGCATGGCATATTTCAAATCTTATTCAGGTTTCAACTTGTTTAAGCAGATTTTATCAATTTTATTCATAGAGTGGTTATTTAGGCAAGCATGTGACATTCAAAAGATATAGAATTTAAGAGCTGAATGTAAAGTGTAGGCTTTGAGACATACCTTATTGGAGCGGGAGTCTCCCCCAAACTGGCTTCTTGCTTGGTGAAGGGCCTTCTTCTTTCTTGGTCGGAGCTCTTGTTCTCATTTTATTAAAAAGGGAAACTATCTAATGTTGTGAAAAGGGAAACTATCCTATTATGATATTTTATTATTCTAACTAAGTTAACATATACCTATGCATATAACTAATGATAACTGATTTATTTTTTTTATGGGTTACATGCATGACATATGTTATTTATTCGAAAAAGGGAAAATTGAAGGAAAAAAATAAAAATAAAACCATACCTTAGGTCCATGGAGTATCATCCTTATTGGGTGGATCTTCTTCCTTGGGCACTTCTTCTCTTAGTACTCCATCTGGTTCTTCTTCTTTTGGCACCTCTCCCTTGTTATGTGAATTACACAACTCAGGAAGAGGTGGTTCTCTCTTTCTACTCCACCCTGTTCTTGGGCGCCTCTTCTTGGTACGAACGGGTTTTGCCACCTGCATGTTAGCAGCTTATGCGGGACCATGGGAGAAGGAGAATATTTCCTTCCTTCCTCCTAATGTCATTTGAATTTTACCACTTCCCACATATATGCAAGCATTAACAGTATTCAAGAAGGGTCTGCCTAAGATTAGAGGCACATCTTTCCTATTTCCCATATCTAGTATTATGAAATCAGTAGGAACATATGAACCTCTAATATGAACAGGTAAATCATTAATTATTCCTTCTACATAGCAAGTGGATTGATCAGCTAGCACAACATAGGCAGATGTGGATGACATGGGTGGAAAGAACGAGTTTTCATAGAAATCTTTATATAGAATGTTCACACTCAATCCTAAATCACACATGGCATTTTTAAAGACTTCACCAAAGATTGAGCATCTAATTATGGGACTACCAGGATCACCCTTTTTAACAGTCATGGTTTGATCTTCATAATAGTTAAAATATTTTATTTCAACTATATTAGCAGTTTCCATGTCAGGTTTAGCAGGAATTTTGCCAGATTCAAAATATGATATGATAGCAGCAAGTTGAGCTAATTGGGTTTCTAACATCTTATTAAAGCTAAGTTGATTTTTCAGAGCAGATGAGAAATCTTCCAATTTAGCATTTATTTTCTCAAGGATTTTATCATTCGCCATTAATCTCTCTTTCAAGAAATCAGTAGTTTTACCTTGTGAGTAAACTAAATTCTTCAGGAATGAGAAATTATCAGAATTATAAAAATTAGAGCGGGGGAATGAATTGTTACCTTGAGAGTTTGCAGGCTGATTCCATCCTTGATTCTGTTGACAGAAACCATTACTATTGTTGATGAAGTTCAAATCTTCATGTAGCTTGGGGCAGTGGCTCCCAGAATGTCCGGTTTCTCCATAGACTTCACAAGTCATGTAGGATTCCAGAGATTGGACACTCTCTTGTTGGTTCATCTTCTCACAGTTGTCCAGCTTCTTTGCCAGCAGGTCCATCTTGGCCACGATCATGTCGGCCTCCTTAAGGGATTGTATACATCGCTTGCGGGGCTGTAGTCTTTCGTCATTCCATCCTTGGTTTGACACCATCTTCTCTATGAGAGCCTTAGCATCTGCAACATTCAGAGAAAAGAATGCACCGCTGGCGGCGGCATCCAAATGGCTTCTAGAGAGAGGGGTTAGGCCGTGGTAGAAGTTCTGGATCAATAGCCAGTCCTCCATACCATGGTGCAGACAAGCAGTGACATACTCTTGCAACCTCTCCCAAGCCTCGGGAATAGATTCCTCGGCTTGTTGCGTAAAGCTGGAGATTTTGTTGCGAAGAGCATTCGTCTTGCCCATAGGAAAGAATTTGGCGAGAAAAGCATTGGAACACTTGTCCCATGTGTTTACAGCGTTGCGATCGGTATAGAACCATTGCTTCGCTTTTCCTAGCAAAGAGAAAGGAAAGAGACGAAGACGGATGGCTTCTTGGGTTATCCCCTTAATGGTGAAGGTGCCGCAAATCTCCAAGAATTGTTGGAGGTGAGCATTGGCATCCTCATGAGCCTTGCCACAGAACGGGCTAGCTTGGACCATCGTGATCAGAGCCGGTTTCAACTCAAAATTGAGGTTGGCATCGATCATGTCTGGTCCTATCGCTACATTAGTGGCAGAAGGAGCAGAAAATTCACGAATGGTCTTATTGGCCATCGTGAAGATAGAACGAGATAAGAAAGAAAGAAGTTGAAGAAGATGAAGGAAAAAGATAAGAAGAACTAAAGAAAGAAAGAATGGGGTAAGATGGGACTCGCTAAGCTGGAGCTTAAGCGAAGATAAATTCGACACGGACTCAACCGATACACCGATTGCCTTCCCCGGCAACGGCGCCAGAAATGCTTGTTGGTAGTTCTTAGCTACACCTAGGATAGGGTAACTAAAGTAGCTATCTACTAATGCCAAGCGGGGTTGTCAGTCCCGACACTAGTAGGAGCTAGCTAGCGAGAATGCAATCTACCAGGAGGAGATTCTGCAAGCGCATAGAACTATCGTAGTACCACTTCGCCTGGGAGTACCAGGTGTTGATTTATTTGATCCCAAGGGAAGGCTAGGGTGGTGTATGAGTTGAGTCAAGGAGGGGATGAGAGTCGAAGAAAAGAGAAAAGGGAAAAGGGGAGAACAGAGGCTAGAAAGAATATATGGATGGCTAGGTAAGGATGAATTGGATGGCTAAGGTAAGGTGGAATGGATAGGTAGATAGAGGGTAACTAAGGATAACTAACTAACTACTAACTACTCCTAGATAACTGCAAAGCAATATAACTATGAAGCGAGATAGTTACGAAGCAAGGCAGGCAAAAGACAATAAAGTAACTAAGTTGAGTATAGTTTTATTCCTATCTTGTCAAGTATCGAGGCGTACTAGCCTTTACCACTTACTTAGGTTGAACGCTAGCACAACGAGCCTTACTGTTAAACTGGGCCAACTATGTGGTGGAATTCAAGGCGCACAGGGCTGTCACCACCTGCTTGCTACCACAGCTATTCGGGGGTCCAGCCGTATCTGAAGGTAAGTCTATAACTAAGCACCACGCTTAACTATATTCTAACTATCTCTACCCTAGCTTTGAATAGAGACACCCTTGCGGACGTCAGAGCAAACACTTGACTTAATAAGATAAACACTAAACTAACTAAGCAACCTATTGGCAAAGATCAATCACTAAGCTCACTAGAGATTAACTACTATGGTTAAGTGAATTGAACTGTAGGATAGCTAGGTCACACTCAAGGTACTTGATAAAGTAATACTTAAAGTAATACTGAAAGTAATGCTTAAAGTAATACTGAGATAAAGATAAATGTACCTGAGATACAAGAGAGCAAACCAGACCAGAGACGCCGGGAAATCAAACGACCTCCGATGCTAGTCGCTCGCACCCGCTTCTCTCTTAGCAAGCTCTACGCTAATACTGCCAAGGACTTAGGCTAAGCTGTGCTAAACTAAGAGCCGCGCTGTAGCGAGGGCACTAGAGCTATACTTTCTCTACTAGCTAACCTACTTGCCAAAGCTCTCTAAGCTTCTAACCTAACTCTCACTTGCTTCTCTTGCTTTGCTTCTCTTGGAAGTGTGGGATATGAAGGTACATATGAAGAGGTGCCTCCAGGGGGGTATTTATAGCCTTGAGGAGTGAGGGGGGTACTTATAGGGGCAGCCCACCGACCTAGGGTTAGGTCAAGTGGCGGGCGCCACTCCCTACTGGCGGCCGCTAGTCCCCTGGCCACTGGATGCACCGCCCTTGATCCAACGGCCTCCAGGTGGTTGTCCAAGGCGGTTTGGAGGTCGGTTGCATGTCTGAGTAACCGCCCTTCAGCCTTGATCCATGCCACTTCATCCTGAGCCGTCCGATCCAACTGACCTAGTGACCAATGGCCAGGAATTGGCCTTGGGGAGGTCACACGGATCGGTGACGTGGCAGGGGGGCCAACCCAAGTGGCGGGTGCCACTTAGAGGTGGTGGGCGCCACCTAGGGGTGGCGGGCGCCACCCCCCCTTAGGCCCATTTGGGCCCTGCTAAGTGGGCTTGGCCTCTAGTGGGTCCAAATGTCCAAATTTGGTTCAAATCCTGCATTCAAATAAAATTATATGGACATGTGGAATTCGGTTAGTTTGAAACCTATTTGACTACATTTCATGCCTTTTTGGTGGACTTTAGGGTTAAATGTTGATGGTAAAACAGGTGTTTAAAGACCGTCAACAATAGTCTTCTAACTACCTCGTGATCATCTTCTCCAAGTTTGGAAACTAGGGATTTTGAGTTGAATTGGATTTGGGGAAATATTAGTTGAGGGCAAGAAAAATCGCCCTCACTGGGCACCCGCAGACAGTCCGCCGTTGGGGGCGCGGACAGTCCGCGCGTTGGGCTCCGACCGAGCAGTGGTCGCGTGGCTCGGCTGTGCTGACTTGGTATGACCGGCGGACAGTCCGCAGTACTGAGTCGCGGACAGTCCGGGAGGCGTCCAGCAGCTGTTCAGCAACATTGTTGTTTTGCTCTTTTGGCCGGCGGACAGTCCGCCACCTAAACCCGGACAGTCCGCCGTTGGGCAGACAGTCCGCAGTCTGAACCCTGGACAGTCCGCGAGTTGGCTGCTTGTTGAGTTTTAGTGCGTTTGCTCTCCCGGCTTCTTCGCTTGGTTTCCGAACTTCTCAGTTGGCCCTATAGTTCACCTAGGAACCTCTCTAGGTATCTTTGCTACTTGTTAGCATTGGTATTTAGGGATTTCTCGACGTAGGCTTCAATCTACGTTCGGGACTAAGTTTTTAGGGGTCGAACTTGTGCCGGTGTTTTTGACCCTTGGTTTGCTTTCGCTTGGTGGTGCCTCGCTGTGATCCTAGGGATCATCCACCATCTTCCAAGGGTCGTGGGCATCACGGTTTCGGTCAAAGCTCTTGGGGGTTGATTTGTGGGACAAAGGCCAAAGTTTCGAGAGAAATTTTTGAGCTCCCATTCACCACCCCCCCCCCTGGTCGCCTTGCTTTTGCATTCTCGGTCCTTCAATTGGTATCGGAGCGGGTTAAGGATCTTCCACCTTAGCCGGTTCCAGATCCACCGAAGGCGACATGGATCGCGTCGTGGGCAAACCGCCGTTTTTTGATGGGATGAACTATGCGTATTGGAAGATACGCATGTCGGCCTATCTTCGGAGCATGGGTGCTTCTGTCTGGGAGATTTGCAACAAGGATGATTACATGGTCTTGGCTGCTCGTGTGACTCAGCTGCAGATCGATGAGCACGATGCTAATAGCCGAGCCCGTAATGCTCTTTTCTCCTATTTGAGTGTGTCTGAGTTTGATTTTGTTTCTCATCTTCCCACGACTCGTGAGATTTGGCGACCCTCATGCGCTTCCATGAGGGAACCTCTCAAGTCAAATCCCGTCTCTACGAGTCGCACAAGCGGGAGTATGAGAACTTTCGACACATGCCTGGCGAGAGCATAGAGAGTTTATTCGCTCGCTTTCAGGTGATTGTCAACAGGATGAGGGCTAACAAGGAGTTGTTGCCTTTCGATGATCATGAGAGGGCTTTGAAGCTTTTACACACTCTCGATCGGTCGGTGTGGGACTCTAAGGTTCAGGCGATCATCGAATCATCTAACTATGAGACCCTCACATGCGACGAGCTCTTTAGTAAGCTCAAGTCCAGTGAGATTGACGCCATGGTGAGAGCTTCTTATGAGAATCCTTCTGGCCCGTCGATGGCTTTGCTTTCTGGCTCTTCTGCTAACCCCTCTGGAGGACTTGCATTCTCTTCTCTTCTTTTTGTCATAGAGGAGCAGCTGGAGTTCGTGGGGGATGACGAGTTGGCTTTACTCGCCAACCGGTTCTCGCGGTTCCACAATAACCGCATGAACCGTCGCCGCGGAGGAGGACGCTCTGGATATTTCGAGTGCGGCGACCCCGATCACTTCATCGCCACCTATCCCAAGAAGAACAAGCAAGCATTTGGGAAGGGTGATCATGGGCACAAGTACGACTTCATCACCACCTCTGGTCGCTTTCTGGTAGCACTTTCGGTCCTTCAATTGGTATCAGAGCGGATTAAGGATCTTCCACCTTAGCCGGTTCCAGATCCACAGAAGGCAACATGGATCGCGGCGTGGGCAAACCGCCGTTTTTTTATGGGACGAACTATGCGTATTGGAAGATACGCGTGTTGGCCTATCTGCAGAGTTTGGGTGCTTCCATCTGGGATATTTGCAACTCTGCTGATTACGTGGTCTTGGCTGCTCGTGTTACTCAGCATCAGATCGATGAGCACGATGCCAATAGCCGAGCCCGTAATGCTCTTTTCTCATGCTTGAGCATGACGGAGTTTGATCGTGTTTCTCACCTCGCTACGGCTCGGGAGATTTGGGCTACCCTCATGCGTTTCCATGAGGGAACCACTCAAGTCAAAACCCGTCTCTACGAGTCGCACAACCGAGAGTATGAGAACTTTCGACACATGCCTGGCGAGAGCATAGAAAGTTTATTCGCTCGCTTTCAGGTGATTGTCAACAGGATGAGGGATAACAAGGAGCTGTTGCCTTTCGACGATCATGAGAGAGCTTTGAAGCTTTTGCACACTCTCGATCTGTCGGTGTGGGACTCGAAGGTTCAGGCAATCATCGAATCACCTAACTATGAGACCCTCACATGCGACGAGCTCTTCAGTAAGCTCAAGTCCAGTGAGATTGACGCCATGGTGAGGGCTTATTATGAAAATCCTTCTAGCCCGTCGATGGCTTTGCTTTCTGGCTCTTCTGCTAACCCCTCTGGAGGCTTTGCACTCTCTTCTCTTCTTTCTATCATAGAGGAGCAGCTGGAGTTCATGGGGGATGACGAGTTGGCTTTGCTTGCCAACCGGTTCTCGCGGTTCCACAACAACCGCATGAACCGTCGCCGCGGAGGAGGACACTCGGGTTGTTTCGAGTGCGGCGACCCCAACCACTTCATCGCCAATTTCCCGAAGAAGAACAAGCAAGTCTTCGGCAAGGCGGATCATGGGCACAAGTATGACTCCGGCAAGCGCAAGGAGAAGTACGTCCCCGCGAAGCACAAGCGGAGGGGCGGCTTCAACAAGGAGTACATCAAGAGGAAGTACTTGAAGAAGGCCCAGGCTGAGCAGCGTGCCTTCTTCGCCACGCTTAGCGACGTCGATGACTCGGATGATGACTCCGCTTCCTCAAGCGACGACGAGTCCGAGAAGAAGAAGAAGATCGAGGACAAGCTGAACGGCCTCTGCTTCTTTGCCGACAACGAGGGCTTTTGCACCATGGCCCTCGGCAAGTAGGTCGACGGCGAGCTGGAGGAGATCCCTCGGAACGACGATGACGACGACGACACCTCCCAGGTATCTCAAACCCCCGATGAGCTTTCTGCTGAGGTCGAGAAACTTACTGCCGCCCTTCTTAGTCAAGATAAGTTGCTTAGGCGTGCTGCTAGAGAGCGGAAGGAGTTTAGGCAGAAGTGGGAGGACACGGTGAAGGAACTTGAATCTGTCAAGTCCACCGTTGTTGTCACCGAGGAGGGTGAGTGTGAGATGTGCACCACACACATGACTGATCTTCTCACTTTGAGAGGTAAGTATGTTGTGTTGGTAGGAGAGGTCGATGAGCTTAAGGCTAGATCCTCACTGTTGGGTGCGTGCAAGTCTTGTGCAGGCTTGCAATCCGAGTTGGCAGAGAAGAATGCCAAGATTGTGTCTCTTGAGAAGGCCAGCTCGGGTAGCACTTGTGTGACTAGGTGCATTTTGTGTGAAGGTTTGGAGATGGAGATTTCTGTTGGTATTTCTTAGCGTCGCTACTAAGAATAGAGTTTTAATCTATCCCCGACAACGGCGCCAGAAACGCTTGTTAACACTTCTTAACGCAACCACTAGAACTAGACTATGGAGCCTAACCCCAGTCTTGGTGGTAAAACTATTGACTATTGGATAGTTCCGCAAGCGCACAGAATATACCGATGTAGCACTTCACCTGGGAGTATTCCAAGGTATCGTTATTTATTTTATCCCAAAGGAAAGCAAGCTAGGAAAGATGTAGAGAGAGGAAAGATAGATCCTTTAGTCTTACTATAATCTATTATCAATTAGAGAAGCAAAAGGGTATAAGTGGATATAAGGGAGGATAGATAGATAAGATAAATAAGTTAAGCAAAGAGTAAATGATATGAAAGATAACTTTAGTAGAGTTTGCTAGGTGGGAGGACAACGAGTGAGTATAAAGTACTCCTATGTTTCTACCTTTACTCCTATGAACTAATCCTAATTAGATAGATGACTTAACTAGATTGACGCCTTGCTACTTGTGTGAGAGGGATAAACGAGAGAGTAAAGCGATAGAAGGTTGTTCACCTAACCCAGTACTCAAGCGGATATTTGGCTTATGGATGCCTTACCTTTTAAGAACTAGCCTAAGTTCACGTGAGGGGATCTAGGTAGCCAGGCAAAATCTGTCACCTTTTGCCCATGCGCCCCTACTGTCCGTGCAAGCCAGCGGTAGTCAAAGATAAGATGAAGTATGAGCACCACGCTCACACTTATCTACACCTTTAGCTATCGATCAAAATAGCTAAAGCCCCTATCCTAAGATAGGACGATGACGCACACACAAGAAGCTATTTAAAGGAAATCAATCTAACTAAGACAACTATAGAACTAAGATAAGCACACAACAAGACTATATAAATATAGACTTGCACTAAGTAAATACTTAAATAAATACTTGGAAAGTAAATACTTAAGTAATTGCAAAGTAAAGTAAAGAAAGAATAATATATTAAATAAATAAAGTCTTACAAAAGAAGAAAGATACAAGGGCTATACCAGACTCCCAGAAGACGACTCCGGAGACCCGAGCTTCGCCCGACTCGACTCTAACTCCCACTCTAGACTAACTACTACTACTCTTGCTTTATCTCACATGAGAGTGGAGATGTGTGAGATATCTTGGGGTGTGAAGAATGAGAGGGTGAAGGCCTTTATTTATAGTGGAGGTGGAGTAGGGGCTACTCCGGCGCCACGTTAGCGATCCGTGTGCTCATCCTCTATTCACCCTTGGATCCACCGTCATAGCAACCGACCTTGATGAATGGCTTGGATATTCTTCACGTGTCAAACATGCACTTTGCCACCGACTTGGATGAGGGTCACCATGGGGTCGGCCGACCCCTGTCTCTGACATGTGGGCCCGGGGTACATCTTCTAGAAGGTGCTGATGTCACCCTGATGAATCGTGCTACTGGTTCCCACCAAGGGGAGATCGGCCGACCCCCCTATGACAGGGCTGGCCCACCTTCTTCTCTCCCTTGGTGACCCCACATGTCATGGAGCAAGTCTTGTGAAGTTGGTTGCATTTGATTTTCGGTGTGGACCCATGAATCCATGTGCTTCTCATCTTGCACCATTGAGCAAAAGCACATGCTTGATCCAATGGTTGATATTGGCTTGAACATGCTTCTCTTGGATCATGCCATGTCACCATGGCCGAGGTGGCCCAAAGGTGGGGTCGCCCGACCCCATTGGTGGGCCCACCTAGCCTCATTTTGTTCATTTTGCCATCTCCTACAAGTTCACAAGCTAAGAGTACAAGTGGAACTTATTAGTGATAAATATGCTCAAGATATGCAATTCTTCCTTGAAACCGAGGCCTGTTGACAATATTTTGATAAGGTAAAACATGCTATAACTTCCGTCAACAAGATCCCCCAAGCTTAACCTTTGCTCGTCCCGAGCAAACAATCAAACTTGGCCTCGGTGGATCAGTATTGTTACTATGCATCATATTTCAAGAGTTCCATGTGCACAACAAAGTTCTTCTCTTTGAATGGAAAAATTAGCTATGTAAATCACCCATATTACCTTTGTACTCTATGGGGCTTATGGCTTTTCCTTTGTCTTAGGTGGTTGAAAGATAGAACAGTTTGACTTGAGCACTAACTTTCTTGTTTTTAGCAAGTTTCATACTGGGGGTTTTGCAATATTTTTCAAAAGAAAGACTTAATGTTCCTCATATGGTTCTCTCATGTCGCTCAAATGGTGTATGATTCCTCACCATGGCATATGATAAGTGTTGCCTTCTTTATTTCATCCTACTTCTAAACAGGCTTATGTGTAGCTCAAGGTAGAGATGAAAGAAGATGGCATACTTACTTTCATTTTGTTGCGAAGTCAAAGCTCGGATCCTTGAAGAGAAGTGTCATACTCCCAGATCAAGATGTGTAAGTGTGTGGTGTATGGTGGACTAGATTGCTTCTTTATTTGATAAGATCTATCTCTCTATATTTTTTTTTCTTTTTCTCTCTTTTCTAATGAGACATGGCTAGCATTTTTTTTCCTTCTTCTTTTTTTTTGTTTTTTTTTGTTTTTTTTCATGGACTTTCACTTGTCCATCTCTTTTTTTTCATCTTTATTTTGCCTAGCCTTTTGAGTCTCATCTACTAAATAATTGAGAGAGACTTCCTAACACTTGGAGTATGAAGCAACCTATTTGGTGGAAATGAAAGGCATGTTTTTGTGTACTTCCAGTGTAGAAGCAGCTTGTATATGAGGTGTGTACGTGATCTTGATCTTAGGAGCATGAAAAGTCTCTTAACAAGGGTCAACAAGACTTGACAACACTCAATACAAAGCAAATAGCCTATGTAGAAGGTTTGTAAACATGTAAAGCATATATGGCTGTGGTAGGAATTTATCACCATTGAGGAACAATTAAGATTTTGATCATTTTAAGAATAAATTCTCCAGTAATCTATCATGCTTAGAACAATATTATAGCAGCTCTTGCCTCACTATATCATGTCTCACAACAACTTAGACTTAGTTCTAGCACTTGCAACCCACAAAGTTTTCAGGTTCATGATGGTTTAAATGAGCTAAGTGATCCATACTTAGAGAAATACTAAGTTGTAGACTAGGCACTAGAGAAACATTAGCAAGTGATGAGGACATCACCGATTCATATATGAGTATCTCATATAGAATGGTTGCACCTTTTGTTTAGAAGTTGATAAGATACTCATATATGAATCGGTGATGTCCTCATCAGCAAGGCAACTAGTCATCATTTCCATGGGGAAGATAGACATATATGAGACATATGTGCTAAGGGGGGTACTAAGCAAATATTTTTGGTATTTTTTTAAATGCAATGAGAAAACTAATTGAAACGTAAATAACTTAAGATACAGGACTTACCTTGGTGGGGGAGAGAATCTCCCCCAAGCTTGGTTCTTGCCTACTATGGTGGTGGATAATGCTGGTACCACCTGGCCCAACGTCGTGCTTCTTCTTCTTGAATGGCCCGCAGGAGTTGGGCGTTTTGTTGTGCAAGAAGCAATGTTGCCTCTTGTTCGATGTTCATCGCACCCATGTTGTCGATGAGCTCGTCCATCGGCGTCCTTTGATGTTGTCTTCCTCTACCCTATGGGCGAGGAGTGTCTTGAGAGCGAGGAGTGTCCTGTGAGCGAGGAGGCCTCCCTAAGGACCCTGAAATGTCCATGGAGGCTGCCTCATCTCCCTCCTCAACTTCTTCAGCCTGACGTGAAGGTCCGCCTTGTTCCATTCGAGTAGCACGGGACGCTCTCCTTGTCCTCCTGCTAGTACCTGCAACTTTTGGGGTTCTTTCCTCGGGGTCCAAATCAAAGTTTAGCGTACGAAGCGCATACAATCGAAGTCCCTCACAAGGGAGAGTGATTTCGACTGTATGGCCTGGATAAATCATCATTAGTTCACCCTTGGGACCCCTTTTGAGTACATTGCAACCAATAAATACACTTTCTTCCACAACATCTCTCACGGTTTCAATGTACTCAAAAGTTTGGGATTCTAGTGCACCTAAAGCTTCGGCTATGCGTGTGATGAATGATGTGAAGTAAATGGGTTTCCTAGGCTTTATGTAGCTAAGCCAATAGTTCACTAGCATTTTAACAGGTGAAACTTTAACCTTGTTAACCATGGCATAAAGTAGTTTCAGCTCATCATCACTTACCAAAGCTCCTCTCATGTCAGGGAAAGGAGTGGTGAACAGCCAGTAATGCATGAAACGTAAGGTTGGGTTATGAATTTTGTGTGGTGAGGGGTTGGAACAATCACTAGAGCCAGTAATGGCATACCAGAAAGCATTCTTGTCATAATGAAAAGCATGGTCTACATCAAGATGGCAAGAGTGATCAAATCCTAAAGCAGTGTTTAATGTGCTCCAAGTCAAGTCATATTCCATCCCAAACATTCGAAACGCTACCCCATCGTTATTCACTTTTAGCGTGCATAAAAACTCGATGGTTAGGTTCTCTATGCCAAATTCAAGAATTTCAAAGAATCCTCCCCAACCAATGGTATTGAAAATAGCATAAAATTCTGAATCCATACCTGTTTCTTGCAAGAGGGCCGGATCAATGACACTTGTGTGTGAGAAACTACACTCTCTAAGAGTGAAGAATTTCCCCATCTCTTCGGCATTTAGCCTGAGGCCACTCTCGGTCTCCATTACTCTAGCCGGGGGAATGAAGGGTACTAGCTCACTTCTTTCCACCTCTCTCCTCTCATGAGCACTAGCATGGTGAGGTTCTTGGGAAGAACTCTCACCCTTGTTGGACTTTTTGAAACGGGAGGCAAGCAACTTCTTCATCTTACTACAAGATATGCTACCAAGCTTCTACCACTACTATGAAATAGGGACTATTTTTGGGTTTTTGGTTTTTTTTTGGATGGCTACTACTAAGCTAAGCTTGAGAATGAACTTGCAACTAAGGAAGGAAAGGAAGAACTTGTGAGCTCGAGATGGTTCTGGTGGTTTTGGTGTGGAGTTGAGCTCACAATGCAAGGGTATATATAGGGGGAGAAGGGGAAGTGGTGACCACCCATAGCATGGGTCGGCCGACCCCCCTTCTTGGCACTTTCAAATTTTCTTTTGCTTTAGCCAGGGGACATGTCTAAAGTGAGTAAATACATTTTCAAGATGGGCCAACACATGGGTCGGCCGACCCCCCTACATGTCCCCTCAAACTTTAAACTTTGTGTCATTATGTGTCTAGTAAAGATGCAACTATGTTTGGTCCAAAGTTGACACAAATTTCAGAGATTCCCTTGCCTAGTGTTTAGTGAAAGGGAAAAGATGAATGGCCCAAGTGGAGACATGTCTAAAGTGATTCCCATGGACCATGAGAGCACTAAGACATGCCTTTGGCTGGTTGTTGTGGTCCCATGAGCATCCAACGTAAAGGGGAACATCTCATGCTTAAAGAGTAAAGCAAAGGACCATTTCTTTTCAGATGTTGGCTTTGTTGATATGCATGATGTTTATGAGCATACTGAGTGGAATGCAGCAAGGTGCAGGAGGGTACCATGGTGGGATCGGCCGATCCCACCTTGGATGCTCCTTGAGCACCAAAGTGTTGTGTCATACTCAGGGTACTAAGCCAAGCTAGAGCATGTGCCAGTGGGCCCACTGGTGGGGTCGGCTGACCCCACCTTGGGGTGGTCCCATGGCTCAGTTTTATTGCAAGTCATTTCTCAAGGTGTTACCAGCATGGAAATTTATTTTGTCGAAATGAAGTATGCAGAATTAACTAAGTATGCAATTGAGGGAAAATGCAAAAAATTGAAATGCATAAAAAATTAAATATGAGATAACTACTGATTTACCTTATCAGCAAGGGCTCCATGTTTCAGGTCCGTAGAGCAGGACCTCTCCGTCTTGTCATTCATTGGGTGCTTCGGTCGGTCCCGGAGATGGAGACCGTGGTTGCACCTCGTCGGCGAGTTCTTCTTTTACTTCGGCCTTGTTGGCCGACTCGCTCTTTTTCTTGTTCCTACGGCATGGGTGACGACGACGATGTTTGTTAACTTGAGGTTCTTTGTCCTTCACCTGCATGTTAGCTTTATAACCGTTGAATGGACACTTTACCTTATACTCCGGGAACTGGAGGTGAAGTTGGTCGGATCCCACGTAGATGATGGCGTTAACCGTATTAAGGAACGGCCTTCCCAGGATGATCGCGACGTCTAGATTGGATCGCATGTCCAATATAAGGAAATTGACGGGGACGTAGCTGTTTTGGACTTTGATGAGGATGTCTGTTGCTAGTCCCTCGAGGAACTCTGATCGGCCAGCTGCAAACGAACAAATGTAGGGAGCAAAGGTCCCCCTAGTAAGTTATCATATGTTACCTTGGACATGATGTTGACACTCGATCCAAGGTCGCAGAAGGCATCGTGGAAGACTTGTGGTCCAATCTGGCAGGTGATGGTTGGCAGGCCTGGATCTTCCTTCTTGGTGATGAAGGGTGGATCGAGTAGATAGCCCCAATTTGACCGGAGCGGAGGCTTACCGTACCTCGTAGTAACCAATTTTGCACCCTCTATTGGATCTTCGGGTTTCCCCGGGATCTTACCTTGCTCGTAGGATGGGACAGCTGCTGCTAGTTGAGCTAATTGTGTTTCTAACATTTTATTAAAGCTCAATTGATTTTTCATAGCAGAATTAAAGCTATCCATTTTCTCATTTATATTTTCAAGAATCTTATCATTAGCCATCATCTTTTTATTAATACTATCATTTATTTTAGATTGGCCTAAGACAAGATCTCTTAAAGAAGGTTGGTTATTATAAGAATTATTGAAATTATTGCTATAACCGTTACCTTGATTTTGGTAGAAGGGGCACGAATTCCATCCTTGTTGTTGTTGTTGGGGCCGGTACCCGTTGTTGTTGGCGTTGTTGATGAAGCTCACTTCCTCCTTCGTTTCGGGACAATTATTTCCCGAATGGTCATTGCCTCCGCATACCTCGCACCAATAGTCAGCTTCGATGGCTCATTCGGTTGCATAAGGTTGAACGACCTCTTGTTCCCTCTTGGAACTTTCTTCTACTTTCTTCATCAGAAGGTCCATCTTTGCGCAGAGCATGTCCACCTCATTGAGAGCATGAGCACCTCTCTTTTTCAGTTGAAGACGTTCCTCATTCCAACCTTGGTTGGTAACCATCTTCTCTATGAGGTCCTTGGCATCTCTCACATTGTGTTGTAAGAATGCCCCTCCAGCGGCTGCATCTAGGTGACTACGGGCCATATCGGTCAGGCCATGGTAGAAACCTTGGATGATGAGCCACTCCTCTATCCCATGTTGAGGACAGGCGCAAATGTACTCTTGTAGACGTTCCCATGCTTCGGGAATCGTCTCATCAGCTTGTTGCTGGAAGCTGGAAATCTTTCCACGAAGGGCGCTGGTCTTGCCCATCGGGAAGAACTTCTTGAGAAACGCATTGGCGCACTCCTCCCAAGTGTTGGCTTCACTCTTGTTGGTGTAGAACCATTGCTTCGCCTTTCCCAGTAACGAGAACGGGAAAAGACGAAGACGGATGGCGTCTGCAGACACATTCTTCATAGTGAAGGTACCACATACCTCCAAGAAGTGTTGGAGATGGGCGTTGGCATCCTCATGCGGCTTCCCACAGAATGGATTGGCTTGCACCATGTTGATGAGAGCCGGCTTGAGCTCAAAAGTCGCATCCCCCAAGTTAAGCTGCGGACCCGTGGCGACATTGTCGGCCGACGGCGCCGAGTACTCGGAGATGGTCTTTTGGGCCATGGCTTCTCTTCTAGCTGGTGCAGAAACTTCCTCCTCGAACGGATTCTAGTTCGAGATGAACCTCTGAGGTGGAACTTCACGAAGTCTAGTCCTCCTCAACAACTGCTCGGGATTTTCAACGAAGTTTGACGGCAGTTGGAAACCGCTCATACACCTACTAGTTTTAGGATAATGGAAAGAAACTAGACAGGTGAGGGGTTAGCCCCTATACTAATTGATAACTAATAAATAGCAGACTCCGGATTCACTCTCTCTAAACTCCTAGGCTGTTGCTTTCCCCGGCAACGGCGCCAGAAATGCTTGTTGGTATTTCTTAGCGTCGCTACTAAGAATAGACTTTTAATCTATCCCCGGCAACGGCGCCAGAAATGCTTGTTAACACTTCTTAATGCAACCACTAGAACTAGACTATGGAGCCTAACCCCAGCAACGGCGCCAGAAGTGTCTTGGTGGTAAAACTATTGACTATTGGATAGTTCTGCAAGCGCACAGAATATACCGATGTAGCACTTCACCCGGGAGTATTCCAAGGTATCGTTATTTATTTTATCCCAAAGGAAAGCAAGCTAGGAAATTTGTAGAGAGAGGAAAGATAGATCCTTTAGTCTTACTATAATCTATTATCAATTAGAGAAGCAAAAGGGTATAAGTGGATATAAGGGAGGATAGATAGATAAGATAAATAAGTTAAGCAAAGAGTAAATGATATGAAAGATAACTTTAGTAGAGTTAGCTAGGTGGGAGGACAACGAGTGAGTATAAAGTACTCCTATGTTTCTACCTTTACTCCTATGAACTAATCCTAATTAGATAGATGACTTAACTAGATTGACGCCTTGCTACTTGTGTGAGAGGGATAAACGAGAGAGTAAAGCGATAGAAGGTTGTTCACCTAACCCAGTACTCAAGCGGATATTTGGCTTATGGACGCCTTACCTTTTAAGAACTAGCCTGAATTCACGTGAGGGGATCTAGGTAGCCAGGCAAAATCTGTCACCTTTTGCCCATGCGCCCCTACTGTCCGTGCAAGCCAGCGGTAGTCAAAGATAAGATGAAGTATGAGCACCACGCTCACACTTATCTACACCTTTAGCTATCGATCAAAATAGCTAAAGCCCCTATCCTAAGATAGGACGATGACGCACACACAAGAAGCTATTTAAAGGAAATCAATCTAACTAAGACAACTATAGAACTAAGATAAGCACACAACAAGACTATATAAATATAGACTTGCACTAAGTAAATACTTAAATAAATACTTGGAAAGTAAATACTTAAGTAAATGCAAAGTAAAGTAAAGAAAGAATAATATATTAAATAAATAAAGTCTTACAAAAGAAGAAAGATACAAGGGCTATACCAGACTCCTAGAAGACGACTCCGGAGACCCGAGCTTCGCCCGACTCGACTCTAACTCCCACTCTAGACTAACTACTACTACTCTTGCTTGATCTCACTTGAGAGTGTGTGTGAGATATCTTGGGGTGTGAAGAATGAGAGGGTGAAGGCCTCTATTTATAGTGGAGGTGGAGTAGGGGCTACTCCGGCGCCACGTTAGCGATCCGTGTGCTCATCCTCTCTTCACCCTTGGATCCACCGTCATAGCAACCGACCTTGATGAATGGCTTGGATATTCTTCACGTGTCAAACATGCACTTTGCCACCGACTTGGATGAGGGTCACCATGGGGTCGGCCGACCCCTGTCTCTGACATGTGGGCCCGGGGTTCATCTTCTAGAAGGTGCTGATGTCACCCTGATGAATAGTGCTGCTGGGTCCCACCAAGGGGGGATCGGCCGACCCCCCTATGACAGGGCTGGCCCACCTTCTTCTCTCCCTTGGTGACCCCACATGTCATGGAGCAAGTCTTGTGAAGTTGGTTGCATTTGGTTTTCGGTGTGGACCCATGAATCCATGTGCTTCTCATCTTGCACCATTGAGCAAAAGCACATGCTTGATCCAATGGTTGATATTGGCTTGAACATGCTTCTCTTGGATCATGCCATGTCACCATGGCCGAGGTGGCCCAAAGGTGGGGTCGCCCGACCCCCTTGGTGGGCCCACCTGGCCTCATTTTGTTCATTTTGCCATCTCCTACAAGTTCACAAGCTAAGAGTACAAGTGGAACTTATTGGTGATAAATATGCTCATGATATGCTATTCTTCCTTGAAACCGAGGCCTGTTGACGGTATTTTGATAAGGTAAAACATGCTATAACTTCCGTCAACAATTGCTAATGTGAAGCATGACAAGATGCAAACCGAGGAAGAAAACACATACCTTCGGACCATCTTGTCATGGGTGTCTAGTGGTGAGCCGCAGCTTGGGATGATGATCTCCCAATTCAAGCGTGCTGCTGGAGGTCCAGGTGTAGGTTTTGCTCAGGGTGTTGAGTGTGCTTCATCTTTTGGCAAGATTGGAGAGTCGAGCGGTCTTAACCTGAGTGAGAAGCCCAACTCCACCACTACTCCCAAGCTTACCAAGATTCCACCCAAAAAGCCTCTAAAGCCTAACACCAAGGATGGGGTGTTTGTCGAACCTCCGAGAGCTCCACCCAAGAAACAGTCGTGGGCTCCAAAACCAAACCACCTGAAGAACAAACTAGACACAATGCCACGTATCCAGGAGGAGCCTATGCCACAGAAGGGCAAAGTGATCCACACCCACTACCGTGAGTACCAACAACCCCCTATGAGAGCGGTGAGGTACCATTGTGAGCACTGTGGAAGAGATAGACACTTGAGTGAGTTTTGCTTTCGGCGCAAGAGAGGCGCGCCGTGCAAAGGAGATGAACAACACGGACGTGTACCATCCTTTCCATGATGTACATGTGTTGAATGTTCAGAGGCGTGCTGCTAGGCCTAGAGGTCCAAAACCTCAAGTTCCTAGGCCTAGGCCGCGAGGAGGTTGTGCCCGACGGGAGCCTGCAGTTGTGGGCTATGGACCCCACGGCGGTGGCTTTGTAGTTGAGCGTCTTCCCTCATCGCGTTTTGAGTATCGCGATGGACGCTCTTCCCTTAGCGGACCACATTTTCCTCTATGTGGTGATCGCTCCTCCCGTAGGCGTGCTAAGAATGGTTTTTCTGCTAACCGTTCTTTTGAGCAGCTGGCCCAACACTGGTATTCTTCCTACTTCACTAACCCCAGTGTTGGACCGTATGCTCACCCTATGTCTTTTTATTGATATAGGTAAAACGATTGGAGAATGTTTGGTTGGTGGATTTCAGGTGTTTGAGACACGTGACCGGAAATGCCAAGTGGTTCTCCAGTCATAGTCAAGTCGCCGGAAAGGAGTTTATCACCTTCGGCGACAATAGCAAAGGTAAAGTGTTGTCTCGTGGGTCGGTGCGAGTTAATGAGCACTTTGTGTTGCGTGATGTTGCTCTTGTTTCTAACTTGCATTTTAACCTTCTTTCTGTTTCACAACTTTTCGATGATGACTATGAGATTCATTTTAAGCCGAATCTCAGTCGTATTTTAGATCCTCAGGGCAATCTTGTATGTACGATTTCGCCCTTTGGGAAAGTCTTTCGTGCGAATTTCTCGGAGTCCTTTGGGATTACTCGTTATCTTTTGGCTGGACCTTCCTCCTCTATTCTTTGGAAGTGGCATAGGAGACTTGGTCACCTGAGCTTCGACTTGCTTGCGAGGCTTAGTTCACTTGGCCTAATCCGAGGATTGCCCAAGTTGTCCATCGAGAAGGATCTTGTTTGCCATTCTTGTAGACATGGGAAGATGGTTGCTGCTCCCCACCATCCAGTGACTCAGGTCATGACTAAGCGCCCTGGAGAGCTTTTACACATGGACCTTGTTGGTCCGGCTCGGGTGAGCTCGGTTGGGGGGAAGTGGTATGTGCTTGTTGTTGTTGACGATTTTTTGAGATATTCGTGGGTCTTCTTTTTGTCTGAGAAGACTGAGACTTTTTCTTTTGCTCGCAATCGGATTTTGCGTCTTCAGAATGACTTCCCTATGAACTCAATGCGAGCTATTCGTAGTGATAATGGTTCCGAATTCAAGAATTCGGACTTTGAGAAGTTTTGTAACTCCTTGGGTTTAGAGCATCAGTTTTCTTCCCCCTACACACCGCCTCAGAATGGTGTTGTAGAGAGGAAAAATCGGACCCTTGTAGAGATGGCCAGGACGATGCTCGATGAGCATAGGACTCCTTGGCGATATTGGGCCGAAGCTATGAGCACTGCATGCTATTTTCCAATCGCATTTTCCTCCGAGCCTTCTTGAAAAAGACTTCTTATGAGTTGCGTTTTGGAAAAAAAAACCAAAGTGAGTTATTTTAGAGTTTTTGGTTGCCACTGTTTTATACTCAAGAAAGGCAACCTGGACAAGTTTGAGTCTCGCTCTTCTGACGGTGTATTTTTGGGTTATGGCACTCACACTCGAGCATATCGTGTACTTAACCTTGATACTAACCGAGTCATGGAGACATCCGATGTCACCTTTGACGAGACCATGGTTTGTCCTTCTTCTCGTTTTGAGCGTGCAGGTGATCATGAGTTTGGTGAGCCTCTTTTTGATGACGAGGACGAGGGTGTTGAAGGGATGGATGACCCAGCACCACCTCCACCTGCTGTGCGGCAAGCATCGGCTTCTACTACGACGACTCACGGCCCCAACCCCTCTTCGTCGACTACTTTGGGGTCGTGGGATCCGCCACCTCGAGCGGTACCTTTTGTACCTAAGGAGGCACCAGCTGCTGTTGAGGGGGAGGTTTCTTCAGTTCAGGAGGCGCAACGACACATCCAGCGCCAACACCCACCTCAACAGATGATCGGCAGCATCGGCGAACGTGTCACTCGGTCAAGGTCACAACAAATCTCTCACTTTGCTCATTCTGCATTTGTTGCTGATTTTGAACCCCGAGATGTTGGACATGCTTTATCTGATCCAGATTGGGTCAATGCCATGCATGAGGAGTTGGAAAATTTTGAAAGAAATCGGGTTTGGGTTTTGGTTCCACCTCCTCCTGAGTGTCACCCTATTGGTACAAAATGGGTTTTCAAAAACAAACAAGGAGAGGATGGCCATGTTGTGAGAAACAAGGCCAGACTTGTAGCCCAGGGGTATAGTCAGAAGGAGGGGATAGACTATGAGGAGACGTTTGCTCCTGTAGCTTGTTTGGATGCAATTAGGATACTCTTGGCTTTTGCTGCATCGAAAGGGTTTAAACTTTTTCAAATGCAAGTCAAGAGTGCCTTCTTAAACGGCTACATAGAAGAAGAGGTGTATGTGAAACAACCTCCCAGTTTCGAAAATCCCAAGTTTTCAAACCATCTTTTTAAACTTAACAAAGCTTTATATGGTTTGAAACAAGCTCCTAGAGCCTGGTATGATAGGTTGAAAACCTTTTTGCTTGCTAAGGGTTTTAAAATGGAATGTGTGGATAAAACGTTGTTTCTCCTCACGCAAGGCAATGACACTCTCTTGGTCCAGATTTACGTGGATGATATCATTTTTGGTGGTTCTTCTCACGCTTTGGTTGCCAAGTTTGCAGACACTATGAGCAGGGAGTTTGAGATGAGCATGATGGGCGAGTTGACATTTTTCCTTGGGTTGCAAATCAAGCAATCTCGAGAGGGAATGTTTGTGCACCAGGGTAAGTTTACCAAGGATATCCTTAAGAAAATTCGATATGGGTGAGGCCAAGCCTCTACCAACACCCATGTCGACCACGATGGCCCTGGATGTGGACAAAGATGGAGAAGTTGTGGACCAGAAGGAGTACCGGAGTATGATCGGGTCGCTGTTGTACTTTACGGTGACACGCCCGAATACTCAGTTCGCGGTGTCTTTGCGCGCGATTTCAGTCGTCGCCGCGCACCTCTCACCGTCAGGTGGTCAAGTGCATTATGAGGTACTTATGCTTCACTCCAGAGTTTGGGATTTGGTATTCTGCTTCCTCCACCCTCTCTCTTTGCGGTTATTCTGATGCCGATTTTGCTGGTTGCCGACTTAAGCACAAGTCCACTTCTGGGACTTGTCAGTTTATTGGTTCTTCTCTTGTATCGTGGTCTTCTCGCAAGCAGTCTAGTGTCGCCCAGTCTACCATGGAGGATGAGTATGTTGTTGCGGCTAGCTGCTGTTCCCAGTTGCTTTGGATGATGGCCACTTTGCGTGATTTTGGTCTGAGCTTTTCTCGCGTTCCTTTACTTTGTGACAACACGAGTGCTATTAGCGTTGCTAAGAACCCCGTGCTACATTCTAAGACCAAACACATTGATGTGCGCTTTCATTTTCTGCGAGACCACTATGAGAAGGGTGATATCGACCTTCACCATGTCGATACTCATCATCAGTTGGCTGATATTTTCACCAAGCCTTTGGACCAATCAACTTTTGCTAGGTTGAGAGGTGAGCTTGGTGTGTGTTTCCCCTTTTAGATGGGGAAACATTTTGATTCATGTATCAAAGACTGACTCTTTTTCTTTCATTTTGTTTTCGTTTCTGATGAGTTAGTTTTTGCATTTCATCATGCATGTTTACATTCAGAGCTTCATGTATATAATCTCTAGAATGTGATTATGCTTTGTCTAAGTGTACTCCAATGCTATATGATGATACTTGTAGCTTATGCTCTTTCTGATCACTGATGCATGTTGTGAGCTGAGCTATTTTATGAAAGGTGAATTTGCTTAATGAACATAAAACTTGAAATTGTTCACCATTGAGATATGCAACTAGCATGTGCAGAATATGTTGAAATCACTTGTGCTTTTCATATATGCTAGGTTGCTATGTCTCTAGTTCTGAGTCATTCACTTGCTTGGTATGTTCATATTCTGCATTAAATTTGAACCAAGTTAAGTGAAT
Organism: Coix lacryma-jobi var. lacryma-jobi; assembly: GCA_009763385.1. Lineage (NCBI taxonomy): Eukaryota > Viridiplantae > Streptophyta > Magnoliopsida > Poales > Poaceae > Coix > Coix lacryma-jobi. Next base: position 67,247,302 of record CM019828.1, read on the forward strand.
TGGAAAGATCGAGATGGGATCGCTTGTCAGCACATCACAATATCGAGACTGTTTCTCATTGCACCTTGAGTTAAACTTGAGCTGTGTAGTGTATGACCGAAACTGTTCCTTTAAGCTGTTGACTGCTTCTACATAGGCTTCGCACAGTTGAAAAGTTAGGCAATGACAAGCTTTCAACCTCTCACAATCACATGCTTAAATTTGCATTTGTGTAATTTAACCGCTGCAACTCTGATAAAATTTGAATACATAAGTCTATGTTTCATTCTATAAGCATGATGATTGAACGTTGCTAGGGGTAGTTCACCTTGTATACATGTTTAGCACTTGTTTGACTTCCTGTCTATACATGTTTAGTGCTATTTTGATGGTGAATACCTTCTAGGCTGAAAACTGCTCATTCTGCTCCAATGTTCAGATTTTGTATTTGGTGATCAGTTTGAGCCTTTGCTAGCATTCTGTGCATATTGTTGAGTCATCGGATCAGCATTTTGTCAAGCGTCTTCTCCTTCTATCGACTATATTCCTGAAGCTGCTAACTTGCATCTTAACTCATATGCATTTGGAGGGCAGATACTTGATAGTGCATTTTAAACTAAGGGGGAGAAATTTGCCAAATCATAAGGGAGAAATCTTATCTTGGTTGTGTGCACTATTGGAGGGGGAGCTTGAGTTGGCTCGGATTTTTCGGATTTTGGATTTTCCAATTGATTCGGAGCTTTTTCTGCTAGTTATGTTGAGCCTCTGTGCCTCTATCTTGAGGGACTAGCAGTTGTGTCTTTCGATGGGTGTTCAGCTGATTGTGCTATTCAGTTGGATATTTTTTGCTTGAATTTCAATTGGTATCGAGCTTTCTCGCTAGTGGTGTTGAGCCTGTTCTACCTCTTCTTGAGGGCTAGCTTTGCTTTGCTTGGTTGCGTCGAGTCGTTGCCCATGTCTTTGGGGACCAAGCTGTCTTGCTCTTTCCACTTGACCTTCTTCGGCTTTGCTATGCTTTTGGGTCATTTGGTCGAGTCCTCTCTCCTTCTTCTTCCTTCTTCTACTCCATTATGATTTGTGTTGGTAGTTGACAATGCACTCATCAAGGGGGAGATTGCGGATACATGGGTGTATGCCGAGTCTCGAGTGATGAGTGATTGTCAACTGGGATAATGCGCATGTTCTTTGGCTTGTGTTGTGCAGGTGTCAAGCACGGATACAGTGATCGAAGGCAAGGTGAAGGTCAAGTAGAGACGTGTCATGCCGATGGACTGAGAGCGGTGAAGGGCGGACGTGAGGCTTGGACTGAGGGACCGGTGGCCTGAGGATCAGCTGTGGTGGCTGACAGCCTGGGACAGCGACGAGCGAAGACTTGCGGGCACGGTGTTGCTTGGGTCGAGGACCTGGGGACACGTGTCGGTGGACGGGGTGCACCGGCGGTGCATCCCCTCGACGGCCTCGGTTTGGTGGTTGAGCCACAGAAAAACCACCGAGGGACGGTTTCCAGGTTTGGGCCTCAAAACCTAGGTGCTGATGGTTTCCGAGTTTGGGCTACAAAACTCGGGCTGAGAACGGTTTCCAGGTTTGGGCCTCAAAACCTAGGCGCTGCGGGTTTCTGAGTTTGGGCCACAAAACTCAGGCGATAGATGGCTGGTTTCCCGGTTTGGGCCTCAAAACCGGGGGTTGGTCGTGAAAGCTGGTTTCCCGGTTTGGGCCTCAAAACCGGGGGCGAAGTCCGGGAAAATGACAAGCAGAGCGGTGGTGGCACGTGGCGGCAATCGGTGAGGTTGTGTCGAGGCAACGCTACCAGTTGTGCGGGCGTGGCCGTCGGATCACCACCTACCACGAGTTGGTCCAGAATAACCTTAGGGTTTAGCTGGTTCGCTCTGTAAATAACTAGGGGTAGATTGGGAATTAGAATTAGGATAAGTAGAGGGAGACACCCACCTCCCAAACCATCTCAGTCATTTGCTCTTTGCCTTCTAGGTTTTCCTGCTCTCCCAATCCCCAGCTGTAGCAACTGAGATCCGCAGAGAACCATACCTCTGTGTACTGGAGATTTTGAGGAAGTGAGACTGTAATCTCACTGTTGTAGCGTGTGGTAGCCACACGGTTGCAGATCGATGTGTTGATTCTTGTTTTGTTCGTGTTCTTCGCGTTCTTCGTTTCTTCACGAATTTCCCATCACTCGATCTCCCTCTCTGCTGCGTCTTTTTGAAATCCATTTGAATCAACTTGTTCTTTATAGTGAGGAGATCATTTCCACCAAAGGAATTCATCTAACTTCTCACGAACAAGTAGATCGGGTTGATTTCGTTTTCGTGGCGCTTTTTCGTTCATATTTCTTCCCTTTCGAATTCCCGTTGATTGGATCATTTTGAGCGGATGATTTCTTGGGGATAGTCTTCTAACTACCTCGTGATCATCTTCTCCAAGTTTGGGAACTAGGGATTTTGAGTTGAATTGGATTTGGGGAAATTTGAGTTGACGGCAACCAAAATCGCCCTCACTGGGCACCCGCGGACAGTCCGCCGTTGGGGGCGCAGACAGTCCGCGCGTCGGGCTCCGACCGAGCAGTGGTCGCGTGGCTCGGCTGTGCTGACTTGGTTTGACCGGCGGACAGTCCGCAGTATTGAGTCGCAGACAGTCCGGGAGGCATGCAGCAGCTGTTCAGCAACGTTGTTGTTTTGCTCTTTTGGCCGGCGGACAGTCCGCCACCTAAGCTTGGACAGTCCGCCGTTGGGCAGACTGAATGACCGAAAGTGCTACCAGAAAGCGACCAGAGGGGGGGTGAATAGGAGCTTCAAATTTTCTTTTCAGAAACTTGTTGCCACTGTCCCGAGAATCAACCCCAAGAGCAAACCTAGAGCTTGTGAGTGTCCACGACCCTAGATGTAGGGTGGATGCTTCCAAGAAGCACAGCGAAACACTACACAACTCTAGAAACTCAACGCAAAAATAGGAAATCAAAACCGACAACGGACGAACGAACTGCAAACGAAAACTTGCTGAAGATGCAGCATCGGACGCTGGCCAGCGTCCGATGGCCAGGCACCAGACGCGTCCGATGCAAAATGACCCTTACTGGAACCTTACTGGACTGACATCGGACGCTGTTACAGTGAAACCCTAGCGTCCGATGCTAGACCCCCGGCGCGTCCAATGACAACGGGCGCTCCGATGGTCAGCGTCCGATGCTCCTTTAAAACTGTTGTCAAATGACAGGTGGCATCGGACGCGTCCGATGTGATGAACACAGTGTTCGATGCTCCCGACGCGAGCGTCCGATGCCCCCAAAACTGCACTGTTCTTCCGTGGATTCAACCCGATTTCCTCCGAATCAAAAGCTCTAAGGCTTAGACTTGGTATGAGGAGTTCCAAGGAGGTTAGTGAGCTATCCCAAAGAGATCATGGCTCGAACCTAACTCCAAATCGGTGAATCGGAAGAATTCGGGGCAAAGAAGCAAAACTCGATCCGAAATGAAAATCGACCGATCTACTAGTTCGTGAGGTTAGAGGTAAATTCCTTCGGTGGAAAGATGTACCTCACAATCTAGAACAACTCAGTTCAAACAGAATCACAAAAGACGCAATGAGTGAAGAGATCGATCAACGGGAAAATCGTGAAGAAAAGTAATCCGTGAAGAACAACACCAAAACGCAGATCACAATCATGAATTTGCAACTGTGTGGCTACCACACGCTACAACAGTGAGATTATGTTCTCACTTCCTCAAAATCTCATGAACACAGAGGTATGATTGTCTTCTTTGTGGATCTCAGTTCGCTACAGCATGGGATTGGGAGAGCAGGAAACCCTAGGTGGAAAATAGCAAATGACTGAGATAGGATGGGAGGTGGGTGTCTCCCTCTACTTATCCTAATTCTAGTTCCCACTCTACCCCCTAACTAATTACAGAGCGAACCAGCTAAACCCTAAGGTTATTCTGGACCAACTCGTGGTAGGTGGTGATCCGACGGCCATGCCCGCACAACTGGTAGCGTTGCCTTGACGCAACCTCACCGATTGCCGCCACGTGCCGCCACCGCTCTGCTTGTCCTTTTCTCGGACTTCGCCCCCGGTTTTGAGACCCAAACCGGGAAACCAGCCTTCTTGATCAACCCCCGGTTTTGAGGCCCAAACCGGGAAACCAGCAGCGCCCAGGTTTTGAGGCCCAAACCTGGAAACCATCCACTCGGTGGTTTTTCTGTGGCTCAACCACAAAACCGAGCCGTAGAGGGGATGCACCGTCCGTGCACCCCGTCCACCGACACATGTCCCCAGGTCCTCGACCCGAACAACACTGTGCCCGCAAGTCTTCGCTCATCGCTGTCCCAGGCTGTCAGCCACCACAGCTGATCCTCAGGCCACCGGTCCCTCAGTCCAAGCCTCACGTCCGCCCTTCACCGCTCTCAGTCCATCGGCACGGCATGTCTCTACTTGATCTTCACCTTTCCTTCGATCACCGTATTCGTGCTCGACACCTGCACAACACAAGCCAAAGAACATGCGCATCTTCCAGTTGACAATCACTCATCACTCGAGACTCGGCATCCACCCATGTATCCGCAATCTCCCCCTTGATGAGTGCATTGTCAACTATCAACACAAATCATAATGGAATAGAGGAAGGGAGGAAGAAGGAGAGAGAACTCGACCAAATGACCCAAAAGCATAGCAAAGCCGAAGAAGGTTAAGTGGAAAGAGCAAGACAACTTGGTCCCCAAAGACATGGGCAACGACTCGACGCAACCAAGCAAAGCAAAGCTAGCCCTCAAGAAGAGGTAGAACAGGCTCAACACCACTAGCGAGAAAGTGTGACGGAACCGCCCAATAATGTGGCCCACTTGCACACGTCATCGTCATAGGGAGCCCAATGACTGTGCAAATGAAACACATTACTGGAAAGATCCGTCGGGTGTCCCCGAGAGGACCCCGAATTACTCACGAGCCACAGGACCATCATCATGAAGGTTGGAATAATTACAACATTACAACAGTTGATACAAAATACCATCGGAGTGCGGAAGCAAGATAGATAAACTTTACAAATTATGAAGATGTTACTTTTTACATAAAAATAACTGGTATTGCGGAAGTAGAGTAGTATGACAGAACCACACTTAGGCGGAGTACCTAAGTTGGAGAAGAGGAACGACCAGATCACGTCAAGCCCACTGACATGATCATGATCAACACCACCTAATAGAAACCTGCAACAGGGGATTAACAAACCCTGAGTACTGGGGTACTCAACAAGACTTACCCGACTAAAGAAAAAGGGAGAAGACTCAGGAATGAAAGGCTTAGGGTAGTCAAGGTAAGGCTTAAGTATTTTGCAGAAAAAGCATTTTGTAAACCTTGTTTTATTTTGGAAAGATTCAAGCATTTCTCAATTCTTCATTGTCCATGATTCATTTTACATTTCAAAACATACCTAGTTGAGAACCACTCTCCGTTGACAGTCAGTGACCAAGTCTCCATAACCGAGGAGCAACGTTAATCCGGATAAATAATACTCAGCTGAGGATCCCTATCCACACTGCATATGTAGCACCCAAGCTTGCATATGCCAACTCGTCTACCACGATTCCTCCAAGATTGGGCCCGGTCCTACGCCACCCGGAAGTACAGTACACCACTCCTATCCAGGTACGACGACCACGTGGGTACATGCTACTTCCGCCATCTCTCCACTCCCAGTGCGCGGTTGTCGGTCCAATAAAGGATTCCTCGGAGCCAGAGCTTTCCGTAGTATGTGAATAGTTGCAAGTCTTGGCCAGCAGGCCCCCATACAGATGGTCCCTACATTTTTCCGCCAGCGACAAGCACCTCGGGACTCTAACCCAAGAGTACAGGTCCTGTCGGTTTTTCAACCCTGTCCCGGTCGGTGTCAACTGTTGAGTCCCGGACTACAACATGACGGCACCGTACGCGCGGACAACCTCTTCTCGACAATGACCACATGCTAGCTAGGCAAGCAGTCATCGAACGGGAAGTAAAGCCAAATTCCAATAAAGATTCTTTCAGTGATCACACTTTTGAAAATGGCATTTTATTGCAAATCTATAGTATAGCATCACTAAGCATTTTGCAAATAGTTTTAAAGCAGGGCTGGTGGATCTTCTGGTGGAGGTAAATAATGCAGGTAATAGGTCATCACACAACTCCTATAACCTAATGCAGTAGTTTAACTCAAAAGCATTTAAGGAAAACATTTTATAAATCCAAGGAAGGGTTAAATGCACCGGGGCTTGCCTTGAAGAGCAAAAAGAACGGACTCGGGGTTGGTGGTGTAGGTGTCGGAGCTCGGGGTCGCCTCGGGAGTAGGTTCGTCAATAGCGGCCTCGACTCTGGTACCTTCTTCGTCGGTCACTATACGGATGCAATGATGTATGCTCATGAGAATGCTGACATGAACAATAAGGTGCAAGACAATTCTACTGATTCAAGAATATAAGAATTTTCTATAAAGGACATAGAGTTATTATTTCTTTCTTTTAGCAATATTAGTTAAAACCATTAACCAAACTATGCATCATCATAACATGGCATCACAAACATCATAGACCAGAGGGTGGGATCTATGAACAGCAAACAATTCCAAAAGTCACATCACGGGTCAATCAATATAAACCCTAATCATTTTTTTTATTTTCTTTAATTTATTTAAAAAGGTCATTTTTGTAGTTGCTCCAAAAATTACCAAATTAATCTCATAAGATCATTATGGCATAAATAGATGGCAAAACAAATTTCATAATTTTTGGAGTTCATTAAGGTGCTCAAATAATTCCAGACATTCAATTAAGAAAAGGCACTATTAAACTATTTAAATAAATGCTCAAAAATCAACTTGCTCCAAATGACTTCAAAATTTTACCAGAGGCTCAGAATGGCATAACTAGCTCACAAAAATTATCTCAAGATTTTGGAGCTATAAATAACACTCCAAAAATCCAAAACCATTCATTTCTTAATTAAAAGGGAGATTTTTCATTTTCAAATTTTTGCACAAAAACCAAGTTTCATATTTTTCTAAAATACTTCAGGACATAAAGAGTTTACCATCAAAATTTCAGAATTTTTGGATCAACACAGAAAATCACACAAAAAGATGAAAACTGAACACTATTCACATTTTAAAAGAAAAAGGAAAAAAAAGAACAGTGCTCGCCCTGCTCGTCGCCGGCGGCCGGACAGCGGCGGCGCTGGCTACGCCGGGCAAGGCGAGGCTCGGCAGGCGAAACCAAGGGCATGGGAGGCTTCAGGGAGCTCACCGGCGTCGATTAAGGAGCTCGGTGAGGTGAGGGAAGGGACGGAGGAGGATGGTCGACGGTGACCGGCGGACGGCTCACGGCGGCGATCGGCGCTCCGGCGATCCTGCGCATAACACGAGACCGCAAGGGCCTGGTTAGAGTCGCAAGGGAGTAAGGAAGATGAAACAGGGGTCGGGGAGGGATGATCATGGCCGGAGAGGGAGTATTTCCCGAACCCGAGCTCGCCGGGCTTTCGCCGGAGATGGGAACGGCGAGCTACGCCGGGCGATAGGAGGCGGTAGAGACCAAATTGAGGGGTGGGGAAGCTTCACGAGCTCAAGACAGAGCTGTTGGGCTAGGTGGTTGGGCGGCGGGAGCTTCGGAGTGGGCTGGCGACGGCGGCGGAGACGAGTGAGGAGCTCGGACTCCGGCGGTCCCTTTTATAGGCACGGTCGGGGACGATAGAGAGCACGGGATGGTGTGGATGAGCTCGGCCGAGGCGTGCGCACTCGATTGCAGGCTGGCGGGAAGAACGGTGTGCAGTCGGGGCCTGGGCGTGAGGTCGCCGGCGATGGCCACGCGGCGGCGATGCTCTGGGCGCTGTAGGGGACGGGAGCGGAGGTCAGCGCTCGCGTGCGGGAGGAGAATGATGGCGGGGTCAGCGGCGGCAGGTTGGAGGCGCGCGTGCAGCTGCCAGGCGTGCGGCGTGCGCAGCGCCGGCGAGCGCCATGGCCGGACCCCCCCCCCTACGGCGAGGAAGATGAACAGGGCTATGTCCCTAGGGTTTGACTTTTGGCTGATCTCTGTATTTTGCAAATTACTCCCAAAATTTGAACTGCACAGGAAAAACTCAAAATACCAAAGTTGTGCAGAAAAATGAGATCTACAACTTTGTCAATAAGAACATTTTCAAAATCCAAACAGTTTTTGAACTATATTTGAAATCAGAAAAGGGGACACTTTTGAAATTTGAATAAATTCAAAATTACTTTGGATTTTAAACTAAAACTTGAAAATCTGCAAATATGAAAGTTGTTTCTTTTGTCAAAACCTACAACTTTGCTAATACACACTTTTTCTGAAACTCATTAGTTTTTGAAATAATTTTGAAAACTCAAAAAGGGACAAAAACTGGAGTTTGAATGAATTTGAAATTACTTCAAATTTTGTATGGAAACTTGAAAATTTGTAAATACCAAAGTTGCTCATCTTGATCAGATCTACAACTTTGCTTTTTGAACTAACCCCAAATTTTGAATAGTTTTTGAATTAATAAAAGAGGGGTAAAATTATAAATTGGAAATTAGGGTTTTTACAAAAGGAAAACCAATTCTCTTTTGAATTTTGAACTTTGATTAACTCAACAAAACATCAGAGCACAAATCTGAATAAGAAATACATAGAACTTGACACAGAAGTGAAATTACCATTTTGCCCTTATAGGGAGATTTGGGCACTTAGGGTTTTTGAAAATGGATCAATGCATAGCAATTAAGCAACACAAATGCATGGAAAGCAAAGATTAATGATTAAGGATGATGACATGTCAGGTTAATTACATTTTTAACACCAGAGGTGTTACAGAAAGCTCGACACCAATTGAAATACCAATTGAAATTCAAGCAGAATAGAGCTACCCCTCAAGAAGAGGCAGAACGGGCTCAACACCGCTAGCAAGAAAGCTCGATACCAACTGAAGAGCATACCGGCAAAGTCGCTAGTCCCTCAAGAAAGAGGCAAAGAGGCTCAACACAACTAGCAGAATAGCTCCAAACCAATTGGAAGATTCAAAATCCTCAAAATCCAAGCCAACTCAAACTCCCCCTCCAATAGTGCACACAACCAAGATAAGGTTTCTCCCCCTTATGATTTGGCAAATTTCTCCTCCTTAGTTGAAAATGCACTATCAAGTATCTCCCCTTCAAAATGCATATGAGTCAAAATGCAAGTTAGCAGCTTCAGGAATATAGTCGATAGAATGAGAAGATGCTTGACAAAATGCTGATCCGATGACTCAACAATATGCACAGAATGCTAGCAAAGGCTCAAACTGATCACCAAAAACGAAATATGAATTATATGAGCAAAGTGAGCAGTTTTAGCCGAAAAGCATTCACTATCTAAATAGCACTTAACATGTATAGACAGGAAATCAAACAAGTGCTAAACATGTATACAAAGTGAACTACCCCTAGCAAGGTTCAAACATCATGCTATAGAATGAAACATAGACTTGTGTATTCAAATTTATCGGAGTTGCAGCGGTTAAATTACACAAGTTTAAATTTCAGCATGTGATTGCAAGAGGTTGAAAGCTTGTCATTTCCTAACTTTTCATCTGTGCGAAGCCTATGCAGAAGCAATCAGAAGCTTAAAGCAACAGTTTCGGTCATACACTACACAGCTCAAGTTTAACTCAAAGTGCAATGAGAAACAGTCTCGATACTGTGATGTGCTGACAAGCAAACCCATCTCGATCTTTCCAATTCACTTAACTTGGTTCAAATTTAAAGCAGAATATGAACATACCAAGCAAGTGAATGACTCAGAACTAGAGACATAGCAACCTAGCATATATGAAAAGCACAAATGAATTCAACAAATTCTACACATCCTTGTCCGCATCTAGGGCCGTCGTGGTTGACATGGGTGTTGGAAGAGGCTTGGCCTCACCCATATCGAATTTCTTAAGGATATCCTTGGTATATTTACCCAGGTGCACAAACGTTCCCTCTCGAGATTGCTTGATTTGCAACCCAAGGAAAAACGTCAACTCGCCCATCATGCTCATCTCAAACTCCCTGCTCATAGTGTCTGCAAACTTGGCAACCAAAGCGTGAGAAGAACCACCGAAAATGATATCATCCACGTAAATCTGGACCAAGAGAGTGTCATTGCCTTGCTTGAGGAGAAAAAGTGTTTTATCCACACATCCCATTTTAAAACCCTTAGCAAGCAAAAAGGTTTTCAACCTATCATACCAGGCTCTAGGGGCTTTTTTCAAACCATATAAAGCTTTGTGAAGTTTAAAAAGATGGTTTGGAAACTTGGGATTTTCGAAAATGGGAGGTTGTTTCACATACACCTCTTCTTCTATGTAGCCGTTTAAGAAGGCACTCTTGACATGCATTTGAAAAAGTTTAAACCCTTTGGATACAGCAAAATCCAAGAGTATCCTAATTACCTCCAAATGAGCTACAGGAGCAAACGTCTCCTCATAGTCTATCCCCTCCTTCTGACTATACCCCTGGGCTACAAGTTTGGCCTTGTTTCTCACAACATGGCCATCCTCACCTTGTTTGTTTTTGAAAACCCATTTTGTACCAATAGGGTGAAACTCAGGAGGAGGTGGAACCAAAACCCAAACCCGATTTCTTTCAAAATTTTCTAACTTTTCATGCATGGCATTGACCCAATCAGGATCAGATAAAGCGTGTCCAACATCTCGGGGTTCAAAATCAGCAACAAATGCAGAATGAGCAAAGTGAGAGATTTGTTGTGACCTTGACCGAGTGACACGTTCGCCGATGCTGCCGATCATCTATTGAGGCGGGTGTTGGCGCTGGATGTGTCGTGGCGCCTCCCGAACTGAAGAAACCTCCCCCTCAACAGCAGTTAGTGCCTCCTTGGGTACAAAAGGTACCGCTCGAGGCGGCGGATCCCACGGCCCCCTGTTGATGCTCACTAAGTGTCATATTCTTAGCATCAACAAGGTCATATAATGCAACACAAGGGCCTAAAATCAACCAAAAACCTTTTATAAACTAACGATTTCCACTTGTCCTTGAGTTTTATTTGAATGTAGGAAATTGCATGGTTTTTGAGCAAAATGACCAAATGGACCCACTAGGAAGCAAGCCCACTTGCCTGGGCTCACTTTGGGCCAAAGAGGGGTGGCGCCCGCCACCCCTAGCTGGCGGCCGCCAGGGGGGAGAAGCCCAAACTCCCCCCTGCCACGTCACTCATCCAGGGGAAGCACTCCATGCTCATTTGCAGCCGTTGCTCACCTAAGTCGGTTCATCCAAGGGCTAAGAAGCAGTGTCACATGGATCCAGGCCTAATTGCCCATGTGACGGTTATTGGACAACCCTAACCGAACCCTAACCGACTTGGAGGACCTCCTGGATGCCGTTGGTGAAGAGGCAGTGGATCCAAGGGCCAGGGGGGTGGCGCCCGCCACCTAGGGCTGGCGCCCGCCACCTCACTTACCCCCCTGACCTAACCCTAGGTCCCTAGGCTATAAATAGGACCCCCTAGCTCATTTGTACTCAGACCTCACCTCATTAGTCCCACTCTCTTGTAAGCGAAGCTCTGGTGAAGGAACACTCTAGTTGAGAGACTTAGAGTGAGATCGAGAGTGAAGAAGAGAAGAGCTGGAGTTGTAATAGAGGATCTTCCAAGTCTCTGGTATAATTCCAAGTCTTCCTTCATTTATCTTAGTGTTCTTCTACTTTCACTTTTCACATTTACTTTTAAGTTCTTTACTTATTGTTCTTGTTGAGTGCTTTCGATCATAGATAGCTTAGTATTTAGTTTAATATCTAGTTTGGGTTCTTCGCTGAGTAATCAGTGCTCTAGTTTGGACGCAAGATTAGAGTAGTATACATTAGTGTAAGTGCGGTGCTTAGACTAGTTATACCTTAGTTTTGTGCTAGCCCCCCCGGATAGCTGTGGTAGCAACAGGTGGTGACACCCTGGGAGCCTTGAATTCCACCACTAGTTGGTTGTTCTTAAATCATAAACCTCGTTGTGCACGTCTGAGTAAATAGTCCCAGAGGGTGTGTAAGGTTCGAAGACTAGATAGAACCTTTATTGCTAAGTTAGTTGTGATCGTAAGTGTGTAGGAAAGCATTATCTATTCATCGGCCAGACCCCGCCGATTTAGGGTAGTAGTAGTTGTCTTTCTTTCTTTTTTTAGTAGTATAAGAAACCAACCCCCATTCACACATTTCGATCAACCCTGCTAGAATACCAGTTGTTCATAGCGGTCCTAGTGTTAGTTCTGCCATAGTAGCTTCCCTGTGGAAATAAATACGATACTCGGTTACTCCGGGTGAAGTGCTACAATAGACTTATTCTGTGCGTTTGCGGAACCTACCAATAGTCATACGAATAGTTAGTTATACTTCTTACACTAAGAAGTATCAACAAACCTTTCTGGCGCCGTTGCCAGGGATAGATTCCATAGTCTACTCCTTGTGACGACGTTAGCAAGAGTCAACACCCCCAAGTAGTTGAAGAAGAAGGGTCGGGGTCGTGAGTGGTAGTAGAGGCCGCTCTTTGTGGCACAGCAGTTGGGGAGGTGTGCTGGGTCATCATCCCTTCGCCCTCGTCCTCATCATCAAAAAGAGGCTCACCAACCTCATGATCACCTGCACGCTCAAAACGAAGAAGAAGGACAAACCATGGTCTCATCGAAGGTGACATTGGATGTCTCCATGACTCAGTTAGTATCAAGGTTAAGTACACGATATGCACAAGTATGAGTGCCATAACCCAAAAATATACCGTCAGAAGAACGAGACGCAAACTTGTCTAGGTTCCCTTTCTTGAGTATAAAAACTGGCAACCAAAACTCTAAAATAACTCACTTTGGGTTGTTTTCCAAAACGCAACTCATAAGAAGTCTTTTTCAAGAAAGCTCGGAGGAAAATGCGATTGGAAATATAGCATGCAGTGTTCATAGCCTCTCGGCCCAATATCGCCTAGGAGTCCTATGCTCATTGAGCATCGTCCTGGCCATCTCTACAAGGGTCCGATTCTTCCTTTCTACAACACCATTCTGTGGCGCTGTGTAGGCGAAGAAAAACTGATGCTCTAAACCCAAGAGTCACAAAACTTCTCAAAATCCGAGTTTTTTGAACTCGGAACCATTATCACTACGGATAGCTCGCATCGAGTTCATAGGGAACTCGTTCTGAACACGCAAAATCAGATTGCGAGCAAAGAGAAAGTCTCAGTCTTCTCAGACAAAAAGAAGACCCATAATATCTCGAAAAATCGTCAACAACACAACACAACACTTCTCCCCCCCCAACCGAGCTCACCGAGCCGGACCAACAAGGTCCATGTGTAAAAGCTCTCCAGGGCGCTTAGTCATGACCTGAGTCACTGGATGGTGGGGAGCAGCAACCATCTTCCCATGTCTACAAGAATGGCAAACAAGATCCTTCTCCATGGACAACTTGGGCAATCCTCGGATTAGGCCAAGTGAACTAAGCCTCGCAAGCAAGTCGAACTCAGGTGACCAATCTCCTATGCCACTTCCAAAGAATAGAGGAGGAAGGTCCAGCCAAAGACACGAGAAATCCCAAAGGACTCCGAGAAATTCGCACGAAAGACTTTCCCAAGGGCGAAATTACATACAAGATTGCCCTGAGGATCTAAAATGCGCTCATCATATCCGGTTTAAAACGAATCTCATAGTCATCATCGAAAAGTTGCAAAACAGAAAGAAGGTTAAAATGCAAGTTAGAAACAGAGCAACATCGCGCAACACAAAGTGATCATTAACTCGCACTGACCCACGAGACAACACTTTACCTTTGCTATTGTCGCCGAGGTGATAACTCCTTCCGGCGACCGGACTAAGACTGGAGAACACCTTGGCGTTTTGGTCATGTGTCTCGAACACCCGGAATCCACCACCAACGTTCTCCAATCGTTTTACCTACATCAATAAAAAGACATAGGTGAGCATACGGTCCAACACTGGGGTAGTGAAGTAGGAGGAATATCAGTGTTGGGCCGCTGCTCAAAAGAACGGTTAGCATAGAAAAAACCATTCCTAGCACGCCTACAGGAGGAGCGATCACCACGTAGAGGCAAACGTGGTCCGCTAAGGGAAGAGCGTCCATCGCGATACTCAAAACGCGATGAGGGAAAACGCTCATCTACAAAGCCACCGTCACGGGTTCCATAGCCCACAACTGCTGGCTCCCACCGAGCACGACCTCCTCGCGGCCTAGGCCTAGGGACTTGAGGTTTTCGACCTCTAGGCCTAGCAGCACGCCTCTGAACATTTGGCACATGTACATCATGGAAAGGATGGTACATGTCCATGTTGTTCATCTCCTTTGCATGGCGCTCATCTCTCTTGCGCCGAAAGCAAAACTCCCTCAAGTGTCCATCTCTCCCACAATGCTCACAATGGTACCACCCACCGCTCTCATAGGGGGTTGTTGGTACTCACGGTAGTGGGTGTGGATCACACCTTCCCTTCTGTGGCATGAGCTCCTCTTGGATGGTGGCATTGTGTCTAGTTTGTTTTTGAGATTGTTTGGTTTTGGAGCCCATTATTGTTTCTTGGTGGAGCTCTCGGAGGTTCAACAAATACCCCATCCTTGGTGTTAGGCTTTAGAGGCTCTCTGGGTGGAATCTTGGTAAGCTTGGGAGTTGGTGGAGTTGGGCTTCTCACTCGGGTTAAGACCACTTGACTCTCCAACCTTGCCAAAAGATGAAGCACACTCAACACCCTAAGCAAAGCCTACACCTGGACCTCCAGCAGCACGCTTGAACTGGGAGATCATCATCCCAGCTGTGGCTCACCACTAGACAACCGATGACAAGATGGTCCGAAGGTATGTGTTTTCCTCCTCGGTTTGCATCTTGTCATGCTTCACGTTCGCAATCTCCATCTCCCAACCCTCACACAGAACGCATCTAGACACACAAGTGCTACCCGAGCTGGCCGTCTCAAGAGACACAATCTTGGCATTCTTCTCTGCCAACTCAGATTGCAAGCCCGCACAGGACTTGCACGCACCCAACAGCGAGGATCTAGCCTTCAGCTCATCCACCTCTCCTACCAACACATCATACTTACTTCTCAAAGTGTGAAGATCAGTCATGTGTGCGGAGCACATCTCGCACTCCTCCTCCTCTATGACAACAACGGTGGACTTGACAGATTCAAGTTCCTTCACCGTATCCTCCCACTTCTGCCTAAACTCCTTCCGCTCTCTAGCAGCACGCCTAAGCAACTTGTCCTGACTAAGAGGGGCGGTAGTAAGTTTCTCGACCTCAGCAGAAAGCTCATGGTGGTCTGAGATACCTGAGAGGAGTCATCGTCGTCGTCGTCCCGAGGGATCTCCTCTAGCTCGCCATCGACCTCCTTGCTGAGGGCCATGGTGCAGAAGCCCTCGTTGTCGGCGAAGAAGCAGAGGCCGTTCAGCTTGTCCTTGATCCTCTTCTTCTTCTCGGACTCGTCGTCGCTTGAGGAAGTGGAGTCGTCATCCGAGTCATCGACATCGCTGAGCATGGCGAAGAAAGCACGCTGCTCAGCCTGGGCCTTCTCCAAGTACTTCGTCTTGATGTACTCCTTGTTGAAGCCGCCCTTCCGCTTGTGCTTCGCGGGGACGTACTTCTCCTTGCGCTTGCCGGAGTTGTACTTGTGCCCATGATGGCCCTTCCCAAATGTTTGCTTGTTCTTCTTGGGACAGTTGGCGATGAAGTGGTTGGGGTCGCCGCACTCGAAACATCCAGAGCGTCCTCCTCCGTGGCGACGGTTCATGCGGTTGTTGTGGAACCGCGAGAATAGGTTGGCGAGCAGTGCCAACTCGTCATCCCCCATGAACTCTAGCTGCTCCTCTGTGATAGAAAGAAGAGAAGAAAGTGCAAATCCTCCAGAGGGGTTAGCAGGAGCCAGAAAGCAAGCCATCGATGGGCCAGAAGCATTTTCATAAGAAGCCCTCGCCATGGCATCAATCTCACTGGACTTGAGCTTGCTGAAGAGCTCGTCGCATGTGAGGGTCTCATAGTTAGGTGATTCGATGATCGCCTGAACCTTTGAGTCCCACACCGATCGATCAAGAGTGTGCAAAGCTTCAAAGCTCTCTCATCATCGTCGAAAGGCACAGCTCCTTGTTAACCCTCATCCTGTTGACAATCACCTGAAAGCTAGCGAATAAACTTTCTATGCTCTCGCCAGGCATGTGTCGAAAGTTCTCATACTCTCGCTTGTGTGACTCGTAGAGACGGTTTTTGACTTGAGTGGTTCCCTCATGGAAACGCATGAGGGTAGCCCAAATCTCCCAAGCCGTAGCGAGGTGAGAAACACGATCAAACTCCGTCATGCTCAAGCATGAGTAAAGAGCATTATAGGCTCGGCTATTGGCATCGTGCTCATCAATCTGATGCTGAGTAGCACGAGCAGCCAAGACCACGTAATCGGCAGAGTTGCAAATATCCAGATGGAAGCACTCAAACTTGCAGATAGGCCGACATGCGTATCTTCCAATACGCATAGTTCGTCCCATCGAAAAATGGCGGTTTGCCCACGCCACGATCCATGTCGCCTTCTGTGGATCTAGAACTGGCTAAGGTGGAAGATCCTTAACCCGCTCTGATACCAATTGAAGGACCGAAAGTGCTACCAGAAAGCGACCAGAGGGGGGTGAATGGGAGCTTCAAATTTTCTTTTCAGAAACTTATTGCCACTGTCCCGAGAATCAACCCCAAGAGCAAACCTAGAGCTTGTGAGTGTCCACGACCCTAGATATAGGGTGGATGCTTCCAAGAAGCACAGCGAAACACTACACAACTCTAGAAACTCAACGCAAAAACTGGAAATCAAAACCAACAACGGACTAACGAACTGCGGACGAAAACTTGCTGAAGATGCAGCATCGGATGCTGGCCAGCATCCGATGGCCAGGCACCGGACGCGTCCGATGCAAAAGGACCCTTACTAGAACATTACTAGACTGACATCGGACGCTGCTACAGTGAAACCCTAGCGTCCGATGCTGGACCCCCGGCGCGTCCGATGACAACGGACGCTCCGATGGTCAGCGTCCGATGCTACTTTAAAACTGTTGTCAGATGACACGTGGCATCGGACGCGTCCGATGTGATGAACACAGCATCCGATGCTGCCGACGCGAGCGTCTGATGCCCCCGAAACTGCATTGTTCTTCCGTGGATTCAACCCGATTTCCTCCGAATCAAAAGCTCTAAGGCTTAGACTTGGTATGAGGAGTTCCAAGGAGGTTAGTGAGCTATCCCAAAGAGATCATGGCTCGAACCTAACTCCAAATCGGTGAATCGGAAGAATTCGGGGCAAAGGAGCAAAACTCGATCCGAAATGAAAATCAACCGATCTACTAGTTTCGTGAGGTTAGAGTAAATTCCTTCAGAGGAAAGATGTACCTCACATCTAGAACAACTCGTTCAAACGGAATCAACAAAAGACACACTGAGTGAAGAGATCGATCAACGGAAAATCGTGGAGAAAAGCAATCCGCGAAGAACAACACCAAAACGCAGATCACAATCATGAATTTGCAAACGTGTGGCTGCCATACGCTACAACAGTGAGATTACGGTCTCACTTCCTCAAAATCTCACGAACACAGAGTATGATTGTCTTCTCTGTGGATCTCAGTTCGCTACAACAGGGGGATTGGGAGAGAAGGAAACCCTAGGTGGAAAATAGCAATGACTGAGATAGGTGGAGGTGGGTGTCTCCCTCTACTTATCCTAATTCTAGTCCCACTCTACCCCTAACTAATTATAGAGCGAACCAGCTAAACCCTATGGTTATTCTGGACCCACTCGTGGTAGGAGGTGATCCGACGGCCACGCCCGCACAACTGGTAGCATTGCCTCGATGCAACCTCACCGATTACCACCACGTGCCGCCACCGCTCTGCTTGTCCTTTTCCTAGACTTCGCCCCCGATTTTGAGGCTCAAACCGGGAAACCAGCCTTCTTGATCAACCACCGGTTTTGAGGCCCAAACCGGGAAACCAGCAGTGCCCAGGTTTTGAGGCCCAAACCTGGAAACCGTCCACTCGATGGTTTTTCTTGGGCTCAACCACCAAACCGAGCCGTAGAGGGGATGCACCGTCCGTGCACCCCGTCCACCGACACATGTCCCCAGGTCCTCAACCCGAGCAACACTGTGCCCGCAAGTCTTCGCTCGTTGCTGTCCCAGGCTGTCAGCCACCACAGCTGATCCTCAGGCCATCGGTCCCTCAGTCCAAGCCTCACGTCCGCCCTTCACCGCTCTGAATCCATCGGCACGGCACGTCTCTACTTGACCTTCACCTTGCCTTCGATCACTGTATCCGTGCTCAACACCTGCACAACACAAGCCAAAGAACATGTGCATCATCCCTGTTGACAATCACTCATCACTCGAGACTCGGCATACACCCATGTATCCGCACAGGCAGTCCACGGTCTGAACCCCGGACAGTCCGCGAGTTGGCTGCTTGTTGAGTTTTAGTGTGTTTGCTCTCCTGGCTTCTTCGCTTGGTTTCTGAACTTCTCGGTTGGCCCTATAGTTCACCTAGGAACCTCTCTAGGTTATCTTTGCTACTTGTTAGCATTGGTATTTAGGATTTCTCGACGTAGGCTTCAATCTACGTTCGGGACTAAGTTTTTAGGGGTCGAACTTGTGCCGGTGTTTTTGGCGTTTGGTTTGCTTTCGCTTGGTGGTGCCTCGCTGTGATCCTAGGGATCATCCACCCTCTTCCAAGGGTCATGGGCATCACGGTTTCGGTCGAAGCTCTTGGGGGTTGATTTGTGGGACAAAGGCCGAAGTTTCGAGAGAAATTTTTGAGCTCCCATTCACCCCCCCCCCTCTGGTCGCCTTGCTTTTGCATTCTCAGTCCTTCAAAAATTCAAAAACTCCAATGTCTTATGCTAAAAGAAAAGGGTGATCTGTTTCAACTATTCTTTCTCAACTACTCAGGTTTTATGGTAAACACACTGAATCTTACAATGCAGGTATAATAGAAGAACTAATGCTTGATATCTTATCCTACAGTTTATGATCCAACCTTTATCGAGACGATAAAAGTCTAAGTGTGGGGAGCTTGTTTGACACTAGTTAACTCTATTATTAGGTCATTAAACATGAAAATATGGATGAATATTCAACTCCACCTTAGTATAGGTTTAAACTAATGAATTCACGAGTTTTGGTGAATCGTGAATCTGAGGGATTAACCCGGGAAACAGCCCTCAATTGTTCCCTCTAGAAGGAAACTGTCGTGGGTACAAAAAAGGGTACCCCCAATCAACGCAAACACCCGAACGCTCCGTCTCCGTCTCGCCCGAGCCCTCCCAGCTAGGCCTCGGGCGAACGCTCCGTCTCCGTCTCGCCCGAGCCCTCCCAGCCAGGCCTCGGGCGAACGCTCTATCTCCGTCTCGCCCGAGCCCTCCCAGCAAGGCCTCGGGCGAACGCTCCGTCTCCGTCTCGCCCGAGCCCTCCCAGCCAGGCCTCGGGCGAACGCTCCGTCTCCGTCTCGCCCGAGCCCTCCCAGCCAGGCCTCGGGCGAGCACGATCGCTCTCCGTCTCGCTCGAGCCCTCCAGACCTCGGGCATCGCGCCCCCCACACCTCGAGCCTTAACACACGGACCTCGAGCTGCTCAGACAGCCGTACCAGCCCATACCACGCATTTAATGCCTTCACCTACTCCGGTCATGTCCACTAGTACACGGCGTGTACCACAGTAACTCGGTGTAAAGGTCAAGTCTCGTTTTCACCACAAGCATGGGCAAAAGGGCACCAGTGCAGCACTGTTTGGCCATTCCAGGCACTGTAACTCCTCGAGGCCGGCTACACGCCCCTCGAGCCCTGCACTGTAACCCTCGAGGCCGGCTACGCGCCCCTCGAGCCCTGCGCTATAACTCCTCGAGGCCGGCTACGCGCCCCTCGAGCTCTGCACTGTACACCCTCGAGGCCGGCTCCGCGCCCCTCGAGCCCCCGTGGCACCACCTCGAAGCCGGCTCCGCGCCCTTCGAGCCCTAACTACTTTCGTGCTATTGGAGGACAGGTACCCCAAGACCCGGAGGGACCCCGCCGCGTACTGTACATTCCGGGATGGGTGCTGTACGGCTCCCGCCTTGTCGCACCACCACGTCCGCGCCCAGGATGGAAGCCACGACCCAAGGACGCCTCAACAGCGACAATCACATCGGCTCCAGTGGCCCGACAAGACAGAGTTCCTACCCTTCTCCGTATGGGGCACCATGCGCCCCGACACCTGTAATACTTTCATGTAACCCTGGCCTCCCCTTGCTCTATAAAAGGGACGCTAGGGCCCTCATTCGGGACGACGGACAAACACACGAGTCCACGCACAGACACGAGTCCGGACTCCGGTCCACGCTCACTGAGCTTGTATTCTCCCCTGTACAAGCACTTAGGTGCAAGTAATACAAGAACATCCCCCCCCCCCCGCTGGACGTAGGGCCTTCTTTGCCCGAACCAGGATAAATCCTTGTGTCCCCTTGCATCACCATCCAGGAAGAGAAGCACGCGATCATATCACTCGTTGGTGTGATACCCCCGGGTACGAAACACCGACAGTTGGCGCGCCAGGTAGGGGACTTCGCGTGTCCGAGCCGATTTCTCGTTGATTCCTGGATGGCTTCATCCCCTCTTCCGTTCTCGGCTGGTGCCGTCGTCTGGTTCGGGAGCCTCGAGTTCCTGGCCACAGGCAACGGCAACGAGCTGACTCTGCTCTCCACGGAGGGCCTGAGCGGAGTGCGTGTCACGCCACCCCGCGCGCGGGGGGCGTGACGCGTCGCCCGCACCACCACACGCGTCGCCACATCGCGAGCGGCGCCGTCGTCACCGTCGTCGCCGGGCGCAGGCGGTGCCCGCGGCAAACACACCTACGCCCCCGTAGCTGGTGCAGGGTCCCCAGGGGAAACCAGCCCGGCGTGCGGCCGGAGACCTCCAGGGCGCTCACGCGCCCGCCTAGCGACTTCACATTCATCATGCGTACGGACCAGGAACCAGGCCAGAGGCCTCCGAGCCGTGCGCCGTCGACGCCACTCAGCCTCCTCCCGCACGGGTCGCGCCGCGCTCGGCGCCAGCGGTCCCGGTCGGCCTCGACAACTCTGCGGCTGTATACGCCCACCGCCTCGACGAGCGCCATCAGGACCAGACGATGGCGAACGGGAGCAGCGTTCGGCGCGCTGCTGCAGGCCATGGCCAGCCTGGAGATCGTCCACCCCGCGTGCGTCGACCGCGACTTCTTGCGACCCTTCGAGCCACCTCGGCGAGCCACCGTCGGAGAATGGTACCGCGAGCTGCGGTCCCAGCATCGGCCAAGGCGGCGTGCCGTCAAAGCTCCGACTCCGACGAATACGACTACCACGACCCCGACCTCTGGGATCCCACCAGGGAGTGCTTCCAACTCGAGGGAGTCGTATGCGACACCGAGGACGAAGGCGACGACGGCAGGCCGGCGCTCGACCTAGAGGGACCTAGCGACGTGGCCGCGGCAGGCGGATCACGCGTTCAGGGAAGGGACGAACCTCCGGCACCGGCTGTGCCGCCTAAGCACGACGATGGCCGGGCGGCGCAACTCGCCACAGTGCAAGAGGCAATCGCCAAAGCCGAGGAGGAACGGCGACACCTGCTGCAGCTCCGGCAACCCTGATGCAGGAACCACCCCAGCCCCGAGGAGCCGGAGCTCGAGGCCGGGCTCGAGAGGTCCACCGGCGGATCCTCGAGGACGGGGCACCAGCACGCCCCGAGGTATGTTTCCCGAGCTGGCCAGAACGTGGTGGCGGCGGCTATGATGCTCCGTGACCTGCCCGCCGTCTCCAACCCCGATGCCAGGCGCATGCTCGGAGAAATGAAAAACCTCCTCGAGACAGCCGCGGTGCAGCAGGCCGAGAGCTCGGCGTCACGCCGACGCGGGGCAGCCTCGGGGAGACCGGCGGACACACCCCACGACGCTCGCGAGGCATCCGTCCACCAGCCGGACGCCTCTCGAGCTAGGCCAGTCCGCGAACGGATCGTCGACAACCGGCCGCCTCGAGACCCCAACGACGCCCGCAACGACATCAACCGACGGCGCAAGGACAGGGGGCCCAAGAGCGTGGCTATAGCGCCCATCGAGGGGGGCGCTACGACAGCGACGAGGACCGGCAGGTCCTCGAGCCCCCGGGCCCCCGAGTCTTCAGCCGGGCCATCCGCAGCTCGACCCTCCCCGACCGCTTCCGACCGCCGACCAACATCGTGAAGTATGACGGGGAGGTCGAGCCCAAGCTCTGGCTCTCGGACTTCCGCCTTGGCTGCCAACTGGGCGGAGCGAAGAACGACGACCGCGTGATCATACGTCAACTCCCACTTTACCTCTCGGACACCGCCCGCCGGTGGCTCGAGGGGCTCCCGCCGGATCGGATCCATGACTGGGCCGACCTAGTCAGGGTCTTCGACGGGAATTTCAAGGGGACCTGCGTGCGTCCAGGCAACCCCTGGGACCTACGGCGTTGCAGGCAGGCGGCGGACGAGCCCCTCCGCGACTTCGCTCGACGGTTCTCGAAGCAGCGTCTCGAGCTCCCCCACGTGCCTGACGAGGACGTCATCTCAGCGTTCCTCGCGGGCACGACATGCCAAGAGCTTGTTCATGAGCTAGGACGCTACCGTCCCGGGACGGTCGAGGACCTGATGGATCGCGTCACCAGCTTTGCTTCGGGCGACGAAGCAGTGGGGGCTTTCTTTGGCCGTTCCACGGACAAAGGCAAGGCGGTGATCGCGCCGGAGGGCTCCAGCAAGGGCAACGACGCCAAGAACGACAACAATGACGGCAACAAAAGGAAGAAAAACAAACGCAAGGGCCAGAAGGCGAAGCGTGGCGCCGATGACGACGACGACAAAGAGGTGCTCGCGGGCGCCCTCGAGCCTAAGAAGCCCCGAGGCCCCCCGATGGGGCTGTTTTCGACCAGATGCTCGAGGATCCCTGTACCTACCACAGGGGCCCCGTAAACCACAAGTTGAAAGACTGCCGACTGTTGAAGGGCTACTACTCCAAGCTCGGCGATAAGAAGGAAGACCCGCCGCCTAGGAAAGGATACCGATCGACGCGGACGGCGAAACGCGATGGCGACTTCCCCCCTCCCCCCGGTGCGCGACTGCTTCGGCACTTCCGGCAAATTCCGACACTGGAACGCTCACCTTCGGGTGGTCGGCTTCCAAGGGACCTACCACGCCATCATCGTCTGGCCAGGCTAACGCCAAGTTTCATGGCGATTCCTAACTACACGTACTTGAAGCTCAAGATGCCGGGGCCAAAAGGGGTCATCACCGTTGACACCTCCTACGAGCACGCATACCACTGCGACGTGGAGTGCGTCGAGCGGGGGGAGGCCAACGTCCACCTCGACTCGCTCGAGGCCTTGGCAGCTCTGGCCACCGAGGGGGCCCCAGAAGCAAAGCGTCACGCCGGCACCTTCGAGCCGGCCGAGCACACCAAGCAAATACCCGTCGACCCGACCTCGGCCAATGGCAAGACGCTGACCATCAGTACCAGCCTCGAGCCCAAATAGGAAGCAGTGCTCGTCGACTTTCTCCGCGCGAACATCGACATGTTTGCGTGGAACCCCTCGGACATGCCGGGCATACCGAGGGAAGTCGCCGAGCACGCCTTGGAGATCCAGGCCGGGTCCAGACCGGTGAAGCAACGCCTGCGCCGCTTCGACGAGGAAAAGCGCAGGATCATCGGCGAGGAGGTGCACAAGCTTTTGGCGGCCGGATTCATCAAGGAGGTATTTTACCCAGAGTGGCTAGCTAACCCTGTACTAGTTAGGAAAAAGAATGGAAAAATGCGGATGTGTGTAGATTACACTGGTCTGAATAAAGCATGTCCAAAAGTTCCATTTCCTTTACCTAGAATTGACCAGATCGTCGATTCCACTGCTGGGTGCGAAGTGCTTTCGTTCCTTGATGCGTATTCCGGCTACCACCAAATTAGGATGAGAAAATCCGATGAGCTCGCGACCTCTTTTATCACGCCATTTGGTATGTACTGCTATGTTACGATGCCCTTCGGCCTTCGAAACGCCGGGGCAACGTACCAACGATGTATGCAGCACATCTTTGGCGAGCACATAGGCAAGACCGTCGAGGCCTACGTCGATGACATCGTGGTTAAAACTAAAAAGTAGGGAACCTCATCAGCAACCTCGAGACCACGTTCGAGTGCCTCCGGGCCAAGAATGTGAAGCTCAACCCCGAGAAGTGTGTCTTTGGTGTGCCTCGAGGCATGCTACTTGGCTACATCTCGTCTCACAACGGGGGATCGAGGCAAACCCTGAAAAAATCTCAGCAGTCACAGAGGATGGGCCCGATTCGTGACCTCAAGGGTGTGCAGAAAGTAACAGGCTGCCTAGCCGCTCTCAGCAGATTCATCTCGAGGCTAGGGGAAAAGCGCTACCCCTCTACCGCCTGCTAAAAAGACGGAACACTTTGCGTGGACCGCCGAAGCGGAGGAGGCCTTAACCAAGTTGAAGGGGCTGCTGACTTCTGCACCAATTCTCGTGCCCCCGCGACCAGCCGAAGGTGACGATTCCCCCGAGCCCCTCCTCCTCTATGTGGCCGCAACCACTCAGGTGGTTAGCGCGGTCATAGCCGTCGAGAGGCACGAGGAGGGTCATACATTGCCGGTCCAGCGACCGGTATACTTCACCAGTGAGGTACTCTCCGAGGCCAAGGTCCGGTACCCGCACATCCAAAAGCTGCTCTACGGCATCATCGTCACAAGGCGCAAGCTCCAGCACTACTTCCTCGCTCATCCCGTGACGGTGGTGTCGTCCTTCCCCCTCGGAGAGATCGTCAACAATCGGGAGGCCACGGGGCGCATCGCCAAGTGGTCCGCCCTAATGGGGGAGACCATCACCTATGCCCCGCGAAAGGCCATCAAGTCGCAAGCGTTGGCGGACTTCGTTGCTGAATGGACCGACACTCAGCTCCCGCCGGCACAGATTCAAGCCGAGCTCTGGACCATGTACTTCGATGGATCCCTCACGAAGACGGGGGCAGGAGCAGGCCTGCTCTTCATCTCACCCCTCGGAGTACACATGCGCTACCTGCTACGCTTGCACTTCCCCGCCTCCAACAACGTCGCCGAGTACGAGGCCCTCGTCAATGGGCTGCGCATCGCCCTCGAGCTCGGGGTCCGACGCCTCGACGCCCGAGGAGACTCGCAGCTCTCGTCGTCAACCAGGTTATGAAGGCTTCAAGCTGCATCGATCCCAAGATGGAGGCATACTGCGGGGAGGTGCGCAAGCTGGAAGACAAGTTTTACGGCCTCGAGCTCAACCACGTAGCTCGGAAATACAACGAGGCCGCAGACGAGCTGGCAAAGTTGGCGTCCACCGCGGCACGGTACCCCAGCCACGTCTTCTCGAGGGACGTCTTCGAGCCATCCGTCGAAATCGACCCGGGGGCTGGCCCCTCGACGCCACCCCTCGAGCAAGACACGGGGGCTCGACTCAACTCTCAGCCACCCCTCGAGAAGGACCCCTCGACGTCCGCAGAGGCGATGCAGGTCGACGCACACGCCTCTTCGTCATCACGGCCCCTCGACTGGCGGACGCCCTACCTCGACTACCTGACGCGAGGCGAGCTACCAGAAGACAAGACGGAGGCCCGACGCATCGCTCGGAGGGCCAAGACCTACGTCATCTACGGCGACGAACGGGAGCTATACCGACGAAGTCCGACTGGAATCCTTCAACGCTGCATCCCACTCGAGGAAGGGCGCAAGCTCCTCGACTCGACGATATGCACTCGGGGCTTGCGGCCACCACGCAGCGCCGAGGGCCCTGGTTGGGAACGCTTTCCGTCAAGGCTTCTATTGGCCGACCGCCATTGGGGATGCCAAGCGTTTGGTCCAAGCGTGCCATGGGTGTCAATTCTACGCCAAGCAAACGCACCAGCCCGCACACGCCCTGCAGATGATCCCAATCACTTGGCCATTTGCCGTTTGGGGGCTCGACCTCGTGGGTCCCCTCAAAAGGACAAGTGGAGGTACACACACATGCTCGTGGCCGTCGACAAGTTCACCAAGTGGATCGAGGCTAAGCCGATAGGAGACCCCACCTCCGAGAGGGCTGTCGAGTTCATCGCCAACATCATGTACCGGTTCGGGGTGCCTAATGTCATCATCACCGACAATGGCACCCAATTCACGGGCAAAAGTTCACCAACTTCTGCGATGACAACAACATTCGCGTAACCTGGGCCTCGGTCGCATACCCCCAATGCAACGGGCAGGTCGAGCGCGCCAACGGCATGATACTCCATGGGCTGAAGCCAAGGCTGTTCAAGACCCTCAAGAATTTCGGAAAGGGGTGGGCTACAGAACTCCCCTCGGTGCTGTGGGGCCTCAGGACTACGCCGAGTCGAGCCACCGGGTTCACTCCGTTTTTCCTAACCTACGGCGCCGAGGCCGTCTTACCTACGGACCTCGAGTACGGCTCACCTCGACTTCGAGCCTACAACGAGCAAACCAGTGACGAAAGGCTCGCCAACGCCAAGGACCAGCTCGAGGAGGCCCGAGACGTGGCGCTCATCAACTCTGCACGCTACCAGCAAACACTTCGATGCTACCACGACAAGCACGTGCGCAAAAGGGACCTGGCGGTGGGGGACCTCGTGCTTCGACGGCTGCAAGATAATCGAGGGCGCCATAAGCTCACCCCTCCGTGGGAAGGCCCATACACCGTGGCCGAAGTGCTCAAGCCAGGCACATACAAGCTCTACGACGACCAAGGCAGGATCCTGGCGAACGCGTGGAACATATCTCAGCTACGTCGCTTCTACCCTTAAGGGCCTCGAGGCCTTGTTCATTTTATTGCTTTGTACAAACACGTTGAATATGAATGGGCCAACTCGTGCTCCATCTTTCATGTTCCTTAGCAACTCAAGGTAGCCTCGACCCTGCCTAGCTCAGGGTCGAGCCTCCCTCGGGGGCTGACAAGGGGGTAAACGCCCCCCAGACTCCGGAAAAAACGCGTGTTTTCTTTTCAAAAATTTGACCCTCGTCTCGACTCGCGCCTCGAATGAACTAGCGACGTCTAAATCTTAAAGTACCTCGAGCCTCCAAGGTCGGGGGGCGTCGACGTAGACGGCCGCCTACGCCCCCGGCTACGGTGCCCTACCTACGCCTCCCCTCGAGGGGCTCGCGACGTATCGAAGGAACACAGACTAAGTTAGCAGAAACTCGAGCTTGCGACAAAGAGAAGCGGTCAAACGCATTTGAAAAGAAAACAACTCTTTTTCATAAACAAATCACATATACATTCGGGTCTCGACGTACCCTCATTTATGTCATAGAATTCTTACAAGGGCCTCGACGCCCAAATTTGGCACGCAGGCCTCAGTCCTCGTCGGTGCGGTACTCCTCCCCGAGGTCCACGATGGCAGGCTCGACCTCGACGCCCGAGCTCGAAGGAGGAGGGCTCCCGACACCGCTGCTGGCGTCAGGAGGCAGCACGTCCTCCTCGAAGATCTTCGCGAGCGACGTCCCCGGCCTCTCCATCTTCTCCAAAATTTTGTCGACACGGCGGTTGTTCCACTCCTCATCCTTCCCCTCGATCTCGATGAAGCCATTCGCGACAACATGGACCGGGAAGCGGAAACCGGAGCGAACACCGCGAGTGTCTGCTTGACGCCGTGATGGAGAGCTTGCCGGACACGGTCCCGCGCGGCTGCGTCGAAGAAGCACAAGGCGTCGACCAAGGCATCGCCCCGAGCCATTGCACCTTCTGCCGCGCGCGGCACAGGAGGAGCACCCCACATGGGGCCGAGCCGGTCGAGAGAAGAGCGAGCCCGCTCCGCCACCATCGTCTCGTCTTGGAGCTGGTCCAAGAGAGCCTGGTTCGTCTCACGGAGCTCCTCGACCGTCTTCTCGACCCCTGCGCAACAAACAAGGAAGAGTGAGACTGCGGCGTAAACAGAACTTCGAGAACCAAACAAGAACAAGGTGTAAGCCTCACCGTCGCAGTGTTGCCCCAGTGCGGCGAGGTCGCTGGTCAGGCCCTCAGCACGCTGCTCCAGCCTGCGCTTCTCTGGCCAGCGTGAGGAGCTTCTCGGACCTAAGGTCCTCGATCAGCCGGCCCGCCTCCACCAGGGCCAGATCCTTGCGGATCACCTCCTGCCGCGCCGCCCCCTCGGCAGCTCGGGCGGTGGCGGCACCACTCACGGCGTCTTCGGCCTCTTTTCTCGCCGCCTCCGCTGCGGTTCGGGCAGCGGCGGCCTCGCCACGGGCGTCAGCAGCCTCCTGCTTCGCCGCCTCGGCTTCAGCCCGGGCAGAGGTGGCCTCGCTTCGGGCGTCCGCGGCCTCCTTCCTCGACGCTTCGAGAACGGCGGCGGCCTCCTCCTTGGATCGGGCGACCTCGCCTCGAGCCACCCGGACCTCCGCCTCCGCCTCGTTAAGCCGGCTCGCCATCTGGGCGTTCCGGCTCAGCTCCGCGCGGAGATCTCGAAGCTCCGCCTCGGCCCGCTCGAGGGCGGCTGACACCTGTGCGGACCGGCCCGCCTCCTCGGAGCAGGACCGCTCCGCCTCCGCCATAAGCACGGCCACCTCCCGGAAGATGGACCGCACCTCGCGCGGGGCCCCCCGCTGGGCCGGCTGCTCGATGGGAACCACGGCAAGGGGCGGGCTCAGTGGGACGGGAAACGGCCATATCGGTCGGTCGAGCTCGATGTCGGGCAGATCCTCCTCCGCCTCGAGCTGCCCCGACAGCGACCCGCCGCCCGACGGCACGGGCCCCGACTCCCTCCGTCCCTCCGCCGGCGCTTCCTGTTGCGGATCGGTCGAGGAAGGCTCGACCCCGGGCCTCTTCCCTGGCCGGGCCCTCCGGCGCCTTGTCGGCGCTAGCCGGCACCTCGGGCGCCTCCACCGTCATCGAGCCCGCGGCGAGGAGCGGCCCCTGCTCCAGCTCGTTCAGGAGGTCCTCCACCGTCGGCTCCCTCTCCGCCGACGCCTCTCCCCCCTTTCCCTCCTCCGCAGCCCGGCCCGTGCTGGTCGGAGCCACAAGGGGCGCAGCCTCCTCAGCCCCAGACGCCGGCGGGGCCGTGCTCGCCCCAGGCGTTTCCCCCGGAACAGCCGTCGTGGTGAGGGGAAGGATGGCGCTCCCAGTTGGCACCATCGCAGGAGGAGGAGGAGGAGGGGGAGGAGGCAGCGCTTCGGCGGATGCAGTGGTGGCAGGCTCGATGCCATGAGCTGAGGCCCCTGCAATACGAGACGACGGAGAAGTCAGAACCAATAAGAGTACCTCGACCTCTGTGGTCGATGGCGACGGCCTCACCAAAATTCGCGACGATCATCCGGCCCCCTCGAGCCATGGCAGCTCGGGCCTTCTCCAGCCAAGCGGCTTCTCTAGCGGAGGAAGGTGCCATACCTCGAGGTGCCTGTGCCTCGAACGGGCTCGAGGTCTTGGCCCGCTTGGACGAAGCGAGGTCCACCTCCTGGTAGGAGCGCTTCCCCCTGAGAAGATGGAGATGGCACGCGTCATTAAAAGCAAAGAGGTGAAGCCTCACTACCGACGAGACCCAAGGAAACTACTCACCCGAAGCGGCGGCTGGGCTTCTTCCCGGAGTCGCCGGACCCACTCGGGGGCTTCGAGCCCACCCCACGGCTCGAGCCCTGCGCCTGGGCCGTCTCCGCAGGGACTGGGATGGGGGGAGGGCTCCCGACGCCTCCCATGGCTCGACCTCGAGGGAGAGCCTCTCTTCCGCCCCACATCGCGGGAGGGCGACCGCTACCAGCCCTCGTGCTGACGTCGTGGCGCTCGCCCCGGCGCAGGGCTCCGGGACCTGCTCCGGCGCCCGCGCTGGTGGTCGCGCCCTCCCGCGTCCGCCTCCGCGTCCCGGCGGCGGTGCGGCGATGGACTCCGGGGACGCTCGCGCCCCTGGTCACGAGACGCTCGGGGGCTCCCTCCCCGACGCTCGTGATGGCGCGGGCTCGACGCCTCTTCTTGGCGCCCGCCCCTCCGCGGGCTCGACGGCGCCCTTGACGGCTCGCGGGGGTCGGGCCCGAGACCCTTCTCAACCTGTCGACCGCCTCTCGAGGCCCGACCCCTCTCGAGGCACCCCTGTCTGGGCTGACGCGGGGACGGCCTCCGTTGGCGCTGTGGCCGAGGCGCTCCGGGTCCGGGGCTTCCTTACAACCGGGGGCGCGTCCGGCGCGGAG
Organism: Coix lacryma-jobi var. lacryma-jobi; assembly: GCA_009763385.1. NCBI lineage: Eukaryota > Viridiplantae > Streptophyta > Magnoliopsida > Poales > Poaceae > Coix > Coix lacryma-jobi. Next base: position 67,277,488 of record CM019828.1, read on the forward strand.
CTCGACGGACCTCGGGCCCCCGACGAGGCAGGGATCGGCGCCGCCTTCCGCGGCTGCGTCCCGCGTGCCCCTTTTGTCGGTGGGACCTCCAGTGTACCCTCCTGCACAGAGGAGCGGTCAGCCCTGTCATCGACAAGCCCCGCGCGCATCAAGCGCGCATCCATCCCCTCGTCGTCAGCCTCCTCCTCGTCACTACTCTCCTCCTCCGAGCTCGAGGAGCTCAGCTCGGGGGACCCGTCCCCAGGCTGACGGTTACGACGAGCCTTCGCCAGTCTCTGCTCCCGAGCTAAGCGACGCAAGTTTTTATCTTTCTCTTTCTTCTTTTTGGCATCCTTGCTCTCCTTGTCCTTTTGAGCAGAGAGGCGCCTCACCTGAGCATCCGCGGCGTCCTCCCTCACCGGGGGCCTCGACGCGCGACAAGTAAATGCCCCCTGAAGAAAGGAGAAGCGTGATGAGACAAACCACAAGACGGATGCAAACGGGTCGAAGGAGGAAGAAGGGGGAGGAGGCTCGAGATAGCTCGACTCGAGGAAGGCTTACCAGGTCAAGACACCCCTCATCGGGTGCCATCGCAACCAGGGTGGAGAGTTCAGGGACGAACGGCCCCTGGATCGTGATCGACACCCGGGAGACGCCCTCGTTCCGGGACAGCCTCTCTTCGGCCATCCTCGAGCGATTGAGCGCCTCGAGCTGAGCCTGCGGGCCCATCTCGTGCATAAGAAGGGGGCGGTCCGCCAGTGGAAGGACTCTTCGCTGGTGGAACGCCCAAATGACCGCTTGCACGGTCAGCTTCTTCTCATCCACCAGCGTCTTCATCATCTCCATCAGCGGGGCCAGGTGGCGTTGCCTGTCCGCCGCAACACCCCAGGTCCACTTCTCCGGGCGTCGAGTAAGGACCCTGCCGGTGTACTGCGGAAGGAGGCCACCTTCGTTCCGCAGATAGAACCAATGGTTGTCCCACCCGGCCTGGTTGGTGGATAGCTTGTATCGCAGGTACTCGCGGGGGACGTCGGCCGACGAGGTCCCCGCCCTCGCGGTGATGGCAAGGGAGCCCATGCGCACGGGCCGCCTCCCGGTGGGCTTTAGGGACTTGATGAAGAGCTCGCCCCGGAAGAGATGGACGAACATCTCCCAGTGCGGCTCCATCTTCAGGTACCCCTCGCACACCGTGGCGAATATGGCGGCGTGCGAGATGGAGTTGGGGGAGAAGTGTTGCAGCTCCACCTCGAAATGGTGGGCCAGCCCTCGCAAGAAGCGGCTCGGCGGGACGCCGAGCCCCATGCGGTGGTAGCGCGTGAAGCTCACCACGTACCCCTCCGGCGGGTGCGGCTCCCGGTGCTCCGCCGACGGGATAACCCACCATGCGGATCCCTCCTCCGGGTTGGAGCGCAGAAGCCCCTGGGCCACCAGCGAGTCCATCTCGCTCTGCGTCACCTTCGACGGGCTCCAGTCCTCGGCCGGCAGCATCTGTGTCTGGGCGGCCATGACGGTGGCGTGGCGCGGATCCGAGCGGTGGACGGGCGGCCGGAAATCCCCAATCGATTAGCTCGAAGGAAAGGGCGCGTAAAGGCTACGGCGGCGGCGAAGGCAAAGGCAAAGTAAAGGGTTCTTTTTCCCCTCCTTCGATATTTATAGGGGGAAATCCAGACGGGCGCGATCTCCCACGACGTAAAAAGGTAACCGAATGCATTCAATGCGCCCACCTAACCGCGTCTCGAGCCGGATGCAGGATACACGCGTTACCTCTCCATTCGCTCCACTACCCAGGCCCGCCACGACCGTCGCTCCGGCTTCGCGCCCGCCGCTCTCCCCGACAGTTTCGCCTAAAAAGGCGTGCCCAACGGGCAGAAGGACTCCCAGACGACGGAGGCTTCTTCATAAAGGTAAAAACGGGCCCCGGCCCTAAGTCTCGAAGCAACGAAGGCTGGCCCTCGAAAAGGGTTCGACAGCCGGCTTCGAGCACCCGAGTCAGGGACACCAAGGGGCGCCACTCGCGGCATTACTCGAGGGCCAAGCCCTCGAGGCCCCTCACGTGTATCCAAGGCGGGGAGCTCGACGTGCAGTGAGATCCCCTCGGAGGGAGGCATCGAGCCACCGGGTCCTATCGAATGGGCCCGGCACTCCTGCAGACTGAGCACCCATGCTTTATGAGACTGCCTCCGGGCCACAGTCGACCCCTAACGAACGGGGCACGAGCTCTCACTTGGATTCCCCGTTACCAGCTCACCGGGAACCTCGATACTCGCCCACTCGGGGTAGTACGAGGCATCCCCCCTCGCATCCGATCGAAAGGACTCACGGGACGACAAGCCAGGGCAATCGGCATGCCGGACAGCTCGAGGAGCCGGCCAGTCGGTTCAGCCTGGCACCCCTCGACGAAAGAGGGTCTAAAAACTCGGACAGTTGCGACTAATACCTTTTCTTTGTGTGAGCATGAGATTTTCAGGCCTCGGGTGAAAGCTCGACCCCCACCTCGCCTGAGCCCTCGAGACCGGCCCAGGACAAACGCTCGTTCTCCATCTCGTCCGAGTCCTCCGAGCCAAGCCTCGGACGAAGTCTCCCACGGCAAAGGAAAGGTTACCACGAATATTTAATATTACTACCGAACCACATTTCGAGCCTGTTGACAGGTACGCACGGCGCCGCGATCTCCGCTCCCTGACGATATCCGCCTAAAAAGGCGCGCCCACTGGGCGGAAGGCTCCCAGACGACGGAGGATTCTTCGGGAAGCCCACGAGGGAGTTCTAACCACTCCCCCACGGCCTCGGGGGCTACACCCGCGGGTGTCGCTCGCACGACACCCACGGAATCAAATCGACAAAACCCTCGAGACCAGTTAGCTATCCGTCGAGATCCCAATCTAGAGCCCCTGCTCGAATGCAAGCACTCAAACAAGGGCTCGGGGGCTACTGTCGGTGGTACAAAAAAGGGTACCCCCAATTAACGCAAACACCCGAACGCTCCGTCTCCGTCTCGCCCGAGCCCTCCCAGCTAGGCCTCGGGCGAACGCTCCATCTCCGTCTCGCCCGAGCCCTCCCAGCCAGGCCTCGGGCGAACGCTCTATCTCCGTCTCGCCCGAGCCCTCCCAGCAAGGCCTCGGGCGAACGCTCCGTCTCCGTCTCGCCCGAGCCCTCCCAGCCAGGCCTCGGGCGAACGCTCCGTCTCCGTCTCGCCCGAGCCCTCCCAGCCAGGCCTCGGGCGAGCACGATCGCTCTCCGTCTCGCTCGAGCCCTCCAGACCTCGGGCATGCGCGCCCCCACACCTCGAGCCTTAACACACGGACCTCGAGCTGCTCAGGCAGCCGTACCAGCCCATACCACGCATTTAATGCCTTCACCTACTCCGGTCATGTCCACTAGTACACGGCGTGTACCACAGTAACTCGGTGTAAAGGTCAAGTCTCGTTTTCACCACAAGCATGGGCAAAAGGGCACCAGTGCAGCACTGTTTGGCCATTCCAGGCACTGTAACTCCTCGAGGCCGGCTACACGCCCCTCGAGCCCTGCACTGTAACCCCTCGAGGCCGGCTACGCGCCCCTCGAGCCCTGCGCTATAACTCCTCGAGGCCGGCTACGCGCCCCTCGAGCTCTGCACTGCTACAGCTCGAGGCCGGCTCCGCGCCCCTCGAGCCCCCGTGGCACCACCTCGAAGCCGGCTCCGCGCCCTTCGAGCCCTAACTACCTTTTGTGCTATTGGAGGACAGGTACCCCAAGACCCGGAAGGACCCCGCCGCGTACTGTACATTCCGGGATGGGTGCTGTACGGCTCCCGCCTTGTCGCACCACCACGTCCGCGTCCAGGATGGAAGCCACGACCCAAGGACGCCTCAACAGCGACAATCACATCGGCTCCAGTGGCTCCGACAAGACAGAGTTCCTACCCTTCTCCGTATGGGGCACCATGCGCCCCGACACCTGTAATACTTTCATGAAACCCTGGCCTCCCCTTGCTCTATAAAAGGGGACGCTAGGGCCCTCATTCGGGACGAGGGACACAACACACGAGTCCACGCACAGACACGAGTCCGGACTCCGGTCCACGCTCACTGAGCTTGTATTCTCCCCTGTACAAGCACTTAGGTGCAAGTAATACAAGAACATCCCCCCCCCCCCCCGCTGGACGTAGGGCCTTCTTTGCCCGAACCAGGATAAACCCTTGTGTCCTCTTGCATCACCATCTAGGAAGAGAAGCACGCGATCATATCACTCGTTGGTGTGGTACCCCCGGGTACGAAACACCGACAGAAACCGACGGGAGATAACGCATTCATCAAGTCAGGAACCTTCCAAAAGACTCTAGAGAACACCTAAAGACACCACGAGGCAGGGCACCACAGGAGGCTGACTTGTGGGACCGACCGGTCCCCTGGGCCCACCGGTCGGTCCCCCTTGGGTGCCGCCGGCCTCCCCCTTCTGGAATTTTCTTCCACCGCCTTTGAGGACCAATCTCAGCCCTACGTGAAGTTGGTTTGATCCAACGGTCGCGGTTGATCCCTCAGGGCTATATAAATAGGCCCCCAGGCCCCAGGTCAGACAGTAGGTCCCTCTTCAGAAGACTACGCTTCAACTAGAAACCCTAGAAGAGACTTCAGGAGTTAGCTTTCAAGTAGAAGACTAGATACCCCTCTAGTAGGATTAGAACGTAGTCTTATTCTAGAACTAGAAGAGAGAGAGAGAGGAAGAGATCAAGAAGGAGCTCCAGCCTGTCGGATCAACTTCTTCATCTTGTGCCTGTGGATTCAAGTTCTTCGTCAACTTGCTTCAATGATTGTTTCGGTAATCAACATCTATATTTAAGTTTGAGCTATTGTTCTTATTATTCTTAAGGTTAAATGACTCTCTTTTGAGTACTTTAATTCTAGTCGCTCTAGAGTTAGAGTAGTTGGATAGTGTAAGCGTGGTGCTTAGACTTGATAGCTCATATTTGCCTCCTATAACGCCGGTAGTAGTGGTTGTTCGCAAGGGTGACTCTTATAGCCTTGTTGATTCTTCTATAGTCCACTTACACGTGTGTCGGCTCGGTAGGATTATACATTTGCATAAAAGAATCATACTCTGTTTGTGACCTTTTATGGCAATTTCCCCACTAAGAATAATATAAGCATATCACTCTTAAGTTGGATTTAGATAACCTTAGTGATCCCCTCTATGCTTTTAGCTTCTCCGTCCTTATTAGCTACTCAGGGGTTATATTCTTTGAGACTTAACACTATCCGTTTCTTTGGGTTCGATATTAAAACTGGGTTACTCCGGTGAAGTGCTACATCGGTAGATTTTATCTGTGCACTTGCGGATAAAGTAGAGTGTGCGTTAATTTATACCAACAAGCATTTTTGGCGCCGTTGCCGGGGAACGGTAGATCATTTTACGTCTTAAGTATAACCTTGTATTATACTTTACTACCAACATATACCAAATTGAAAGATTATCCACCAATACCAATTGAAATATGATCTTCAAAGTTTGACACCAATGGAAGGAATCTTCACAAGTTGATGCCAATTGGAATGGATGCTTGTATCTCATAATATCACCAAGATGTCTCCTAAGAAATGCTCACAAAGACAAGAGATAACATTAAATTGCACAAGCTATAGTTTCACAACTAGTGACCATTTGGATGTGGAAGGCATGTAGATCACTAATTGCAAAACCTCATAACATAGACTAAATTCCCCTTTTTGATAGTGCATACAAATATATATGTGGAAGGCAAGAACATATGCACTTTTGGTCAAGTAAATCCAAACAAGGGAATTTAAGCTATATTATGGTGAGTAGCTACACAAGAGATAAAATTGCAATCCAAATGAATATGAGAGATAACTTTGGTAGTTTGGATTGAGTTAGTTATGTAGCATACCCATGAGAAACTTATTCTCACCAAGAGACTACACATATTCACTATAGGAAAAGATTAGTCTCAAAAGACACAAGACATAGAATGAGCTCCCACCTTAATATGTGCACCAAGTACTCGAATTACTTGTGAAATGCACTTGAATCGGTTTAAGAGTCTAGAGGAGTTCATCCTATATTTTGGTCAAGGCATGATAAGTTTGCAACAATTGAAATTATGCCAAGAAAACATACCACCACTAAGGTAGCTAGATCACCACATAAATTTTGATTGACATGACCATCATATAAATAAGATTTCAATGATTTGGATGGCCATAGTTCTCACTTGATGAAATGTGGTGAATTAAAGCTTTTGTGGTCATCCAAGATCCATAATAGATTCCTAGTTCTTTCTTTACCTAAAGCAACTCACATAGAGAGCAAATGGTAAAATTCATGAAATTTGCAAATTGTGAACTAGGAGTTACCACACTTTATTGACAAGGTCTTGGTTGATCAATAGGATGGATCATGTGCACTTGATGAGCTCTAGAGTAGAGAATTTGACAATGAGAGTCCACCCTTCTATTATTTTCTCCAACTCATTAGAAACATGTTCCACTAAGGATTGGGGCATTCGACACTAAGCCAGGAGAACTTGGTTTATAAAGACCAAGACCTCCTAGAGTAATTGTGAATTACCCAATTCAAAAGGAAACCATCCATCCTTCCAATGTATGGGACTGCACAACATGAATCTTGAAAGAATCCATTAGTCCCTCGAGATATAGACTAAACTCCCCATCAATTTGTGCATATGAGTACACAGAGTACACACATTCATATCAAAGGATCTTGGGGTCAAGAGAGAAAGTTTACACTATATTCCAACTGACTGAAATTCCTTCAAGTTGCTTCCACTCCCATTAGTTTCAGCTAGTTCTAGTTGATTTCAGCTAGTTCCAATAGGTTGCAATTACTTGTTGTTGCATGTAATTTGATTACAACTCTTTTCCACCATTGTGTGAGTCCTTCTCTTTCATTGCAACTCCTTTGGACCAACTGATTCTTCTTATTTTTACTGATTCTTCATGATCAACTTGTGAACCATATTAATCTCGTCGTTGCAATGCAATCCAATTCCATACAGTGAGTTTTCAGATTCTGTCCTCCTTGGTGAAAAATCCATATCTCCCAGATTGCTGATCCAATATGCATGAAATTTGGTAGAGATATGCATGTATGAGTCTTCTAACTGCTGTAAAAATTTTAGCCCATTTGGACTCCATTTGATCAGTCAAATCTATTTTCTACCAAAACTGCTCAAGTCTGAAACTGCAGTGCTGAGGCTGAGATAATTCAACTCAAAACTGATTTTCTTCCAAACCAAACTGCATGCCAACTGTACAACAACGAGTACTATATGTGTATATCATGCTCACAAAGTTTCAAGTCATTTCATCGGTGTTTGAACTTTCAAATCCATGCTTGAAGGCAGCCAACTTAGAATTTCAGATTTCTGGACATATTTGATGTTTTTCACAATCCTTCCCTTCTTGTCCAATATTGAGGTGATTTTGGCTGAGAACACTCACAAATTTCATTACCATTCAGTCCTCCTATCAATGATTGAAATCTTGTGAATTCTTCTAACATAGTGCATCCAAATCAATCTCAAACTTGATTTGTCAATTAACACTCAATTCTTGGTTTGTATGACCTCTAGTAACCTCATCTTACTTTAGGTGAAGAATAACCTTTAGGCTTGTGATGCATCTAAACAAATATGCACAATCTCTTCTTATTGATTTCCTATGAATAAGCTCAAACATAAGAGGGCATTAGTAACACAAGCACTAGCTTCTCATTTACTCCCTCCGTCCCAAGATATAAGGCGCGATTTGACTTGACACGGTCTTCAAAAATATATTTTGACCTATAATTTCTCTTATAATATATAATTTATAGAAATAAAAGTTTGATCATTAGAAAGTATTTCTAAATACAAATATAATACAATTATTTTTGTAGTATAAGTTTTTCATATGATTAGACTAATTCTTAGTCAAAGATAAGAAAGTTTTAATTTTGAAATACGTGCGCGCCTTATATCTTGGGACGGAGGGAGTAGTAACCCTTTATGTGTGGAAGGCAAGTGGGCTACTAAAATAGAGAAACCTCATAATATGGACTAAATCTCCTTTAATGCCTCATGCACACTCTTTTGAGTGGAATGGAAATGTGAATGTGCATGGTTGATCAATTAAGTTCAAAGGGTAGACTTCAGCCATATTATGGTGAGTGGCTAACATAGACGAATCAACCCAAAATTAACTAGAGAGAGAACACATCACATAGTTTTGGATTGATGGCCTTCATATGATAGCATACTCCATTTGAGAAACACATTCTCATTTATCTAGTGAGACTACACACATCACTTAGAGAGAAAGGTTAGTCTCACAACACTAGTCATAGAGTAAATTCCCTTTTTGATAAGTGCTCTAAGTATTTGAATTTCTCACATAGCATTTTATTCATTTAAGAACTTGGGATTTCACTCTATGTCTAGGTCATGGCAATAATAGAATATTCAAATTGAAATATGCCAAGAAATACTCACAACCATTTAAGCATGTAGACGACCATAAGATGAGAATGAGAATTTGCCAATCTACCACATGTCAAGATTCCATCAAGTAGAGAGTGTTGGGTTATGGGGATGCTACACTAGCCGAATGCTACCACTGTGGTAGCCGAAAAATGTTTCCGCTACGTTAGCCGAACGCTTCTGCTGAGTTAGCCGAACGAAAAAATTTCAACCCCATAAACCAGGAACTACTACTAGTTATAGATCACGGGATTACCACTAGACGCGAAGGTGCAACGGAAGACGTCTCGGTGTAGACGTGCGCGTCGCAGCGATGCCGTGTAGATGTTCACGTCCGTCCTTCACGTCTCCACTTGCGGTTTGTCCTTGTGCTCCAGATGCAGCACCTCCGAGGTATCCCACACGTACAGGGAGGAAGCGTCACACCTCCAGACTGCTAGGTCTGCGAGGAGCAATAGGCGCGGGCGTGGGGTGGGCGACGGCTGTCAACAATTGACGTGGTTACAACCCTGGTCGCCCCACCCCTCTTTATATAGGCGTCCCTAATGAGCCCACCAACCTGGAGGCCCATTAGCAAACCCTAATCCCGGTCTGACTTGAGTCCAACTCGAATCAGGCTTCCAGCCCCATAAGCATGTGACCCTATGGGTTCACGCACACATAGGCACGGCTCGAGTACTCCTACTCGCCCGATAGTTGACAGCGGCCTCTAGCAAGACGTGTCAACTCCTATGTATACGCAAAGATCATATCTGACGAACCACCACGATCACATATACACAATTCCCTTGCCACACAATATTTGGTCCAACTCATAGGTTAACACTTAACCTAAGCACGGCCATGCATTTTATGATCCAATCATTTGAGTGGTCCAGTGATATCTCTCTCGCATAGAGAGGGGCAAATCCCATCTTGATCGTCTATGTCTCACAGCATACTTCCTGACAAACCCGAAGACTATCTTTATAACTACCCTGTTACGAAGTAGCGTTTGATAGTCCCTAAGTAAGTCGATTCATATCTTGAGAACATACCACAATCTCAGGTCGAAGGACATAACGTATATGATGTGTAAAGAGATAATAAGAACATCTCACGTTGGGTCAGTCCAGCCCCACGTCATACATGTGCCCACATTATTAGTTTGACATCTCCATGTCTATGACTTGTGAAACATAGTCATCAACTAATACATGTGCTGATCTAATATTCATGTGTGTCCTCACATGAACTCCGATCAGGGACAACTATCGAATAACAATACAAGTAAAAGAGTTTCACAGACAATTCACATAATTGCCAATCAATACAAGTTGTCTTTAATGGATATTCAATGAACATATAATAAATCATGGATGCAATAGAAATATCATCATCTCTATGATAACCTCTAGGGCATATTTCCAACAGAGAGTTCTTGAATTGTGAGAGATAAGTGCCTCTACTTGAGCTTGATTCTTTAATCTTGTATTTCTTGACATTCTTGTTTTGAAGTCCACAAATGAAACCTAAGCCATGTATCTTGCTTGAAGTGGATGATCAATTCAAATCCAATCATGATTTTCTTTCATCACCAACATCTAATAAATATCCTCAAATGCTTCATTTTCCTAAGTGGCTACACAAGGCACAAAGGAGTTCAATTTGAAATAGATTGCACTTGAGATTTAGTTGTTACCACCCTTATGAATATGATGGATGAGGTGGTCTCTTTATCTTCACTTTGCTCATCATCATGTTGTAGGTTTTGTCCATGAACAAGTGTGTTGTCAACTGTTGTTGTCCAGGTGCAGGGGCGAATCTACAGTAACTTATCGGGGTCCGTCGACCCCGATAAAATTTACAAAATCCTTAGTAAATTACTGTTCATACTTAAGAAAATTTATATCATATAGTGAAGTTGACCCTGACGACCCCAGTGACACTTTTGGCTAGATTCGCCACTGTCCAGGGGTCCAGCACTTCTGCTCTCTAAGCAGCACTGCTGCTGCCCAGAACTTCTGCTCTCTGAGCAGAACTTCTGTTGTCCAATATAGCTATTGGTGGGGCTGGTACTACCACCGCTGCATCGGTGATAGGCTGGACAGTAGCCTTGTCTTGAGGAGCTTCCACTTTTGTAGCATATATTTCTTGCGGTCTTACATCACCCATAGCCATTTGCTTGATTGCTTCACAAGGTTGCTCCTCATTACCTATAACATGAATAAGATTTCGCTCTACTAGAGAGCCATTAAAAGCATCATATGGAAAATGATTTAATTAAAGCTTGGAATATTCTAGCCAATCCTAATAATTCACAACTACCATATTTGTAAACTACTAGAGACTACACAAGTCATGTGGCTAGCCTACAAGGGTTAGGTACTTGTTACATTGGTGAATATGAGATTTTACAAGTATTCCCATCAATTCATCTTCGGGTCAAGCATAAAGGAAAAGACAATATGAATTGGTTGATAGCTTGAGTGAATATTTTCATTCAACTTGCTCAAGCACCCCGAAGCTTCATATCACCTTCAAGTACCTACAACACTCATTCAAGCACAATTTGGTACCCATACCAAGATGGTTCCATCAAGGTTAGTCACAAGAGACTTAGGCACCCAAATGGCCTTTGTGCTGACACGTGGTGAACTAATCACCTTTCTAGCACAAGTGTCATTTTTGGGTCTCCTAAGCAAATTTGAATTAATTGATGAGTTGAGCTTAGAAGTGTTAACCGTGGGATAATCCATACTTAGATGTCCCTTTCTTCTACAAGTGTAGCATATGCGGCTCTTACTCTTGTTAGCCTTCTCTTCTTGCCTCTTGCTTGCTACCTTGCCAATGAGCCTCTTTCTTGATGATACAAGGCCTTCACTTTTCTTGTTTTGGCGTGTGGCTTGGTCATCAACCTTGTTGGAACACATAGAGGCATTGTGTCCCACATTAGAGCGCTTGACATGAGCCATCTTTTTCTTCTCTTGAATTTTGCTCATGACCTTCGCTTGTTTCTTCAAGGAGCAATCCCTTACATGGTGACCCTCCTTCTTGCACTTGAAGCAAGTCATGAGAGTCTTCTTTGGTTGACCTTGCTCCTTGTTTTTAGTCACCCACATTGATTCTTTTGGCTTCTGAGAAATCTACTTTTGCCTGGGCATCCTCTTGTTGGTTGCTTTAGTCTAATCGGGGACAGAACTGGTAGCCTTCCCTTTCTTGGGGCGCAGCACTTCTGCTCATGGAGCAGAACTTCTGCTGTCTGTGCAGGCTGAACTGTACCAATCTACTCCTTCCTCTCAAACTCCACATCTTGAAAGCCACTTGTCACCTTCGTGCCACCATCTTGTGCATTTTCATCCATGCACCCACTTGCTATGATTTCATTGAGCCTAGCAATCTCTTTTCTCATAGCCTCCATATTAGCAAGGTTAGTGGCATAAATATTCAAAATCTTCCATTAGCTTTGAAATAAATAACTTGGTCTTTCTATCCAAATTTTTAGTTATGTTATTTATTTCTTCATCACTAGAATAATCATCACTAGAAGTATCACTAAGATCACTACTAGAGATGTCACTAGGAGGTGGAGAAGGTTTGGCTTTTGATTTTACCTCCTTACCCTTTGTCATAAGACATACATGAGAAGTGGCATGAATAGTTGAGCACTTTGGTGAAGTGGATTCATCACTTAGCCTCCACCGATCAAAAGCTTCTTCTTCCTTCAAAATGTTAGTCTCACAAGAACCATAGGAAGTAGAAGTACCACATGTATAAGCCTTCTTCTCACCAACCATTTCATTACCTTTCACATATGTTGGTAAGGGAGTGGTTGCGGCATGATCAGCTAGGCCTTTTGGGAGAATCACTTGAGGCTCTTCATTTGTTGGTGAAGTTTAGCACTCCTCAAGTGGTTCCTCCCATGAGAGCAACTTCTCATCACATTTGGACTTGTCATATCTTTCTTTGAGTGTGGTCCAAATGACATGAGCATCCTCAAGAGGTTCACCATCTCCAAATATAACGGCATCAAAAACATCTTCACTCAAAGCACTAAATAAGACATTAGAGGCTTGAGCATTGTGTTGTAAGCATTTCACTTCCTCTTTAGATAGATAGGTCAAATCATCACTAGGAGGTGAAATGCTCACATCAACAATCCGCTCGATATGAGGACTGCGGATACATGGGTGTATGCCGAGTCTCTGAGTGATGAGTGATTGTCAACTGGGATAATGCGCATGTTCTTTGGCTTGTGTTGTGCAGGTGTCCAGCACGGATACAGTGATCGAAGGCAAGGTGAAGGTCAAGTAGAGATGTGTCGTGCCGATGGACCGAGAGTGGCGAAGGGCGGACGTGAGGCTTGGACTGAGGGACCGGTGGCCTGAGGATCAGCTGTGGTGGCTGACAGCCTGGGACATCGACGAGCAAAGACTTGCGGGTGGACGGGGTGCACGAGCGGTGCATCCCTTCTATGGCTCGGTTTGGTTGTTGAGCCACAGAAAAACCTCCGAGTGGACGGTTTCTAGGTTTGGGCCTCAAAACCTGGGTGCTGATGGTTTCCGAGTTTGGGCCACAAAACTCGGGCTGAGGACGGTTTCCAAGTTTGGGCCTCAAAACCTGGGTGCTGCGGGTTTCTGAGTTTGGGCCACAAAACTCAGGCGATGGTCGGCTGGTTTCCCGGTTTGGGCCTCAAAACCGGGGGTTGACTGTGGAGGCTGGTTTCCTGGTTTGGGCCACAAAACCGGGGGTGCGACGTCTGGGAAAAGGACAAGCGGAGCGGTGGCGGCACGTGGCGGCGATCGGTGAGGTTGCGTCGAGGCAACGCTACTAGTTGTGCGGGCGTGGCCGTCGGATCACCACCTACCTGAGTTGGTCCAGAATAACCCTAGGGTTTAGCTGGTTCGCTCTGTAATTAGTTAGGGGTAGAGTGGGAATTAGAATTAGGATAAGTAGGGGGAGACACCCACCTCCCCATCTATCTCAGTCATTTGCTCTTTGCTTCTAGGGTTTCCTGCTCTCCTAATCCCCAGCTGTAGCTACTGAGATCCGCAGAGAATCATACCTCTGTGTACTGGAGATTTTGAGGAAGTGAGACCGTAATCTCACTGTTGTAGCGTGTGGTAGCCACACGGTTGCAGATCGATGACTTGATTCGCGTTTTGTTCGTGTTCTTCACGTTCTTCGTTTCTCCGCGATTTTCCCGTCACTCGATCTCCCTCTCTACTGCGTCTTTGTGAAATCCGTTTGAATCAACTTGTTCTTTATAGTGAGGAGATCATTTCCACCGAAGGAATTCATCTAACTCCTCACGAACAAGTAGATCGGGTTGATTTCGTTTTCGTGGCGCCTTTTCGTTCATACTCCTCCCTTTTGGATTTCCCGGTGTTTGAGTTGATTTGAGCGGATGATTTCTTGGGGATAGTCTCCTAACTACCTCGTGATCATCTTCTCCAAGTTTGGGAACGTGGGATTGAGTTTTGATTTGGATTTGGGAAGAGTTGTGTGAGGGGCGACCGAAATCGCCCTCACTGGGAGGTCGCGGATAGTCCGTCGTTCCTCCCGCGGACAGTCCGTGCGTCGGGGACTTGGCCGAGCAGTGGCCGCGAGTCTCTGCTGTTTGGGTCTCGGTTGACCAGCGAACAGTCCGCCGGTATAAACCGCGGACAGTCTGGGACTATCCAGGGGACTTGTAGGAGCAGTGTTGTTTCGGTGTTTTGACCGGTGGACAGTCCGCCATCCCCTCACGGACAGTCCGCAGTAGGGGCGGACAGTCCGGGACCCCAGGGCCGGACAGTCCGGGATTTGGCTGAAGCCTCCGGTTTAGTGCGTTTGCTCTCCCGGCTTCTTCGTTTGGTTTTCGGACTTCTCGTTTGGCCCTAGAGTTGTCCAAGGAACCTCTCTAGGTATCTTTGCTACTTGTTAGCATAGGTATTTGGGGATTTCTCGACGTAGCCGTCTATCTACGTTCGGGACTTGGTTTTTGAGGGTCGAACTTGTTCCGGTGCTTTTGCCGATTGGTATGCTATCGCTTTGTGGTGCTCCGCTGTGATCCTAGGGATCATCCACCCTCTTCCAAGGGTTGTGAGCATCACGGTTTCGATCGAAGCTCTTGGGGTTGATTTTGGGGACAAAAGGCAAAGTTTCGAGAGAATTTTTTGAGCTCCCATTCACCCCCCCCTTCTGGTCGCCTTGCTATTGCATTCTCGGTCCTTCAATTGGTATCGGAGCTGGTTAATGATCTTCCACCTTAGCCGGTTCCAGATCCACAGAAGGCGACATGGATCGCGGCGTGGGCAAACCGTCGTTTTTCGATGGGATGAACTATGCGTATTGGAAGATACGCATGTCGGCCTATCTGCAGAGTATGGGTGCTTTCATCTGGGATATTTGCAACTCTGCTAATTATGTGGTCTTGGCTGCACGTATGACTCAGCGTCAGATCGATGATCACGATGCCAATAGCCGAGCCCGTAATGCTCTTTTCTCATGCTTGAGCATGACGGAGTTTGATCGCGTTTCTCACCTCGCTACGGCTCGGGAGATTTAGGCATCCCTCATGCGTTTCCATGAGGAAACCTCTCAAGTCAAGACCTGTCTCTACGAGTCGCACAAGCGAGAGTACGAGAACTTTCGACATATGCCTGGCGAGAGCATAGAGAGTTTATTTGCTCGCTTTCAGGTGATTGTCAACAGGATGAGGGCTAACAAGGAGCTGTTGCCTTTCGATGATCATGAGAGAGCTTTGAAGCTTTTGCATACTCTCGATCGATCGGTGTGGGACTCAAAGGTTCAGGCGATCATCGAATCACCTAACTATGAGACCCTCACATGCGACGAGCTCTTTAGTAAGCTCAAGTCCAGTGAGATTGATGCCATGGCGAGGGCTTCTTATGAAAATCCTTCTGGCCCGTCGATGGCTTTGGTTTCTGGCTCTTCTGCTAACCCCTCTGGAGGCTTTGCACTCTCTTCTCTTCTTTCTGTCACAGAGGAGCAGCTGGAGTTCATGGGGGATGACGAGTTGGCTTTGCTCGCCAACCGGTTCTCGCGGTTTCACAACAACCGCATGAACCGTCGCCGCGGAGGAGGACGCTCGGGATGTTTCGAGTGCGGCGACCCCAACCACTTCATCGCCAATTGCCCGAAGAAGAACAAGCAGACCTTCGGCAAGGCGGACCATGGGCACAAGTACGACCCCGGCAAGTGCAAGGAGAAGTACGTCCCCGCGAAGCACAAGCGGAAGGGCGGCTTCGACAAGGAGTACATCAAGACGAAATACTTGGAGAAGGCCCAGGCTGAGCAGCGTGCGTTCTTCGCCACGCTCAGTGACGTCGACGACTCAGATGACGACTCCACTGCCTCAAGGGACGACGAGTCCGAGAAGAAGAATAGGATCGAGGACAAGCTGAACGGCCTCTACTTCTTCACCGATGACGAGGGCTTCTGCACCATGGCCCTCGGCAAGGAGGTCAACGGCGAGCTGGAGGACACTCCTCTGAACAACGACGACGACGACACCTCCCAGGTATCTTAGACCCCCAACGAACTTTCTGCTGAGGTCGAGAAGCTTACTGCCGCGCTCCTTAGTCAGGATAAGTTGCTTAGGCATGCTGCTAGAGAGCGCAAGGAGTTTAGGCGGAAGTGGGAGGATACGGTGAAGGAACTTGAATCTGTCAAGAGCACCGTAGTTGTTACCGATGACGAGGAGTGTGAGATGTGCACCACACACATGACTGACCTTCTCACTTTGAGAAGCAAGTATGTCATGTTGGTAGGAGAGGTGGATGAGCTGAAGGCTAGATCCTCGCTGTTGGGTGCGTGCAAGTCCTGTGCGGGCTTGCAATCTGAGTTGGTAGAGAAGAATGCCAAGATTGTGTCTCTTGAAGAGGCCAACTCAGGTAGCACATGTGTGGCCAGGTGTGTTCTTTGTGAGGGTTTGGAGATGGACATCGCTAATGTGAAGCATGACAAGATGCAAACCGAGGAGGAAAACACATACCTTCGGACCATCTTGTCATGGGTGTCTA
This sequence comes from Coix lacryma-jobi var. lacryma-jobi, assembly GCA_009763385.1. Lineage (NCBI taxonomy): Eukaryota > Viridiplantae > Streptophyta > Magnoliopsida > Poales > Poaceae > Coix > Coix lacryma-jobi. The sequence goes on from CM019828.1 coordinate 67,293,946, forward strand.
GTGGTGAGCCACAGCTCAGGATGATGATCTCCCAATTCAAGCGAGCTGTTGGAGGTACAAGTGTAGGTTTTGCTCCGGGTGTTGATGTTTCGTCTTTTGGGAAGATTGGAGAGTCGAGTGGTCTTAACCCATGTGAGAAGCCCAACTCCACCACTACTCCCAAACTTACCAAGATTCCACCCAAAGAGCCTCTCAAGCCTAACACCAGGGATGGGGTCTTTGTTGAACCTCCGAGAGCTCCACCCAAGAAACAATCATGGGCTCCCAAACCAAACCACCTCAAGAACAAGCTGGACACCAGGCCACCCATCCAGGAGGAGCTTATGCCACAGAAGGGCAAAGTGATCCACACCCACTACCGTGAGTACCAACAACCCCCTTTGAGAGCGGTGAGGTACCATTGTGAGCACTATGGGAGAGATGGACACTTGAGTGAGTTTTGCTTTCGGCGCAAGAGAGAGGCGCGCCGCGCAAAGGAGATGAACAACCCGGACATGTACCATCCTTTCCATGATGTACATGTGACGAACGTTCAGAGGCATGCTGCTAGGCCTAGAGGTCCAAAACCTCAAGTTCTTAGGCCTAGGCCGCGAGGAGGTCGTGCCCGGCGGGAGCCTGCAGTTGTAGGCTATGGACCCCATGGCAGTGGCTTTGTTGTTGAGCGTTTTCCCCCACCGCGTTTTGAGTATCGCGATGGACGCTCCTCCCTCAGCGGACCACGTTTTCCCCCACCGCGTTTTTAGTATCGCGATGGACGCTCTTCCCTCAGCGGACCACGTTTTCGTCTACGTGGTGATCCCTCATCCCGTAGGCGTGCTAGGAATGGTTTTTCTGCTAACCGTTCTTTTGAGCAGCCGGCCCAACACTGGTATTCTCCCTACTTCACTAACCCTAGTGTTGGCCCGTATGCTCACCCTATGTCTTTTTATTGATGTAGGAAAAACGACTGGAGAACGTTTGGTTGGTGGATTCCGGGTGTTCGAGGCACATGACCGGAAACGCCAAGTGGTTCTCCAGTCTTAGTCCGGTCGCCGGAAAGGAGTTTATCACCTTCGGCGACAATAGCAAAGGTAAGGTATTGTCTCATGGGTCTGTGCGAATTAATGAGCACTTTGTGTTGCGCGATGTTGCTCTTGTTTCTAACTTGCATTTTAACCTTCTTTCTGTTTCGCAACTCTTTGATGACGACTATGAGATTCATTTTAAGCCGAATCTCAGTCGTATTTTGGATCCTCAGGGCAATCTTGTTTGTGTGATTTCGCCCTTTGCAAAAGTCTTTCGTGCGGATTTCTCGGAGTCGTTTGGGATTTCTCATTGTCTTTTGGCTGGACCTTCCTCCTCTGATCTTTGGAAGTGGCATAGGAGACTCGGTCACCTGAGCTTTGACTTGCTTGCAAGACTTAGTTCACTTGGCCTAATCCGAGGATTGCCCAAGTTGTCCATGGAGAAGGATCGTGTTTGCCATTCTTGTAGACATGGGAAGATGGTAGCCGCTCCCCACCATCCAGTGACTCAGGTCATGACCCAACGCCCTGGAGAGTTTTTGCACATGGACCTTGTTGGTCTAGCTCGGGTGAGCTCGGTTGGGGGGAAGTGGTATGTGCTTGTTATTGTCGATGATTTTTCGAGATATTCGTGGGTCTTCTTTTTAGCTGAGAAGACCGAGACTTTCTCCTTTGCTCGCAATCTAATTTTGCGTCTTCAGAATGAGTTCCCTATGAACTCAATGCAAGCAATTCGGAGTGATAATGGTTCCGAATTCAAGAATTCGGATTTTGAGAAGTTTTGTAACTCTTTGGGTTTGGAGCATCAGTTTTCTTCTCCCTACACACCGCCACAAAATGGTGTTGTAGAGAGGAAGAATCAGACCCTTGTAGAGATGGCCAGGACGATGCTTGATGAGCATAGGACTCCTAGGCGATATTGGGCCGAAGCTATGAGCACTGCATGCTATATCTCAAATCGCATTTTTCTCCGAGCTTTCTTGAAAAAGACTTCTTATGAGTTGCGTTTTGGAAGACAACCCAAAGTGAGTTATTTTAGAGTTTTTGGTTGCCACTGTTTTATACTCAAGAAAGGCAACCTGGACAAATTTGAGTCTCGTTCTTCAGACGGTGTATTTTTGGGTTATGGCACTCACACTCGTGCATATCGTGTACTTAACCTTGATACTAACCGAGTCATGGAGACATCCGATGTCACCTTCGATGAGACCATGGTTTGTCCTTCTTCTCGTTTTGAGCGTGCAGGTGATCATGAGGTTGGCGAGCCTCTTTTTGATGACGAGGACGAAGGTGCTGAAGGGATGGATGATCCAGCACCTCCTCCACCTGCTGTGCCGCAAGGAGCGGCTTCTACTACGACTCACGGCCCCGACCCTTCTTCCTCTACTACCTGGGGGCCGTGGGATCCGCCACCTCGAGCGGTACCTTTTGTTACCGAGGAGGCACCAGCTGCTGTTGAGGGGGAGGCCACTTCGGCAAGGGAGGCGCCACGACACATTCAGCGCCAACACCCGCCTCAACAGATGATCGGCAGCATCGGCGAACGCGTCACTCGGTCAAGGTCACAACAAATCTCTCACTTTGCTCATTCTGCATTTGTTGCTGATTTTGAACCCCGAGATGTTGGACATGCTTTGACGGATCCAGATTGGGTCAATGCCATGCATGAGGAGCTTGAGAACTTTGAGAGAAATCGGGTTTGGGTTCTTGTTCCTCTTCCTCCTGAGTGTCACCCTATTGGGACAAAATGGGTTTTCAAAAACAAACAAGGAGAGGATGGCCATGTTGTGAGAAATAAGGCCAGACTTGTAGCCCAGGGGTATAGTCAGAAGGAGGGGATAGACTATGAGGAGACTTTTGCTCCTGTAGCTCGTTTGGAGGCAATTAGGATACTCTTGGCTTTTGCTGCATCCAAAGGATTTAAACTTTTTCAAATGGATGTCAAGAGTGACTTCTTGAACGGCTACATAGAAGAGGAAGTGTATATGAGACAACCCCCCGGTTTTGAAAATCCCAAGTTTCCAAACCATGTTTTTAAACTTGTTGACGCAAAACATGACACCTCGCGCCAAGCACATAGCAAGTCGAAAAGCTAGCTTCAATCGGGTGCCCGGAGTATGTTGAATCCGGAGACGTGCCAGTCGGTTTGACCTGAAAACCAACAAGGGATAAAAACGTGAGAATACCTCTGGAACATGCCGGGTGAGACCAGACAGTTCCATATGTATGGCTTTGAAAGCCAATCACGACGGCACACAGCTATAGAAGCTGTCTGTCAAAGCATGTTCATAAAGTTATTCGGCAAGTATGAGAACAGAGTATGTGAAGCATACTAACTGTCGAATGCATATGTAAAGAAAGGCATGCTTGAACGAATTAAAGATATTATAAACAGGTAACTTGCAAAAATGGATCTATTCAAATAACACATGCATAGGCTATTCCAACTAATCTGCCGCACGTTTAGTTTTCATAAACCCGTCAAGCAAAAACTCAAGCGAAGCTAATCCACCGCATGATACCACTTGCTATAAGTTTACGCCACTTCTTATAATTAGATCAATCCACTGCATGATACAATCTAATTATAACAAGCTAAAAGCATGCATATATTTGAACATATCTATAAGAGCTCGTTACTCGTGTAAGCTTAACCAAAATCGGCAAACCAGCCAAATTGGGGTCCATGAAGAAGGAACAAACAAGCAAACACGATCAAACTGATCCAAAACCTGCATCTGCCGCACGATACCTAGTTTTATCAAAGCCTAAATCGTAATTAACATGTATGAACCCACAACATGTAACAATCTGGATTGAAAGTTGATTCGGCCATCATGATCTTATGATGAGCAAAGCACAAGCAAAACTTGTGGGACAAGGTCGAACAAAGATCAATCTAGACTAGGCAAAAGGGTGTTACAAGAATTAAATAAATAAAACATATAACACATGATAACTTAATGAATCTATCAGATCTGCCAAACCTAATAGAGTCGATAACTATTTTTACTCATGTCTTAATCCGCCGCACGATACAAGGCCCAAGCAAAAACTTCCCGTCATAAGCTTAAATCCGCCGCACGATACTAAGCTTAACATATGAGACTACTTGCATCATATCTAAATCCACCGCATGATACTAGACATAATAACAAGGTTGCTAGGACTTACGGAGGTCGACGGATCGATGATTCCTCTCGAAGAACTCGACGACTCAACTAAGGACTCCAAGGTGGCACGGGGCCGGTTTGTATTGATGTGGTTGTGAACAGTTTTACAATGGTCGAGGGCTTATATTTATACCCTAGACGAAACACGAATCCTAAACGATTACGACTTATACAACAAATTTTGGAAAGATACAAATACTATTCCTATTCTTCTCAATGTCTTCCATCGTCACGTATTTTCTTGTGCAAGCCATCTTCACTTCCTGAATAGAGTCAACGTTTCGCAAAACAGCCAACTATGCAGGCATCTGCCGAAATCCCAAAAACTAGCCGACCGCTCGGTCGTTTACCGAATGCCCCTCTTACTGTTGGCTGGGTCCTCTTGTCATCCTCTCATGCGTGCGAAAATCTGGTGTTAACACATTCCCCCTCAATTTCGGGATAAAAGTCAATTTTATTTCGAAATTGCCTGCAAGCTTCTTCCTTCTCCTAGGTTTTCACTTCTCGGTACTGTAGCCGCCGCTCAAGAAATTCAAATCTTTGTGCAATCGATTTCACTCCAAACCCTTGATGGCGACCCAAGACAAGATTCCAGAGGTAAACTTCACATATTCAGTAATCTCTTGCTAGCTTCTTCTTTCGGTTCACTTTCCCCCTCTATTCACTATTTCTTGAAGGCATATAAGAACCAAATCCTGATTCCTTATTTTGCCAACCCTGACTCCTATCTCCTTGGTCCGATGGGAAGTCTCGACCCAACGGAGATTATCGAGATGGAAACCCAAAGAATTCCCTTCAAATCTGGAGTTACTTCACCGAATCACTGGCCGAACACCTTCAAGAACTGGCCTTTTCCCCCAATTGCTGGATGGCGAAATTGGTATCGGAGGATGTCTGAGAAAAGCAGCAGCCACTGGGAAAATCAAGACATTGGCCACTGTCTAGAGTTATCTTTATCAGAAACACCCAGAAATGACTCTCTGTTGATAGCAGCTTCCCATTTCTGGTCTAACGCCATTAATGCTTTCATCTTTGGCCATGGTATGATGACTATTACTTTAGCTGACGTCTTCATGATGACTGGTCTGAATGTAGTATTACCAGTATATCCTTACAAATACAAGAACAAAAGTAACCAGAGAACTATCAATTCTGGATGTGGATGGGCTAAATACATTCAGACTTATATGGAGTCGTCCAATACTGTCTCTGACAAAGAACTAAAAGCCTTTATGAATATGTGGCTATGTAGATTCATCTTCTGTGGAAAATCCAATGAACCCACTCTGAATCACATGGTGATGGCCGAAGATTTATCTGCAGGCACTCAAATCCCATTAGGCAAATACCTCTTGGGGTCTGTCTATCATATGATGCATCAGATCACTCTCCAGATGCACACGGGTAGAGAAATTTCTTGTGTGAATGGTCCCTGGTGGTTGGTCCAGATGTGGCTCCAATTATATATGCATCAGATAGTTTCTGTGAGCCTTCTCAACTTGAGTTTCCCTTCAATTAATTATGCTGAAGGCAAAACAGCAAGAGTCAAAGCCTGTCAGACCTATGGAGAAGCAGCATCATCTATCAGCATTGACATGGACATTGGTCATCTCTTCAAGCTATTCTTCAAAGGCTTTGGCAATGTACTTTGGCTTCCCTACAGAGATAATGAAAATCTGACTCTTCCCTGCAAGTTTAACTACGAAACCGGCTGTGCAGACAAAACATCTATTGAGATCTTCAACTCTTTCATCAAACCCTGTGTTCTGCCAGCCGAATTTCACCATGGAAGATTAGTGCAGTCCACCTACGAGTTATACTATCCCAACATGGTGGCCAGACAATTAGGATGTGGTCAATTGCCCCCTAGACTCTTCTTTTCAACAGTAATAAGACCCAGAGAAGTAATTACGGAGGGAATAATGGCCAAAAAAGTCTTTGAATTAGGATGGGAGCTGCCAACATATGAACCATCTCCATTTGGAATAGTAGACATCACTCACCCTTTCTTTGCTTCCTGGTGGGAAGAGTGGCACGCTCATCTCTTCAATGTGCTAGTTCACCCCTTGTGTCAAAACCTGCAACCTGACTTTGCTTCTGACAGTGAGGTAATTTCATTACACTTATCATTTTCTATTTCCGAATCAAACCTTCTTCTAACACTCGTCCATAGATAGGATTCTGAGCCTACACCTCTTGTCAGAGTGATCCAGTATTACCTGGCTGGACCCAATCCTGCTCTTGGCTCCAACGCCCCAAGCTTGAACACCTTCATGAAGATCCCTGCAACTTCAACTATTGTGCCTCTAGGAGGAAATAGCAAAAGAAAGGCACTTGAGAATATCCTCTCGTCCAAGAAACCAAGGACCAAAAGGGCTAAACTATCTTCCAAGGTATGAATCTTTCATTCTGTGCTAAGCAACTTCATTTGGCAATAAATCTGATCAAATCTATGTTGCATTACTTGTTGCAGCCGCAAGTCAAAATCTTGAAATCAGGCAGTACTTCAGCAACTGCCAAACTATCTCCTGAGGCTTCTACAAAAAGGATCCAAGATGAAACTGAAGATCCAAAGACTCCTGAAGGTTCAAAAAATAAAGAGGCTGACGAAACCATAGGTAACGCGCTTCGGCTACCCTTTCCTCTGTTGTCACATACTCATGCCACTACTTGAAACAGATGAAATTTTAAAAGAACTGGAAGCAGAGCCATCTCCTGATCATACTCCAAGCCCACCTCCTTCGAACACTCAACAAAGTCCTCGAACAAGCCAAGGCGCAGCGTCCTCTGATGATCAATCAACTCAGCAGGCAAAGTTTTGTCCCTGAATTACATCACTTTCACCAAATACACTTAATCGGCTAACGCTTTTCTCTTTCCTCAGAAAAATACTAAAGAGCCGACCGTGAATTATTCTTTCCCTGCTTAAGATTATATCACTGACAAAGGCGAAGAAAATACTTCCCAACATACTTTATCAACAGAAAACCAGGCTCGGCTGAGGGAAGTAATTATTCTGTTGAACAAGGACGTCGTCAATCTAGTTCAAGATGTAGATCAGATAAGAGATATTCTTGAGATTATTGATGAAGACATTCCTTCCGCTCTTCTGGCCCACTTGGAATCTGCAGCTTGCCTCGACAACTTTTTTGGAATGGTAAGGAGAGCAACTAAAAACATATCATCCAAGGCTGCCTTGCAGAATGATAGATCTTCAAAGAAGCTAGAACTTAAAGACTTGCATTCCAATATTCAAATCGCAAAAAATTCCCTGGCAACATTGGAATCTGAACTGAAAGTCATGGAGGAAGACAAGAGCAAGTTAGAAGCCCAGTTAGCCAATCTGAATACTAAAATCCAATCTCACAGGGCTCATATGGCTGGTCTGCCGAAGGACATAGAAGCAGCCTCGTTGAGGATAACTTTGGCTCTCAAAAAAGATCAACAAATCAAAGCCAAACTATCCAAAATCAAAAAATCTGAAGATGAAGATCAAAAAGTACTTGATACTATCAACTGAATCAGAGTCGATGCCATAAAGACAATCAATCAGCTTTTGAATGAGTAAACATTGATCTTGTAACAAACCAAGCGTAGCATACTTTATCTTTGTAAAACTATTTCTTGATATTTTTATGCTTCCATTCATCTGAGAATGCAATCGGCCTCTCTCCCTTAATTTTCTTGTGATAAGATATAACCGATCGTCTTCATTTTCTGATAACCGAATAAACTTTTTCTCAAAGAACTTAAGAAGATAACCGAGTGGCGTTCGACTTAGCCAAGTCTAGCCCAGCCGAAAGGAAAACCCTACTCTGTCGCTTGGCATTCTTACTCCTTTATTCCGTAGACTTCGCCACGACTCTTTCCCCGGCTTATAAATAAAACCCTCTCTATGACCTCGATTAGTACTTGCAGTTGCACACCTTCGCCTCTGTTTCTTCACTTCCTCTTGTCGGCTCAACCCAGAAGAAAACCCTAGTCCTGTAGCAATGGAGAACGGCGACGACCGCAGCAAGCGTCCTGCTGAAGGAGAAGCGGAGGGCAGCCGAGTACCTCAACGCCGGCGCCATGGGTAAGAATCGGTCATCCTGCCCCCTCGCAATCTCTATTTCCCTGTTCATCCATTGTTTCGATTTCGATTCTCTCCTTACTTTCTAGGATAAGACTCATCTCCAGCAGCCAAAGCCATCTTCTTCCCTGGCCCGAAACTTCGTCATCTGGATCTTCCAGCTCCCCCGACTCCTCGAATTTCTCCTCAGATTCCTTCTACTCCGACTGGTGGAGCCACCGCGATGCCTGCCGTTTTAAGGAGGAAAGGCACAAGTCCCGAGAGGAGCTGAGCAAAATCTCCAAGCAGTACGGCATTGACCAGCTCGACTGGGAGGATCAGCGGAAACAACTTTGCGATGCAATCTCAGGTCAGTGAAGTTTTCGCCCGATTCCCCCTTTTCTAATCGGACTCGTCCGCCTAATATATTCTCTTTTTTGTCCAGCATTATCTGCAGAGGTCGAGCGCCTGAAGATCGTGGGAAACAGGGTGGCCGACAAGGTGAACGCCCAGGGGGAAACCGTGGAGGCACGCCTTGATGATGCGGACGGCCGTGTCGATCAAGTCGCCATTCAAGACATACACCATGGTGTTGCCTTGGGGCTGGCGGCGATGTCCACCCAGACGCGCGAGGACTTCTCTGCCATGCCGACTGGCTTCCATGGTGGGGAGCTCCCAGAGGATATCGAAGATCTTCTGGAAAATTATGAAGATCATGCGACCGTGCTTGCCCAAGCTTCTGATGCTCAATCTGTCTTGAACAGGTTGTTTGATGAGTAGTTTGTACTTAGGGATGCCTGTAAATAAACTACTCTCTCCTGCGAAACATCTGTTTCTGTGAAGTACTTGTCTGCAGTTTCCTGAATTACCGAAAGCAAAATCCTCGTATGACACCATCTTCATTCGGTTAGACTGACATTTTTGCTCTAAAGGCGACACATGTCATGTCGGCTGTTCAAACATTTTTCTGCTAAAGGCGATGCTTCTCACCGGCTAACTCATCGCATATGATTTTTATGTACCGACCTCCATGCTGGGGTAAAACTTCTTAAGAAATCTCCCGTTAATAGCTCTAGAAAACTCTTCCCCCAGCAAGGTCTTCAAAATATATGCGTTGCCAGGCACATGTCTCACTATCCAAAAAGGACCTTCCCAATTTGGAGACCATTTACCGAATGCTTTGTCTTTCGTTCCAATTGGCAACACAACCTTCCAAACTAAATCCCCTTCTTCAAAGTGTTTTTCCTTGACCTTTTTATTGTAATACCTGGCAACACGCAATTTGTTGTTCTCTATATTCTCCAATGCCTTAAGACGAATTAGGTGCAGATCTTCTAGTTCGTTCATCAGTAAAGTCTCATAATCTTCTTTCTTTAATTCATTCTGCAACGTAACTCGTCTTGAACTCGATTGCAACTCCCAAGGCAACACAGCACAATGTCCATAAACCAACTCGTAGGGAGATACTTGAGTAGACCCATGACATGCCATTCGGTAAGCCCATAATGCTTCACTTAAAACCGAATGCCATTTTTTCGGCTTCTCATCAATCTTCTTCTGGATAATCTGAATCATAATCTTATTTGATGCTTCGGCTTGACCATTGGCTTGCGCATAATAAGGAGAAGAATTACACAGCTTGATCCCCATTTCTTCAGCAAAATCACAAAATTCGGATGATGTAAACTGGGTCCCTTGATCCGTAGTTATAGTTTGAGGGATCCCGAATCTGTGAACTATATGCTCCTTGACAAAATTGATCATGTTCTCTGACGTAACATTCTTCAAAGGTACAGCCTCAACCCACTTGGTAAAGTAATCTGTAGCCAATAGTATGAATTTGTGTCCTTTACTAGAAGGAGGGTGAATTTGACCAATCAAATCTATAGCCCATCCTCTAAACGGCCACGGCTTGATAATTGGATTCATAGCCGATGCTGGAACTCTTTGAACATTCCTGAATCTTTGACAATCTTGACATCCTTTATAATATTCAAAACAGTCTTCGAGCATAGTCGGCCAAAAATAACCGGTCTTTCTCATTATCCACTTCATTCGGTAGGCCGATTGATGTGCGCCACATAACCCTTCATGCACCTCGTACATCAGTTTCTTGTCTTCTTCTTGACTTAGGCATTTCAAGAGCACCCCATCTATGGATTTATAGTACAACTGACCGTCAAGAAGTGTAAACTTAATGGCTTTATATCTGAGCTTCTGAGAAACATTTTGTGATGGATTTCTCAAGTAATCGGTGATTTCTCTTCTCCAATCATAAACCATATAACCCTCATCCAAAGCAAGAACTTCTTGATCTTCCCGATATCCTGAAGCAACTTGAGCTAATTTATTTGCCTCTTCATTATGCCCCCTAGGGATATGATATAAAGTTGTCATCTGGAAACATTTCAAAAGCTCTTGACACTCTTCATAATATTCTCTCGATATGTCATTTTTGCATTCATACTGACCAATCAACTAGTTGATGACTAACTCAGAATCCCCGAAGATTTCGACAGCAATAGCTTTTATTTCCACAAGAAGCCGAAGTCCTCTGAGTAAGGCTTCATATTCTGCTTGGTTGTTGGTAACATAAAACTCAATGGGGATAGCATACTTGAAAGTTAATCCTCGTGGAGAAATCAAGAAAATACCAACACCACCACCTTTGCTGCAAGATGAGCCATCAAAAAACAATGTCCAAGGTGCAATATTTATCGTATTAGCAGAAGGATCACGATGATGAGTAACGAAATCGGCAATAACTTGACCTTTCACTGCCTTTACCGATTCGTATCTTAAATCAAACTCTGACAATGCTAAAATCCACTTGTCGATTCTTCCATTTAGAATAGGCATTGACAGCATATGTTTTATTACGTCAAATTCAGAAACTATTATGCATTCGGCATTTAACAAGTAATGCCTAAACTTGGTGCATGAGTAATACACACATAAACAAAGCTTCTCCGTAGCCGAATACCTCGTCTCTAGGTCTAACAATTTTCGGCTAAGGTAGGCTATTACTTTTTCTTTCCCTTCAAATTCTTGCATAAGAGCCGATCCTATTGTCCGTTCATCGGCCGCCACGTACAATTTGAAAGGCTTACCAAACTGAGGAGGTATTAATACTGGTGGAGCTTTCATATACTCTTTAATTTCATCAAAAGCTCTCTGTTGTACGTCACCCCATATGAATTTCTGATCTTTCTTGAGTTTCAGCAACGGAGAAAAAGGCAAAACTCTTTCCGACAAGCCAGATATAAATCTCCTTACAAAATTGATCTTGCCAAGCAACGATTGCAACTCTGTGAGGTTGGTTGGAGGGACGACTTTGTCTATTGCCTTCATGCTTTTCTTTCCGACTTCAATTCCTCCTTTATGGATCAGAAACCCCAAAAACTCTCCTGCCGAAACTCCAAAAGCGCATTTGTTTGGGTTCATTCTTAAACCATGCTTCCTTGTGCATTCCAGAGTCCTCCTCAAATCAGTTAGATGTTCTACATGATTTCTGGACTTCACGACTACATCATCAATATAAATTTCTACAATTTTGTCGATCAACCCATGGAAGATGTAATTCATAGCTCTTTGTTAAGTTGCACCGGCATTCTTCAAACTGAACGTCATAACAACCCATTCAAACAGACCAATATGACCAGGACATCTAAAAGTTGTCTTTGAAATGTCTTCTATTACCATAAAGATTTGGTTGTATCCAGCGTTACCGTCCATAAAGCTGATGACCTCGTAACCAGCTGCTGCGTCAACAAGCAATTCGGCAACCGGCATCGGGTAACCAGCCATTGGAGTAGCTTTATTGAGATTTCTAAAATCAATGCAGACCCTCATCTTTCCATTCTTCTTATAGACTGGAACTATATTTGAAATCCAATCTGCATATCTGCATGGCCGAATAAATCCGCTTTCAATAATCTCTCAATTTCCTTTTTCACATCAGCTAGTACTTCTTCCCTAAAAATCTTCCGAGGAGGCTGCTTATAAGGACGATACCCAGGTTTGATCGGTAGTTGATGTTCAACAATGGAGTGATCTAATCCAGGCATCTCTGTGTAATCCCATGCAAAACAATCTTTGAACTCCTTTAAAAGATTTATCAATTTCAATCTACATTCTGGATCCAAATTGGTGCTGACATATATTGGTCTCGCTTTTGCTTCATTACCGATATTTACTTCTTCTAACTTATCAACCGACATGAAGCCATGTCCCAATTTTCCTTCGTTTCCATCAATTGGGTTATCCATCCAAGGATTGCTTTGAGAATCAATCACTTGGATGAACTCTTGGGGTCCCACCAGGCATGCCAAAAAGTGTGTTGACGCAAAACGTGACACCTCGCGCCAAGCACACAGCAAGCCGAAAAGCTAGCTTCAATCGAGTGCCCGGAGTATGTTGAATCCGAAGACGTGCCAGTCGGATTGACCTAAAAACCAACAAGGGATAAAAACGTGAGAATACCACTGGAACATGTCGGGTGAGACCAGATAGTTCCATATGTACGGCTTTGGAAGCCAATCACGACGGCACACAGCTATAGAAGCTGTCTGTCAAAGCATGTTCATAAAGTCATTCGGCAAGTATGAGAACAAAGTATGTGAAGCATACTAACTGCCGAATGCATATGTAAAGAAAGACATGCTTGAACGAATTAAAGATATTATAAACAGGTAACTTGCAAAAATAGATCTATTCAAATAACACATGCATAGGCTATTCCAACTAATCTGCCGCACGTTTAGTTTTCATAAACCCGTCAAGCATAAACTCAAGCGAAGCTAATCCACCGCATGATACCACTTGCTATAAGTTTACGCCACTTCTTATAATTAGATTAATCAACCGCATGATACAATCTAATTATAATAGGCTAAAAGCATGCATATATTTGAACATATCTATAAGAGCTCGTTACTCATGTAAGCTTAACCAAAATCGGCAAACCAGCCGAATTGGGGTCCATGAAGAAGGAACAAACAAGCAAACATGATCAAACTGATCCAAAACCTGCATCTGCCGCACGATATCTAGTTTTATCAAAGCCTAAATCGTAATTAACATGTATGAACCCACAACATGTAACAATCTGGATTGAAAGTTGATTCGGCCATCATGATCTTATGATGAGCAAAGCACAAGCAAAACTTGTGGGACAAGGTCGAACAAAGATCAATCTAGACTGGGCAAAAGGGTGTTACAAGAATTAAATAAATAAAACATATAACACATGATAACTTAATGAATCTATCAGATCTGCCAAATCTAATAGAGCCGATAACTATTTTTACTCATGTCTTAATCCGCCGCACGATACAAGGCACAAGCAAAAACTTCCCGTCATAAGCTTAAATCCGCCGCACGATACTAAGCTTAACATACGAGACTACTTGCATCATATCTAAATCCACCGCATGATACTAGACATGATAACAAGGTTGCCGGGACTTACGGAGGTCGACGGATCGATGATTCCTCTCGAAGAACTCGACGACTCGACTAAGGACTCCAAGGTGGCACGGGGCCGGTTTGTATTGATGTGGTTGTGAACAGTTTTACAATGGTCGAGGGCTTATATTTATACCCTAGACGAAACACGAATCCTAAACGATTACGACTTATACAACGAATTTTGGAAAGATACAAATACTATTCCTATTCTTCTCAATGTCTTCCATCGTCACGTATTTTCTTGTGCAAGCCATCTTCACTTCCCGAATAGAGTCACCGTTTCGCAAAACAGCCAACTATACAGGCATTTGCCGAAATCCCGAAAACTAGCCGACCGCTCGGTCATTTACCGAATGCCCCTCTTACTGCTGGCTGGGTCCTCTTGTCATCCTCTCATGCGTGCGAAAATCTAGTGTTAACAAAACTTCACAAAGCTTTGTATGGTTTGAAACAAGCCCCTAGAGCCTGGTATGATAGGTTGAAAACCTTTTTGCTTGTTAAGGGTTTTAAAATGGGATGTGTGGATAAAACGCTCTTTCTCGTCAAGCAAGGCAGTGACACACTCTTGGTCTAGATTTACGTGGATGATATCATTTTTGGTGGTTCTTCTCACGCTTTGGTTGCCAAGTTTGCAGACACTATGAGCAGGGAATTTGAGATGAGCATGATGGGCGAGTTGACGTTTTTCCTCGGGTTGCGAATCAAGCAATCCCAGGAAGGGACGTTCGTGCACCAGGGTAAGTATACCAAGGACATATTGAAGAAGTTCGATATGGGTGAGTCCAAGCCTCTTCCAACACCCATGTCGACCACAACGGCCCTGGATGCGGATGTGGATGGAGAAGCTGTGGACCAGAAGGAGTACCGGAGTATGATCGGGTCGCTGTTGTACCTGACGGCGACACGCCCGGACATTCAGTTCACGGTGTGTCTTTGGGCGCGATTTCAGTCATCGCCGCACACCTCGCACCGTCAAGCGGTCAAGCGCATTATGAGGTACTTATCCTTCACTCCAGAATTTGGGATTTGGTATTCTGCTTCCTCCACCCTCTCCCTTTGCGGTTATTCCGATGCTGATTTTGCTGGTTGTCGCATTGATCGCAAGTCCACTTCTGGGACTTGCCAGTTTATTGGTTCTTCTCTTGTTTTGTGGTCTTCTCGCAAGCAGTCTAGTGTCGCCAGTCTACCACGGAGGCTGAGTATGTTACTCGGCTAGCTGCTGTTCCCAGTTACTCTGGATGATGGCCACTTTGTGTGATTTTGGTCTGAGCTTTTCTCATGTTCCCTTGCTTTGTGACAGCACTAGTGCGATTAGCGTTGCTAAGAACCCCGTGCTGCACTCTAAGACCAAACACATTAATGTGCGCTTTCATTTTCTGCGAGACCACTATGAGAAGGGTGATATCGACCTTCGCCATGTCGATACTCATCATCAGTTGGCTGATATTTTCACCAAGCCTTTAGACCAATCAACTTTTGCTAGGTTGAGAGGTGAGCTTGGTGTGTGTTTCCCCTTTTAGTTGGGGGAAACATTTTGGTTCCTGTATTATAAACTGACTTTGTGTTTTTCATTTGGTTTCATCATGCATCTTTGCATTTCATCTTGCATATTTACATTCAGAGCTTCATGTATATAATCTTTAGAATGTAACTATGCTCTGTTTAGTATTTGCTCCGATGCTTTCTGATGATGTTGTAGTTTATGCTCTTTCTGATCACTAATACATGTTGTGAGCGGAGCTTTTTGATGAATGGTGAATCTGATTAATAAACATAAAACTTGAAAATGTTCACCATTGAGATTTGCAACTAGCATCTGTAGAATGTGTTGAAATCACTTGTGCTCTTCATATATGCTAAGTTGCTATGTCTCTAGTGTTGAGTCAGTCACTTGCTTGGTATGTTCATATTCTGTTTTAAAATCTGAACCAAGTTAAGTGATTTGGAAAGATCGAGATGGGATTGCTTGTCAGCACATCACAGTTTCGAGACTGTTTCTCATTGCACTTTGAGTTAAACTTGAGCTGTGTAGTGTATGACCGAAACTGTTGCTTTAAGCTTCTGATTGCTTTTGCATAGGCTTCGCACAGTTGAAAAGTTAGGCAATGACAAGCTTTCAACCTCTCGCAATTGCATGCTGAAATTTAAACTTGTGTAATTTAACCGCTGCAACTCTGATAAAATCTGGATACACAAGTCTATGTTTCATTCTATAGCATGATGATTGAACTGTGCTAGGGGTAGTTCACCTTGTATACATGTTTAGCACTTGTCTGATTTCCTGTCTATACATGTTTTGTGCTATTTTGATGGTGAATACCTTTTTGGCTGAAAACTGCTCTTTTTGCTCTCATGTTCATATTTCGTATCTGGTGATCAGTTTGAGCCTTTGCTAGCTTCTTATGGATGTTGTTGAGTCATCGGATCATAACTGTGTAGAGCATTCTTGGACTCTCTTGATTATATTCCTGAAGCTGCTAACTTGCATTTTAACTCATATGCATTTTTGGAGGGAGATGTTCTGTCAAGGGGGAGAAATTTGAGTGCTTGTGCACATTTGCTTGTTGGTGAATTTTCAACTAAGGGGGAGAAAAAATTGACAAATCATGAATCATATGAGTTCCCTGGGTTGTGTGCACTATTTGAGGGGGAGTTTGCTAGTTGTGTTGAGCCTTTGCCTCTTTCTTGAGGGACTAGCAAACATTTTTAGCTCTTTTCAGCTCTTCAATTGGTATCGAACTTTTTTGGTTTTGAGTTGATAACAGTTGGTATCGAGCTTCCTCGCTAGCGGTGTTGAGCCCGTTCTGCCTCTTCTTGAGGGCTAGCTCTATTTTGCTTGAATTTCAGTTGATCTTTCAATTGGTATCAAGTTTTCTTGCTAGCGGTGTTGAGCCTGTCCTACCTCTTCTTGAGGGCCAGCTTTGGTTTCCTTGGTTGCGTCGAGCCGTTGCCCAAGTCTTTGGGAACCAAGTTGTTCTGCTCTTTCCACTTGACCTTCTTCGGCTTTGCTATGCTTTTGGGTCATGTGATCGAGTTCTCTCTCTTTCTTCCCTCCTTCCTCTATTCCGTTATGATTTGTGTTGGTAGTTGACAATGCACTCATCAAGGGGGAGATTGCGGATACATGGGTGTATGCCGAGTCTCTGAGTGATGAGTGATTTTCAACTGGGATAATGCGCATGTTCTTTGGCTTGTGTTGTGCAGGTGTCGAGCACGGATACAGTGATCGAAGGCAAGGTGAACGTCCAGGAGAGACATGTCGTGCCGATGGACCGAGAGCGGCGAAGGGCAGATGTGAGGCTTGGACCGAGGGACCGGTGGCCTGAGGATCAGCTGTGGTGGCTGACAGCCTGGGACATCGACGAGCAAAGACTTGCGGGTGGACGGGGTGCACAGGCGGTGCATCCCTTCTACGGCTCGGTTTGGTGGTTGAGCCACAGAAAAACCACCGAGTCGACGGTTTCCAGGTTTGGGCCTCAAAACCTGGGCGCTGATGGTTTCCGAGTTTGGGCCACAAAACTCGTGCTGAGGACGGTTTCCAGGTTTGGGCCTCAAAACTTGGGTGCTGCGGGTTTCTGAGTTTGGGCCACAAAACTCAGGCGATGGTCGGCTGGTTTCCCGGTTTGGGCCTCAAAACCGGGGGTTGGCTGTGAAGGCTGGTTTCCCGATTTGGGCCACAAAACCAGGGGTGCGACGTCCGGGAAAAGGACAAGCGGAGCGGTGGCGGCACGTGGTGGCGATCGGTGAGGTTGCGTCAAGGCAACGCTACCAGTTGTGCGGGCGTGGCCGTCGGATCACCACCTACCTGAGTTGGTCTAGAATAACCCTAGGGTTTAGCTGGTTCGCTCTGTAATTAGTTAGGGGTAGAGTGGGAATTAGAATTAGGATAAGTAGGGGGAGACACCCACCTCCCCATCTATCTCAGTCATTTGCTTTTTGCTTCTAGGGTTTCCTGCTCTCCCAATCCCCTGCTATAGCTACTGAGATCCGCAGAGAATCATACCTCTGTGTACTGGAGATTTTGAGGAAGTGAGACTGTAATCTCACTGTTGTAGCGTGTGGTAGCCACACGGTTGCAGATCGATGACTTGATTCGCGTTTTGTTCGTGTTCTTCACGTTCTTCGTTTCTCCGTGATTTTCCCGTCACTCGATCTCCCTCTCTACTGCGTCTTTGTGAAATCCATTTGAATCAACTTGTTCTTTATAGTGAGGAGATCATTTCCACCGAAGGAATTCATCTAACTCCTCACGAACAAGTAGATCGGGTTGATTTCGTTTTCGTGGTGCTTTTTCGTTCATACTCCTCCCCTTTCGATTTCCCGGTGTTTGAGTTGATTTGAGCGGATGATTTCTTGGGGATAGTCTCCTAACTACCTCGTGATCATCTTCTCCAAGTTTGGGAACGTGGGATTGAGTTTTGATTCAGATTTGGGAAGAGTTGTGTGAGGGGCGACCGAATTCGCCCTCACTGGGAGGTCGCGGACTGTCCGCCGTTCCTCCCACGGACAATCCGCGCGTCGGGGACTTGGCCAGAGCAGTGGCCGCGAGTCTCTGCTGTTTGGGTCTCGGTTGACCGGCGGACAGTCCGCCGGTATAAACCGCGGACAGTCCGGGACTGTCCAGGGGACTTGCAGGAGCAGTGTTGTTTCGGTGTTTTGACCGGCGGACAGTCCGTCATCCCCTCGCGGACAATCCGCAGTAGGGGCGGACAGTCCGGGACCCCAGGGCCGGACAGTCCGGGATTTGGCTGAAGCCTCCGGTTTAGTGCGTTTGCTCTCCCGGCTTCTTCGTTTGGTTTCCGGACTTCTCGTTTGGCCCTAGAGTTGACCAAGGAACCTCTCTAGGTATCTTTGCTACTTGTTAGCATAGGTATTTGGGGATTTCTCGACGTAGCCGTCTATCTACGTTCGGGACTTGGTTTTTGAGGGTTGAACTTGTTCCGGTGCTTTTGCCGATTGGTTTGCTATCGCTTTGTGGTGCTCCGTTGTGATCCTAGGGATCATCCACCCTCTTCCAAGGGTCGTGAGCATCACGGTTTTGATCGAAGCTCTTGGGGTTGATTTTGGGGACAAAAGGCCAAAGTTTTGAGAGAAATTTTTGAGCTCCCATTCACCCCCCCCCCCCCCCTCTGGTCGCCTTGCTATTGCATTCTCGGTCCTTCCAGGACCCATGGTCCTAAAAACAGTAAGCACGCTAGCGGACCAAGATGCATAATTTGAGCCATCTAAAAGTAAAAGTTCTAGAGATACTTCATCACTTGTCGACGTCGTCTCTCAAGGCGGTTCAGCCTGAATTTGAGAGCCTAGCTCTGATACCAATTGAAAGGACCTCGATGTCACCTAGAGGGGGGTGAATAGGCCAGTAAAAACTCAACTTGAACAAATGTTAGAATCTCGAGCGGCACTTCTGCTCTGGGAGTAGAACTGTTGCTCGAGCAGAACTGCTGCTTAGAGCAGAACTTCTGCTCTGCCTGATAAGTTCGAGATCACAATTCAAAATCTACCAAAGGGAAAATAGATCAAGTAAATTACCGAGCTTCCTAGGGTAGTGTTGAACCTATTTCACCACTTGAATGTATGCGGAAGTGTACAAGTGAGTAGATCAGCACCAAACCCTAAAATCGCCACAAACAAGTAGAGAGCAATACAAACAACAAGAACACAAGAGAGATAAGGTATTTATCTCGTGGTTCAGCTGGCCACCAAGGCTTGCCTATGTCCACGTTGTTGAGGAAGCCACAAAGGCTTTTAGGTCTCTTTCAACCCTATCCTCGATCTCAAGTCAAGAGAGCAAGTCTCTTGCGATGAGGGTGTTCTTACTTGTTTCTTGGGTGATAACAAACGTCCCAGAGCAGCCACACAAGAGTTGGAAGCTTCTGGGCGACACCTAGCCGGCTAGGAGCCTTGCTCCAAGTGTAATAAACACAATCCACCGGCTTCAACACGAACCAAGTGCTCTAGGAGTTATAGAACAGTTTGGGGAGATCTCTAATGCAGTTTGGAGGGTCAAACTCTCATGGATTTGCAAGGGAAGCAAAGGAGAAGCTTGAGGGGCTCCAATGGAGAGTGAGGGAGAGAGAGAGCTGCTCTGGTCGCACTTGGGAAGGGAATGGTCGAGATAACCGTTGGGGAGCAAGGAGATGAAGGAAATACCCCCTGCTGTCCAACGGTAACTTTAAGTCCTAGAAGTTCTGCTCACAGAGCAGAACTTCTGCTCCCCGGCACTTCTGCTCGCAGAGCAACACTTCTGCTCTGCCACAAACAGCCAAGAATGAGGAATGAAAAGCTTGTTGTTGTGGCTGGTTTTTGAGGATGGTTTGGTGGAAACTTTTGAGCACTTAGTTGCACATCAAAGCTTGTGCATTGTATCCCCTTTATAGTGCGGCTTTTTATAAAATCAAATTCAAAGCATAAAAGAATTTAAACGCCTTTGAGCCGGTTGTCGCTTTCCTTTGTAATTGGGGGTTCCACCATTGCTTGTACTATCCTCTTTCTCAATATCACTTCATAATGGTTTGCAATCATCCTTGTCTCATCTCTTTGAGCAAACACACCCTGACCTTGTGACTTGAATCTTTCCAACACATGTGAGTTTAGTCCATGGCTTCAAGTCACCTCCACTAATGATTTGATCCTCAACATAATATGACTCCTCATAGCTCAATTAGTACCTCGACTCAATGCAAGTACTCTCTTCTTCACCCTAGCCGTAGTACCTCAGTCTCCTTGCCCTTCACCTTCGTTTAGTACCTCGAAGCCCTTTCCTTGCTATCTTCACCCTATCAAGTCATACTCAAGTCACATCACATTAAGCATCCATTGAATAATCATTTCTTCAATATTGTGATCCTTGATTGAACATCTTATAGATATGAATGTTGAGATCAATCAAGCTCTAGTTAGGTTCACATAGATATGGTCAAGCCAATTCACGATTCCTTATGTCCTCGTCATTTTGGCTTGACACTCCTAACACTCACTTCAATATCTATCTTCATACTTCTTAGCTTGACCAAAACAATGCAAAGTGATTTCCCAAATGTTTATCCATACAAGCAAACCAAAGTAGAGACTGACTTATATCCAATATGAGTTGTGTCCTTTGTCATTTCAGCTTTGCTTGCCATTTCTTCACTTATGCATTCTTGTTTCACTCTTCATCCTTGATCAAAGCTAATCCACTATCAAACTCTTCTTGTTTATGAAAAGCAAGCTATTATTGAGACCAATCCAAGTCATCAACTCATGTCTCATTTGTCACATGTCAAATATGCTTGCTTTCTCATGATGCTATGACATCCCACAACATAGAAGCCATCTCATTGATTCCAATAGCATTGTTGTCTTTTGCTTGAACTAGATTGTTTCCATAATCATTCAATACAACAATACACAATTTTGGCCTTCATTTCAACACTATGTGGAATACCATCAAGTTTGATTTTCTTGATGAACCTTTGAGACCTTTAGTTGAGTTGTCATTCAATTCACCAAAACCCACTAAGGGCTAGATGCACTTACAATGGTCACCGCGAATGACCAACACTCCCAAACTAAATCATACTAGAACAGAAAATGGTAGCATGCGAAAGATTGAACAAGAGAATCATTCAAACGAAGGTGAGAACATTGAATGTAAATCAGAGAACCATTATTTTTTATATGCAAGCAATGTTAACGGGGAGGATGAATGCATTTAAACAAATATGCCATGGGTTGAAACAAGAAATTCTAATCAAGCGAGTGATATGCATGCAAAATCTAGGCTCTGGCTTTTTCCTCGTAGCGCAGACCATCTAACGGTATCATATCAACTGGCAAAGCCAACATATGATCCGAGATGATTTTATTTCACATCTGTCTACTACAAAGCTAGACTAAGAGCACCGAATAGATAGATAACAATAAAATTATCATCTACCTAGACTAGGCATGGCGCCCGAATACAGCTCAAAGACTAGGAGCCACCCAAAGAAAGCACTAGATATGATGAAATAAACAAACATGCAGTGGTCAAAAGAAAATATCAATGAAAATGTTTTTATTGGTTCTCACATACCTTGATCGATTCATCATCACTCACCATCTATGATTGGATTGTGAGTGATGTGGTGTAGGCGTTTCATCAACAACGATGTTTTTAATTACTCTTGACGGCGACCTTCTCTCCATCTGCATAGGGTTAGTATGTATACAAGTATATGTCGATGATAGGGTGAATGTTTGATTGTGCAAGGCAGATTGGGCACCCTGGGCTCGTGAATTTTTTTAATACCCACAAAAGCTAGTGATAAACTAGATTAGCAGATATCAAGGTCAAATATTAAATTCTTTATGCCAATTACTTCCCTGGCAACGGCGCCAGAAAGCTTGCTGACATTTCTTAGCGTCACCACCAAGAGTAGAGTTAAACCCTATCCCCAGCAAGGCGCCAGAAAGCCAGTTGGTATGTGTAACACATACAGACAAATCCACAAGCGCACGGATACCGTTGTAGCTTTCACCTAGGAGTATTCCGGGGTATCGTATTTATATCCTCAGGGAAGTAATGTGTAAAGAGTTTAATAACTGACGATCATGTATCTACTAACTTAGTGTACCGACTAGATTAAGTGGGGGTAAGTGGTACATATATGATTGATAGATGAATGATACACCGGAGAACTCCATAAAAAGATAAAGAGCAGACAAGCACAGTTGGGAGGTCATCAGAAGAGTTCAATGTTCCTATATACTTCTTCATTACTGTGGTTCTAATCTAGATCTAACCCAAGGGATTAACTAAAGCAAAGGTCAAGCATAATGATCACACCATGACACTTTGGAGCAGCAGTTCCTTTCCGGTTCTCGATGAGACTGGGAAGGGGTAACCAAGAGAAGGCTGCCAAAAGCTCTACGAAACACCAACCCGAACGTGGTGGAATACAAAGGCCCGGTCGGAGCTGTCACCCCCGGGGCTACCACAACTATCTGTGGGGTTGGGTGCAACCTTAGGTCACCGATAGTCTAGACACCACGTCTATACTACCGATTACTACTCTAGCCACATATAATAACTAGAGCACTCGGTCGAGCGGAGATCCCATGCAAAGGTGCAAAACATTAGACTAACCATGCTTTAGGTAAAACATAAGGTAAGAAATAGATAACCATGTAAGCGATTCAAGTAATTAGAGAAGATAAATGTATTGAATACTTGAGTCTTACAAAGAAGCGATACAAGATTATACCGATCCTCTGAGGACTCCTCCGGAGCTTGAGCATCTCTCCCTCACTCTCGGCCAAAGCTATTCTACTACTACATCTTGGCAATATGGTGAAGAGGACTCTTTGTGGTGTGTATGATCTCTATGAAGATGATGATTATGAAGGTGGAAAGGGCCTCTTTATATAGTGGAGGTGCCTTGGGGGAGTGGAGAGACTCCTTTCTCCACATGGAAGGTGCAAACCGACCTCTCCGGAGTATATTGAACTTGGACACCCACATAACCGACCTTAGGATACCGCCATACAACCGACGTAGGAAGGTGGGCCCGAGGGGCGCTGGTGCTGGTGCGGCCGCACCCCTGGTGGCTCGCCTTGCCATCGCCTTTCTTCTATGGGCCGTGGACGTGATGCTCTTGCAGGTTATGGTGGGTTTCAGCCTAGATTTGGAGTTTGATGGGCTTCTTCCTTTATTTCTTGATTCTATGCTTTGCCGGAAAGCTTATTCTTGTTGCCTTTTCCTTGGTATTCTTTGATTACTCCTGCAACATAAGTGAATCACCAAAACTTGTGGAACTTGTTAGATATAAAGGCCTTAATTCTAGTTTGGTGATCATTTCATGTGAGAGTTGGTGGTCATAAATGGGCAATAAGGACCGCCAACAATGATCCACCACTCATTCTTGGAAGATCATTCTTGAAAACCTTCAAAGTTGTCATCTATGTCGGACCTAGATAAATTCACTTTTGGAGCTTTGACCAAAAGGTTTGTTGTTTCTTCAAATACATTTATGAGCAGCCAAAGAAAACCAAGAGAAGACGTTGACTCAACCGACAAAGGAAGAACCAACTGCTAGGAATTGAGGGGATATCATAAAGGATGAAGCCACTGCACCGCAAGAATTAGAAGATGGAGAGATAGTACCTGAGCCTACAAATCAAGAAAATAGTTGACAAAGTCTCCATCGTATGGACCTGTTGAGAGCAAGACTCAGTTGGCCCACTGTGAGATAGGCAAGAGAAGACAAGCTATTCATGAACAACAACCAGCTAGACAAGAGAAGCTTTCACAAGGTGGTTCGACAAAATCACTCTTTAATGATAAAGGTAACATCTCAAAGTAAGTGACCATCACTTTAAAAGCTTCTCCTTGATTCTAGTATGCGCATAAATAAAGAACCAAACATGTTTAAGTTGCACCTCACTTAATCCAACCTAAACAACTCAACATGTTTAGTTCTTTAATCTTTGTTCCTAGCTTTACTCTCTTATCTCACTATCTTCACTAAATGAGCTAAAATGTTATGCATCCAACCTTTGGAAGATGATATATCACAATCATAAAAAGATCGACACATTATGCATAGATTATCCTTCCTTAAGTTAAGTAATCTGATCTGTTAAATATTTTAATATGCTACTTTCATGCTCATGTTTTGATCCTATCACTCATGTTAAGATTAAATAGAACACATAAACAACAAGTATATCTTGTGTAATGTGCCTAGGGTTAGAGAGAAATGATGGTTCTGTTGGTGTTTTTCCACCAACAGAGCCCATGCACTTGATCTCTACCTTGTCTTTATGAGCAGGACACACTCTTGAGCCAAACATGGAGGAGTTTGTAAGCTCCTAAATTCTACAAACTGAAGGTCCTGGATCTACAAGAACATGCACACTAAGCAAGATGCTGCCAGCTTCCATAATTAATGTTTCACTTCAAATTGATGGGCGAACGAAGAAAATGAGTGACACCATATCAAGAGGTGTAGTTATCAAGGTCTTCATATCGAGATCAAATGATGCACCTCAGTAATGAATATGGTGAGAAGTCCTGTTCAGAGGACTTAAAACATTGAACCCTCGCCGAAAGGTAAAATCGGTAGTTATCCATATTTTATCTTTTATGCATTAGTTTCTATTTTTGCATATTTACTTTCCATCATTATTTCTCCATAGCATATTTACTTTTCTGTATTAGCATTGCATAAAAAATAAAAATATTTTACTTATTGCACTTCATCATAAAACCTAAAGCCCTATGTGAATAATTATGTGGTATGTAAAAACCCACATGAAATATTCAACGTGGTGGCATAAAAATAAAAATAAAAATACATTCATTTTGTTAAATTGTTATTGCATCGGAAAAAAATTAAAATACAAAAAAAAATATTACGAAAGAGATCTTACTGAAACTCTGGACAACTAAGGTTTAAGTGGCCAACCACTAACGCTCAATCAGTTCCACAAGTTTTGTTGTCTATTTGAGTTTCACAGGATTTGAAAGATCAATAAAAGCTGACAAGCAAGTGGAATCACTGTTGAAGCACTATTTCAACAACCATCAACATCAATCAAAACTTTGATAGAATAAGTACATTTCCACTGCAAGTCCGCTACATGACAAGATTGAATGACTATGAAAACATTCAGCTTGGGGGAAAGCACCCCGTGTATCTAGGTAAGTATTCTTATCCTCTTAAGTTTTCTTTCTATACATAAATCTAAAAATATATATACAAAAAAATGTGGACACATGAAGGGTCACCATTAATTAAAAAGAACAAAAAATATATGGGCACATGAAGGCTCAATGCTATTAAGGGAACTAACTAGGGGAGACGCACCCCTGTTATCTTCGTAATCCAGGTATGTCTTATTTACTATCATAGTTATTTATAATAAGTGTGTGTTAGGTTAAATAAATAGTGTGTTAAGTTTGTTGAGTTTGTTTTAAGAATTGATAATAAAAGAAGAACTCTCTCTCTAATCTATTATATGGAAATGATGAATAGTTGCTATGTCGTAATTTCTTTCCAGTACCTAGCTTTCAAGCATGAGTTCTCCTAATTAATAATGACGCCTTAAAATGAAACTAAATACATGAGTGGCAAATGCTTGATCTAAAGTCTAGGTATTTGATAGATATGATATGTGATGATCTAAGGTACTGTTATCTTGTTCTTAAACAACACTAGAGTTCCGGAGAGTTTCCAATATAAATATGTGAAGGACCGAAAGTGCAACCAGAAAGCGACCAGAGGGGGGTGAATGGGAGCTTCAAAATTTCTTTTCAGAAACTTGTAGCCACTGTCCTGAGAATCAACCCCAAGAGCAAACCTAGAGCTTGTGAGTGTCCACGACCCTAGATGTAGGGTGGATGCTTCCAAGAAGCACAGCGAGACACTACACAGCCCTAGAAACCCAATGCAAAAGCCGGAAATCAAAACCGACAACGGACGAACGAACCACGGATGAATCAGTGCAGAAACACCTGCATCGGACGTTGGCCTGCGTCCGATGCTAAATGGCCCTGTCTGGAACCTTACTGGACAAGCATCGGACGCTGCTACAGTGAAATCCTAGTGTCCGATGCTAGACCCCCGGCGCGTCTGATGACAACGGACGCTCCGATGGTCAGCGTCCGATGCTCCTTCAAAAACACTGTCAGATGGCACGTGGCATCGGACGCGTCCGATGTGATGAACACAGCGTCCGATGCTCCCGATGCAAGCGTCCGATGCCCCCGAAACTGCATTGTTCTTCCGTGGATTCAACCCGATCTCCTCTGAATCAAAAGCTCTAAGGCTTAGACTTGGTATGAGGAGTTCCAAGGAGGTTAGTAAGCTATCCCAAAGAGATCATGGCTCGAACCTAACTCCAAATCGGTGAATCAGAAGAATTCAGGGCAAAGGAGAAAAACCCGATCTGAACCGAAAATCGACCGATCTACTAGCTCGTGAGGTTAGAGGTAAATTCCTTCGGTGGAAAGATGTACCTTATGATCTAGAACAACTCAGTTCAAACGAAATCGTAAAAGACGCACTGAGTGAAGAGATCGATCAATGGGAAAATCGTGGTGAAAAGCAATCCGCGAAGAACAACACCAAAACACAAATCACAACCACGAATTTGCAACCGTGTGGCTACCACACGCTACAACAGTGAGATTACGGTGGTGATCCGACGGCTATGCCCGCACAACTGGTAGCGTTGCCTCGACGCAACCTCACCGATTGCCGCCACGTGCCGCCACCGCTCTGCTTGTCCTTTTCACGGACTCCGCCCTCGGTTTTGTGGCCCAAACCGGGAAACCAGCCTTCACAACCAACCCCCGGTTTTGAGGCCCAAACCGGGAAACCAGCCGTCCATCGCCTGAGTTTTGTGGCCCAAACTCAGAAACCCGCAGTGCCCAGGTTTTGAGGCCCAAACCTGGAAACCGTCCTCAGCCCGAGTTTTGTGGCCCAAACTCGGAAACCATCAGCACCTAGGTTTTGAGGCCTAAACCTAGAAACCGTCCACTCGATGGTTTTTCTGTGGCTCAACCACCAAACCAAGCCGTAGAGGGGATGCACCGCCCGTGCACCCCGTCCACCGACACGTGTCCCCATGTCCTGGACCCAAGCAACACCGTGCCCGCAAGTCTTTGCTCGTCGCTGTCCCAGGCTGTCAGCCACCACAGCTGATCCTCAGGCCACCAGTCCCTCAGTCCAAGCCTCATGTCCACCCTTCACCGCTCTCAGTCCATCGGCACGGCACGTCTCTACTTGACCTTCACCTTGCCTTCGATCACTGTATCCGTGCTCGACACCTGCACAACACAAGCCAAAGAACATGCACATTATCCCAGTTGACAATCACTCATTACTCGAGACTCAGCATACACCCATGTATCCGCAATCTCCCCCTTGATGAGTGCATTGTCAACTATAAACACAAATCATAATGGAATAGAAGAAGGGAGGAAGAAGGAG
The DNA here is from genome assembly GCA_009763385.1 of Coix lacryma-jobi var. lacryma-jobi. Classification (NCBI taxonomy): domain Eukaryota; kingdom Viridiplantae; phylum Streptophyta; class Magnoliopsida; order Poales; family Poaceae; genus Coix; species Coix lacryma-jobi. Next base: position 67,321,604 of record CM019828.1, read on the forward strand.
AGAGAACTCGACCAAATGACCCAAAAGCATAGCAAAGCCGAAGAAGGTCAAGTGGAAAGAGCAAGACAACTTGGTCCCCAAAGACATGGGCAACGGCTCGATGCAACCAAGCAAAGCAAAGCTAGCCCTCAAGAAGAGGTAGAACAGGCTCAACACCACTAGCAAGAAAGCTCGACACCAATTGAAATACCAATTGAAATTCAAGCAGAATAGAGCTAGCCCTCAAGAAGAGGCAGAACGGGCTCAACACCGCTAGCAAGAAAGCTCGATACCAACTGAAGAGCATAATGGCAAAGTCGCTAGTCCCTCAAGAAAGAGGCACAAAGGCTCAACACAACTAGCAGAAAAGCTCCAAACCAATTTGGAAAATCCAAAATTCTCAAAATCCGAGCCAACTCAAACTCCCCCTCCAATAGTGCACACAACGAGGAAATCTCCCCCTTAATTGATCTTATGATTTGAGAGAATTTCTCCCCCTTAGTTGAAAATGCACTATCAAGTATCTCCCCTCCAAATGCATATGAGTCAAAATGAAAGTTAGCAGCTTCAGGAATATAGTCGATAGAATGAGAAGATGCTCGACAAAGTGTTAATCCGATGACTCAACAATATGCACAGAATGCTAGCAAAGGCTCAAACTGATCACCAAATATGAAATCTGAATATTGGAGCAAAATGAGCAGTTTTCAGCCAAAAAGGTATTCACCATCAAAATAGCACTAAACATGTATAGACAGGAAGTCAAACAAGTGCTAAACATGTATACAAGGTGAACTACCCCTAGCAAGGTTCAATCATCATGCTATAGAATGAAACGTAGACTTGTGTATTCAAATTTTATCGGAGTTGCAGCGGTTAAATTACACAAGTTCAAATTTCAGCATGTGATTGCGAGAGGTTGAAAGCTTGTCATTGCCTAACTTTTCAACTGTGCGAAGCCTATGCAGAAGCAATCAGAAGCTTAAAGCAACAGTTTCGGTCATACACTACACAGCTCAAGTTTAACTCAAAGTGCAATGAGAGACAGTCTCAATACTATGATGTGCTGACAAGCAATCCCATCTTGATCTTTCCAATTCACTTAACTTGGTTCAAATTTAAAACAGAATATGAACATACCAAGCAAGTGAATGACTCAGAATAGAGACATAGCAACCTAGCATATATGAAAAGCACAAGTGATTTCAACATATTCTGCACATGCTAGTTGCATATCTCAATGGTGAACATTTTCAAGTTTTATGTTCATTAAGCAAATTCACCTTTCATAAAATAGCTCAGCTCACAACATGTATCAGTGATCAGAAAGAGCATAATCTACAAGCATCATCATAAAGCATCGGAGCATACACTATACAGAGCATAATCACATTCTAAAGATTATATACATGAAGCTCTGAACGTAAATATGCAAGATGAAATGCAAATACTAACTCATCAGAAACGAAAACAAAACGAAGGAAAAAGAGTCAGTCTATGATACACGAACCAAAAATGTTTCTCCCATCTAAAAGGGGAAACACACACCAAGCTCACCTCTCAACCTAGCAAAAATTGATTGGCCCAAAGGCTTGGTGAAAATATCAGCCAACTGATGATGAGTATCGACATGGCGAAGGTCGATATCACCCTTCTCATAGTGGTCTCGCAGAAAATGAAAGCGCACATCAATGTGTTTGGTCTTAGAATGCAGCACGGGGTTCTTAGCAACGCTAATAGCACTCGTGCTATCACAAAGCAAAGGAACGCGAGAAAAGCTCAGACCAAAATCACGCAAAGTGGCCATCATCCAAAGCAATTGGGAACAGCAGCTAGCTGCAGCAACATACTCAGCCTCCGTGGTAGACTGGGCGACACTAGACTGCTTGCGAGAAGACCACGATACAAGAGAAGAACCAATAAACTGACAAGTCCCAGAAGTGGACTTGCGCTTAATTCGAAAACCAGCAAAATCGGCATCAGAATAACCACAAAGGGAGAGGGTGGAGGAAGCAAAATACCAAATCCCAAATTCTGGAGTGAAGCATAAGTACCTCATAATGCGCTTGACCGCCTGACGGTGAGAGGTACGCGGCGACGACTGAAATCGCGCGCAAAGACACACCGCGAACTGAATGTCCGGGCGTGTCGCTGTCAGGTACAGCAGTGACCCGATCATACTCCGGTACTCCTTCTGGTCCACTGCTTCTCCGTCCTTGTCCGCATCCAGGGCCGTCGTGGTCGACATGGGTGTTGGAAGAGGCTTGGCCTCACCCATATCGAATTTCTTCAGGATATCCTTGGTATACTTACCGTGGTGCACAAACGTTCCCTCTCGAGATTGCTTGATTTGCAACCCAAGGAAAAACGTCAACTCGCCCATCATGCTCATCTCAAACTCCCTACTCATAGTGTCTGCAAACTTGGCAACCAAAGCGTGAGAAGAACCACCGAAAATGATATCATCCTCGTAAATCTGGACCAAGAGAGTGTCATTGCCTTGCTTGAGGAGAAAAAGTGTTTTATCCACACATCCCATTTTAAAACCCTTAGCAAGCAAAAAGGTTTTCAACCTATCATACCAGGCTCTAGGGGCTTGTTTCAAACCATACAAAGCTTTGTGAAGTTTAAAAACATGGTTTGGAAACTTGGGATTTTCAAAACCGGGGGTTGTTTCACATACACCTCCTCTTCTATGTAGCCGTTTAAGAAGGCACTCTTGACATCCATTTGAAAAAGTTTAAACCCTTTGGATGCAGCAAAAGCCAAGAGTATCCTAATCGCCTCCAAACGAGCTATAGGAGCAAAAGTCTCGTCATAGTCTATCCCCTCCTTCTGACTATACCCCTGGGCTACAAGTCTAGCCTTGTTTCTCACAACATGGCCATCTTCTCCTTGTTTGTTTTTGAAAACCCATTTTGTCCCAATAGGGTGACACTCAGGAGGAAGAGGAACAAGAACCCAAACCCGATTTCTTTCAAAGTTTTCAAGCTCCTCATGCATGGCATTGACCCAATCAGGATCAGATAAAGCGTGTCCAACATCTCGGGGTTCAAAATCAGCAACAAATGCAGAATGAGCAAAGTGAGAGATTTGTTGTGACCTTGACCGAGTGACACGTTCGCCGATGCTGCCGATCATCTGTTGAGGCGGGTGTTGGCGCTGAATGTGTCGTGGCGCCTCCCGAGCTGAAGAGACCTCCCCCTCAACAGCAGCTGGTGCCTCCTCGGGTACAAACGGTACAGCCCAAGGTGGCGGATCCCACGGCCCCCAAGTAGTCGAAGAAGAAGGGTCGGGGCCGTGAGTGGTAGTAGAGGCCGCTCTTTGCGACACAGCAGGTGGAGGTGGTGCTGGGTCATCCATCCCTTCAGCACCCTCGTCCTCATCATCAAAAAGAGGCTCATCAACCTCATGATCACCTGCACGCTCAAAATGAGAAGAAGGACAAACCACGGTCTCGTCGAAGGTGACATCGGATGTCTCTATGACTCGGTTAGTATCAAGGTTAAGTACACGATATGCACGAGTATGAGTGCCATAACCCAAAAATATACCGTCAGAAGAGCGAGACTCAAACTTGTCCAGGTTGCCTTTCTTGAGTATAAAACAGTGGCAACCGAACACTCTAAAATAACTCACTTTGGGTTGTTTTCCAAAACGCAACTCATAAGAAGTCTTTTTCAAGAAAGCTCGGAGAAAAATGCGATTGGAAATGTAGCATGCAGTGCTCATAGCTTCGGCCCAATATCGCCTAGGAGTCCTATGCTCATCGAGCATCGTCCTGGCCATCTCTACAAGGGTCCGATTCTTCCTCTCTATAACACCATTTTGTGGTGGTGTGTAGGGGGAAGAAAACTGATGCTCTAAACCCAAAGAGTTACAAAACTTCTCAAAATCCGAGTTCTTAAACTCGGAACCATTATCACTCCAAATTGCTCGCATTGAGTTCATAGGGAACTCATTCTGAAGACGCAAAATCAGATTGCGAGCAGAGGAGAAAGTCTCGGTCTTCTCAGCTAAAAAGAAGACCCACGAATACCTCAAAAAATCGTCAACAACAACAAGTACGTACCACTTCCTCCCAACCGAGCTCACCCGAGCCGGACCAACAAGATCCATGTGTAAAAGCTCTCCAGGGCGCTTGGTCATGACCTGAGTCACTGGATGGTTGGGAGCACCAACCATCTTCCCATGTCTACAAGAATGGCAAACAAGATCCTTCTCCATGGATAACTTGGGCAATCCTCAGATTAGGCCAAGTGAACTAAGCCTTGCAAACAAGTCGAAGCTCAAATGTCCTAGTCTCCTATGCCACTTCCAAAGATCAGAGGAGCAAGGTCCAGCCAAAAGACAACGAGAAATCCCAAACGACTCTGAGAAATTCGCACGAAAGACTTTCCCAAAGGGCGAAATCAAACAAACAAGATTGCCCTGAGGATCCAAAATACGACTGAGATTCGGCTTAAAATGAATCTCATAGTGTTAACACCAAAATTTGGTAAGTTTACCCTGGGAAGGAAGGCAGTCAACTAATGATGTTTTTGAACAGTATATTCTCGGTTAATCGGCCAGATCAAAATATTTTAATGCTTTGTGGCCGATTATCTGAGGTATTATAATCTTGTACGTTTGAACACACACCAGCCGAGGTCTACATGCGAAAGAGAAAGACACGTTCAACATTGGGAGCACAGTTCGTTGTTATTCAAAGTCAAAGCCCAGAATGAAAATAACTCTATTTGCTCGCAAAGATAATAAAGAGGACTTTTATTAATGATTATCATATCAACATTGGACTATGCATGACGTAAGATGCAAACATTGATGTGTGTACGTGGTACGTGGCATGAGACTAAGGAAAAGAAAATATAGGAAGATATACATGAGGTCGGTGGTTGCTTGCTTTGGCAAAAGGAGTTATATTTATATAGATCAGATAAGGATGGAATATGGGGCGTATACAAGGCATGCAAGACCAAGAGATCGTCATATTTGCTATTAGTCAGGGTCGGTCTAGGCAAGACCGAGATAAACTCTACAAAAGGGAAGCTAGAGTCATTGTATCTTAATATTTTTCTTTATTTAGATATATTTGTTAGGCAAGTCCCTTCAGGACTCTTATTGGCCCGGGGTATAAATATAAACCTTCGGCCATTGTAAGAAGGGTTCACAACCATATCAATACAAACCGGCCTCGTGCCACCTTCGAGTCCTTAGTCATGTCGTCGAGTTCTTCGAGAGGAATCATCGATCCGTCGACCTCCGTAAGTCCCGGCAACCTTGTTATCATGTCTAGTATCATGTGGTGGATTTAGATATGATGCAAGTAGTCTTGTTTGTTTCCAAAGGTCGTGCAGCGGATCTTTGCTAATGATCAAGAAGTATTTGCTTATGCTTTGCTTATGAGTAGATACCATGCGGCAGGCGTTTATTCGTATGTTTAGCAAAAGCGAGATAGTTATCGGCTCTATTAGATTTGGCAGATCTAATAGATTCATTAAGTTATCATGTATTATATGTTTAATTAATTCTGTAACACACTTTTTGCCCAATCTAGATTGATCTTTGTTCGGCCTTGCTTTACAAGTTCTTCATTGTACGATTATGATGGCCGAACTAATTTCTAATCTAGATTGTTACATGTTGTGGGTTCATACATGTCAATCATGTTTAGGCTTAGATAAAACTAGGTATCGTGCGGCAGATCCAGATTTTAGATTGGTTTGATCATGTTTATCTGTATGTTCCTTCCTCATGGATCCCAACTCGGCTAGTTTGCCGAGCTTGGTTAAACGTCAATTCATAATTTATCTTTATTCGTCCAAGCATGTCTTTTTCATGTATGTGCGTTCGGCAACTAACTGCTTATGTATGTTTATGTTCAGAGTTAGCCGAATGACCCTTAAACCTGTTGACAGACAGCTTCTATAGCTGTGTGCCATTGTGATTGGCTTCAAGGCCGTAAATATGGAACTGTCTGGTCCCACCCAGCATGTTCCAGTTTTATTCTCACAGTTTTATCCCTTGTTGGTTTTCAGGTCAAACTGACTCGCACGTCTCCGGATCTCAAACTGTTCGGGCACCCGATTGAAGCTACGCTTTCCGGCTTGGTGTGTGTGAGGCGCGGTGCACCATATTTTGCGCCAACACACTTTTTGACATGCCTGGTGGGACCACAATTCCTATTTGATTGTCAAAGGCCTGCATAAATAAGGATCGATTGTTTCCCTTAACTCCATCGGCTATTGTACGAGAAGAGTATGACTGTACAGACTGATTGCTAGAGATGACCAATTGCCGAATATGCATGAAAACAGCCGATTCAACGTGTACGCACGGGATAGCTGCTGATCAACTGAGTGTACATGGCATCTACGAAGACGCAGATAGCATGCATGGGTGGATTTGCTCCGTGCAGGGACATAGAAACCAATTAAAGAAGCTAATGAACTTCTCCTAAAGATAGAATTGGCCGATATGGTTTCTCCGAAAAATAGAATGGTTTCAAATACATCATGACATGAATGTATCAGTCTCCAAATATATCATGGCACGGTATGCACATGAAGGGATAAATAAAAGGAAGATTTCCATGAAGATGTTCAAAGAGATGAAGTCCAAACTCAGATTTACTTGCATGCTGCTATAAATAGCCGATTGATTATCAAGGGGTCATACGTCAGCTGAGGGAAGTTGGTCGATAGCTAATTATCTGCATGTCATCTTTGGAATCGGCTATTCAGGAAAGGAATCGGTGGATACAACAATACAAGAAAAATATACTAATTAGCCGATATGCATATAGGAATCGACTGGAGTTATCATCGTCACGTGAAGAATCAGCCCCGAATATTGAGGATATTCAGAGTATATTTTTCTAGCATTGATATAGTTAGCCGAAAATCAAGGTATCAGACGACAGTTGATTAAGGCATGGTGATGAGGCAAGGGGACTAAATTGTTTATTTGATTAATGGAATTAATCAAGTGATAATCGAGTTTTTGTTGACATGTCCAAGCATGATAAATCAAGACATTATAATAGCCGGACTTGAAACCCGCGTTCGGCTGAACAGCAACATGTTAACGACTGAAATTTCTTCGACCTTCCCCGGTTTGCCGATAACCTGGTTCACCATGCTATCATGCTCATGGCAACAACTCAGTATTGCTGAATACACAGACCATGCCCGTACATGAGTATTTGCTGTCCAAACCAATGAGAGCTGATCACTTTGTAAGACGAAATCGGCTATGAGGTTAGAGAATCTTTCCACGTAAGACAAAGGGAAGGAAATATAGAAAGAAATATATGCAGCTAGGATTTATTGAGTACGATTATACTGCATCGACTAAAATGAACCAAGACATCAAGCTAATAGCCGATAAGAGGTATTTCAATATATTTAATGGTATATTGATCCAATGGCAAGCCTGTTATCAGTAAAACAAAGCTGGTACCTTCGGAGACGTATTGGTTACCTGTTCTTCAGATGATGTCATCAAGACAACCTTAAGATCCTCAAGTTCAGTAAACAGCAGATGACAGGGTAGAAGCTGCTATCACAACATTCACCAGGTTGTGCGACGGCTGGTGTAGAGGAGGTTCACTCCTGGTCGGCCCAGGAAATTGCTCCATCAGTACAAAAGACTATCAGGGATGATTGATCCAAATATTTCAATCGTCATTTGTGGTATTGAAAGTTACGAGTGCTACTCAAATTGGCTTGATGAATTAAGTATTTGGTATATCTTAGAGTTAATATATTTGAAGAAAAAATATGTTGGTATCTTGAGCATGTGAAGCATCTCGGAGTGTAGTTGAAGACGTATCATGGCAGTTAGCTAGCTGATCAAGCTAAGTGGCCTCGACTTATATTAGTCAAGTTCAAGATGTTCAGTCGGTTCTAACATTCTAAAGCCGTGTGATCACTACTGCACTAAGTTGAGAAGATGAATGACCGATAGTAGGAATCGACTAACTGTTGAATAAAAGGATTGGCTCCAAGAATAGATGTACGGAGATCGGTCAGGGGGCCAGCCAGTTCAGATAGGCTCCAAGAATAGATGTACGGAGATCGGTCAGGGGGCCAGCCAGTTCAGATTCAACTTCAGCTGATGCCTCAAATGATGGAACCATGATCGACTAAATTTACCACTGAAATAAAGGGGAAGGTTTAGATAGGATTATGGAAGTGTGGAATCTAAAATCATTTGATCTAAAAGTGAGAAAGAATGAATAGTTGATCGGCAAGGACATAAAGCCGATAGTTCGCTAAGAAAATGTGACAGAACAAACATGTTAATAGCTAGACTTAACTCGAGTTCGGCTAAAGGTCAGCATGCTGATATGGAAACTTGAAAGGAAACATTATCGCCGGTCCAAGAAAATAATATATGAAATAGAATCAGCAACTGGTTCGGCGAGCGAACCCAAATCCAGATGGAAGTTACCGTGAATTAGAATCAAAGAGCTTGTTCCTGGTGACGTTGACAAAATAATGCAGGCAAACAAATTCGAAAACCTTCTTGTAGCTCATCGGCTCTTTTCTCATAAACGAGTGGAGGACGTGAAGAAGTTTGGGTCGTGACTATGGTCGGGAGACCTATTATTTATCAAGTAATCTGATGAAATCTAGTTCTTCGGCGACAACTAGGAAGGCCATGAGTTGTCATTGTTCGGCAAGAAGAGTCACGGGGTATGCTGAGTTGATCAGGCTCAGAGTTGAGAAAGACGAGATAGATAGCCGATCATCAGTTAAGCACAAAAAAATATCTATTGATGGAGATTTGGACTCGCCACGCATATACATTACGCAACATCGAGTGATTCATCATGAAGAAGGACAAGATGAATGACTTCCATTGACTCCTTTATCTTCAACGATGGTTTGTGTGACTCTACCCTTATTTTTCAAACAATGTTGAAGTTTAGAATTAAAAATATTAAAAGGGCAAAACTTATGATGTTGTATCTCCATGATAAATTAAAGTCTTGAGAATAATAATCATATATGATATAAATAATGTTCTAGCTTATCTATTGTTCAAATGATAAATGGATACTCTGTTTTATGTTTTACCTGTGTCTAATTTATAGCTTTGATTTCTCTAAGTTTGAGTTTAGTGGTTATAATATTTATCTAGAAATCTTTGAAACCTGTGGGTCGCATGAAGTTTAAGCTTTGTCTAAAAGTGATCGTAAAATATGAATGAGAATGGAATTTGCTATAACATTATTCTAAGAGATACTTTAATTCTGGAGAATTCATAAAATAAAATTTTCTTAAATGTCATATTGAGCTTTGTCAAACTATTGAGACTTCTAGTGAGATTATAGTCATATTCCCAGAATCAAGATTCACAATGTAATTAATAATATCTTGTGCATGCACTCTTTCTTTGATTAAAGTATATGAGGCTATTTTTGCTCTAAAAAAACTCAGAAATAAAAACGACGGACACATGTCCGCCAGAACTGAGTTAGAAAAATAATGGTCACGTGATCGCCAGATAAAATAAAAGATGACCAAAGGTCCAGTAGCCTCATATATTTTAAAATGACTAAGAGAGAGTGATATGTAGAAGAACAAAAAATCTTTACTCGCACTTCTTGATCTAAGCATATGACTTATATCTCCTTATAGTCCAGTTTTTGACTTTGCAATATTATGTGATATCTTTCATACTTGGAAATAAAAATGACGAACAAGTGTTCGCCGAAACCGAGAAGAATATAAAAACTCCAAAAGAAGAGTGTTTGAAGAATAAAAGATAAGCAATTCTGTTTTTGTTTTGTTTTGCGATTTACTGACAGATTTAGTCAAAGCTAAAAGCCCCATGGTTGAATAGAAAGAAGGATAGCTAGAATACCATTTTATTCAAATTTAAGAGAAATCTTAGTTATAAATGTGATACTCTTGAGATATAGTCAGCATTATAGCATCTTCTAATCAACAACAAAATAGGGAACTATTATATTTATACATATACGCATTTACTGTTAACCTATTTCCACATGTATTGGAGGTTTATTATTTTACAGGAAAATTGTGGAAATTCGGTGAGATCACGCTATTGTTGCCAGTGAGTTCCTTGGCTTCTTGGAAGAAACATTGATATATTATAGATCATCAGTTGGTAATTCTTAAGAAATATTTCATCGGCTACTAAGAGGGCCGATTATAGTAAAAACTACTACTGATGTTGAATCTACAGTCCAAGTCAATCAGTCTGTTGGCAGCCAGTCGAGGATATCAAGTTATACAGGCGATCGATTGTGATTATAAAGACAGGAAGTCAGGTCGAAAGAAGGTAATCGGTATGGAGCACATGCAAAGGTCAGAAGGCATCAACTTAGAAAGAGCAGATCAATAGACTCGAATAGTTCGAAGCATGAAGAATTCATACTCCGAACTCGGGGGGCCTGTGTTAACACCAAAATTTGGTAAGTTTATCCTGGAAAGGAAGGCAATCAGCTAATGATGTTCTTGAACAGTATATTTTTGGTTAATCGGCCAGATCAAAATATTTTAATGCTTTGTGGCCGATTATCTGAGGTATTATAATCTTGTACGTTTGAACACACACCAGCCGAGGTCTACATGTGAAAGAGAAAGACACGTTCAACGTTGGGAGCACAGTTCGTTGTTATTCAAAGTCAAAGCCCAGAATGAAAATAACTCTATTTGCTCGCAAAGATAATAAAGAGGACTTTTATTAATGATTATCATATCAACATTGGACTATGCATGACGTAAGATGCAAACATTGATGTGTGTACGTGGTACGTGGCATGAGACTAAGGAAAAGCAAATATAGGAAGATATACAAGAGCAACATCGCGCAACACAAAGTGCTCATTAACTCGCACCGACCCACGAGACAACACTTTACCTTTGCTATTGTCACCGAAGGTGATAAACTCCTTTCCGGCGACTGGACTAAGACTGGAGAACCACTTGGCGTTTCCGGTCATGTGCCTCGAACAACCGGAATCCACCAACCAAACGTTCTCCAATCATTTTACCTACATCAATAAAAAGACATAGGGTGAGCATACGGTCCAACACTGGGGTTAGTGAAGTAGGAAGAATACCAGTGTTGGGCCGGCTGCTCAAAAGAATGGTTAGCAGAAAAACCATTCCAAGCACGCCTACGGAAAGAGCGATCAACACGTAGAGGAAAACATGGTCCGCTAAGGGAAGAGCGTCCATCGCGATACTCAAATCACGATGGGGGAAAACGCTCAACTACAAAGCCACCGCCACGGGGTCCATAGCCCACAACTGCAGGCTCCCGCCGGGCACGACCTCCTCGCGGCCTAGGCCTAGGAACTTGAGGTTTAGGACCTCTAGGCCTAGCAGCACGCCTCTGAACATTTGGCACATGTACATCATGGAAAGGATGGTACATGTCGGTGTTGTTCATCTCCTTTGCACGGCGCGCCTCTCTCTTACGCCGAAAGCAAAACTCACTCAAGTGTCCATCTCTCCCACAGTGCTCACAATGGTACCTCACCACTCTCATAGGGGGTTGTTGGTACTCACGGTAGTGGGTGTGGATCACTTTGCTCTTCTGTGGCATAAGCTCCTCTTGAATAGGTGGCATTGTGTCTAGCTTGTTCTTGAGGTGGTTTGGTTTTGGAGCCCATGACTGTTTCTTGGGTGGAGCCCTCAGAGGTTCAACAAACACTCCATCCTTGGTGTTAGGCTTGAGAGGCTCTTTGGGTGGAATCTTGGTAAGCTTGGGAGTGCTGGTGGAGTTGGGCTTCTCACACGGGTTCAGACCACTCGACACTCCAATCTTGCCAAAAAATGAAGCGCACTCAACACCCTGAGCAAAGCCTACACCTGGACCTCCAGCAGCACGCTTGAACTGGGAGATCATCATCCCAAACTGCGGCTCACCACTAGACACCCATGACAAGATGGTCCGAAGGTATGTGTTTTCCTCCTCGGTTTGCATCTTGTCATGCTTCACGTTGGCTATCTTCATTTCTAAGCCTTCACACAAAGCACACCTAGCCACACAAGTGCTATCCGAGCTGGCCTTCTCAAGAGACACAATCTTGGCATTCTTCTCAGCCAACTCGGATTGCAAGCCTGCACAAGACTTGCACGCACCCAACAGTGAGGATCTAGCCTTAAGCTCATCCACCTCTCCTACCAACATAGCATACTTACTTCTCAAAGTGAGAAGGTCAGTCATGTGTGTGGAGCACATCTCACACTCCTCCTCCTCGGTGACAACAACGGTGGACTTGACAGATTCAAGTTCCTTCACTTTATCCTTCCACTTCTGCCTAAACTCCTTGCGCTCTCTAGCAGCACGCCTAAGCAACTTATCCTGACTAAGGAGCGCGGCAGTAAGTTTCTCGACCTCAGCAGAAAGCTCATCGGGGGTCTAAGATACTTGGGAGGTGTCGTCGTCATCGTCTTCCCGACGGATCTCCTCCAGCTCGCCGTCGACCTCCTTGCCGAGGGCCATGGTGCAGAAACCCTCGTTGTCGGTGAAGAAGCAGAGGCCGTTCAGCTTGTCCTCGATCCTCTTCTTCTTCTCGGACTCGTCGTCGCTTGAGGAAACGGAGTCATCATCCGAGTCATCGACGTCGCTGAGCGTGGCGAAGAATGCACGCTGCTCAGCCTGGGCCTTCTCCAAGTACTTCGTCTTGATGCACTCCTTGTTGAAGCCGCCCTTCCGCTTGTGCTTCGCGGGGACGTACTTCTCCTTGCGCTTGCTGGAGTCGTACTTGTGCCCATGATCCGCCTTGCCGAAGACTTGCTTGTTCTTCTTCGGGCAATTGGCGATGAAGTGGTTGGGGTCGCCGCACTCAAAACAACCCGAGCGTCCTCCTCCGCGGCGACGGTTCATGCGGTTGTTGTGGAACCACGAGAACCGGTTGGCGAGCAAAGCCAACTCGTCAACCACCATGAACTCTAGCTGCTCCTCTGTGACAGAAAGAAGAGAAGAGAATGCAAATACTCCAGAGGGGTTAGCAGAAGAGCCAGAAAGCAAAGCCATCGATGGGCCAGAAGGATTTTCATAAGAAGCCCTCGCCATGGCGTCAATCTCACTGGACATGAGCTTACTAAAGAGCTCGTCGCATGTGAGGGTCTCATAGTTAGGTGATTCGATGATCGCCTGAACCTTCGAGTCCCACACCGACCGATCGAGAGTGTGCAAAAGCTTCAAAGCTCTCTCATGATCGTCGAAAGGCAACAGCTCCTGGTTAGCCCTCATCCTGTTGACAATCACCTGAAAGTGAGCGAATAAACTTTCTATGCTCTCGCCAGGCATATGTCAAAAGTTCTCATACTCTCGCTTGAACGACTCGTAGAGACGGGTTTTGACTTGAGTGGTTCCCTCATGAAAACGCATGAGGGTACCCCAAATCTCTCGAGCCGTAGCGAGGTGAGAAACGCGATCAAACTCCGTCATGCTCAAGCATGAGAAAAGAGCATTACGGGCTCGGCTATTGGCATCGTGCTCATCGATCTGATGCTGAGTAGCACGAGCAGCCAAGACCATGTAATCAGCAGAGTTGCAAATATCCCAAATGGAAGCACCCAAACTCTGCAGATAGGCCGACATGCGTATCTTCCAATACGAATAGTTCGTCAAACGGCGGTTTGCCCATGCCGCGATCCATGTCGCCTTCAGTGGATCTGGAACCGGCTAAGGTGGAAGATCTTTAACCCGCTCCGATACCAATTGAAGGACCGAAAGTGCAACCTGAAGGACCGAGAATGCTAAAGCAAGGTGACCAGAGGGGGTGAATGGGAGCTCAAAAATTTCTCTCAAAACTTTGGCCTTCTGTCCCCAAAATCAACCCCGAAAGCTACGAACGAAAACTGTGATGCCCACGACCCTTAGAAGAGGGTGGATGATCCCTAGGATCGTAGCGAGGCACCCCAAAGCAAGAACAAACAACACGCCAAAAACACCGACACAAGTTTGACCCTCAAAAATCAAGTTCCGAGCGTAGATAGGTGACTACGTCGAGAGATCCCCAAATACCTGTGCTAACAAGTAGCAAAGATACCTAGAGAGGTTCCTTGATCAACTCTAGGGCCAAACGAGAAGTCCGGAAACCAAGCGAAGAAGACGGGAGAGCAAACGCACTAAACCGCAACAAGCAGCCGAATCCCGGACTGTCCGGCCCTGGGGTCCCGGACTGTCCGCGGCTACTGCGGACTGTCCGTCAGCCGATCCCGGACTGTCCGCCGGCTAAAAACACAAAACAGCAGTGTTGCTGCAAGTCCCCTGGACAGTCCCGGACTGTCCACGGTTTATACCGGTGGACTGTCGGCCGGTCAACCGAGACCCAAAACAGCAGAGACTCGCGGCCACTGCTCTGGTCGAGTGCCCGACGCGCGGACTGTCCGCGGGAGGAACGACGGACTGTCCGCGACCTCCCAGTGAGGGCGATTTCGGTCGCCTCTCACACAACTCTTCCCAAATCCGAATCAAAACTCAATCCCACGTTCCCAAACTTGGAGAGGATGATCATGAGATAGTTAGAAGACTATCCCCAAGAAATCATCCGGTCAAATCGATTCAATCACCGGGAAATCGAAAGGGGAGGAGTATGAACGAAAAAATGCCACAAAAACGAAATCAACCCGATCTACTTGTTCGTGAGGAGTTAGATGAATTCCTTCGGTGGAAATGATCTCCTCACTATAAAGAACAAGTTGATTCAAACGGATTTCGCAAAGACGCAATAGAGAGGCAGATCGAGTGACGGGAAAATCGCAGAGAAACGAAGAACGCGAAGAACATGAACAAAACATGAATCAAGTCATCGATCTGCAATCGTGTGGCTACCACACGCTACAACAGTGAGATTATGGTCTCACTTCCTCAAAATCTCTAGTACACAGAGGTATGGTTCTTTGCGGGTCTCAGCTAGCTACAGCAGGGCATTGGGAGAGCAGGAAACCCTAGAAGCAAAGAGCAAATGACTGAGATAGAATGGGAGGAGGGTGTCTCCCTCTACTTATCCTAATTCTAATTCCTACTCTGCCCCTCACTAATTACAGAGCGAACCAGCTAAACCCTAGGGTTATTCTGGACCAACTCGTGGTAGGTGGTGATCCGACGGCCACGCCCTCACAACTGGTAGCGTTGCCTCGACGCAACCTCACCGATTGCCGCCACGTGCCGCCACCGCTCTGCTTGTCCTTTTCCCGGACGTCGCACCCCCGGTTTTGTGGCCCAAACCGGGAAACCAGCCTTCATAGCCAACCCCCGGTTTTGAGGCCCAAACCGGGAAACTAGCCGACCATCGCCTGAGTTTTGTGGCCCAAACTCAGCAAACCCGCAGCACCCAGGTTTTGAGGCCCAAACCTGGAAACCATCCTCAGCCCGAGTTTTGTGGCCCAAACTCGGAAACCATCAGCGCCCAGGTTTTGAGGCCCAAACCTGGAAACCGTCCACTCAGTGGTTTTTCTGTGGCTCAACCACCAAACCGAGCCGTAGAAAGGATGCACCGCCCGTGCACCCCGTCCACCCGCAAGTCTTCGCTCGTCGTTGTCCCAGGCTATCAGCCACCACAGCTGATCCTCAGGCCACCGGTTCCTCAGTCCAAGCCTCATGTCCGCCCTTCGCCACTCTCGGTCCATCGGCACGACACGTCTCTACTTGACCTTCACCTTGCCTTTGATCACTGTATCCGTGCTCGACACCTGCACAACACAAGCCAAAGAACATGCGCATTATCCCAATTAACAATCACTCATCACTCAGAGACTCGGCATACACCCATGTATCCGCAATCTCCCCCTTGATGAGTGCATTGTCAACTACCAACACAAATCATACTGGAATAGAAGAAGGAAGGAAGAAAGAGAGAGAACTCGACCAAATGAGCCAAAAGCATAGCAAAGCCGAAGAAGGTCAAGTGGAAAGAGCAAAACGGCTTGACTCCCAAAGACATGGGCAACGGCTCGATGCAACCAAGCAAAGCAAAGCTAGCCCTCAAGAAGAGGTAGGACAGGCTCAACACCGCTAGCAAGAAAACTTGATACCAATCGAAAGATCAACTGAGATTCAAGCAAAACAGAGCTAGCCCTCAAGAAGAGGCAGAACGGGCTCAACACCGCTAGCGAGGAAACTCGATACCAACTGTTATCAACTCAAGACCAAAAGAGTTCGATACCAATTGAAGAGCTGAAAAGAGCTGAAAATGTTTGCTAGTCCCTCAAGAAGGAGGCAAAGGCTCAACACAACTAGCAAACTCCCCCTCAACTAGTGCACACAACCCAGGGAGCTCTCATGATTTGTCAAAATATTCTCCCCCTTAGTTGAAAATGCACCAGCAAGCAAATGTGCACAAGCACTCAAATTTCTCCCCCTTGACAGAAAATCTCCCTTCAAAAATGCATATGAGTTAAAATGCAAGTTAGCAGCTTCAGGAATATAATCAAGAGAGTGCGAGGATGCTCTACACAGTTTTGATCCGATGACTCAACAACATCCATAAGCAGCTAGCAAAGGCTCAAACTGATCACTAAATACGAAATATGAACATGAGAGCAAAGCGAGCAGTTTTCAGCCAGAAAGGTATTCACCATCAAAATAGCACAAAACATGTATAGATATGAAATCAGACAAGTGCTAAACATGTATACAAGGTGAACTACCCCTAGCACAGTTCAATCGTCATGCTATAGAATGAAGCATAGACTTGTGTATCCAAATTTTATCGGAGTTGCAGCGGTTAAATTACACAAGTTAAAAATTCAGCATGTGATTGCGAGAGGTTGAGAGCTTGTCATTGCCTAACTTTTCAACTGTGCGAAGCCTATGCAGAAGCAATCAAAGGCTTAAAGCAACAGTTTCGGTCATACACTACACAGCTCAAGTTTGACTCAAAGTGTAATGAGAAACAGTCTCGAAACTGTGATGTGCTGACAAGCAATCCCATCTCGATCTTTCCAATTCACTTAACTTGGTTCAAAATTAAAGCAGAATATGAACAAACCAAGCAAGTGAATGACTCAACACTAGAGACATAGCAACCTAGCATATATGAAGAGCACAAGTGATTTCAACACATTCTACACATGCTAGGTGCAAATCTCAATGGTGAACATGTTCAAGTTTTATGTTCATTAATCAGATTCACCATTCATAAAATAGCTCCGCTCACAACATGTAACAGTGATCAGAAAGAGCATAAGCTACAACATCATCATAAAGCATCGGAGCAACTACTATACAGAGCATAGTCACATTCTAAAGATTATATATATGAAGCTCTAAATGTAAATATGCAAGATGAAATGCAAAAGATGCAAGAGGAAACCAAATGAAAGAAAAAGAGTCAGTCTAATACAAGAACCAAAATGTTTCCCCCAACTAAAAGGGGAAACACACACCAAGCTCACCTCTCAACCTAGCAAAAGTTGATTGGTCCAAAGGCTTGGTGAAAATATCAGCCAACTGATGATGAGTAGCGACATGGCGAAGGTCGATATCACCCTTCTCATAGTGGTCTCGCAGAAAATGAAAGCGCACATCAATATGTTTGGTCTTAGAGTGCAGCACGGGGTTCTTAGCAACGCTAATCGCACTCGTGCTATCACAAAGCAAAGGAACACGAGAAAAGCTCAGACCAAAATCACGCAAGGTGGCCATCATCCAGAGTAACTGGGAACAACAGCTAGCCGCAGTAACATACTCAGCCTCCGTGGTAGACTGGGCGACACTAGACTGCTTGCGAGAAGACCACGAAACAAGAGAAGAACCAATAAACTGGCAAGTCCCAGAAGTGGACTTGCGATCAATGCGACAACCAGCAAAATCGGCATCGGAATAACCACAAAGGGAGAGGTTGGAGGAAGCAGAATACCAAATCCCAAATTCTGGAGTGAAGGATAAGTACCTCATAATGCGCTTGACCGCCTGACGGTGTGAGGTGCGCGGCGACAACTGAAATCGCGCGCAAAGACACACCGCGAACTGAATGTCCGGGCGTGTCGCCGTCAGGTACAGCAGCGACCCGATCATACTCTGGTACTCCTTCTGGTCCGCAGCTTCTCCATCCACATCCGCATCCAGGGCCGTCGTGGTCGACATGGGTGTTGGAAGAGGCTTGGCCTCACCCATATCGAATTTCTTCAAGATGTCCTTGGTATACTTACCCTGGTGCACGAACGTTCCCTCTCGAGATTGCTTAATTTGCAATCCGAGGAAAAACGTCAGCTCGCCCATCATGCTCATCTCAAATTCCCTGCTCATAGTATCTGCAAACTTGGCAACCAAAGCATGAGAAGAACCACCGAAAATGATATCATCCACGTAAATCTGGACCAAGAGAGTATCATTGCCTTGCTTGAGGAGAAAGAGCGTTTTATCCACACATCCCATTTTAAAACCCTTAGCAAGCAAAAAGGTTTTCAACCTATCATACCAGGCTCTAGGGGCTTGTTTCAAACCATACAAAGCTTTGTGGAGTTTAAAAACATGGTTTGGAAACTTGGGATTTTCAAAACCGGGGGGTTATCTCACATACACCTCCTCTTCTATGTAGCCGTTTAAGAAGGCACTCTTGACATCCATTTGAAAAAATTTAAACCCTTTGCATGCAGTAAAAGCCAAGAGTATCCTAATCGCCTCCAAACGAGCTACAGGAGCAAAAGTCTCCTCATAGTCTATCCCCTCCTTCTGACTATACCCCTGGGCTACAAGTCTGGCCTTGTTTCTCACAACATGGTCATCCTCTCCTTGTTTGTTTTTGAAAACCCATTTCGTCCCAATTGGGTGACACACAGAGGGAGGAGAAACTAGAACCCAAACCCGATTTCTTTCAAAATTTTCTAACTCCTCATGCATGGCATTGCCCCAATCTGGATCCGTCAAAGCGTGTCCAACATCTCGGGGATCAAAATCAGCAACAAATGCAGAATGAGCAAAGTGAGAGATATGTTGTGACCTTGACCGAGTGACACGTTCGCCGATGCTGCTAATCATCTGTTGAGGCGGGTGTTGGCGCTGAATGTGCCGTGGCGCCTCCCGAGCTGATGTAGCCTCCCCCTCAATAGCAGCTGGTGCCTCCTCGGGTACAAAAGGTACCGCTCGAGGTGGCAGATCCCACGGCCCCCAAGTCGAAGAAGAGGGATCAGGGTCGTGAGTCGTAGTCAAGGCCGCTCTTTGCGGCTCAGCAGGTGGAGGTGGTGCTGGATCATCCATCCCTTCAGCACCCTCTTTCTCATCATCGAAAAGAGGTTCGCCAACCTCATGATCACCTGCACGCTCAAAACGAGAAGAAGGACAAACCATGGTCTCGTCGAAGGTGACATCGGATGTCTCCATGACTCGGTTAGTGTTAAGGTTAAGTACACGATAAGCACGAGTGTGAGCGCCATAACCCAAAAACACACCGTCAGAAGATCGAGACTCAAATTTGTCCAGGTTGCCTTTCTTAAGTATAAAACAGTGGCAACCAAAAACTCTAAAATAACTCAACTTGGGTAGTTTTCCAAAACGCAACTCATAAGAAGTCTTTTTCAAGAAAGCTCGGAGAAAAATGTGATTGGAGATATAGCATGCAGTGCTCATGGCTTCGGCCCAATATCGCCTAGGAGTCCTATGCTCATCGAGCATCGTCCTGGCCATCTCTACAAGGGTCCGATTCTTCCTCTCTACAACACCATTTTGTGGCGGCGTGTAGGGAGAAGAAAACTGATGCTCCAAACCCCGAGAGTTACAAAACTTCTCAAAATCTGAATTCTTGAATTCGGAACCATTATCACTCCGAATTGCTCGCATTGAGTTCATAGGGAACTCATTCTGAAGACGCAAAATCAGATTGCGAGCAAAGGAGAAAGTCTCGGTCTTCTCTGCTAAAAAGAAGACCCACGAATATCTCGAAAAATCATCGACAACAACAAGCAAATACCACTTCCCCCCAACCGAGCTCACCCGAGCCGACCAACAAGGTCCATGTGCAAAAGCTCTCCAGGGCGCTTAGTCATGACCTGAGTCACTGGATGGTGGGGAGCGGCTACCATCTTCCCATGTCTACAAGAATGGCAAACAAGATCCTTCTCCATGGACAACTTGGGCAATCCTCGGATTAAGCCAAGTGAGCTAAGTCTTGCAAGCAAGTCGAAGCTCAGGTGATCGAGTCTCCTATGCCACTTCCAAAGATCAGAGGAGGAAGGTCCAGCCAAAAGACAACGAGAAATTCCAAACGACTCTGAGAAATCCGCACGAAAGACTTTTCCAAAGGGCGAAATCACACATACAAGATTGCCCTGAGGATCCAAAATGCGACTGAGATTCGGTTTAAAACGAATCTCATAGTCATCATTGAAAACGCTCAACTACAAAGCCACCGCCACGGGGTCCATAGCCTACACCTACAGGCTCCCGCCGGGCACGTCCTCTCCGCTGCCTAGGCCTAGGAACTTGAGGTTCTGGACCTCTAGGCCTAGCAGCACGCCTCTGAACATTCGGCACATGTACATCATGGAAAGGATAGTACATGTTCGTGTTGTTCATCTCCTTTGCGCGGCGCGCCTCTCTCTTGCGCCGAAAGCAAAACTCACTCAAGTGTCCATCTCTCCCACAATGCTCACAATGGTACCTCACCGCTCTCAAAGGGGGTTGTTGGTACTCACGGTAGTGGGTGTGGATCACTTTGCCCTTCTGTGGCATAAGCTCCTCCAGGATGGGTGGCATGGTGTCCAGTTTGTTCTTGAGGTGGTTTGGTTTGGGAGCCCACGGTTGTTTCTTGGGTGGAGCTCTCGGAGGTTCAACAAAGACCTCATCCTTGGTGTTAGGCTTGAGAGGCTCTTTGGGTGGAATCTTGGTAAGCTTGGGAGTAGTGGTGGAGTTGGGCTTCTCACATGGGTTTAGACCACTCGACTCTCCAATCTTGCCAAAAGATGAAACATCAACACTCGGAGCAAAACCTACACCAGGACCTCCAGCAGCTCGCTTGAATTGGGAGATCATCATCCCAAGCTGTGGCTCACCACTCAACACCCATGACAAGATGGTCTAAAGGTATGTGTTTTTCTCCTCGGTTTGCATCTTGTCATGCTTCACGTTCGCAATCTCCATCTCCAAACCCTCACAAAGAACACACCTAGCCACACATGTGCTACCTGAGTTGGCCTCTTCAAGAGACACAATATTGGTATTCTTCTCTGCCAACTCAGATTGCAAGCCCGCACAAGACTTGCTTGCACCCAACAGCGAGGATCTAGCCTTAAGCTCATCCACCTCTCCTACCAACACAACATACTTGCTTCTCAAAGTGAGAAGGTCAGTCATGTGTGCGGTGCACATCACACACTCCTCCTCATCGGTAACAACTACGGTGGACTTGACAGATTCAAGTTCCTTCATCGTATCCTCCCACTTCTGCCTAAACTCCTTGCGCTCTCTAGCAGCACGCCTAAGCAACTTATCCTGACTAAGGAGCGCGGCAGTAAGTTTCTCGACCTCAGCAGAAAGCTCGTCGGGGGTCTGAGATACCTGGGAGGTGTCGTCGTCATCGTCGTTCCGAGGAGTGTCCTCCAGCTCGCCGTCGACCTCCTTGCCGAGGGCCATGGTGCAGAAACCCTCGTTGTCGGCGAAGAAGCAGAGGCCTTTCAGCTTTTCCTCGATCCTCTTCTTCTTCTCGGACTCGTCATCGCTTGAGCCAGCGGAGTCGTCATCTGAGTCGTCGACGTCGCTGAGCGTGGCAAAGAAAGCACGCTGCTCAGCCTGGGCCTTCTCCAAGTACTTCGTCTTGATGTACTCCTTGTCGAAGCCGCCCTTCCGCTTGTGCTTCGCGGGAACATACTTTTCCTTGCGCTTGCCGGAGTCATACTTGTGCCCATGATCTGCCTTGCTGAAGGTCTGCTTGTTCTTCTTCGGGCAATTGGCGATGAAGTGATTGGGGTCGCCGCACTCGAAACATCCCGAGCGTCCTCCTCTGCGGCGACGGTTCATGCGGTTGTTGTGGAACCGCGAGAACCGGTTGGCGAGCAATGCCAACTCATCATCCCCCATGAACTCCAACTGCTCCTCTATGACAGAAAGAAGAGAAGAGAGTACAAAGCCTCCAGAGGGGTTAGCAGAAGAGCCAGAAACCCAAGCCATCGACGGGCCAGAAGGATTTTCATAAGAAGCCCTCGCCATGGCGTCAATCTCACTAGACTTGAGCTTACTAAAGAGCTCGTCGCATGTGAGGGTCTCATAGTTAGGTGATTCGATGATCGCCTCAACCTTCGAGGGGGAGTGAATGGGAGCTCAAAAATTTCTCTCGAAACTTTGGCCTTCTGTCCCCAAAATCAACCCCGAAAGCTACGAACGAAAACCGTGATGCCCACGACCCTTGGAAGAGGGTGGATGATCCCTAGGATCACAGCGAGGCACCACAAAGCAAGAACGAACAACACGCCAAAAACAACGGCACAAGTTCGACCCTCAAAAATCAAGTTCCGAGCGTAGATAGGTGACTACGTCGAGAGATCCCCAAATACTTGTGCTAACAAGTAGCAAAGATACCTAGAGAGGTTCCTTGATCAACTCTAGGGCCAAACGAGAAGTCCGGAAACCAAGCGAAGAAGACGGGAGAGCAAACGCACTAAACCGCAACAAGCAGCCGAATCCCGGACTGTCCAGCCCTGGGGTCCCGGACTGTCCGGCCCTGGGGTCCCGGACTGTCCGCGGCTACTGCGGACTGTCCGCCAGCCGATCCCGGACTGTCCGCCGGCTAAAAACACAAAACAGCAGTGTTGCTGCAAGCCCCCTGGACAGTCCCGGACTATCCGCGGTTTATACCGGCGAACTGTCCGCCGGTCAACCGAGACCCAAAACAGCAGAGACTCGCGGCCACTGCTCTGGCAGAGTCCCCGACGCGCGGACTGTCCGCGGGAGGAACGGCGGACTGTCCGCGACCTCCCAGTGAGGGCGATTTCGGTCGCCTCTCACACAACTCTTCCCAAATCCGAATCAAAACTCAATCCCACGTTCCAAAACTTGGAGAGGATGATCACGAGATAGTTAGAAGACTATCCCTAAGAAATCAACCGCTCAAATCGATTCAATCACCGGGAAATCGAAAGGGGAGGAGTATGAACAAAAATCGCCACGAAAATGAAATCAACCCGATCTACTTGTTCGTGAGGAGTTAGATGAATTCCTTCGGTGGAAATGATCTCCTCACTATAAAGAACAAGTTGATTCAAACGGATTTCGCAAAGACGCAATAGAGAGGGAGATCGAGTGACAGGAAAATCACGGAGAAACGAAGAACGCGAAGAACAAGAACAAAACACGAATCAAGTCATCGATTTGCAACCGTGTGGCTACCACACACTACAACAGTGAGATTACGGTCTCACTTCCTCAAAATCTCTAGTACACAGAGGTATGGTTCTCTGCGGATCTCAGCTAGCTACAGCAGGGGATTGGGAGAGCAGGAAACCCTAGAAGCAAAGAGCAAATGACTGAGGTAGAATGGGAGGAGGGTGACTCCCTCTACTTATCCTAATTCTAATTCCTACTCTACCCCTCACTAATTACAGAGCGAACCAACTAAACCCTAGGGTTATTCTGGACCAACTCGTGGTAGGTGGTGATCCGACGGCCACGCCCTCACAACTGGTAGCGTTGCCTTGATGCAACCGCACTGATTGCCGCCACGTGTCGCCACCGCTCTGCTTGTCCTTTTCCCGGACGTCGCACCCCCGGTTTTGTGGCCCAAACCGGGAAACCAGCCTTCACAGCCAACCCCCGGTTTTGAGGCCCAAACCGGGAAACCAGCCGACCATCGCCTGAGTTTTGTGGCCCAAACTCAGCAAACCCACAGCACCCAGGTTTTGAGGCCCAAACCTGGAAACCTTCCTCAGCCCGAGTTTTGTGGCCCAAACTCGGAAACCATCAGCGCCCAGGTTTTGAGGCCCAAACCTGGAAACCGTCCACTCGGTGGTTTTTCTGTGGCTCAACCACCAAACCGAGCCGTAGAAAGGATGCACCGCCCGTGCACCGCGTCCACCCGCAAGTCTTCGCTCGTCGCTGTCCCAGGCTGTCAGCCACCACAGCTGATCCTCAGGCCACCGGTCCCTCAGTCCAAGCCTCACGTCCGCCCTTCGCCACTCTCGGTCCATCGGCACGACACGTCTCTACTTGACCTTCACCTTGCCTTTGATCACTGTATTCGTGCTCGACACCTGCACAACACAAGCCAAAGAACATGCGCATTATCCCAGTTGACAATCACTCATCACTCAGAGACTCGGCATACACCCATGTATCCGCACAACCAGAAAGCGACCAGAGGGGGGTGAATGGGAGCTTCAAAATTTCTTTTCAGAAACTTGTTGCCACTGTCCCGAGAATCAACCCCAAGAGCAAACCTAGAGCTTGTGAGTGTCCACGACCCTAGATGTAGGTTGGATGCTTCCAAGAAGCATAGCGAGACACTACACAGCCCTAGAAACCCAATGCAAAAGCCGGAAATCAAAACTGACAACGGACGAACGAACCACGGATGAATCAGTGCAGAAACACCTGCATCGGACGCTGGCCTACGTCCAATGGCCAAACACCGGACGCGTCCGATGCTAAATGACCCTGTCTCGAACCTTACTGGACAGGCATCAGATGCTGCTTCAGTGAAACCCTAGCGTCCGATGCTAGACCCCCGGCGCGTCCGATGACAACGGACGCTCCGATGGTCAGCGTCCGATGCTCCTTCAAAAACACGGTCAGATGACACGTGGCATCAGACGCGTCCGATGCTCCCGACGCAAGCGCCCGATGCCCCCGAAACTGCACTGTTCTTCCGTGGATTCAACCCGATCTCCTCCGAATCAAAAGCTCTAAGGATTAGACTTGGTATGAGGAGTTCCAAGGAGGTTAGTGAGCTATCCCAAAGAGATCATGGCTCGAACCTAACTCTAAATCGGAGAATCGGAAGAATTCGGGGCAAAGGAGAAAAACTCGATCTGAACCGAAAATCGACCGATCTACTAGCTCATGAGGTTAGAGGTAAATTCCTTCGGTGGAAAGATGTACCTTACGATCTAGAACAACTCAGTTCAAACGGAATAGCAAAAGACGCACTGAGTGAAGAGATCGATCAACGGGAAAATCATGGTGAAAAGCAATCCGCGAAGAACAACACCAAAACACAAATCACAACCACGAATTTGCAACCGTGTGGCTATCACACGCTACAACAGTGAGATTACGGTCTCACTTCCTCAAAATCTCACGGGCACAGAAGTATGATTGTCTTCTCTGTGGATCTCAGTATCTACAACAAGAAATAGAGAGCAGGAAACCTTAGAAGCAAAGAGCAAATGACTGAAAGAGTACTGAGATGGAATGGGAGGTGGGTGTCTCCCTCTACTTATCCTAATTCTAATTCCCACTCTACCCCTAACTAATTACAGAGCGAACCAGCTAAACCCTAGGGTTATTCTGGACCAACTCGTGGTAGGTGGTCATCCGACGGCCACGCCCGCACAACTGGTAGCGTTTCCTCGACGCAACCTCACCGATTGCCGCCACCGCTCTGCTTGTCCTTTTCACGGACTCCGCCCCCGGTTTTGTGGCCCAAACCGGGAAACCAGCCTTCACGACCAACCCCCGGTTTTGAGGCCCAAACCGAGAAACCAGCCGTCCATCGCCTGAGTTTTGTAGCCCAAACTCAGAAACCCGCAGCGCCCAGGTTTTGAGGCCCAAACCTGGAAACCGTCCTCAGCCCGAGTTTTGTGGCCCAAACTCAGAAACTATCAGCACCCAGGTTTTGAGGCCCAAATCTGGAAACCGTCCACTCGGTGGTTTTTCTGTGGCTCAACCACCAAACCGAGCCGTAGAGGGGATGCACCGCCCGTGCACCCCGTCCACCGACACGTGTCCCCAGGTCCTCGACCCAAGCAACACCGTGCCCGCAAGTCTTCGCTCGTCGCTGTCCCAGACTGTCAGCCACCATAGCTGATTCTCAGGCCACCGGTCCCTCAGTCCAAGCCTCACGTCCGCCCTTCACCGCTCTTAGTCCATCGGCACGACACGTCTCTACTTGACCTTCAGCTTGCATTCGATCACTGTATCCGTGCTCGACACCTGCACAACACAAGCCAAAGAACATGCACATTATCCCAGTTGACAATCACTCATCACTCGAGACTTGGCATACACTCATGTATCCGCAATATGACTAATAATTACATTGAGTTAAATTAAGCTTTGTTGACCCTACAAGAAGTTATGAGAAGTTATCATGCTATTGAATTGAGATCACTTACACATTTTATCCATATTCCGCATAAATGCTCATGATTATTTGTTGCTATCCTCTCAAAAGTTTATTGGAAGCATATGACTATTGCAAAGAAAAAAAAAGAAAAAGAACAAGAAAAAAAAAATCCAAAGAAATAAAAAGGGACAAGTGTCTGAAACCTCAAAAAGAAAGATCCCGAGGAAATAAAAAGGGACAAGTGTCCAGAACCTCAAAAAAATATGAATATCTAAAAAATGGGCACGTGCCCGACAGTAGAATTAGCTTGATAGCCATGTGCCTCTGATAAGCAGAAGAGAGTGATATATTCAAAAGAGCATCTGATTCCATTTTCCATACACATGCACTTCTCGATTCAATGGTGTGGTTGACTTTCTCTTTGGATCCATTGTTTAATTTGGCAACATATGTTTTAATCTTTTTTGAAAATTCATAAAAAACTCTAGAATAATGGTGAAGTGAAAGAGCAAGAGATATAGTGCTTGATTTGATCGTTCTATCTTCCAATTACTCAAGATTCAAGGTAAAGTACTAAGCCCCATGATGAATAATATAATATCTTTTTCTAATCCAAATGAGAACTTTTGTTTGAATGCATGTGTACTTATTAGAAGTGCAGATATTGCAGCAACTTCTGATACACTGTTGAGTTTGACTTTGCTAAGGGACCAGCAAAGGGTAAGCTTGGGGGAACTTGTTGACGGTCCTTAATATCTATTTTATACCATCAACTATTGCATGCATTAACATAAAATGAATCATAAAGCATAGTTATAGGGTTTGATTCTAATGAGTTCCACGAGTTGTGTTGTTCTCAATCGTTTTGCAGGTATATCCAATTTTACATAGAATAAAAGTACCTCAAATGATGATTTGGAGTGCACCATTGTGAAGAGCTCGTCGAGACGATCAAAACGGACACATGGTTTGCCCTATTTGGAGTCCGGAGTCAAAAGATATCAATTTCACACCAAAACCAACACTAGAAGACACGAGAAGACGATTCACTGAAGGCGGGGCCCACCTGTCACAGGGGGAGGCCGACCGGCCTCCTCCCTGGGTCGGCCAACCCACTACAGAGTCCAATCGGGACCCGCTTCGACGGACGACTTCCTACCGCCTTAGGGTTTGCATCTCAACCGTTGTTTAAGTCGGTTTGATTTAAGGGCTCACGTTCCACACTCCGGGCTATAAAACCAAACCCAGACCCACCCCGGGGGAGACATTTCCATCTTCATTATTCATCTCCACATCAGAAAACTAGGGTTTCAAGTAGAAGTAGAGGTCCCTCTAGATGAATCTCTTCTAGTTCATCTAGAATTAGATCTAGTTCTAGTTCTTTTAGTTCCAGTTCTAATTCTTCTAGTTCTAGTTGTCTAGTTCATCTAGTTGTAATTAGAGATCGGATTAGAGAGAGGAGAAGGAGAGAGTTGAGGAGGATCCGGATCTGTCGGATCTTCCTTGACATTATATTGGTGCAACATCTGGTTCGTCTTCAAGTAATCTCTAGGTTCTTCATTATCTATTCTTAAGTATTCTATTTAATTTCAGTTCTTGGTTTATTCTATTTACTGAATCTCCGCTCGTATTGAGTGCTCTAATAATTCTAGATAATTAGAGTAGTAAGCGTTAGTGTAGACGTGGTGTCTAGACTAGGGTTTACCTGAGTTTGCGCCCAAACCTCCGGATAGTTATGGTAGCCCCAGAGGTGACAACTCTGTCAGGTCTTTGTAATCCACCATGTTAGGGTTGGTGTTCTCGTAGAGCTTTCGGCAGCCTTCCCCCAACTACCTTCTTCCGAGTCTTTCTCGAGAGTTAGAAAGGACCTGCTGCTCTGAAGTAAGTAAAGTATAGTAAGCCTTTGATTAGATAGACTCGCTTAGGAAACCCTAAAACCCCTCTCTATCAACATTATCATTCTTTTCTTGGACGTTCTTAATTCTTCTAGTACACTTCACGTTCCCTGTGGAAATTGATACCCTGAATACTCTCGGGATGAAAGCTACATCAATATCTGTGTGCTTGCGGATTTTTCTGTGTGCGTTTAAAATACCCAACAGACGGGCAGATGGCGGAGCAGTGTCGACGAAGGCGAGGGGCAGGAGATGTGAATCTGGTGGCAGGGGTGTGAATCTGGCACCCGTCATAGAGGAGAGGGATGCGACAAACGGTGACGCAGAGAGTAACAGGCGACGTGACTCTGGTCGACGAAGGGGACGTCGTGGGGTACGGGAAGGGGCAACGTGGGGTGGGGATGGTGGGGGATGGCGTCTGCCTGGCTGTAGCAGGGGTAGCGGCGGTGGATGGTTGGTCAGTGGTGTAGGGGAATATTTAAAGATTTGTCGTCCTTATGGGATGTGGGGCATAAGGTTTGCTCCTGTTAGTGACTCATGTGGCTCCATGTGTTAGTGACACATGTTTGAATTGCATCCGTAAGAGGGGCAAATATTTAAATGTCCCATGGTGCAGGATTTAGGGCATGTTTAGTTGGGTGGAATTTTGGTGTAAAGTTCCTGTAGCACTTTTGTTGTTATTTGACAAATTTTGTCCAAATATGGACTAACTAGGCTCAAAAGAGTCGTCTCGACATTTATTGATAAATTGTGCAATTAGTTATTTTTTACCTACATTTAATACTCAATGCATGCGTCTAAAGATTCGATGTGATGGAGAATTTTATAAACTTTTGGAATCGAAACATGCCCTTAGAGAAGGGGATCGTTGCGCTAGAGATGGCAGCGATTACGAGAGTATGAGAGAGGACGAAGCGGAGATATGAGGTCTGTCGTGTTTAGCCGCATGGGGTGTGAGAGACGTATCACTGCATGTCTGCACCGAGTCACCTGTCGGTGAAAAAAATAGTGGTGTCGATTGCATGGGACCGGTGAACGAAGGCGAAGCGATTTTTTATCGCACGAAAATGGTGTCTTTTTTAGTTTTTAGGGCTGTTTGGTAGAGATTTAGATTCAGTAAATTCAGATTCAGGAGCTTGGATTCATAAAAAAAATTTCCCAAATGGTCTAGATCCACGAGATTCGAATTCACCAAATTAGTGGATCTAAAGGCTGGATTCACTATTTTGGTAGAGCTCCTTAGGGGATGCTCCACCAAATGAGTTTGATGAATCTAGGAGAAATTACCCACCATTACCACTGAATACACAAGAAAAACGATTCATTTGTTTTTTCTTTCATTCTTTCCCCATCGCGAGCACAACCTTCACGTCACGAACTCCGGTACCAACTTCCTGTCGTTGCGCCACCGATGCTCCACGGCAAGCCGAACCGCGGTCGTCTGTGAGCCTCGCTCGCCGGTGCCATGATCGTGTCCGGCTGAGTTCGTGGCCACCAGTGCCATGGATGCGCTCGGCTCCGGTGAGGCCGCGGGGCCGCCCGTGCCCGCACGGCTCCGGCGAGGTCACTCTCCGCCTTAGGACCGCGCTCGCACCTGCGAGCTCCCGTGCCCGCCCAACTCGCCAGCCAGTTCGCGAGGCCGTGGGAACTGAGTCATCCGTCTCGTGATCTATGGTTGAGATAAGGCTAGAGGCCAAGGGCGATTCTGGCAATTCAAACGAAAATACCCTTGCACAGATCTGGAGCTGCTGCATTAGCCAAACAGTTTTACAGTGGATCTCAAATTCATAGTAGAGCTGATTCACGGTGAATCTCACATCTATATTCATTTTTAGTTAAGGCCATGTTCAGTTTCCCATATTTGTCCAAATATTTTGCATAGTAACAGTAACATCGAATCTTTACACGTATGCATGGAGTATTAAATATAAGTAAAAAAATAACTAATTGTACTTTTGGTCTGCTCATGTCGACACGAATATTTTGAGTCTAGTTGGTCAATGTTTGGACAAAGTTTGTCAAATAACAACGAAAATACTACAGTAACTTTTCACCACATATTTCGCGAACTGAACAAGGCCCAAGAGCATCTCCAATAGTTTGGAAAAATGACTTGCTATCCTTGTTTTATTGGAAAATGAAGAAAAAACGTTCTTCAACAGATTGACATATGACTTGCTAAATTTTTTCAAGTTGGAATCGGAGGCCATCTACCTGTTATATTAACAAGTCAGCTTCACTTGCTAACCGACGTTTCTATGTCATTTTTACCAAATTGGAATACTTTTCTACGTTATTTTTACCAAACTATTAGAGATAAAAAAAAATTTATTGCCAGATGTTTTAATAAGCTTTTTCGGAGTCAATTTTTCGAAACAATCGGACATGCTCTTAGACGTCTCCATCCGCCGCGAACCCGCCCGCACGAACGCAGCAATCCCCGGCGACCCGACCCGACTCGAGCGCACGACGAAGCATACAGAGGCATCCCACCCTTCCGCGTGGTGTGTTGTTCCTCTTTACGCCGTTTGCTCTCTCGACTCTCTCGCCGGGCGCCGGCGACCGCCGCGGTGTAGTAGGAGGAACAGAGACCGATAGAGGCTGCGGTGGCGGCTGCAGCTGCAGAGGCGATGGGTGATCACGAGGCGCGCGGTGACGACTTCGAGAAGAAGGCGGAGAAGAAGCTCTCGGGATGGGGCCTCTTCAGCTCCAAGTACGAGGACGCCGCCGACCTCTTCGACAAGGCTGCGAACTCGTTCAAGCTCGCCAAGAACTGTGAGCGCTCCTGGCTTCCCAGATCCCCCTCGCCTCCCCCATTTACTTTTATCCCAATTGGTTATGATGAGTCGCTTGGTGGCCCTGCCGCCAGATCTGTCGGCTGATCGGCCGTCAGGATCGTTAGGTGCTTAGTTTGGCGAACTAGCGGATGGGTTGGATCCATGGTGGATCTCGGGTTGCGGATCACCGAGCTGCGTGATCTTTGATGCACTAGGTTTCGTCAGAGGATGCTGCTTCCATGAGTACACAGATTATGCTTTCGCTTCCTTATCTCTGAACTTTGTTTAGGTGGCCTGGCCTGAATAGGGTGGGGCCTGGTGTATCCTGCTCCCTCTTTCCAGTTCAGATCAGATTGTTTCATTTGTTTTTCTTTAGTATTCGTCCAACTATATTTCTTTGACACGATTTTTGCTGATTCACATCATTCACTGGGACAGAGAGCTTGGCGCATAATAGATGTTCATGTTTATAGTCATCTCGTTGTAGTGTTGATTGGGCTGACAGCACTGGTGTGCTTTAATTATTGTAGTGTATATTGGGGATCCATGGATTGCATGAAAGAATGTAATAAAATTTTATTTCAGAGATTGATTATAAATTGACGTGGGTCATTTTAGTGTGCCTTGACTTTATTAGTTTCAGTGACTAAAATCAGTTTACTATTCAGGGAGCAGAGCTGCATCAGTGTACATCAAGATTGCTAACTGTCATTTGAAGGTTAGTTCATTGGGTTGCATCTTTTAGGTTATTATTAGTTTGTCATCTTCACAAATCATGCTGTTGATTGGAATAAGATGATGCTTATGGTGCTTATCATTTTGCGAACAGGGAGATAGCAAGCATGAGGCTGCCTCGGCGTACGTCGAGGCAGCAAATTGCTACAAAAAGTTCTCACCTCAGGGTACCTCCACTTTCTGAGTATTATTATGCATACTCTACTGTTATTGTTTGTGATTTTTTATTCTTTATCTTGCTATAATTCATGTAATATAATACTCACATGTTAGTGTTGTTTTCTATGAACCACAAAATAAGTCATTCTATCATATTATGCTGCCCTTCTGCTTGATGTTGAGTTTTTGACTGCTTTTTTTTCTTCCTATTGTTAGCCATCTGTTGGTTCTATTATCTGAACTATGTGGCGTATTTCTATCAATAACTGCATTTTTTCTCTGATATGCATGAGAGCTGCATACCATTTCATTAAGAAGATTGAGGGAGACAGGTAATTTGAGGCTAGATCTCAGATTTATTAGCCTTGAAGGACAAAGTAGTACTGCAGGGATACATATAGTAGAGGCACCTACTTGGGCCTGGAGTAAGAAAGGAAAACTTGGCTGTTAAGAAAGCCAAAACAGCATATTCCAAAAGTAGATGCTAAGTAGATAGAGATGAGGTGCTGACATAAGCACATGTACTACTGCATCTAATACATAGTAATAACCCTGCCATAAGGCTTATTGTTATCATAGAACTCTTAATCTAAGCCCACAAACAAAACACCCACTCCACCTGATTCCTTGCAAGAAATAGCCTGTGATAGGATGAAACCACCTGAGGCAACATATAACAAAGGATCACCTGACCTGACCTGACCCCATGAAATGACCTGAGACAACCTATAACAAAGGATCCCTGTCCCCATGAAAGGACCTGAGACAACCCATAACATGCCAGAACCAAATCACAGGAACTCAGATTTAGGGCTGGGTTTTCTCTGTTATTAGCTACAAGGCAAAGGCAGTACTGCGGGGGGATACATATAGCAGAGGCAAACTTGAAAGCCAAGAGAGCTTCAGCATATTCCAACTACTAAAGTAGATGCTAATGAGGATAAGATAGAAGATAAGGTGCTGACATATGCACCAACTACTCCTAATAGATAAGCACAAGAGTTATAAAGGTCTATCGTAACAAAGGATCACCTTACCCCATGGAACAACCTTAGGAGCAATGCTTGTTGACATACTACACCAGCTGAATCTGTACATCTGGGTTCGCACCATTGAAAACACAATCATTCTGGTGTTTTCAAATTTCCCAAGGAAACGATGATGAGAGAATTTAAATCTCTTTCAACTCAGACCTGTGGGTGGGTAAGACAGTCCCTGGGCATTTTGCTAAGATGACATTCTGACGTAGGTCGATAAAACCCCTGAACAAGCAACTGTACACAGCGGCACTATAGCCCATGTGAGAACGACCATGGCCTGGACCCTGGACCATACACATGTGCTTTGCATGGGACAGATGAGGGGATTTTTTTAACCCCGGCCTGAAATTTGCTTCCACGGGGAGTCGAACCCAAGACTAAGGAGTGCTACTAGAGCCACCCAACCAACTCTGCTAGAGGCCCATTTGCATAACATAATAGCTAAACTTGAGCTCCTTACCTACAAATTTATTTTCTTACCATTTCCTTACCATTGCTTACCTACAACTGGCCATATGACTAGCATCCCCTCATCCAAAACTGAGATTCATGTGCAGCTGAGAATCAAACACATTAGGACTACTTGTGCTATATTTGTGATTGATAATCTTCTTCAACAATTGTTACTATCTTAATCATAAAAAAACCATGAATTTGTATTGACATCTCAAATGTTAGGAATACCTGTCATTTTAATTGTTTCTTATGCATCCATAAGGTTGATTATTATTACATATCCTTGACCATGTGTAGTCTCTACTCTTTTATGATTTTATTCATAGTCCCAACATGGTTAGCTAAGTAGCTAACTTGTGATTAACCCCTTAATTGCAGAAGCTGCGCAAGCGCTAAACCAGTCTGTTAATCTTTTCTTGGAAATTGGTAGGTTGAACATGGCTGCAAGATACAGCAAGGTGAATTAAGTTTTATTTTGTTTGCAGATATGTTATTATATGCTACTATCTTATTTTTACCTCAGGCTATTGGATTAATGAACTAAGACATCCATCATTCTTCTTCTTTGTACCTTTTTTTCCCAATTGAACTTATAAGTATATTTGAATGATGACCTGCTTCAGAAGAAGGATGATTTGTTTTGAAAAGAAATACATCACTCACACTGCTGGAAATTTGATTCATTTTCAGGACATTGGTGAGATATATCAGCAAGAACAAGATTTAGAGAAGGCTACAGATTACTTGGAAAGGGCAGCTGACCTTTTTGACAGTGAGGGACAGTCGTCTCAATCAAACACCATCAAACAGAAAGTAGCAGAAATTGCTGCTCAGTTGGAACAGTAAGATTACTTTCATTTGCCTTATAGTAATTATATCGTCGTACTCTAGGTATGTAAGTTGTTTAGGACATTGGCATAGTCTCTAGCATGACAATTTGACTTTTTTTTTTGTAAAAGTATATTATTTTGAAAGAGAGAAAGATACATACTATGAAAGTATTTTCCATGATGAATCTAGTAACATCAATCATGAGCTATCAATCTATGTAACTTTTTACAAATTGTTGGGTAAAGTTAAAAAAGTTTAGAATCCTAATGCAGCCTATATCTGGAATCGGAGGGAGGTCCTGCTATTGGGAGCCCAGTGCTTCCAATAGTTATTGGAAGCCTCAGCCAGCCACTCCACCCAACCAGACCACTCAGGTCTACGGAACAGGTGACGTGCGTAGGTGGAGGACCACGAGACCTAGCCGACCGGTGCATAGAAATCCTAGGTCAAGCTGCGTAATTTTTTTTGTCACCAACAATGCATAGAAACTAGTAGTTGAATGAATAAAACTTCAGTTTGTTACTGCATAAAACCACTCTGCGGGATGGACATCCCACCTGACACAGGCTAACACACCTGACGCATGCATGCGTGCGTGTGACCCAATCTGATTTCTTTCATTTTTTCGCGATAACTCTTTAACGAAACATCTAATTCAAAAACGATTTTCACCATTAGACTCCAGACATTTTTATACACGATTTAAGAGCCATCTTGAATATTATTTGTGAATCTTTTGAAATTCATAAATTTACGCTTTATGATATAGAGTTTAATGCTTCTAACTTAGCATAGAATCATCTGATTGTAAGCATAGAAACATATAGACGATCTCGTGTTATCCAAATTCAAAATTTAAATCATGGCACGTTGATGTGAAGGCTTTCATTAAAGAATAATGCATAATTAACAAATGAACAATGCATATAACACCGCACAAAAACATATAATCATTGTTCTTTTGCTTAGAATTTAAAATTGGAATTCCACCCAACATGAGGTATAGAAATTAATGCTTCGAGGTACAAAAATCTAGGTATCATAAAAGCTCATTCATTTTGGTATAGAAATAGTACATTACATACAAAAAAAATCTTTAACATTATATTTTCATCATGCATACAACTCTATGAATGCAAGCATAGAAACCCCATCTACCATTTACTATAAATTTTAAATTTTGAAACCTATTGACATAGAAGATTTGTCATTCTTGTGAAGTGTTCTGGCGCATAAAATCTTGAAGACTAGAGCATAGAAACCGTTTTAATGCTATGGAATTTAAAATTTGAATCTTTCTTTCATACATTTATATACATGAGCACATAAAACACATAACAAAATTGCATATATTTTCAACAACACAATTACTTCGCGGATAGAAACCTATCCAACTACGCATATAAATCACCCAACATTTTTGAAATCACAGGTTCACAATTCAATAAAACCTGTACTAACGAGCATAGAAACTAAACTATGTTACACCATGCATTAAAACCTCAAATCACAGAACACAATTTCACCTATGCAACTAAGCATAGAAATCACCCAACATCTTTGAAATCACAAAAATACAATGTCACCATACATATAAACCTATGCTTGCAAACATAAAAATGAGCAGCAGTCGGGATGCTGTTGTATGAAGCCATAGCCGGCCGCATTGCGTCCACGCCGTTGTCGTCCTCGTTGTCATGGTTGGATGGGGATGCTAGGGCATCGTCGACAAGGAGCCGTCCATGGGCCATGGTGGGGAGGGGCATCAGGAGGCCGAAGCTACCATGCGGCCATGGAGACAGCCATCCTACATAACAACAGAGACGTAGAAACATGTTTTATCAGTGCAAAAATATATATTTTATATAGTTAGATTGTCAAATCATAATTGACTGCATAGAAACTTATGTATGCAAGCATGGAAACAAAATTTGTCTACAAATAAAAACATCAATATTTGAACCACACAAGTTTCTGTGCATGAGGCATAAAAACCAGAATGGAGGAGCATAGAAGCATCAATATGCAGCGCCTCCAACAATTTATTGAATTATTCTAAGAATGGTCGGATGTATAATTAATAGGGAAACAAATGCATAGAGTTATTCTAACAATTGCCGGATATATAATTAATAGAGAAACAACACATATAATCCAATAAAACCATCTCCTGGGAGATTATGTTATCTAAAACTGTGAAAGCCCCAACCCAAAGCTACGATTCTCACATTTTTGGGTTGTATAACTAATAGAGAAACAATGCATAGAACCCAAAACCGAAACAATGCATAGAATGAACAGCCTATTGATGCATATAACCCTAGGGGTTAATATATAATTATAGCCTACCGATGCATAGAACCCTAGCTTAATGTATAATTAACAACCTATCGATGCATAGAACACCATTTTTATTTAGTCAGATACACAGAGACATAACATTGGAGCAATGCATAGAAAATCAGAAACGAATTGAATTCAAATTACATGTAACATCAAAAGGTATAGAAATTTTAGAACATCATAGAGAAATAGATGTCGCAAAAATCTCTCTGAGATGCACGTGGATTCAAATTAGAAGGACAAAAATTTAGCAAATGAAACAAGTAAAAACAATAATTGAAAGTAGAAGCTAGCAACTAGCAAGCAACGATCTACCAATTTTATGCCACACTTCAGTTACTATGCATCCAATGATCAAATAATTGTAGGGGGGAAAATAAATTTTTATGCATAAAAAACCTTCTAACTAAACCTTAAATTTCTATGCCTTGAGAAAAAAATCAACTTTTATGCATAAAAGTGCCTTAGAAGGCTCACGAATTCAACACACATTCCTCATGCATCAGCACATATGGGTTAACCACATTGGTTCGATCGAGTGGCATGAAACATGTGAATACATGAAGCAAAATAGTTTGAACAAGCGAAACTATATAGAAATCTTGCCGCTAGATTAAGAGACTAGAAGCCACCATCCAGCATGAGCAGTTAACTATCCAAATATTATGATTTTAATTTCTAAAGAATTAAGATTTCAATTTAGGAGATGTAGTACCAATCGTCCTAGTAAAAACTATTTTCATGCAGCAAAAAACATAACTCACATGCATAGAATTCCCAGGTGTCACGAACATGATCCTTGCAATTCAATACTATACAGAATTCATTAAAATTCAAGACACATCTCGATCAATGACAGGTTAGGTGAGAGCTACTACTGCATTGAATGGCATGAAACATGGCAGGGACTTGAATTTCCAGTGTATTACTTTTCTTCCGCTTCCTCTTGCTCCCTCTTGCTCCTTCATTTCCTACAAGCCGAACCAACCATGCATAAAAACTAGTTGTATAATGTACAGATAGCTGGAAACGTCTGCATCTAGCACATCATATGCACACAACAATAGTTTCAGAAGCTAAACAAACCATGCATAGAAACTAGTTGTACAATGTACAGGCAGTGTGTTTTTGGGCATCCAGAACATACGGTTCATGGTGGCGCAAACGCACTGGGCAGCGAGCACTAGAACGTACAATGTTACAGGATAATCATGAATGGGACCTTGCAATTGGTGACACCTGCATGCTTCTACCTAAAATATATAGAAACCTTCCCACTAGATTATCCGATTAGCAGCCACCTACCAGCACATATTAAGATTTTAATTTCCATGCATCTAAAAGATAAGATTTTAATTTGGGAGATGCAATACCAAATTATCCTAGTCAAATATTTTTATACAACAAAAAACATAACTCACGTGCATTTGACGCGAACAAGATTATGGGGGTGTTTGGGACTGCTCCGCTTTTGTTTTTGCTACTCCGCTCCAACTCCACAGTGCCAAACACGTCCAGCTCCAAGAACTCTGCTCCGCAAAAAAAGGTGGAGCTGGAGACCAACTCCACGTTTTTTCTGGAGCACCTCAAGGGGTACTCCAGTTTTTGGAGTTTTATCCCACATGGAGTTGTGAGATAATTACTCACATTGCCATTGATTAACGCCACTCGATTTTTCCATCCGTCAAATCCTTGGACGTTTTGATCTCGTGCGTCTGTGCCTGCCTACCTGGCAGCCCCTTCGCGTTTCTGGATCCAGTGCAACAGCCCACTCTGTGGCCGCGGTCCCCCACAGGTGGAACTTCGGTCCATGGTGGCCACAAAAGATCCTGAGCGAGGATACCCATCAGCTGACCAGCCAAATGCACAAACCGCCGTGGATATTATTTGAATAATTTTTACCGCCGTGGATATTATTTGAATAATTTTTTTGTTATTTGATCTGTATCTAGTGCTCATGCTAATCGAGTGTCAAATGAATAAAAAATGCTCAATTTTTGTTCTTGTTGCAATCGAGTGTTTTGCATGCCATCCATGCTCGGGTGTCACGTTGCGTAGACTAGACAGACCCACCAGACAATTATTTATATTTGAATTATGGCCCCAATTAATGTTCTATTATTTATTTTCTATTTTTCTTAAAAATATCAAGTGTAATTTCAATTAGGGGTATAATGGAGCATTTGTATGAAAACAACTCATTTCTAAAGCTGGAGTAGAGCTGCGTGCCAAGCAATGACCATCTGCTCCACAAACTCCACCGTGGAGCTGCTCCATGGTGGAGTTCGTGGAGCAGAGCAGCAAAAACGGGAGTGGAGCAGTCCAAACAC
Source organism: Coix lacryma-jobi var. lacryma-jobi (assembly GCA_009763385.1). Classification (NCBI taxonomy): domain Eukaryota; kingdom Viridiplantae; phylum Streptophyta; class Magnoliopsida; order Poales; family Poaceae; genus Coix; species Coix lacryma-jobi. Next base: position 67,360,358 of record CM019828.1, read on the forward strand.
TCCCTATATGTGTAGAAACTTATGTATGCCCTGCCCTCCTGGGTGTTTATTATTTTAAAAACTTTGGCAGCTCCCACCCAAACAATGCTTCCCCACTAGGGGTTCATAATTGACAGAACCATACTTTCCCATTGGGAGATGCATAATTAACAAAGAAATAATGCATACTAACTGTAAATCCATTCAGTTTTAGATAGCAACCGGATGTCAGTCATATTAATCCCTTGATCTTAAGCGCCTCCTTATACCTTCTGAAATATTCCCTCCCATGGGCGGAACAACCTACCCAGCGTTTTGCGCATCCCCAAATTCAAACATTGCACAACAACAGCTAAACACAAACAACTAATTCTTCTCGCCGAGAAGTTCTCGGCAGATCGTACAGAGCAACACTTGTTACTACCCTTACAAATTGGGGAATGGGCAGAAGCAGCAACTACTCGATCACTACCAGTAAGAAGCCACGCAGAAGGAGACCAATCGAACACCCAAACAGGGCAACTAGTCACAGGACAAAACTCATTACCAGCCAAATCACGACTAAAAGCATGGAAGGCGAGAAAGAGGTTGTAGAAGCTAGCAAGCAACGATCTAATGATTTTTTATGCCAAACAATTCAACTTCTATGCATCTAGCAATCTAATAATTTTAGAAAAGGGTCTATTTTTATGCATAGAAAACCTTCTATTAAAATCTTTAATTTCTAAGCATATAGAATAAAAAATTAAGACTTCAATTTTATTGCACATCATATCCAGAAAAAGCATAAAAATCAAATGGCTATCGAAGTACAGCAGCATCCCAAAATCTACATAAATATTATAGTTTTTTTTTCACTTTTTGATTGAATTTGTGTTGCCCTCGCAGCCACCGACAAACATAATTGCAACAAAGCATAGTATAAAAACACTAGCGCCATCGGATGCATAACTAATAGAGAAACAATACATATGTTGGAATTATTCTCAATTGAATAATGCATAACCCTAACAAGGGTAGCAATATAGGTTCCATACATGGGCCTCATGGGCCTTGCCACATGGGCCATATACTCATACTCCAACACTCCCCCGCAGTCTTAACTACCGGCGCAGCGGAGTTACAGACTGGACATGAAAACAAACAACACACACGAGTCCCCCCACAGACGCAACTAGCCACTGGTGATGTTGAGGCTGGAGCGAAACTCGGCGAAGCTCGAGGACGGGAGGCCCTTGGTGAAGATGTCGGCGAACTGGGAGGTGGTCGGAACATGAAGGACGCGCACCTCGCCGATGGCAACTCGGTCACGGACAAAGTGTAGGTCGATCTCCACATGCTTGGTCCGCTGGTGCTGAACAGGATTGGTGGAGAGGTACACGGCGCTGACGACGTCGCAGTAGACCAGCGTGGTCCGGCGAAGGGGGCTCTGGAGCTCGGCAAGAAGCCGCCGGAGCCAAGAAGCCTCAGCCACGCCGTTGGCGACGGCGCGGTACTCCGCCTCAGCGCTGGAGCGGGAGGCCACGTGCTGGCGCTTGGACGACCAGGACACCAGGTTGCCGCCCAAGAAGACAGCGTAGCCGGAGGTGGAGCGGCGAGTGTCCGGACAGCCAACCCAGTCAGCATCGGTGTACACAATCATCTCGGTGGAGGACGACCGCCGGTGGAGGAGGAGGCCGTAGTCAGTAGTCCCGCGGAGGTAGCGGAGGAGACGCTTAAGAGCGGTAAGGTGTGGCTCCCGGGGATCATGCATGTGGAGACAGATCTGCTGAACAACATAGGTGATGTCCGGCCTGGTGAAGGTGAGGTACTGAAACGCACCAGCAAGACTCCGGTATGCAGTAGGATCTGCCACTGGAGGGCCCTCAGACTCAGACAGCTTGCCCTGTGTGTCAACCGGAGTGGCACAGGGGTTGCAATCAGTCATCCCAGCGCGCTCCAAGATATCCCGAGTGTACCGCCTCTGGTGAAGAAGGACCCCGGCAGGATGAGGCTCAACTGTAACCCCAAGTAAGTGGTGGAGCACACCCAGATCCTTCATAGCAAACTCCTGCTGAAGAGAGCTGATAATCCGGCGAAGGAGTGACTCACTGGAGGCCGTGAGGACAATGTCATCCACATAGAGCAGCAGATACGCAGTCTCAGCTCCACGGTGATAGATATACAGAGAGGTGTCTGACTTGGCCTCCACAAAACCCAGTGTCCGGAGAAAAGTGGCAAACCGATGATTCCACGCCCGAGGAGCCTTCTTGAGGCCATAGAGAGACCTGTTGAGCCGGCACACCATGTCAAGACGAGAGGAGTCAACAAACCCGGCCGGCTGACTGCAGTACACTGTCTCTGTGAGAAGACCATGCAGAAATGCATTCTTCACATCCAACTGATGCACAGGCTAGGAGCGAGTGAGAGCCAGAGAGAGCACTGTGCGGACGGTGGCCGGCTTCACCACTGGGTTGAACGTCTCATCATAGTCAACTCCAGTACGCTGAGTGAAACCCCGAAGAACCCAGCGAGCCTTGTACCGCTCCAAAGTGCCATCAGCTCGACGCTTGTGCGTCCAGATCCACTTGCCGGTGACAACGTTGGCACCCGAGGGACGGGGCACCAGCTCCCACGTCTGGTTGGCGAGGAGCGCCGCGTACTCCATCGCACGGCGCCAATGAGGATCCAACAAGGCCTCACGGACGGAGGAAGGTACTGGAGAGACCTGCGAGTCCTCGGGCACCGCCGCAAGGGCACGGGGCTGCAGGGTACCAGTCGCGTGCCGCGTCACCATAGGGTGAACATGCCGCGGGTGACGGTGGAGGAGCGGCGGGTGGTACACCGGCGTCGTGGCACGGGCAGCCGGTGGCCGAGGCGGTGGTGTCGGTGTCGCTGGCGGAGAGGAGGCTACGGGTGAGGGCGACGGCCCCAGCGAAGGAGTCACCGATGGCGGCGGCGGTCCGTGCACGACGCTGGTAGACAAGCGCCGGCTGGGCGTAGCGTGCCGGTGGTGCTGTAGTCGACGGCCCGGGACCCGCGTCAGGCGCAGTGCCGGTGGCCGCGCCACGACGCTGGTAGACGAGCGCTGGCTGGGCGAAGCGTGCCGATGGTGCTGGAGTCGACGGCTCTGGAACCGCACTCGGAGCGGCGACGGGGGTCGGCTCGGGGCGCTGGTAAACCAACGCCGGCTGAGCAAAGCGGCCAGGTGGTGCATGAGCAACCGGCTCGGGACCCGCGTCAGGAACAGCGACGGGGGCCGAGGACCCCTCCAGGCCCGGGCAAAGAGCGGGGCCGAGGTGGTCGCTGGCGGGCGGCGAGCTGGGGCACGACTCCGACGACGGGCACGGTGCAGCAGTACCTGCAGGAGAGAACCGAAAAGGTGGCTCGACCACCGTGTCAGTGGGAAACAACGAGGAGACGTCAAGATCCGGGGTGGAAGTGGGGGTGGTGGTAGCGGAGTAGGGGAAGACAGACAAATCAAACACCACATGGCGAGAGATGAGAACCCAACGGGAGGTAAGGTCAAAGCACTGGTACCCCTTGTGATCCGAGGGGTACCCGAGGAAGACACAGAGAGTGGACCGGGGGGCCAGCTTATGGGGAGCAGTGGCGGCGGTGTTAGGGTAACACGCACAACCAAAGACTCGAAGGTGGTCGTACCGAGGAGGGGTACCGAACAGAGTGTGGTGAGGTGTAGGAGCTGGGCAAGCAGCGGAAGGAAGACGGTTAAGGAGACAGGTGGAGGTGTGCAGACTCTCGGCCCAGAAGCGAGCGGGTAGGGATGCCTGAAGCAGAAGGGTGCGCATGGTGTCATTGGTGGTGCGGATCATGCGCTCGGCCTTGCCGTTCTGAGAGGAGGTATACGGACAAGACATGTGCAGCTGGACACCGTGAGAGAGGAAGAAGGCACGTGAGGTAGAGTTATCGAACTCACGGCCATTGTCGCACTGGACGGCCTTGATGGTGAGGCCGAACTGAGTGGACACCCAAGCGAAAAAGTGGAGAAGAGTGGGAAAAGCATCCGACTTGGCACGCAAGGGAAAGGTCCAAGAGTAGTGGGAGAAATCATCGACCACCACCAAGTAGTACTTATAGCCAGACATGCTAAGTACAGGAGATGTCCACAAGTCGCAATGGATTAGATCAAAGATGCGAGCCGCATGTGAGGAGGAGGTAGGGAAAGGAAGCCGAACATGACGGCCCAACTGGCACGCATGACACAAGTGCTCATCGGGAGTCCGGGGACACCGAATGTCGGAACTACGACTGAGCTGCGTCAGAGCATCAGGACCAGGATGGCCGAGACGCCGGTGCCAAGTGGTGGAGGTGGTGGTGGTAAAGGCAGATGCCGAAGGAGGAGCAGCGGAACTGGGGAAACGAAGGGTGTAGAGAGGCCCTGCGCTGTCACAACGGAGAAGAGGACGCCGAGAGGCCGAATCCCACACGGTGAGGCCAGAGGGGTCAAACTCAACCGAACAGGAGTTGTTAGCCGTGAAGCGCCGAATAGAGAGGAGGTTGTGAACCATACCGGGTGCGACAAGAACATCAGAAAGGCGAAAGGAGCCATGGGCGCTGGCGGCACCCACGGATGTGACTGGAAGACACGAACCATTCGCGACCATGATGGACGAAGGGTGAGCGGAAGAGGGTGAGTACACGGAGGAGAGTATACGACGGTCGGGAGTAGTGTGGTAGGTGGCACCCGAGTCGGCGACCCAGGCGGGACCGACAGGCGGTGTCGAGGGCATGGTGCTGAAAGAGTAGGCCAAGGTCATCCGGTCCCAACTGACAGGCCCGGGCGAGGCACCAGGAGGACTAGGCCCTGGGGATGCGATGTGAAACCCAGGAGGAGCTCCAGTGACCGTCGACAGGTGATGCGCACCGCCGGAAGCCTGGGACCACGGGTCGTGGAGAGAGGCCCAGACCGCCGGATCCCAACCGGCAGATCTGGGCGAGACACCGGGACGTGGACCCCATGGTGAACCACCGCGGCGACGCCGGCCGCCGTGGCCCCCCCCCACCGCCGCTCGGCTCAGAGGGAGTAGGACCAAGAGGAGAGAATGGCGGCGTAGGATTAGCAGTGGCGCCAGGATGAACGTGCCACGCGGCGTGGTCGGCCACGGCGGCGGAGGCAGCGGCGGCGGCTGCCCAGCCCGCGTCCGGGACTGCGGCGCCCGCGCCCGGGGCGGCAGCGCGTGCGGGCCAGCCAGGGGTGGCGGCCCAGGCGGCGGCGCCTAGAGCAGGGAGGCCGCCGGCGCCGGATTGGGGCACGGGGGGCGGCTGCAGCTGGGCAGCTCCGCCTGGGAGGGAGCTGCGCGCGAGGAGGCCGCCCGTGGCCGCGCCGGGAGCAGGAGGGAGGCTGGCTGCGCCGCCTGGGAGGGAGCCCCGCGCGGGGAGGGGGCTGCGCGCGAGGAGGCCGCCCGTGGCCGCGCCGGGAGCAGGAGGGAGACCGGCTGCGCCGCCTGGGATGGAGCCGCCCGGGCCGGCGCGCGGCAAGTGAACGGCGCTCAAGCCAGCGGCGCCCGCGGCGGCGGCTGCGCCCGCGCCCGCGGTGCCCGCGCCTGTGGTGGCCGCGCTGGCAGCGGCGTCGGAGGAGGATGCGGCGCCCGCGGCGGTGGCGGCGGCGGCTGCGGCGCCCGCTGGGCCAGCGGCGCCCGCGCCTGTGGTGGCCGCGCCGGCAGCGGCGGCGCCCGCGCCCGCGGCGTCGGCGGCTGCGGCGGCCGCTGGGCCTGGGAAGAAGGAGGGGAGGGGAGGGAAGAGCTGGAGGTAGGGTGGAGGGGGTGGAGGTGGCCCGCCGGCCATGGTGGCGCCGGCGGCGCCGACAAGGGAAGACGCTGGCAGGAAGGGAGGGAGGGAGAAGAAACCCTAGCTCTGATACAATGTTGGAATTATTCTCAATTGAATAATGCATAACCCTAACAAGGGTAGCAATATAGGTTCCATACATGGGCCTCATGGGCCTTGCCACATGGGCCATATACTCATACTCCAACAACATAGAACACAAACCTTGCTCCCCACTTGGTCTAATGTATAATTAATAGAGAAACAATGCATAGAACCCAATAAAACCCTCTCATCTGGAGAAATTATTTTATCTAAAACCATAAAGGCCCCGATCTAAAACCATGATTCTCATTTAGTTTGGTGTCAAGCAATGGATGAAGACTGACGTGTTGCGGCCGCTGCCGCTGCGTAGGTGGTACTCGTGAGATGGAGGGGGACGAGGAGGGATAGTACGGCGGCGGCAAGGCTGGGACACCGTCCTGCTGGCCGGCGTCCGCGTGAGGGAGGGTTCGAGGGCACAGGCCAAAGAGCGAGAGAGGTAACTCAATCTCTGGCTAAACTTTCTTCCTACATAAGCACTCAAATCCAGATTCTAACAAACTGCATGCTATAATTTAGGATCCTAACAAATTTCTTGGAAAAACTAAACTAGCTGGACTCCCGTGGTGACTGTGCCCAAACTGGCCGCACGCACACCGTGGCTCTGTTCTCGCACGTTCGGCCATTCTCCCACGCCTATTTCAGCCACTTGCACGTTGCCTCCTCTGATATGTTTTTCCCACCATAACATTTCTCCCTCGTGGAGAAATAGCTCGTCCTCGAGCTAGAACGTGGGATATGCTTCACGGAACGCTTCAACGGGCTCCCAAGTGGCCTCCAACGCTGGCATGTCCTCCCACTGTATTAGCACGTGCCAGACGCCCCGACGAAGGGAGGCGCGCAACGCTTGTGCCGGTCATGGAAGTGTCGGTGACGTAGAGGAGGCCGTGACGTAGAGGAGGCAGTGTCGGTGTCAACGCAGGTGTAGTGCCCCTGAACGGCTTGAGCACTCCAACGTTGACGACATCGTGGATTCGGGCGCCGTCCGGGAGCTGCAGATGATAAGCGACGACGCCGACTCGCTCCAGCACTTGGAAAGGGCCCGCATATCACGGACCAAGCTTGCCACGGCTGCCCACTGCCAGGGACTGGGCTGGCCGGTTCAATATGCGCAGCCATACCCAGTCGCCCGACGCGAACTCCACTTGGTGATGATGTGCATCATAGTGACGTCGTGCGTACTCCTGAGCTTGCAGGAGCCTGGACCGAACTTCATCAAGGAATGCGTCGTGGTTCGCCAGCATGTTGTCGACGGTGTCACTGCGCGCTGTCCTGGCTTCATATGGCATGAGCGCTGGAGGTGGTCGTCTGTACACCACCGGTCGTCCGTACACCACCTGGAAGGGTGTGGTGCGCAGGGCCGAGTGGTAGGCTGTATTTAGCAGTACTCAGCCCACGACAACCAGTCCAACCAAGCTCGAGGTTGATCACCTGTCATGCAACGAAGATACATAGCAATTGTTTTGTTAACGACCTCCGATTGTCCATCTGTTTGCAGGTGGAAGGCTGAGCTCATGCGAAGTTGGACGCCCGCCAGCTTGAAAAGGTCGCGCCAGACATGTTCAGTGAAGACTGGATCGCGGTCCGAGACGATCGATTCCGGGAAACCATGGAGATGAACAATGTCAGCGAAGAAAGCTCTGGCGACCGACGCTGCCGTGTACGGGTGCCCGAGCGGGATGAAATGGGCATACATCGAGAAACAATCAACCACTGTGAGAATAGCACTTTTGCCGTGTACCTTGGAAGAGCTTCGACAAAATCCATGGAAATATCTGCCCAGACGTGCGACGGGACCGACAACGGCTGAAGCAGCCCGACCGGGTGGAGAGCTTCTGTCTTGTTGCGTTGGCACGTCGTGCATGTCCGAACGAATTCGCGAACATGGCGGCGATCCTGCTGGACGTGGGAGTCTGCCCGAAGCCGCTGCAGGGTCTTCTGTACCCCTTCGTGTCCCGCAGTATGAGCCAGGTGCAGGACCTCTTGGAGGAGCGGCGACGTTGCAGGTACCACGACGCGGCCACGGTAGGTGACTAACCCATCGGTCACACACCATGGCGTGCCGCATGCGCCGAAGCTGATCTCCTGCCGCAGCCTCTCCAGGTCGGGGACGCCTGCGAGTTCTCGTCGGATGTCGTCGCAGAGAGAATGTGGGGGCAGTGAGTGCTGCCATCTGCAGCTCCTCCGCGTCACGGCGGGACAAAGCATCGGCGACAGCGTTTAGGCGGCCGGGTCTGAATTCCACTCTGAAGTCGAATCCGAATAACTTACCCACTGATGTTGTGGGATTGTGGACAGCCTTTGATCCAAGATAAACTTGAGTGCATTGTGATACGGACGACAAAAGCTCGGTCCCAAAGGTAAAGCCTCCAATGCCGAACTGCTTGGACTAAGCCGATGAGCTCTCTCTCATATGCTGCAATCTTCATGTGTTGGGGAGCAAAGGGTTTACTGAAGAAGGCCAATGGCCCCGCCCCTTGGTGCAGAACAGCTCCAAATCCCGTCCCCGATGCATCACAATCAACAAAAAATTCACGGTCGAAATCAGGTAGGTGCAGTACAGGCGCTGCTGACAGCGCGTGCTTTAGCTGATTGAATGCTGTGTCTGCTGCTTCAGACCAATGGAAACCTTCAGTAGTTGTGTCAAGGGCGCTGCAATCGTGCCAAAATCCTTTATAAATCGTCGGTAGTACCCGGCGAAGCCAAGAAAACCTCGCAGCCCCCGAACTGAATGCGGCTGCAGCCATGACTGGACCACCTCAATCTTATCCTGGTCCATGGCGACACCCTGTGCTGAGATCACATGTCCAAGGTAGGAGATGGTGGAAGCAACAAATGAGCACTTTGATTTCTTCACGTGCAAGCGGTGCTCACGCAGGGTGGCCAACACAGCTTGAAGAAGCTGAAGGTGCTCCGTCCAGGAACTGCTATATATGAGTATATCATAAAAAAAAAGAGCACTCCCCAGCGTAAGAACGGTCGGAGCACCAAATTCATCAGAGCTTGAAATGTTGATGGAGCATTGGATAAACCGAATGGCATGACTAAGAACTCGAAATGTCCATGATGAGTCCGGAAGGCTGTTTTATGCACATCCTATGGGTGAACATGTACCTGATGATACCCGGACTTAAGATCAAGTTTGGTGAAAAATCTGGCACCTTGAAGTTCATCAAGCAGTTCTTCTACCACTGGATCGGAAATTTATCTTTGACTGTGCAGCTGTTCAGAGCTCGGCAATCAACACAAAATCGCCATGAGGCATCCTGCCTTTTCACCAACAGCACAGGGGCTGAGAACGGGGATGGACTTGGGCGGATAATGCACATGGCGGCACATTGCGTCTCCAACTGATCCTTCTGCAATTGCGGGTATCGATAGGGACGAACGGCCACTGTTTCAACGTTGGGTTTGAGGTGGATTCGATGATCACATGGCCTTGCTGGTGGGAGGCCCGAGGGTGCCGCGAACACATCAGCGAACGAGTCCAGAAGAGTGCTCAAGAGGGCTGGCTCGGCACTGCCCATGGTGTGGAGGCGACCTGTTGGCGCAATATCAGAGCGTGCTGAACCGATTCCCTTCCAAAACACACGGCGGCCTGCACGCCAAAATGCCATGCAGAGATCATCAAAATCCCACAAAATTGGTCCCAAGGTGCGAAGGAACGCAACTCCCAGGACCATATCATAGCAATCCAGCGGGATGGTGTAGCAATCTATCGTGAAATCCTCATTGCCAACTCCTGCTTGTGTGAAACGGACGCCCATGTCTCGGGCGAGCCCGCGGCACGCAACTCTGTCACCATTAGCCACAACCACATGAGCACCATTGCTGCTGCTGAACACTAAGCCAACTTTTTTTCAACCAAAGGAAGAGAGTACACATCCTAGGTGTAAGACAGTCCGTGCAAGGAGCAATCTTTATGCACCTGACAAAAGGTGTCATGAACCTTAGTTCATTTGGGAGATAACCAATGCCGGGAAGATGGCCGGGCAAAGTCGGCATGGTGGGGGACTAGAGTACTTGGGGGAATTGGATTGTTTGTTCTTTCTTCATTGCTTTGCTTAGATTGAAAGGATACATAACCCCTCTATTTATAGTCCTGGGAAGATTTAGCCCTTAAGTAATCTAATCTAATCCGACGGCGGCGGTGGCGCTACAGTACCGCGTAGTACTCGTGGGTACTGTTTATGTCGGCCTGCTTTGGGCCCAGCGGCCCCACATGACATCTCTCTCCCCTTCGGAGCAGCTCGCCCATGAGCTGCCGGAGACCTGCGTCACGGAGACCTACTTGACGCGACCTAGGTTTAAGCCTTTTACATCTCGGTTTACCTTTATTATTTAAAACGAAAATATGAAATAAAGTTGGATTGCAACTATGGTCTCCAGGATCCCATGGAAACAACCCATTAGTTGGCATTATGTGGACCGAAGACCCATAGATGTAGCAGCTCACGAGTACGACGGGGCTGTCCAGAAATACCAAGGCGGAAGCCAAAACATATGAGATGGTATGCATTGCGCTGGTCGTTTGCTGTGTCGGGAAGCACCATACCCGGACTTCGTCTTCAATTAGAGCCGGACGATGGATAGGTGAGCCCGAGTGGTTGAATGTGCAGGCTGCGATTTGCTGCTGCAGCGGGCTGAGCAGCACACGCATCTTCCGTCGGACAAGGAACCCTCGTCCTGCTGCTTGTAGGCGCACCACTGCCTGCTCCTCCAATGATGGCCATGTGATGGCCTTGGAGATAGCAGTCAGACGTTTCTCCACACGGAGAGACTGCAGGCACCGGCGTGCCAGGAGGCCACGTGCTGCTGCCTGTAGGCGTACGACCGCCTGACTTCTGCGATCCGATCTCTCGATTTGAAGGAGCACTGCTGCTAGGCGATCCAGCACCGCGGCTGAAGAAGCAACCGCAGCTGAATAAGCCATGGGATTTGGATCGAACCGAAGCAAGCCGATACCAGATGTCATGAACCTTAGTTCATTTGGGAGATAACAAATGCCAGGAAGATGGTCGGGCAAAGTTGGCGTGGAGGGGGACTAGAGTACTTGGGGGAATTGAATTATTTGTTCTTTCTTCATTGCTTTGCTTAGATTGAAAGGATACATAGCCCCTATATTTATAGTCTTGGGAAGACTTAGTCCTTAAGTAATCTAATCGAACCCTAATCTAATCTAATCCGACGACGGCGGTGGTGCTACAGTACCGCGTGAACAGTACCCGCGACGCTACGGTTCTCGCGGGTACTGTTTATGTCGGCCTGCTTTGGGCCCAGCGGCCCCAAATGACAGAAGGTGGCACAACAGAAGACAACTATGTGCTAGAACAAAAGTTGCAGTAGGTTGATGTCAAATAATACCATGACATAGATGAACGCAGGCAATGGTCATGAACATATTCATCTTACCAAGAAAAATATGAAAATTTTTGGCTCTTAACCAAAACCATTTTGTCACTTCAGACAAAAAGAAAAACCATAACTATCTTAGGGCCAACTCAGCAACAATTTATTCAGAACTAAACCATCCACTAACCCCTTGCTCTAAAATAGTATATCCTTGAAAATTTAACATGAAAAGAGGATCTTAATTTTGCCTGCATACATTTCAATCTAGCACTATTTGCTACACAATAATGATGCAAATAATCTGTTGTGTTAATTGATGTGTGCATGTGAGAGCTAAAGCAAAACTTTGATAAATTATGACATGATAGAGACATGGCAGAGATCTATTCACATAAAAGTAATTATAAATCCAAAAAACATTTTCGGGAAGAAGCAGGCAAAGACCTTCTGAAATGACAGAAGCAGATTGAAATCACCTCCCTTTCAATGTGTTGTCATGCCATGAAAGGAGAATTCCAGTTAGATTGAAAATCAACTTCATGTTTTCTAGGCCTCCTGCCCTGCTAATTGACGAAGCCATAACTAGTGCTAATGATTTGGAAGCTAAAGAAGCCATAACAAATTAAATGTGTAAAATTAGCAAGGCTGAAAAAGAATGACATTGATTGCAACAATGAAGTGAAATGCGAAGAAGAGATGGGCAGATCGACAACAAATTCAGAAGGTAACCATTGCACATCTATAAATTAGCAGGACCTTTAATGACATTCTAATGTAGCAAATGGATTACCATATGCTTTGCAGTAGATCACCTTTTAACATATGGGATGATGAGGGTCAGAGCATGTTGTTTGTTACTTTGTTAGTTAATAATAATATTGTGAGACCCCACTCCCAATTGAATTTAGGGCAACCCCACTCCCAATTGTACAAATGACGGACTATCTCCCCATAATTCCCCAGTCGCTGATGAAATTAAACAAACTGGGATGGAATCAAAACCAGGGCTGCAGGGGATTCAGAGACCGCTCACCGTTTTCTAGGCGTCCTCGTCAAGGAGGATGCAGAGATAGCCAGGGAAAGTGGGATGGCCATCCCAGAGGTTTAACTTGGTTCACATCTTTCTTTAGAGATGTCTTTGTTGTCTTGGGTTGCTTTGATATTTTGATGTTAGCATCAGAAGGCATAATACTATTGGTTTTAAACCTAAAATTTTCACCAAGACATTGCAGGCAGGTCAGGTGAGTGACTGCGAACCATCTTAAATGCAAACAAACACTGCCATAACTACTTCCCTTTTTAAAGTAAAAGACTTAGTTTCATTCCTTGATAAAATGGTTCGTGGGTTAAGAGTTCTTACTCCCCATTTGAAAATACGTTGAGTTCTTATATTAACTGAGACAACACAAAGAATGAAAGCAGAACAACTACCTGCCCCCTTGGCAGTAGCTTTGGCAGCACACCGAGCCTCCTGAATGGCACATCTCTCTGCTTTAGAAAGCTTTGGTTTCTGCCAACCTGAAGTTAGAGCGTGTTCATTCTTTGTTTCAGTAAGATCTCTCTCGTTTATTAATTCAGAAATAAGGAACTGAGGCGAATTGTGCAATAAATAACCACAGAAAAGCAATTCATCAAATAAATGTTGATAGCCATATTGTGTTATTTCCATGCTTTAGAAAGCATGAAAACCGTTAACAAATACTACGTGTTAAACCAAGGTGAATGATCCTACAATGTGACCCATTTTGCACAATCCAAATTGCACATGCGTAGACGCAATACGCATATCGAAAACATAACTAATGATTCATAGTATGGTCTCCGTAGCTACCAGCAGTGATTTTGCTAATACAGTCAGCATGATTCATGAACACAGAATCTTTGCTAAATCATCCACGCGAAAATGAGTTCTACCTCTACAACGACCACATTTATGACTTCAATTGCATTCTTAACATGATACTGATTTGCTTAATATACTACTGGTCTGACCACCAGTGAACATCTACGGGTCAGCATGACGCAACAAAGTGTCTTTGTTCGCTAATAAATTATTGGAGTGTTTGATTTGCAGAATGAGATGACCTATCATCTTCCAACTCCTTTTTGTTTTGGTTTGAGTCAAATGGGTTGATGCATCATCAACTACCTCCTCACAGAGATATAGCCATATACTCATTCCTGTATACAGGGGATTTCGATCAATGCTTATTTGTCATGTGCCTGTGCCTTTGATGGTATTCCCAGCAATACAACTATGCCTAATTACAAAATTTTGCAACCATTATTTGTAGATAGGATAGAGACCAATTTTTTCACTAATAGGTATATTGAATGAAAAAATACTGGTTATTTGGGCTAGCAATATTTAAAATACATACATATTATTAAACTGTCCTCTAATTCTGTGTCAAGGCATCAGATCATATACATATAAATTTATAAAAAGAGCCACAATCAAGATTAGATTAGCTGTAAACAAATGTCTATAATTTTATCTGGTTATTTTCAAAGGGATTTCAAAGCATTATATGTGCATATTGCTTATCTAAACTAGAAAAAGTGAAATCAAAATAGAGGGATCATTCTTTAAGCATACAAACAGTACCCGTATCATGGAACCTAATAGTGAAACCAATGTGATACAACCTTACTACTTTATATGAAAAAATGGAACACCAAAATGAGATGCACAAGAAAATAGTTAAGGCTTACTTTGGCAGCTGAGGGAAAATAGCCCTGCAGGTGAATTTTTTTGTGAACTTTGATTCCCACCTCTGCCTAGGGAAGATTTCCACGCCGTGGAGGCTTTCCCTGTTGTCGTTTGGCTCCCTGGAATCAGATTTCCACACCGCTGGTGATATCACTAGCTCACGCTCCCATCAGATTTCCAGGTCGTGGTTGTCCAGAGCGCCTTTGCGCTGATGTTATCCTAGCACATATATGCATAATAACCTTGGTACTACGTCTTAGGAAATTGAGAACAATGTCTTAGTAAATCAAGAAAACGATGTCTTAGAAAATCAGAAAAATCAGGGTTTTTTTTTTAAAAGTGACCACAGATCAACGTGAACCACCACATTTTCATGAAAATAATGCATGAAAAATCTTAATACCAAAACAATGCAAATAATTGAGTAACATGAGAAGCACGCATCAAGAATATGAAATGATAAATTATTTGACATAGTCCAATACATAGAAAATTTAATTCAAGTGGCAAATTCAACTTAAATAATCCATTCTTCACCAAATTCATCTCCATCTAGATCTCCAAGATATATATTCAAAAAATAAATTATGGTTTAACTCCTTTTCATGGGTAATGTTCGAGAAAAAAAAACTCCTTTCCATAAACTTCTCGCATAGGCATTGCAGCTAGTAAAACATTTTTCTTCTCAAATCATACATCACTTCCACCATTGCCTCCACCAAGAGCACTGCAAGTAAACACAAGGAAAAACATTAGCAGCTAAGACATACCAAAGTTATGTGTGTTTTGACAATTCTAATTTACCAAGAACATACTCAGATGGTGAAACATTGTAAGGAGGTTTGGGTCCTGCTGACTGAACATTTTAAAACTCCAATCATATCTATTAAAAATGGGGATGGTTGATCCATGGAGCGAACCGTGGCCGAACCATCGATCCATCTAATTAGTATAGGTGCATCGGTTCCTCCATTTCTGCTAGCTGCCGACCCTTTGGGCCCTAAAGGATATTTTGGGTCTCAGTTTGTAAAGCAATCAAAGCAATGAAGCTAGGTACCAGTAGAAGAGAAGATGAATGGATCTCGCTGGTGACGCACCGCCATGTTCTCGGCCTTCCCGGTGCCAAGTTTAGGTCCTCCAGCCATAGTCGCGTCCATGCCAAGATCACCAGTCTCGCCACTAGTTTCGTTCGTACGTCGTGTTGTTCCTCCAGGCGGTCCACCATGGCACCATGGAGGCAAGGCCTCGAAGGACCGCGCCAATGTTTTCAGGTCGTCCGATTAATCGTGATTAATCGTCCTGGTCGCCCCTGGGGTTCGATCAGGAGGTCCGACTCGATCGGGTCGACCAGAAAGCTGGTCGTCCGATTAGTCGTCGACTAATCGCGATTAGTCGTCCGACCAAGACTTGGACGACCAACTTTATTTCTTTGTTTTGGGCCTCTTTTAACTAGGCGGGTCTGAGGGCTAGTGGGCTTGAAGTTTGGCCTGTTAGGAACTTAGGGTTACACTGAATATAGGAGGTATGCAGGGAAGAGAGGCACGCAGGGACGGCGGCCGCAATTTCCCCCGCGCTCGCGATTTCACTTCCCCGCGCGCGTCCTTCCCCCGAGCGCATCTTCCCTCCTCCCCCGCGCGCTTTTCCCTCCTCCCACCTCTCTGGTCGTCTGCTCTGTGGTGAGCAGCAGGAAGCCATCGACGCCCTCAGTCAGAGTCGCCGCCGGTCTTCGTGATGAGCTGCTCCGACGACGGTATGCCTTTCCCCTTTGCATCTTCTTCCCTCCTCCCTATTTGGGACAAGAATTTGGATCTCTGGACAGTGCAGAAAAGAGAAGGAAACAACTCCTACAAGTAACCAGCTGAACACTAATACAGTCTTGATGCTTCCTTTATTGTGTATAATATAGTGTATATATAGAGGTATATATATAGGTGTATGTCCTGATATATATGGACGACCAGATGGACGACTAGGGTCGACCAGGGACGATTAATCGGCCTGGACGACGACTAATCGCGATTAGTCGTCTGGTCGGTCCCAGGTCGACCAGGTTCGACCAGCAGACCTGAAAACATTGGACCGCGCACTATCACAGTACCACTTGAGCCGGAGGAGGTGCGCTAGCAGGAAGGTGAGAGCGACAGGCTCAGGACGTGGCGGACATGACCAACGGTGGTGGCATGGCGCCGGCAAGGCATGGTCGTCGGCATCAATGTTTTCCGGTTGTCTAGTCGAACCTAGTCGCCATGGGACCGACCAGAAGACTAATCGTGATTAGTCGTCGACCAGTCCGATTAGTCGAGTCTGGTCGACCCTGGTGGGGAACCAGAGAATAGCAGAGGGACATCAACACAGCAAGTTGCCTAGCAGTCTAGCAGAGAGCCAAAGAGGCTGCAGAGTGAGGGATGGGGGAGGAAGCAAGAAGATGGAGAGGGGAAAGGCACATACCGTCATTGGAGTAGCTCATCACGAAGACCGGTGGACACTTGACCTGGCAGAGGGCGCTGCCGGCAACGCAGCTCACCAGGGAGGACAATAGGAGGCAGGAAATAGCGCGGGGGAGGAGGAATCGCGCGCGGGAAGGACGGAACGCGTCTGGGAAGGGAGGAGACGCGCGCGCTGGAGAGTGCGGAGGCGCGGGGGGAAATTGCGGCCACAATGCCGTTCCTACGTACCTCTGTCTTTTAAGGTGTCTCTTCTAACCCTAACAGGCCAAATTGCAAGCCCAATAGGCCACATATAGGCCCGGGTAAACAGGCCCAAAAACTAGAGAAACAAAGCTGGTCGTCCCTGTGCTAGTCGGACGACTAATCGTGATTAGTCGATGACTAATCGGACGACCTGCTTTCTGGTCGAACTAATCGCGTCGGTAGCCCTGATCGATCACTAGGGACCGACCAGGACGATTAATCACGATTAATCGCAATTAATCGGACGACCAGAAAACATTGTTCGGCATCGCCTTCCGTTGCGTCATGGCCACCGCGCGCGGCATGGAGGAACTGCTTGGTGTTGATCCCATCGCAGAGGCAGTGCATGGTGCAGATCCCATCGCTGGAGCGAGGACGATGCATGGCTCGACGGAGGCGGGGCGCCGCCGCCGCCATTACTACCTGGCTAAGGGAAAAGGGTGGATCGAACCGGTTCATCCTTTGGTTATCTGGCTCTCGACCCGTAGACCCTGACCTACTAGCTGGGTCAGAAAAGGAGCCCATTTGGATTAATATTATGGCTCGGTTCGACGAACCGATGGTTTGAACCGAACCAGGCCCATTTGGAATATCTATGGACCCGATACACAAATTATATGAGTCTGCTGGCTGGATAATAAGGAAGTTCGAAATTGGTCAAAGTTAATTTCAACTTATAATCTGTTGCAAAATGCTATAGTTAATTTCAACTTATAATCTGTTACAAAATGCTATAGCTGCACACAGGAACCTTATAGAATTATCAGTCACACATAATAATTAAAATTAAATTATGTTCTCTAGGAACCTTATAGTTCAGATTAAAACTAACAAATTGCATATCAAAAGTAACAAACTGAACTAAACTGTATAAATTGTATTATTACATATGAACTCTAATCACTGTACAGAAGGCAACAACGAATGGGGGGAACTAATGCAGCAAAAATCAATGTACGGCAGCAAGAGCAGGCAACAACCTATGCAGCAGCTGTGGGGAGAACTGACCTGACACCAATGTCACCTAGTGCCAAGAGGCAGCAGAAAAATCTTCTCCTTTCTCTGTTCCTCCGGCAATGTAACACACAGAACAAATCACTCCTGCAAAAGCATCATGCCCTCATCATCACAACATCTAGGCAACACATGAAAGCAAATGAAAGATAACTATTCATCTCTCTCTGTATAAAGCAGCACCTCAAGTTAACAAGGACAAAAAATAAGTGCTCTTACACGTCAGAAAAAAAGGACAACATAACTTTCTATAAAAATTGTTCTAGCTAACTGCACCAATAAAATTCAGAAGATGTACTGTCTTATCTTGGGTTCTGGTATGTCTGAACATATAGAATTAGGCCTTGTTCAGTTCGCGAAATTTGTGGTGAAAAATTCCTGTAGCACTTTCGTTGTTATTTGACAAACTTTGTCCAAACATGGACTAATTAGGCTCAAAAGATTCGTCTCGACATGAACAGACTAAAAATACAATTAGTTATTTTTTTTTACCTACATTTAATGCTCCATGCATGCGTCTAAAGATTTGATGTGACGGGTACTGCGCAACATTTTTGGGGACATTTGGCCAACTGAACGTGGCCTAATTGAATTGTAAGTGCATATGTATCTATATGAATCCCTGCACCTTGTGTCTGAACATATATAATTTTGATTCATGTAGACCTTGTGTCTGAACATATAGAATTTTGATTCATCTAGACCTTGTCTGAACATATAGAATTTTGATTCATGCCAATCCCGTACAAAGATACTACTATTATAGTGAGTATACATCAGCAGCAGTGCATCATGTTTAGTAGTAGTACTACTACTACAGTCGCGTGACAGAGACGGACTAGTATCTCTAATTCTCTATTCTCTGCAGTGACTGAAACACGCACGTTGCTTTTCCTTCACTCCATTCATCATCCACCAAGTTAATGCATATGCCTGCTTGTTGCCATGTCAGCTGGTCCATCTGATTTCTTCTTTCTAGTGACACATCATTAAGCAAGTAGTAGTAGTTTAGGGGGTTGATGATGATGATGTGTCCCATCAGAAAATGACACTCATTAGTCATTGCTGGACTGGACTGGGCAACAGATACATATGTACTTATGCACAAGGTACAGGGATTTATGTAGATCAAGAAAATGACACTCATTAGTCATTGCAACAAAATTTAGAAAATTTTAATTAACACTATTTGTTTATATTCCCAGCATGAGGCATAGTTTAGGGGCTTAAGTTAGAAGCTTTGCGACAAAGAACACATATTCTAAGCTTCCCATTGTAGATCAATCATCAATCAGACGAAAATGACAACAGGATACGATCACAAGGTCTACTCCAACCAAAAATTCACTAGAATAAACCTCAGTTCATCATGCCAAAACAAACAAGACAAAGAAGTATGACTACTGAACTATACCAGAAGTAACAAGACTCAATCCCAACATCGGACAGCTTCTCTAATAACCTGGTTTGTGGATGCCCAGGGTGATGGCCCCAAGGCAACTTACGTGTGAGATACTAACTAGCCAAGAATGAGGTTGCGAGAAGAGAACAGGGATAAATCAAACCTTAGAGCATCTCCAAGAGTTCCTTAAATATTCCTTCTAAAAACTCTATGTTTTCTAACTCCTAATAAGTTATTGGGAGAGAAAAAGAAGATCATCTCCAACAGTTTCTAATATTTCACTTTTAAAAAATAAATTTTGGTCCCACTTGGATTTTTTTGCCGTACTTTTTTTCCACGTGTAACTCTTCATCCTCTCGCATATGTAGGTCGTCGCTGCCTCCTTCCTTCGTGTTGCCCTAACTCCTACCGTGTTGCCCTAACTCCTAGTTCTGCTCCTCCCAGCCGGCGGTGGCCTGCTCCCAGGCGGCCATGCCAACCTCTCAGACGGAGTGCAGCACTTCCCTGCAGGCCGGCAACACCTTCCAGTACGCCGGCCATGGCTACCATGCAGGAGACAAGCACAATACCAGTTCAGTAGTAGCCGCCAGGTAGGCACCTGGAGCAGCATGCAACAGTAGTTGCCAGCCATCAGTAGCACAAAGCAGTACGCAACAGGTAGTCAACTGGAGCAGCCCTAGTACATGTCGGCCAGCAAGTAGCATCCAACAAGCGTGGGAAGATTGACGCCTCACCGGACGAAACACAGTATCCGCACGACCTGACCCCGCGTAAAGTTACGCACAATCGGGGAGAATTTCCGAAGTGCGTAAATTTAGAAGTGTGCATTAGGAGTTGTTGGAGAGGGTTTTTTTCTCATCTTACTAAAAACCAAGGATTAGGAAGAGATTTAGGGAACTCTTGGAGATGCTTAGCTAAAGCAGAGAGATCCAAGCAGAGGGCAAGAGGTGTTGTCCTGTAGCCGGCGGCGTCGATGCTGCTCACGGGCAGCACAAGGGTCGCGGTAGCGGCTTCCTGGCTCGCGGATCCGCAGCTCCAAGATCTATCTACAAGAAGCAATGGAGATGCGGGTCAAACTCTAGCGGATCGAGAAACAACTGCAAGGAAGGAGATGAGATGCACTAACCTTCGAGGCAGTTGGCAATGGTGGTGGAGATGGCAATGTACGGCCCATGCTCCTCGACTCCGAGTTTCGCACCCTCTGTCAAGGCGCCCTCTCCGTCGACGACTACTGCCGCAAGAGGAGAAGCATGGCTGATGCGCTGGCCGACCTCGGCGAGCCAGTCCAGGACCGCACTTTGGTGCTCAATGTCCTGCGTGGCCTCAACGAACGGTTCCAGTTCATGTCCCACCTCATCACCCGCCAGCGGCCGTTCCCGGCCTTCACCGATGTGCGTGCTGATCTTTGGTTGGCTGAGCTCAACATGGGGACGTCTCCGCCCTTCCTTCAGCCCTCGTCGCCGCTGCTGCTCCCACCAAGGCGCCCACCCCGACACCTCCTACACCTGTGCCTCCCCGCCCTCAGGCTGCTGCTGGACATACTGAAAGCAATAGAGATTGCTGGGGAATAATATATTGATTGATTAGAGAAGCCTATGTACATATATATAGGGTGGAGGAGATCTTGTGGCTTATAGAAACAGAACCAAACAAGATCTCCTCATATCTCTAACCATAACAGGGAGAGGCCGGCTAAA
The DNA here is from genome assembly GCA_009763385.1 of Coix lacryma-jobi var. lacryma-jobi. NCBI lineage: Eukaryota > Viridiplantae > Streptophyta > Magnoliopsida > Poales > Poaceae > Coix > Coix lacryma-jobi. The sequence continues at coordinate 67,381,073 of CM019828.1, forward strand.
ACCAGAGCCCAATCCCTATCCAATCTAATCACCAAGGGTGGCCGGCAAGACCAGGCCCAAACCCATAAACAGGCAAAAATATACAATCTAACACGCCCCTGCAGTCGCATCGTTGATGGATCGGACGTTGAGACTGGACCGAAACTCCGTGAAAACTGAAGAAGGCAAACCCTTGGTGAAGATGTCGGCGAACTGAGATGTCGTAGGGACATGAAGAACGCGAACTACTCCAAGAGCCACTCTTTCTCGAACGAAGTGAAGATCAATGTCAATGTGTTTGGTACGCTGATGCTGAACAGGATTGGAAGACATGTAGATTGTACTGATATTATCGCAGTAGACCAAAGTAGCTCGACCCAGAGGATTATGAAGTTCGGTAAGTAGCTGGCGCAGCCACGAAGCCTCAGCAACGGCTCGGTACTCAGCTTCAGCACTTGACCGGGCGACTGGTGTTCTGACGCTTGGAGGACCAAGAGACCAAGTTATCACCAAGAAAAACTGCATAGCCCGATGTAGATCGTCGTGTGTCTGGACAGCTAGCCCAGTCGGCATCGGAGTAAACAACAAGCTCGGACTGAGAAGAAGAACGCAAATGAAGACCCAAGTCCAAAGTACCGCGAACATAACGCAGAATGCGCTTCAAGGCAGCAAGATGTGGCTCCCGAGGGTCATGCATGTAAAGACACACTTGCTGTACAGAGTATGCAATATCCGGTCTGGTGAAGGTGAGGTACTGAAGAGCACCAGCAAGGCTGCGAAAATCAGTAGGATCCGAAACGGGAGCGCCATCAGCAGATATCTTGGGGTTGAGATCAACCGGCGTAAAGCAAGGTTTGCAGTCAGCCATCCCAGCACGATCAAGAATGTCCAACATATACTGGCGCTGGGATAAAAACAAACTCGAAGGAGTACGCTGAACCTGCATTCCCAGAAAGTGATGAAGCTCGCCCAAATCCTTCATTGAGAACTCGCGCTGAAGAGCCGAGATAATACGGCGCAGCAAGTTTGAAGAAGAGGCAGTAAGCACAATATCATCCACATAGAGCAATAAATAGGCGGTATCCTGGCCACGATGATACACAAAGAAGAGTCTGTCTTGGCCTCCACAAATCCCAAAAGGAGTAGGAAACTGGCAAAGCGACTATACCATGCACGAGGTGCTTGCTTCAGCCCGTAAAGAGACCTGTTCAAGTGGCAGACATGATTTGGATAAGATGGATCCTCGAAACCTGATGGCTGAACACAATAGACCGTCTCTGAAAGATGCCCATGAAGAAAAGCATTCTTCACATCCAGCTGATGAACGGGCCAACTGCGGGACACAGCCAATGAAAGAACAGTACGAACAGTGGCAGGTTTGACAACAGGGCTGAAGGTCTCATCATAGTCAATGCCAGGGCGCTGAGTAAATCCGCGGAGAACCCATCGTGCTTTATAGCGCTCAAGAGACCCATCGGCATGGAACTTGTGCTTGAAAACCCACTTGCTATTGACCACATTGGAGCCAGGTGGATCCCAAGTGTGGTTGGCGAGAAGTGCAGAAAACTCCTCCTGCATGGCTGCCCGCCAGTTCGGATCAGCAAGGGCTGCTCGATAAGTCCGTGGAATAGGTGATAGGGCAGACATTTGGTAGAGAGCCGGAATCCGGAAACCTGACTTAGCACGTGTCGTCATGGCATGCTGATTGGTTGTGGGTGCAACAGGAACTGTTCCAGCGGGAAGAGACTGCTGAGTTGCTGTTGGTGGCTGGACAGTTGCTGTAGGTACAGGCGAGGTAAACGCTGCAGGCACAGGTGATGACAACGGTGGTGCTGCTGCAGGAAGCAGTACTGGTGCAGCCCGAGGTCGTCGAGTGTAGAACTGCCCAAAACGCCCAGCTGCCGAGGGTGACCTGCTGATCGGGAATCCTGCCGTGACAGGGACAGCTGCACGTGGCTGTGCAGGGGCTCCAGAAGCAGCCGGACATGGCTGTGCGGGTAGAGAGCTGCTGGTCGCCAGAGGTACCACAGGGGTGCTAGCATCGCTGGTAAAAGCTGCACGTGGCTGTGCGGGGGCTCCAGAAGCGGCCGCACGTGGCTGTGCGGGTAGAGAGCTGCTGGTCGCCAGAGGTACCATAGGGGTGCTAGCACTGCTGGTATCAGCCGCACGTGGCTGTGCGGGAGGAGCACCAAGAAGACCTGCAGAAGAGAAAACGTGTAACGGCACTAATGGGGCCGCTACAGGGTCAGCAGCTGGTAGTAAGAACTCAAAATCCTTGGGTGTGGGGCGAGAGGCGTCAGAGGAAAAGGGAAAGGATGCCTCGTCAAAGACTACGTGCCGAGAAATAATGATCCGGTTGGACGACCGGTCGAGACAGCAGTAGCCTTTGTGGTGTGGTGAGTAACCAAGGAAGACACACAAGGAGGAGCGAGGGGCAAGCTTGTGAGGAGCGGTGGCGGAGAGGTTTGGGTAACACCTACAACCGAAGACACGGAGATTCTCATAAGAGGGTGAAGAGCCAAAAAGAACGTGATGAGGGGTGGAAAATTGGAGTGTCTTGGTTGGTAGAAGATTGAGAAGGGTGGTAGCAGTAGTGAGCGCCTCAACCCAATAGGCAGGAGGAACACTAGCCTGAAACAATAGACAGCGAACAACATTATTGATAGTGCGAATAATGCGTTCGGCTTTACCGTTTTGAGGCGATGTGTATGGACAGGACATGCGGAGCTGCACTCCATGGGAGAGGAAGAAAGACCGAGCAGTGGAGTTGTCAAATTCGTGACCATTGTCGCACTGAATCCCTTGAACAGGAATACGAAACTGTGTTGCAGCATAGGCGAAAAAGTGAGATAACGTGGGAAAAGTGTCAGACTTGAGGCGCAAGGGAAATGTCCATAAATAATGCGAAAAATCATCAAGAACAACGAGATAGTACTTGTAACCAGAGACACTAGGGAGAGGAGATGTCCACAGATCATAGTGAATTAACTGAAACACATGAGTTGTGCGAGATGATGATGAATGAAAGGGTAGGCGTGTATGGCGACCTAAGTGACATGCGTGGCATAGAGTTTGACTATCAAGTTTATTACAAGGAATAGCAGAAGTCTGAGCTAGCCTAGACAAAACTTCATGACCGGGATGACCAAGACGCTGATGCCAGAGCGAGGAGCTGGTGGTGGCAAGAAGTGCTGATGGAGTCTCCGGAAATCGCAGCGGGTAGAGGGGGCCAGAGCTGTCACATCTGATGATTCTCTCTCCGAGAATGAAGATCCTTCACAGAACAGCCAAGAGGGTCAAACTCCACAGAACAATTGTTATCGGAAGTGAACTGGCGTACAGAAATTAAGTTCTTAATAAGTCCGGGAGAAACCAGTACGTTATTAAGATGAAGGTGATGTGGAAGTGTGGCTGTTGGAGTATGTGGTATATAGCCTATAGGGCCCATGTATACAAGGCCCATGGAACATTATTCCTGTTACAACTAACATGGTATTGGACTAGGTTTTCCTCTCCTCTCCAGCCGCCGCCGGCGCCGCCGCCCGCCTCCATGGCCGGCCGGCAGCCGCCGCCGCCGCAGCCCCCTCCCCTCTCCTCCTTCCCTCCCCTCCCCTCCTACGCCGCCGTCCTGGCCGCCGCCGCCGCCGACGGGCGCGCGGGCGCGGGCGCACAGGCCGCTGCCGCCGCCGCTGTCCGCCACCGCGCCCGGCGCCGCCTCTCCCTCCGCCGCCGCGCCAGGCGCCGCTTCTCCCTCCTCCCGCGAGCGCGCGCCGCCCCTGCTGGCCGTCGTCGCGCAGGCCGCGGCTGGTGATGACGACGCTGCCGGGGGAGCTCCGCGCCCGCCCTGTCCTCTGCTCCGCCCGCCCTGGGCGTCAACGCGGCTGGAGCCGAGGGCCCATCCAGCGGGCCCGGCCACGGCCTGGGGATGCCGCCCTCCGCGGTGCCCCTCTCCTCCGCCGCCTTTCACCTCGCCGGAGCGCCACTGGCCGCCGCGGCCCTCGCTGCCGCCCTCCTCGCCGCCAAGACCGAGGCTTCTGCTGCCCAGACGCGCGTCCGCGAGGCTGCTCTGGTCTGGGAGCGGGAGCAGCTCGCGGCCGATGCGCTTGCACGTCAGGTGGCCGAGGCGGAGCACTTCCTGCTCGCTTCCATGGGCCAGCAGCCACCTCCTCCTGCTGCGGTCCCCGTGATCGAGCATGCAGTCTCTTCCGCCCGCCAGGCGCCGTCCACTGGATCGCAGCTGGCTCTGACCGATCCCTCGGTCGCCCAGCTGCACAGCCAGGCCTCCGGCGTCCTCCACATCAAGCACCTCGTCTCGGTCACCCTTGACCAGACGTCCACCTCCTACGCCCGCTGGCGTGATCAGGTCCTCATCGCCCTCCGCCGCTACGTCCTCGACGACCACGTCCTCCTCGACACGCCGGTCGAGGCACGTGACATGACGTGGCAGCGCCTCGACTGCGTCGTCATGTCCTGGCTCAACGGGACCATCTCCCTTGATCTCCAGGACCTCGTCAGGACCCGCGGCGGCACGGCTCGCCAGGCCTGGCTGGCCCTCGAGGGGCAGTTCCTCAGCAATGCCGAGGCTCGTGCCCTCTAGCTCGACGCGTCCTTCCGGACCTTCAAGCAGGGGGACCTGTCGGTGGGCGAGTTCTGTCGGCAGATGAAGACCAAGGCGGACGCTCTCCGTGATCTTGGGCACTCGGTGCCTGAGCCCACCTTGGTGCTCAATGTGCTGCGAGGTCTCAACAGCTCCTTCGACCACCTGCGCACATGGATCACCCGCCAGAAGCCGTTCCCCACCTTCCTGCAGGTCTGGGATGACTTGGTCTTGGAGGAGATCACTCGGGGCACCATGACAACCGCCCCCCCGCCTTCGTCTGCCTCCACGACCACCAAGGCGCTGGTGGCTACACCGCCGGCCTCTGCCTCTCCGTCCAGCTCTCTTCTTGGTCCTCCTTCCTCCGGGCCGAGCGGAGGTGGGGGGGGGGGCGAGAACGCGGGGGCCGTGGTGGTGGTCGTCGGCGTGGAGGCGGCCGCGGTGGTGGCACCTCTTCGTCCGGTGGTGGCCTTGGTGGGGGTCGTCGTGGGACGTCCACGCCCGCTCCACCTCCTGCCTCTGCCCCTGGTCCTGGAGGTATGCCCTGGCCATCCTTCACCAACCCATGGTCTGGGCGTATCTCGATGTGGCCTTTTCCGGGGCAGGGGGGAGGACCTCGTCCGTCGCCGGCCATGCTTGCCGGTCCTCCTCTTGGGCCGGCCTGGACCCCACCCTCCCAGCCCCAGATCTGGCCGGGGTGGGATCCGGCGGCCCTGGCTCAGACTTTCAGCACCATGGGCCTGACTCCACCCCTTGGTCCCGAGTGGATCGCCGACTCGGGGGCCTCTTTCCACACCACTCCCGATGCTGGTATACTCTCGTCTGTCCATCCCCCCATCCCTCCTATCCCACTTCTATCATGGTTGGTGATGGTTCTTGTCTTCCCGTCACCTCCGTGGGTTCTACTTCCGGTCCTTTTCACCTTTCCAGTGTTCTTGTTGCTCCTCAGATGATCCACAATCTTCTGTCTATTCGTCAATTCACTACTGACAATTCTTGTTCTATCGAATTTGACACTTCTGGTCTTACTGTGAAGGATCTGGCCACCCGTCGTCCTCTTCTCCGATGTGACAGCGAGGGGCCACTTTACACACTCCGCCTTCCGTCTTCCGCTGCACCTCCTTCGTCAGCTGCTTTGGCGATGACTCCCTCCACCACATGGCACCGCCGTCTTGGCCACCCTGGCCGGGATGTTTTGTCTCAGCTCCGTCGTAGTTCATACATCTCTTGTACTAGGACTTCAGCTGAGCACTTCTGTCATGCATGCTAGCTTGGTCGTCATGTTAGGCTTCCTTTTTCTGCTTCTTCTTCGCATGCTTCGCATGCCTTTGATCTTGTTCACTGTGATCTATGGACCTCTCCTGTATCCAGCATTTCGGGTTATAAATACTATCTTGTGGTTGTTGATGATTTCTCCCATTACTCCTGGACTTTTCCTTTACGCGCCAAGTCCGAGACTTTCCCCACCCTCCTCCACTTCTTTGCCTGGGTGTCCACTCAGTTCGGTCTCACTGTCAAGGCCGTTCAGTGTGACAACGGGCGTGAGTTCGACAACCACTCCTCTCGCTCCTTCTTTCTCTCTCGTGGTGTTCAGTTGCGCATGTCTTGTCCGTACACTTCCTCTCAGAACGGCAAGGCTGAGCGCATGCTTCGCACCACGAACGATGTTATGCGCACCCTTCTGATCCAGGCCTCTCTGCCCCCGCGCTTCTGGGCTGAGAGCCTCCACACCGCCACCTACCTTCTCAACCGTCTCCCTTCCACCGCTTGTCCTGCTCCTACTCCACACCACGCTCTCTTCGGTACCCCTCCTACCTACGATCACCTTCGTGTCTTCGGTTGTGCATGTTACCCTAACATCACCGCCACTGCTGCTCATAAGCTGGCGCCCCGCTCGACACGTTGTGTGTTCCTTGGTTACTCCCCTGACCATAAGGGGTACCGCTGCTATGCCCTCACTTCTCACCGGGTCATTATCTCTCGACACGTTGTCTTCAACGAGTCAGATTTCCCTTACTCCACCTCCTCCTCACCTTCTCCTGAGCTTGAGCTGGAGTCCATGTTTTCTGACCCGGTGGTTCAGCCCCCATTTCCTTCTTTTCCTTCTCCTGCAGGTCTTCGTGGCGTGGCATCAGCACCTTCTCCCGTGACGCCGTGCGCGGTCCCCGTGCCGCCTGCAGCGCCGCCCTGCGCGGCCCCGGCGCCCCCTGCCGCGCCATGCGCGGCCCCGACGCCCCCCGCCGCGCCATGCGCTGCCCCGTCGCCCCCCGCCGCGCCACGCGCGGCCCCCACCTCTCCGCCGCGCTTCGCCGAGCCGGTCCAGGTGTACCAGCGTCGCTCGGTACTGGGACCGGCGCCCGGCTCTCCGGCTCCGGGCCCCGGCGCCCCGCCACGCTTCGCCGAGCCGGTCCGGGTGTACCAGCGTCGCTCGGTACTGGGACCGGCGCCCGACCCTCTGGCTCCGGGCCCCGCGGCTGTGCGCGTCTTCGAGCGTCGTCCGACGGCCCCGTCTCCACCGACACCTCCACCGGAACCGTCACCACCGCCTCCACCACCACCGCCGCCGCCGCCCCGCTCCCGTGTTGAGCCGGCCGTGTACCACCCGCCGATTCTCCATCGGGACCCTCGCCATGTGCACCCCATGGTGACTCGGCAGGCGGCTGGTGTTCTCCGACCCGCGGCTCTCTCCGTCACCGCGAGTGAGCCGCGGATCTCTCCGGTGCCCTCCTCTGTCCGCGACGCCCTGGCGGATCCCAACTGGCGTCGCGCGATGGAAGAGGAGTACGAGGCGCTCCTTGCTAACCAGACGTGGGACCTCGTGTCGTGTCCGTCTGGTTGCAATGTGGTGACGGGCAAATGGATCTGGACGCACAAGCGTCGGGCTGATGGTACTCTCGAGCGCTACAAGGCTCGTTGGGTTCTCCGGGGTTTCACTCAGCGGCCTGGAGTGGATTATGATGAGACATTCAGTCCAGTGGTGAAGCCTGCTACAGTGCGCACGGTTCTCTCGATTGCTCTCTCTCGCTCGTGGCCTGTGCACCAACTCGATGTCAAGAATGCCTTCCTCCATGGCACTCTGTCCGAGACTGTCTACTGTAGCCAGCCAGCAGGGTTCGTGGACTCCAGTCGTCCGGACCTGGTCTGTCGGCTCAACAAGTCTTTGTATGGTCTGAAGCAGGCTCCTCGGGCTTGGTACTCTCGATTTGCCACATTCTTGGTGACATTGGGGTTCACGGAGGCCAAGTCCGACACTTCTCTGTTTGTCTATCGACATGGTCATGAGACTGCTTATCTGCTGCTCTATGTTGATGATATTGTTCTCACTACCTCCAGTCAGCAGTTGCTTCGGCGCATCATCTCCTCTCTGCAGCAGGAATTTGCCATGAAGGATTTGGGGCAGCTCCACCACTTCTTGGGACCCGTCCTTCTGGCCTTTTCCTTCACCAGCGACAGTATGCTCTTGATATCCTGGAGCGGGCTGGCATGTCAGATTGCAAGCCCTGTTCTACTCCTGTTGATACTCAGTCAAAGCTGTCTGCGGATGCGGGTGCTCCTGTGGCTGATCCTACTGCTTTCCGGAGTCTTGCGGGGGCCTTGCAATACCTCACCTTCACCAGGCCGGATCTTGCATATGCTGTTCAGCAGGTTTGCCTCCACATGCATGATCCCCGGGAGGCTCACCTTACTGCCATGAAGCGCCTTCTTCGGTATGTCCGTGGCACAGTTGACTTCGGGCTGGTCCTCCACCGGTCTCCTTCTGCTGAGCTGGTTGTCCACCGACGCTGACTGGGCTGGATGCCCGGACACTCGCCGCTCTACCTCAGGGTACGTCGTCTTCTTCGGCGGCAACCTTGTCTCCTGGTCGTCCAAGCGGCAGCCGGTTGTCTCCCGCTCCAGTGCCGAGGCGGAGTACCGGGCTGTCGCTAACGGCGTGGCCGAGGCGTCCTGGCTTCGACAGCTCTTGGCGGAGCTTCACAGCCCGCTTGCCAAGAGCACGCTCGTCTACTGCGACAACGTCAGCGCCGTCTATCTCTCCACCAACCCAGTTCAGCATCAGCGGACGAAGCGTGTCGAGATCGACTTACACTTCGTTCGTGACCGGGTTGCCATTGGCGATGTTCGGGTCCTCCATGTACCGACCACCTCCCAGTTTGCAGACATCTTCACGAAGGGTCTACCCTCCTCGACGTTCTCAGAGTTTCGCTCCAGCCTCAACATAGCGGGTGGCTAGTTGTGGCTGCGGGGGCCCTATTGTGTGGTGTCTTTCTTTGTTGTCCAGTCTTGAACACCGCTGCACCGGTAGTTCAGATTGCGGGGGGGTGTTGGAGTATGTGGTATATAGCCTATAGGGCCCATGTATACAAGGCCCATGGAACATTATTCCTGTTACAGCTAACAGTGGCAACACCAGTGGAAGTAACAGGAAGAAGATGCCCATTACCGACAACAATATTAGATGGTGAAGAAGAATGTGGAGTGGAAGGCGGGGAGAGTATACCAGCGTCAGAGGTCATATGATTTGTTGCTTCAGAGTCGAAGTACCAGTTATGCTGAGGAGGCTGCTGAAGGGACATGGTCTGGAAGTTGTTGGCGAGAGACTGCTGATCGAAGCCAGGTGGAGCAATCGCAGGGCTGTAGAGACCTGCCGGAGGAAGAGACCACTGCTGCGCGGTGTGCTGAATTCCCCACCCCTGCTGTGCTCCTGTCAGCAGGGCATGGGGAAGCTGTTGCTAAGGGGCTGGGACTCCCTGAAAACCGACGTGCTGCTGCTGCTGCGGGGCTGCAGCAAGCAGGGCGTGGGGGTGCGGAAGCGTCGAGGGCCGTGGGCCAGGCCACATGTTGATGGACCCAGCCCAAGGCTGATGGAGATTGGGCCACGCCTGAGGTTGCTGCTGCTGAGCGTCGGTGGTGCTGGTGCTGGGCGCTGAGCCATGCCCGCCCCGTTTGCCACGTCGACCGCGTTTCTCGCTGCCCCCGGAGTTGGGACCGGGCTGCTGGTGCTGCTGCGGCGGGCGCGGGGCAGGGGTCGGTGGAGTGACAAAGGCTTGAGGACGAGGTCCGCCTGAGGAGGTTCCTGCAGCGAGAGCAGTCGCTGGAGGAGTGGCCGACATTGTGAGCTCCTCAAGGAGATCATTGCGTGCCTGCAGAAACGACGGGAAGGGGCGGCCGCGACGAAGGTGTAGTCCAATAGCATCAAAATGACCATTGAGGCCGCGAAGCAAGTTGAGGACTAGAGCACGGTCGGTGACGATCTCGCCGAGGTCGCGAAGGGCGTCCGCCATGCCTTTGAGCTTGCAGCAGTAGGAGGTGATGTCGAGATCCCCTTGAGTGAAGGTGTGGAAGGCAGCGTCGAGGTAGAGGGCTCGTGTTTCGCGGTTGCCAAGGAACTGCGATTCAATCCCAAGCCAGGTGAGGCGAGCAGTAGCGCCGCGCTCAATGACAACCTCGGCAAGTTCATCGGAGATGGTGCCACGAAGCCATGTCCGAACGACGCAATCCATGCGCACCCAGTCAGGAGAACCAGGAGCAGGGGTGTCGGAGAGGACATGATCCTGGAGGGAGTAACGGCCGACGGCGAGCAGAAACGCCTCACGCCACTGCGCGTATAACGTGGAAGAGAAGTCGAGGACAAGAGGTACGAGGGCGCGTATGTTCTGCACAGCAACAGCCTGGGCATGGAGGTTGAGAAGCGCGGCTGCCTCGTGCTGGAGAAGGGCGGCGCGAAGGGGCTGGTCGTCAACAGAGAGATCGTCCTCGAGGTCGTCCTTCGAGAGGGGGATCTCCGGCTAGATCGGAGGGGTGGCCGCCGCGCGCTCCCGGGCAGCGTGGTCGAGGGCAGCGCGGAGGCGGGCTTCCGCGGCGTCGCACTCCTGCTGAGCGAGGGCGGCATCGCGCTCTGCTTCGTTGGCGCGGGCGGCGGCGGCCTCGCGCGCAGCCGCAGCCTCGCGCGCCTCCTGCGCGGTGTGGGCGGCCTGGGCCTCGCGGTCGTGCTCCTCCCGAGCGAGACGGGTGGCGTCAGCGTCTAGAAGAGGCGGCTGCTGGAGAGCGGAGCTAGAGGAAACAGAGGGGATCGGCGGTGGGGTGCCCATGGTAGCGAGAAGTCGCGAGCAGGGGGGTGATCGGTGGAGAGAAGGAAAGAGACCTAAACTCGTGATACCATGAAAGCAATAGAGATTGCTGGGGAATAATAGATTGATTGATTAGAGAAGCCTATGTACATATATATATATAGGGTGGAGATCTTGTGGCTTATAGAAACAGAACCAAACAAGATCTCATATCTCTCTAACCATAACAGGGAGAGGCCGGCTAAAACCAGAGCCCAATCCCTATCCAATCTAATCACCAAGGGTGGCCGGCAAGACCAGGCCCAAACCCATAAACAGGGAAAAATATACAATCTAACACATACCTCCAACAACAACCGCGGCCGACGCCGTCGCAGCGGGCGTGGCTCTGGTGGATCTCAGGGTGGTGTGCAACCCTCTGCTACTCCACAGTGGTCGTCGCTCCTCAACCCATGGACTGGCTCCATCCACATGTGGCCAGGTTCCACCGCCGGTGGAGTCCGTGGCCCTCCGCCACGCACAGTCCAGCCTGCCCCTACGCAGCAGGCCCTGATGGCCGGGGCGCCCCCTGCCTACTACGCTCCTCCACCAGGCTCCGGGAACTACTATCCGCAGGCGCCTCCCGCTTGGGCCCCATGGTCGCCCGAGGGTCTCGCCAGCGGTTTTAGCACCGTGTCCCTCACCCTGCCGCCAGGATCCTCCGACTGGGTGACCGACTCGGGTGCCTCCTCTCACATCACTGCCAACCCTGGTATGGTAACCGCTTCACCCTCCTCTTTTCCTTCCTCCATTATCGTAGGCAACGGTGCCACTCTTCCCGTTGTTGGCACCGGCTACTTTGTCCTTCCAGGACCCTTTCGCCTCGATAATGTCCTTGTAGCTCCTGACATCATTCGAATCTCCTTTCTGTTTGCAAATTTACGACTGACAATCTCGTTTCTATTGAATTTGACCCTCTTGGTGTCTCTGTGAAGGATCTCCGTACCTAGAACACCCTCCTTAGATGTAACAGCATAGGGCCCCTCTACACCCTACTGTGGGTCGGCTGCCCTCGTCGCCACTCCTTCCCCGACTACTTGGCATAGGCGTCTTGGTCACCTCGGCAAGGCTACTCTTTAGAACCTCGCTCGGACCTCCTCCATTGTCTGCAGCAAGTCTGAAGACGACTCCCTCTGCCATGCTTGCCAGCTTGGGCGTCACACTCGCCTTCCTTTTGCTACCTCCATGTCTAGAGCATCCAAGAATTTTGACTTAATTCATTGTGACCTGTGGACATCCCCTACTGTTAGTGTCTCTGGTTTCAAATATTATTTAGTCATTCTTGATGATTGCTCCTATTTTCTTTGGACTTTTCCCCTACGTGTTAAGTCTGATGCTTTCCCCACTATTTCACATTTCTTTGCTCATGTGTCTACCCAGTTCGGCTGTACTGTTAAATCAGTACAATGTGACAACGGTCGTGAATTTGACAACTCTGCCTCCCGTGCTTTCTTCCTGGCTCACGGCACCACCCTTCGCATGTCGTGTCCTTATACCTCCCAGCAAAATGGGAAAGCTGAACGCATGATCCGCACCGTCAACAACGTTGCCCGCACCCTCCTCTTCCAGGCCTCCATGCCTCGTACTTACTGGGCTGATGTTGTTGCCACTACCACCTATATTCTCAATCGCCTCCCCACCAAAACTCTAAACATGAGCACCCCCCTTCTTCGCCCTCCATGGCACCCTCCCCTCTTATCATGATCTTCGAGCATTTGGGTGCACCTGCTATCCTAACCTCTCTGCCACAGCTCCACACAAGCTTGCCCCTTGCTCCACACTCTGTGTCTTTCTTGGCTACCCACCGGATCACAAGGGCTACCGGTGCCTTGACCTCACCACTAACCGCGTCATCATTTCCCGTCACGTTGTCTTCGACGAAACAACATTCGGCCCTCCCCACCTCCGCAGGAACTGACGACGATGCTCTCCCAGTGTCTCCCTTTTCTGCAGGTACATTCGGCGTTGTTGGCCCTCGGCCACCACCGCCGACGCGTGCTCCCTCCCAGCCTGTACCTCTGGTACCGTCGCTGGCACGCGCCGACACCCTAGCGACCAGGACCCCCTCCCCCCGGTTTTTCCTCACCACCGCGGACGCCTCCCGGGGGGGGGGGGGGGGTCCTCGGTTCAGACGCCCCTGCATCCAGGGCCCTCTGACCAGGCGCCCTTCCCTCCAGCACAGCCGACCGTGACTGGTGGGGCTCCTGGTCAGACACCCCTCGCCCCGGTTGCGCCCCTCACTCACATCTACAGCAGGTGCGCCCCACCCCCGGTGGTCGCGCCCCAGAGGCCGCCCATCACCCACGTCTACAACAGGCGTGCCCCTGTCCCTGCCCCGGCCCTCGAGCGCCCGGCAGGGGCTCCTCTTCGACGTTCCAGCATGATCCCGTCTCCACCACGCTACGTGAAGAGCGACCCTCCGGTTCCTGCTGGTGCGGTGCCCATCTCGCCGGTCGCCAACTCCCATAGGATGGCGACCCGTGGAAAAACAGGGTAACGGCAGCCTCGCCTTGCTCTGCATGCCGAGGCCTTGTCTCCCCTCCCGCAGTCCTGCCGGGATGCTCTCGCTGATCCCCATTGGCGCCAGGCCATGGAAGACGAATATGCTGCCCTTCAGGCCAATCACACTTGGGATCTTGTTCCACGCCCTGCCAAAGCCAATGTGGTCACTGGAAAATGGATATTCAAACACAAGTTCAATGCCGATGGTTCTTTGGAGCGCTACAAGGCTCGTTGGGTGCTTCGTGGGTTCACTCAACGCCTCGGTGTTGATTATGACAAAACTTTCAGCCCGGTCGTCAAGCCGGCCATTGTCCGTATAGTCATCACCCTAGCACACTCCAAGGATTGGCCCATTCATCAACTTGACGTAAAGAACGCCTTCCTCCACGGCACAAACCGTCTACTGCTCCCAGCCCACCAGATTTGCTGATTCTGCCCTTCCGGAGCATGTCTGCCGACTCAACAAATCCCTCTACGGCTTAAAGCAAGTACCGCGGGCCTGGTACAACCGGTTTGCTTCTTTTTTGATCTCTCTGGGGTTCACTGAAGCCAAGCCAAGTCAGACACTTCTCTTTTCATATACAACCGTGGTACAAAGACTGTCTATTTACTCTTATATGTGGATGATATCGTCCTCACAGCTTTATCACAGCAGCTCCTCCACCGTGTCATTGCTGCATTGAAACAGGAATTCGCGATGAAGGATCTTGGACCTCTACATCACTTTCTTGGCATTTCAGTTCAGCGCCACAGGGATTCAGTCACCCTCTCGCAACGCCAATACACACTGGACATCCTTGCTCGCCATGGCATGAGTGATTGCAAACCTTGCCTCACTCGAGTTGACACTTGTGCCAAGGTTTCTGCTGATGCCGGTCCTCCTGTTATTGATCCCACCAGCTATCGCAGCCTTGTGGGCGCCCTTCAGTATCTCACATTCACCAGGCCGGACATTGCTTACGCCGTTCAACAAGTTTGCCTTCATATGCACGCTCTGTGTGAAGCTCACCTTGTCGCTGCCAAAAGGATCCTTCGCTATCTCCAGGGTACACTCGGTCATAGTTTGGTCATCCCCCGCACAGCTCCAACTCAACTCCGTGTGTATACTGATGCTGATTGGGCTGGCTGCCCGGATACCCGCCGGTCCACCTTCGGCTTCGCCGTCTTCCTCAGGGACAGTCTGATCTCCTGGTCCTCCAAGCGACAGCCCACTGTCTCCCGGTCCAGCGCCGAGGCAGAATATAGGGCTGTTGCCAACGCCGCTGTTGAAGTCACTTGGCTGCGGCAGTTGCTCAAGGAGATTCATCATCCCCTGGACTCTGCCTGCCTTGTCTACTGCGACAATGTTAGCGCCATCTACCTCTCTTCCAACCCCGTGCAACATCAACGCACCAAGCACGTGGATATCGACCTTCACTTCGTCCATGAACGGGTTGCCATGGGTGCTGTCCGTGTTCTTCACGTACCCACCACGTCGCAGTTCGCCGATGTCTTCACCAAGGGCCTTCCCTCCTCCGTCTTCATGGATATTCGCTCCAGTCTGAACGTCCGTTCCACCGACGCTCCGACCACTGGGGGGGGAGCGGGGGGGGGGGGGGGGTGTTAGAATTAATTGCTATTTAGTATAATCTCCTACTTGTGTAATCTAGTCATTGATTAGCCTAGCTGGCTGTGCTCGGTTCACACACATCTGCCCCCTTGGTCATGTTCAGGATTCGGCTGGCCCCTTGGTCCATCCTCCTCCCTCCTATAAATGTAATCCCCTGTGTAATCATCTAATTAAGCAATCTAAGCCTGTTAGGCTATTGTCTATCACATAGAATCCTTGAATCAATGATTATATGACAGACTGAATTTATAAATTTGGCTGATTAAGCATAGTTACCATAAGTTCAAAATGATCTGTAGAAGATATAACCTTTTCTACGATAATTTTGGATGAGTCGAGAAATTTGGATAAAAACAGCACACCTGACAACCTAAAATTGATAGAATCTACAAACAGCGGTCCGGTCAAAGATCTGTATGGATTGGAAGCTAATATGTTCAATAGATCTGCAAGAATAAACAATATTTCAATTTATAGGAGTCGGCAACTGCTACCAAAATCAAGATGACTAATGAATGACTTATGAACTGTAATCAAGAAAGTAACCTACGACTCATACGAGATCTGAAATAAAGGTGTTCGTTCAAATAAAAAGATCTAAAACAAAATAAATTTATTATGGGATTGGTACTAGTATGGACCAGCTCACCTTGATAGGCTGCATCCCCGCATACCTCTGCATATCCGCATACCTTTTTGTTCCTACTACTGTTTGTCGGAAGCTCAGAGCAGTGCAGATCGAGCTTCCTCGGCGGTCTTGAGGCTCGGCGCTGGCAGCACCAGACGCGCGCGGTCTCCGCCCCAATCTGCAACATCACGCACGAGATGATGGTGGTTATGTGGCGGAGGTCGCGTCCGCCGGCGGCCATGGTGTCCTTGTTCGTGGGGCGCGGGAGGCGGAATAGGCGATGTGTCTTGGACTCTGGGAGAGGACCCCTGGTCGGATTCACCATAAACGCCGCCATGGGGCTGACCGAAGGGAGAGGGAAGCCAGATCCAGTCGCCGCTACGGTCCACGTGAGAGGATGGAGAATGGGAGGAGGGATACGGACGGATGGACGTTTCTGCAGCCAAAAAGGAAACAAGCGAAACTTTGGGAATGCTGCAGCCGACGACCTGCCCCTGCCCGCCCGTGAGGTACACGGTGAGCCCTATGGAGCCCGGCGGCGCGGGGCCCGGCAGGAACGTTCCGGTGAGGGAGAGGATCTCGAAGCGGCCGCGGAGCGCGACTGCGGCGCTAGGCGTGGCGGGCTGGCGGAACGCGACGTCGGTGACGGTGCCCGCGCTGCTGAGCACGCAGACGCCGCACCGCTGGGCTCCGATGGGGGCAGCGTGCAACGGAGATGGTGGCCACGGGTGGTGTGGGTCATTAGGATTAGGGTTTAGGGGAATATATATATACGAGTTGGGTTGGTGGGCCAAGAAGCTCGTGGGTTTGTGGGCTGGTTACCAGTGAGAGCTGGTTTGGTGCAACCAGAACAACAGATTTGGTCAGGGCTGTGTGCGCGCGCGCGCGCGGGGGGGGGGGGGGGGGGTGCGCGCGTGTGTCAACTTAATATGTTGTTTGGAAAACTGTGCTATCCCCCTGCTTTTGCCATTGCATCCCTAAATATGAAAATTATCCTTAATGGAGTATATGTATACAACAACAACCAAGCCTCTTAGTCCCAAACAAGTTGGGGTAGGCTAGAGTTGAAACCCAACAAGAGACCCTAGTCACGGTTCAGGCACGTCAATGGCTGCTCTCCATGCATTTCTATCCAAACATAGATCTCTAGGTATATCCCAACTTTTTAGATCCCTCTTTATTGCCTCCCCCCACGTCAATTTCGGTCTACCTCTACCTCTCCTCACATGAAAATCTTGGGCTAAAACTCCACAATGCACTGATGCCTCTGGAGGTCTCCTTTGGACATGACCAAACCACCTCAACCGATGTTGGACCAACTTTTCTTCAATTGGTGCTACCCCTAGCCGGTCACGAATATCGTCATTTCGGACTCGGTCCATCCTTGTGTGGCCACAAATCCAGCGCAACATACGCATTTCTGCAACACTCATTTGTTGGACATGTCTTCTTTTAGTAGGCCAACATTCTGCTCCATACACCATAGCCGGTCTAATCGCCGTCCTATAAAACATGCCTTTGAGCTTTTGTGGTACCCTCTTGTCACAGAGAATACCAGATGCTTGGCGCCACTTCATCTACCCTGCTTTGATCCTATGGCTAACATCTGCATCAATATCTCCATCCTTCTGTAACATCGATCCAAGATACCGGAAGACATCTTTCTTAGGCACCACTTGGTCTTCCAAGCTCACCTCTCCCTCTTCCTGTGCAGCATTGCCGAAATCACATCTCATGTACTCAGTCTTAGTCCTGCTTATTCTAAACCCTTTGGACTCAAGGGTCTGCCGCCACAACTCTAGTTTCCTATTTACTCCTGTCTGACTCTCATCAACTAACACTACATCGTCTGCAAAAAGCATACACCAAGGGATATCTCCTTGTATGTCCCTCGTAACCTCATCCATAACCAAGGCAAAGAGATATGGGCTCAAGGCTGACCCTTGATGAAGACCTATTTTAATCGGAAAGAAATCAGTGTCACCATCATTTGTTCGCACACTGGTCTCGACGTTGTTGTACATGTCCTTGATGAGGGTAACATATTTTGTTGGGACTTTATGTTTGTCCAAAGCCCACCACGTAACATTCCTTGGTATCTTGTCGTACGCCTTCTCCAAGTCAATGAAAACCATGTGTAGGTCCTTCTTTTGCTCCCTGAACCGCTCTATAACTTGTCTTATTAAGAAGATTGCTTCTATGGTTGACCTTCCAGGCATGAAACCAAATTGGTTCATGGATATCCGCGCCGACCCTCGCAATCTATGCTCAATAACTCTCTCCCACAACTTCATCGTGTGGCTCATCAACTTAATTCCTCGATAATTAGTGCAGCTTTGGACGTCTCCCTTGTTCTTGTAGATTGGAACCAATATGCTTCTTCTCCACTCCTGAGGCATCTTGTTTGAACGATAGATATTGTTAAACAACTTGGTTAGCCATACTACAGCTATATCCCCGAGGCATCTCCACACCTTGATTGGAATACCATCAGGACCCATCGCTTTATCCACTTTCATCCTTTTCAAAGCTTCTCTAACCTCCTGCTCTTGTATCCTCCGCACATAGCGCCTATTGGTGTCATCAGATGAGTCATCCAACCGAACGGTGGAGTTCTCATTCTCCCCATTGACCCCATTAATGGAGTATATGTATATATTCAAGAATTTGATTCAGATAGTGGGTAGCATTATAATGTGTTCTTAGATCTGAGCTACAGAATTCCTTTTAACATTATCTTGGCAAGTTTGAAGGTGGAATTCATTTGCCTTTAAATTCTGTTTTTTCATGGATGACATACTTTGCCTCGAAATTTGTATATGTAAAATCACAAATCCTGAAGCAAATCTGGTTGCCAGTGGTTTGCAGCAGCCTGCAGATTAGCACTGGCTATATGCTCTAGAAGTTACGAGGCTTATTGATCTGCCTATTATCGTGTTTTGATTAGTTTTCTTTGCTTTTGATCTCTCTGTTTCTCTATTTTCTGTTCAAATTGGCATACTTTACACCATCAAGCACGCTTTTTTCTTTGTTCAAGGTACCTGCTTGTTTCCATCATCTTTGTTTATGTTGTTCATGCATACTTCATTATAGTAGTTTCAGGGTTACAACTTACAACCTCTAGTGGTATTTCTTATGCAAATTTTAATACTTTTAGGTACCCAAAAGCAACTGAGATATTTGAAGCGATTGCTCGTCAGTCAATCAACAATAATCTTCTTAAGTATAGTGTCAGAGGAATTCTCCTTAATGCTGGCATCTGCCAACTATGTAGAGGTGATCCTGTTGCCATCACAAATTCATTGGAGCGATACCAGGTGTGTATTATTCTGTCATAAAATCCTAACCAGTTAATGTGTGCCTTGTTATCTTTATAAAGAAATACTATTTTGCAGGAAATTGACCCGACTTTCTCTGGGACACGTGAATACAACCTTTTAGCTGTATGAATAATTATTTGCCCTGTTTTCCTTGACACTTTTTTGATTTTATTATGCCTGACTCAAATATAACATTATCTCTAGTACCAATAATGAAATATAATTTTAAAATCAATCACCCAATCGTAACCTATTTTTATTTCAGGATCTTGCTGCATCTATGGATGAAGGGGATGTTGCCAAATTCACTGATGCCATCAAAGAATTTGATAGCATGACACGTCTGGTATGTTCAGTTGCAGTCCCATATTTTATTTTGAAATTTTAAGTCATTGGTGGCTAAAATGTTTATTTGCTTTCTAACTGCACATAAACAGTAAAATGGATGGGAGTTAGCTTAATAAAAACTTAATAATAAATACTTCCTTGGGTCAAACTATTTGTTGCATTTGAATTTTCACGGTCCTCAATGTATATCTACGATTACTAATTTGTAATTTCTTCTTGAATATGTTTGTAAAATCCTTCAGAGTCTGATTTTTGCAAATATATTTGAATAAGTTTTGCAAGTATATTCTTAAAAGTACATTGTTGAAGACAAGATTTATTCAAACCTTAAAAACTACAAACGCCGACAACTTTTACCTTTGTAGACATGTATAAATTGTTGATGTTTGTAGTTTTAAGGTTTGAAAAAATCTTGTCTTAAAACAATGTATTTTTATGACTGGAGGCAGTATACAATTATACTGATAAATCACATCTAGATTTGGCTGGAAAAATATCAGCAAACATGTCACATGGAATTCTACTGTTTCTTCAGTCACCAACCTCAGTGCAGGATGCCAGTGTTTTATTCCGCATTGGACGTCAACCTACCTCAACATAAAATAATTTTAATGGCCATAGTTACTCTTTAGGATTCTCGTGGCCTGTTTGGAACACAGGAATTTTACAGGAATCATGCAGGAACAGTAGATTTTACCCGCGTTCCAAACAGGCCCTCAACCTTTTATAACATGCTAAATCATGAGGTTCTTCTGCAACATGATTCCCTTAATGCATTCTCTGAGATAACATCATAAACTTAGAAACTGCACCAAAAGGGATTAATGGACACAATATGTATTTTATGTGGTCCTTCTCTGTTTTCTCCCCTCTATCTAATCTGTCATATATTGTGTCAGGATCCTTGGAAAACCACCCTGCTGCTTAGGGCAAAGAATGAGCTGAAGAAAAAGGAGGATGATGACGATGACCTTACATAAGTATTTGTAAAAAATGGTACAATATGTTTTTGGTTTGTGCCTCCATTGCATTGGAGGCATCGTGTTCTTTATAAACGAGCATGTTTTGGGTTGTACAGAACGTCAATTTGGGTTGTCCTGTGACTGCCAGTTCCGTTGACTCTCATGATTTGCTTTCAGATTGAAAATTAGTACTGTGCTTGTTTCTGCGGTTCCTGTTCTTTCCAACTCTCTAGACCTTATTTGCTGTTGTAGTTCTATACCTCTTATTAATAATCTAAGAGGTTTCCACTGGATTGTATCACCGTTCTGCAAATGTACCAGCTTTATCAAGTGAATTCAGCTGCTGGAAATCGCTGTTGTTAAATTACTGTTACTTATCCCTGAATGCATGAACTGTTGCCCATTTTTAACGGTTTTAAATGCTGGTTAAGACGTCTTGAGGGATTGCACACTCAGAAATCCTAATCTCCCTTAAGAATTACTCCCTCTGTCCCTAAATAAGTGATGTTTTAGGTTTGTTCTAAGTTAAACTATTTCAAATTTGATTAAATTTATACACAAAAGTACTAATGTTTATGATACCAAATAAGCATTGCTAGATTTAACATGAATATATTTTTATATTCTACCTATTCGGTGTCACAAATATTGATGTTCTTTTCTATAAGTTTGATCTAATTTGAAAAGTTTGACTTCGGACAAACTTAAAATATCATTTATTTTTAGATAAAGGGAGGGAGTAATTTGGACTCCTTGACCACGCCGCCTCTTGCCTGGCAGATCCGCTGTTGAGCTCGAGGTGTGCGACGACTAGGGTTCCTGAAGATTCCAATGGTGCAAGTTTCAGGCTTCGGAAAGTGTGCTGGGCTGAACCTATGGCAATCCTCAAGGTAGGGGTGTGGAGGTGGAGTGTTTGGGCCATGCTTCCTCATATATGTAGATCCACAACTTCTATCTGATTTTCTAGGCCTTGTTGTAGTTGTTCATGTATACACATGTGGTTTTTGAAAATTCTCTTATTTAAGACAACTAGAAAAGGAAGCGTGTTTTGCGATGCCCTGGCGGTGTTATTCGAATCAATCTATTAAGCAATATTATGAAGTGTATATGGACTTTCTCATCATACAGATATATACTTCCAATAACAAAAATTGAACCGATAGCACAAATTGCAGTCCTTACAGCCTCATATGATCCTGTCTAGATTACTTGCAATTTGCAAAAAAAAAAAAAAAAAAGTTGTTGCCGCTAGTTCATAATAATGTTGGTCCAAATTTCCATCCAAAGCAATAAACTGGTCATGATGTAAATATGAAAAGAAGTAACACAGGGTCTGCAGCATGCAACTATGTTCACATGAACGAATATCTAGTCGACTACAATAGTAGCAGGTTGCTTCAATCACTAAACAAATAAAGCTGTAGATAGAGGCCTATCTGATAGAGGGAGCACTGTAGTGGTACTACAGGGTCTCATAAATAACGTTCAACAAATTAGGATTCATATTTTTATCTAACATTTGAACTCATTCCACTAATTCTTCTAGTTGGCGGCGCTGCTTATGAAGCTTTTTTCCCCTATTTAGGGTTCCACGTTATCCTCTGGTGGTGCTACTGTTAGAGTCACCACCAATATTCTACGTGATTTCTCCTTCGAAGCAGTACAAAAGTATGTTCAAGAAAGGCCTAGTTTCTTGATTGTTCACCACATGGCAACTTGGGGGGGGGGGGGGGGTGCATCGAAGGGAAAGGAGACCTATGAAGTTGGGATGGGAGCAAGTATCGAGGATCGTCTGGAAGGACTCAACCTACAGGGAGAGGAGGAGATTGATCTAGACTTTTCAGAGGAGATTGAAGAACTGATCAAGGAGGTCAGATGCTTGCCCTTTTTATGGTTCATACTTCCAAGCCGTTTAGCCATGCCGCCCTCTTGAATGCGATGTGTATTGCATGGTCAGCAGTGAAGGAAGTCAGTTTCAAGGTGTTGGGATCAAACTTGTTCCTAGTACAATTCTAGTGTCTTGGCGATTGGACTTGGGTGATGGAGGGTGGCCCTTGGCTGTTTAGAGGTGCGCGGGTTGTGATGGAGGAATACGACGGGTTTACCAATATCCACGAGTACAAGCTTGATCGGATTTCGGTCTGGGCTCGTATTCAAGGTATCCTTGAAGGTCTCATGAAGAAGAAGGAGCTCGCTGAGAAAGTGGCTATGAAGGTTGGGGAGGCCCCTGTAATGGTAATTGTTAATGAAGGTAGGATTAGTCCTACGTCTTATCTGAGAGCTCAAATCTAAATCTGAGCAAACCTCTCATCCGGATGGTGTTGATCACACTCAAGGAGCAAAAGAAGTACCCTGTGCAATATGAAAAGCTCCCTAATTTCTGCTATTTTTGTGGCTTGATGGGACATGAGGTGATGGAGTGTGGTGATGGCGTGCACAAGGAAGAAGATTGTGGATGGGGTGACTGGCTTATGGTTAAGTTCGCTCCTAGTAGTGTTGATCGAGGTGATGGTAGAGGAAGAGGTTGTGGACGTGGTAGGGGGAGAGTTCGTGGTGACTTCTATGAGGATGGGGATGACATGAACTTGGATCAGGAGAAGGGCGAGGAGGATTTTGGTAAAAGGGATGGAGGACCGAAGAGAAGAGATGAATCTGAAGAGGTTGACAATACCCAAAGGCAAGGAGCAGTGGCAGACAAAGTGAAGTTGCTTGAGAGTGGGGTCGGTATTCTGAGCCCACAAAAGACTCAAGACAAGAAGAGGTTGAGGAAGAGTTTAGATGAGAAAGTTTCAGACTCAAATATGATTATATCGGCACCCTCTGCTGATCCGGAGGGTGTCCGGGAGCAATGAAAATCCTAGCTTGGAACTGTCGTGGGCTAAGTAGTGCCTGGGCAGTTCGTGTGCTTCTGGAAATCCAGAGGCGGGAGAGACCAAATGTGTTTTTTCTATCTAGAACACATTTGAGAAAGGCGAAGGCAGAAAACTTGAGGAGATTGAACTATGACCATCTCATTTGTCATGAAAGAGATGGTCGTAGTGGGGGTCTGTTGATGATTTGGAGGAATGGCATTCAGGTTGAAGAGAAGATGTTGTCAAAATATTTTGTTGACGTTGAAAGCATCTAGGCCCCTAGTGGGTTTCGGTGATTGGATGACACACAAGATTATTGTGACTAACGTGTATTTTGTAGAAACAGGGATGAGTTAGGTCACAATAATGACGACGATACGAGCATATGGCATTCGTGTCCCCTAGCAATGGAAATTGATTCGGTTTTCAAAGGATGGACGACGAAGACGGTGATAGGCTAGCACTAAGTGTCATATGGTGTTGGAGGACACTTAGGTAGTCTTAGGTACATGACGTGCAGTCTGACAAGCCAGTACAGTCGATAGTTAGACATGGCATCGGCGCGTCTGATGCCCCTTTAACTGTACTGGTTTGTGCCCCTCATGGATGGTTTGTTGGGGGAGTATTTATACTTCACCATCACCTCCATTTGGGGTCTCTTGCCCATTTGATCAGCTGAAGAACACCTTGAGTGAGCAAGGGAGAGCAAGAGCCCTAGTGAGGTTGAGTGATTTGCTAATTGCGAGAATTAGTGACCTCATTAGTGAGTTATGTGTAGCAAGTGTGCATCCATCCATCTCTTTGGCCTTGGCTTGGTCAAGTGAGAATTCTAGCTTGTTACTCTTGGTGATCGGCGTCACCTAGACGGCTTGGTGATGATCGAGGAGCTTGGTGATCATCCGGAGGCTTTGTGGACGACCCAAGTCAAGTTGTGACAGGTAGCGAGCGATTCACCGGGCCAGAGTGGCGAAGAATCAGCTCGTAGTGAGCACTTGATCCTTGCGCGGATCAAGGGGGAGCGATACCCTTGTGCGGGTGCTCCAACAAGGACTAGGGGGTGTGCCGACACCTCGATGCCTCGACAAAAAAATCGCGGAGTCCTTCTTACTCTCTTTTACATACACATTTACTTTGAGCATTTCAATTCTGCCATTTACTTGTTGTCAATTCTCTTTTGAAATGCCATGCTAGAGTAGGAATGGAATATGTGTAGCCTTTTGTGTGGTAGAGTTTAGAAAAACACACTTGTAGGCACAAAGGGGTTAATTGGGCTTGATAGGATTTAATTATCGCAAGAAGTTTTAGAAAAGCCTAATTCACCCCCCTCTTGGGCATCTTGATCCTTTCAATTAGTATCAGAGCTGAGTGCTCTTGATTTAGGCTTAACCACCTAGAGTTAAGATGTCCGGAGTTGATGGACCACCTCCCATGTTCGAGGGAGAGGACATTCCATATTGGAAAATCCGTATGGAGTCATATCTTGAGGCGGTAGATATCAAATGCCGCCATGCCGCGATCGATGGTTACCCTAAGCCAAATGACGCCACTCATCTTACTCCACATGAGGAGGAAAATGAAAAGTGGAATGCAAAGGCCAAAATATCATATTTATAGGCATTTGCAAATATGTGTTCAATCGTGTCCGGAACCACAAAGACGCCCATGAATTGTGGACGAACATTTGTGCGCTCCATGAGGGAACCAAGAGTGAGCGTGAGGAATGTTATCATTTGGTGATGCAAAAGCTTAATTCTTTTGAAATGCATGCATATGAAAATGCCAATGAAATGTACTCACGCTTGAATGTTCTTGTAGAAGAATTGAATGGACTTGGCCTCACTCAATTGTCTCCATCCGACGTTGTGAGCAAGATTCTTTGTGTCCTCCCAATCACCAAGTTTGGACACATTGTGATGTTGCTTCATCAAAGTGATCTTTCCACGACCACTCCAACTCAAGTATTGGGAAAGATCAATGCTCATGAGATGTATATGCACATCACACCAAGTGGTGGCCCTTCCACCGACAAGAAGAAAGACTTGGCATTCAAGGCAAGTCAAGAGAAGAAGGGCAAGGCCAAGGTGATTGAAGTTCACCATGGGAGCACAAGTGATGCTGAGCAAGATGATTCCAACATTGCTCTCATGATGAGGAAGACTACAAAGATGTTGAATAAGATTCACAAGAATGGAGTCAACTTCGACTCTAAGAAGAAGAAATTCTTCATAAGTATCACGAGAAGGCCAATATCCAAAATGGATTGCTACAATTGTGGTGATCTTGGACATCTTGCTCACCAATGCCCGAAGCCCAAGAAGGACAAGTACAAGAACAAGAACAAGGGCAAGAAGTATGACTCATCAAGTGAAGATGAGAAGAAAAGTGAGAAGCCCTACAAGAAGAAGGATGGCAAGAAAAAGCAATACCACAAGAAAGGTGGTAAAGCATACATTGTTGGTGATTGGCTCACCGACATTGACTCCTTCGGTGGATCATCAAATGAAGATAGTGATGATGAGAAGGAGAAGGTGGCCGCTCTAGTGATTGGGACTTCTCTACCTCCACCACCACCACCACCACCGCCGCCATCATCCTCTACACACTATGCCTCATGGCAAAGGGTGATCGAAAGGTACAAAGTGATGATGACTCTAGTGATGATGATAGTGATGGGTAGTTTGAATCACCTTCTTATGATGAGCTTGTTGCTTCGCTTAATGATTACACCAAGATCATAAGAAATATTAGAGCTAAAAATGAAAAGCTTAAACTTGACAATGACTCTCTTGTTGCTAAGTTTAACAATGCCAGCAATGCCAGTGATGAGCTACAAAATGAACTTACTAGTATGTCATCCGCCAGCAAGGGGCTCAAATCATCTAACAAAGAGCTCAAAGATAAAAATGAGAAACTTGATAGGATGCATAGTGAGCTCAACACTAGTTACACTTTGCTCAAAGAACAATATACAACAATTAAAGTTGATCATGATGCTCTTGTTATTGCTTATGATTTACTTTCAAATGAGACGCATGATGCCCCTAACCTTGTTGTTAAGTGTGACATAGCAACATCATGTGATGACTTGGTTAGTGAGCATGTTGAGCAAAGAGCTAGTGGCAAGGGCAAGCAAGTGGTTGTGGCCGAAAGCTATGATGATTATGTCAAGATCAAGAATGAGAATGCAAAGCTCAAGATTGATCTAGAGAAGCTATCAACCACAAAGCAAGTTGTCATTGAAACTCAAGATGGGAGCTATAGCATGTCTCTAGAGCTTGATATGTTGAAGGTACAGAACAAGAGATTGAAGATGGAGAGGGACTACAAGTTGACACCATCCCAATTAGAACTCCAACAAGAGAATGACAAGCTCAAGAGAGAGAAGGAACACCTAGCCACCGAGTTGAAGAACTTCACCAAAGGTTAATGTCTTCAAAGTGAGCTACTCATGAACACGGTGATGAAGAACAATAGAAATGGTATTGGCTACTTGGAAGAGAGGATAAGGCAACACAAGAACCGCTCTCAACCCAAGCAAAATGCAAGCTAGGAAGATGCTTTGAGTGCGGTCAAGAAGGACACTTTGCTCATAATTGTGAAGCACCACCACCCACAGCTTGGCCCAAGCACGCTAGACCCTTTGCCTTCAATGCTCACTACATGCTTAGACAAGATTCTAGTGGCAAAGTGAAAGTCATGTTCATGGGGCCTCCAAACAAGAATAGGCCTAGGCAAATTTGGGTGGCAAAGTCTCTTGTAGAGAAAGTTAAGGGGCCTCAACAAGTATGGGTCCCTAAAGCTCAAGGTTGATTTCATGTGTGTAGGTGAACTACCATATTGGTGGATCTCATTGGGTGATTGATAGTGGTTGCCCACAACATATGACCGGTGATCCCCGGATGTTCACCTCACTAGAAGAGAATGTCAATGACCAAGAAAAGATAACATTTGGTGACAACTCAAAGGGCAATGTCAAGGGTTTGGTCAGGTGAGTGACTGCGAACCATCTTAAATGCAAACAAACGCTGCCATAACTACTTCCCTTTTTAAAGTAAAAGACTTAGTTTCATTCCTTGATAAAATGGTTCGTGGGTTAAGAGTTCTTACTCCCCATTTGAAAATACGTTGAGTTCTTATATTAACTGAGACAACACAAAGAATGAAAGCAGAACAACTACCTGCCCCCTTGGCAGTAGCTTTGGCAGCACACCGAGCCTCCTGAATGGCACATCTCTCTGCTTTAGAAAGCTTTGGTTTCTGCCAACCTGAAGTTAGAGCGTGTTCATTCTTTGTTTCAGTAAGATCTCTCTCGTTTATTAATTCAGAAATAAGGAACTGAGGCGAATTGTGCAATAAATAACCACATAAAAGCAATTCATCAAATAAATGTTGATAGACATATTGTGTTGTTTCCATGCTTTAGAAAGCATGAAAACCGTCAACAAATACTACGTGTTAAACCAAGGTGAATGATCCTACAATGTGACCCATTTTGCACAATCCAAATTGCACATGACGGACCAGGATGTCAGAGATATCATCAGAAGATGGTTACTCCGACTAATCCCGGACGGTACGGGAGATCCGAAGACTTGATACGAAGAGTATTTGAATTAGGACTCTCATTTGTAACTTAGTCGAGTTCTTAAAGGAAGTCTTGTAATTAGAATAGGACTCCTCTGTTGTAACCGACTAGGACTCGGTCTGTGCTATGCTTCACCCGGATATATAAGGGGAAGCAGGCGCAGGCTTCTATCATCGAATATTGAACCATAATCATACACAAGGCACACGCCGCACTGGACGTAAGGTATTACGCTATTTAGCGGCCTGAACCAGTATAAATCGCTGTCCCTGTGTATGCTGATGTCACCAGGCTGAACAGTGTAGCCAGGGCCCACCAAAGGGGGGTCGGCCGACCCCCCTATGACAGGGTTGGCCCACCTTCTTCTCTCCCTTGGTGACCCTACATGTCATGGAGCAAGTCTTGTGGTGATGGTTGCATTTGGTTTCGGTGTGGACCCATGAATCCATGTGCTTCTCATCTTGCACCATTGAGTAAAAGCACATGTTTGATCCAAGGGTTGATATTGGCCTGAGCATGCTTCTCTTGGATCGTGCCATGTCACCTTGGCCGAGGTGGCCACCAAGGTGGGGTCGGCCGACCCCCTTGGTGGGCCCACCTGGCCTCATTTTGTTCATTTTGACATCTCCTACAAGTTCACAAGCTAAGAGTACAAGTGGAACTTATTAGTGATAAATATGCTCATGATATGCTATACTTCCTTAAAACCGAGGCCTGTTGACGGTATTTTGATAAGGTAAAACATGCTATAACTTCCGTCAACAGTGTACTCGCCGAGTCCTACGAACGCCGATCCCCACCGAACAAATCGTCTGAGATTACTCAAGACGAGTTGCCGGTTAACAAACACCGACAGCTGGCGCGCCAGGTAGGGGCTTTCGGCGATTCGACGACAAAGAGCCCGGCGAACCACGACAACATGTTGTCGGCGGGATCAATTTTCGTTTTTGGCTCATGGACTTGCATCGCGGATGATCAAGGAAAGCTACATCGACAACTTCACACTGAATCAGAAGCGCAAGCCACACCAAAGATGAATGACCTCACCCAGAACCTAGCAGATCTTGCAATCCAAGATCCGCAAGATTCCAAAGATTAGCCGAAAGCATCCGACTCCTTCTCGAACTTGAGTTTCGAGAACGGGAAGGACTCGGAGAACAAACATGGCATCACCTTTGGACTGCGGAACTCGGCTGAAAACTTCCAAGATCTGATTGACACAAAATTCAAAGAGTATCAGCAGATACCTTTGTCTGGAGCTCAACAAGGACTCATTTTCAGCTCCACCAAGGAGGGCAGCATCGTTCATTGGCCAATAGAGCCAGCTTCGGCCAGGCTAGTTGGCACAATCGACCAACAGCTTCCATACCAGCATGGACATCAACTCCCCTTTGAGGAACACGACACCTCAACAGAACTAATCTCCAGCACTTCCACTTTGGAGTCGGTTACGCCAAGATCAACAAACCAGAGCTACACTCGCGAAGTGTTCATGGCGGGGCATCAGTCATCTCTATGACCACCAACCCCTCCAGATGTCTTCCAGGATGATGAAACTCTGACTATGATATCTGACAACGACCCAGAAGGACCCGGAGAAACCGAGTCAATAAAGGCTGAGAGAATCAGAAAGAACCAAGCTAAAGAAGCTCACAGAAGGCGAGCAAATCACCGCAAGGAAGCCGTAGACCGCTACAATGTACGACTCAAAGAATATAATACTCAGAGGTGTCTTGAGGAGGACGCGAAAAATCAAGCTCGCGCTCAATGTGATCAGGAGTATCAGTCACAGAACGATCACAATCGCCGATGAGCCGATTGCTCCCGCAACCTCGAGCCTGAGTTTATGAGAGTCGCCGGTCACAAGGTATTCCAGACACCCTACCAGAACACCATGGCCCAAGCTACAGAGATGGGAGCCAAGGACAACCGCACCCCTGAAGAAGAGCGACGATTGGTCATGCTTCAGACTACTGCACTACAACTCCGGGGACGGAACCTTGAGTCTCTAGCTGATGAACAAGCATCATCTCATCCAAGCCAGAGGCGACCTGTTCAGGAGCGACTCAGCCGGGTTCCAGCAAGAAGTCGCCTAGGCCCCCGAGTACCTGACCAAGCGGAAGGAGGAGCAGAATCTTCATACCGAGGAGCCGCAATTGCGGCATCTGATGCAATCAATCGTTTCCCTTGCTTTTTCCAGAGGCTCCGAGCAGTCCCGTTTCCACGAAAATTCAAACCCGGGAACTACTCAAAGTACGATGGGAAGACAGAACCTAAAAGGTGGCTCAGACTGTACGCTCAAGCAGTCGAGTTAGCAGGCGGAAGCAACGACGTCAAAGCGCTTTTTCTACCAATGGCTTTAGAGACAATGCCACTCGCTTGGTTTGACAGGCTTAAGCCCGAGTCCATCGACTCATGGGAACAACTCCATCGTATCTTCATAGAGAACTTTGCGGGTGTCCCCGAGAGATCAGATCCCCGGACTAAGCTCAGGACCTGCAAGCAACAGAAAAACGAGTCAATACGGGAGTACTATAGGCGCTTCTCAGAGATCCACTCCACAGTGTCTGACATTACAGACAGAGAAGTAATTGACCTTTTCGGCAACAGAATTTGCGAAAGGTACAATTACAAGGACTTCATCAAACAGGACCCGACCACCGCTGACGAGTTTCATCGGGCAGTAAATTCCATGATGGCAACAGAGGAACGCACTCAGGAACGCTTTCCCAAGAGAAACATGCAGGGTGATCGAGGCAACAATCAAAGGGGCAACCAGGCCGCCCAGCAAAACACCCGCAAGAGAACAAGGGACAACACTGTTGCAGCCATGGAACCTCAGAAGAAGGGGAATAAGCCATCCACCTTTGACGACTTACTCGACGGACCATGCCCATTCCATCCGAAAGGAGGACATCAGGCTAGGCATTGTCGACAGCTCAAGGAGCGAGGCTTAAACTCCGACTTCAACAAAAACAAGAAAGACAAGGGGAAGAAAGTGGTTGAAGACCCTCAGCAAGATGCCGGTGGTTTCCAACACCCCAAAGGGACTATCAATGTCATTTTTGGAGGAGTAACTACTAGCGATAGCAAGAGGCTCTAGAAGCTTTCCCTACGAGAGATCATGTCTACAGAACCAGCGACTCCTAGATACCTTGACTGGTCCGAGCATCCGATCAACTTCTCCCGGGTGGACCAATGGACCAGCGTCTCCAATGCTGGGCACTACCCACTAGTCCTGGATCCTACGGTCGCCGAGTTCACATTGGGAAGAGTACTCATCGATGGCGGGGCAGGACTCAATGTCATCTTTGCAAGCACTCTATGCAAGATGAAACTAGATCTCGCAACCCAGCTCACTCCATCAAGCGCCCCCTTCTACGGCATAGTACCCGGAAAGGTGGCTGTACCACTTGGAAGGATCATACTACCCGTGACTTTTGGAACTCAGAACAATTACCGGACTAAATACATCAATTTCGAGGTAGCCGACTTCAAGTTATCATACCATGCCATATTTGGACGACCAGCTATCGCCAAGTTCATGGCAGTACCCCACTACCCGTACCTTCTGTTGAAGATGCTGGGTCCTAAAGGAATTTTAACCTTTAGAGGCGACTTGAAGCGATCATTTGATTGTGACACAAAAGCTGTCCAAATCGCCGAAAAATCTCAACTCACTCTGGACTTACAAGAACTCGCCCAGATGGTGCATAATACCAAGCCTGGAGATTCAGAAATCCCAACTAAGAAGGCAGATACTATCCAACCATCAGCAGAAGTCTCTACAAAAACCATTGACCTAGAAACCGGTGATCCCTCCAAGACAGCGGCTATTAGTGCTCCTATCTGAAGAATAGGAACTCGCGCTCACCAAGTTCCTTAGAGCAAACAAAGATATATTTGCTTGGAAACCGGCTGATATGCCAGGAGTCCCAAGGAACTTGGCTGAGCACAAATTGGAGTTAAAAGAAGGCTCTAGACCTATCAAGCAAAGACTACGACGATTCTCACCAGAGAAGAAAGAGGCGATCAAGAAAGAAATAGCCAAACTACTCGCGGCCGGATTCATCAGAGAAATCCTCCACCCCGAGTGGTTAGCTAACCCAGTGCTAGTCAAGAAGAAGAACTCTGCCGAGTGGCGCATGTGTGTCGACTACACAGACCTCAATAAACACTGTCCAAAAGATCCTTTTGGATTACCAAAGATAGATCAAATAGTTGATGCCACCGCAGGCTCTGCTCTATTATCCTTTCTGGATTGCTACTCCGGGTACCATCAGATCGCTCTCAAAGAAGAAGACCAACCCAAGACATCGTTTATAACTCCCTTCGGCGCCTACTGTTATAAAACCATGTCCTTTGGGCTGAAGAATGCAGAGGCCACTTATCAACGAGCTATCCAAGATTGCTCCGGTTTCCAGCTTGGGTGACCAGATTGCTTGGGTGATCACTTATCAACGCAGAAGCTTGGCGGCAACCAGACAAGCAAGATAAACTGCAGTTGCAGTGGTACGGTCCTTTCACCGTCGCAAGCATGGCGACACCCGGAGTATTCCGGTTGCTGGACGAGAAGAAAGAGGAAACAACTCACACTTGGAACGCAAGCAACCTGCGCCGTTTCTATCCTTAGATTTTCTTCAATCTTGATGTAATTTTTTAATTTCAATTTTTGTAAACAAAATCGAGTGCACTCTTTTTTCTCGTTGGGGAAGCCCTTCATCAGTATGCGAGGTTTTTTAACGAGGCAGCCGAATGTAACTATTACCTTATCAAAGCATCCGCCATTCCCCAAAACTACCGCGTACGCGCTTGATGACAAAAACAACCGCACATACGGTTGAGACATTCGTCAAATAGAGCAAAAATGATTTTTAGCCCTAATATTAGCTTTAATCTTGTACGGGTTAGAGAAATGATTTTTAAAAATTATGTCCTATATAAAAGTTGTAGAGAAAATAATTTTGAGCAACTTTTGTTTTGGGGTCAAACCCTAGTTTGGTTTTTGTGAAACTGTTTTGAATTAAACAAGTTTGAAAAAAGAATTTCAAAAAGGAAAAGAGGTTTGATTTTTCCGGCGCCCCACTTTCGGCCCAGCCAGCCTTCCGGCCCAGCCCAACCAGCCGCGCGCCCCGCTCCCGCTCCCGCTCCCGCTCCCGTGTGCTGCACGCCCGTCGCGCGACCATGCCCACGCCGCACGCCGGCCGTGTCGCCACGTGACCATCACCAGCCCTGCCGCGATCTTCGTCGACCACTCCCCACGCGATTACATCATCGCGACAGCACGCAAGATCCCCTTCGCCCTCTCCTCGCCTGCCTTGCCTGCCGCGCCTGCCCGTGCCGAACGCCTCGTCCACGCCACCGCCCCTGCTCGGCGACTCACCGTATGCCGTCGTGGGACCCGCCCCGATGACCGCGCCAGCTGTCCAAGAGCAAAACCGGTGCCCTGCACCGCTCCTCTCCCTCACTCGCCATTCCACTCACTCACACTCGCCTGCTCTCACCTCCTGCTCCTCTTTGCCGCACGAACGCGCATGGAAAACACTGAGCGCTCGCCTCCATCCGCCACCGCAAGCCACCGCCGGCGTTCCGACCACCCCAGAGCACCACCATTAGTTTTCTCTCGCTCGGAGCTTCGCCTCATCCCCGCACACACGGTGCTCACCCCAACGTCACCGTTGGAGCCCCGCCGTCGCCGGGGCATGGAGTTCCCCTCTTCGGCCGCCATCGTCGCCGAGGAAAGCACGTCCCCGTTCTGCTTCGAACTGAGCCACCCGAGATTTCTCCTTCCCCGACACTCTTCGTCACACAAAGGCAAGGTGAGAACACACCACCGCTTGGTCGCTACCACTCCCTAGCTCTCTCTCACACACGGCGAGCGCCATGGCCGCTGCCACAGCATGAACACAAGTCCAAGCTTCCTCAAAGCTTCTCCGGCCAAACCATCACCCCTAGCTTCTTTCCTAGGTCCCACTGGTCACGACGCACCCACCGATTGAGCCGGCAACCGCCGGAAATGGCCTAGAAGAGTCACACCGTTGCATTCTTCCGCCGCCACTCATCGCCGGCCATCTCCGGTGACGCGCTGGCCACACCAACACCACCACACGGTTCGCCTCGTCGAGCCGAACTCAACCATGCCCACCTCACCGCCGGCGACCTCACCGTCGGCGAGGACAGCTCGGTCAACGCTGGCCAGTCTTGATAGAACTTTGCTCGTGGGGGGTAGGTCGAGTGGTCGAGGCCTGTCTCGTATCGATAGTACTTTGCACTCGAGACACATCTCGTTCGCTCGGAACTTCTGTAATCGAGGCATACCACGAAGGGTTCGGCCCGGCCTCAAGGCAGACCACCTTGAGGCTGCTACGGCCTCGAGGGTGACCCCTCGAGGGTGATGCGGCCTCGAGGCGGACACCTCGAGGGTATTGCCGGCTCAGTCCGCCCCGCGCGTCAGCCACCCACGGCCCATAGACCGAGCCCATGAAGCCCATCGCCAGGAGATTCAAATGTTTTTCTTTTTCTTGTTTCTTCTAGTGATGCTTGTTTATTTTGTAGAGCATGTTTTAATGATCCGAATGGAGTGCTATAAGTTTTGTTAATCTGTTCTTGAGTAGAGCTATCTAGGAAAAATAGGAAAATAATTTTTGGATAAAGTTTATTAAAGTGTTTTTATTTATTTCAGTTGATGTGTAATATGTTAGATAAATGAGTTATGGTATTTTCTGGTCAGATAAAAATATGGTAAAATTTGTGTATGGTCTTTGTCATGTATAGAATCTAGGAAAAATTATATGAGGGTCTGTTTGTGTAGAAAAAGTGTGTGTTTATGTTTAAATATCTTTTTAGCTGTTTTCTTAGAATATTTCTTGTGGGAAATATATGCAGACATAAATTGTGATAAAAATCATGTAGTCTTTTTGTATCCTAATGAAGTTAAGAAAAATGTTGTATGTAATCAGTTGTATAGAAGAAAATGAACTTGTAGTACAACTGTGCTTTTCTATGTTTTTCTTAAGAAATTCATGTAGAAAATAATATAACAGTGCTGATCATGGAACTTTTTGGATAAGTATGAAATGTTGTTTAGAATCCAGGAAAAATATAAAATCTGCTGTTTGACACTTTCTAGAAAGAAAGTTAGTTCGAAGCACCTTTTTGGCTGTTTATTTAATCTTTTTATATACGTTGTTCAGTATTTTATCTTTTACTGAAATTCCAGTAAGTACAGTTTAGCTGCTGTAGTTTTTGTAGATTTTTCTGAGTACAGGAAACAACACTTGGTGTACAAATTTTGGTTATTCTAAAATAATAAAGAGGAAGAAATTGAAATAACAATTTTATAATTACAGTAAAATAAATATTTTCTTATAAGGTCAAAAGTGGTTCAACAAGTTGGTTTTGTTGGTTTGCACAAGATGAGTTACTGTTACATCCTATCATAATGTATCAATGCCTTGTTTATTTATTATCGTTCGCATGGCACTTAGGATCGCTAGCTCAGGAGAACAGCCCAGAACCGGAAGCAAACGAAGAGCCGGAGATCTAGGAGGTTCCGCAGTGTGAGGAAACCGAACCAGCCGACCTCGACATTAACCTACCTGAGTGCGAGGGCTCAGTCTTCTCTCGAGGCAAGCCCCGGAGCATTTTAAGTCTCTCAGTTTTTATAATTAATTTACTTGAGTATTTTATATTGTGATGCATTAGGTATAAGAGTTAATAGAATCTGAATTGCTGCATTACCATTCCTTGATTATTGAATATAACTGCCTTGATAGTAGAACTGCTTAGCTTGCTTAATTATTAGTAAATAAAGTATATTCCTGTAATACCCCTGGTGGTATTTACCGAATCACGGTTGGCTATATTTTCTATCGTGGAAAAAAACCCGAGTAGTAATGAAATACAGTCAACTGGAAGGCAAGGTACATGTTTGGAAACTTGGGGCAGCTCGTCCATTGGATCGTGTAGGTTTGTATCGATGTTGGCCCTCGTTCATTTTTGAAAGCGACCTTTTACTTAGGGTGTCGGTGTTGTAATCACTGACCCCAAAGCCGGTTAGACGTTGCTCGGGCCGGTCTCAACCCGTGTCGCACCATCTAGTATGGAAACATGATCTGCCTCGTGTGGCCATCGTTTAGTTCCAATTGGGTGTGGTCCGTGTTGTGAGCCACGACGATTACCACCACGGACAGTATCGACCGGTGACCCCAATGCATGGACCCGACGGGGAGAGTGTGGGTTTATATTAAAGGTTTCCCGCCAGCTGGTTTGTAATTCGATTGGTGTTGCCGTCTGCCCTGGTTAGTGGGAAACTATGTCGAGCTTCACCATGATACAACTCCATGTGATGATTAAAGGTTCAATTAAAATGTGGATAAGCAACCTGATATGGTATTATATTATTGCTTGTTAGATTCAAGTGAGTGTTATAGTTCAGGTGCAAACCTAGATTAAGGATAGGCTAAAAGAAGACTGCTCATTCATTAATTAAATATTAGTCATCTTAATCTGAGCTCTATCCGCAACTAAAACTCCCAGCTCCACCCATAAAGCCTTGCATATGCTTGGTGTCTTTATTTTCAGTTAGACGGGTAAGTCTAGCTGAGTACATTCTCGTACCTCGTACTCAGGGTTTATCCCGTTGTTGCAAATGGCCACGTTTACTTTGGCTATTGTAAGCACTGTCTTTACCCCGTGGAGGGTGATGAGGAGTAGGCCCCGGGCAGGACCGTCTGAAAGCTTCTCCTTTGCTTTTGCGGGACTAAGACTAGTATCTCAAAAAGGAGGAGTGAGTTATAAAAACAATGTTTTATTTGGACCACATGTGTAGTGGTCGTAATTCCAGACTTATTTATGCTTCCGCTATTTGAACTTAGTACTGTAATAACTTTGAGTCTTCACACTCTGATTTTGATTTCATTATCGAACTGTTGTATCCTCGTGAATGTAGTACTTGAACGATGCGATCCTGGTAAGTTGTAAAGTTATTTGAAATCCTTCGAGATTTCCGGACTACCGAAGTTATATGGGTTTAAGTATGGGTCGGAGCCATTTAATTTGGCTAAGATGGTACTTGAGCTCTTATAATTTGGACGGTTCCGCCACAGCTAGTATCGGAGCATGGTTCAAGTTATTACATCCACGAGGAGCTATTTTCGAACTAAAATGGGTATTTCAAAACTATTTTCAAAACTATTTTGAAATTATAAGTGTGTCAAGTCTTGTCCTTAAGCCCTATACTAGGATTCAGGTAGCTTAACTGCTAACAGGGTTCTGGGATTTGCTTCATGCTGGATCTTTATTTGTTGGTCCATTCTCGGGAAAGAGAATGCATCGATTGCGAAAACATGCATAAAATGATTTGGTGAGATATGAGAGCATGACTGTCCAACCGTCAGTCTAGGGAGAGTGTTGTTATACCGGGTTATATGTGAGCTCTACGCAAACATATACGATGGTATTAAGTGCTAGGTAAATTTTTCTCAGATTAGTGCATGAGGTTTAGTATAAGCTTTTATGTACCTTGGTGCATAGGGGCAGATGCTCAATTATTTTTATCATTGAGATTTTCTTGGGCTGAAATGAATTTTCTGCAAGTACACTAACTACGCGATCGAGTAGAATGACTAGATAACGCATGAGAGATCGTTCTTGCCACCGACTAGAACGTTAGGACTTATGAGTGATTATTAGTGAGTGAGAACGTAAGTACAATCATGCATCATGTTTATGTTAATGTTACATTGCATTCCTCCCCTTAATTAAAAATTGTTCCTCTTTATTTATAAAATTTGCCAACTTAATTATGCGTCTCACGAGAGTTTGAAACCCCCTTTGTTTCTATAGATGGCCCGGACAAAGTTGACAGCTCGCAAGGCCACCGGAGGCAGAGGAGTTCCGCGTCGTCGCTTGGCCACAAAGTTGACCAAGAACACGTTCTTTGTCATACTTTGGGTTGCCAATGATCCTTTGGAGGATTCTGCAAATAGTTGGATATTAGGAAGGACAGGAGCCCCGATACTCTTGGCAGAAGGACATCTATGAGCAGGATTCACTGGTCATGGTGCAGGTCAAGGTCAAGGCCTTGGCTAGCAAGCCACATTTGTCAGGATGGACTGAGATCACCAAGGGCAGTTGTGCAAAGGATGG
Organism: Coix lacryma-jobi var. lacryma-jobi; assembly: GCA_009763385.1. Classification (NCBI taxonomy): domain Eukaryota; kingdom Viridiplantae; phylum Streptophyta; class Magnoliopsida; order Poales; family Poaceae; genus Coix; species Coix lacryma-jobi. The sequence goes on from CM019828.1 coordinate 67,418,711, forward strand.
AGCCAACAGGGCAGCGTACTTGGTGCTAAAGGACATCATAGCTCGCTTTCCCGCCGATCTTGCTAGTGCCATTGCAGGAGTGTTCCCTCGTGGATCACCTTTTCCATTGCACTAGAGGCAGACTTTGGAGTTGGTTCTGACAGGAGACGCTGAGGAGAGGTTCTTTTGTGAGACGTCAGCAATGAGTGCCACTGGAGCTTTGGTTGGAGTTTGTGAGAGTTTGGAGCGCAGCTTGGAGAGTGTGTCCTTAACCCTCATGGCCACTTACCAGAGCAAGAGGAAGCTGAAGGAGGAGTTTGACGCCGAGGTAGCCCGGATACAGGAGGAGCAACACCAGGTCACCTTGGAGCGTGATGAGGCTCGTGCCAGAGCAGGAGCCGAGAAGACCGCACGGACCATCGCCGAGCAGATGTACCTGACGATGGCAATGCGATGGGATGAAGCCTGGTCCGCGTTTGACGAGCTTAGAGAGGGTTCTCTTCACCTGATGCAGCAGGTCGACAACCAACAAGCCTACATCGACAACCTCCACGAGGTGATCCACCAGTTTCACCATGAGGCACAGGAGGCCGCCGCCACAGCAGCCGTAGAGGTACCCGAGCCACAGGACGGAGTGGTGCTTGGTCCAGACCCCGCACCTGAGGATGAGGCCTATGTTGATGAGCCTATGATGGACGTAGATGGAGCAGGAGTCGCACCCGATGCGGGAGACGCTTGAAGAAGTTTTGGCTTTGAAGGTTTTGCGCGATGATATGAGCGCTAAGTTGGTTGAGCACAATGATATGAGTTCCAACCTTGAGAAAGAGATTGAAATCTTGCGTACCACATATGCCGAGTGCATTAGAGAGGAGATGGAAAATCGGAAAAATGCTCCTTGTGGTACTTGTGATCGCCTCATGTTTGAGAATGAGGTTTTAGCCAAAAGATGCAAGAGTCTTTGTGCTAAGTCGCTTGATTCACACATTTCTTGCAACTCCGATGTTGGTGTTTCCAAGTCTGCATCTTTGCAACCGGAGTTGAGTTCTTGTGTTGCGCGTGAGTCTTTGGACTGTAGCATTAGTGCCAAGGTTTCGGATAGCTCTTTCATAGCTACTCCTAACCTTGTTGTTTCTTCGAGTGATGTCCAAGGGACTTCTCATGAAAAGGGTGCTTCTCACATTTTTGGAAATCAAGCTCCCAATCCGATTTTCCATTGCACCTTTTGCAAGAAAGATGGACACTCAATCGATTTTTGCTTTCGTCATGTCAAACACGACGATGTATTCGAGCTAAGGCTTTTTGGAAGCCACGTAGCCTTTCCCGTGGCACGTGTGCTCCTAGTGTTGGCACCAAGTTGAATGTTGATGCTTCTTGTTCTAAGTCCCCAAGGGACTTCTCACTTGTCGGAGAATGGCGTGCCTTCCGATAGGCCTTTGTACCATTGCTCTTTTTGTGAGAAAGATGGGCATCAAGAAAGCTTTTGCTATCGGCGTGCCAAACATTTGTGCCAAGCTCGCTCTTCTATGAAGTCGGTGGTTCATAACCCTTCTCATGGCATGAACGCTTGTGCTCCTAGTAAGAAGCCCCTCTTTGTTGATGGGTTTTATGACTCCTTTTCTAGTAGGTTAGGTCATGGTTATGGACATGCTTCTAGTGGTTCTTGTGTTGGTCCACGTCATGCTTCTCATGGTGTTTCTATTGGTTCTTCTCAAAAAACCATGGAAGATGTTTGCCAGTTTTCCCGTGGTACGACTCGTTCTTCTCCTCGAGTTGTCCTTTTGAGGAATGCTTCCAAGGATGTTTTAAAATTGAATTTGAACCAACATTTGCATCCTGCTAACCCACATGATAAGTTGAGTCCTTTGAGATGTGTGACCAAGTCTTGGGTTCCCAAGTACAAGCTTGCTAACCCTTCGGGATCCAAGACTCGGGTTACTTTGTCCTCTTGTGTGTAGATATGAGGACGCGGGGTGGAGAACATGCACCTGATGGAATTTGGTCTTTTAGATGTGATCAAGATTTGATGGTTCTCTACACCCCGTTTAGAATTGCCTCCAAAGAGGCTTTTGCAGTTGGGTGAGCATTCACATACACTCATACCTTGTACATCCATGTTCTATTTCTTGTGGTATGAAGATGGACCTTCATGTGCTCACTTGTATAGTTCTTGCATATACATTTTTTCTTTTGTATCATGTTTTGTTTTAGTCGAGCATGTGCTATCATGTTGTTGACGCTCACTAATGCTCATAATTAACCATCAACTATTGCATGAAATGACAATAAATGAATCACAAAGCATAGTTGTAGGGTTTGAATCTAACAAGTTCCATGAGTCTTGGTGCTCTCACTTGTTTTGTAGGACATCCATGTTTTTATCATATAAAAGTATCTCAAGTGATGAATTGGAGTGCACCATTGCGAAGAGCTCGTCGAGACGATCGAAACGGACATATCATTTGCTATATTCGGAGTCCCGGATGAAAAGATATTAATTTCGCAATGAAACTTGCAAAAGAAGGATCTAGAAGACACCAGAAGACACCACGAGGCGGCCCGCCACGTGGGCCCACTGGGCTAGACCGACCGGTGGGGCCCATAGACCGGTCGGTCGGCCACGGAGGCCGTTTTGCCTCCGCCTTCTGGAACCTTGTTCCACCGCCTCCTAGGATGCATCTCCACCGTCCCTGAAGTCGGTTTGATCCTGCGACCATGGTTCCTCGCCCAGGGCTATATAAACAGCCCCAGACCCCCCTCTCCAGGCATCTCCATCTTCAATATTCATCTCCACATTAGAAACTATGGTTTCAATTAGAAGTAGAGATCCCTCTAGATGAATCTCTTCTAGTTCATCTAGAATTAGATCTAGTTCTACTTCTAGTTGTCTAGTTCGTCTAGTTGTAATTAGAGATCGGATTAGAGAGAGGAGGAGGAGAGAGCTGAGAAGGAGCTCCAGCCTGTCGGATCAACTTTTTCATCTTGTACCTACAGATTCAAGTTTATCTTCAACTTGCTTCAGCGATTGTTTCGGTAATCAACGTCTATATTTAAGTTTGAGCCATTGTTCTTGTTATTCGTAAGGTTTATGACTCTCTTTTGAGTACTTTAATTCTAGTCATTCAAGAGTTAGAGTAGTTGGATAGTGTAAGTGTGGTGCTTAGACTTGATAGCTCATAAATGCCTCCTATAACGTCGGTAGTAGTGGTTGTTCGCAAGGGTGACTCTTATATCCTTGTTGATTCTTCTATAGTCCATTTACCCGTGTGTAGGCTCGGTAGGATTATACATTTGCATAAAAGACTCATACTCTGTTTGTGACCTTTTATGGCAACTTCCCCACTAAGAATAATATAAACATATCACTCTTGAATTGGATTTAGACAGCCTTAATGATCCCCCCTATACTTCTAGATTCTCCATCCTTGTTAGCTACTCAGGGGTTAGACTTTAAGGCTTAACACTATCCGTTCCTTTGGTTCGATATTAAAACTGGGTTACTCCAGTGAAGTGCTACATCGGTAGATTTTATCTGTGCGCTTGTGGATAAAGTAGAGTGTGCGTTAATTTATACCAACACTTGTATATCATGTCATGCTAGCTTTGTGTACAGCTTTGGTGGCTAATCCACTTTTCATGCTAGTTTGTGATCCTCATGAACATTGTGCCATGTTTTGCCATATTTCTCCATGAGCTTGATTTGTAGTGGTATGATGTTCATTAGGTGTCATTTTTCAAGTGCTAGTTTTGGTTAGCTATATGTATCCTGTTGATATGTTTAGTTCGAGCACTAGCCTTCCACTCTTGTATCATGTTACATGCTTTTGGATCTATTGCTATCATTATCTTGCATTGTAGCTAGTGTTGAGGTTTAGGCTATGTTTCGGTTGATCATGTCTCTAGGTTGCATTTTGATCTATAGTGCTTTATCCTGTTGCATGGTAGTACTGACTAGTTTGAGTTCAGATCTCCTTGCGGTATCATTCATAGGTAGATCTCTTTTTGTTGAGAGTTCACCTTATGCTAATTATGTGACTAACCGTTTTGTGGAGACCTTGAGGTCACACTGGACAAGACAATGCCTTGTGTTTTCTTCTGCCTTTGAGCTTGCAGGAGAACAGGAGCCTGGAGAGAGCATTTCGGCTCACGGACCCGATTCCACCTCTTCCAAGACTTGGGGTACCATTTGAGCAGCATCTCCAGTGAGCACTAGCTGCACCTGAGGGAGCGACAGCATCTGGCGAGGGGGAGATGACTTTGGAGTGGTAGGCGTCCCCTCGGGTATCACACAAGCAGGCGGTCAAGCGCTTCATGAGGTGCCTCCGACACACTTCTGAGTTCGGATTTTGGTACTTTTCTTTTTCAAACCCTTCGCTTTGTGATTCTTCCGATGTGGATTTTGCTGGCCGTCAGCTTGAGCATTTCTTGGCTCTTCTCTTATGTCTTGGTTCTCCCGCAAGCAAGTCTAGAGTAGCCCAGTCTTCCACCAAGACCGAGTGTGTTGGTGTTGCGTCTCGTTGGTTTTTCATCAAGCCTTTGGATCTCTCAACTTTTTGCTAGGTTGAGAGGTGAGCTTGGTGTGTGTTTCTCCTTTTAGATGGGGGAAGCATATTTACTTGTTGTATCATAGTTTTACTTCTCTGATACCCTTTTGTTTTGGGTCTTCCTTCTTAGGCTAGTTTTTGCTTTGTTTTTGATAGACTAGTTTTTGCATGTATTTCATCATGTATTCTAGTGCATTTTAGAGCTTCATGTTTAGAGAAATGAGAATGAGATTATGCTCTTTTTGGTATGCCATGTTTATTCATGATGATGCTTGTAGCTTAGACTCTTTTTGATCACTTGATACATGTTATGAATTAAGCTATTTTTGCAAATGGTGAACTTGATTAATCAACTATGAAACCTTTAATTTGTTCACCATTGAGATTGGCAACTAGCATGGGTAGGATGTGTTGAGATCACTTGTGCTATCTTTTGTATGCTAGGTTGCTATGTCTCTTGCACTGAGTCATTCACTTGCTTGGATTGCTCATATTTACCTTGTGCTTAAAATTTGATCCAAGTCTAAGTGAATTGAAAAGATCAAGATGGGATTGCATGTGTCAGCACATCACAGTATCGAGACTGTTTCTCATTGCACTTTTGAGTTAAACTTGAGTCGTGTAGTGTAAGACCGAAACCGGTGCTTTAAGCTTCTGATTGCTTTTGTTGCATAGGCTTAGCCCGGTTGAAAAGTTAGGCAATGACCATGCTTTCAACCTCTCGTAATCACATGCTTTAATTTGAACTTGTGTTAATACCGTTGTTTTCTCTGATAAAATATTGAAAATAACACAAGTCTATGCTTCATTCTATGGCATGATGATTGAACTTTGCTAGGGGTAGTTCACCTTTTATACTTGAGTTAGCACTTGCTTGGTCTCCTGTCTATTCATGCTAAGTGCTATTTTAGTGGTGAACTGCTTTTGAATGGCTTAAAACTGCTCATATGCTCAATTGTTCATATTTTGTATTCATTTGATCAGTTTGAGCCTTTGCTAGCATTTGTATTGGTGCGGATACATGGGTGTATGCCGAGTCTTGAGTGATGAGTGATTGTCAACTGGGATAATGTGCATGTTCTTTGGCTTGTGTTGTGCAGGTGTCGAGCACAGATATAGTGATCAAAGGCAAGGTGAAGGTCAAGTAGAGACGTGCCGTGCCGATGGACCGATAGTGGCGAAGGGCGGACGTAAGGCTTGGACTGAGGGACTAGTGGCCTGAGGATCAGCTGTGGTGGTTGACAGCCTGGGACAGCGACGAGCGAAGACTTGCGTGTGGACGGGCGGTGCATCCCCTCGACAGCCCGGTTTGGTGGTTGAGCCACAGAAAAACCACCGAGTGGACGGTTTCGAGGTTTGGGCCTCAAAACCTGGGCGCGAATGGTTTCCGAGTTTGGGCCACAGAACTCGGGCTGAGGACGGTTTCCAGGTTTGGGCCTCAAAACCTGGGCGCTGCGGGTTTCTGAGTTTGGGCCATAAAACTCAGGCGATGGACGGCTGGTTTCCCGGTTTGGGCCTCAATACTGGGGGATGGTCGTGAAGGCTGGTTTCCCGGTTTGGGCCACAAAACCGGGGGGCAAAGTCCGTGAAAAGAACGAGCAGAGCGGTGGCGGCACGTGGCGGCAATCCGTGAGGTTGCGTCGAGGCTGCGGATACATGGGTGTATGCCGAGTCTCTGAGTGATGAGTGATTGTCAACGGGTTTGATGCGCATGTTCTTTGGCTTGTGTTGTGCAGGTGTCGAGCTCGGAGACAGTGATCGATGGCAGGTGAAGGTCAAGTTGAGACGTGTCGTGCCGATGGACTGGGCGCGATGAAGGATGGGCGTGCCGTGCGGCGGACGTGCCATGCCGATGTATCGGACAGTGAAGGGCGGACGTGAGGCTTGGACTGAGGGACTAGAGGCCGGAGGATCAGCTGTGGTGGCTGGTAGCCTGTGGCGACGACAAGTGAAGAAATGCGGTCATGTCGATGGACGGGGTGCACGGAGGTGCATCCCCTCTACGACGCCGGTTTGTTGGTTGAGCCAGAGAAAAACCAACGGGTGGACGGTTTCCAGGTTTGGGCCTCAAAACCTGGGTGCTGGGTTTCCAGGTTGAGCCACAAAACCTGGGCGTGACGGTTTCCAGGTTGAGCCACAAAACCTGGGCGCGACGGTTTCCAGGTTGAGCCTCAAAACCTGGGCGTGGGCCGGTTTCCGAGTTTGGGCCTCAAAACTCGGGCGCTGCGGGTTTCTGAGTTTGGGCCACAAAACTCAGGCTGGAGGCTAGTTTCCCGGTTTGGGCCTCAAAACCGGGGGCTCATGGAAAAGGCTGGTTTCCCGGTTTGGGCCACAAAACCGGGGGTACAGAGCGAGGGCGGCACGTGGCGGCGATCCAGAGGTTGCGTCGAGGAAACGCTTCGGTTCGAGCGGGCGTGGCCGTCGGATCTACCTACCACCGCGGGTTGGACCAGAATAGCCTTAGGGTTTAGCTGGTTCGCTCTGTAATTAGTTTAGAGAGGGGTAGAGTAGGAAATAGACTTAGTCTAGGTTAGTATAAGTAGTTCAGGGGAGACACCCTCCTCCCTATCTCAGTTATTTCAGTTTTAGCCATCTCATTTGCTTCCTGCACTTAGGGTTTCCTGCTCTCCCATCCCCTGCTGTAGCTGAGATCCGCAGAGAGACTTGCAACTCTGTGTACTGTTGATTTTGAGGAAAGGAGGCCGTAACCTCCTTGTCGTAGCGTGTGTTTGCGCCTCGGCTTGCAATTCGTGGGTGTGATTCGCGTTTTGTTCGTGTTCTTCGCGGAATCCTTTTTCCCCACGATTTTCCCGTTGCTCGATCTCTTTGCTCGGTTCATTTCTTGCAATTCCGTTTGAACTGGTTTGTTCTAGATCATGAGGCACTTCTTTCCACCGAAGGAAACATCCTCTAACCTCACGGTCTAGGAGATCGATCGATTTTTCGTTTCGGGTCAAGTTTTCTCCCTTCCCCCGAAATTCTTCGATTCACCGATTTGGAGATAGGTTCGAGCCATGATCTCTTAGAGATAGCTCACTATACTCCTTGTGACTCATCTCATCAAGTTTGATTCCTAGAGGATTTGTTTTGGGTGAGATCGAGGCGATTCGGTGGACGAACAGTGCTGCTGCGCATCGACCGGACGCTCCATCGGGGTGACCGGACGCACTGCGCGTGAGTCCGGTCGATGAACAGCACGTAGCCGTGATCTTCACTTTGACCGGACGCTCAGTTCACGTTTTGACCGGACGCATCGCTTCCACTGTTCATCGTGCTTGTTCGTTTCTGACCGGACGCACTGCTCTCGACCGGACGCTCCGTACTCGTGAGTCCGGTCGCGAACAGTAAGGTTCCAGAGCCGATTTTTGTTGACCGGACGCGTCCGGTCCCTGCTGACCGGACGCTGACCAGAGTCCGGTCAATCCAGTTTTGCGCGTTTTCGTTCGCGGTTCGTTCGTTCTTGATCGGATTCGAGTTCCGTCTTTTGCGTTGGCTTTCTAGGGTTGTCTAGTGTCCCGCTGTGCTTCTAGGAAGCATCCACCCTATATCTCGGGTCGTGGACATTAGCAAGCTCTAGGGTTTGCTCTTGGGGTTGATTTTGGGACAGTGGCATCTAGGTTCCGAAAGGAAATTTTTAAGCTCCCATTCACCCCCCCCCTCTGGTCGCTTTCGGATAGCTTCTCGGTCCTTCAATTGGTATCGGAGCAGGTTAAGGATCTTCCACCTTAGCCGGTTCCAGATCCACCGAAGGCGACATGGATCGCGGCGTGGGCAAACCGCCGTTCTTTGATGGGACGAACTATGCGTATTGGAAAATACGCATGTCGGCCTATCTGCAGAGTTTGGGTGCTTCTATTTGGGATATTTGCAACTCTGCTGATTACGTGGTCTTGGCTGCTCGTGTTTCTCAGCAACAGATCGATGAGCACGATGCCAATAGCCGAGCCCGTAATGCTCTCTTTTCTTGTTTGAGCATGGGTGAGTTTGATCGTGTTTCTCACCTCGCTACGGCTCGGGAGATCTGGGACACCCTCATGCGTTTCCATGAGGGCACCTCTCAAGTCAAAACCCGACTCTACGAGTCGTTCAAGCGTGAGTATGAGAACTTTAGGCATCAACCTGGCGAGAGCATAGAAAGTTTATTCGCTCGCTTTCAGGTGATTGTCAACAGGATGAGGGCTAACAGAGAGCAGTTGCCATTTGACGATCATGAGCGTGCTTTGAAGCTTTTGCACACTCTTGACCGTTCGGTGTGGGACTCCAAGGTTCAGGCAATCATCGAATCGCCGAACTATGAGACCCTCACTTGCGACGAGCTCTTCAGTAAGCTCAAGTCCAGTGAGATTGATGCTATGGCGAGGGCTTCCTTTGAAAATCCTTCTCGCCCGTCCATGGCTTTGGTTTCTGGCTCTTCCTCTAACCCCTCAGCTGGCTTTGCACTTTCCTCTCTCTTTTCTGTGACAGAGGACCAGCTGGAGTCTTTGGGAGACGACGAGTTGGCTTTGCTTGCCAACCGGTTCTCGCGGTTCCACAACAACCGCATGAACCGTCGTCGAGGAGGAGGACGCACGGGATGCTACGAGTGCGGCGACCCCGACCACTTCATCGCCGACTGCCCCAAGAAGAAGAACAAGCACTCGGGCAAGGGCGAACATGGGCGCAAGCACGACTCCAAGTACAAGGAGAAGCACGTCCCCCCAAGGCACAAGAAACGGGGCGGCTTCGACAAAGAGTACATCAAGAAGAAGTACTTGGAGAAGCAGCAAGCTGAGCAGCGTGCGTTCTTTGCCACGCTCAGCGACGTCGATAGCTCGGATGACGACTCCGCTGGCTCCAGCGATGACGAGTCCGTGAAGAAGAAGCTGGAAGACAAGTTCAACGGCTTGTGCTTCTTCGCCGGCGACGGAGGCCTGTGCACCATGGCGCTCAGAGATGAGGTCGACGGCGAGCCGGAGCGTACCCCACGGAACGACGACGACGACGACACCTCCCAGGTATCTCTCACCTACGACGAGCTTTCCTCCGAGGTTGAGAAGTTGACTGCTGCCCTCCTTAGCCAAGATAAGTTGCTTAGGCGTGCCGCTAGAGAGCGCAAGGAGTTTAGGCAGAAGTGGGAGGACACGGTGAAGGAGCTTGAGTTCGCTCGGTCCACCGTGGTAGTGTCGGAGGAGGCGGAGTGCGAGTCGTGCACCGCGCACATGACTGACCTTCTCACTCTGAGAGGTAAGTATGCTGCGTTGGTTGGAGAGGTGGATGAGCTTCGTGCTAGGCCGCAGCTGTTGGGTGCGTGCAAGACTTGTCCTGTCTTGCAATCTGAGTTGGCAGAGAAAAATGCCAAGCTTGAGTCTTTAGAGAAGGCCAGCTCAGATAGCACTTGCGTCTCGAGGTGTGCTTTGTGTGAGGGCCTGGAGATGGAGATTGCCAATGTGAAGCATGGCAAGATGCAAACCGAGGAAGAAAACACATACCTTCGGTCCATCTTGTCATGGGTCTCCAGTAGTGAGCCGCAGCTCGGGATGATGATCTCCCAGTTCAAGCGAGCTGTTGGTGCCCCTGGTGTAGGTTTTGCTTAGAGTGTTGATCTCTCAGTTTTTGGGAAGATTGGAGAGTCTAGTGGTCTGAACCCATGTGAGAAGCCAAATTCCACCACTACTCCCAAACTTGCCAAGCTTCCACTCAAAGAGCCAGCCAAGCCTATCACCAAAGATGGTGTGGTTGAGGAACCCCCGAGAGCTCCTCCCAAGAACCCAGTGTGGGCACCCAAGCCAAATCACCTCAAGAACAAGCTTGATGCCATGCCACCCATTAGAGAGGAGTGTTTGCCTCAGAAGGGCAAAGTGAACCACACCCACAGCCCTGGTCACCAACAACCCCCTTTGCGTGCGGTGAGGTACCAGTGTGATTTTTGTGGGAGGGATGGTCACTTGATCGAGTACTGTTTCCGGCGCAAGCGAGAGGCGCGCCGTGCTCGGGAGATGGAGAACCCGGACATGTACCATCCAGCTCATGGTGGACATGTGCCGAAGGCTCAGGGGAGAGCTGCTAGGTCCGGACGCCAAGGTCCCCGGCCTAGGCAGGAGATGAGAGCCCCTAAGAGGGAGACTAGGCCTAGAGGTCCAGCACCTCAGTTTGTTAGGCCTAGGCAGGAGAGACCTCCGAGGAGAGACGCTAGAGTTGAGCCCCAGGCTCCTAGGCGTAGACCTCGTAGAGAGCGTGCCCGACGGGGTCCTGCTTTTGCAGGTAACGGACCCCGTGGCGGAGGCTTAGTTGAGCGCTTTCACCCACCGCAGTTTGAGTACCGCAGTGAGCGCTTCTTCCCCAGCGGACCACGTTTTCCTGTGCGTGGTGATCGCTATCCCCGTAGACAAGCTAGGAATAGTTTTTACACTGATCGTTCTTTTGAGCAGCCGGCCCAACACTGGTATTCTCCTTACTTCACTAACCCCAGTGTTGGACCGTATGCTCACCCTATGTCTTTTTATTGATGTAGGTGAGACGGTTGGAGGACATTTGGTTGGTGGATTCTGGTTGCTCGAGGCACATGACCGGAAACACCAAGTGGTTCTCCAGCCTTAGCCCGGTCGCCGGAAAGGAGTACATAACCTTCGGCGACAATAGTAAAGGTAAGGTATTGTCTCGTGGGACAGTGCGGGTTAATGAGCACTTTGTGTTGCGCGATGTTGCTCTTGTTTCTAACTTGCATTTTAACCTTCTTTCTGTTTCGCAACTTTTTGATGATGACTATGAGATTCGTTTTAAACCGAACCTTAGTCGCATCTTAGATCCTCAGGGCGATCTTGTATGTCTGATTTCGCCCTTTGGGAAAGTCTTTCGCGCGAATTTCTCGGAGTCGTTTGGTTCTTCTCGCTGCCTTTTGGCTAGTCCTTCTTCCTCCGATCTTTGGAAGTGGCATAGGAGGCTCGGTCATTTAAGCTTCGACTTGCTTGCAAGACTTAGCTCACTTGGCCTAATCCGAGGATTGCCCAAGCTTTCGATGGAGAAGGATCTAGTTTGCCATTCTTGCAGACATGGGAAGATGGTTGCCGCTCCCCACCATCCAGTGACTAAGGTCATGACCTCGCACCCCGGAGAGCTTTTACACATGGACCTTGTTGGTCCGGCTCGGGTGAGCTCGGTTGGTGGAAAGTGGTATGTTTTGGTTGTTGTTGACGACTTTTCGAGATATTCATGGGTTTTCTTTTTGACTGAGAAAACTGAGACTTTCTCCTTCGCTCGCAATCTGATCTTGCGTCTTCAGAACGAGTTCCCTTTGAACTCGATGCGAGCTATTAGAAGTGATAATGGTTCCGAATTCAAAAATTCGGATTTTGAGAAGTTTTGTAACCGCCTTGGCTTGGAGCATCAGTTTACTTCCCCCTACACACCGCCCCAAAATGGTGTTGTAGAGAGGAAGAATCGGACCCTTGTTGAGATGGCCAGGACGATGCTTGATGAGCATAGGACTCCTAGGCGCTATTGGGCCGAAGCTATGAACACTGCATGCTATATTTCCAATCGCATTTTTCTGAGAGCTTTCTTGAAAAAGACTTCTTATGAGTTGCGTTTTGGCAAACTGCCCAAGGTGAGTTATTTTCGAGTTTTTGGTTGCCATTGTTTTATACTCAAAAAGGGCAACTTGGACAAATTTGAATCTCGTTCTTCTGACGGTGTGTTTTTGGGTTATGGCACTCACACTCGAGCTTATCGTGTACTTAACCTTGACACTCACCGAGTCATGGAGACATCCGATGTCACCTTCGACGAGACCATGGTTTGTCCTTCTTCTCGTTTTGAGCGTGCAGGTGACCATGAGGTTGGTGAGCCTCTTTTTGATGACGAGGACGAGGGTGCTGAAGGTATGGATGATCCAGCACCCCCTCCACCTGCCGCGCCGCAAAGAGCGGCCTCGACGACGACTCACGGCCCCGACACCTCTTCTTCCTGGGGGCCGTGGGATCCGCCACCCCGAGCGGTACCATTTGTACCTGGGGAGGCACCAGCTGCTGTTGAGGGGGAGGCTACTTCAGCTCGGGAGGCGCCACGACATATCCAGCGCCAGCACCCGCCTCAGCAGATGATCGGCAACATCGACGAACGAGTCACTCGGTCCAGGTCACAGCAAATCTCGCACTTCGCTCATTCTGCTTTTGTTGCTAATTTTGAGCCCCGAGATGTTGGACACGCTTTGACGGATCCGGATTGGGTTAATGCCATGCATGAGGAGTTAGAAAATTTTGAGCGAAATCGGGTTTGGGTTCTAGTTCCACCTCCACCTGATTGTAAGCCTATTGGGACAAAATGGGTTTTCAAAAACAAGCAAGGAGAGGATGGCCACGTTGTTAGAAACAAGGCCCGGCTTGTAGCGAAAGGCTATAGTCAGAAGGAGGGGATAGATTATGAGGAGACGTTTGCTCCTGTAGCTCGTTTGGAGGCTATTAGGATACTCTTGGCTTTTGCTGCATCCAAGGGCTTCAAACTTTTTCAAATGGATGTCAAGAGTGCCTTCTTAAACGGCTACATAGAGGAGGAGGTTTATGTTGAGCAACCCCCTGGTTTTGAAAATCCCAAGTTTCCAAACCATGTCTTTAAACTTCACAAAGCTTTATATGGTTTGAAACAAGCCCCTAGAGCCTGGTATGATAGGTTGAAAACCTTTTTGCTTGCTAAGGGTTTTAAAATGGGATGTGTAGATAAGACGCTCTTTCTCCTCCGGCAAGGCAAAGACACACTTTTGGTCCAGATTTACGTGGATGATATCATTTTCGATGGTTCTTCTCACGCTTTGGTTGCCAAGTTTGCAGATACTATGAGCAGGGAGTTCGAGATGAGCATGATGGGCGAGCTGACATTCTTTCTCGGGTTGCAAATTAAGCAATCCCGGGAGGGGACGTTTGTGCACCAGGGCAAGTACACGAAGGACTTGCTGAAGCGGTTCGATATGGGTGAGGCCAAGCCTCTTCCAACACCCATGTCGACGACGACTGCCCTGGATGCGGATGTGGACGGAGAAGCAGTGGACCAGAAGGAGTATCGCAGTATGATCGGGTCGCTCCTCTACCTGACGGCGACACGCCCGGACATCCAGTTCGCGGTGTGTCTGTGCGCGCGCTTTCAGGCGTCGCCGCGCACCTCTCACCGTCAGGCGGTGAAGCGCATCTTCAGGTACCTTCGTTTCACACCTGAGTTCGGGATTTGGTATTCTGCTTCCTCCACCCTCTCGCTTTGCGGTTATTCCGATGCCGATTTTGCTGGTTGTCGCATTGAGCGCAAGTCCACTTCTGGGACTTGCCAATTTATTGGATCTTCTCTTATATCGTGGTCTTCTCGCAAGCAGTCTAGTGTCGCCCAGTCTACCACGGAGGCTGAATATGTTGCTGCGGCTAGCTGCTGTTCCCAGTTGCTTTGGATGATGGCCACTTTGCGTGATTTTGGTCTGAGCTTTTCTCGCGTGCCTTTGCTTTGTGACAGCACGAGTGCCATTAGCGTTGCTAAGAACCCCGTGCTTCACTCGAAGACCAAACACATTGATGTGCGCTTTCATTTTCTGCGAGACCACCAGGAGAAGGGTGATATCGACCTTCGCCATGTCGATACTCATCATCAACTGGCTGATATTTTCACCAAGCCTTTAGACGAATCAACCTTTAATTGGTTGAGGGGTGAGCTTGGTGTGTGTTTCCCCTTTTAGATGGGGGAAACATTTTGGATCTTGTATATTTGACTGACTCTTTTGTCTTTCTTTTCTTTTGCATTTTAGCATAAGCATTTACATTCTGAGCTTCATGTTTATAATCACTAGAATGTAAATATGCTCTGTTTAGTATGCTCCGATGCTTATGTTGATGCTTGTAGCTTATGCTCCTTCTGATCACTAGTACATGTTATGAGCTGAGCAATTTCGGAATGGTGAATTTGCCTAATGTATATAAATCTGAAAATGATCACCATTGAGGTATGCAACTAGCATGTGTAGGGTGTGTTGAGTCCATTCCTGCTTTTCATATATGCTAGGTTGCTATGTCTCTAGTTCTGAGTCATTCACTTGCTTGGTCTGTTCATATCATGTTTAAAACTTGAACCAAGCTTCAGTGAATTGAAAAGATCGAGATGGGATGGCTTGTCAACACCTCACGGTATCGAGACTGTTTCTCATTACACTTTGAGTTAAACTTGAGCCATGTAGTATATGACCGAAACCGTTGCTTTAAGCTTCCGATTGCATATGCATAGGCTTCGCACGGTTGAAAAGTTAGGCAATGACAAGCTTTCAACCTCTCGCAATCACATGCTAAAATTGAACTTGTGTAATTTCACCGCTGCAAACTCCGATATAAAACTGAAATCACAAGTATATGCTTCATTCCTATGCATGATGATTGAACTTTGCTAGGGGTAGTTCACCTTGTATACGTGTTTAGCACTAGTCTGGATTCCTATCTATACATGTGTAGTGCTATTTTGATGGTGACTATCTTTTTGGCTAAAAAATGCTCACTTGCTCATATGCTTCATATTTCGTATGTGTGATCAGTTTGAGCCTTCGCTATGTGAGTGCTTAGTTGTGCCATTGGAGATGTACCGATTAGAGCATCTTTGCACTCTTTTGATTATATGCCTGAAGCTGCTAACTTGCATTTCTGACTTCGTATGCATTTTGGAAGGAGGAGTTGTGTTGACTCAAGGGAAGAGTTTGTGCTTGATAAGTGCATTTTCAACTAAGGGGGAGAGTTTTTGCAAATCATATGTCTCCTGGCGTTCAATTAAGGGGGAGCTTTTGCTAAGGGGGAGATTTTCCGATCTTTATGCTCTTCTCTTTTTGGACCTAAGGGGGAGTCCCTAGTTGCTTGCACTTGTCGAGGGGAGTTTTGCTAGTTGTGTTGAGCCGTTGCCTCTGTCTTGAGGGACTAGCAAACATTTTCCTCATTTGTCGTCGAGTTGGATTTTGATTGGTTCAGAGACCTTTCGTTTGTTTTTCAATTGGTCGGAGTGGTTTTCGTGCTAGTTGTGTTGAGCCTCTGTGCCTCTATCTTGAGGGACTAGCATTTTTGCCATTTTTAGCTCTGATTTTCAATTGGTGTTTTGCTAGCGGTGTTGAGCCTGTTCTACCTCTTCTTGAGGGCTAGCTTTGCTTTGCTTGGTTGCGTTGAGCCGTTGCCCATGTCTTTGGGGACCAAGTTTTCACTTCTTCCACTTGACCTTCTTCGGCTTTGCTATGCTTTTGGGTCATTTGGTTGAGTTCTCTTCCTCTCCTTCCTCCTACCTTCTTCTTTCATTTTATGATTTGTGTGTAGTTGACAATGCACTCATCAAGGGGGAGATTGCGGATACATGGGTGTATGCCGAGTCTCTGAGTGATGAGTGATTGTCAACGGGTTTGATGCGCATGTTCTTTGGCTTGTGTTGTGCAGGTGTCGAGCTCGGAGACAGTGATCGATGGCAGGTGAAGGTCAAGTTGAGACGTGTCGTGCCGATGGACTGGGCGCGATGAAGGATGGGCGTGCCGTGCGGCGGACGTGCCATGCCGATGTATCGGACAGTGAAGGGCGGACGTGAGGCTTGGACTGAGGGACTAGAGGCCGGAGGATCAGCTGTGGTGGCTGGCAGCCTGTGGCGACGACAAGTGAAGAAATGCGGTCATGTCGATGGACGGGGTGCACGGAGGTGCATCCCCTCTACGACGCCGGTTTGTTGGTTGAGCCAGAGAAAAACCAACGGGTGGACGGTTTCCAGGTTTGGGCCTCAAAACCTGGGTGCTGGGTTTCCAGGTTGAGCCACAAAACCTGGGCGCGACGGTTTCCAGGTTGAGCCACAAAACCTGGGCGCGACGGTTTCCAGGTTGAGCCTCAAAACCTGGGCGTGGGCCGGTTTCCGAGTTTGGGCCTCAAAACTCGGGCGCTGCGGGTTTCTGAGTTTGGGCCACAAAACTCAGGCTGGAGGCTGGTTTCCCGGTTTGGGCCTCAAAACCGGGGGCTGATGGAAAAGGCTGGTTTCCCGGTTTGGGCCACAAAACCGGGGGTGCAGAGCGAGGGCGGCACGTGGCGGCGATCCAGAGGTTGCGTCGAGGCAACGCTTCGGTTTGAGCGGGCGTGGCCGTCGGATCTACCTACCACCGCGGGTTGGACCAGAATAGCCTTAGGGTTTAGCTGGTTCGCTCTGTAATTAGTTTAGAGAGGGGTAGAGTAGGAAATAGACTTAGTCTAGGTTAGTATAAGTAGTTCAGGGGAGACACCCTCCTCCCTATCTCAGTTATTTCAGTTTTAGCCATCTCATTTGCTTCCTGCACTTAGGGTTTCCTGCTCTCCCATCCCCTGCTGTAGCTGAGATCCGCAGAGAGACTTGCAACTCTGTGTACTGTTGATTTTGAGGAAAGGAGGCCGTAACCTCCTTGTCGTAGCGTGTGTTTGCGCCTCGGCTTGCAATTCGTGGGTGTGATTCGCGTTTTGTTCGTGTTCTTCGCGGAATCCTTTTTCCCCACGATTTTCCCGTCGCTCGATCTCTTTGCTCGGTTCATTTCTTGCAATTCCGTTTGAACTGGTTTGTTCTAGATCGTGAGGCACTTCTTTCCACCGAAGGAAACATCCTCTAACCTCACGGTCTAGGAGATCGATCGATTTTTCGTTTCGGGTCAAGTTTTCTCCCTTCCCCCGAAATTCTTCGATTCACCGATTTGGAGATAGGTTCGAGCCATGATCTCTTAGAGATAGCTCACTATACTCCTTGTGACTCATCTCATCAAGTTTGATTCCTAGAGGATTTGTTTTGGGTGAGATCGAGGCGATTCGGTGGACGAACAGTGCTGCTGCGCATCGACCGGACGCTCCATCGGGGTGACCGGACGCACTGCGCGTGAGTCCGGTCGATGAACAGCACGTAGCCGTGATCTTCACTTTGACCGGACGCTCAGTTCACGTTTTGACCGGACGCATCGCTTCCACTATTCATCGTGCTTGTTCGTTTCTGACCGGACGCACTGCTCTCGACCGGACGCTCCGTACTCGTGAGTCCGGTCGCGAACAGTAAGGTTCCAGAGCCGATTTTTGTTGACCGGACGCGTCCGGTCCCTGCTGACCGGACGCTGACCAGAGTCCGGTCAATCCAGTTTTGCGCGTTTTCGTTCGCGGTTCGTTCGTTCTTGATCGGATTCGAGTTCCGTCTTTTGCGTTGGCTTTCTAGGGTTGTCTAGTGTCCCGCTGTGCTTCTAGGAAGCATCCACCCTATATCTCGGGTCGTGGACATTAGCAAGCTCTAGGGTTTGCTCTTGGGGTTGATTTTGGGACAGTGGCATCTAGGTTCCGAAAGGAAATTTTTAAGCTCCCATTCACCCCCCCCCTCTGGTCGCTTTCGGATAGCTTCTCGGTCCTTCAGAGGCAACGCTACCAGTTGTGCGGGCGTGGCCGTCGGATCACCACCTACCACGAGTCGGTCCAGAATAACCCTAGGGTTTAGCTGGTTCGCTCTGTAATTAGTTAGGGGTAGAGTGGGAACTAGAATTAGGATAAGTAGAGGGAGACACCCACCTCCCATCCTATCTCAGTCATTTGCTCTTTGCCTTCTAGGTTTTCCTGCTCTCCCAATCCCCTGCTGTAGCAACTGAGATCCGTAGAGAACCATACCTCTGTGTACTGGAGATTTTGAGGAAGTGAGACCATAATCTCACTGTTGTAGCGTGTGGTAGCCACACAGTTGCGGATCGATGTGTTGATTCGCGTTTTTGTTCGTGTTCTTCGCGTTCTTCGTTTCGCCACGATTTTCCCGTCACTCGATCTCCCTCTCTACTGTGTCTTTTCGAAATCCGTTTGAATCAACTTGTTCTTTATAGTGAAGAGATCATTTCCACCGAAGGAATTCATCTAACTCCTCACGAACAAGTAGATCGGGTTGATTTCATTTTCGTGGCACTTTTCTGTTCATACTTATTCCCTTTTGAATTCCCGTTGATTGGATTGTTTAGAGTGGATGATTTCTTGGGGATAGTCTCCTAACTACCTCGTGATCATCTTCTCCAAGTTTGGGAACGTGGGATTGAGTTTTGATTCGGATTTGGGAAGAGTTGTGTGAGGGGCGACCAAAATCACCCTCACTGGGAGGTCGCGGACAGTCCACCGTTCCTCCCGCGGACAGTCCGCGCGTCGTGATTTGGCCAGAGCAGTGGCCGCGAGTCTTTGCTGTTTAGGTCTCGGTTGACCGACGGACAGTCCGCCGGTAAAAACCACGGACAGTCCGGGATTGTCCAGGGGACTTGCAGGAGTAGTGTTGTTTCGGTGTTTTGACCGGCGGACAGTCCGGGATCGGCTGGCGGACAGTCCGCAGTAGTCGCGGACAGTCCGGGACCCCAGGGCCGGACAGTCCGGGATTCGACTGCTTGTTGCAGTTTAGTGCGTTTGCTCTCCCGGCTTCTCCGTTTGGTTTCCGGACTTCTCGTTTGGTTCTAGAGCTCACCTAGGAACCTCTCTAGATATCTTTGCTGCTTGTTAGCATCGGTATTTGGGGATTTCCCGATGTAGCCTTCAATCTACGTTTGGGACCCGGTTTCTAGAGTCAAACTTGCTCTGGTGCTTTTGGCGTTTGACTCGCTATCGTTTTGTGGTGCCTCGCTGTGATCCTAGGGATCATCCACCCTCTTCCAAGGGTCGTTGGCATCACGGTTTCGATCGAAGCTCTTGGGGTTGATTTTGGGGACAAAAGGCCAAAGTTTCGAGAGAAATTTTTGAGCTCCCATTCACCCCCCCCTCTGGTCGCCTTGCTATTGCATTCTCGGTCCTTCACTTACCTACATCGATAAAAAGACATAGGGTGGGCATACAGTCCAACACTGGGGTGAGTAAAATGGGAAGTGTACCAGTGTTGGGCCGGCTGCTCAAAAGAACGGTTAGTAGCAAAACCATTCCTAGCACGCCTACGGGGAAAGCGATCACCACGTATAGGAAAACGTGGTCCGCTAAGAGAAGAGCGTCCACCGCGATAGTCAAAACGCGGTGGGGGGTAACGCTCAACAACAAAGCCACCGCCACGGGTTCCATAGCCTACAAAAGTAGGATCCCGTCTGGCACGTCCTCCTTGTGGCCTAGGACCTTGAGGCATTGGACCTCTAGGCCTAGCAGCTCTCCTCTGAACTTTTGGCACAAGTACATCATGGAAAGGATGGTACATGTCCGTGTTGTTCATCTCCTTTGCACGTCGCTCCTCTCTCTTGCGCTGAAAGCAAAACTTCCTCAAGTGTCCATCTCTCCCACAATGCTCACAATGGTACCTCACCGCTCTCATAGGGGGTTGTTGGTACTCACGGTAGTGGGTGTGGATCACTTTGCCCTTCTGTGGCATGAGCTCCTCTTGGATAGGTGGCATGGTGTCTAGCTTGTTCTTGAGGTGGTTTGGTTTTGGAGCCCATGTCAGTTTCTTGGGTGGAGCTCTCGGAGGTTCCTCATACACTCCATGTTTGGTGCTAGGCTTGAGAGACTCTTTGGGTTGATGCACATGTTCTTTGGCTTGTGTTGTGCAGGTGTCGAGCTCAGAGACGGTGATCCAAGGCAAGGTGAAGGTCAAGTAGAGACGTGCCGTGCCGATGGACTCGGAGCGGTGAAGGGCGGACGTGAGGCTTGGACTGATGGACTGGTGGCCTGAGGATCAGCTATGGCGGCTGACAGCCTGGGACAGTGACAAGTGAAGACATGTGGGTGGACGGGGTGCACGGGCGGTGCATCCCTCTATGGCGTCGGTTTGGTGGTTGAGCCACAGAAAAACCACCGAGTGGACGGTTTCCAGGTTTGGGCCTCAAAACGTGGGTGTAGCCAGTTTCCGAGTTTGGGCCACAAAACTCGGGCTGAGGACGGTTTCTAGGTTTGGGCCTCAAAATCTGGGCGCTGGCGGGTTTCTGAGTTTGGGCCACAAAACTCAGGCGATGGACGACAGGTATTCGGGTTTCGGCATCAAA
The DNA here is from genome assembly GCA_009763385.1 of Coix lacryma-jobi var. lacryma-jobi. Classification (NCBI taxonomy): domain Eukaryota; kingdom Viridiplantae; phylum Streptophyta; class Magnoliopsida; order Poales; family Poaceae; genus Coix; species Coix lacryma-jobi. The sequence continues at coordinate 67,439,162 of CM019828.1, forward strand.
ACCGGGGGAAGGCCCAGGTTTCCCGGTTTCGGCCTCAAAACCGGGGAGAGGTCCGTGAAAAGGACCAGCGGCGCAGTGGCAACACGTGGCGGCATCCGGTGAGGTCGCGTCGAGGCGGAGCTACCTGATGTGCGGGCGTGGCCGTCGGATCAACATCAACCTCGAGTTGGTCAGGAATACCCTTAGGGTTAGCCTGTTCGCTCATTAGCTGTAAGGGTAGAAGGGGAATAACTATATTAGGCTATATAAGGAGAGGCCACCCCTCCCTCCAGACTATCTCAGCCATTGCTATTTTCATTCTAGGCTTTCCTGCTCTCCCCGTCCCCGTTGTAGCTACTGAGATCCGCAGAGACGGTTTGATCATACCCCTGTGTATTTGGATTTTGTGGAAATGGGACCAGATTCCCGTTGTCTCCTCGTGGGGACGAATTTCAGCTGGCAATCGTGATTGTGATTCACGTTTTGAACTTGTTCTTCGCGTTCTTCATTTCTTCACGATTTTCCCGTCACTCGATCTCCCTCCTCGCTGCGTCTTTTTCGAATCCACTTGAATCAACTTGTTCTTTGACGTGAGGATAACATTTGCACCGAAGGAATTTATCTATACCCTCACGAACAAGTAGATTGGGTCGATTCAATTTTCGTGGCAACTTTTTCGTTCCTACACCTTCCCCTTCGATTTCCCGGAGTTTTAGTTCATTTGAGCGGATGATTTCTTGGGGATAGTCTCCCAACTACCTCGTGATCATCTTCTCCAATTTTGAGATCAAGGGATTTTGATTTGGATCAAATTTGGGGAGTTTTGGGAGAAGGGCGACTGAAATCGTCCTCCCTAAGTGGTCGAGGACAGTCCGCCACTTAGGGCGCGGACAGTCCGTGCGTCGGGGCTGAGCTAGACCAGTGGCTGGGCACCTCGACATCTTTGGCTCGGGACACCGGCGGATAGTCCACCGTTCTGAGGCGCGGACAGTCCGGGACCGAGCAGAGGGTTTTTAGCAGCAGTGCTGTTTTGCTCTTTTGGCCGACGGACAGTCCGCCACCAGAGCCCGGACAGTCCGCCGTTGGGCAGACAGTCCACGGTCGGGACCCCGGACAGTCCGGGACTTGGCTGAAGCTTGCGTTTTAGTGCGTTTGCTCTCCCGACTTTTCCGTTTGGTTTTTGGACTTCTCGTTTGCTCCTAGAGTTCACCTAGAAACCTCTCTAGCTATCTTTGCTACTTGTTAGCATAGGTATTTGGGGATTTGCCGACGTAGCCGTCTATCTACGTTTGGGAGTCGATTTTTGGGGTTAAACTTGAGCCGGAGTTTTCGGTGTTTTGCTTGCTCTTGTTTGGAGGTGCCTCGTTGTGATCCTAGGGATCATCCACCCTCTTCCAAGGGTCGTGGGCATCATGTTTGCACTCAAAGCTTTTAGGGGTTAACTTGTCAGGACAGAGGCTAGAGTTTCGAAAGAAATTTTTAGGCTCCCATTCACCCCCCCTCTGGTCTCTTTTTGGTAGCGTTCTCGGTCCTTCAATTGGTATCAGAGCGGGTTAAGGGTCTTCCACCTTAGCCGGTTTCAGATCCACAGAAGGCGACATGGATCGCGGCGTGGGCAAACCACCATTTTTCGATGGGATGAACTATGCGTATTTGAAGATACACATGTCAGCCTATCTCCAGAGTATGGGTGCTTCTATTTGAGATATTTGCAACTCAGCAGATTACGTGGTCTTGGCTGCTCGTGCTACTCAGCATTAGATTGATGAGCACGATGCCAATAGCAGAGCCCGTAATGCTCTTTTCTCATGCTTGAGCATGATAGAGTTTGATCGCGTTTCTCACCTCGCTACGGCTCGGGAGATTTGGGCTACCCTCATGCGTTTCCATGAGGGAACCACTCAAGTCAAAACCCGTCTCTACGAGTCACACAAGCGAGAGTATGAGAACTTTCGACATATGCCTGGCGAGAGCATAGAGAGTTTATTCGCTCGCTTTCAGGTGATTGTCAACAAGATGATGGCTAACAAGGAGCTGTTGCCTTTCGACGATCATGAGAGAGCTTTGAAGCTTTTGCACACTCTTGATCGATCGGTGTGGGACTCAAAGGTTCAGGCGATCATCGAATCACCTAACTATGAGACCCTCACATGCGATGAGCTCTTCAGTAAGCTCAAGTCAGTGAGATTGATGCCATGGCAAGGGCTTCTTATGAAAATCCTTTTGGCCCGTCGATGACTTTGCTTTCTGGTTCTTCTGCTAACCCCTCTGGAGGATTTCCACTCTCTTCTCTTATTTCTATCACAGAGGAGCAGCTGGAGTTCATGGGGGATGACGAGTTGACTTTGGTCGCCAACCGGTTCTCGTGGTTCCACAACAACTGCATGAACCGTCGCCGTGGAGGAGGACGCTCGGGTTATTTCGAGTGCGGCGACCCCAACCACTTCATCGCCAATTGCCCGAAGAAGAACAAGCAAGTCTTCGGCAAGGCGGATCATGGGCACAAGTACGACTCCGGCAAGCGCAAGGAGAAGTACGTCCCCGCGAAGCACAAGCAGATGGGCGGCTTCAACAAGGAGTACATCAAGACGAAGTACTTGGAGAAGGCCCAGGCCGAGCAGCGTGCTTTCTTCGCCATGCTCAGTGACGTTGACGACTCGGATGACAACTCCGCTTCCTCAAGCGACGATGAGTCCGAGAAGAAGAAGAGGATCGAGGACAAGCTGAACGGCCTCTGCTTCTTCGCCGACAACGAGGGCTTCTGCACCATGGCCCTCGGCAAGGAGGTCGACGGCGAGCTGGAGGAGATCCCTCGGAACGACGACGACGACGACACCTCCCAGGTATCTCAGACCCCCGATGAGGTTTCTGCTGAGGTCGAGAAACTTACTGCCGCCCTTCTTAGTCAAGATAAGTTGCTTAGGCGTGCTGCTAGAGAGCGGAAGGAGTTTAGGCAGAAGTGGGAGGATACGGTGAAGGAACTTGAATCCACCATTGTTGTCACCGAGGAGGAGGAGTGTGAGATGTGCTCCACACACATGACTGACCTTCTCACTTTGAGAAGTAAGTATGCTGTGTTGATAGGAGAGGTGGATGAGCTTAAGGCTAGATCCTCGCTCTTGGGCGCGTGCAAGTCCTGTGCGGGCTTGCAATCCGAGTTGGCAGAGAAGAATGCCAAGATTGTGTCTCTTGAGAAGGCCAGCTCGGGTAGCACTTGTGTGTCTAGATGCACTTTGTGTGAGGGTTTGGAGATGGAGATTGCGAATGTGCAGCATGACAAGATGCAAACCGAGGAGGAAAACACATACCTGCGGACGATCTTGTCATGGGTGTCTAGTGGTGAGCCGCAGCTTGGGATGATGATCTCCCAGTTCAAGCGTGCTGCTGGAGGTCCAGGTGTAGGCTTTGCTCAGGGTGTTGAGTGTGCTTCATCTTTTGGCAAGATTGGAGAGTCGAGTGGTCTTAACCCGAGTGAGAAGCCCAACTCCACCACTACTCCCAAGCTTACCAAGATTCCACCCAGAGAGCCTCTAAAGCCTAACACCAAGGATGGTGTGTTCGTTGAACCTCCGAGAGCTCTTGGTGCCTCGCTGTGATCCTAGAGATCATCCACCCTCTTCCAAGGGTCGTGGGCATCACGGTTTTATCGAAGCTCTTGGGGGTTGATTTGTGGGACAAAGGCCGAAGTTTCGAGAGAAATTTTTGAGCTCCCATTCACCCCCCCTCTGGTTGCCTTGCTATTGCATTCTCGGTCCTTCAATTGGTTGGTACACTTTCAGGACATCACACTTTTGAGCATCTTTTCATTCTAATTGCTATACACTTGAAGCTATTGCATAGTGCATTTCATGCATTTTTAGCTTAGTGTTCATACCCCCTGCTCCGATACACCTCATAGTCACTCTCATGTACATTTGGTTGACGACTTGTTTTGTGTTTGTGTCAACTTTGTGGAGAAATGTTAAAACCCCTCAGCATGTTCCCTTTTGTCAAGGGGGAGAAGTTGTTTGCAAGGGGGAGTTTGTGTGTTGGCACAAAGGGGAGAGTCGTGCACTTTGGGGAGAGCTTTGAGCTAGGGGGAGTTTAGCCCTTTTATGTGTTTCAGTTGGTATCCATCATTTGGTATGGAGTGCGTTTGGTGTAGTGAGCTTTGTTGCATAGCATTTGTCTATAGGCTTGTTTTCAAGGGGGAGTTGTTTTGTTTTGCATCTTCTCCGCGTGCTCCGGGTGTTTGTGCTCCATTTGGTTTTGAGATTCTCTTTGTGTTTTCTTAGTTCGTATCGAGCCTGCTAGTCGTGTTGAGCCATTTTGCCTCTATCTTGAGAGACTAGCAGTTTTTGCTTGGTATTTTCGATGGGTATGGAGTCTTTTGAGCTAGTGGTGTTGATCCTGTTTTGCGGATACATGGGTGTATGCCAGATCTTGAGATGATGAGTGATTGTCAACTGGTATGATGCACATGTTCTTTGGCTTGTGTTGTGCAGGTGTCGAGCTCAGAGACGGTGATCCAAGGCAAGGTGAAGGTCAAGTAGAGACGTGTCGTGCCGATGGACCCGGAGTGGTGAAGGGCGGACGTGAGGCTTGGACTGACGGACTGGTGGCCTGAGGATCAGCTATGGCGGCTGACAGCCTGGGACAGTGACAAGTGAAGACATGTGGGTGGACGGGGTGCACGGGCAGTGCATCCCTCTATGGCGTCGGTTTGGTGGTTGAGCCACAGAAAAACCACCGAGTGGACGGTTTCCAGGTTTGGGCCTCAAAACGTGGGTGTAGCCAGTTTCTGAGTTTGGGCCACAAAACTCGGGCTGAGGACGGTTTTTAGGTTTGGGCCTCAAAACCTGGGCGCTGGCGGGTTTCTGAGTTTGGGCCACAAAACTCAGGCGATGGACGACAGGTTTTTGGGTTTCGGCATCAAAACCGGAGGAAGGCCCAGGTTTCCCGGTTTCGGCCTCAAAACCGGGGAGAGGTCCGTGAAAAGGACCAGCGGCGCAGTGGCAACACGTGGCGGCATCCGGTGAGGTCGCGTCGAGGCGAAGCTACCTGATGTGCGGGCGTGGCCGTCGGATCAACATCAACCTCGAGTTGGTCAGGAATACCCTTAGGGTTAGCCTGTTCGCTCATTAGCTGTAAGGGTAGAAGGGGAATAACTATATTAGGCTATATAAGGAGAGGCCACCCCTCCCTCCAGACTATCTCAGCCATTGCTATTTTCATTCTAGGCTTTCCTGCTCTCCCCGTCCCTGTTGTAGCTACTGAGATCCGCAGAGACGGTTTGATCATACCCCTGTGTATTTGGATTTTGTGGAAATGGGACCGGATTCCCGTTGTCTCCTCGTGGGGACGAATTTCAGCTGGCAATCATGATTGTGATTCACGTTTTGAACTTGTTCTTCGCGTTCTTCATTTCTTCACGATTTTCCCGTCACTCGATCTCCCTCCTCGCTGCGTCTTTTTCGAATCCACTTGAATCAACTTGTTCTTTGACGTGAGGAGAACATTTCCACCGAAGGAATTTATCTCTACCCTCACGAACAAGTAGATTGGGTCGATTCAATTTTCGTGGCAACTTTTTCGTTCCTACACCTTCCCCTTCGATTTCCCAGAGTTTTAGTTCATTTGAGCGGATGATTTCTTGGGGATAGTCTCCCAACTACCTCGTGATCATCTTCTCCAATTTTGAGATCAAGGGATTTTGATTTGGATCAAATTTGGGGAGTTTTGGGAGAAGGGCGACTGAAATCGTCCTCCCTAAGTGGTCGAGGACAGTCCGCCACTTAGGGCGCGGACAGTCCGTGCGTCGGGGCTGAGCTAGACCAGTGGCTGGGCACCTCGACATCTTTGGCTCGGGACACCGGCGGATAGTCCACCGTTCTGAGGCGCGGACAGTCCGGGACCGAGCAGAGGGTTTTTAGCAGCAGTGCTGTTTTGCTCTTTTGGCCGGCGGACAGTCCGCCACCAGAGCCCGGACAGTCCGCCGTTGGGCAGACAGTCCGCGGTCGGGACCCCGGACAGTCCGGGACTTGGCTGAAGCTTGCGTTTTAGTGCGTTTGCTCTCCCGGCTTTTCCGTTTGGTTTTTGGACTTCTCGTTTGCTCCTAGAGTTCACCTAGAAACCTCTCTAGCTATCTTTGCTACTTGTTAGCATAGTTATTTGGGGATTTTCCGACGTAGCCGTCTATCTACGTTTGGGAGTCAATTTTTGGGGTTAAACTTGAGCCGGAGTTTTCGGTGTTTTGCTTGCTCTTGTTTGGAGGTGCCTCGTTGTGATCCTAGGGATCATCCACCCTCTTCCAAGGGTCGTGGGCATCATGTTTGCACTCAAAGCTTTTAGGGGTTAACTTGTCAGGACAGAGGCTAGAGTTTCGAAAAAAAATTAGGCTCCCATTCACCCCCCCTCTGGTCTCTTTCTGGTAGCGTTCTCGGTCCTTCAATTGGTATCAGAGCGGGTTAAGGGTCTTCCACCTTAGCCGGTTTCAGATCCACAGAAGGCGACATGGATCGCGGCGTGGGCAAACCACCATTTTTCGATGGGACGAACTATGCGTATTGGAAGATACACATGTCAGCCTATCTCTAGAGTATGGGTGCTTCTATTTGAGATATTTGCAACTCAGCAGATTACGTAGTCTTGGCTGCTCGTGTGACTCAACATCAGATTGATGAGCACGATGCCAATAGCTGAGCCTGTAATGCTCTTTTCTCCTATTTGAGCATGTCTGAGTTTGATCGCGTTTCTCACCTCGCTATGGCTCGGGAGATTTGGGCTACTCTCATGCATTTTCATGAGGGAACCACTCAAGTCAAAACCTATCTACGAGTCGCACAAGCGAGAGTATGAGAACTTTCGACACATGCCTGGCGAGAGCATAGAAAGTTTATTCGCTCACTTTCAGGTGATTGTCAACAGGATGAGGGCTAACAAAGAGCTGTTGCCTTTCGACGATCATGAGAGAGCTCTCAAGCTACTCCACACTCTTGATCGGTCGGTGTGGGATTCCAAGGTTCAGGCGATCATCGAATCGCCTAACTATGAGACTCTCACCTGCGACGAGCTCTTTAGTAAGCTCAAGTCCAGTGTGATTGATGCCATGGCGAGGGCTTCTTATGAAAATCCTTCTAGCCCGTCGATGGCTTTGGTTTTTGGCTCTTCTGCTAACCCCTCTGGAGGTTTTGCTTTGTCCTCTCTTATTTCTGTCATAGAGGAGCAGCTGGAGTTCATGGCAGACGATGAGTTGGCTCTGTTAGCCTACCGGTTCTCACGGTTCCACAATAACCACATGAACCGTCGCCACGGAGGAGGACGAGGTGGTTTCTACGAGTGTGGAGGCTCAGACCACTTCATCGCAAATTGCCCGAAGAAGAACAAGCAAGGTTTCGGCAAGGCGGATCACGGCCACAAGTACGACTCCCGCAAGCGCAAGGAGAAGTACGTCCCCACAAAGCACAAGTGAAGGGGCGGCTTCAACAAGGAGTACATCAAGGAGAAGTACTTGGAGAAGGCCCAGGCTGAGCAGCGTGCTTTCTTTGCCATGCTCAGCGACATTGATGACTCGGATGACGACTCCGCTGCATCAAGCAACGACGAGTCCGAGAAGAAGAAGAAGATCGAGGACAAGCTGAAGGGCCTTTGTTTCTTCACAGATAACGAGGGCTTTTGCACCATGGCCCTCGGCGATGAGTGTTGACGGTCCTTAATGCCAATATTATACCATCAACTAATGCATAGAATGATTTGAAATGAACCATAAAGCATAGTTGTAGGGTTTGAAACTAACAAGTTCTATGAGTTTTGGTGCTCTCACTTGTTTTATAGGACATCCATGTATTTACCATATAAAAGTATCTCAAGTGATGAATTGGAGTGCACCATTGCAAAGAGCTCGTCGAGACGATCGAAACGGACATATCATTTGCTATATTCGGAGTCCCGGATGAAAAATATTAATTTTGCAACGAAACCTACAAAAGAAGGATCTAGAAGACACCAGAAGTCACCACGAGGCGGCCCGCCACGATGGCCCACTGGGCCAGACCGACCGGTGGGGCCCACCGACCGAACGGTCGGCCACGGAGGCCGTTTTGCCTCCGCCTTCTGGAACCTTCTTCCACCACCTCCTAGGATGCATCTCCACCGTCCCTGAAGTCGGTTTGATCCAAGGGCTCACGTTCCACGCTCCGGGCTATAAAACCAGACTCAGACCCCCCCCCCAAAAAAGGCCATCTCCATCTTCATTATTCATTTCCAGATCAGAAACTAGGGTTTCAATTAGATGTAGAGGTCCCTCTAGATGAATCTCTTCTAGTTCATCTAGAATTAAATCTAGTTCTAGTTCTTCTAGTTCTAGTTCTAGTTTTCTAGTTCATCTAGTTGTAATTAGAGATTGGATTAGAGAGAGGAGGAGGAGAGAGCTGAGGAGGAGCCGGATCTGTCGGATCTTTCTCGACATTGTAATGGTGGAGCATCTGGTTCGTCTTCAAGTAATCTTCAGGTTCTTCATTTATCACTTCTAAGTATTTTATTTAATTTCAGTTCTTGCTTTATTTTATTTACTGGATCTCCGCTCGTATTGAGTGCTCTAGTTATCCATGGTAATTAGAGTAGTAAGCGTTAGTGTAGGCATGGTGTCTAGACTAGGGTTTACCTGAGTTTGCGTCCAATCCTCCGGTTAGTTGTGGTAGCTACAGGGGTGACAACTTTGTAGATTGTTATAATCCACCACGTTAGGATTGGTGTTTCGTAGAGCTTTTTGGCAGCCTTCTCCCGTTTACCCTTTTCCCAGTCTTTTTCGAGAATCGGAAAGGTACTGCTGCTCTGAAGTAAGTAAAGTATAGTGGGCCTTTAATTAGATAAACCAACTTAGAAAACCCTATATCCCTCTCTAACCACATTATCATTATTTTCTTGGATGTTCTTAATTCTTCTAGCACACTTCACGTTCCCCATGGAAATCGATATCCTGGAATACTCTCGGGTGAAAGCTATATCGGTATCCGTGCGCTTGCGGATTTTTCTGTGTGCGTTTAAAATACCCAAAAAGCTTTCCGGCGCCGTTGCCGGGGAACGGTAGTTGTTCTAGAATCGAGCCAAGTTCGTCCGTGTTTCTTTTCTTTTTACCACCTTTCCCTTTTTACCACCTTTTTCTTTTACCATCCCATCACCACATGAATTCCACTCCTATATTTAAATTCTTTGCTCCAAAGGGCGACTTGTTGGAGCCTCCTCCATCATCACACCCCATTCTTATAGATGGCTATGAGCTTCACCCTGCTCTTATAGCCATGGTTCGGGAGAAATCCTTCTCTGGGTCAGAAGACGAAGATCCATACACCCACCTTAGGGAATTTGAGCAAATGTGTTCTTGTCGGACTATTGCTGGCATGGCACAAGAGACAATTAAATGGAAATTATTCCCGTTCTCCCTTTTGGGAAGAGCGAGAAAATGGTATGATCATTCTGTAAGGGACGTAAATGGAAATTGGGATGAACATTGGGACAACTTTTGTCTTATTTTCTTCCCTCTTTTTCGAATCATGATCTTAGAATCGAAGTTCTTACCTTTAAACAAAAAGAGAAGGAGACACTAGGAGCAGCTTGGGCTAGGTTCAAACACCTTACCAATTTTGGCCCAAACCTTTCCTTGCCAAACCATGTGCTACATTTTCACTTCTATCGTGGTCTTAACAAGGAAGCTTCTCTACATCTCGATTTAGCTTCTGGAGGATCATTCTCACATAAACTTGTTAGTGAAGGAAGAGACATCCTAGAGAAAATTCTTGAAAACACTCCTTACACTGGCGTTTTTGATAAATTCCTAGAAGAAGAAGTCGAGCCCGATCCCAACCAATACGAGGAGGAACACACAACCAAATTTGAAATTCCTTCAAATCTTTCTAATAATTTGGTTGTCACAGAACCTTCTCTAGAGGAAACAACACACACTTTAGAAAATGATGAACCTCATCCTTCGGTGTTCTTCTCTGAAATCGAGGAAGATGATATCAAAGAGCATGGAAGCTACTTCATAAACATCTCTTTAAATCCATGCTCTTATGAGACATCTCCTGGTTCAAGTGGTCTGTCTAAAATTGCCACACACAAGATTTTCAACTCCCTCACACTTTCTGTTTACAAAAACTTCAAAAGGGTGGTTGTCGATGTATATATTTATCACAAATTTTGTAGATCTCGTTGTGCTCTTAAGTTGGTGTTGGAGGGGAAACCACTCACCAAATCACATCTTGAAGGTTTCCCAAAAGACAAGCTTAGTGTCCTAAAACAAACACTTTTCAGATTAGTGTTCACGTTCCTGCTACACTGCCCTTGTGTAATGAGCATAGGGATATAATTGTTAAAATATTCCTTCGGGTATTCTTGTCACTAACCTTTCCAGGTCTGGAGCAAAAAGTTCGAAGGAACGACAAACACAAGGTATGTCCAACCAATCATCATGCAACATTGAATTGCAGTTATCCAATCGTGATTTTTGCAAAATCTAAGCTTAGGAGATACACTTTGTAAGAACATCTCTTACCATGTTGTTATGTTGGTTGCACCTACCTTTAAGACATGCTCATGTGCTTTACACTAATCATGCTCTCTCATCACCATTTGAGTAAATCTCTTTAATGCTTTAATGCTACCTTCATTTGCTATAGTATATGCTTTGGTTTTTAAGTATTCTCATACACCTTTTAAATTAGGCATGGTGCTTAGTTTAAACTATTTTCATGAATTAAAGTAAGACATGGTGTCTGGTTTGATTCTTGAGCTAAAAGGTGCCCTGGTTTTACCTCTAAAGGCTTTTAAATTAAGTATGGTTCTTAGGTTAAAATGCCTTCCTAGATCAAATTAGACGTGGTGTCTAGGTTGATTTTTGAGCCAATAGTATACTATAGTGGTTGCTGGATATTTTTTTGGACTAACCCCTGCAGGAAAACTTTCAATATCAATTTGGGAAAGTCCTGAGATGAACTCACACTGGAACTGAAGAGATACATGAACTTTAACAACTTGCGCAAGGGAGACACAACTCACTGATCATGGAGAAATGAGATCCATGGAACAAGACAAAAGATGAGTGCCACAAAACAATACCTACAATCAAAGCACTCACTCCATGGAAGTAGCTGAACAAGTTTGAGCTGGGTCACTAGAAGATAGAGACCATCGTGGGAGGAACAACACACCTTCACTGATAGGTTGACACATAGAGAAGGAAGGTTGATCCCTCTAAAGATGATCCTACTATACCTTCCTCCTCTCAAGCTCCCATCACTCAGGCTCACTATGAGATAAGCAAGAGAAGACAAGCTATATTCATGAAGAACAACCAACCAGATAAGAGAAGCTTCTACAAGGTGGATCGACACATCACTCTTCAATGATAAAGGTAACATCTCAAGGTATGTGATCATCACTTTAAAAGCTTCTCCTTAATTCTGGTATGTGCATAAATAAGAACCAAACATGTTTCAGTTGCACCTTATTTGATCCAACCTAATCAACTCAACATGTTCAGTTCTTTACTCTTTGTTCCTAGCTTTACTCTCTTGAATCTCACTATCTTAACCAATGAGCTAAAATGTTATGCATCTAACCTTTGGAAGATGATATATCACAATCATGAAAATATCGACACATTATGCATAGATTATCCTTCCTTGGGTTAAGCAAACTGATCTATTAAATATTTTAAGATGTTACTTTCATGCTCATCCTCTGATCCTATCACTCATGTTAAGATTGAATAGAACACATAAACAACAAGTTTATCTTGTGCAATGTGCCTAAGGGTAGAGAGGAATGAACAAAACTTTTGGTTCTGTTGGTGTTTTTCCACCAACAGAGCCTATGCACTTGATCTCTACCTTGTCTTTATGAGCAGGATACACTCTTGAGCAAAACGTGAAGGAGTTTGTCAACTCCCACATTCTACAGAGTGAAGGTCCTAGATCTACAAGAAGATGTGCACTAATCAAGATGCTGCCAGCTTTCACAACTAATGCTTCACTTCAAGTTACTGGGCAAAAGAAGAATATGAGTGACACCATATCAAGAGGTGTAGTTATCAAAGTCTACCTATCAAGATCAAATGATATACCTCAGGAATGAACATGGTGAGAAGTCCTGTTCAGAGGACTTAAAACATTGAACCCTCGCCGAAAGGTAAAATCGGTAGTTATCCATATTTATCTTTTCTGCATTAATTTCTCTTTTTGCATGTTTACTTTCTATCATTTGCATAATCATTTCTCCATAGCATATTTACTTTTCTGCATTATCATTGCATAAAAAAGAGAGAAAATAAAAATTTTACACTACATCATAAAACTTAAAAGCCTCATGTGAATAATTCTATGGTGTGTAAAAACTTGTAGGGATATTCACTGTGGTGGCATAAAAATAAAAATGCATTCATTTTGTTAGAGTGCCATTGCATCATAAAAATAAAAATACAAAAATATTGAGAAAGAGAACTTACTGAAACTCTGGACAACTAAGGCCTAAGTGGCCAACCACTAACGCTTAATCTGTTCCACAAGTCTTGTTGTCTATTTGAGTTTCACATGATTAAAAGACCAAGAAAAGCTGACGAGCAAGTGGATGTTCTATCCACTGTTGGAGCACTGTTTCCACAACCATCAACATCAATCAAAGCTCTAATAGAGGAAACACATTTCCACCGCCAGTCCATACACATGCACTTCTTGATTCAATGGTGTGGTTGACTTTCTCTTTGGATCCATTGTTTAATTTGGCAACTTATGTTTTTAATCTTTTCTAAAAATTCATAAAACTCTGGGATAAAGGTGAAGTGAAAGAACTAGAGACATAGTGCTTGATTTGATCGTTCTATCTTTCAATTACTCAAGATTCAACGTAAAGTACTAAGCCCCGTGATAAATAATATGATATCTTTATGAGAACTTTTGTTTGAATGGATGTGTACTTGTTGGAAGTAAAGATATTGCAGCAAGTCCTGATCCACTTTTGGGTTTGACTTTGCTAAGGGACTAGGAAAGGGTATGCTTGGGGGAACTTGTTGACGGTACTTAATGCCAATATTATACCATCAACTAATGCATAGAATGATTTGAAATGAACCATAAAGCATAGTTGTAGGGTTTGAAACTAACAAGTTCCATGAGTTTTGGTGCTCTCACTTGTTTTGTAGGACATCCATGTTTTTACCATATAAAAGTATCTCAAGTGATGAATTGGAGTGCACCATTGCAAAGAGCTCGTCGAGACGATCGAAACGGACATATCATTTGCTATATTTGGAGTCCCGGATGAAAAAATATTAATTTTGCAACGAAACCTGCAAAAGAAGGATCTAGAAGACACCAGAAGTCACCACGAGGCGGCCCGCCACGATGGCCCACTGGGCCAGACCGACCGGTGGGGCCCACCGACCGACCGGTCGGCCACGGAGGCCGTTTTGCCTCTGCCTTCTGGAACCTTCTTCCACCACCTCCTAGGATGCATCTCCATCATCCCTGAAGTTGGTTTGATCCAAGGGCTCACGTTCCACGCTCTGGGCTATAAAACCAGACCCAGACCCCCCTCAAAAAAAGGCCATCTCCATCTTCATTATTCATTTCCACATCAGAAACTAGGGTTTCAATTAGATGTAGAGGTCCCTCTAGATGAATCTCTTCTAGTTCATCTAGAATTAGATCTAGTTCTAGTTCTTCTAGTTCTAGTTCGTCTAGTTCTAGTTCTAGTTGTCTAGTTCATCTTGTTGTAATTAGGGATTGGATTAGAGAGAGGAGGAGGAGAGAGCTGAGGAGGAGTCGGATCTGTGCGGATACATGGGTGTATGCCGAGTCTCTGAGTGATGAGTGATTGTCAACTGGGATAATGCGCATGTTCTTTGGCTTGTGTTGTGCAGGTGTCGAGCACGGATATAGTGATCAAAGGCAAGGTGTAGGTCAAGTAGAGACATGCCGTGCCGATGGACCGAGAGTGGCGAAGGGCGGACGTGAGGCTTGGACTGAGGGACCGGTGGCCTGAGGATCAGCTGTGGTGGCTGACAGCCTGGGACAGCGACGAGAGAAGACTTGCGGGTGGACGGGGTGCACGGGCGGTGCATCCTTTCTACGGCTCGGTTTGGTGGTTGAGCCACAGAAAAACCACCGAGTGGACGGTTTCCAGGTTTGGTCCTCAAAACCTGGGCGCTGATGGTTTCCGAGTTTGGGCCACAAAACTCGGGCTGAGGACAGTTTCCAGGTTTGGGCCTCAAAACCTGGGTGCTGCGGGTTTGCTGAGTTTGGGCCTCAAAACTCAGGCGATGGTCGGCTGGTTTCCCGGTTTGGGCCTCAAAACCGGGGGTTGGCTGTGAAGGCTGGTTTCCCGGTTTGGGCCACAAAACCAAGGGTGCAACGTCCGGGAAAAGGACAATCAGAGCGGTGGCGGCACGTGGCGGCAATTGGTGAGGTTGCGTCGAGGCAACGCTACCAGTTGTGAGGGCATGGCCGTCGGATCACCACCTACCATGAGTTGGTCCAAAATAACCCTAGGGTTTAGCTGGTTCGCTCTGTAATTAGTGAGGGGTAGAGTTGGAATTAGAATTAGGATAAGTAGAGGGAGACACCCTCCTCCCATTCTATCTCAGTCATTTGCTCTTTGCTTCTAGGGTTTCCTGCTCTCCCAATCCCCTGCTGTAGCTAGCTGAGATCCGCAGAGAACCATACCTCTGTGTACTGGAGATTTTGAGGAAGTGAGACCGTAATCTCACTGTTGTAGCGTGTGGTAGCCACATGGTTGCAGATCGATGACTTGATTCGCGTTTTGTTCGTGTTCTTCGCGTTCTTCATTTCTCCGTGATTTTCCCGTCACTCGATCTCCCTCTCTACTACGTCTTTGCGAAATCCGTTTGAATCAACTTGTTCTTTATAGTGAGGAGATCATTTCCACCGAAGGAATTCATCTAACTCCTCACAAACAAGTAGATCGGGTTGATTTCGTTTTCGTGGCGCTTTTTCGTTCATACTCCTCCCCTTTCGATTTCCCGGTGATTGAGTTGATTGGAGCGAATGATTTCTTGGGGATAGTCTCCTAACTACCTCGTGATCAGCCTCTCCAAGTTTGGGAACGTGGGATTATGTTTTGATTCGGATTTGGGAGGATTCGTGAGAAGGGCGACCAAAATCGCCCTCTCTGTTCATCCGCGGACAGTCCGCCAGGTGAACCGCGGACAGTCCGCGCGTCGAGCTCGAGCCAGACTAGTGGCATCGAGCCTCGGCCACTTTGGTCAGATTTGACCGGCGGACAGTCCGCCGTAGTCGATCGCATACAGTCCGCGAGTCGACCAGGGACCTTCAGCAACCTTGCTGTTTTGTCCATTTGGCCGGCGGACAGTCCGGCGCCCAGTCGTGGACAGTCCGGGGTTGAGCCGGACAGTCCGGGACCGTACCGGCGGACAGTCCGGGAACTCGCTGTGTGTTCTGGTTTAGTGCATTTGCTCTCCCGGCTTCTCCGTTTCATTTCTGGACTTCTCGTTTGGCCCTAGAGTTGATCAAGGAACCTCTCTAGGTATCTCTACTACTTGTTAGCATAGGTATTTGGGGATATCTCGACGTAGCCGTCTATCTACGTTCCGGACTTGGTTTTTGAGGGTTGAACTTGCTCCGGTGCTTTTGGCGTTTTGGTTAGCTATCGCTTTGTGGTGCCTCGCTGTGATCCTAGGGATCATCCACCCTCTTCCAAGGGTCGTGGGCATCACGGTTTCGATCGAAGCTCTTGGGGTTGATTTTGGGGACAAAAGGGCAAAGTTTCGACAGAAATATTTGAGCTCCCATTCAGCCCCCCTCTGGTCGCCTTGCTATTGCATTCTTGGTCCTTCAATTGATATCAGAGCGGGTTAAGGATCTTCCACCTTAGCCGGTTCCAGATCCACAGAAGGCGACATGGATTGCGGCGTGGGCCAACCGCTGTTTTTCGATGGGACGAACTATGCGTATTGGAAGATACGCATGTCGGCCTATCTGCAGAGTATTGGTGCTTCCATTTGGGATATTTGCAACTCTGCCGATTACGTAGTCTTGGCTGCTCGTGTCACTCAGCGTCAGATCGATGAGCATGATGCCAATAGCCGAGCCCGTAATGCTCTTTTCTCTTGTTTGAGCATGTCTGAGTTTGATCGCGTTTCTCACCTCGCTACGGCTCGGGAGATTTGGGCTACCCTCATGCGTTGCCATGAGGGAACCTCTCAAGTCAAAACCCATCTCTACGAGTCGTTCAAGCGAGAGTATGAGAACTTTCGACATATGTCTGGCGAGAGCATAGAAAGTTTATTCGCTCGCTTTCAGGTGATTGTCAACAGGATGAGGGCTAACAAGGAGCTGTTGCCTTTCGATGATCATGAGAGAGCTTTGAAGCTTTTGCATACTCTTGATCGATCGGTGTGGGATTCCAAGGTTTAGGCGATCATCGAATCACCTAACTATGAGACCCTCACCTGTGACGAGCTCTTCAGTAAGCTCAAGTCCAGTGAGATTGACGCCATGGCGAGGGCTTCTTATGAAAATCCTTCTGGCCCGTCGATGGCTTTGGTTTCTAGCTCTTCTGCTAACCCCTCTGGAGGCTTTGCACTCTCTTCTCTTGTTTCTGTCACAGAGGAGCAGCTGGAGTTCATGGGGGATGACGAGTTGGCTTTGCTCGCCAACCGGTTCTCGCGGTTTCACAACAACCGCATGAACCGTCGCCGCGGAGGAGGACGCTCGGGATGTTTCGAGTGCGGCGACCCCAACCACTTCATCGCCAATTGCCCGAAGAAGAACAAGCAAATCTTCGGAAAGGCGGATCATGGGAACAAGTACGACTCCGGCAAGCGCAAGGAGAAGTACGTCCCCGTGAAGCACAAGCGGAAGGGCGTCTTTGACAAGGAGTACATCAAGACGAAGTACTTGGAGAAGGCCCAGGCTGAGCAGCGTGCGTTCTTCGCCACGCTCAGCGACATCGACGACTCAGATGACGACTCCGCTGCCACAAGCGACGACGAGTCCGAGAAGAAGAAGAGGATCGAGGACAAGCTGAACGGCCTCTACTTCTTTGCCGACGATGAGGGTTTCTGCACCATGGCCCTCGGCAAGGAGGTCGACGGCGAGCTGGAGGACACTCCTCGGAACGACGACGACGATGACGACGACACCTCCTAGGTATCTCAGACCCCCGATGAGCTTTCTGCTGAGGTCGAGAAGCTTACTGTCATGCTCCTTAGTCAGGATAAGTTGCTTAGGCGTGCTGCTAGAGAGTGCAAGGAGTTTAGGCAGAAGTGGGAGGATACGGTGAAGGAACTTGAATCTATCAAGTCCACCGTAGTTGTTACCGATGAGGAGGAGTTTGAGATGTGCACCGCACACATGACTGACCTTCTCACTCTGAGAAGGAAGTATGCTATGTTGGTAGGAGAGGTGGATGAGCTGCAGGCTAGATCCTCGCTGTTGGGTGCGTGCAAGTCCTGTGCGGGCTTGCAATCTGAGTTGGCAGAGAAGAATGCCAAGATTGTGTCTCTTGAAAAGGCCAACTTAGGTAGCACATGTGTGGTCAGGTGTGTTCTTTGTGAGGGTTTGGAGATGGAGATCGCTAATGTGAAGCATGACAAGATGCAAACCGAGGAGGAAATCACATACCTTCGGACCATCTTGTCATGGGTGTCGAGTGGTGAGCCACAGCTCGGGATGATGATCTCCCAATTCAAGCGAGCTGCTGGAGGTCCAGGTGTAGGTTTTGCTCCGGGTGTTGATGTTTCATCTTTTGGCAAGATTGGAGAGTCGAGTGGTCTTAACCCATGTGAGAAGACCAACTCCACCACTACTCCCAAGCTTACCAAGATTCCACCCAAATATCCTCTTAAGCCTAACACCAAGGATGGGGTCTTTGTTGAACCTCCGAGAGCTCCACCCAAGAAACAATCATGGGCTCCCAAACCAAACCACCTCAAGAACAAGCTGGACACCATGCCACCCATCCAGGAGGAGCTTATGCCACAGAAGGGCAAAGTGATCCATACCCACTACCATGAGTACCAACAACCCCCTATTAGAGCAGTGAGGTACCATTGTGAGCACTGTGGGAGAGATGGACACTTGAGTGAGTTTTGCTTTCGGCGCAAGAGAGAGGCGCGCCGTGCAAAGGAGATGAACAACACGGACATGTACCATCCTTTTCATGATGTTCATGTGCCGAATGTTCAGAGGCGTGCTGTTAGGCCTAGAGGTCCAGAACCTCAAGTTCCTAGGCCTAGGCAGCGGAGAGGACGTGCCCGGCGGGAGCCTACGGTTGTAGGCTATGGACCCCGTGGCGGTGGCTTTGTTGTGGAGCGTTTTCCCCCACCGCGTTTTGAGTATCGCGATGGATGCTCTTCTCTTAGCGGACCACGTTTTCCTCAACGTGGTGATCGCTCTTCCCGTAGGCGTGCTAGGAATAGTTTTTCTGCTAACCGTTCTTTTGAGAAGCCGGCCCAACACTGGTATTCTCCCTATTTCACTAACCCCAGTGTTGGACCGTATGCTCACCCTATGTCTTTTTATTGATGTAGGTAAAACGATTGGAGAACGTTTGGTTGGTGGATTTTGGGTGTTCGAGGCACATGACCAGAAACGCTAAGTGGTTCTCCAGTCTTAGTCCGAGACTTTCTCCTTTGCTCGCAATCTGATTTTGCGTCTTCAGAATGAGTTCCCTATGAACTCAATGCGAGCAATTCGGAGTGATAATGGTTCCGAATTTAAGAATTCAGATTTTGAGAAGTTTTGTAACTCTTTCGGTTTGGAGCATCAGTTTTCTTCTCCCTACACATCGCCCCAAAATGGTGTTGTAGAGAGGAAGAATTGGACCCTTGTAGAGATGGCCAGGACGATGCTCGATGAGCATAGGACTCCTAGGCGATATTGGGCCGAAGCCATGAGCACTGCATGCTATATTTCCAATCGCATAGTTCTCCGAGCTTTCTTGAAAAAGACTTCTTATGAGTTGCGTTTTGGAAGACAACCCAAAGTGAGTTATTTTAGAGTTTTTGGTTGCCACTGTTTTATACTTAAGAAAGGCAACCTGGACAAATTTGAGTCTTGATCTTCTGACGGTGTGTTTTTGGGTTATGGCGCTCATACTCGTGCTTATCGTGTACTTAACCTTGACACTAACCGAGTCATGGAGACATCTGATGTCACCTTCGATGAGACCAAGGTTGGTCCTTCTTTTCGTTTTGAGCGTGCAGGTGATCATGAGGTTGGCGAACCTCTTTTTGATGATGAGGAAGAGGGTGCTGAAGGGATGGATGACCCAGCACCTCCTCCACCTGCTGTGTCGCAAAGAGCGGCTTCTACTACGACTCACGGCCCCGATCCTTCTTCTTCGACTTGGGGGCCGTGGGATCTGCCACCTCGAGCGGTACCTTTTGTACCCGAGGAGGCACCAGCTGCTATTGAGGGGGAGGCCACTTCGTCAAGGGAGGCGCCATGACACATCCAGCGCCAACACCCGCCTCAGCAGATGATCGGCAGCATCGGCGAACGTGTTACTCGGTCAAGGTCACAACAAATCTCTCACTTTGCTCATTCTGCATTTGTTGCTGATTTTGAACCCCGAGATGTTGGACACGCTTTGACGGATCCAGATTGGGTCAATGCCATGCATGAGGAGTTAGAAAATTTTGAAAGAAATCGGGTTTGGGTTCTAGTTTCTCCTCCCTCTGAGTGTCACCCAATTGGAACAAAATGGGTTTTCAAAAACAAACAAGGAGAGGATGGCCATGTTGTGAGAAACAAGGCCAGACTTGTAGCCCAGGGGTATAGTCAGAAGGAGGGGATAGACTATGAGGAGACTTTTGCTCTTGTAGCACGTTTGGAGGCAATTAGGATACTCTTGGTTTTTGCTGCATCCAAAGGGTTTAAACTTTTTCAAATGGATGTCAAGAGTGCCTTCTTAAACGGCTACATAGAAGAGGAAGTGTATGTGAGACAACCCCCCGGTTTTGAAAATCCCAAGTTTCCAAACCATGTTTTTAAACTCCACAAAGCTTTGTATGGTTTGAAACAAGCCCCTAGAGCCTGGTATGATAGGTTGAAAACCTTTTTGCTTGCTAAGGGTTTTAAGATGGGATGTGTGGATAAAACGCTCTTTCTCCTCAAGCAAGGCAGTGACACACTCTTGGTCTAGATTTACGTGGATGATATCATTTTCGGTGGTTCTTCTCACGCTTTGGTTGCCAAGTTTGCAAACACTATGAGCAGAGAATTTGAGATGAGCATGATGGGCGAGTTGACGTTTTTCCTTGGGTTGCAAATCAAGCAATCCCGGGAAGGGACGTTCGTGCACCAGGGTAAGTATACCAAGGACATATTGAAGAAGTTCGATATGGGTGAGGCCAAGCCTCTTCCAACACCCATGTCGACCACAACGGCCCTGGATGCGGATGTGGATGGAGAAGCTGTGGACCAGAAGGAGTATCAGAGTATGATCGGGTCGCTGCTGTACCTGACGGCGACACGCCCGGACATTCAGTTCGCGGTGTGTCTTTGCGCGCGATTTCAGTCGTCGCCGCGCACCTCGCACCGTCAGGTGGTCAAGCGCATTATGAGGTACTTATCCTTTACTATAGAATTTGGGATTTTGTATTCTGCTTCCTCCACCCTCTCCCTTTGCGGTTATTCTGATGCCGATTTTGCTGGTTGTCGCATTGATCGCAAGTCCACTTCTGGGACTTGCCAGTTTATTGGTTCTTCAATTGTTTCGTGGTCTTCTCGCAAGCAGTCTAGTGTCGCCCAGTCTACCATGGAGGCTGAGTATGTTGCTGCGGCTAGCTGCTGTTCTCAGTTGCTTTGGATGATGGCCACTTTGCGTGATTTTGGTCTAAGCTTTTCTCGCGTTCCTTTGCTTTGTGACAGCATGAGTGCTATTAGCGTTGCTAAGAACCCCGTGCTGCACTCTAAGACCAAACACATTGATGTGCGCTTTCATTTTCTGCGAGACCACTATGAGAAGGGTGATATCGACCTTCGCCATGTCGATACTCATCATCAGTTGGCTGATATTTTCACCAAGCCTTTGGACCAATCAACTTTTGCTAGGTTGAGAGGTGAGCTTGGTGTGTGTTTCCCCTTTTAGATGGGGGAAACATTTTGACTCTTGTATTATAAAGTGACTTTGTGTTTTTCAGTTGGTTTCTTCATGCATCTTTGCATTCCATCTTGCATATTTACATTCAGAGCTTCATGTATATAATCTGAAGAATGTAACTATGTTCTGTATAGTATTTGCTCCGATGCTTTATGATGATGCTGTAGCTTATGCTCTTTCTGATCACTATTACATGTTGTGAGCGGAGCTATTTTATGAATGGTGAATCTGATTAATGAACTTAAAACTTGCAAATGTTCACCATTGAGATATGCAACTTGCATGTGTAGAATGTGTTGTAATCACTTGTGCTCTTCATATATGCTAGGTTGCTATGTCCCTAGTGTTGAGTCATTCACTTGCTTGGTGTGTTCATATTCTGTCTTAAAATCTGAACCAAGTTTAGTGAATTGAAAAGATCGAGATGGGTTTGCTTGTCAGCACATCACAGTTTCGAGACTGTTTCTCATTGCACTTTGAGTTAAAACTTGAGCTGTGTAGTGTATGACCAAAACTGTTGCTTTAAGCTTCTGATTGCTTCTGCATAGGCTTCGCATAGTTGAAAAGTTAGGCAATGACAAGCTTTCAACCTCTTGCAATCGCATGCTGAAATTTAAACTTGTGTAATTTGACCGCTGCAACTCTGATAAAATTTTGAATACACAAGTCTATGTTTCACTCTATAGCATGATGATTGAACTGTGCTAGGGGTAGTTCACCTTGTATACATGTTTAGCACTTGTCTGATTTCCCGTCAATACATGTTTTGTGCTATTTTGATGGTGAATACCTTTTTGGCTGAAAACTGCTCTTTTTGCTCACATGTTCATATTTCGTATTTAGTGATCAGTTTGAGCCTTTGCTAGCTGCTTATGGATGTTGTTGAGTCATCAGATCAGAACTGTGTAGAGCATCCTTGCATTCTCTTGATTATATTCCTGAAGCTGCTAACTTGCATTTTAACTCATATGCATTTTTGGAGGGAGATTTTCTGTCAAGGGGGAGAATTTTGAGTGTTTGTGCACATTTCCTTGCTGGTACATTTTCAACTAAGGGGGAGAAAATATTGACAAATCATGTGTTCCCTGTGTTGTGTGCACTATTTGAGGGGGAGTTTGCTAGTTGTGTTGAGCCTTTGCCTCTTTCTTGAGAGACTAGCAAACATTTTCAGCACTTCACTTGGTTTTCAGCTCTTCAATTGGTATCGAACTCTTTTGGTTTTGAGTTGGTAACAGCTGGTATCGAGCTTCTTCGCTAGCAGTGTTGAGCCCGTTCTGCCTCTTCTTGAGGGCTAGCTCTGTTTTTGCTTGAATTTCAGTTGTTCCTTCAATTGGTATCATGTTTTCTTGCTAGCGGTGTTTAGCCTGTTCTACCTCTTCTTGAGGGCTAGCTCTGCTTTGCTTGGTTGCGTCGAGCCGTTGCCCATGTCTTGGCTTTTATCGCCGACTGAACTGCGTAACCAAAGCGATTCCTGTTGATGGAAGATAGGCTAATTTTTTTTGATCCGAGGATGGGAACCAAGTTGTTTTGCTCTTTCCACTTGACCTTTTTCGGCGTTGCTATGCTTTTGGGTCATTTGGTCGAGTTCTCTCTCTTTCTTCCATCTTTCTTCTATTTCATTATGATTTGTGTTGGTAGTTGACAATGCACTCATCAAGGGGGAGATTGCGGATACATGGGTGTATGCCGAGTCTCTGAGTGATGAGTGATTGTCAACTGGGATAATGCGCATGTTCTTTGGCTTGTGTTGTGCAGGTGTCGAGCACGGATACAGTGATCGAAGGCAAGGTGAAGGTCAAGTAGAGACGTGTCGTGCCGATGGACCGAGAGTGGCGAAGGGCGGACGTGAGGCTTGGACTGAGGGACCGGTGGCCTGAGGATCAGCTGTGGTGGCTGACAGCCTGGGACAGCGACGAGCGAAGACTTGCGAGTGGACGGGGTGCACGGGCGGTGCATCCCCTCTACGGCTCGGTTTGGTGGTTGAGCCACAGAAAAACCACCGAGTGGACGGTTTCCAGGTTTGGGCCTCAAAACCTAGGCGCTGATGGTTTCCGAGTTTGGGCCACAAAACTCGAGCTGAGGACGGTTTTCAGGTTTGGGCCTCAAAACCTGGGTCTTGCGAGTTTGCTGTGTTTGGGCCTCAAAACTCAGGCGATGGTCGGCTGGTTTCCCGGTTTGGGCCTCAAAACTCAGGCGATGGTCGGCTGGTTTCCTGTGAAGGCTGGTTTTCCGGTTTGGGCCAAAAAACCAGGGGTGCGACGTCCGGGTAAAGGACTAGCAGAGCGGTGGCGGCACGTGGCGGCGATCGGTGAGGTTGCATCGAGGCAACGCTACCAGTTGTGCGGGCGTGGCCGTCGGATCACCACCTACCATGAGTTGGTCCAGAATAACCCTAGGGTTTAGCTGGTTCGCTCTGTAATTAGCTAGGGGTAGAGTGGGAATTAGAATTAGGATAAGTAGAGGGAGACACCCACCTCCCATCCCATATCAGTCATTTGCTCTTTGCTTCTAGGGTTTCCTGCTCTCCCAATCCCCTGCTGTAGCTAGCTAAGATCCGCAGAGAACCATACCTCTGTGTACTGGAGATTTTGAGGAAGTGAGACCGTAATCTCACTGTTGTAGCGTGTGGTAGCCACACGGTTGCAGATCGATGACTTGATTCGCGTTTTGTTCATGTTCTTCTCGTTCTTCGTTTCTCCGCGATTTTCCCATCACTCGATCTCCCTCTCTACTGTGTCTTTGCCAAATCCGTTTGAATCAACTTGTTCTTTATAGTGAGGAGACCATTTCCACTGAAGGAATTCATCTAACTCCTCACGAACAAGTAGATCGGGTTGATTTCGTTTTTGTGGCGCTTTTTCGTTCATACTCCTCCCCTTTCGATTTCCCGGTGATTGAGTTGATTTGAGCGGATGATTTCTTGGGGATAGTCTCCTAACTACCTCGTGATCATCCTCTCCAAGTTTGGGAACGTGGGATTGAGTTTTGATTCGGATTTGGGAGGATTCATGAGAAGGGCGACCAAAATCGCCCTCTCTGTTCATCCACGGACAGTCCGCCAGGTGAACCGCGGACAGTCCGCGCGTCGGGCTCGAGCGAGACCAGTGGCAGCGAGCCTCGACCACTTTGGTCAGATTTGACTGGCGGACAGTCTGCCGTAGTCGATCGCGGATAGTCCGCGAGTCGACCAGGGACCTTCAGCAACCTTGCTGTTTTGTCCATTTGGCCGGCGGACAGTACAGCGCCCAGTCGCGGACAGTCCGGGGTTGAGCCGGACAGTCCGGGACCGTACCGGCGGACAGTCCGGGAACTCGCTGTGTGTTCCGGTTTAGTGCGTTTGCTCTCCCGGCTTCTCCGTTTGGTTTCCGGACTTCTCGTTTGGCCCTAGAGTTGATCAAGGAACCTCTCTAGGTTTCTCTGCTACTTGTTAGCATAGGTATTTGGGGATATCTCGACGTAGCCGTCTATCTACATTCGGGACATGGTTTTTGAGGGTTGAACTTGCTCCGGTGCTTTTGGCGTTTTGGTTAGCTATCGCTTTGTGGTGCCTCGCTGTGATCCAAGGGATCATCCACCCTCTTCCAAGGGTTGTGGGCATCACGGTTTTGATCGAAGCTCTTGGGGTTGATTTTGGGGACAAAAGGGCAAAGTTTCGAGAGAAATATTTGAGCTCCCATTCACCCCCCCCCCTCTGGTCGCCTTGCTATTGCATTCTCGGTCCTTCACATAGAAGAAGAGGTGTATGTGAAACAACCCCCGGTTTTGAAAATCCCAAGTTTCCAAACCATGTTTTTAAACTTCACAAAGCTTTATATGGTTTGAAACAAGCCCCTAAAGCCTGGTATGATAGGTTGAAAACCTTTTTGCTTGCTAAGGGTTTTAAAATGGGATGTGTTGATAAAACGCTTTTTCTCCTCAAGCAAGGCAATGACACTCTCTTGGTCCAGATTTACGTGGATGATATCATTTTCGATGGTTCTTCTGACGCTTTGGTTGCCAAGTTTTCAGATCTTATGAGCAGGGAGTTTGAGAAGAGCATGATGGGCGAGTTGACATTCTTCCTCGGGTTGCAAATCAAGCAATCCCGAGAAGGAACGTTTGTGCACCAGGGCAAGTACACCAAGGACATTCTGAAGAAGTTCGATATGGTTGAGGCCAAGCCTCTTCCAACACCCATGTCAACCACGACGGCCCTGGATGCGGACGTGGATGGAGAAGCTATGGACCAGAAGGAGTACCGAAGCATGATCGGGTCGCTGCTGTACCTGACGGCGACACGCCCGGACATTCAGTTCGTGGTGTGTCTTTGCGCGTGCTTTCAGGCGTCGCCGCGCACTTCTCACCGTCAGGCGGTCAAGCGCATTATGAGGTACCTTCATTTCACTCCAGAGTTTGGGATTTGGTATTCTGCTTCCTCCACCCTCTCCCTTTGCGGTTATTCTGATGCCGATTTTGCTAGTTGCCGACTTGATCGCAAGTCCACTTCTGGGACTTGTCAGTTTATTGGTTCTTCTCTTGTATCTTGGTCTTCTCGCAAGCAGTCTAGTGTCGCCCATTCTACCACAGAGGCTAAGTATGTTGCTGCGGCTAGCTGCTGTTCTTAATTGCTTTGGATGATGGCCACTTTGCGTGATTTTGGTCTGAGCTTTTCTTGCGTTCCTTTGCTTTGTGACAGCACGAGTGCTATTAGCGTTGCTAAGAACCCCGTGCTGCATTCTAAGACCAAACACATTGATGTGCGCTTTCATTTCTTGCGAGACCACTATGAGAAGGGTGATATCGACCTTCGCCAAGTCGATACTCATCATCAGTTGGCAGATATTTTTACCAAGCCTTTGGACCAATCAACTTTTGCTAGGTTGAGAGGTGAGCTTGGTGTGTGTTTCCCCTTTTAGATGGGGGAAACATTTTGTCTATTGTATCATAGACTGACTCCTTTTCTTTCGTTTTGTTTACGTTTCTGGTAGGTTAGTCTTTGCATTTCTTCATGCATCTTTACTTTCTAAGCTTCATGACTATAGTCCTTAGAATGAATCTATGCTCTGTCTAGTATGCTCTGATGCTATATGATGATGCTTGTAGCTTATGCTCTTTCTGATCACTGATACATGTTGTGAGCTGAGCTATTTTGTATCTGGTGAATATGCTTGATGAACTTAAAATTTGCAATTGTTCACCATTGAGATTGGCAACTAGCCTGTGTAGAATGTGTTGAAATCACTTGTGCTTTTCATATATGCTAGGTTGCTATGTCTCTAGTTCTGAGTCATTCACTTGTTTGGTATGTTCATATTTTGTCATAAAAATTGAACCAAGTTTTAAGTGAATTGAAAAGATCGAGATGGGATTGCTTGTCAGCACATCACGGTATCGAGACTGTTTCTCATTGCACATTGAGTTAAACTTGAGCTGTGTAGTGTATGACTGAAACCGTTGCTTTAAGCTTTTGATTGCATATGCATAGCCTTAGCTCGGTTCGAAAGTTAGGCAATGATAAGCTTTCAACCTCTCGCAATCACATGCTAAATTTTGAACTTGTGTAATTTCACCGTTGCAACTCCGATAAAATGTGAAAACACAAGTCTATGCTTCATTCTATAGCATGATGATTGAACTTTGCTAGGGGTAGTTCACCTTGTATACATGTTTAGCACTTGTTTGACTTCCTGTCTATACGTGTTCAGTGCTAATTTTTGTGGTGAACATCCTTTTCTGAATGGCTAAAACTGCTCACTTTGCTCATGTGTTCATATTTCGTATTTGGTGATCAGTTTGAGCCTTTGCTGGCATGTATGCTTATTGTTGAGTCATCAGATCAACACTCTGTAGAGCATCTTTTCATTCTATCGAGTATATTCCTGAAGTTACTAACTTGCATTTTTAACTCATATGCATTTGAGGGGAGAAATTTGCTTGATAGTGCATTATCAACTAAGGGGGAGAAATTTGACAAATCATGCTAGTTGTGTGCACTATTGAAGGGGGAGATTGCTCGTTTGGTTTGGAGCATTTTTCCAATTGGTTTGGAGCATTTTTGGTAGCTAGTTGTGTTGAGCCTTTGCCTCTTTCTTGAGGGACTAGTGACTTTGCCTATATGCTCTTCACTTGGTATCGAGCTCTTTTGCTTTTCAGTTGGTATCGAGTTTTCTCGCTAGCGGTGTTGAGCCCGTTCTGCCTCTTCTTGAGGGCTAGCTCAATTTTGCTTGAATTTCAATTGGTATCGAGTTTTCCTGCTAGCAGTGTTGAGCCTGTTCTACCTCTTCTTGAGGGCTAGCTTTGCTTTGCTTGGTTGTGTCGAGCCATTTCCCATGTCTTTGGGGACCAAGTTGTTTTGCTCATTCCATGACCTTCTCTCGGCTTTGCTATGCTTTTGGGTCATTTGGTCGAGTCCTCTCTCTTCCTTCTTTCTTCTTCTTCTGCCTTCATTATGATTTGTGTTGGTAGTTGACAATGCACTCATCAAGGGGGAGATTGCGGATACATGGGTGTATGTCGGATCTTGAGTGATGAGTGATTGTCAACTGGTTTGATGCGCATGTTCTTTGGCTTGTGTTGTGCAGGTGTCGAGCACGGAGACAGTGATCGAGGCAAGGTGAAGGTCAAGTAGAGACGTGTCGTGCCGATGGACCGGGAGCGGTGAAGGGCGGACGTGAGGCTTGGACTGAGGGACCAGTGGCCTGAGGATCAGCTATGGTGGCTGATAGCCTGGGACAACGACGAGCGGAGACTTGCGGGGCACAGTGTAGCTGGGGTCGAGGACCTGGGGACATGTGTCGGTGGACGGGGTGCACGGGCGGTGCATCCCCTCTACAGCGTCGGTTTGGTGGTTGAGCCACAGAAAAACCACCGGTGGACGGTTTCCAGGTTTGGGCCACAAAACCTGGGTGCTGCGGGTTTGCCGAGTTTGGGCCATAAAACTCGGGCTGAGGACGGTTTCTAGGTTTGGGCCTCAAAACCTGGGCGCTGGTGGGTTTTTAAGTTTGGGCCACAAAACTCACGCAATGAACGGCGGGTTTCCCGGTTTGGGCCTCAAAACCGGGGGATGGTCGTGAAGACAAGTTTCCCGGTTTCGGCCTCAAAACCAGGGGCGAGGTCTGTGAAAAGGACGAGCAGAGCAGTGGCGGCAATCGGTGAGGTCGCGTCGAGGCGAAGCTACCTATTATGCGGGCGTGGCCGTCGGATCAGCATCTACTTCGAGTTGGTCCAGAATAACCTTAGGGTTTAGCTGGTTCGCTCTGTAATTAGTAGGGGTAGAGTGGGAACTAGAATTAGGATAAGTAGGGGAGACACCCACCTCCCAAACTATCTCAGTCATTTGCTATTCTCCACTTAGGGTTTCCTGCTCTCCCACATCCCTGTTGTAGCTACTGAGATCCGCAGAGAACCATACCTCTGTGTTCATAAGATTTTGAGGAAGTGAGACCGTAATCTCACTGTTGTAGCGTGTGGTAGCCACACGGTTGCAAATTCGTGGTTTGATTCGCGTTTTGAATTTGTTCTTCGCGTTCTTCGTTTCTCCACGATTTTCCCGTCACTCGATCTCCCTCTCTACTGCGTCTTTTTGAAATCCACTTGAATCAAATTGTTCTTTATAGTGAGGAGATCATTTCCACCGAAGGAATTCATCTAACTCCTCACGAACAAGTAGATCGGGTCGATTCAATTTTCATGGCACTTTTTGGGTTCATTGACCATCTTCTTTGATTCCCGTTGATTGACTTGATTTGAGCGGATGATTTCTTGAGGATAGTCTCCTAACTACCTCGTGATCATCTTCTCCAAGTTTGAGAACAAGGGATTTCGATTTGGATCGGATTTGGGGAGATTTGAGTTGAGGGCGACCGAAATCGCCCTCACTGGGTGGTCGCGGACAATCCGCCATCTACCCCGCGGACAGTCTGCGCGTCGGGATCCGGCCGAGTCAGTGGCCGCGAGTCTCGGCTGTGTGATCTCAGTCTGACCGGCGGACAGTCCGCAGTTGGTGACCGCGGACAGTCTGGGACCGAGCAGGGGACTTTCAGCAGCACTGTGTTTTGGTGTTTTTCACTGGCGGACAGTCCGCCATCCCCTCGCGGACAGTCCGCAGTTGAGCCAGACAGTCCGGGACCGTACCCGCGGATAGTCCGGGAACTCGCAGACTTGTCCGTTTTAGTGCATTTGGTCTCCCGGTTTTTCCGTTTGATTTTTGGACTTCTCGTTTGGCCTTGGAGTTAACCAAGAAACCTCTCTAGGTATCTTTGCTACTTGTTAGCATAGGTATTTGGTGATTTCTCGACGTAGCCTTCCATCTACGTTCGAGGGTCGGTTTTTAGGGTTGAACTTAAGCCGAAGTTTTTGGAGTTTGTCTTGCTCTTGTCTTGTGGTGCCTCGCTGTGATCCTAGGGATCATCCACCCTCTTCCAAGGGTCGTGGGCATCACATTTTTTATTGAAGTTTTGGGGGTTGATTTGTGGGACAAAGGCCAAAGTTTCGAGAGAAATTTTTAGGCTCCCATTCACACCCCCCCCCTTTGGTCGCCTTGTTTTTGCATTCTCGGTCCTTCATTTGTAATGTTGGCATGTTGCAATCAACAAGAGGGAGATCTTCAGTGTTAGCATACCTCAAGGGGGAGTGTGTCTAGGCTTGCTTTCTGGGGGAGTCGCTTTGTTCTGCTGCTTTTCATTGTGTTCCTCCTTTTGGTACCGAGCTTGCTAGTCATGTTGAGCCGTTTTGCCTCTATCTTGAGGGACTAGCAATTTCTGTCTGGAGGTGTTTTCAATTGGTATAGAGCTTTTTTAGCTAGTGGTGTTGAGCCCATTCTACCTCTTCTTGAGGACTAGCTTGTTCTTGACTTGGTTGCGTTGATTCATTGCCCATGTCTTTGGGAACCAAGTATTTGCTCTTAAGATCGAGTTTTCTGCTCTTGTGATGAGTTTTCGCTTCGATCTCTTTTCGTGTGATCGAGTTTTTCTCTTTAAGAGTTGTTGCTCCAATCCTTTGCTTGGTTGCATCGAGTCGTTGCCCATGTCGTTGGGGACCAAGCATTGCTTATTTCAAATCACCCTCTTTCGGCTTTTGGTTCTTGGCTTTTGGGCATTTGAGTAAGTTTTCTCTCTCTCTTCTTTTGTTTTTCTTTTATTTTGAAACTTGGTACAGAGTGTTGACAATGCACTCATCAAGGGGGAGATTGCGAACACAAGGTTGATATGTGCCCTTGTGGTTCGGCCCTTTGTGATGAGTGATTGATTAATAGGCTCACCAGGAGGGGTGAGTGGCAACATGTCTCTTGGTTGTGTTGTTCTGCAGGCATGGAGCTCAGAGGCTATGGTCGATGGTGAGGTGAAGGTCAAGTAGAGACGTGTCGTGCCGATGGATCGGGAGTGGCGAAGGGTAGACATGAGGCTTGGACCGACGGACTGGAGGGCCAGAGGACCAGCTACAGTAGCTGGTACTTGGCTTCAGCAAGCGAGAGCACATGTGATGTACGACTACGTCGGTCAAGTCGAGACGAAAGACGATGGTGTCATGGCACTTAGCGGAGGCCGCACACGGGCTTGCATGGGAGATGCAAGTGTCGTCGGTGAAGTCAAGGAGGAAGATGAAGGCGTTATGCTCAGCGGAGGCCAGACATACATCAACATCGGTGTCGGTGGCCGGGGCGTGAGACCCATGCTCTACATATGGTGCGGGTTTGGTAGTTGAGCCTCAGAAAACTACCCGCTACGGTTTCCGAGTTTAGACTGCAAAACTTGAGATGGCCGGTTTCTGAGTTTGGGCCTCAAAACTCGGTGTGGACGATTTCAAGGTTTGGACCTCAAAACCTGGGCTCGCGAGTTTGCCGGTTTGGGCCTCAAAACTCGGCGGAGGTTCCTATGCGGAAAGGGTCGACGCGTGGTGGCACCACGAGGCTTGCGTTGAGGCGAAGCTAGCGGTGAGAAGGCACGGCGGTCGACGTGATGGCACATGATGGCATCCTAGAGCTTGCGTCGAGGCGAAGCGAAGGATGAGAAGGCGTGTGACCACCGGGTTAGCTAGTTTTCTCTTGTATCCAGGGGTAGAAGGGGACTAATGTATCAGGACTATAAATAAGAGAGGCAGCCCCTCCTCTCTCTCTCTATCCTTGCAGCACTAAATTCTCAGACTCCAATATTCATCTGTTAGGTCCTCTCTCTCTAGTTGCTTGTGATTCGCAGAGACGGCAATTCCTCTGTGTATTTTGTGATTTGAGGAAAAGAGACTGTAATCCCTTTGTCTCCTCATGGGGAAGACTTCCAGCTGAAATAACTTGTCGATTCGTACTTTGTTCTTCGCATTCTTCGTTTCTCCTCTTTTGATTCGTCTTGAGATTTCTCGATTTGAGGAATGACATGAAAATTTGTTTGAACCATCTTCTAGTACTGCGTGAGAGACATCTTTCCAATGAAGGATTTTCTCTAATTCCTCACGAGCTAGTAGATCGGGTGGATTTCATTTTGGATCGTGTTCTTGCTCCTTTTCTCCGAAATTCTTTGATTCACCGCGTTGCAGTTAGGAGAGAGCCATGATCTCTTAGGAGTAGCTCACTAACTTGCTTGTGACTCCCCTCACCAAGTTTGAGCCCTAGTGCTTTTGATTTGAGGGAGATCGGATGGAATCGGCGGAAGAATAGCACAGTTTTTGGAGGCATCGGACGCTGAGTTCATAGCATCAGACACTGTGCCAAATCGCATCGGACGCGTCATTGCCATGTGTCTCAGTCTGCGTATTTGTGAGGGCATCAGACGCAGGCATCAAACGCTACAGTGTTGCATCTGATGGTCATGCAGTAAGGTTCTAGAAACCCTCACTTTGCATCGGACCCATCAGGTGTCAGTACATCGGACGCTGTCCTTTCATCGGATGCACCGATGCCACATCGGACGCTAGCATTGGATGCTGACTATTCACTGTAGCAGCGTCCGATGACTACACAGTAAGGTTCCTTGACTAGTGTAGTGTCTCGTTGTGCTTCTTGGAAGCATCCACCCTACATCTAGGGTCGTGGACACTATCAAGTCTTGGTCTTGCTTTTGGGGTTGAATCTGGGACAATGGTCATCCATTTCTCAAGAAGAAATTTGAGGCTCCCATTCACCCTCGTCTGGTCGCCCTTTTTGGTCCTTCAAAAACTTTTGGTTCTGTTGGTGTTTTTTCACCAACAGAGCCCATGCACTTGATCTCTACATTGTCTTTATGAACATGACACACTTTGAGCAAAATATGGAGGAGATTATCAACTCCCAAATTCTATGGAGTAAAGGTCTCGTATATACAAGAACATGCACACTAAGCAAGATGTTGCCAGCTTCAACAACTAATGCTTTACTTTAAACTGTTAGGCGAACAAAGAACATGGGTGACACCATACCAAGAGGTGTAGTTATTAAGGTCTCTACATTGGGATCAAATGATGCACCATAGGAATGAACATGGTGAGGAGTCCTGTTTAGAGGACTTAAAACATTGAACCCTCGTCAAAAGGTAAAATCGGCAGTTATCCATGTTTATCTTTCCTTCTTTAGTTTCTCTTTTTGCATGTTTACTTACCATCATCATTTCTCCAAAGCATATTTACTTTTCTGCATTAGCATTGCATTAGAAAAGAAAACAATATATATATATATATTGCTTATTACACTCCATCATAAAACCTAAAGCCCCATGTGAATAATTCTATGGTGTGAGATATTCACCGTAGTGGCACAAAAATAAAAATAAAAATGCATTCATTTTGTTAAACTGTCATCGCATTGAAGAAAATATTAAAATACAAAAATATTGAGAAACAGATCTTACTGAAACTCTGGACAACTAAGGTTTAAGTGGCCAACCACTAATGCTTAATATATTCCACAAGTTTTTGTTATTTATTTTTACACAGGATTTGAAAGGCCAAGAAAAGCAGACAAGCAAGTGGATGTTCCATCTACTGTTGGAGTGTTGTTTTAACAACCATCAACATCAATCGAAGCTCCGATAGAGGAAGTACATATCCACCGTCAGTCTGCTACATTGCAAGATCAAACGACTACGATAACATTCAACTTAGGGGAAGGCACCCCCGTGTATCCAGGTAAGTATCCTTATCCTCTTAAGTTTCTCTTTCTATAAACAAATTCAAAATACAAAAAAATATGGGCACATAAAGGCTCACCATTAATTTAAAAAGAAAAAAATATGGGCATATGAAAGTTCAACACTGTTACAACAACATCGAGCTTGAGGGAGGCAGACCCTCGTTATCTTCATGATTCAGGTATGTCTTACTGCTATCTTAGTGTTTTTAAGTAATAGGTTATAGTCAGTGGCGGATGCAGAACACGATCAAAGGAGGGGCTGATCTCTTCTTTTTCCTCTATTTCTTTATTTTTTCTTCTTTTCTCCACCAATTTTTTTTCATAAATATTCCTAAATTTCCATTGACGTACCATCTGTAGGGGGGCTGGAGCCCACCCAGCCCCCCTGTAGATCCGCCCCTGGTTATAGTGTGTGTTAGATTAAATAAATAAAGCATGTCTAATCTGAAGAACTCTCTCCCTAATTTCTGAAAATAGAAATGATGAATAGTTGCTCTATCGTAATTTTCTTTCCAGTACCTAGCCTTCAAGCACGAGTTCTCCTGAGAATTAATAATTATGCCTCAAATAAAATTAAATACATGGGTAGCAAATGCTTGATCCAGAGTCTAGGTAATTGATAGATATGATATTGATGATTTGAGCTGCTTTTATCTTGTTCTAAAACAACGCTAGAGTTCCGGAGAATTTCTAATATTAATATGAACAATAATTGCATTGAGTTAAATTAAGCTTTGTTGACCCTATGAGAAGTTACCATGCTATTGAGATCACTTACACATTTCATCCATCTTTTGAATAAATGCTCATGATTATTTGTTGTTATCCTCTCAAAAGTTTGTTGGAAGCATGTGGCTATCAAAAAATAAAAAAAGAAAATCCGAGGAAATAAAAAAGGACAAGTGTCCGAAACCTCAAAAAAAAAGAGAGGAAATAAAAAGGAACAAGTGTCTGAAACCTCGAAAAAATATGAATATCAGAAAGAAAAAATGGGCACGTGCCCGACAGTAGAATTAGTCTGATAGCCATGTATCTCTAATAAATAGAATAGAGTGATATATTCAAAAGAGCATCCGACTCCATTTTCCATACACATGTACTTCCTGATTCAATGGTGTGGCTGACTTTCTCTTTGGATCCATTGTTTAATTTGGCAACATATGTTCTTAAGCTTTTTGAAAAATTCATAAAAACTCCGGGATAATGGTGAAGTGAAAGAGCTAGAGACATAGTGCTTGTACTCAAGATTCAAGGCAAAGTACTAAGCCCAATGATGAGTGATATGATATCTTTTTCTAATCCAAATGAGAACTTTGTTTGCATGCATGTGTACTTGTTAGAAGTGCAGACTAGCAAAGGGTAAAGGGACTAGCAAAGGGTAAGCTTGGGGGAACTTATTGACCTTAATGTCTATTTTATACCATCAACTATTACATGAATTAACATGAAATGAACCATAAAGCATAGTTGTAGGGTTTGATTCTGACAAGTTCCACGAGTTGTGTTGTTCTCACTTGTTTTGCAGGATTATCAATATTTCACCATATAAAAGTATCTCAAGTGATAAAACAGAGCACACCATTGCGAAGAGCTCGTCGAGACGATCGAAACAGACATATGATTTGCTATATTTAGAGTCCCGGAGAGAGAGTCCTCGATCGATACGACTTAGAAGATTCTAGAAGACCCTAGAACCATCACCTACCACAAGTCCAGAGTCTAAACCGATAATAAATATACAACTCTATGAATTATTATTTTCTAGGGACTTGTTCAGGAATTGGGAAAGGTAAGAATCCAACCACAACATGACTACTGACGCAAACGGACCGGAAAGTGGCACTAGAAGGGTGTGGAACCTTCCAGAAGACACCAGAACGAAGCGGGCACCTAGTGGCTGCCAGGTGGGGCCGGCCAGCCCCACCTTCAGGCCGACCGCCCTGGTGTCCCTGCTAGATGAGCCCTCCTTCGTGTAGCGGCTTCCAAGAAAACTCTTCAATGCAATTTGGCCCATTAAAGCCCATGTGCATTTAATGAGATATGGTGGAGAGTTTAGTACCACATCGCTTGCTAAAGGTGGAGGGGAGGCCAAGTGCCCCCATATAATCAGCCCTAGACCCCCTGATCCATCACATCAATATGGAGTTGTAGATGCGTCCCTCGAAAGGATGATCTCTCATCTCTAGAGAATTAGGGCTAGACTTTCCAATGTAGTAGATTAGCTCTAGTTGGGAGTTAGGGAGAGTGGAGCTGTGCTCAGGTTCCAGAGGAGTGTTCAAAGATTTGGTATGCCTTTGTATCTATTCTTTGTAAGACTTATGCTTTAATATATTTATCTTCTCTATTTACTTTATGCCTTTTATATATGATTAGTATAGTTGTTATATCTTGGCATGGGATCTTTGCTTGTATTGAGTGCTCTAGTTATAGGTCATACTTAGAGTAGTAATCGATAGATTAGACATGGTGTCTAGCCTATAGGTTACTTGAGTTTGCGCTCAATCCTACGGTTAGTTGTGGTAGCCCTAGGGATGACAACTCTGTTAGGCCTTTGTAATGCACCATGTTCGGGTTGATATTTCATAGAGCTTTTGGCAGCCTTCTCCCAACTACCTTTTCACAGTCTTCTTCGAGAGTTGGAAAGGACCTGCTGCTCCAAAGTGCCAAAAGAAAACAGAACCAACACTTGAAGTCCACCGAGCAACCGACACTTGGAATCCACCAAGCAACCACACTTGAAGTCCGCCAAGCAAACCCGCACCTGAAGTCCATTAGGCAAACCAGACCCGAACTAGAACCAACCAACTAATCTCGAAGAAGTCTAAGCCCACTCATGACCATGAGCACGACTGATATATTAGTTTTACACAATGCAGAGGTTGCACATCTTTACCCACGAGTCATGCATTTCCCCGTGACGCTAAACACTGCCAAGGTGCATAGCGGGGTCGCACTACAAGGCCATTACAAAGAGTCTTCCTATATGTATTAGTTCTCATACGTCACGACAACATAGAAGCTATCTCCCGTAATAAAACTAGGACTAGGCCGGAGCCTAGGAGCCGGTCTCCCATACCAGGCAGTATCCTGCATAGAAGAAGCCTTATGTACCCATGTTTATATGAGACTAATAACCACATAAAGGCTTCTCTAATTAATTAGCCAGGTTCATCCCATTCTAGACCTCATGGTTGTGTTGTTTAACTGAGTTACATGCTCCAAGAACCGCGTCCTAGGGATCCAGGCATCCAGGCAGGATAACAAGCACAAACCCACACCACCAACCTCATCCGCCAAATCCATGGCAACCAAACTCCACCAAAACGGTCCATCCTACCGGATTTACCTAATCACCATGTTACTACAAAAATTACCAACTCACTAGTTGCATAGATCATTAATCAAAATTATTTATTAACACCATCCCATCCCAACCATGACTGCAAGGCTAAGCATGACATCTACCCATAATCCCAAACCAGGTTACAAGGATAATACGAACAAGTTCTAGTAAGCCCTAGCATAGGATTCAAATTTAGACGCTGCATGCAGCTACTAGATCTAACTACTCTAATCAAAAGTAAAATAAATACAGGAGTAAGATGTTCAACGACACTTTCCTTTAGGCTAGGTCGGATGAACAAAAGCCCAGTCTTAGTCCTAGGATTCCATGTAGTTCGCACTCTCTAGATCAAACACCAAACAAGGCCCAAACATAACATAATAAGTAACAGTACATCAACACTGAGAAAACATATTAAAAGCATACTACTGCATACAGCTCATCGCTACAAATCTAGCATGACTTGAACGGGTCAAATCGGAGTCAAAACACAAAAGTTATGGGTATTTGAAGTTAGATGGCAAAACTGTGAATTATTTAAACTTATTTTTGTATTTTAAATAAATAAAAACTGAAAAGAAAAGTCGATGGGACCGGACCTCATTTTCTTGAAAGATCAGGGGCTAAACTGCAAGATCTACAAGACTCGGAAAATAGTGTTATCGGATGGCGGGTTGATTTCAAAGAAATACGGGGCTATTTTGCAAAACGGACGCAGCCGTCGACGAACGCTGGCGCCGGTGCCACGCATCGAACGGGCATTGGCGTGTTGTGCGCAACTGTGTCGTAGGCTTGGGTGTTTTAGTGTGGTGCACCAGGTCTACGGGTCTGTGGACCCGGACCATACCCCTTCGGGGGACACTTCTAATCTCAGCCGACGAGTCGTGGATGGACGGCTGGGAGAGCGTCACTGGGTTATGTATGCTGGAGCAGAGATAGACCGCAGTTGTGCCATGGCCAGTGCGCTAGCGGTGCATGGGACCGGGGCTAGAGAGCACGGGGACCGTCGAGGAAGAAAGCAAAGGAAAGAGGAGCTCACCGCGAGGTCGGATCGAGGGTTTTCATCGTCGGCCGAGGACCCATAATCGGCACTGCGTCGGCGGCCGGTGATTAGAGCACTGGAGAGAGGGTTGGCTCACCGGAGGGTGGGGTGGGGGCTGCGGAGGGGTGGCCAAAGCCTGCTAGGGCTTATATAGGGCGAAGAAAGGGGAAAG
Organism: Coix lacryma-jobi var. lacryma-jobi; assembly: GCA_009763385.1. Lineage (NCBI taxonomy): Eukaryota > Viridiplantae > Streptophyta > Magnoliopsida > Poales > Poaceae > Coix > Coix lacryma-jobi. The sequence goes on from CM019828.1 coordinate 67,476,891, forward strand.
GTGAGCGGTGGAGGCTAGCTCCTGTGCTCAGTCGCCATGCCGATTATGGCAGAGCTCAGATCCGTCAACTGTGGGATTGGTTCGAGGCGGAGAGCTGGTGCGACCGCGTTCGGTCGCGGAGAACGGGTCAAAGCCCGCACAATGCCGAGGGGCGCGGGGTGGAGCTCGGTTGCGTGGCTTGTGTGGCTCGGAGGGAGAAGGGGGAGTGGCTGAGCGGCGGTCCCATGGGGAGGACGAGCCTAACAGTTGGAGTTGGGCCAGGCCGGCTGAGAGGAAGGCAGATGGGAGGGAGGCCTCCTATGCCTATTTTTTATTTTTCTTTTGTAAATTCCTTTTCTAAATTTATTTAAAAACTAATTTTAAATCAGTTTGAAATCAAATAATCTTCGCAAAATATTAGAAATATTTTCCCTAGTTTTGAAAATAAAACTTGGAGTTTGTTTTGATATAAACTTTTTATTTATTTTTAAATGGAATAAAATCGATCCGCCCTATTACGGGTTGAATAAATTCTTTTTCACCTAATAAAAATATGCAACAACTTGAATGCAACAAATAATTGGTGAAAATTTTTCCTCCATCTAAGATTCTATCATTTCCTAATTAAATTCTAATTAATTTGAACTAAATTGGGGTGTTACACGCGGCCCCCTATATTCAAATCCTGGCTCCGCCGATACACTCACCGTTGATCAGCTTCCCTCGGTTAAGTTGAACAATACATATATTTTGTGGCTATTTTGTGGCCTCCTAGCAAGCCATTGTTCCTGTTATTTATTTGTGCCACCAGATATTTCAATAGTTGCCGACAAGGGGAATGCTACAAATATTGTAAGTATTTTGGCCTTTTTATTCTACTTTCACAAGATTCAGAGCTCAATTTCTTCATGTGCATACTATTTGTGTTCGGTGCTGTACAAAGGTGTGGTGCTTCGCCACATATTTATTACCATAGATTGGGTTGGATATATATAGTCGGTGCTTTTTTTTCTAGCTGTGTATCATGACAAACAAAAACTCTTTTAAGTAAACAATTGGATGGTGAACAATTGCGAAGCTTCCTATCATGACATGCTTTGATTGAATGTTTTATAATAGTGCCATGAAAAGTTTGAAAATTCCGAGTCCAAACATTGCATCCAGAGCAAAGCACTTGCTATCCATCTGTTATTGAGCATTTTAATTTTATGTTTCCTGGGTGCAAGCAGGGCAATCAACTCGGAGACATATAGGGGCAATCCTACTAATTATGTATCCTTCCACAAGATGGAATGTATTCCTCCGTTGGGTTTCCTTTTTTTCTTACTTTGCTTTTTGGCAGTGTTGCTATCATGACCAAGGCATACCCAAATGCTGCTGAGAGTAATGAACTGATTTTGCTCCAGGAGATTGCTAACTATATGCTTCTTGTGTGTGGATGTCAAGGGCGTCGAACCCTTGGGTAGCTGGACCTCAGCTACGTAGTTCGTAGCCGTGATCCGTCTTCTCCGGCGAGGTTTTGCCCCTCTGCCGCAGGCTTAGGGTTTTAGAGAGGGAGGAATTAAATGGGAAATAACTTGCTTGATTCCAACGTGCAGTTTACAGGAATATAAATATGGCCTAAGGCCCAAACCGACTAGAGTCCAAAGCTCCTAAAATTGAGGAATAAAAATAGCAACTAATCTTTCTTTCCTCCTAGCCATCGGTGGCTGGCTCGACCTGGGCCTCCCTTGCGCGATCAACGCGCGCGGCCGCCCGCCGCACGTCCCTGGTACGTCGGCGCCTGGCGTAAGTCTAGCCCCACATGACATCTCTCCCCCCCTCAAGGTGCAGCTCGTCCTCGAGCTGAAATGCATGCTACTTCTCGCAGAACGCATCAAGGTCTTCCCAGGTCGACGACTAAGCCGGCTCGCCACGCCAATGAACTAGGACTTGGCGAACGCCCCGTGCCAACCGAGCTTGCTCCACTCGAGCAGGTTCTGGAACGACGGTGCCATGGTGGATGTCGGGCAGGGGTGGAGGACCTGCTGGTGGCGCCCCGACAAACTTCTTGAGGGTGCCCACGTGGAACACGTCGTGGATGCGGGCCTGTGAAGGCAACTCCAGGCGTACGACGACGTCGTTGATGAGCTCGGCGACGCGGTAGAGGCCGAGGAAGCGGGCCTTGAGCTTGCCCGATGTAGGCTGGGGCAGCGAGGATGGGGCGCGCTGACGGAGTCGAAGTAGTGCCCAGTCGCCGACCTGATAGGAGATGTGGCGGTGCTGCTGGTCGTATGTGCGCTTCTGCACTGTTTGTGCCTGTTCCAGGCGATAGCGGACGTCAGCGAGGAAGGCCTCGCGCTCCTCCATGTCGCGTGCCACTGCAGCGAGCCGGGTCTCACCCGGCTCATAGGAGCGGATGGTGGGTGGATCCCGGCCATACACCACGCGGAACGGAGTCTCCCGTAGCGAGAACTGGTAGGCCGTATTGTAGACATACTCGACCCATGGCAGCCACTGACGGGGACGATCGCCGGTGAAACAGCGTAGGTACATGACGATGACACGGTTGGCCGCCTCCGTTTGGCCGTCTGACTGGGGGTGAAAAGCCGAAGACATGTGCAGCTTGGTGCCCATGAGACGCATAAGCTCCCGCCAGAAGGTCGAAGTAAACACCAGGTCACGGTCGGACACCATGGACTGTGGGACGCCGTGAAGACGCACAATGTCGACGAAGAACGATTGCGCCACGGTCTCTGTTGACACTGGTTATCTATCACAATTAAAGGATAAATAAATATAAAAAGAGTATGAATTCAATCACCAACAAAGGATTAGGGTTTTAATTGACAATATTCCACGAGTTTTGGTGAACTATGATTCTGCAGGGACTAAACCAGGAAATCAACACAGATAGCTTCCCCTAGAAGGAAACCGATGGAAGATAACCGAACCGACGCATCAGGAATATTCTAGAAGAATCTAGAGGACACCAGAAGACACCAGGAGGCCGGGCACCCCGGGACACGGCCAGGTGGGACCGACCGGTCCCACCACCAGACCGACCGGTCGGCCCCTGGGCCCGCTGGACTCCGCCTTCTGGAACCATTCTCCACCGCCTACGAGGATGCATCTCAGCCGTACCTAAGGTCGGTTTGATCCAACGGCCACGGTTCCTCGCCCAGGCCTATATAAGCAGCCCCAGACCCCCCTCTCCAGAGCATCAATCAGATCAGGGTTTGATCACATTAATCATCAGATCAGGCTACCACCAAAGAATGAGATCAATCAGTAGCTCTAGAACTACATCCACCTAGAATAGTTAGATAGAATAGGATTAAAGGAGGCAAGCTTCGCTTGGATTCTGGATCTAGTCCCGAGAAGGCTCGGTAAACCCAAGATCTTCTCTCTTGTATTAACATTATGGATCTATTTCATAATTGTTCTTCTAGTTCATTTTTATTCATCATTGTTTATGTTCTAGTTCATCGTCTAGTTCTAGTCCATCGTCTAGTTCATCTTCTAGATCATAATCCAGTTCTACTTCATGTTCTAGTTCGTACTTTAGTTCTTCTCGATGATCTAATTCACCTTATTGTTTATCTTTATGTTCTAGATAGCAATACAATTGATATGACTAAGACATCAACCATTATATTCTTAATTATATTGCTTATAGTCTGCTTTGATTATATATTTGGCATAGATAGTTCATCATTATGTTTATACTCAAGTTCGTATAGCGCTCATTGTTGATGGTCCTTAAACACCTATTTTACCATCAACATTTTACCCAAAAATTTATCAAAAAGGCATGAAAAGTAGTCAAATAGGTTTCAAACTAACCAAATTTCACATGTCCATAGATTTTTATTTGAATGCAGGATTTGGAACAAATTTGGAGAATGGAGCCAGCAGGGGCCGAACCTGTCGCGGAACCGCCCTGATTATAAGAACTCAAGTACCGTCTTAGTCAAATTCATCTGACATCGACTCATACTTGAATTCATATAACCCCGGTAGTCCGGAAATCTCGAAGGATTTTAAACATCGTAGAACATACAGTATCGCATCGTTCAAGTATTACATTCGTAAGGATACATCACAGATAATGAAACCAAATTTAAACATCAGAGTACAGAAATAAAGAGTTATTACAATACTGAGTTTTAAAATGCAGAAGCTAAAATAAGTTTTTTGAAACACGACCACCACACATGTGGTCCGAATAAAACATTGTTTGATAATTTAACTCAACACAACTCACTCCTCCTTTTTTTCAGATAGTGTGCCACTACGAGTCTCAGTCCGGCAACAGAGAAGGGGAAGCTTCTTGACGAGCCTGCCCTGGGCCTACTCCTCATCACCCTCCACCGGGTAGAGGCAATGCTTACAATAGCCATAGTACACCTGGCCATCTGCAACAACGGGATAAACCCTGAGTACGGGAAGGTACTCAGCTAGACTTACCCATCTAACTGAAAACAATGACAATAAGGGTATGCAAGGCTTTTGGTGGAGCTGGGAATTTTAAATTGCGAAAAGCTCAAATTAAGAGAAGGGCTATTTAATGATATCAGTGAGCAGCCAAGTTTTAGACCTACCTCTTTATCTATGTTTTGCACCTAAACTATTATATACACTTGAGTCTAATCAATCAATAATATAACCATATCCAGTTGACTTTTCCACATTTTAGTTGAACCTTTAAAACATCATATGGAGTTGTATCGTGGTGAAGCTCGCCATAGTTTCCCACTAACCAGGGGAGACAGCGACTCGAATCGAATTCCAAACCAGCTGGTGAAAGACCTTTGATACCAACCCACATTTTCCCCGTCGGGTCCATATATTGGGTAACCGCTCGATGATTGTTCGTGGTGGTAATCATCGCGGTTCAAGCATGGACCACCCAATTAGAACTATACGATGGCCATTCTGAGGCAGATCGTGTTTCCATACTAGAGGGTGCGACACGGGTTGACACCGGCCCGAACAGCTTCTAACCGGCTTTGGGGTCGATGATTACAGCACCGACATATCCCGAAGTAAAAGGGCACGTTCAAAAATGAACGAGGGCCAACATCGATACAAACCTACACGATCCAACGGACGGAATGCCCCAAGTTTCCAAACTTGTGCCTTGCCTTCCAGTTGACCGTATTTCTTTACTACTTAGGTTCTTTTCCACGATAGCAAATATAGTCAACCGTGATCCGGTAAATACCCACCAGGGTATTACGGAAACATCCTTAACTACTACTTTTATTTAGCAGACTAAGCAATTCTACATATAAATAAGTAATAGGATAACAAGGTAGGTAATAATCAATAATCAAGGAATGGTAATGCAGCAATTAGGATCCAATCAACTCCTATACCTAATGCATCACAGTATAAAATACTCAAATAGATTAATTGTAAGGACTGGAGACTTAAAATGCTCCGAGGCTTGCCTTGAGAAAAGACCGAGGCCTCGTGGGAGGGGCACTCGGGCAGGTTAGTTTCCGCTGCGGGCTCTGATTCCTCGGTCCTGGGCAGCTCCGGTATCTTCTGCTCGTCGTTTGCTTCCGGCTCCTGGTCGGGCTCCGGGGCTGTTGATCCTATTTGCAATGCAGTACATAATTAAATAATGCAATGTGCAAAATGTTGGTATGAAAAATATCATTTCTTGCAAACCAACAAAACCAACTTGTTGAACAACTTTTGACATTGACGAAACTACTTAATTACCACATAAAACAAAACCATTATTTCAACTATTTCCTATTTATTAATTCAAAAGAACTCAGGTTTGAACTACAAGTGCATTTTTCTGAACTTAGAAAAATTCACAAAAATTCCATAAGGTAACTAACACTAACTAGACTTTATTGAACAATTTTCAACAATATACAGGACAACAGATACAAAAAGATGAAACAAACTTGCTCAAAAGGTGTTCTGAACTAACTCCTCTGATGAAAAGTGTCAAATAGCAGGTTTCATATTTTTTCTAGCTTCACCTATTCATAACCACTCTACTGTAGAAAACTCACTGCCTAAGCATGAACATATCAACCTACACAAAATAAACAAGTTTATTCCAAAATAAACCATTTGAACTACAACCCAGCTGGAAAAGGGTGACATGCTCATTTTCATATTTTTTCCAGGTTCTACTCCACATTTCATATTTATCAAGAAAGTTCCATGAACAGAAACATTATATTCTTTTCTACATGAATTTCCTAAGAAAAACATAGAAAAGCACATTTGTACAACAACTTCACATTTTTCCATATACAACCTATGCTTAACATTTTTCCTAACTGGAACATCACACACAAAGACTGCACAAATTTTCCCATATTTTATTCTCACATATAAAATACCTTAAGTCAAAAAGGACTTTAAACCTAAACAGATACTTTTTCTATATCAAAAGTGCCTCATACATTTTTCACAGGTACATAACATGGTAAGAAACCTTCACAAATTTTTCCATGAATTAACTCCATCAGGAAAGATATAAACTCATTTATTTAAACAAACACTTATAAACTGAATTAAATAGAAACAGTAAAATAAACTTTCACCAAAAACACTTTCATATTTTTCCATGATAGATCTACTCATGAACAAGCTACCAGAACTGAAAGCACTTCATTTGGACCATTAAAACCTGCTACACAAAAATAACAAGCTTTTCTAGGAAATAAAACAAAAAGGAAAAACATTTGAAAACTCCGGCCCATACTGCGCAGACTCGGTCCATGGACCATGGGTGGCTGACGCGTGGGTCCGCGTGGTCAACGGGGCCCAGCAGTCAGTGAGGGTGGAGCAGGGGAAGGGTTTGACCGGGGGTTTCTCGCCGACGGCGAGGTCGTCGGCGGTGAGGTGGTGCTCGACGTGTTCCCCATGACGAGGCGAACCGAGTGTTGGTGGTGGTTAGGCTAGCGCATGGCCATAGCTCGCCGGCGGCGAGCGATGATGGACGGCGGCGGCGGGAGTGCTCGGCTAGGCCGTTTCCGGCGGTTGCTGGTGAAATCGATGGAGTGGGGAGCATCAGTGAACCCTAAGAGAGCTATTAGGTGGGCTGGTTTGGCCGGAGAAGTTCCGGTGGAGCTCAGCCACGTGCGCGGCCATGGCGGCGTCCATGACGCGGGTCGGGTGAGGGAGAGAGACTAGAGGGCGGTAGAGACCTCGCGGAGACGTGTTCTCACCATGCCTTGACGTAACGAAGCTCGACGGTGAAGATGGGAGGTGGCGGAGCTTTGGTTGATGCGGAACGGCGGCTGGCGCTCTCCGGCGTCGGCGACGACCGAAAAGGGGGAGACAGTGGTGCGGACGCGGTGGAGCTCGGCCGGTGGTTCCTTCGCGCGCACCGTGTGTGCGAGGCGAAGGCGGAGCTTGGTGCGAGGTGGATTGGATGGTGGGGCTAGGTCGTGGCCAGAACGGCGAGGGTGTTCTTAGCGGTGGCGTGCGGTGGCTAGGGCGAGGCGAGCGCTCGGCCTTGCGTTCGTGGGCAGAAGAGGGAGTGAGAGCGAGAGCGAGGAGGTGCGAATGGCGAGTGGGAGAGAGAGGGGTGCGGTGTAACACCTCTGGTGTTTAAGCATGTAATTAACTTGACATATCATCATTAGCATCATTAATCATCTTGATCATGATTTCATGTGTATGCATTTGCTTAGTGTACCTCTATTGCAAAAAAACCTTATTAGCCCACTTCTTCCTATAGGGGCAAAATGGTAATTTCACCTCTATGCCTAGTTCTATGTAATTCTTGTTCAAATTTAGTGCCCTGATGTTTGTTGCTTTGATCAAAGTTCAAAAATCAGATTCGATTTGATTTTCCTTTTGCAAAACCCTAAAATCCCAAATCCTGGATTTATCCCCTTTTTGATAACTTTTTCAAAATTCAAAATTTTGAGTTGGTTCAAAAAGCAAAGTTGTGAATCTGATCAAGAGGAACAACTTTGGTATTTACAAATTTCAAAGTTTCTATATAAAATTTGCAGTAATTTCAAATTCATTCAAACTCCAGTTTTTGTCCCTTTTTGAGTTTTCAAAATTAATTCAAAAACTATTGAGTTTCAGAAAAAATGTATATTAGCAAAGTTGTAGGTTTTGACAAATGGAACAACTTTCATATTGGAAGATTTTCAAGTTTCAGTTTGAAATCCAGAGTAATTTTGATTTGAATCAAGTTTGAAAAAGTGTCCCCTTTTCTGTTTTTGAATATGGTTCAAAAACTATTTGGAATTTGAAAATGTTCATATTGACAAAGTTGTAGATCTCATTTTTCTGAGCAACTTTGGTATTTTGAGTTTTTGTCGCATAGTTCAATTTTTGGAAGTAATTTGCAAAATACAGAGATCAGCCAAAAGTCAAACCCTAAGACCTAGCCCTGTTCTTCTCCTACCGCGAGCTAGGGGGGGGCCCGGCCATGGCCAGCCCGCCGGCGCTGCGCGTGCCGCGTGCCTGGCTGCTCCCCACGCGCCACCAACCTGCCGCCGCTGTCTCCCTGTTCCCTCCGCGCCCGCACGCAAGCGCTGACCTTCCTTCCCGTCCCCTACAGTGCTCTGCGCGTCGCCGCCGCGTGGCCATCGCCGGCGAGCTTGCGCCCGAGCCCCGGCTGCACGCCAGTACCCCCGCCTGAGCGCAATCGAGTGCGCGTGCGTCCGCCGAGCTTATCCACCCCACCCCGAGCTCTCTACCGGCCCCTGGCCGCGGCTATATAAGCCGCCGGAGCTTCGACCTCCGCACTCACCTCCGCCACCGTGGCCAGACCTCTCCGGAGCTCCCGCCGCTCATCCACCTAGCCCGAAAGCTCCGCCTTGAGCTCGTGAAGCTTTCCCACCCCCCAATTTCACCTTCCCCGCCTCCGTTTGCCCGGCGTAACCCCATCTTCCCAATCTCCGACGGAACACCGGTGAACTCGGGTTCGTGAAATTCGCCGTCTCCGGCCATGATCATCCCTCACCGACCCCCGTGTCGTGTTCCTCGGTTCCGCGCGACTCTAACCCGGCCCTTGCGGCCTCGTGTGTTGCGCAGGACCGCCGGATCGCCGGAGCGCCGCCGCGGTCGTCTCCTCACCCTCGAGCACGTGTCGAGCCTCACCCTCGAGAACGTGTCGAGCCTCACCCTCGAGAACGAGTCGAGCCTCACCCTCGAGCCCTGCCTCCGACCCGTGGTAAGCATCCGAAGCCTCCGGCCTCTGCTTCCACTCCGCTTCGCCCGAGCCTCCAAGTCACGCCTCGGGCGGAGGCTTGTTTTTCCGCTTCGCCCGAGCCCAAGCCTCGGCGACGCATGCTCTCCGCTTCGCCCGAGTCAGGCCTCGGACGGAGGCTTACTTCTCCGTCTCGCCCGAGCCTCCGGGCCAGGCCTCGGACGAAGCTGTCGCTTCAGTCTCAACCGAGCCGTCTCGACCGAGCCCCGCGCGATTCGCCCGAGCCCCGCTATTCGCCGAGGCCGGCCTAGAAGGAGCACAGTGCTCTTCTCTTTTTCTGAGAGATGTGAATAGTGTTCTGTTTTCTCTTTTTTGTATGATTTTCTGTGTGCATCCAAAAATTCTGAAATTTTTGTGGTAGACTCTTTATGCTCTGGAGTATTTTATAAAAATATGAAACTTGAGTTTTGTGCAAAAATTTGAAAATGTAAAATTCCCCTTTTAATTGAAAAATGAAGGTTTTGGTATTTTTGGAGAGTGATTTATAACTCCAAAAATCATGAGACAAATTTTTGTGAGCTTCTTATGCCATGTTTAGTCTCTGGTAAAATTTTGAAGTCTTTTGGAACAAGTTGATTTTTGAGCTTTTATTTTAATTGTTAAATAGTGCCTTTTGCTAATTAATGTCTGATTTTATTTGAGCACCTTAATGACCTCCAAAAATTATGAAATTTGTTTTGCCATCTATCTACACCATAATGAACTTATGTGATTAATTTGGTAATTTTTGGAGCAACTTCATAAAATGACCTTTTTAATTAATTTAGGAAAATAGAAAAAAGTGATTAGTGTTGGTAATAAGTGTTTGATGATGTGATCTTTGGATTGTTTGATGTTCATAGACCCATACCCCTCTGGTCTATGATGTTTGTGATGCCTTGTGATGATTATGCTTAAGTCATATAAAAGTTGCTTAATAAAGTTAGCTAATATTGCTAGAAAGGGATAAGTAATCTTTTGTCCACTTTAACAACCACTTATACTTTGCAAAGCTATACTCTAGTTTTATCCTATGCACTTTGTTCATACTAGCCTACTCATGTGCATGTATCATTGCATACGTATAGTGACCGAGGAAGAAGGACCTGAAGTCGAGGTAGCCACCGAAGGATCTGTCCCCGAGGCAACCCCGAGCTCCGGTACCTACACCACCAACCCCGAGTCCGTCCTTTTTGCCATTCAAGGCAAGCCCCGGTGCATTTAACCCTTCCTTGAATTTATAAAGTGATTTCCTTAAATGCTTTTGAGTTAAATTATTGCATTAGGTTTATAGGAGTTGAGTGATATCCTAACTGATGCATTATCCACCTTGACCACTGATACACCCGAAGCCTGCTTTTCAAAAGTATTTGAAAAATGCTTAGCAATGCTTATTGAATTAGACTTTGCAATAAAAATGCCAATTTCAAAAGTGTGATCACTGAAAGAAAACTTTATGGGAATTTGGTTTTACTTCCCGTTCGATGACTGCTTGCCTAGCTAGCATGTGGTCATGGTCGTGAAGAGGTTGTCCGCGCGTACGGTGCCGTCATGTTGTAGTCCGGGACTCAACAGTTGACACCGACCGGGACAGGGTTGAAAAACCGACAGGACCTGTACTCTTGGGTTAGAGTCCCGAGGTGCTTGTCGCTGGCGGAAAAATGTAGGGACCATCCGTATGGGGGCCTGCTGGTCAAGACTTGTAACTATTCACATACTACGGAAAGCTCTGGCTCCGAGAAATCCATTTTTGGACCGACAACCGCGCACTGGGAGTGGAGAGATGGCGGAAGTAGCATGTACCCACGTGGGTTAGAGTCCCGGATTGGAGTGGTGTACTGTACTTCCGGGTGGCGTAGGACCGGGCCCAATCTTGGAGGAATCGTGGTAGACGAGTTGGCATATGCAAGCTTGGGTGCTACATATGCAGTGTGGATAGGGATCCTCAGCTGAGTATTATTTATCCGGATTAACGTTGCTCCTCGGTTATGGAGACTTGGTCCACTGACTGTCAACGGAGAGTGGTTCTCAACTAGGAATGTTTTGAAATGTAAAATGAATCATGAATGATGAAGAATTGAGGAAGACTGAATCTTTCCAAAATAAAATAAGGTTTACAAAAATGCTTTTTCCGCAAAATACTTGAACTTGCTTAAAGCTTTACCTTGGCTACCCTAAGTCTCTCATACCTGAGTCTTCTCCCTTTTTCTTTAGTCGGGTAAGTCTTGTTGAGTACCTTTGTACTCAGGGTTTTATTACCCATGTTGCAGGTATGGCAGATTCCTCAGTATGCCTTGGACCCTGCTGTGTGACTGTTGTTCAGGAAGAGGCCGATGAGTGATTATTCACCCTCGGGCTGGGTGAAGTATCTTTACCCTTTAGTTGTTGTCATATGCTACTCTGCCAACTCTATCTATTTGAACTATGGTCTGTAATAACTTCACTTTAATTTTATGTTGAACCCTGGTTTGTAAAACTATTGTTATCTAAGTCTTCCGCTATTTACTCCGATGTTATTTGTCCAAATGTTCAAGAGATTGTAACTGAATTGTGAGATGATCCTGCGGACATCGGGCACTGATGTAGCCCAGTAGCGGAACCGGTCTTAATCTCTTGGCTGTACGGATCGACTGTCAGTGGTTGACGGTGATCAGTGGGCCATGGGATTAGGGCTGTTACGTTACAGAGTGGTATCGGAGCATCTCACTATGACGTTGCAATCTTTTTGCGAAAACTTCAAAATGTTTTTAACAAAAACTAAACTTGACTATTTTGAGTCCAAATTGCTTCTCTCATCTCATCTTGTCTTTGGCAACTAGTAGCAAGACAACTTGTATAAGCCCTATGTACCTTACCTTAGTAGTTGCATTGCCTTGTTCCGTAGGAACGATTCATGCATCATGTCATATTCACTTAAGTAAATAAAAGAGTTCGTTGGGATAGTGTACCTATACCTTTTTCTTGCTAGCCTTTCTCATCTATAACCTCTTGTCCAGATATGGCCATTATCAAGCGGACTGCCCGCAAGTCGACTGGACCGAACGGTGTGCCGCGTCACCAGCTGGCGCCACGCACCGGAGAAGAGACTGGAGAATCCTCCAATGGTCGTCGCTTTCCCCACCGCACCCGCAAGTAGCTGAAGGAGGAAATCAAGAATCTGAAGGCTGAAATGGAGAACATGGAGCATGACTTCTACCTTTCCCGCCTGGAGTTTTATGAGGCACGAGCTTCCCTGGAGCAGGCCAACCGGAACACGGTTCGCGCTATCGAGCAGCGCAATGATGCTTGGACCCGCGAGGACGTTACCAGAGCCCAGCTCCATGGACTGCAGCAATACACCGCCCAAATCGAGCAGTTCAATGATATGCTTCATGAGGAAGTACACCAGCTGCACGACTAGCTTCACCCCGTGATTCCACCAGTTGCTGAGGACCCCGAAGACGGAGTCGTGGAGGAACCTGAAATGGAACACGAGCCCGATCAGAATGAGGAAGTGGAACCTGCTGAAGATGTCCACGTTGAAGATGAAGATGAGGAGGAAGAGCCTGAGCTTATCATCGAGGATGATGATGATGACGAAGAGTTGATCTTCATCGATGATGACTAGACTCCTTGTGTCTGTACCATTTGCTTACCTAAAACCTTAGACTAGGTTTGGGGGCGTTAGTCTGTCTGTTGCCAAGTCTGGCATGTATCTTTCTTTTCGTACCTTTTCCCTTATCAGTCTGTTGTCATCTTTATCAAGTCAGCTATCTTTGTGAAGAAGAAGGACAAAAGCCTTCGTCTGTGCGTTGACTATCGCCCGCTCAACGAGGTCACCATCAAAAATAAATATCCCTTGCCTCGCATTGATCTTCTGTTTGACCAGTTATCTGGAGCCAGAGTGTTTTCCAAGATCGACCTCAGATCTGGCTATCATCAAATAAAAATTCGTCCCGAAGATATTCCCAAAACAGCTTTCACCACCAGATACGGCCTATATGAGTACTTGGTCATGTCTTTTGGCTTGACCAATGCCCCCACTCATTTCATGTATCTCATGAACTCTGTGTTCATGCCAGAGCTCGATAAATTTGTAGTCGTGTTCATTGACGACATCCTTGTTTATTCAAGAACTCCTGAAGATCATGCCAAGCATCTTCGTGTCGTTCTCTCTCGTCTCAGAGATCACCAGCTGTATGCCAAGTTCAGTAAATGTGAATTCTGGCTAGATCGAATTCAATTCCTTGGTCATGTCCTGTCCGCTGAAGGTGTGTCAGTTGACCCTGGAAAAGTGGCAGATATCTTGGATTGGAAGCCACCTACCACTGTCCGCGAAGTTCGCAGCTTCATGTGAATGGCTGGATACTATCGTCGTTTCATCCCAGACTTCTCCAGAGTTGCCAAGCCTATCACAGAGTTGCTGAAGAATTCCGTGGATTTTGTTTGGTCAACAGCCTGTGAGCAAGCTTTTCAAGCCTTGAAGAAACTACTAACTACATCACCAGTCCTAGCTCAACCAGACATCGAGAAACCCTTTGATGTATACTGTGATGCATCTGGTACTGGGTTAGGCTGTGTTTTGATGCAAGAAGGTCGAGTGATCGCTTATGCCTCACGGCAGCTTAGGCGACATGAGGAGAATTATCCAACCCATGACCTTGAATTAGCAGCAGTGGTGCATGCTTTGAAGATATGGCGTCATTATCTGTTGGGCAGTACCTGCAATGTGTACACTGATCATAAGAGCCTGAAGTATATCTTCACTCAAGAAGAGTTGAACATGAGGCAGAGAAGATGGCTTGAGTTGATTAAAGATTATGATCTCGAAGTACATTACCATCCGGGTAAGGCAAATGTAGTTGCCGATGCCCTCAGTCGCAAGTCATACTGCAGCTGTCTGACGACGAAGCCCTATGATTTTTCCTTGTGTCATGCTCTTGAAAGGATGGGTATTGAGATAGTTCCGCAAGGAAGCCTGAACAATGTCAGGATAGAAACATCGGTCAAGGAACAAGTCATCGCTGCACAGAAAGATAACCCTGGAATCAAGCACATCATCGAAAAGGTCCAGACCGGTAAGGCTGATTGTTTCAGGATCGATGGTGTAGGAGTTGTTTGGATCAAGAACCGTCTAGTAGTTCCCAAGGTGCCTGAGTTGAGACAGTTGATCCTTGATGAGGCACACCTGTCTAGGTTTTCCATCCACCCCGGCAGCAACAAGATGTACCAGGATCTAAGGCAGAGATTCTGGTGGACAAAGATGAAGATTGAAATCGCTCGCTATGTCGCTCGCTGTGACACTTGTCAGAAAGTCAAAGCCGTGCACATGAAGCCTGGAGGAGAATTGCAGCCTTTATCTGTACCTGCCTGGAAGTGGGAAGATATCAGCATGGATTTTGTCAATGGACTACCCAAGACTCAGAAAGGTTTTGATTCCATTTGGGTAATCGTGGACCGACTCACCAAACAAGCTCACTTTCTGCCAGTCAAGACCAGCTACGCCGTCCCCACGTATGCCGCCTTGTACAAGAACAACATAGTGAAGCTTCATGGCATACCCAAGACCATCATCTCAGATCGTGGTACTCAGTTTGTCGCTAAGTTCTGGAAAGCGTTCCATGCCTCGCTTGGAACCAAGCTCTTGCATAGTACAACATATCATCCACAAACAGATGGACAAACTGAGCGAGTCAACCAAGTGTTAGAGGATATGTTGAGAGCATGTGTGCTCACCTTCGCAGATACTTGGGATGACTGTTTGCCCTTGGCAGAGTTCTCATATAATAACAGTTATCAAGAAAGCATCAAAATGGCACCCTTTGAAGCACTGTACGGTCGTCGTTGTCGTACACCCCTCAGTTGGTCTGAGCCCGGAGAAAGAGAATTCTTTGGAGTTGACCTGGTCAAAGATATGGAAGAGAAAGTCAAGCAGATACAAGAGAACATGAAGATTGCCCAATCCCGACAAAAGAGTTATGCTGACAAGAGACGTCGACCTCTGAAGTTTCAAGTTGGAGATTACGTATATCACAAGGTCTCACCAACCAAAGGAGTCACTCGTTTTGGAGTCAAGGGAAAGTTAGCACCCCGCTACATTGGTCCGTTTGAGATCTTGGAATGTTGTGGCAAGGTAGCTTACAAGCTGAAGTTGCCCGATCATCTCTCTGCTGTCCACAATGTTTTCCATGTCTCCCAACTCAAGAAGTGCCTCCGAGTACCAGAACATGTCGTGGAAGTTGAAGGTGTCGAGCTAGAGCCTGATCTATCCTACTCGGAATATCCAGTTCGCGTGTTGGATCACAAAGATCGAGTTACTCGAAGAACTACCACAAGGTGGTACAAAATCCAGTGGAACCAACACTCTGAAGAAAAAGCTACTTGGGAATCTGAAGACTTCTTGGCAAAGAACTATCCCGACTTTCTCGAATCCCTGTCTATGTAAAGTTTTGCCTTTATCCCTTCTTTGTCCTTTCTTAAGACGCAGAATCTCGGGGCGAGATTTCTTTAAGGGGGGAAGGCTGTAACACCTCTGGTGTTTAAGCATGTAATTAACTTGACATATCATCATTAGCATCATTAATCATCTTGATCATGATTTCATGTGTATGCATTTGCTTAGTGTACCTCTATTGCAAAAAAACCTTATTAGCCCACTTCTTCCTATAGGGGCAAAATGGTAATTTCACCTCTGTGCCTAGTTCTATGTAATTCTTGTTCAAATTTAGTGCCCTGATGTTTGTTGCTTTGATCAAAGTTCAAAAATCAGATTCGATTTGATTTTCCTTTTGCAAAACCCTAAAATCCCAAATCCTGGATTTATCCCCTTTTTGATAACTTTTTCAAAATTCAAAATTTTGAGTTGGTTCAAAAAGCAAAGTTGTGAATCTGATCAAGAGGAACAACTTTGGTATTTACAAATTTCAAAGTTTCTATATAAAATTTGCAGTAATTTCAAATTCATTCAAACTCCAGTTTTTGTCCCTTTTTGAGTTTTCAAAATTAATTCAAAAACTATTGAGTTTCAGAAAAAATGTATATTAGCAAAGTTGTAGGTTTTGACAAATGGAACAACTTTCATATTGGAAGATTTTCAAGTTTCAGTTTGAAATCCAGAGTAATTTTGATTTGAATCAAGTTTGAAAAAGTGTCCCCTTTTCTGTTTTTGAATATGGTTCAAAAACTATTTGGAATTTGAAAATGTTCATATTGACAAAGTTGTAGATCTCATTTTTCTGAGCAACTTTGGTATTTTGAGTTTTTGTCGCATAGTTCAATTTTTGGAAGTAATTTGCAAAATACAGAGATCAGCCAAAAGTCAAACCCTAAGACCTAGCCCTGTTCTTCTCCTACCGCGAGCTAGGGGGGGGCCCGGCCATGGCCAGCCCGCCGGCGCTGCGCGTGCCGCGTGCCTGGCTGCTCCCCACGCGCCACCAACCTGCCGCCGCTGTCTCCCTGTTCCCTCCGCGCCCGCACGCAAGCGCTGACCTTCCTTCCCGTCCCCTACAGTGCTCTGCGCGTCGCCGCCGCGTGGCCATCGCCGGCGAGCTTGCGCCCGAGCCCCGGCTGCACGCCAGTACCCCCGCCTGAGCGCAATCGAGTGCGCGTGCATCCGCCGAGCTTATCCACCCCACCCCGAGCTCTCTACCGGCCCCTGGCCGCGGCTATATAAGCCGCCGGAGCTTCGACCTCCGCACTCACCTCCGCCACCGTGGCCAGACCTCTCCGGAGCTCCCGCCGCTCATCCACCTAGCCCGAAAGCTCCGCCTTGAGCTCGTGAAGCTTTCCCACCCCCCAATTTCACCTTCCCCGCCTCCGTTTGCCCGGCGTAACCCCATCTTCCCAATCTCCGACGGAACACCGGTGAACTCGGGTTCGTGAAATTCGCCGTCTCCGGCCATGATCATCCCTCACCGACCCCCGTGTCGTGTTCCTCGGTTCCGCGCGACTCTAACCCGGCCCTTGCGGCCTCGTGTGTTGCGCAGGACCGCCGGATCGCCGGAGCGCCGCCGCGGTCGTCTCCTCACCCTCGAGCACGTGTCGAGCCTCACCCTCGAGAACGTGTCGAGCCTCACCCTCGAGAACGAGTCGAGCCTCACCCTCGAGCCCTGCCTCCGACCCGTGGTAAGCATCCGAAGCCTCCGGCCTCTGCTTCCACTCCACTTCGCCCGAGCCTCCAAGTCACGCCTCGGGCGGAGGCTTGTTTTTCCGCTTCGCCCGAGCCCAAGCCTCGGCGACGCATGCTCTCCGCTTCGCCCGAGTCAGGCCTCGGACGGAGGCTTACTTCTCCGTCTCGCCCGAGCCTCCGGGCCAGGCCTCGGACGAAGCTGTCGCTTCCGTCTCAACCGAGCCGTCTCGACCGAGCCCCGCGCGATTCGCCCGAGCCCCGCTATTCGCCGAGGCCGGCCTAGAAGGAGCACAGTGCTCTTCTCTTTTTCTGAGAAATGTGAATAGTGTTCTGTTTTCTCTTTTTTGTATGATTTTCTGTGTGCATCCAAAAATTCTGAAATTTTTGTGGTAGACTCTTTATGCTCTGGAGTATTTTATAAAAATATGAAACTTGAGTTTTGTGCAAAAATTTGAAAATATAAAATTCCCCTTTTAATTGAAAAATGAAGGTTTTGGTATTTTTGGAGAGTGATTTATAACTCCAAAAATCATGAGACAAATTTTTGTGAGCTTCTTATGCCATGTTTAGTCTCTGGTAAAATTTTGAAGTCTTTTGGAACAAGTTGATTTTTGAGCTTTTATTTTAATTGTTAAATAGTGCCTTTTGCTAATTAATGTCTGATTTTATTTGAGCACCTTAATGACCTCCAAAAATTATGAAATTTGTTTTGCCATCTATCTACACCATAATGAACTTATGTGATTAATTTGGTAATTTTTGGAGCAACTTCATAAAATGACCTTTTTAATTAATTTAGGAAAATAGAAAAAAGTGATTAGTGTTGGTAATAAGTGTTTGATGATGTGATCTTTGGATTGTTTGATGTTCATAGACCCATACCCCTCTGGTCTATGATGTTTGTGATGCCTTGTGATGATTATGCTTAAGTCATATAAAAGTTGCTTAATAAAGTTAGCTAATATTGCTAGAAAGGGATAAGTAATCTTTTGTCCACTTTAACAACCACTTATACTTTGCAAAGCTATACTCTAGTTTTATCCTATGCACTTTGTTCATACTAGCCTACTCATGTGCATGCATCATTGCATATGTATAGTGACCGAGGAAGAAGGACCTGAAGTCGAGGTAGCCACCGAAGGATCTGTCCCCGAGGCAACCCCGAGCTCCGGTACCTACACCACCAACCCCGAGTCCGTCCTTTTTGCCATTCAAGGCAAGCCCCGGTGCATTTAACCCTTCCTTGAATTTATAAAGTAATTTCCTTAAATGCTTTTGAGTTAAATTATTGCATTAGGTTTATAGGAGTTGAGTGATATCCTAACTGATGCATTATCCACCTTGACCACTGATACACCCGAAGCCTGCTTTTCAAAAGTATTTGAAAAATGCTTAGCAATGCTTATTGAATTAGACTTTGCAATAAAAATGCCAATTTCAAAAGTGTGATCACTGAAAGAAAACTTTATGGGAATTTGGTTTTACTTCCCGTTCGATGACTGCTTGCCTAGCTAGCATGTGGTCATGGTCGTGAAGAGGTTGTCCGCGCGTACGGTGCCGTCATGTTGTAGTCCGGGACTCAACAGTTGACACCGACCGGGACAGGGTTGAAAAACCGACAGGACCTGTACTCTTGGGTTAGAGTCCCGAGGTGCTTGTCGCTGGCGGAAAAATGTAGGGACCATCCGTATGGGGGCCTGCTGGTCAAGACTTGTAACTATTCACATACTACGGAAAGCTCTGGCTCCGAGAAATCCATTTTTGGACCGACAACCGCGCACTGGGAGTGGAGAGATGGCGGAAGTAGCATGTACCCACGTGGGTTAGAGTCCCGGATTGGAGTGGTGTACTGTACTTCCGGGTGGCGTAGGACCGGGCCCAATCTTGGAGGAATCGTGGTAGACGAGTTGGCATATGCAAGCTTGGGTGCTACATATGCAGTGTGGATAGGGATCCTCAGCTGAGTATTATTTATCCGGATTAACGTTGCTCCTCGGTTATGGAGACTTGGTCCACTGACTGTCAACGGAGAGTGGTTCTCAACTAGGAATGTTTTGAAATGTAAAATGAATCATGAATGATGAAGAATTGAGGAAGACTGAATCTTTCCAAAATAAAATAAGGTTTACAAAAATGCTTTTTCCGCAAAATACTTGAACTTGCTTAAAGCTTTACCTTGACTACCCTAAGTCTCTCATACCTGAGTCTTCTCCCTTTTTCTTTAGTCGGGTAAGTCTTGTTGAGTACCTTTGTACTCAGGGTTTTATTACCCATGTTGCAGGTATGGCAGATTCCTCAGTATGCCTTGGACCCTGCTGTGTGACTGTTGTTCAGGAAGAGGCCGATGAGTGATTATTCACCCTCGGGCTGGGTGAAGTATCTTTACCCTTTAGTTGTTGTCATATGCTACTCTGCCAACTCTATCTATTTGAACTATGGTCTGTAATAACTTCACTTTAATTTTATGTTGAACCCTGGTTTGTAAAACTATTGTTATCTAAGTCTTCCGCTATTTACTCCGATGTTATTTGTCCAAATGTTCAAGAGATTGTAACTGAATTGTGAGATGATCCTGCGGACATCGGGCACTGATGTAGCCCAGTAGCGGAACCGGTCTTAATCTCTTGGCTGTACGGATCGACTGTCAGTGGTTGACGGTGATCAGTGGGCCATGGGATTAGGGCTGTTACGTTACATGCGGTGCGCGGGGTATTTGCCATCGGGCTTGGCCGGCGGCGACCCGAGGTCGTGGCGGGGGCCACGGCCGATGCGACGTCGCGGCAAAGTGGCGGGAGCGGCGAGGTGGCGCGGCAGGCGAGGTGGAGCGGGAGTGGGCGAGGCGGATTGTTGGCGTGATCCGGTGGAGAAGATCGCGCGCGGATTGGGCGGAGCGGATGCGTGGCAGAAACCAGCGGCCACGCGGCGCTCCGGCCGGCGTACGGCGCGGCCGCGCGGTCGGGGCACGCGTGCGCGGCGCGGGAGCGGTGCGGGCGCGGCGAGCGGGCCGAAAGGCCAACTGGGCCGAAAGTGGAGCGCGGGAGAAAAATGTTTTCCTTTTTCTTTTTCCGAAAACTTTTCAAACTTTGACCATTCAAAAATAGTTTCAAAAACTTCGAACTAGGCTTTGACCCAAAAATAAAAGTTGCTCAAAATAATTTTCTCTATAACTTTCATATAAGACACTTTTGCTGAAAAGCATTTTCTCAACCGCCACAGAAATAAAGCCAATTCTTGAGCTATAAATCATTTTGTTCTCACATTTTTATTTGTCAAACCATTTTGATCTAGATCAAGGTGTCAACATAAAAAGTACTATACTCAATATTGTCTATTTTATAAAATTAGTTGCCAAGACAGAAATCCACTGAAACCATTAAAGTCCAATAGAAATCAATAATCCAAATATATAAACCAAAGACAAAAGCACTTTCATGCACATGAAATGATGCAATGCATTGCTTATGGGTTTTAGTGGCTAAAAGTAGTCCCTAATGCAGTGCTTGACACTAGGGTGTCACAGCCCTTCCCTCCTTAAAGAAATCTCGTCCTGAGATTTGGGTTACATACCATTTCTTAACAAAAGCGGGATAGTTCACGCGTAAGTACTCCTCAGTTTCCCAAGTCGCATCATTGGGTCCGTGATTGCTCCAAAGAA
The DNA here is from genome assembly GCA_009763385.1 of Coix lacryma-jobi var. lacryma-jobi. Taxonomy (NCBI): domain Eukaryota; kingdom Viridiplantae; phylum Streptophyta; class Magnoliopsida; order Poales; family Poaceae; genus Coix; species Coix lacryma-jobi. The sequence goes on from CM019828.1 coordinate 67,497,801, forward strand.
TCTTGTAAGTCTTCACTTCTCAATTGCGAGTTTCTCTAGTCTTGGTATCTAGTATCTCCTGAGGTTGTTCATAGTATTCCAGATCTGATCTGATAGCAACATCTGGGATCCAAACTTCTTCTTGTTCCGGGACTCGAAGACACTTTTTCAACTGGGATACATGAAACACGGGGAACACTGCGCTCATCTCTGGGGGTAACTGCACTTCATAGGCTACTTCTCCCTTTTTGGCGATGATCTGATATGGTCCCACATATCGGGGTGCTAGCTTTTTTTCATTCTAAAACGTTGGACCTTTCTGATGGGCGAGACCTTAAGGTAAACATATTCTCCTACTTGGAACTCCAAGGGCCTCCTTCGTGTATCAGCATAACTTTTGTGTCGTGACTGCGCTGCCCTGATATGTTGTTGCACTGTTTGCACGATCTCTTCGGCATCCCTTACATAATCTGACCCGTAAAATCCTCGATCTCCTGATTCAACCCAATTTACCGGGGTTCTGCATCTTCGTCCATATAAAACTTCAAATGGTGCCATCTTTATACTTTCCTGATAGCTATTGTTATATGAGAATTCCGCGAGGGGTAACCATTTCTCCCATGATTCTCCTGAGGATAGAACACAAGCTCTAAGGATATCTTCCAAAATTTGATTTACTCTTTCCGTTTGTCCTGCGGTTTGTGGGTGATAAGCAGAACTTCTTACCAACTTAGTCCCTAGCTCCTTGTGCAACTGCTCCCAAAAACACGCTATAAACTGGGGTCCTCTATCAGAAACAATCCTCTTAGGAACTCCATGTAACCTCAAGATGCTCTGAATGTACAAATCCGCATACTGGTGTGGTCGATGGGTAGTCTTAACTGGTATGAAGTGAGCCACTTTGGATAACCGATCCACGATAACCCAGATAGAATCATGTCCTTTTTGTGTGGTTGGGAGACCTGTGATAAAATCCATACTAATCTCTTCCCATTTCCATTCTGGAATTGACAATGGTTGCAACAATCCGGCAGGTCTCAGGTGTATAGCCTTTATCCTGCAGCAAGTATCGCACCTTGCCACATAAGCTGCAACTTCTTTCTTCATCCTTGACCACCAATACCTGGTTCTCAGATCATGGTACATCTTACTACTTCCTGGATGGATAGACATCTTTGAATTGTGGGCTTCATTCAGAATTCTTTCTTTCAGCTCCGTGTTCTTAGGAACAACTAACCTTTGATTATACCACAAAATTCCTTGTTCATCTGTTCTGAAGTTCAACGAACTACTGGTTTCCAACCTCTTCTTAATCTGACAGATTTCTTCATCGGTCTTCTGTCCTTCGATGATGTCACTTTCTAGAGTGCACTGTAAGCTGATATTATTCAGCATAACGGGGTGCATAAGGTTGAATCCATATTCCAACAGTGGTTGTAGAGAGTTGCAATGAGTCTTGCGACTCAAGGCATCTGCTACAACGTTCGCTTTTCTAGGGTGATAATGCACTTCTAGGTTGTAATCCTTAATCAACTCTAACCATCTCCTCTGCCTCATATTTAACTCTGGCTGGGTGAAGATATACTTTAGACTTTTGTGGTCTGTATACACATGACATAGGTTACCCATAAGGTAATGCCTCCATATCTTGAGTGCATGAACTATGGCTGCCAATTCCAAATCATGAGTCGGGTAATTCTCTTCATGTGGTTGCAACTGGTGCGAAGCATATGCTATAACTCTCCCATTCTGCATAAGCACACATCCGAGTCCAATCTTGGATGCGTCACAAAACACATTAAAAGGTTCCACCAAATCTGGCTGAGCCAAAACTGGCACCGAAGTCAACAAGGTTCGCAGAGTACGAAATGCTGCTTCACACTCTGGAGTCCATTCAAACTTCTTGTTTTTTTGAGTTAGACGAGTCATCGGTTTTGCGATCCTTGAGAAATCCGGAATGAACCGACGGTAGTATCCGGCCAATCCTAGAAAGCTGCGTACCTCATGTACGTTAGTGGGTGCTTGCCAATCCATAACTTCCTGTACCTTCGTGGGATCCATAGAAATTCCTTCTTCTGAAAGGACGTGTCCAAGAAAGGGTACCTTCTTTAACCAAAACTCACACTTGCTAAACTTAGCATACAACTTGTGCTCTCAAAGTCGAGCTAAGACGACTCGTAGATGCTCAGTATGATCCTTCACATTTTCAGAGTATACCAAGATGTCATCAATAAACACCACAACAAACTTATCCAACTCAGGCATAAAAACCGAATTCATCAACTACATGAAATGTGCCGGCACATTTTTCAGTCCAAAAGACATAACTAGATACTCATAGAGTCCATATCTGGTAGAGAAAGCGGTTTTTGGTATATCCTCTCTTCTAATCTTGATCTGATGGTAACCTGATCTTAAGTCGATCTTGGAGAACACTTTTGCCTTTGATAACTGAGCAAACAAGACGTCAATTCGAGGTAAGGGGTATTTGTTCTTTATAGTTACTGCATTAAGCGGTCGGTAGTCCACACACATCCTTAACGTTTTGTCCTTCTTTTTCACGAAGATGGCGGGACATCCCCAAGGTGACGAACTAGGACGTATCAAGCCTTTATCCAAAAGTTCTTGCAACTGAGCCTTGAGCTCTGCTAGCTCGTTAGTTGGCATCCTATACGGCCTCCGAGAAATGGGTGCCGTTCCAGGGATTAACTCTATAGCAAACTCTACATCCCTATCTAGCGGTAGTCCTGGCAACTCATCAGGTTAGACATCTGGAAACTCACATACTACAGGGATCTCGGCTATCTGCTTGGCTGTGATATTGAACAACACTCTGATCTCATGGGGATTTCGGGGTAACTTAAACCAGAAAGAAGACCCATTCCGGGGACTAACCATGGAAACTACCCGCTCTGCGATGTCAAGATTGACCTTCCAGAGTTTCATCCATCCCATACCCAAGATTATATCCAAACCTAAACCGAGGATGACTATGGGATCCACTGTGGCATGTTTATCCCCAAAAGTCATTTCCACTCCTTTAGCCATTTTACGGGCGGAGAGAACAGTTCCGGCGGAACTTATCTGATATCTCCGATCCAACTCTATTAACCTGAGATTACTTCTTATAGCAAAATTCTCACTTATGAAAGAATGCGATGCTCCAGAATCAAACAACACAACCTGTTCTGAATAAACTCTGAACCTGAAACCTATGGATTGTAAATGCTTGATCTAAAAGTCTAGATAATTGTGAGATATGATATAAAAAGGTTTGGGCTGTTGTTTATCTAATTCCTAGAGATACTAGAGTTCTGGAGATTTACACTTTGAAAAGATTAAAAACACATGATGAGATCATGTATGACATAACATGAATTCCTACCTAGAGCCATTAATATGATCTTAAGATAAGGCTACTTGCTTTGTTCTAAGTTTTTAGTTATGGTTGAGAAATTTATCATGCTCTAGAGATCAAGAATGTTTTATTAAAAGATTCACTCTTCCGAAGTATTATTGTGTTAGAGGCATGGGGCTATGCAAAAGTATAAAAGGAGGAAATAAAAAGGGACAAGTGTCTGACTACCTCTAAAGAAAAGAAAAAGAGTTATGATAAAAATATGAAAAGAGAAAAAAGAATGATAGCCCATGGTCCCTCTAATTACAATATGCCAGCAAGAGATGACAAATTTCAAAAGTTCTAAGTTCTTGATCTATGAGTATGACATCTTTCTCCCTAACTTTGAACTTTGGCTTGGTAAGATATGTTATTCACTTCTTGAAAGCTCGAGATATATATATTCTTAGAAAAGAAGGAAAATGCATCAGTGAGGAATCATAAAATATAAAATAGCGATTTGAGAGTGTCATACAGTAAAATCTCTGATTTTTATTTTGAAAATATATAAAAACTCTAGAATGAAGGTTGATCAAAGAGTTAGAGATACAGTGCTTAACTTGATTGTTCTATCTTTCAATTGTTTAAAGACCCAGGTGAAGGCAAAAGCTCCATAGTTAAAGGTAATATGAGAAAGTCAGAATAGTTAAACTCTAATTCAAGGGAAGATTTTTGGTTGAACATAAGTACCTTTGAGGTGTGAAAGCATAGTAGCAATTCCTGATTCATCATGATTATTTGCTAAGGGACTAGCAAAAGGTAAGCTTGGGGGAGTTATTGACACTGGTTATCTATCACAATTAAAGGATAAATAAATATGAAAAGGGTATGAATTCAATCAGCAACAAAGGATTAGGGTTTTAATTGACAATATTCCACGAGTTTTGGTGAACTATGATTCTGCAGGGACTAAACCAGGAAATCAACACAGATAGCTTCCCCTAGAAGGAAACCGTCGGAAGATAACCGAACCGACGCATCAGGAATATTCTAGAAGAATCTAGAGGACACCAGAAGACACCAGGAGGCCGGGCACCCCGGGACACGGCCAGGTGGGACCGACCGGTCCCACCACCAGACCGACCGGTTGGCCCCTGGGCCCGCTGGACTCCGTCTTCTGGAACCTTTCTCCACCGCCTACGAGGATGCATCTCTGCCGTACCTAAGGTCGGTTTGATCCAACGACCACGGTTCCTCGCCCAGGCCTATATAAGCAGCCCCAGACCCCCCTCTCCAGAGCATCAATCAGATCAGGGTTTGATCACATTCATCATCAGATCAGGCTACCACCAAAGAAGGAGATCAATCAGTAGCTCTAGAACTACATCCACCTAGAATAGTTAGATAGAATAGGATTAGAGGAGGCAAGCTTTGCTTGGATTCCGGATCTAGTCACGAGAAGGCTCGGTAAACCCAAGATCTTCTCTCTTGTATTAACATTATGGATCTATTTCATAATTGCTCTTCTAGTTCATCTTTGTTCATCATTGTTTATGTTCTAGTTCATCGTCTAGTTCTAGTCCATCGTCTAGTTCATCTTCTAGATCATAATCCAGTTCTAGTTCATGTTCTAGTTCGTACTTTAGTTCTTCTCGATGATCTAATTCACCTTATTGTTCATCTTTATGTTCTAGATAGCAATACAATTGATATGACTAAGACATCAACCATTATATTCTTAATTATATTGCTTATAGTCTGCTTTGATTATATATTTGGCATAGATAGTTCATCATTATGTTTATACTCAAGTTCGTATAGCGCTCATCTTAATGATCATTGGGTGGGTGATAGATGTTGTGTAGGCGTGGTGCCTATACACTATTTATCTGCGAATGCGTCCTATGTTCCGGATAGAGAGGTAGATCGCGGGTGTGATATTCCTATTGAGTCCTTTGTATTCCTCCTCCCGAATATAGTGTTCTGTATGGCCCAGTTAACTCATGGTGTAGGGGTTACTCTGTTTGGCACCTTTACTATGGAGTTGCTTCTTGATTATAAATATAATATGACCTAGCCAATGATTGCCAAATATGTTTGCACTAATCAAAGTATGCTATGACTTGTAATTAGAATAACTTAGGAATGTTTCTATTTAATGCATGTTCTAATCATCACTTGCTAGGTAGTATTGTTCTAAGTTTATCTTTGATTGATCTGCTCTCTGTTACTATTTATCATTATCATTTATCATTCATTATTCTACTATATGATCTCTGTTTAGAGTAATAAGTGTGTTACCAGTCTTTTTCACAAGTGTGTGCCACATTAATTGCTGTTAAGTCCTCATTAATATAACATCATCATACTTTGAATTGATTAGTCTCTAGGCTAAATATAAATAACGATACCTGAGACTAGCTTGGGTGAAATGCTTCTACAACGGGTGTATTTATCTATGCGCTTGCGGGTAAATATTTATCTTTAAATCTAGTGCCCTGATATAATTACATTGCTAGCTTCATGTTGGGGATAACAACTTGACGTTAAGTGAAGTTAGTAGTGTCCCGTACACTCCTTAGTGCCTTCACTAGATTATTATTTATGTGGTTCATTCTTAGTAGCGACGTTAAGAAATGTCACAAGCATTTCTGGCGCCGTTGCCGGGGATAGATTAAAACTCTATTCTTAGGGTGATTCCATTAAGGAGTGTCAACAGTCTCGGCGGTGTACGGATAGGCCAGGGCAATGAAGTGGCAGTACTTGCTGAAGCGGTCGACGACGGGGAGAATTACTGACTTCCCATTGACACGGGGCAGCGCTTCCACGAAGTCGAGGCCGATGTCTGCCCATACAAGGGTGGGGATCGGCAGTGGCATGAGGAGTCCCGCCGGCAGAAGATGCTCCGACTTGTATCGCTGGCAAGTGGCACATGCCCGCACGAAATCCTGCACAATACGCCTCATATTGGGAAAATGGAAGTCGCGGCGGAGACGATGCAGTGTGCACTAGACGCCCTCATATCCATCGTCATGGACAGCTGCCATGATCTCCTGCAAGAGGGGTGAGGCCGGCGGTATGTACAGGCGACCTGCGTAGAGGACCATGTCGTCAGCCACCGTCCACGGGGCAGCACGTGTACCAGCGCGGACGTCGTCGTGGATGGTGACCAAGGCTGGGTCGGTGGCCTGGGCGTGGTGGAGACGTGCGATGAAGTCGAAGCGTGGGGCTGAGATCGCTCGGACGCCGCCGATGCTGTCCTCGTCGGTGTCGCGATGTGAGAGGGCATCTGCCACCATGTTTGTGCCTCCTGACTTGTACTCGACGGAGAAGTCGAAGCCGAGCAGCTTCCCGACCCAGTGATGCTGAGGGATGGTGGTGAGGCGCTGGTCGAGGAGGTACTTGAGGATGTAGTGGTCCGTCTTGACGAGGAAACAATGCCCCCATAGGTACGGCCTCCAATGCCACACAACGAGTACAAGGATGATCAGTTCCCTCTCGTATGTCGCGAGAGAGCGATGGCGGGGCGCCATCGGCCGGCTGAAGAAGGCAATCGGGTGCGCCTCCTGGATAAGCACGGCGTCGAAGCCGTAGGTGGATGCGTCGCACTCCACAACGAAGGGCTTGGTGAAGTCCGGCAAGGTCAGCACTGGGGCCGACGTCACCACCCCTTTGAGGGCGCTCAAAGCTGCCGCTGCCTCAGCCGTCCACGCAAACCCCTCTTTATTTAGGAGGGCCATGAGGGGGGCTGCAATGGTCCCGTAGTTGTGGACGAACTTCCTGTAGTAGCCCGCCAAGCCAAGGAAGCCACGCACGGCTCACGCAGAACGGGGCTGGGGCCAGTCGTGGATGGCCTGGACCTTGCTGGGGTCCATGGCGACGCCAGCCGCGGAGATGATGTGGCCGAGGTAGGCGAGGGAGTGGACGCCAAATGAGCACTTGGACCGCTTCACAAAGAGACGGTGCTGGCGCAGGGTGGTGAGGACGACGCGAAGGTGTCGGAGGTGATCCGCCCAAGTAGTGTTGTAGATTAGAATATCGTCAAAGAAGACAAGCACAAACCGGCGAAGGTAGTTGCGCAGAACGTCGTTCATCAGGGCCTGGAATGTCGCTGGGGCGTGTTGGGTATTTTAAATGCACACAGAAAAATCCGCAAGCGCACGGATACCGATGTAGCTTTCACCCGAGAGTATTCCAGGGTATCTATTTCGACAGGGGACGTGAAGTGCACTAGAAGAATTAAGAACGTCCAAGAAAAGAATGGTAATATGGGTAGAGAGATATAGAGTTTTCTAAGCTGGTCTATGTAATTAAAGGCTCACTATACTTTACTTACTTCGGAGCAACAGTACCTTTCCGATTCTCGAAAAAGACTGAGAAAAGGATAATCGGGAGAAGGCTGCCAAAAAGCTCTACGAAAACACCAATCCTAACCTGGTGGATTATAACAATCTAAAAAGCTGTCACCCCTGTAGCTACCACAACTATCCGGAGGATTGGGCGCAAACTCAGGTAAACCCTAGTCTAGACACCAAGTCTACACTAACGCTTACTACTCTAATTACTGCAGATAACTAGAGAACTCAATACGAGCGGAGATCCAGTAAATAAAATAAAGCAAGAACTGAAATTAAATATAATACTTAGAAGTAATAAATGAAGAACCTGAAGATTACTTGAAGACGAACCAGATGATGCACCAATACAATGTCGAGGAAGAACTGACAGATCCGACTCCTCCTCAGCTCTCTCCTTCTGCTCTCTCTAATCCAATTTCTAATTACAACTAGATGAACTAGACAACTAGAACAAGAACTAGAACTTTAAGAACTAGAACTAGAACTAGATCTAGATGAACTAGAAGAGATTCATCTAGAGGGACCTCTACTTCTAATTGAAACCCTAGTTTCTGATGTGGAGATGAATAATGAAGATGGAGATGGCTCTTGGGGGTGCCCCTGGGGTCTCTTATATAGTCCTCGATGGAGTAGGGGGCAAGGAATTGTCACGTCATCGATCCGTGTCACATTTATCGCCCACCGTTGGATGCATACGCCAAATTTGGCCCACCATTGGATGAAACCGATCTATCTACGTCGGGGGAGAGAATATCTTGGACACCAAGGAGTTGTAGATCAGATCCACGTCAAAAACAGGCAGGAACCGGATTCTAAGGGCCCGAACCGGACCTGAACCGACGAGATACTGCCATGTCTGCGTTTCTGGGAATTTCTGGGCAGTTGGGCCGGCCGGTCCAAGCGGCCCAACTGCCTCCTCCCGCCATATGCACTGCAGAACCGGCCCGCGTCCTCTCCTGCGCGGACACCTGGCTCAGCCGCACGGCGTCGCACTCCCGCCTGCGCCTGGCGCGCGCGCGAGCGCTCCACCTGGCCACGCGTCATCTTGGAGTTGGCCGAGACCGGGCGTACGGGCGAGCGCTCCCGCCCGAGCGTACCGCGCAGCATGCGCATGCCTTTCCCCTGCGCCACGTGTCGCCATCCGAGTGGGGGAACCGGTCGACCACTTCTCCCGCGTGCATGTAGAGCGCATGTGTACCTGTTGAACCACCTGTCACCATGCGGTTGGTTGCATGGGACTGTTGCATGCGGATCCCACCGTGAATTCCTTTTGGAAATTATTATCTTCTTGCTCCGTGCTCCGAATATAACAAATAATATATCCATTTTGATCAGCGTGACGAGCTCTATGCAATGGTGTACTCCAATTCGTCATCTGAGATAGTTTTATTCGGTGAAAAATTCAATATCCTGCAAAATAGTCGAGATCACCAAAACTCGTGGATCTCGTTAGAATAAACCCTACAACTATGTTTTATGTTTCATTTCATATCATTCTATACATTAGTTGATGGTATAATATTGACTGTAAGGACCGTCAACAAGTTCCCCCAAGCTTACCCTTTGCTAGTCCCTTAGCAAAGCCAATCTCAACAATGGATCGGGAGTTGCTGCAATATCTTCACTTTCAACAAGTACACATGTATTCAAACAAAAGTTCTCATATGGAATAGAAAAAAGTATCATATTATTCATCACGGGGCTTAGTACTTTACCTTGAATCCTGAGTAATTGAAAGATAGAATGATCAAATCAAGTACTATGTCTATTGCTCCGTCACTTCACCATTATCCCGGAGTTTTATGAATTTTTAGAAAAGATTAAAGACATATGTTGTCAAATTAAACAATGGATCCAAAGAGAAAGTCAACCACACCATTGAATCGAGAAGTGCATGTATATGGAAAATGGAGTCGGATGCTCTTTTGAAATATATCACTCTCTTTTGTCAATTAGAAACACATGGCTATCGGGCTAATTCTACTGACGGGCACGTGCCCATTTTTTCTGAGATTCTCTTTTTTTTCTCTTTTTTCGAGGTTCCGGACACTTATCCCTTTTTATTTCCTTGGGATCTTTTTTTGAGGTTTCGGACACTTGTCCCTTTTTATTTGCTCAGATTTTTTTTTCTTTTCTTTCTCTCATTTTTTTAATAGCCACATGCTTCCAACAAACTTTTGAGAGGATAACAATAGATAATCACGAGCATTTATGCGGAAGATGGATGAAATGTGTAAGTGATCTCAATTCAATAGCATGATAACTTCTCATAGGGTCAACAAAGCTTAATTTAACTCCATGCAATTATTAGACATATTTATATTAAGAAATCTCCAGAACTCCAGTGTTGTTTAGAAAAAGATAATAGCAGCTCAGATCATCACATATCATATCTGTCAATTACCTAGACTCTGGATCAAGCATTTGCTACCCATATATTTAATTTCATTTTAAGCATCATTATTAATCAGGAGAACTCATGCTTTGAAGGCTAGGTACTTGAAAGAAATTAGATAGAGCAACTATTCATCATTTCCATATAAAAGCTCAGAGAGAGTTCTTCTGTTATTATTAAAAACAAACTAAGCAAACTTAACATAGTATTTATTTAACCTAACACACTTATTATAAATAACTATGATAGTGAATAAGACATACCTGGATCACGAAGATCACGGGGGTGCGTCTCCCTCAAGCCGGTCTCTTAATAGCATTGAGCTTTCATGTGCCCATATATATTTTTCTTTTTAATTAATGGTCAGCCTTCATGTGCCCACATTTTTTTTGTATATATATTTTTTTAGATTGATGTATTGAAAGAAAACTTAAGAGGATAAGGATACTTACCTGGATACACGGGGGTGCTTTCCCCCAAGCTGAATGTTGACATAGTCGTTCGATCTTGCAATGTAGCGGATTGGTAGTGGAAATGTACTTCCTCTATCGAAGCTTTGATTGATATTGATGGTTGTTGGATAGTGCTCCGACAGTGGATGGAACATCCACTTGCTTGTCATCTTTTCTTGGTCTTTCAGATCCTGTGAAACTCAAATAGACAACAAAACTTGTGGAACATATTAACAATTAGTGGTTGGCTATTCAAGCCTTAGTTGTCCAGAGTTTCAGTAAGATCTCTTTCTCAATTTTTTTTTGTATTTTAATTTTTTTCGATGCAATGACAACTTAAAAAAATGAATGCATTTTTATTTTTATTTTTATGCCACCACGGTGAATATTTCATGTGAGTTTTTACACATCACAAAATTATTCACATGAGGCTTTAGGTTTTATTATGAAGTGCAATAAGTAAAATATTTTTATTTTCTTTTTTTTATGCAATGCTAATGCAGAAAAGTAAATATGCTATGGAGAGATGATAATGGAAAGTAAACATGCAAAAGGAGAAATTAATGCAGAAAAGATAGATATGGATAACTACCGATTTTACCTTTCGGCGAGGGTTCAATGTTTTAAGTCCTCTAAACAGGACTTCTCACCTTGTTTATTCATGAGGTGCATCATTTGATCTAGATATGTAGACCTTGATAACTACACCTCTTGATATGGTGTCACCCATGTTTTTTGTTGGCCTAGCAATTTGAAGTGAAGCATTAGTTGTGGAAGCTCGTAGCATCTTGTTCAGTGTGCAAGTTCTTGTAGATCTAGGATCTTCACTCTATAGAAATTGGGAGTTGACAAACTCTATGTTTTGCTCAAGAGTGTGTCCTGCTCATAAAGACAAGGTAGAGATCAAGTGCATGGGCTCTGTTGGTGGAAAAACACCAACAAAACCAAAACTTTTGTTCATTCTTCTCTAACCTTAGGCACATTGAACAAGATGAACTTGTTGTTTATGTGTTCTATTTAATCTTAACATGAGTGATAGGATCAAAAGATGAGCATGAAAGTAGCATCTTAAAATATTTAACAGATCAGATTACTTAACCCAAGGAAGGATAATCTATGCATAAAATGTCGATATTTTCATGATTGTGATATATCATCTTCCAAAGGTTAGATGCACAACATTTTAGCTCATTGGTTAAGAGAGTAAAGCTAGGAACAAAGACTAAAGAACTGAACATGTTGAGTTGATTAGGTTAGATCAATTAATGTGCTACTAAAACATGTTTGGTTCTTATTTATGCACATACCAGAATTAAGGAGAAGCTTTTAAAGTGATGGTCACATACCTTGAGATGTTACATTTATCATTGAAGAGTGATGTGGCGAACCACCTTGTGGAAGCTTCTCTTGTCTGGCTGGTTATGAATGGCTTGTCTTCTCTTGCTTATCTCATAGTGAACCTGAGTGATGGGAGCTTGAGAGGAGGAAGGTATAGTAGGATCATCTTTAGAGGGATCAACCTTCCTTCCCTGTGTGTCAACCTATCAGTGAAGGTATGTTGTTCCTCCCACGATGGTCTTTATCTTCTAGTGACCCAGCTCAGACTTGTTCACATACTTCCATGGAGTGCTTTGATTGTAGATATTGTTTTGTGGCACTCATCTTTTGTCTTGTTCCATGGATCTCATTTCTCTATGATCAGTGAGTTGTGTCTCCCTTGCGCAAGTTGTTGAAGTTCATGTGTCTCTTCATCTCCAGTGTGAATTCATCTCAGGACTTTCCCATAAATTATATTGAAAGTTTTCCTACAGGGGTTCGTCCAACAAAATATCCAGCATCCACTATAGTATACTATTGGCTCAAAAATCAACCTAGACACCACGTCTAATTTGATCTAGGAAGGCATTTTAACCTAAGCACCATACTTAATTTAAAAGCCTTTAGAGGTAAAATCAGGACACCTTTTAGCTCAAGAATCAAACCAGACACCATGTCTTACTTTAATTCATGAAAACAGTTTAAACTAAGCACCATGCCTAATTTAGAAGGTGTATGAGAATACTTCAAAACCAAAGCATATACCATAGCAAATGAAGGTAGCATTAAAGCATTAAAGCGATTTACTCAAATGGTGATGAGAGAGCGTGATTAGTGTATAGCACATGAGCATATCTTAAAGGTAGGGGTAACCAACATAGCAACATGGTAAAGGAGGTTCTTACAAAGTGTATCCTCCAATCTTAGATTTTATAAAAAAAATCAAGATTGAATGATTGTTTCAATGTTGCATGATGATTGGTTGGACATACCTTGTGTTTGTCATTCCTTCGAACATTTTTGCTCTAGACCTGCAAAGGTTAGTGACAAGAATACCCGAAGGAATATTTTAACAATTATATCCTTGTTGGTAGTTCTTAGCTTCACTAAAGATAGAGCTAGGCAACTATCCCCGGTAATGGCCTAGAAATGCTTGTTGACACTAGCCAACGTCGTTACTAGGAGTAGACTATGGAATCTATTCCAGGCAACGGTGTCAGAAGTGCTTGTAGCAAGCTCGGTCACTATACCTAAAGGAATGAAGCTAAAGCAGCTATCTACTAATGTCAAGTGGGGTTGTCAGTCCTGACACTAGTACGAGCTAGCTAGAGAGAATGCAATCTACCAAGAGGAGATTCTGCAAGCGCACAGAACTATCATAGTAGCACTTCGCCTGGGAGTACCAGGTGTCGATTTATTTGATCCCAAGGGAAGGCTAGGGTGGTGTATGAGTCGAGTCAAGGAGGGGATGAGAGTCGAAGAAATAAGAAAAAGGGAAAAGGAGAGAAGGGAAGAGAGGGATGAAAGGCTAGAAAGAATATATGGGTGGATAGGTAAGGATGAAATGGATGTCTAAGGTAAGGTGGATGGATAGATAGATATGGGGAATAGGTTAACTAGGGATAACTAAGTGTAGATACATGGGTGTATGCCGGGTCTCTGAGTGATGAGTGATTGTCAACTGGGATGATGCGCATGTTCTTTGGCTTGTGTTGTGCAAGTGTCGAGCACGGATACAGTGATCGACGGCGAGGTGAAGGTCAAGTTGAGACGTGCCGTGCCGATGGACCGGGTGCGGTGAAGGATGGGCGTGCCGTGCGGCGGACGTGCCATGCCGAGGTACCGAGCGGTGAAGGGCGGACGTGAGGCTTGGACTGAGGGACCAGAGGCCCGAGGATCAGCTGTGGTGGCTGGCAGCCTATGACGACGACAAGTGAAGAAGTGCGGTCATGTGTTGCCTGAGTCGTGGACTCAGGGACACGTGTCGGCGGACGGGGTGCACGGGCTGTGCATCCCCTCCACGACGTCGGTTTGGTGGTAGACCAGGGAAAAACCATCGGATGGACGGTTTCCAGGTTTGGGCCTCAAAACCTGGGCGTGGACGGTTTCCGAGTTTGGCCACAAAACTCGGGCTGAGGGTTTCCGAGTTTGGCAACAAAACTCGGGCTGAGGACGGTTTCCAGGTTTGGGCCTCAAAACCTGGGCGCTGAGGGTTTGCTGAGTTTGGCCTCAAAACTCAGAAGCTGGTGGGCTGGTTTCCCGGTTTGGGCCTCAAAACCGGGGGTTGGCTGGAAAAGGATGGTTTCCCGGTTTGGGCCACAAAACCGGGGGTGCAGAGCGAGGGCGGCACGTGGCGGCGATCTGGAGGTTGCGTCGAGGCAACGCTTCGAATCGAGCGGGCGTGGCCGTCGGATACACCTACCACCGAGTTGGTCCAGAATAACCCTAGGGTTTAGCTGGTTCGCTCTGTAATTAGATTAGAGAGGGGTAGAGTAGGAATTGTACTTAGACTAGAATTAGGATAAATAGTCGGGGAGACACCCTCCTCCCCTTATCTCAGTCATTTGCTCTTTCGCACTTAGGGTTTCCTGCTCTCCCATCCCCTGCTGTAGCTAGCTGAGATCCGCAGAGAGACTTGTCTCTGTGTACTGTTGATTCTGAGGAAGTGAGGCTGTATCCTCATTGTTGTAGCGTGTGGTAGCTACACGGTTGCAATTCGTGGTTGTGATTCGCGTTTTGTTCGTGTTCTTCGCGGAATCCTTTTTCTCCACGATTTTCTCTTCGCTTGATCTCTTTGCTCGGTTCATCTTTTGCAAAACCATTTGAACCAAGTTGTTCTAGATCGTGAGGCAGTTCTTTCCACCGAAGGAATTCTCCTCTAACCTCACGGTCTAGGAGATCGATCGATTTCAGTTTCGGGTCAAGTTTTCTCCCCTCCCCCAAAATTCTTCGATTCATCGATTTGGAGATAGGTTCGAGCCATGATCTCTTAGAGATAGCTCACTATCCTCCTTGTGACTCTACTCACCAAGTTTGAACCCTAGAGGTTTCGTGTTGGGTGGGATTGAGTCGAATCGGTGGACGAACCGTGGATTCACGGGGTGACCGGACGCTTGATCGTGTCGACCGGACGCTCAGGCTGTGCGTCCGGTGGTTGAACACTCGCTGTGTCCCTTTTGGTCTTGACCGGACACTCCATTCCCTGTGTGACCGGACTCGACGGAGCTACTGTTCACGTGCGTTTTTGCTGTTCGACCGGAGGATCTGTACAAACGACCGGACGCTCCCTTCAGTGAGTCCGATCAGGAACAGAGAGGTTCCAGAACTGTTTTTCTATTACCGGACGCGTCCGGTGCCTGGTGATCGGACGCTCTGCTGAGTCTGGTCAGTGCAGTCTTGCGTTGTTTTGTTCGTGGTTCGCTCGTTCGTTGACGGATTCGATTTCCGTCTTTTGCGTTGGCTTTCTAGAGTTGTGTAGTGTCCCGCTGTGCTTCTTGGAAGCATCCACCCTTCATCTAGGGTCGTGGACATTAGCAAGCTCTAGGGTTTGTCTTTTGGGGTGATTCTCGGGACAGTGGCTACTAGTTTCCGAAAGGAAATTTTGAAGCTCCCATTCACCCCCCCCCTCTGGTCGCTTTCTGGTTGCTTCTCGGTCCTTCAATTGGTATCAGAGCAGGTTAAGGATCTTCCACCTTAGCCGGTTCCAGATCCACAGAAGGCGACATGGATCGCGGCGTGGGCAAACCGCCGTTCTTTGATGGGATGAACTATGCGTATTGGAAGATACGCATGTCGGCCTATCTCCAGAGCATGGGCTCTTCTATTTGGGAGATTTGCAACAGGGCCGATTACGTTGTCCTGGCTGCTCATGTCTCTCAGCTTCAGATAGATGAGCACGAGGCCAATAGCCGGGCGCGTAACGCCTTGTTCTCCTATTTGAGCATGTCGGAGTTTGATCGCGTTTCTCGCCTCCCCACGGCTCGTGAGATTTGGGACACCCTTATGCGCTTTCATGAGGGCACCTCTCAAGTCAAATCCCATCTCTACGAGTCGCACAAGCGGGAGTATGAGAACTTTTGACATATGCCTGGCGAGAGTATAGAAAGCTTATTCGCTCGCTTTCAGGTGATTGTCAACAAGATGCGAGCTAACAAGGAGCTGTTGCCTTTCGACGATCATGAGAGAGCTTTAAAGCTTTTGCATACTCTCGATCGATCGGTGTGGGACTCAAAGGTCCAGGCGATCATCGAATCGTCTAACTATGAGACTCTCACTTGCGACGAGCTCTTTAGTAAGCTCAAGTCTAGTGAGATTGACGCCATGTCGAGGGCTTCTTATGCGAATCCTTCTGGCCCGACTTTGGCTTTGGTTTCTGGCTCTTCTGCTAACCCCTCTGCTGGCTTTGCACTTTCTTCACTCTTTTCTGTCACAGAGGACCAGCTTGAGTCGTTGGGGGATGACGAGTTGGCAATGCTCGCCAACCGGTTCACGCGGTTCCACAACAACCGCATGAACCGTCGCCGCGATGGAGGACGCTCAGGATGCTATGAGTGCGGCGACCCCGACCACTTCATCGCCAACTGCCCCAAGAAGAAGCATTCATCTGGGAAGGGCGATTATGGGCACAAGTACGACTCCGGCAAGCGCAAGGAGAAGTACGTCCCCGCGAGGCACAAGCGGAGGGGCGGCTTCGACAAGGAGTACATCAAGAAGAAGTACTTGGAGAAGGCCCAAGCTGAGCAGCGTGCGTTCTTCGCCACGCTCAGCGATGTCGACGGCTCGGATGACGACTCCGCTTGCTCAAGCAATGACGAGTCCGAGAAGAAGAAGAGGATCGAGGACAAGCTGAACGGCCTCTGCTTCTTCGCCAACGACGACGGCTTCTGCACCATGGCGCTTGGTGATGAGGTCGACGGCAAGCTGGAGCACACCCCTCGAGACGACGACGACGACGACACCTCCCAGGTATCCCTCACCCACGACGAGCTTTCTGCTGAGGTTGAGAAGCTTATTGCCGCGCTCCTTAGTCAGGACAAGTTGCTTAGGCGTGCTGCTAGAGAGCGCAAGGAGTTTAGGCAGAAGTGGGAGGACACGGTGAGAGAGCTTGAGTTTGCCAAGTCCACCGTGGTCGTGTCGGAGGAGGTTGAGTGTGAGATGTGCACCACGCACATGACTGACCTTCTCACTTTGAGAGGTAAGTATGCTGCGTTGGTAGGAGAGGTGGATGAGCTGAAGGCTAGACCTTCTCTGTTGGGTGCGTGCAAGACTTGTCCTGTCTTGCAATCTGAGTTGGCAGAGAAGAATGCCAAGATTGTGTCTCTTGAGGAGGCCAACTCAGGTAGCACTTGTGTGTCCAAGTGCGCTTTGTGTGAGGGTTTGGAGATGGAGATTGCGAATGTCAAGCATGGCAAGATGCAAACCGAGGAGGAAAACACATACCTTCGGACCATCTTGTCATGGGTCTCTTGTAGTGAGCCGCAGCTCGGGATGATGATCTCCCAATTTAAGCGAGCTGCTGGAGGTTCTGGTGTAGGTCTTGCTCAGGGTGTTGATCTTTCTGCTTTTGGGAAGATTGGAGAGTCGAGTGGTCTGAATCCTAGTGAGAAGCCCAATTCCACCACTACTCCCAAACTGACCAAGCTTCCACCTAAAGAGCCCGTCAAGCCTACCACCAAGGATGGGGTGTTTGAGGAACCTCCGAGAGCTCCACCCAAGAACCAAGTGTGGCATCCCAAACCCAACCACCTAAAGAACAAGCTGGACACAATGCCACCTATCCAGGAGGAGTTGCCACAGAAGGGCAAAGTGATCCACACCCGCAGCCAAGAGTACCAACAACCCCCTTTGCGTGCGGTGAGGTACCATTGTGATTTCTGTGGGAGAAATGGTCACTTGAGCGAGTTCTGCTTTAGGCGCAAGAGAGAGGCGCGCCGTGCTAGGGAGATGAACAACGCGGACATGTACCATCCTTTCCATGATGTACATGTGCCGAATGTTCAGAGAAGTGCTCCGAGGAGAGCAGCTAGGCCCAGAGGTCCAAAACCTCAAGTTCCCAGGCCTAGGCAGTAGAGAGCTCCGAGGAGAGTCGCTAGGCCTAGAGGTGTTGAGCCTCAAGTCCCTAGGCCTAGGCCTCGTAGAGAGCGTGCCCGATGGGAGCCTGCAGTTGTAGGCTATGGACCCCCCGTGGCGGAGGCTTTGTAGTTGAGCGTTTTCCCCCACCGCGTTTTGAGTATCGCGATGGACGCTCCTCCCTTAGCGGACCATGTTTTCCTCTACGTGGTGATCGCTCCTCTCGTAGACGTGCTAGGAATGGTTTTTCTGCTAACCGTTCTTTTGAGCAGCCGACCCAACACTGGTATTCTCCTTACTTCACTAACCCCAGTGTTGGACCGTATGCTCACCCTATGTCTTTTTATTGATGTAGGTAAAACGGTTGGAGGACATTTGGTTGGTGGATTCCGGCTGCTCGAGGCACATGACCGGAAACACCAAGTGGTTCTCCAGCCTTAGCCCTGTTGCCGGAAAGGAGTACATAACCTTCGGCGACAATAGCAAAGGTAAGGTATTGTCTCGCGGGTCGGTGCGAGTTAATGAGCACTTTGTGTTGCGCGATGTTGCTCTTGTTTCTAACTTGCATTTTAATCTTCTTTCTGTTTCGCAACTCTTTGACGACGACTATGAGATTCGTTTTAAACCGAATCTCAGTCGTATTTTGGATCCTCAGGGCAATCTTGTGTGTTTGATTTCGCCCTTTGGAAAAGTCTTTCGTGCGAATTTCTCGGAGTCTTTTGGCACTTCTCGTTGTCTTGTGGCTGGACCTTCCTCCTCTGATCTTTGGAAGTGGCATAGGAGACTTGGACATTTGAGCTTCGACTTGCTTGCAAGGCTTAGTTCACTTGGCCTAATCCGAGGATTGCCCAAGTTGCATATGGAGAAGGATCTTGTTTGTCACTCTTGTAGACACGGGAAGATGGTTGCCGCTCCCCACCATCCAGTGACTCAGGACATGACCAAGTGCCCTGGAGAGCTTTTGCACATGGACCTTGTTGGTCCGGCTCGGGTGAGCTCGGTTGGGGGGAAGTGGTATGTGCTTGTTGTTGTTGATGACTTTTCGAGATATTCGTGGGTCCTCTTTTTAGTTGAGAAGACCGAGACTTTCTCCTTTGCTTGCAATCTGATTTTGCGTCTTCAGAATGAGTTCCCTTTGAACTCGATGCAAGCAATTCAGAGTGATAATGGTTCCGAATTCAAGAATTCGGATTTTGAGAAGTTTTGTGACCGCTTGGGTTTGGAGCATCAGTTTTCTTCCCCCTACACACCGCCTCAGAATGGTGTTGTAGAGAGAAAGAATCGGACCCTTGTTGAGATGGCCAGGACGATGCTCGATGAGCATAGGACTCCTAGGCATTATTGGGCCGAAGCTATGAATACTGCGTGCTATATTTCCAATCGCATTTTTCTGAGAGCGTTCTTGAAAAAGACTTCTTATGAGTTGCGTTTTGGTAGACAGCCCAAGGTGAGTTATTTTAGAGTCTTCGGTTGCCATTGTTTTATATTGAAGAAAGGCAACCTGGACAAATTCGAGTCTCATTCTTCTGACGGTGTGTTTTTGGGTTATGGCACTCACACTCGAGCCTATCGTGTACTTAACCTTGACACTAACCGAGTCATGGAGACATCAGATGTCACCTTCGATGAGACCATGGTTTGTCCTTCTTCTCGTTTTGAGCGTGCAGGTGATCATGAGGTTGGTGAGCCTCTTTTCGATGATGAGGACGAGGATGCTGAAGATGACCCAGCACCACCTTCACCTGCAGTGCCGCAAAGAGCGGCTTCTATGACGACTCACGGCCCCGACACCTCTTCTTCCTGGGGGCCGTGGGATCCGCCACCCCGAGCGGTACCTTTTGTACCCGGGGAGGCACCAGCTGCTGTTGAGGGGGAGGCTACTTCAGCTCGTGAGGCGCCACGACACATCCAGCGCCAGCACCCGCCTCAGCAGATGATCGGCAGCATCGACGAACGGGTTACTCGGTCCAGGTCACAACACATCTCTCACTTCGCTCATTTTGCTTTTGTTGCTAAATTTGAGCCTCGAGATGTTGGACACGCTTTGACGGATCCGGATTGGGTCAATGCCATGCATGAGGAGTTAGAAAATTTTGAGCGAAATCGGGTTTGGGTTCTAGTTCCACCTCCTCCTGAGTGTAAGCCTATTGGGACAAAATGGGTTTTCAAAAACAAGCAAGGAGAGGATGGCCACGTTGTTAGAAACAAGGCCAGGCTTGTAGCGAAGGGTTATAGTCAGAAGGAGGGGATAGACTTTGAGGAGACTTTTGCTCCTGTAGCTCGTTTGGAGGCTATTAGGATACTCTTGGCTTTTGCTGCATCCAAAGGTTTTAAACTCTTTCAAATGGATGTCAAGAGTGCCTTCTTAAACGGCTACATAGAAGAGGAAGTGTATGTTGAGCAACCCCCCGGTTTTGAAAATCCCAAGTTTCCAAACCATGTTTTTAAACATCACAAAGCCTTATATGGTTTGAAACAAGCCCCTAGAGCCTGGTATGATAGGTTGAAAACCTTTTTGCTTGCTAAGGGTTTTAAAATGGGATGTGTAGATAAAAACGCTCTTTCTCCTCAAGCAAGGCAAAGACACTCTCTTGGTCCAGATTTACGTGGATGATATCATTTTCGGTGGTTCTTCTCATGCTTTGGTTGCCAAGTTTGCAGATATTATGAGCAGGGAGTTCGAGATGAGCATGATGGGCGAGCTGACTTTCTTTCTCGGGTTGCAAATCAAGCAATCCCGAGAGGGGACGTTTGTGCACCAGGGCAAGTACACCAAGACTTGCTGAAGCGGTTCGATATGGGTGAGGCCAAGCCTCTTCCAACACCCATGTCGACGACGACTGCCCTGGATGCGGATGTGGATGGAGAAGCAGTGGAC
The DNA here is from genome assembly GCA_009763385.1 of Coix lacryma-jobi var. lacryma-jobi. Lineage (NCBI taxonomy): Eukaryota > Viridiplantae > Streptophyta > Magnoliopsida > Poales > Poaceae > Coix > Coix lacryma-jobi. Next base: position 67,518,586 of record CM019828.1, read on the forward strand.
CAGAAGGAGTACCGAAGCATGATCGGGTCGCTGCTCTACCTGACAGCGACACGCCCGGACATCCAGATCGCAGTGTGTCTGTGCGCTCGCTTTTAGGCGTCGCCGCGCACTTCTCACCATCAGGCAGTGAAGCGCATATTCAGGTACCTTCATTTCACACCTGAGTTCGGGATTTGGTATTCTGCTTCCTCCACCCTCTCCCTTTGCGGTTATTCGGATGCCGATTTTGCTGGTTGCCGTATTGAGCGCAAGTCCACTTCTGGGACTTGCCAATTTATTGGTTCTTCTCTTATTTCGTGGTCTTCTCGCAAGCAGTCTAGTGTCGCTCAGTCCACTACAGAGGCTGAATATGTTGCTGCGGCTAGCTGCTGTTCCCAGTTGCTTTGGATGATGGCCACTTTGCGTGATTTTGGTCTGAGCTTTTCTCGCGTGCCTTTGCTTTGTGACAGCACGAGTGCCATTAGCGTTGCTAAGAACCCCGTGCTTCACTCAAAGACCAAACACATTGATGTGCGCTTTCATTTTCTGCGAGACCACCAGGAGAAGGGTGATATCGACCTTCGCCATGTTGATACTCATCATCAACTGGCTGATATTTTCACCAAGCCTTTAGATGAATCAACCTTTAATCGGTTGAGGGGTGAGCTTGGTGTATGTTTCCCTTTTTAGATGGGGGAAACATTTTGGACCTTGTATATTTGACTGACTCTTTTGTCCTTCTTTTCTTTTGCATTTCAGCATACGCATTTACATTCTAAGCTTCATGTTTATAATCACTAGAATGTAACTATGCTCTATGTAGTATGCTCTGATGCTTATTTTGATGCTTGTAGCTTATGCTCCTTCTGATCACTAGTACATGCTGTGAGCTGAGCTATTTTGAAATGGTGAATTTACTTAATAACTTACAATCTGAAAATGTTCACCATTGAGATATGCAACTAGCATGTGTAGGATATGTTGAGTTCACTCGTGCTTTTCATATATGCTAGGTTGCTATGTCTCTAGTTCTGAGTCATTCACTTGCTTGGTCTGTTCATATCATGTATAAAATTTGAACCAAGTTTTAGTGAATTGAAAAGATCGAGATGGGATTGCTTGTCAACACATCACGGTATCGAGACGGTTTCTCATTGCACTTTGAGCTAAACTTGAGCCGTGTAGTGTATGACCGAAACCGTAGCTTTAAGCTTCTGATTGCTTCGGCATAGGCTTCGCTCGGTTGAAAAGTTAGGCAATGACAAGCTTTCAACCTCTCGCAATCACATGCTAATAATTGAAATTGTGTAATTTCACCGCTGCAACTCCGATCTAAAGTTGAATTCACAAGTGTATGTTTCATTCTTAAGCATGATGTTTGAACTTTGCTAGGGGTAGTTCACTTTGCATACATGTTTAGCACCTGTTCAGACTCCTGTCTATACATTACTAGTGCTATTTTGATGGTGAATCCCTTTTGACTCAAAACTGCTCTTTCTGCTCATATGTTCATATTTCATATCTGGTGATCAGTTTGAGCCTTTGCTGAGCTTGTATACCGTTGTTGAGTCATTAGAGTTATACTGTTTAGAGCATCTTTGCATTCTCCTGAATATATGCCTGAAGCTGCTAACTTGCATTTTGACTCATATGCATGTTGGAAGGGGGAGAATCTCCCATGTTCGCACTTTTTGTTGGTGCCTTTTCTGATGGGGAGAGCCCTTTACTTGATTAGTGCATTTTCAACTAAGGGGGAGAATTTACAAATCATTTGTGCTTCCCGAGTGTCCATTTGAGGGGGAGTTCCCAGGAGGAGAGTTTGCATGTCTCCTGGATGTTCAACTAAGGGGGAGTTTTGCTGTCTCTTGCTGGCCGAAAGGCATCGGTATCAAGCCTTCTTTGCTAGTTGTGTTGAGCCTCTGTGCCTCTATCTTGAGGGACTAGCATTTTGCTTTGATATTTTCGACTGGGTTTTGCTAGCGGTGTTGAGCCTGTTCTACCTCTTCTTGAGGGCTAGATTTGCTTTGCTTGGTTGCGTCGAGCCGTTGCCCATGTCTTTGGGGACCAAGTTGTCTTGCTCTTTCCACTTGACCTTCTTCGGCTTTGCTATGCTTTTGGGTCATTTGGTTGAGTTTTCTCCTTCTCCTTCCTCCTTCTTCCTTATTCTTCTTTTCATTATGATTTGTGTTAGTAGTTGACAATGCACTCATCAAGGGGGAGATTGCGGATACATGGGTGTATGCCGGGTCTCTGAGTGATGAGTGATTGTCAACTGGGATGATGCGCATGTTCTTTGGCTTGTGTTGTGCAGGTGTCGAGCATGGATACAGTGATCGACGGCAAGGTGAAGGTCAAGTTGAGACGTGTCGTGCCGATGGACCGGGTGCGGTGAAGGATGGGCGTGCCGTGCGGCGGACGTGCCATGCCGAGGTACCGAGCGGTGAAGGGCGGACGTGAGGCTTGGACTGAGGGACCAGAGGCCCGAGGATCAGCTGTGGTGGCTGGCAGCCTATGACGACGACAAGTGAAGAAGTGCGGTCATGTGTTGCCTGAGTCGTGGACTCAGGGACACGTGTCGGCGGACGGGGTGCACGGGCTATGCATCCCCTCCACGACGTCGGTTTGGTGGTAGACCAGGGAAAAACCATCGGATGGACGGTTTCCAGGTTTGGGCCTCAAAACCTGGGCGTGGACGGTTTCCGAGTTTGGCCACAAAACTCGGGCTGAGGGTTTCCGAGTTTGGCCACAAAACTCGGGCTGAGGACGGTTTCCAGGTTTGGGCCTCAAAACCTGGGCGCTGAGGGTTTGCTGAGTTTGGCCTCAAAACTCAGAAGCTGGTGGGCTGGTTTCCCGGTTTGGGCCTCAAAACCGGGGGTTGGCTGGAAAAGGCTGGTTTCCCGGTTTGGGCCACAAAACCGGGGGTGCAGAGCGAGGGCGGCACGTGGCGGTGATCTGGAGGTTGCGTCGAGGCAACGCTTCGAATCGAGCGGGCGTGGCCGTCGGATACACCTACCACCGAGTTGGTCCAGAATAACCCTAGGGTTTAGCTGGTTCGCTCTGTAATTAGATTAGAGAGGGGTAGAGTAGGAATTGTACTTAGACTAGAATTAGGATAAATAGTCGGGGAGACACCCTCCTCCCCTTATCTCAGTCATTTGCTCTTTCGCACTTAGGGTTTCCTGCTCTCCCATCCCCTAGCTAGCTGAGATCCGCAGAGAGACTTGCCTCTGTGTACTGTTGATTCTGAGGAAGTGAGGCTGTATCCTCATTGTTGTAGCGTGTGGTAGCTACACGGTTGCAATTCGTGGTTGTGATTCACGTTTTGTTCGTGTTCTTCGCGGAATCCTTTTTCTCCATGATTTTCTCTTCGCTTGATCTCTTTGCTTGGTTCATCTTTTGCAAAACCGTTTGAACCAAGTTGTTCTAGATCGTGAGGCATTTCTTTCCACCGAAGGAATTCTCCTCTAACCTCACGGTCTAGGAGATCGATCGATTTCAGTTTCGGGTCAAGTTTTCTCCCCTCCCCCGAAATTCTTCGATTCATCGATTTGGAGATAGGTTCGAGCCATGATCTCTTAGAGATAGCTCACTATCCTCCTTGTGACTCTACTCACCAAGTTTGAACCCTAGAGGTTTTGTGTTGGGTGGGATTGAGTCGAATCGGTGGACGAACCGTGGATTCACGGGGTGACGGGACGCTTGATCGTGTCGACCGGACGCTCAGGCTGTGCGTCCGGTGGTTGAACACTCGCTGTGTCCCTTTTGGTCTTGACCGGACGCTCCATTCCCTGTGTGACCGGACTCGACGGAGCTACTGTTCACGTGCGTTTTTGCTGTTCGACCGGACGCTCTGTACAAACGACCGGACGCTCCCTTCAGTGAGTCCGATCAGGAACAGAGAGGTTCCAGAACTGTTTTTCTGTGACCGGACGCGTCCGGTGCCTGGTGACCGGACGCTCTGCTGAGTCCGGTCAGTGCAGTCTTGCGTTGTTTCGTTCGTGGTTCGCTCGTTCGTTGACGGATTCGATTTCCGTCTTTTGCGTTGGCTTTCTAGAGTTGTGTAGTGTCCCGCTGTGCTTCTTGGAAGCATCCACCCTTCATCTAGGGTCGTGGACATTAGCAAGCTCTAGGGTTTGTCTTTTGGGGTGATTCTCGGGACAGTGGCTACTAGTTTCCGAAAGGAAATTTTGAAGCTCCCATTCACCCCCCCTCTGGTCGCTTTCTGGTTGCTTCTCGGTCCTTCACTAAGATAACTAACTATTAACTACTGACTACTCCTAGATAACTACAAAGCAAGATAACTATGAAGCAAGATAACTACGAAGCGAGACAGGCAAAAGTTAATAAAGCAACTAAGTTAAGTAAAGTTTTATTCCTATCTTGTCAAGTACCGAGGCGTACTAGCCTTTACCACTTACTTAGGTTGAACGCTAGCACAACGAGCCTTACTATTAAACTGGGCCAACTACGTGGTGGCATTCAAGGCGCATAGGGCTGTCACCACCTGCTTGCTACCACAGCTATCCGGAGGTCCAACCGTATCTGAAGGTAAGTCTATAGCTAAGCACCAAGCTTAATTATATTCTAACTATCTCTACCCTAGCTTTGAATAGAGACACCCTTGCGGACGTCAGAGCAAATACTTGACTTAATAAGATAAACACTAAACTAACTAAGCAACCTATTGGCAAAGATCAAATACTAAGCTCACTAGAGATTAACAACTATGGCTAAGTGAAAAGAACTGTAGGATAGCTAGGCACTCAAGCAATCAATCAAGTATACTACTCAATACTGAGAAGTAGAATAAAGTAATACTTGAAATGATGAAATAGAATATAGTAAAGTGCTTGAGTAACAAGAGCAAAACCTGAACTGGAGATGAAGGAAGACTCTTCCCAGCTCCAGGACCGATCACTCGCACGCCTCTACTCTTGAGCTAAGCCTTGAGCAGCGCTACCGCGAGGGCAAAGATGCCTTGCTCTACTAGCTACCTACTTGCCTAAGCTCTCTGAGCTTCTAACCTAACTCTCACTTGCTTCTCTTGCTTGTGTGTTGCTTTCTCTGGGATGGTACTGTGTGATGGTACAAATGAAGTGTTGCCACCAGGGGGGTATTTATAGCCTTGTGGAGTGAGGGGGTACTTATAGGGGGCAGCCAGCCGACCTAGGGCTAACCCTAGTGGCGGGCGCCAGCCCTAGGTGGCGGCCGCCACCCCCATCACCGTTGGATGCACCGCCTTTGCTTCAACGGCATCCAGGAGCTCCAGAGAGGCGATGGTTAGGTCGGTTGCATGTCCAGGTAACCGCCATTCTGCCTTGATCCACGCCACTCCATCCTGAGCCGTCCGATGCCACTGACCTAGTGACCAAGGGCCAAGATTTGGCCTTGGGATGGTCACACGGATCAGTGATGTGGCAAGGGGGAGAGTTGGGCCTCTTCATGTGGCGGGCGCCACTTTTGGGTGGCGGGCGCCACCTCTTGTTGGCGGGCGCCACCCCACTCGGGCCCAAATGGGTCCTGGTGAGTGGGCTCGTTTCCTGGTCGGTCCATTCTCCAAATTTAGTCCAAATCCTGCATTCAAATAAAAATCTATGGACATGTGGAATTTGGTTAGTTTGAAACCTATTTGACTACATTTCATGCCTTTTTGGTGAATTTTAGGGTAAAATGTTGATGGTAAAACAGGTGTTTAAGGACCATCAACAAGCTCCCCCAAGCTAACATGTTGCTCGTCCTCGAGCAACAATGCGGTTTAAGCATTTGAGCATGAAATGGATAGCAACTTAAGATGTATGCAAGTGCACATTGTATAGTGAGAAATAACTTAGCATATATCATTAATCATAGCAATGCGGGGCTTATAGCTTTTCACTTCGAACATGCAAGAGTGAAATAAAGCAATAGATAGGAAACTTTTATCTTGCTTAGGTTTGACTAGGATTCTGTCTGGAGGTTTTTTTTCAAGGTTTTCAAAAGATAATAACTTGCTTAAGTCCTCCAAGATTCACTCAATCACTCAATGGTGTTTAAGTCCTCACTTAGGCCAAAATGTAGCCTCTCCTACTTCTAAAGAATGATATGTGGAGTTATAGGTAGGCTAAGAATCATGAGCAAATTGCTTGATGTTTATTGCTAAGCTAGAGACACTCACATCATAAGGAGCAGCAAATCATAAAAATTGATCAAGATGTGCATGTGTGGTTATGTGGAAGTGTATAGAGGGATATTTCATAATCCTTCCTCGTTAATTTCTGGGGTCTAGAGCTAATGATAATTCTCTCTCTCTTTTTTTTGGATACATAGTGAGTAGACAAAAGATGTGTCCTCACATTTTCTTAGGACATAGTCCTCTCTTGAGCTACTTTGCTCACTTATTTTCTTAGGACATAGTCCTTTCTTGAGCTACTTTGCTCTTTTTTTTTGATATCTCTCTTTCTTAGCTCTAGATTTCCCTAGATGTCTATAGGAAAGGATTTCAGAAATGAAAAAGGGGGAAGAGGGAGAAATGCTTATTCCCAGTGTAGGAATAAGCATAAGGCTAGCAATGGGATGTTTGGTAGGGTTTTGCATATCTCCGGTGTAGAGAATAAGCAATTTATTTGGTGGTTGCAAACTTCCAAAGTGGAGAGTAGGCAATTTATGGGGGGGGGTGTGAATCTTGATTCAAAAGATATGATAAGCTTCTCTACTAAGATCTATGAGGTCTAACAAAGCTCAACACAAACAAAGCTCTTTGTGGTTTTGACTAATGACTAAGAAATATTTGGCTGGTGGTGGGATGGGATAAAATCAAGGAGGGACTTTTAGCAAGGTTTTCATAATTTTTAAAAGAAATCCTCCAGATTAGGACCTAATTTCACCTTAGCAAGTTTAAAGAATTACTCCATTTCTTACTAACTTTATTCACTAAGCATGATTTCAGTTAAAGCATGTGCAACCCACAAAAGCTACAACTTAGATAAGACCAGTTATTCAAACCATAACAATAGCATTTGCATGACATATTTCAAATCTTATTCAGGTTTCAACTTGTTTAAGCAGATTTTATCAATTTTATTCATGGAATGGTTATTTAGGCAAGCATGTGACATTTAAAAGATATAGAATTTAAGAACTGAATATAAAGTGTAGGCTTGAGACATACCTTATTGGAGCGGGAGTCTCCCCCAAGCTGGCTTCTTGCTTGGTGAAGGGTCTTCTTCTTTCTCGGTCGGAGCTCTTGTTCTCATTTTATTAAAAGTGAAACTATCTAATGTTGTGAAAAGGGAAACTATCCTATTATGATATTTTATTGTTCTAACTAAGTTAACATATACCTATGCATATAACTAATGATAACTGATGATTTTTTTAGTTACATGCATGACATATGTTATTTATTTGAAAAGAGAAAATTGAAGGGAAAAATTAAAAGTAAAACCATACCTTAGGTCCATGGAGTTTCATCCTTATCGGGTGGATCTTCTTCCTTGGGCACTTCTTCTCTTAGTACTCCATCGGGTTCTTCTTCTTTTGGCACCTCTCCTTTGTCATGTGAATCACACAACTCAGGAGGTGGTTCTTTCTTTCTGTTCCACCTTGTTCTTGGCGCCTCTTCTTGGTACGAACGGGCTTTGCATCCTGCATGTTAGCGGCATATGCGGGGCCTCGGGAGAAAGAGAATATTTCCTTCCTCCCTCCTAATGTCATTTGTATTTTACCACTTTCCACATATATGCAAGCATTAACAGTGTTCAAGAAGGGTCTACCTAATATTAGAGGCACATCTTTCCTATTTCCCATATCTAGTATTATGAAATCAGTAGGAACATATGAACCTCTAATATGAATAGGTAAATCATTGGCTATTCCTTCTACATAGCAAGTGGATTGATCAGCTAGGACAACATAGGCAGATGTGGATGACATGGGTGGAAAGAACGAGTTTTCATAAAAATCTTTAGATACAATGTTCACACTCGATCCTAAATCACACATGGCATTTTTAAAGACTTCACCAAAGATCGAGCATCTAATTATGGGACTACCAGGATCACCCTTTTTAACAGTCATGGTTTGATCTTCATAATAGTTAAAATATTTTATTTCAACCATATTTGCAGTTTCCATGTTTGGTTTAGCAGGAATTTTGTCAGGTTCAAAAGATGGTATGATAGCAGCAAGTTCAGCTAATTGGGTTTCTAACATCTTATTAAAACTTAATTGATTTTTTAGAGCAGATGAGAAATCTTCCAATTTAGCATTTATATTCTCAAGAATTTTATCATTCGATATTAATCTCTCTTTCAAGAAATCAGTAGTTTTACCTTGTGAGTAAACTAAATTCTTCAAGAATGAGAAATTATCAGAATTATGAAAATTAGAGCGAGGGAATGAATTGTTACCTTGAGAATTGGAGTGTTGATTTCATCCTTGATTTTGTTGGCGGAAACCGTTGTTGTTGATGAAGTTCAAATCTTCATGTAACTCGGGGCAATGGTTCCCAGAATGTCCGGTTTCTCCACAGACTTCACAAGTCATGTAGGATTCCAGAGCTTGGACACTCTCTTGTTGGTTCATCTTCTCATAGCTGTCCAGCTTCTTTGCCAGCAGGTCCATCTTGGCCACGATCATGTCGGCCTCCTTAACGGAATGCATACCTCGCTTACAGGGCTGCAGTCTCTCGTCATTCCATCCTTGGTTCGACACCATCTTCTCTATGAGATCCTTAGCATCTGCAACATTCAGAGAAAAGAATGCACCGCCGGCGGCGGCATCCAAATGGCTTCTAGAGAGTGGGGTTAGGCCATGGTAGAAGTTCTGGATCAATAGCTAGTCCTCCATACCGTGGTGTGGACAAGCAACGACATACTCTTGCAACCTCTCCCAAGCCTTGGGAATAGATTCCTCTGCGGATACATGGGTGTATGCCGAGTCTCGAGTGATGAGTGATTTTCAACGGGTTTGATCGCAGGTTCTTTGGCTTGTGTTGTGCAGGTGTCGAGCACAGAGACAGTGATCGAGGGGAAGGTGAAGGTCAAGTAGAGACGTGCCGTGCCTAGGGACCGAGAGTGGCGAAGGGCGGATGTGAGGCTTGGACTGAGGGACCGGTGGCCCAAGGATCAGCTGTGGTGGCTGGCAGCCTGGGACAGCGACGAGCGGAGACTTGCGGGCACGGTGTTGCCTGGGTCGAGGACCTGGGGACACGTGTCGGTGGACGGGGTGCACGGGCGGTGCATCCCTTCTACAGCTTCGGTTTGGTGGTAGAGCCAGAGAAAAACCATCGGGTGGACGGTTTCCAGGTTTGGGCCTCAAAACCTGGGTGCTGCGGGTTTGCCTTGGGCCACAAAACTCAGGCTGACGACGGTTTCCAGGTTTGGGCCTCAAAACCTGGGCGCTGGCGGGTTTCCTGGTTTCGGCCTCAAAACCAGGGGATGGACTTGGAGGCTGGTTTCCCGGTTTGGGCCTCAAAACCAGGGGTGGACATGCAGGCCTGGTTTCCCGGTTTGGGCCTCAAAACCAGGGGTGGACATGAAGGCCTGGTTTCCCGGTTTCGGCCACAAAACCGGGGGCGGAGTCCGTGAAGAGGACGTAGAGCGGTGGCGGCACGTGGCGGCAATCGGGAGGTTGCGTCGAGGCAACGCTACGAGTTGTGCGGGCGTGGCCGTCGGATCACCACCTACCACGAGTTGGTCTAGAATAACCTTAGGGTTTAGCTGGTTCGCTCTATAAGTAGTTTGGGGTAGAGTGGGAATTAGGAATAGTTAGAATTAGGATAAGTAGGGGGAGACACCCACCTCCCCATCTATCTCAGTCATTTGCTCCTTGCTTCTAGGGTTTCCTGCTCTCCCAATCCCCTGCTGTAGCTAGCTGAGATCCGCAGAGAACCATACCTCTGTGTACTGGAGATTTTGAGGAAGTGAGGCCGTAACCTCACTGTTGTAGCGTGTGGTAGCCACACGGTTGCAGATCGATGACTTGATTCGCGTTTTGGTTCGTGTTCTTCGCGTCCTTCGTTTCTTCGCGATTTTCCCGTCACTCGATCTCCTTCTATACTGCGTCTTTTTGAAATCCACTTGAATCATCTTGTTCTTTATAGTGAGGAGGTCATTTCGACCAAAGGGATTCATCTAACTCCTCACAAACAAGTAGATCGGGTCGATTTCGTTTTCGTGGCGCTTTTTCGGTTCATACTCCTCCCCTTTCGATTTCCCGGTGTTTGAGTTGATTTGGGCGGATGATTTCTTGGGGATAGTCTCCTAACTACTCCGTGATCATCCTCTCCAAGTTTGGGAACGTGGGATTTTGGTTTGAATCAATTTGGTGAAGATTTGAGTTGAGGGCGACCAAAATCGCCCTTTCTGTTCATCCGCGGACAGTCCACCGCTGGGGTCGCGGACAGTCCACGCGTCGGGCCTCGACCGAGTCAGTGGTCGCGCGGCTCGGCTGTGTGGTTTTGGTTTGACTGGCGGACAGTCCGCCGTTGTCATCCGCGGACAGTCCGGGACTGTCCAGGGAGACTTCAGCAGCATTGCGGTTTTGCTCTTTTGGCCGGTGAACAGTCCGCGACCTCAGCCCGGACAGTCCGCCACTGGGTAGACAGTCCGGGATCCTGCTGTAACCTCCAGTTTAGTGCGTTTGCTCTCCCGGCTTCCTCGCTTGGTTTTCAGACTTCTCGTTTGGCCTTGTAGTTGACCAAGAAACCTCCCTAGGTATCTTTGCTACTTGTTAGCATCAGTATTTGGGGATTTCTCGATGTAGCCGTCTATCTACGTTCGAGACTTGGTTTTTGAGGGTCAAACTTGTTCCGGTGCTTTTGGCGATTGGTTTGCTATCGCTTTGTGGTGCCTCGCTGTGATCCTAGGGATCATCCACCCTCTTCCAAGGGTCATGGGCATCACAGTTTCGGTTGAAGTTTTCCGGGGTTGATTTTGGGACATTTGGCCAAAGTTTCGAGAGAAATTTTTGAGCTCCCATTCACCCCCCCCTCTGGTCGCCTTGCTATTGCATTCTCGGTCCTTCAATTGGTATCGGAGCGGGTTAAGGATCTTCCACCTTAGCCGGTTCCAGATCCACAGAAGGTGACATGGATCGCTGCGTGGGCAAACCGCCGTTCTTTGATGGGACGAACTATGCGTATTGGAAGATACGCATGTCGGCCTATCTCCATAGCATGGGCTCTTTTGTTTGGGAGATTTGCAATAGGGACGATTACGTTGTCTTGGCTGCTCGTGTTACTCAGCTTTAGATGGATGAGCACGATGCCAATAGCCGAGCGCGTAATGCTCTCTTCTCCTGTTTGAGCATGTCCGAGTTTGATCGCATTTCTCACCTCCCCACGGCTCGTGAGATTTGGGTGACCCTCATGCGCTTCCATGACGGAACCTCTCAAGTCAAATCTCGTCTCTACGAGTCGCACAAGCTGGAGTACGAGAACTTTCGACACATCCCTGGCGAGAGCATAGAGAGTTTATTCGCTCACTTTCAGGTCATTGTCAACAAGATGAGAGCGAACAAGGAGCTGTTGCCTTTTGACGATCATGAGAGGGCTTTGAAGCTTTTGCACACTCTTGATCGGTCGGTGTGGGACTCAAAGGTCCAGGCGATCATCGAATCATCTAACTATGAGACCCTCACTTGCGACGAGCTCTTTAGTAAGCTCAAGTCTAGTGAGATTGACGCCATGTCGAGGGCTTCTTATGAAAATCCTTCCAGCCCGACTATGGCTTTGGTTTCTGGCTCTTCTGCTAACCCCTCTGGAGGATTTGCACTTTCTTCACTCTTTTCTGTCACAGAGGACCAGCTGGAGTCTTTGGGGGATGACGAGTTGGCGATGCTCGCCAACCGGTTCTCGCGGTTCCACAACAACCGCATGAACTGTCGCCGCGGAGGAGGACGCTCAGGATGCTATGAGTGCAGCGACCCCGACCACTTCATCGCCAACTGTCCCAAGAAGAACAAGCATTCTGGGAAGGGCGATCATGGGCACAAGTACGACTCCGGCAAGCGCAAGGAGAAGTACGTCCCCGCGAAGCACAAGCGGAAGGGCGGCTTCAACAAGGAGTACATCAAGACCAAGTACTTGGAGAAGGCCCAGGCTGAGCAGCATGCGTTCTTCACCACGCTCAGCGACGTCGACGACTCGGACGATGACTCCGCTTCTTCAAGCGACGACGAGTCCGAGAAGAAGAAGAGGATCGAGGACAAGCTCAACGGCCTCTGCTTCTTCGCCGACGACGAGGGCTTCTGCACCAAGGCTCTCGGCAAGGAGGTCGACGGCGAGCTGGAGGACACTCCTCGGAACGACGACGACGACGACACCTCCCAGGTATCTCTCACCCACGACGAGCTTTCTGCTGAGGTTAAGAAGCTTAATGCCACCTTGCTTAGTCAAGATAAGTTGCTTAGGCGTGCTGCTAGAGAGCGCAAGGAGTTTAGGTAGAAGTGGGAGGACACGGTGAGGGAGCTTGAGTTCGCTAAGTCCACCATGGTCGTGTCTGAGGAGGGTGAGTGTGAGATGTGCACCAAGCACATGACTGACCTTCTCACCTTGAGAGGTAAGTATGCTGCTTTGGTTGGAGAGGTGGATGAGCTCCGGGCTAGACCCTTGCTGTTGGGTGCGTGCAAGTCTTGTCCAGTCTTGCAAACTGAGTTGGCAGAGAAGGATGCCAAGATTGAATCTGTTGAGAAGGCCAGCTCGGGTAGCACTTGTGTGACTAGGTGCGCTTTGTGTGAGGGTTTGGAGATGGAGATCGCTAATGTGAAGCATGACAAGATGCAAACCGAGGAGGAAAACACATACGTTCGGACCATTTGTCATGGGTGTCTAGCGGTGAGCCACAGCTCGGGATGATGATCTCCCAATTTAAGCGAGCTGCTGGAGGTCCTGGTGTAGGCTTTGCTCCGGGTGTTGATCTTTCTGCTTTTGGGAAGATTGGAGAGTCGAGTGGTCTAAACCCATGTGAGAAGCCCAACTCCACCACTACTCCCAAACTTACCAAGCTTCCACCCAAAGAGCCTCTCAAGCCTAACACCAAGGATGGGGTGTTTGAAGAACCTCCACGAGCTCCACCCAAGAACCAGCAATGGGCTCCCAAACCAAACCACCTAAAAAACAAGCTGGACACAATGCCACCCATCCAGGAGGAGCTTATGCCACAGAAGGGCAAAGTGATCCACACCCACAACCGTGTGTACCAACAACCCCCTTTGAGAGCGGTGAGGTACCATTGTGAGTACTGTGGGAGAGATGGACACTTGAGTGAGTTCTGCTTTCGGCGTAAGAGAGAGGCGCGCCGTGCTAGGGAGATGAACAATGCGGACATGTACCATCCTTTCCATGATGTACATGTGCCGAATGTTCAGAGGTGAGCTCCGAGGAGAGCTGCTAGGCCTAGAGGTCTAGAACCTCAAGTTCCCAGGCCTAGGCAGCGGAGAGGACGTGCCCGGCGGGAGCCTTCAGTTGTAGGCTATGGACCCCGTGGCGGTGGCTTTGTTGTAGAGCGTTTTCCCACACCGCGTTTTGAGTATCACGATGGACGCTCTTCCCTTAGCAGACCACGTTTTCCTCAACATGGTGATCGCTTCCCCCGTAGGTGTGCTAGGAATGGTTTTTCTACTAATCGTTCTTTTGAGCAGCCGGCCCAACACTGGTATTCTTCCAACTTCACTAACCCCAGTGTTGGACCGTATGCTCACCCTATGTCTTTTTATTGATGTAGGTAAGACGATTGGAGGATGTTTGGTTGGTGGATTCCGGTTGCTCGAGGCACATGACCGGAAACGCCAAGTGGTTCTCTAGTCTTAGTCCAGTCACCGGAAAGGAGTTTATCACCTTCGGCGACAATAGCAAAGGTAAAGTGTTGTCTCGTGGGTCAGTGCGAGTTAATGAGCACTTTGTGTTGCGCGATGTTGCTCTTGTTTCTAACTTGCATTTTAACCTTCTTTCTGTTTCGCAACTCTTTGATGACGACTATGAGATTCGTTTTAAGCCGAATCTCAGTCGTATTTTGGATCCTCAGGGAAATCTTGTTTGTGTGATTTTGCCGTTTGGGAAAGTCTTTCGTGCGGATTTCTCGAAGTCGTTTGGAGTTTCTCGTTGTCTTTTGGCTGGCCCTTCCTCCTCTGATCTTTGGAAGTGGCATAGGAGACTGGGACATTTGAGCTTCGACTTGCTTGCGAGACTTAGCTCACTTGGCCTAATCCGAGGATTGCCCAAGTTGTCGATGGAGAAGGATCTTGTTTGCCATTCTTGTAGACATGGGAAGATGGTTGCCGCTCCCCACCATCCAGTGACTTAGGTCATGACACAGCGCCCTGGAGAGCTTTTACACATGGACCTTGTTGGTCCGGCTCGGGTGAGCTCAGTTGGTGGGAAGTGGTATGTGCTTTTTGTTGTTGACGACTTTTTGAGGTATTTGTGGGTCTTCTTTTTGTCTGAGAAGACCGAGACTTTCTCTTTTGCTCGCAATTTGATTTTGCGTCTTCAAAACAAGTTCCCTTTGAACTCGATGCGAGCTATTAGAAGTGATAATGGTTCTGAATTCAAGAATTCGGATTTTGAGAAATTTTGTAACTCTTTGGGTTTGGAGCATCAGTTTTCTTCCCCCTACACACCGCCCCAAAATGGTGTTGTAGAGAGGAAGAATCGGACCCTTGTAGAGATGGCCACGACGATGCTCGATGAGCATAGGACTCCTAGGCGATATTGGGCCGAAGCTATGAACACTGCATGCTATATTTCCAATCGCATTTTTCTCCGAGCTTTCTTGAAAAAGACTTCTTATGAGTTGCGATTTGGGAGACAGCCCAAGGTGAGTTATTTTAGAGTTTTTGGTTGCCATTGTTTTATACTAAAAAAGGGCAATTTGGACAAGTTTGAGTCTCATTCTTCTGACGGTGTGTTTTTGGGTTATGGCACTCACACTCGAGCTTATCGTGTACTTAACCTTGACACTAACCGAGTCATGGAGACATCCGATGTCACTTTCGATGAGACCATGGTTTGTCCTTCTTCTCGTTTTGAGCATGCAGGTGATCATGAGGTTGGTGAGCCTCTTTTTGATGACGAGGATGAGGGTGCTGAAGGTATGGATGATCCAGCACCCCCTCCACCTGCTGTGTTGCAAGGAGCGGCTTCTACTACGACTCACGGCCCCGACACGTCTTCTTCCTGGGGGCCGTGGGAGCCGCCACCCCGAGCAGTACCTTTTGTACCCGGGGAGGCACCAACCGCTGTTGAGGGGGAGGCCACTTCTGCTCGAGAGGTGCCACGACACATCCAGCGCCAACACCCCCCTCAGCAGGTGATCGGCAACATTAACGAACTTGTCACTCGGTCCAGGTCTCAAATCTCTCACTTTGCTCATTCTGCTTTTGTTGCTGATTTTGAACCCCGAGATGTTGGACACGCTTTGACGGATCCGGATTGGGTCAATGCCATGCATGAGGAGTTAGAGAACTTTGAGAGAAATCGGGTTTGGGTTTTAGTTCCACCTCCTCCAGACTGTAAGCCTATTGGGACAAAATGGGTTTTCAAAAACAAGCAAGGAGAGGATGGCCACGTTGTTAGAAACAAGGCCAGGCTTGTAGCGAAGGGCTATAGTCAAAAGGAGGGGTTAGACTATGAGGAGACTTTTGCTCCTGTAGCTCATTTGGAGGCTATTAGGATACTCTTAGCTTTTGCAGCATCCAAAGGTTTCAAACTTTTTCAAATGGATGTCAAGAGTGCCTTCTTAAACGGCTACATAGAAGAAGAGGTTTATGTTGAACAACCCCCGGTTTTGAAAATCCCAAGTTTCCAAACCATATTTTCAAACTCCACAAAGCTTTATATGGTTTGAAACAAGCCCCTAGAGCCTGGTATGATAGGTTGAAAACCTTTTTGCTTGCTAAGGGTTTTAAAATGGGATGTGTGGATAAAACGCTTTTTCTCCTCAAGCAAGGCAAAGACACTCTCTTGGTCTAGATTTACGTGGATGATATCATTTTCGGTGGTTCTTCTCACGCTTTGGTTGCCAAGTTTGCAGATACTATGAGCAGGGAGTTCAAGATGAGTATGATGGGCGAGCTGACTTTCTTTCTCGGATTGCAAATTAAGCAATCCCGAGAAGGGACGTTTGTGCACCAGGGCAAGTATACCAAGGACTTGCTGAAGAGGTTCGATATGGGTGAGGCCAAGCCTCTTCCAACACCCATGTCGACCACAACGGCCCTGGATGCGGACAAGGATGGAGAAGCTGTGGACCAGAAGGAGTACCGAAGCATGATCGGGTCGCTGCTCTACCTGACGGCGACACGCCCGGACATCCAGTTCGCGGTGTGCCTGTGCGCGCGCTTTTAGGCGTCACCGCGCACTTCTCACCGTCAGGCGGTCAAGCACATTTTCAGGTACCTTCGTTTCACACCTGAGTTTGGGATTTGGTATTCAGCTTCCTCCACCCTCTCCCTTTGCGGTTATTCCGATGCCGATTTTGCTGGTTGTCGCATTGAGCGCAAGTCCACTTCTGGGACTTGCCAGTTTATTGGTTCGTCTCTTGTATCGTGGTTTTCTCGCAAGCAGTCTAGTGTCGCTCAGTCTACCACAGAGGCTGAATATGTTGCTGCGGCTAGCTGCTGTTCTCAGTTGCTTTGGATGATGGCCACTTTGCGTGATTTTGGTCTGAGCTTTTCTCATGTTCCTTTGCTTTGTGACAGCACGAGTGCGATTAGTGTTGCTAAGAACCCCATGCTTCACTCGAAGACCAAACACATTGATGTGCGCTTTCACTTTTTGCGAGACCACTATGAGAAGGGTGATATCGAACTTCGCCATGTCGATACTCATCATCAGTTGGCTGATATTTTCACCAAGCCTTTGGACGAATCAACCTTTAATCGGTTGAGGGGTGAGCTTGGTGTGTGTTTCCCCTTTTAGATGGGGACATTTTGATCTTGTATCATAGTCTGACTATTGTCTCGTTTGTTTTGTTTTTTGTTTGCATTTAAGCATACGCTTTTACATTCTGAGCTTCATGTATATAATCTTTAAAATGTAATTATGCTCTGTTTAGTGTGCTCCGATGCTATATGTTGATGCTAGTAGCTTATGCACTTTCTGATCACTAATACATGTTGTGAGCTGAGCTATTATTGAATGGTGAATCTGATTAACAAACATAAAACTTGAAAATGTTCACCATTGAGATATGCAACTAGCATGTGTAGGATGTGTTGAATTCATTCGTGCTTTTCATATATGCTAGGTTGCTATGTCTCTAGTTCTGAGTCTGTCACTTGCTTGGTCTGTTCATACTCTGTCAATAAAATCTGAACCAAGTTTTAAGTGAATTGAAAAGATCGAGATGGGATTGCTTGTCAACACATCACAGTTTCGAGACTGTTTCTCATTGCACTTGGAGTTAAACTTGAGCTGTGTAGTGTATGACCGAAACTGATGCTTTAAGCTTCTGATTGCTTCTGCATAGGCTTCGCACAGTTGAAAAGTTAGGCAATGACAAGCTTTCAACCTCTCGCAATCACATGCTGAAACCTGAACTTGTGTAACCTAAACCGCTGCAACTCCGATAAAATTTGGATATACAAGTCTATGTTTCATTCTATAGCATGATGATTGAACTTTGCTAGGGTAGTTCACCTTGTATACATGTTTAGCACTTGTCTGATTTCCTGTCTATACATGTTTGTGCTATTTTGATGGTGAATACCTTTTTGGCTAAAAACTGCTCACTTTCCTCATATGTTCATATTTCATATTTGGTGATCAGTTTGAGCCTTCGCTAGCTTGTATGCTTTCCAGTGAGTCGTTGGAGCTATACTGTTTAGAGCATCTTTGCATTTTCTTGACTATATTCCTGAAGCTGCTAACTTGCATTGTGACGGATATGCATTTTGGAAGGGGGAGAACTTCTCTTGTTGGCACTTTCGATGGTGCATTTTCTGAGGGGGAGAAAATTGCTTTCGGTTCCTTTTCCTTGATGGTGCATTTTCAACTAAGGGGGAGAATTTGGACAAATTTGGACAAATCATGCCTCCCATCCTCCCATGTTCAACTAAGGGGAGAGGAATCGGTTGTGTGCACCATGCAAGGGGGAGTTTGGCTCGTGATAAATTTTTGAAATTTCCAATTTGTTCGGAGCACTTTGCTAGTTGTGTTGAGCCCTTGCCTCTATCTTGAGGGACTAGCAGTCGCATTTTTGCTTCAGTTGGCTTCAGTTGGTATCGAGCTTTTCAGTTGATGTCGAGCTTTCTGCTAGTTGTGTTGAGCCTCTGTGCCTCTGTCTTGAGGGACTAGCTTTTTGCTTTGATTTTTCAATTGGTATCTGCTAGCGGTGTTGAGCCTATTCTACCTCTTCTTGAGGGCTAGCTTTGCTTTGCTTGGTTGCGTCGAGCCGTTGCCCATGTCTTTGGGGACCAAGTTGTCTTGATCTTTCCACTTGACCATCTTCAGCTTTGCTATGCTTTTGGGTCATTTGGACGAGTTCTCTCTTCTCCTTCCTCCTCCTTCTATTTCCATTATGATTTGTGTGTGTAGTTGACAATGCACTCATCAAGGGGGAGATTGCGGATACATGGGTCTATGCCGAGTCTCGAGTGATGAGTGATTGTCAACGGGTTTGATCGCAGGTTCTTTGGCTTGTGTTGTGCAGGTGTCGAGCACAGAGACAGTGATCGAGGGCAAGGTGAAGGTCAAGTAGAGACATGCCGTGCCGAGGGACCGAGAGTGGCGAAGGGCGGACGTGAGGCTTGGACTGAGGGACCGGTGGCCCGAGGATCAGCTGTGGTGGCTGGCAACCTGGGACAGCGACGAGTGGAGACTTGCGGGCACGGTGTTGCCTGGGTCGAGGACCTGGGGACACGTGTCGGTGGACGGGGTGCACGGGCGGTGCATCCCTTCTACAGCTTCGGTTCGGTGGTAGAGCCAGAGAAAAACCATCGGGTGGACGGTTTCCAGGTTTGGGCCTCAAAACCTGGGTGTTGCGGGTTTGCGGAGTTTGGGCCACAAAACTCGTGCTGAGGACGGTTTCCAGGTTTGGGCCTCAAAACCTGGGCGCTGGCGGGTTTCCTGGTTTCGGCCTCAAAACCAGGGGATGGACTTGGAAGCTGGTTTCCCGGTTTGGGCCGCAAAACCGGGGGTGGACATGAAGGCCTGGTTTCCCGGTTTCGGCCACAAAACCGGGGCGGAGTCCGTGAAGAGGACGCAGAGCGGTGGCGGCACGTGGCGGCAATCGGGAGGTTGCGTCGAGGCAACGCTACGAGTTGTGCGGGCGTGGCCGTCGGATCACCACCTACCACGAGTTGGTCCAGAATAACCTTAGGGTTTAGCTGGTTCGCTCTATAAGTAGTTTGGGGTAGAGTGGGAATTAGGAATAGTTAGAATTAGGATAAGTAGGGGGAGACACCCACCTCCCCATCTATCTCAGTCATTTGCTCCTTGCTTCTAGGGTTTCCTGCTCTCCCAATCCCCTACTGTAGCTAGCTGAGATCCGCAGAGAACCATACCTCTGTGTACTGGAGATTTTGAGGAAGTGAGGCCGTAACCTCACTGTTGTAGCGTGTGGTAGCCACACGGTTGCAGATCGATGACTTGATTCGCGTTTTGGTTCGTGTTCTTCGCGTTCTTCGTTTCTCCGCGATTTTCCCGTCACTCGATCTCCTTCTATACTGCGTCTTTTCGAAATCCACTTGAATCATCTTGTTCTTTATAGTGAGGAGGTCATTTCGACCAAAGGGATTCATCTAACTCCTCACAAACAAGTAGATCGGGTCGATTTCGTTTTCGTAGCGCTTTTTCGGTTCATACTCCTCCCCTTTCGATTTCCCGGTGTTTGAGTTGATTTGGGCGGATGATTTCTTGGGGATAGTCTCCTAACTACTCCGTGATCATCCTCTCCAAGTTTGGGAACGTGGGATTTTGGTTTGAATCGATTTGGAGAAGATTTGAGTTGAGGGCGACCAAAATCGCCCTTTCTGTTCATCCGCGGACAGTCCGCCGCTGGGGTCACGGACAGTCCGCGCGTCGGGCCTCGACCGAGTCAGTGGTCGCGCGGCTCGGCTGTGTGGTTTTGCTTTGACCGGCGGACAGTCCGTCGTTGTCATCCGCGGACAGTCCGAGACTGTCCAGGGAGATTTCAGCAGCATTGCAGTTTTGCTCTTTTGACCGGCGGACAGTCCGTGACCTGAGCCCGGACAGTCCACCACTGGGCAGACAGTCTGCGACTGTACTGCCGGACAGTCCGGGATCCTGCTGTAACCTCCGGTTTAGTGCGTTTGCTCTCCCGGCTTCCTCGCTTGGTTTTTGGACTTCTCGTTTGGCCTTGTAGTTGACCAAGAAACCTCCCTAGGTATCTTTGCTACTTGTTAGCATCAGTATTTGGGGATTTCTCGACGTAGCCGTCTATCTACGTTCGAGACTTGGTTTTTGAGGGTCAAACTTGTTCCGGTGCTTTTGGCGATTGGTTTGCTATCGCTTTGTGGTGCCTCGCTGTGATCCTAGGGATCATCCACCCTCTTCCAAGGGTCGTGGGCATCACAGTTTTGGTTGAAGTTTTTCGGGGTTGATTTTGGGACATTTGGCCAAAGTTTCGAGAGAAATTTTTGAGCTCCCATTCACCCCCCCCCCTCTGGTCGCCTTGCTATTGCATTCTCGGTCCTTCATCCTTGGCTTGTTGCGTAAAGCAGGAGATTTTGTTGCGCAGAGCATTCGTCTTGCCCATTGGAAAGAATTTGGCGAGAAAAGTATTGGAACATTTGTCCCATGTGTCTACAGCGTTGCGATTGGTATAGAACCATTGCTTCGCATTTCCTAGCAAAGAGAAAGGAAAGATACGAAGACGGATGGCTTCTTGTGTTATACCCTTAATGGTGAAGGTGCCGCAAATCTCCAAGAATTGTTGGAGGTGAGCATTGGCATCCTCATGAGCCTTGCCACAGAACGGGCTAGCTTGGACCATCGTGATCAGAGCCGGTTTCAACTGAAATTTGAGGTTGGCATCGATCACGTCCGGTCCTATCGCTACATTAGCGGCAGAAGGAGCAGAAAATTCACGAATGGTCTTATTGGCCATCGTGAAGATAGAACGAGATAAGAAAGAAAGAAGTTGAAGAAGATGAAGGAAAAAGATAAGAAGAGTCAAGGAAAGAAAGAATGGGGTAAGATGGGATTCGCTAAGCAGGAGCTTAAGCGAAGATAAATTCGACACGGACTCAACCGATACACCGATTGCCTTCCCCGGCAACGGCGCCAGAAATGCTTGTTGGTAGTTCTTAGCTTCACTAAAGATAGAGGTAGGCAACTATCCCCGGTAACGGCCCAGAAATGCTTGTTGACACTAGCCAACGTCGTTACTAGGAGTAGACTATGGAATCTATTCCAGGCAACGGTGTCAGAAGTGCTTGTAGCAAGCCCGGTCACTATACCTAAAGGAATGAAGCTAAAGCAGCTATCTACTAATGTCAAGTGGGGTTGTCAGTCCCGACACTAGTAGGAGCTAGCTAGAGAGAATGCAATCTACCAAGAGGAGATTCTGCAAGCGCACAAAACTATCGTAGTAGCACTTCGCCTGGGAGTACCAGGTGTCGATTTATTTGATCCCAAGGGAAGGTTAGGGTGGTGTATGAGTCGAGTCAAGGAGGGGATGAGAGTCGAAGAAATAAGAAAAAGGGAAAAGGAGAGAAGGGAAGAGAGGGGATGAAAGGCTAGAAAGAATATATGGGTGGATAGGTAAGGATGAAATGGATGGCTAAGGTAAGGTGGATGGATAGATAGATATGGGGAATAGGGTAACTAGGGATAACTAAGATAACTAACTATTAACTACTGACTACTCCTAGATAACTACAAAGCAAGATAACTATGAAGCAAGATAACTACGAAACGAGACAGGCAAAAGTGAATAAAGCAACTAAGTTAAGTAAAGTTTTATTCCTATCTTGTCAAGTACCGAGGCGTACTAGCCTTTACCACTTACTTAGGTTGAACGCTAGCACAACGAGCCTTACTGTTAAACTGGGCTAACTACGTGGTGGAATTCAAGGCGCACAGGGCTGACACCACCTGCTTGCTACCACAGCTATCCGGGGGTCCAGCCGTATCTGAAGGTGAGTCTATAACTATGCACCACGCTTAATTATATTCTAACTATCTCTACCCTAGCTTTAAATAGAGACACCCTTGCAGACGTCAGAGCAAATACTTGACTTAATAAGATAAACACTAAACTAACTAAGCAACATATTGGCAAAGATCAAACACTAAGCTCACTAGAGATTAACTACTATGGCTAAGTGAATTGAACTGTAGAATAGCTAGGCACTCAAGCAATCAATCAAGTATACTACTCAATACTGATAAGTAGAATAAAGTAATACGTGAAATGATGAAATAGAATATAGTAAAGTGCTTGAGTAACAAGAGCAGAACCTGAACTGGAGATGAAGGAAGACTCTTCCCAGCTCCAGGACCGATCACTCGCATGCCTCTACTCTTGAGCTAAGCCTTGAGCAGCGCTACCGCGAGGGCAAAGATGCCTTGCTCTACTAGCTACCTACTTGCCTAAGCTCTCTGAGCTTCTAACCTAACTCTCACTTGCTTCTCTTGCTTGTGTGTTGCTTTCTCTGGGATGGTACTGTGTGATGGTACAAATGAAGTGTTGCCACTAGGGGGGTATTTATAGCCTTGTGGAGTGAGGGGGGTACTTATAAGGGGCAGCCAGCCAACCTAGGGCTAACCCTAGTGGCGGGCGCCAGCCCTAGGTGGCGGCCGCCACCCCCATCACCGTTGGATGCACCGCCTTTGCTTCAACGGCATCCAGGAGCTCTAGAGAGGCGGTGGTTAGGTCGGTTGCATGTCCAAGTAACCGCCATTCTGCATTGATCCACGCCACTCCATCCTGAGCCGTCCGATGCCACTGACCTAGTGACCAAGGGCCAAGATTTGGCCTTGGGACGGTCACACGGATCAGTGACGTGGCAAGGGGGAGAGTTGGGCCTCTTCATGTGGCGGGCGCTGAAGGACCGAGAGTGCTACCAGAAAGCGAACAGAGGGGGGTGAATGGGAGCTACAAATTTTCCTTTCGGAAACTTGTCGCCATTGTCCCAAGAATCAACCCCAAAGGCAAAACCCCCTAGAGCTTGCAAGTGTCCACGACCCTAGATGTAGGGTGGATGCTTCCAAGAAGCACAGTGGGACACAATACAAACCTAGAAACCAAACGCAAAAGACGGAAACCAAATCCGACAACGAACGGACAAGCCACGGACGAAACAGCGCAAAGTGCACTTGACCGGACTCTGGCCAGCGTCCGGTCAATGAGCACCGGACGCGTCCGGTCTTGAAAAATTGGTTCTGGACCCTTACTGTTTTTGACCGGACTCACGGAGTCTGAGCGTCCGGTCAAGGATCAAGCGTCTGGTCACAAGTGCCAAATCCAATGAACAGTAACGCGCAAGCGTCCAGTCACTTGGTGAACCTAGCGTCCGGTCAAGTCACAAAACAAACACAACGAAAGTGTTCATCGACCGGACTCACTGACAGCGTCCGGTCGTTGAACAAACAGCGTCCGATCACCCCGATTTCGTGTTGTTCGTCCACCGATTCGACTCTGTCTCACCCAAAACTAATCCTCTGGGGATCAAACTTGGTGAGAGGAATCACGAGGATAGTGAGCTATCTCTAAGAGATCATGGCTCGAACCTATCTCCAAATCGATGAATCGAAGAAATTCGAGGGAAGGGAGAAAAACTTGACCCAAAACGAAAATTGACCGATCTACTAGCTCGTGAGGTTAGAGGATAATTCCTTCGGTGGAAAGAAGTGCCTCACGATCTAGAACCTCTTGGTTCAAACGGATTTGCAAAAGACGCACCAAGTAGAGAGATCGATCAACGGGAAAAACGTGGAGAAAAGCAATCCACGGAGAACAAGAACAAAACGCGAATCACAATCACGAATTTGCAACCGTGTGGTTACCACATGCTACAACAGTGAGATTACGGTCTCACTTCCTCAACATCTCACGGACACAGAGGTATGGTTCTCTTCTCTGTGGATCTCAGTTTGCTACAACAGGGGAGAGGGAGAGCAGGAAAACCTAGGAGGCAAAATAGCAAATGACTGAGATAGATGGGGAGGTGGGTGTCTCCTCCTACTTATCCTAATTCTAACTATTCCTAATTCCCACTCTACCCCTAACTAATTACAGAGCGAACCAGCTAAACCCTAGGGTTATTCTGGACCAACTCGTGGTAGGTGGTGATCACATGATTTGTCAATATTTCTCCCCCTTAGTTGAAAATGCACTAGCAAGCAAATGTGCACAAGCACTCAATTGTCTCCCCTTGACAAAATATCTCCCTCCAAAAATGCATATGAGTGAAAATGCAAGTTAGCAGCTTCAGGAATATAATCAAAAGAGTGCAAGTATGCTCTACACAGTTCTGATCCAATGACTCAACAACATCCATAAGAAGCTAGCAAAGGCTCAAACTGATCACCAGAAACGAAATATGAACATGAGAGCAGAAGTAGCAGTTTTCAGCCAAAAAGATATTCACCATCAAAATAGCACAAGACATGTATAGACAGGAAGTCAACCAAGTGCTAAACATGTATACAAGGTGAACTACCCCTAGCACAGTTCAACCATCATGCTATAGAGTGAAACATAGACTTGTGTATCCAAATTTTATCGGAGTTGCAATGGTTAAATTTCACAGGTTTAAATTTCAGCATGTGATTGCGAGAGGTTGAAAGCTTGTCATTGCCTAACTTTTCAACTGTGCAAAGCCTATGCAGAATCAATCAAAAGCTTAAAGCAACAGTTTTGGTCATACACTACACAGCTCAAGTTTAACTCAAAGTGCAATGAGAAACAGTCTCGAAACTGTGATGTGTTGACAAGCAATCCCATCTCGATCTTTCCAATTCACTTAACTTGGTTCAGATTTTAAACAGAATATGAACATACCAAGCAAGTGAATGACTAACACTAGAGACATAGCAACCTAGCATATATGAAGAGCACAAGTGATTTCTACACATTCTACCCATGCTTGTTGCATATCTCAATGGTGAACATTTTCAAGTTTTATGTTCATTAATCAGATTCACCATTCAAAAAATAGCTCCGCTCACAACATGTAACAGTGATCAAAAAGAGCATAAGCTACAGCATCATTATAAAGCATCGGAGCAAAGACTATATAGAGCATAGTTACATTCTTCAGATTATATACATGAAGCTCTGAATGTAAATATGCAAGATGAAATGCAGAAAAGATAACAAAAGAAGGATACCAATTGGAAACCAAAAAGTCAGTGAATGACACAAGAGTCAAAATGTTTCCCCCATCTAAAAGGGGAAACACACACCAAGCTTACCTCTCAACCTAGCAAAAGTTGATTGGTCCAAAGGCTTGGTGAAAATATCAGCCAACTGATGATGAGTATCGACATGGCGAAGGTCGATATCACCCTTCTCATAGTGGTCTCGCAGAAAATGAAAGCGCACATCAATGTGTTTGGTCTTAGAGTGCAGCACGGGGTTCTTAGCAACGCTAATCGCACTCGTGCTGTCACAAAGCAAAGGAACGCGAGAAAAACTCAGACCAAAATCACGCAAAGTGGCCATCATCCAAAGCAACTGGGAACAACAGCTAGCCGCAGCAATATACTCAGCCTCCGTGGTAGACTGGGCGACACTAGACTGATTGCGAGAAGACCACGATACAAGAGAAGAACCAATAAACTGGCAAGTCCCAGAAGTGGACTTGCGATCAATGCGACATCCAGCAAAATTGGCATCGGAATAACCGCAAAGAGAAAGGGTGGAGGAAGCAGAATACCAAATCCCAAATTCTGGAGTGAAGGATAAGTACCTCATAATGCGCTTGACAGCCTGATGGTGAGAGGTGCACGGCGAAGACTGAAACCGCGCGCAGAGACACACCGCGAACTGGATGTTCGGGCGTGTCGCCGTCAGGTACAGCAGCGACCCGATCATACTCCGGTACTCCTTCTGGTCCACAGCTTCTCCATCCACATCCACATCCAGGGCCGTCGTGGTCGACATGGGTGTTGGAAGAGGCTTGGCCTCACCCATATCGAATTTCTTCAATATGTCCTTGGTATACTTACCCTGGTGCACAAACGTTCCGTCTCGAGATTGCTTGATTTGCAATCCGAGAAAAAAATGTCAACTCGCCCATCATGCTCATCTCAAATTCCCTGCTCATAGTATCTGCAAACTTGGCAACCAAAGTGTGAGAAGAACCACCGAAAATGATATCATCCACGTAAATTTGGACCAAGAGAGTATCAGTGCCTTGCTTGAGGAGAAAGAGCGTTTTATCCACACATCCCATTTTAAAACCCTTAGCAAGCAAAAAGGTTTTTAACCTATCATACCAGGCTCTAGGGGCTTGTTTCAAACCATACAAAGCTTTGTGAAGTTTAAAGACATGGTTTGGAAACTTGGGATTTTCGAAACCACGGGGTTGTCTCACATATACTTCCTCTTCTATGTAGCCGTTTAAGAAGGCACTCTTGACATCCATTTGAAAAAGTTTGAAACCTTTGGATGCAGCAAAAGCCAAGAGTATCCTAATAGCCTCCAAACGAGCTACAGGAGCAAAGGTCTCCTCATAGTCTATCCCCTCCTTCTGACTATACCCCTGGGCTACAAGTCTGGCCTTGTTTCTCACTACATGGCCATCCTCTCCTTGTTTGTTTTTGAAAACCCATTTTGTCCCAATTGGGTGACACTCAGAGGGAGGAGAAACTAGAACCCAAACCCGATTTCTTTCAAAATTTTCCAACTCCTCATGCATGGCATTGACCCAATCTAGATCCGTCAAAGCGTGTCCAACATCTCGAGGTTCAAAATCAGCAACAAATGCAGAATGAGCAAAGTGAGAGATATGTTGTGACCTTGACCGAGTGACGCGTTCGCCGATGCTGCCGATCATCTGTTGAGGCGGGTGTTGACTCTGAATGTGGCGTGGCGCCTCCCGAGCCGAAGTGGCCTCCCCCTCAACAGCAGCTGGTGCCTCGTCGGGTACAAAAGGTACCGCTCGAGGTGGCGGATCCCACGGCCCCCAAGTCAAAGAAGAGGGATCGGGGCCGTGAGTCATAGTAGAAGCCGCTCTTTGCGGCACAGCAGGTGAAGGAGGTGCTGGGTCATCCATCCCTTTAGCACCTTCTTCTTCATCATCGAAAAGAGGCTCGCCAACCTCATGATCACCTGCACGCTCAAAACGAGAAGAAGGACAAACCATGGTCTCGTCGAAGGTGACATCAAATGTCTCCATGACTCGGTTAGTGTCAAGGTTAAGTACACGATAAGCACGAGTATGAGTGCCATAACCCAAAAACACACCGTCAGAAGAACGAGACTCAAATTTATCCAAGTTGCCCTTTTTGAGTATAAAACAATGGCAACCGAAGACTTTAAAATAACTCACTTTGGGCAGTTTTCCAAAACGCAACTCATAAGAAGTCTTTTTCAAGAAAGCTCGGAGAAAAATGCGATTGGAAATGTAGCAAGCAGTGCTCATGGCTTCGGCCCAATATCGCCTAGGAATCCTATGCTCATCGAGCATCGTCCTGGCCATCTCTACAAGGGTCCGATTCTTCCTTTCTACAACACCATTCTGAGGTGGTGTGTAGGGAGAAGAAAACTGATGCTCTAAACCCAAAGAGTTACAAAACTTCTCAAAATCCGAATTCTTGAATTCGGAACCATTATCACTCCTAATAGCTCGCATCGAGTTCAAAGGGAACTCGTTCTGAAGACGCAAAATCAGATTGCGAGCAAAAGAGAAAGTCTCAGTTTTCTCAGCTAAAAAAACCCATGAGTATCTCGAAAAGTCATCAACAACAATAAGAACATACCACTTCCCCCCAACCGAGCTCAACCGAGCCGGACCAACAAGGTCCATGTGCAAAAGCTCTCCAGGGCGCTTAGTCATGACCTGAGTCACTGGATGGTGGGGAGCGGCAACCATCTTCCCATGTCTACAAGAATGGCAAACAAGATCCTTCTCCATGGATAACTTGGGCAATCCTCGGATTAGGCCAAGTGAACTAAGTCTTGCAAGTAAGTCGAAGCTCAAATGTCCTAGTCTCCTATGCCACTTCCAAAGATCATAGGAGGAAGGTCCAGCCAAAAGACAACGAGAAACTCCAAACGACTCTGAGAAATCCGCACGAAAGACTTTCCCAAAAGGCGAAATCCCACAAACAAGATTGCCCTGAGGATCCAAAATACGACTGAGATTCGGCTTAAAACGAATCTCATAGTCGTCATCAAAGAGTTGCGAAACAGAGAGAAGGTTAAAATGCAAGTTAGAAACAAGAGCAACATCGTGCAACACAAAGTGCTCATTAACTCGCACCGACCCACGAGACAACACTCTACCTTTTCTATTGTCGCCGAAGGTGATAAACTCCTTTCCGACGACCGGACTGAGACTGGAGAACCACTTGGCGTTTTCGGTCATGTGCCTCGAACAACCGGAATCCACCAACCAAACGTTCTCCAATCGTTTTACCTACATCAATAAAAAGACATAGGGTGAGCATACGGTCCAACACTGGGGTTAGTGAAGTAAGGGGAATACCAGTGTTGGGCCGGCTGCTCAAAAGAACGGTTAGCAGAAAAACCATTCCTAGCACGCCTACGGGAAGAGCGATCACCACGTTGAGGAAAACTCGGTCCACTAAGGGAGGAGCGTCCATCGCGATACTCAAAATGCGGTGGGGGAAAACGCTCAACTACAAAGCCTCCGCCACAGGGTCCATAGCCCACAACTACAGGCTCCCACCGGGCACGCTCTCTACGCGGCCTAGGCCTAGGAATTTGAGGTTTTGGACCTCTAGGCCTAGCAGCATGCCTCTGAACATTCGCCACATGTATATCATGGAAAGGATGGTACATGTCTGTGTTGTTCATCTCCTTTGCGCGGCGTGCCTCTCTCTTGCGCCAAAAGCAAAACTCACTCAAGTGACCATCTCTCCCACAGTGCTCACAATGGTACCTCACCGCTCTCAAAGGGGGTTGTTGGTACTCACGGTAGTGGGTGTGGATCACTTTGCCCTTCTGTGGCATAAGCTCCTTCTGGATGGGTGGCATGGTGTCAAGCTTGTTCTTGAGGTGGTTTGGTTTTGGAGCCCATGATTGTTTCTTTGGTGGAGCTCTTGGAGGTTCAACAAAGACCCCATCCTTGGTGTTAGGCTTGAGAGGCTCTTTGGGTGGAATCTTGGTAAGCTTGGGAGTAGTGGTGGAGTTGGGCTTCTCACATGGGTTAAGACCACTTGACTCTCCAATCTTCCCAAAAGACAAAACATCGACACCCGGAGCAAAGCCTACACCTGGACCTCCAGCAGCTCGCTTGAATTGAGAGATCATCATCCCAAGCTGTGGCTCACCGCTAGACACCCATGACAAGATGGTCCGAAGGTATGTGTTTTCCTCCTCGGTTTGCATCTTGTCATGCTTCACATTAGCGATCTCCATCTCCAAACCCTCACAAAGAACACACCTAGCCACACATGTGCTACCTGAGTTGGCCTCTTCGAGTGACACAATCTTGGCATTCTTCTCTGCCAACTCAGATTGCAAGCCCGCACAGGACTTGCACGCACCCAACAGCGAGGATCTAGCCTTCAGCTCATCCACCTCTCCTACCAACACAGCATACTTGCTTCTCAAAGTGAGAAGGTCAGTCATGTGTGTGGTGCACATCTCACACTCCTCCTCCTCGGTAACAACTACGGTGGACTTGACAGATTCAAGTTCCTTCACCGTATCCTCCCACTTCTGCCTAAACTCCTTGCGCTCTCTAGCAGCATGCCTAAGCAACTTATCCTGACTAAGGAGTGCGGCAGTAAGCTTCTCGACCTCAGCAGAAAGCTCGTCGGGGGTCAGAGATACCTGGGAGGTGTCGTCGTTGTCGTCGTTCCGAGGGATGTCCTCCAGCTTGCCGTCAACCTCCTTGCCGAGGGCCATGGTGCAGAAGCCCTCGTCGTCGGCGAAGAAGCAGAGGTCGTTCAGCTTGTCCTCGATCCTCTTCTTCTTCTCGGACTCGTCATCGCTTGAGGCAGTGGAGTCGTCATCTGAGTCGTCGACATCGCTGAGCGTGGCGAAGAATGCACGTTGCTCAGCCTGGGCCTTCTCCAAGTACTTCGTCTTTATGTACTCCTTGTTGAAGCCGCCCTTCCGCTTGTGCTTCGCGGGGACGTATTTCTCCTTGCGCTTGCCGGAGTCGTACTTGTGCCCATGATCCGCCTTGCCGATGGTTTGCTTGTTCTTCTTCGGGCAATTGGCGATGAAGTGGTTGGGGTCGCCGCACTCGAAACATCTCGAGCGTCCTCCTCTGCGGCGACGGTTCATGCGGTTGTTGCGAAACCGTGAGAACCGGTTGGCGAGTAAAGCCAACTCGTCATCCCCCATGAACTCCAGCTGCTCCTCTGTGACAGAAAGAAGAGAAGAGAGAGCAAAGCCTCCAGAGGGGTTAGCGGAAGAGCCAGAAACCAAAGCCATCGACGGGCCAGAAGGATTTTCATAAGAAGCCCTCGCCATGGCATCGATCTCACTGGACTTGAGCTTACTGAAGAGCTCGTCGCACGTGAGGGTCTCATAGTTAGGCGATTCGATGATCGCCTGAACCTTGGAATCCCACACCGATCGATCAAGAGTATGCAAAAGCTTCAAAGCTCTCTCATGATCGTCGAAAGGCAATAGCTCCTTGTTAGCCCTCATCCTGTTGACAATCACCTGAAAGCGATCGAATAAACTTTCTATGCTCTCGCCAAGCATATGTCGAAAGTTCTCATACTCTCGCTTGAACAACTCGTAGAGACAGGTTTTGACTTGAGAGGTTCCCTCATGGAAACGCATGAGGGTAGCCCAAATCTCCCGAGCCGTAGCGAGGTGAGAAACGCGATCAAACTCAGACATGCTCAAGCATGAGAAAAGAGCATTACGGGCTCGGCTATTGGCATCGTGCTCATCGATCTGACGCTGAGTGACACGAGTAGCCAAGACCACGTAATCAGCAGAGTTGCAAATATCCCAAATGGAAGCACCAATACTCTGCAGATAGGCCGACATGCGTATCTTCCAATACGCATAGTTCGTCCCATCAAAGAACGGTAGTTTGCCCACGCCGCGATCCATGTCGCCTTCTGTGGATCTAGAACTAGCTAAGGTGGAAGATCCTTAACCTGCTCTGATACCAATTGAAGGACCGAGAGTGCTACCAGAAAGCGACCAGAGGGGGGATGAATGGGAGCTACAAATTTTTCTTTCGGAAACTTGTCGCCACTGTCCCAAGAATCAACCCCAAAGGCAAAACCCTAGAGCTTGCAAGTGTCCACGACCCTAGATGTAGGGTGGATGCTTCCAAGAAGCATAGTGGGACACAATACAAACCTAGAAACCAAACGCAAAAGACAGAAACCAAATCTGACAATGAACGGACAAGCCACGGACGAAACAGCGCAAAGTGCACTTGACCGGACTCTGGCCAGCGTCCGGTCTTGAAAAAATTGGTTCTGGACCCTTACTGTTTTTGACCGGACTCACGGAGTCTGAGCGTCCTGTCAAGGATCAAGCGTCCGGTCACAAGTGCCAAATCCAATGAACAGTAACGCGCAAGCGTCCGGTCACTTGGTGAATGTTGGTATAAATTAATGCACACTCTACTTTATCTGCAAGCGCACAGATAAAGTCTACCGATGTAGCACTTCACCGGAGTAACCCAGTTTTAATATCGAACCCAAAGGAACGGATAGCGATGAGTCTCAAGTGTATAACCCCTGAGTAACTAACAAGGACGGAGAAGCTAAAAGTATAGAGGGGATCACTAAGGTTATCTAAATCCAACTTAAGAGTGATATGTTTATTATTCTTAATGGGGAAGTTGCCATAAAAGGTCACAACAGAGTATGATTCTTTTATGCAAATGTATAATCCTACCGAGCCTACACACGGGTAAGTGGACTATAGAAGAATCAACAAGGCTATAAGAGTCACCCTTGCGAACTACCACTACTACCGGCGTTATAGGAAGTAAATATGAGCTATCAAGTCTAAGCACTACTCTTATACTATACAACTACTCTAACTCTAGAGCGACTAGAATTAAAGTACTCAAAAGAGAGTCATAAACCTTAAGAACAATAAGAACAATGGCTCAAACTTAAATATAGATGTTGATTACCGAAACAATCGTTGAAGCAAGTCGATGAAGAACTTGAATCCACAGGTACAAGATGAAGAAGTTGATCCGACAGGCCGGAGCTTCCTCTTGATCTCTTCATCTCTCTCTCTCTCTTCTAGTTCTAGAATAAGACTAGGTTCTAATCCTACTAGAGGGGTATCTAGTCTTCTACTTGAAAGCTAACTCTTGTTTACAACTAGATGAACTAGATCTAATTCTAGATGAACTAGAAGAGATTCATCTAGAGGGACCTCTACTTCTACATTGGAACCCTAATTTCTGATGTGGAGAAGAATAATGAAGAGGGAGATGCCTGGAGAGGGGGGTCTAGGGCTGCTTATATAGCTCTGAGGGATCAACCGCGGCCGTTGGATCAAACCGACTTAAGGTACGGCTGAGATGCATCCTAGAGGTCGGTGGAGGAAGCTTGCAGAAGACGGAAGCCAGCGGGCCCAGGGGGACACCGACCGGTGGGCCTAGGGGACCAGTCGGTCCCACCTGGAGGTGGACCGCGGTGCCCTTTCTCGTGGTGTCTCTATGTGTTCTCTGGAGTCTTTGAGAAGTATCCCGACGTGGCGGTTGCGTTATCTCCCGACAGTTTCCTTCTATGGGAAGCTATCGGTGCCGATTTCCTGGTTTAGTCCCTGCAGAATCATAACTCACCAAAATTCGTGGAATATTGTCAGTTGAAACCCTAAACCTTTGTTGGTGATTAAATTCATGCCCTTTTTATATTTATTTATCCTTTAATTTTGATAGATAACCAGCGTCAACAATTCCCCCAAGCTTACCCCTTGCTAGTCCCTTAGCAAAGTCAAACCCAAAAGTGGATCAGGAGTTGCTACAATATCTTCACTTCCAACAAGTACACCTGCTGTTAAACAAAAATTCTCCAAAACATATCATGTTATTCTTCATGGGGCTTATTACTCTTACCTTAGATCTTGAATAATTGAGAGATTGAACGATCAAATCAAGCACTATGTCTCTAGTTCTTTCACTTCACCTTTATCCCGGAGTTTTAATTAATTTTTTCAAAAGCATTAATACATATGTTGTCAAATTAACAATGGATCCAAAGAGAAAGTCAACCAACCATTGAATCAAGAAGTGCATGTGTATGGAGTCGGATGCTCTTTTGAATATTCACTCTCTTCTGTCTATCAGAGACATATGGCTATCAGGCTAATTCTACTGTCGGGTACGTGCCCATTTTTTCTGATATATATATATATATTTTTTCGAGGTTCCGGACACTTGTCCCTTTTTATTTCCTCGGGATCTATCTTTTTGAGGTTTCGGACACTTGTCCCTTTTTATTTCCTCGGATCTTTCTCTTTTTTCTCTTTTTTTTAATAGCCATATGCTTCCAACAAACTTCTGAGAGGGTAGCAACAGATAATTATGAGCATTTATGCGGAAGATGGATGAAATGTGTAAGTGATCTCAATTCAATGGCAAGATAACATCTCACAGGGTCACAAAGCTTAATTTAACTCAATGCAATTATTAGTCATGTTTATATTTAGAAATCTCCGGAACTTTAGTGTTGTTTAGAACAAGATAATAGCAGCTCAGATCATCACATGTCATATCCCAATTACCTAGACCTTAGATTATGTATTTGCCAACCATGTATTTAATTTTATTTAAGGCATCATTATTAATTAGGAGAACTCATGCTTTAAAGGCTAGGTACTTGAAAGAAATTAGATAGAGCAACTATTCATCATTTCCATACAAAAGATTAGAGAGAGAGGGTTTTAGTCATCAACTTCTTAAAACAAACTAGACACACTATTTTATTAATCTAACACACTTTAAGATAAAAGCTAATAATAGTAGTAGTAGTAGTAATAAAGACATACCTGAATCGCGAAGATAACGGGGGTGCATCTCCCCCAAGCTGGTTCCCTTAATAGCGTTGAGCCTTCATGTGCCCATATATTTTTGTCTCTTTTTTAATTAATGGTGAGCCTTTATGTGCCCACATATTTTTGTTCTTTTCTTTTTTAAGGGTGAGCCTTCATGTGCTCACATTTTTTTTGGTGTTTTGAATTTGTTTATAGAATGAAAAACTTAAGAGGATAGAGATACTTACGTGGATACATGGGGGTGCCTTCCCCCAAGCTGAATGTGACGTAGTCGTTCGATCTTGCAATGTAGCGGACTGGCAGTGCATATGTCCTTCCTCTATTAGAGCTTTGATTGATGTTGATGTTTGTTGAGACAGTGCTCCAACAGTGGATGGAGCATTCACTTGCTCGTCAGCTTTTCTTGGCCTTTCAAATCCTATGAAACTCAAATAGACAACAAAACTTGTGGAACAGATTAAGCATTAGCGGTTGGCCACTCAAGCCTTAGTTGTCCAGAATTTCAGTAAGATCTCTTCCTTAATATTTTTATGTTTTTATATTTTTATGATGCAAGAGAAAATACAACAAGATGAATGCATGCATATTTATTTTTATTATTTTTATGCCACCACGATGAACATTCCTGTGGGATTGTACACACCATAGAATTATTCACATGGGGCTTCATGGTTTATGATGTAGTGTAACAAATGTAATATTTTTATTTTCTTTTCTAATGCAATGCAGAAATGTTTGTGAATATGATGATGCAATAAATGACTAAGAATTAAATATGAGAAATATGCAGCAAAGTAAATATAAAGATAACTACCGATTTTTACCTTTTGGCGAAGGTTCGGATATTTAGGTCCGACGAACCGGACATTTCCTTGGTTCAGACCTCCCAAGGTATGTCAGACGTTTAGAAAGTTGTTATCGATTGTACCTCTTAGGTGCAGACATTTTCTTCCATACTTTCTTGGTCTGAGTCTTCACTTCCTGTGGCTCACTGTCTTGAGATTTCTTTTGTTCTTTCTTTTCTGGGACAGTGTTGATAGCTTCTTCTTCGTGATTGGCGTCTCTATTCTTGATAGTTTGTCTTCTTTGGCTTTGAGAGCGGCATCTTTCACTTCTATTCTCCTTGGGTGCTTCATTGGGTATGTAGTTGATGAAGTTGTATCGTGTCTTTTTTCCAGCAAAGTGAAAATGGATTTTCTCTTGTAGGTGACTGCACTTGTAGTGTAGAGGAATGATCTTCCTAGGATGAGGTGGACATCATCGTCTTCTCCCATGTCGAGGATCAAGAAGTCTATGGGGACTTAATGACCTCTAATTCTGACTACGACGTCTTCCATCATTCATTCTTGTTTTTATGCCTCTTGATATGGTGTCACTCATGTTCTTCGTTCGTCCAGCAGTTTGAAGTGAAGCGTTAATTATGGAAGCTGGCAGCATCTTGCTCAGTGTGCATGATCTTGTAGATCTAGGACCTTCACTCTGTAGAAGTAGGGAGTGACAAACTTCGCCATGTTTGCTCAAGAGTGTGTCCTGCTCATAAAGACAAGGTAGAGATCAAGTGCATGGGCTCTGTTGGTGGAAAAACACCAACAGAACCAAAAGTTTTGTTTATTCTCCTCTAACCTTAGGAACATTGCACAAGACAAACTTATTGTTTATATGTTCTATTAAATCTTAACATGAGTGATAGGATCAGAGGATGAGCATAAAAGTAGCATCTTAAAATATTTAACAGATCAAAATACTTAACCCAAGGAAGGATAATCTATACATAAAGTGTCGATCTTTTCATAATTGAGATATACCGTCTTCCAAAGGTTAGATGCACAACATTTTAGCTCATTTTAATTAAGACAATGAGATTCAAGAGAGTAAAGCTAAGATCAAAGGACTAAACATGTTAAGTTGATTAGGTTGAATCAAGTAAGGTGCAACTTAAACATGTTTTGTTCTTTATTTATGTTTATACTAGAATCAAGAAGAAGCTTTAAAAGTGGTGGTTACTTACCTTGAAATATTACTTTGTCATTGGAAAGTGATTGTGCTGAACCATCTTGTGGAAGCTTCTCTTGTCTATCTGGCTTGTCTTCTCTTGCTCGTCTCACAGTGTGATTGAGAGGAGGAAGATCGCGGTGGAATCATCTTTATAGGTATCGACCTTCCTTCTCTTGTGTCGACTTATTAGTGAAGGTACATTGTTCCTCGAGTATGCTGACTAGGATCCTCTCTCTTTCTTGTATTAATTCTGTACTATGAGGATGTAGGGAAAGTTCCACATTCTTCTATTGTCATCCTTTCTTGTTTTCCTTTAATCATTGGGTTGGCAAAAGACTTGAATTTAGAACTGTTACTCGAGTGCCTCCATGAGAGTCTTTGTCTCTTAGTGCCACAACTGAGACTTGTCCTCTCAACAGTTTCTAGATGATGGAGATCTGATCGGCTGTTATTCTTGATTTGTTGGCTCAGGTACTATCTCTCCATCTTCTAACTCTTGTGGTGCAGTGGCTTCATCCTTCATGATGCCCTCCTCAATTCTTGGCAGTTGGTTCTTCCTTCGACATCTTCTCTTGGTTCTCTTTGGCTGCTCATAAGTGATGTAGTTGTTGAAGAATCAGCAAAAGATCCAAGAGTTGACTTCTCCAGGTCCGATATAGATGATAACATTGATGGCGTTCAAGAACGATCTTCCAAGAATGAGTGGTGGATCATATTCTTCTCCTCGACTGGGACAACATCTAGTGGTTTGTACTGATCAAAGTGGTGAGTAGGAGATCAATATGTTGAAGTTGGGTTTCTCCTTCCTCCCTTTGATTGTGAAACACATCTAGACAACGGAATTGTCTCTCCCAGGCTGGCTTGTGATGTAGATGGACTTCCAACAACATGTTCATGTGTTTGAGTTGTAGATCTTGCTATTGTTGTAGTCGTACCATCTTGTCTCCCAAGCTAGCTCTTGATTAGAAGAGAAAATAACTTTCCACTTCTTGTCTTGATGTCTTGGGCAATGATTGTTGCAGGCATAGGTTGTTTCATACGAGGTAAGTTGCATCCTGTTTGTCATCAGTGCCCAAGCAAGACTCAAAGCTAGGCTAGCACCATTTGTGATCTGAGAGTTGGTTTATGTGTCTATGGTTTGGGTTTTGGATCTTCAATGTTCAGACCAAACCATGAATGAACAAAATCTCTCTCCTGCATAATGTTAGTGGATATATACCCGAAGGATTGCAAGAATTTGAAGCATGGGTTGTTGTCCATAACATATGTATTTTGCATCTATGCTAATAAAAGATGTTTTTAGGATTACTTTAGCATAGACTGGCATTTTATGTGTTGGCTGCACTTTAACATGATTCAAGGCAAAGGATAACTTGCAGTAGAAGACAAAATAAATAAACTTTGATACTCACAGTTCTTTCATCCATGATGAATGAGCTGAGTCTTCATTGTGCAAAGTTGTTAAAGTTCATGTGTCTCTTCATCTCCAGTGTGAGTTCATCTCCGGACTTTCCCAAATTGATATTGAAAGTTTCCCTGCAGTGGTTAGTCCAACAAAATATCCAACATCCACTATAGCATACTATCGGCTCGAAAATCAACCTAGACACCACGTCTAATTTGATCTAGGAAGGTATTTTAACTTAATTGCTTAAATTAAAAACCTTTGAAAGCAAGATCACCACTCCTAAACCAGGCACCATGCTTAATTTAAGAGATGTATGAAAGTACTCCAAACCTAAACATATAATATAGCGAATGAGGGTAGCATGAAAGTATTATAGAGATTTATTCAGATGGTGACGAAAGAGCATAATGAGTGTATGAGCATATCTTAAAGGTAGGGACAACCAACACAGCCATGCGGCAAGAAATGCTCTTAGAAAGTCTATTCCCCAAGCTTGGATTTTGCACAAATCAAGATTGGATGAATTTAATTCAATGTTGTATGATGATTGGTTGGGCGTACCTTGTGTTTGTTGTTCCTTCGTTCTTTTCTACTCCAGACCTGGGAAGGTTAGTGACAAAAATACCCGAAGTAATATTTTCATAATTATATTTCTATGCTCATTACAAGGACAGTGCAGCAGAAATGTAGGCATAGCTAATAACCAGGTATTATGATGGGATATAAGGATTCTACTGGTTATAGCTTGCTCATGGGGTATTGATAGATAAGAGTGGAATTCAAAAACAACATTCATAAGAATGAAAACAAAAATGATGAAAAGACTGGGACAAAAAAGGAAAAGATAAAAGTATGATTACAAGGTTAAACTTAAGATGTAAAATGATCTACCGTTCCCCGGCAACGGCGCCAGAAATGCTTGTTGACACTTACTAACGTCGCTACCAAGAGTAGAGATAAACTCTATCCCCGACAACGGCGCCAGAAATGCTTGTTGGTATAAATTAATGCACACTCTACTTTATCCGCAAGCGCACAGATAAAATCTACCGATGTAGCACTTCACCGGAGTAACCCAGTTTTAATATCGAACCCAAAGGAACGGATAGCGATGAGTCTCAAGTGTATAACCCCTGAGTAACTAACAAGGACGGAGAAGCTAAAAGTATAGAGGGGATCACTAAGGTTATCTAAATCCAACTTAAGAGTGATATGTTTATTATTCTTAATGGGGAAGTTGCCATAAAAGGTCACAACATAGTATGATTCTTTTATGCAAATGTATAATCCTACCGAGCCTACACACGGGTAAGTGGACTATAGAAGAATCAACAAGGCTATAAGAGTCACCCTTGCAAACTACCACTACTACCGGCGTTATAGGAGGTAAATATGAGCTATCAAGTCTAAGCACTACGCTTATACTATCCAACTACTCTAACTCTAGAGCGACTAGAATTAAAGTACTCAAAAGAGAGTCATAAACCTTAAGAACAATAAGAACAATGGCTCAAACATAAATATAGATGTTGATTACCGAAACAATCGTTGAAGCAAGTCGATGAAGAACTTGAATCCACAGGTACAAGATGAAGAAGTTGATCCGACAGGCCGGAGCTTCCTCTTGATCTCTTCCTCTCTCTCTCTCTTCTAGTTCTAGAATAAGACTAGGTTCTAATCCTACTAGAGGGGTATCTAGTCTTCTACTTGAAAGCTAACTCTTGTTTACAACTAGATGAACTAGATCTAATTCAAGATGAACTAGAAGAGATTCATCTAGAGGGACCTCTACTTCTACATTGGAACCCTAATTTCTGATGTGGAGATGAATAATGAAGAGGGAGATGCCTGGAGAGGGGGGTCTGGGGCTGCTTATATAGCCCTGAGGGATCAACAGCGGCCGTTGGATCAAACCGACTTAAGGTACGACTGAGATGCATCCTAGAGGTTGGTGAAGGAAGCTTGCAGAAGAAGGAAGCCAGCGGGCCCAGGGGGAGACCGACCGGTGGGCCCAGGGGACCGGTCGGTCCCACCTGGAGGTGGACCGCGGTGCCCTTTCTCGTGGTGTCTCTATGTGTTCTCTGGAGTCTTCTAGAAGTATCCCGACGTGGCGGTTGCGTTATCTCCCGACGGTTTCCTTCTATGGGAAGCTATCGGTGCTGATTTCCTGGTTTAGTCCCTGCAGAATCATAACTCACCAAAACTCGTGGAATATTGTCAGTTGAAACCCTAAACCTTTGTTGGTGATTAAATTCATGCCCTTTCTATATTTATTTATCCTTTAATTTTGATAGATAACCAGCGTCAACAGTGAACCTAGCATCCGGTCAAGTCACAAAACAAACATAGCGAAAGTGTTCATCGACCGGACTCACTGACAACGTCCGGTCATTCAACAGACAGTGTGCGGTCACCCCGATTTCGTGTTGTTCATCCACCGATTCGACTCTATCTCACCCAAAACTAATCCTCTAGGGATCAAACTTGGTGAGAGGAATCACAAGGAGGATAGTGAGCTATCTCTAAGAGATCATGGCTCGAACCTATCTCCAAATCGATGAATCGAAGAAATTCGGGGGAAGGGAGAAAAACTTGACCCGAAACGAAAATCGACCAATCTACTAGCTCGTGAGGTTAGAGGATAATTCCTTCGGTGGAAAGAAGTGCCTCACGATCTAGAACCTCTTGGTTCAAACGGATTTGCAAAAGACGCACCAAGTAGAGAGATCGATCAACGGGAAAAACGTGGAGAACAAAACGTGAATCACAATCACGAATTTGCAACTGTGTGGCTACCACACACTACAACAGTGAGATTACGGTCTCACTTCCTCAACATCTCACGGACACAGAGGTATGGTTCTCTTCTCTATGGATCTCAGTTTGCTACAGCAGGGGAGAGGGAGAGCAGGAAAACCTAAGAGGCAAAATAGCAAATGACTGAGATAGATGGAGGTGGGTGTCTCCTCCTACTTATCCTAATTCTAACTATTCCTAATTCCCACTCTACCCTAACTAATTACAGAGCGAACCAGCTAAACCCTAGGGTTATTCTGGACCAACTCGTGGTAGGT
The DNA here is from genome assembly GCA_009763385.1 of Coix lacryma-jobi var. lacryma-jobi. NCBI lineage: Eukaryota > Viridiplantae > Streptophyta > Magnoliopsida > Poales > Poaceae > Coix > Coix lacryma-jobi. The sequence continues at coordinate 67,559,118 of CM019828.1, forward strand.
GGTGATCCGACGGCCACGCCCGCACAACTGGTAGCGTTGCCTCGACGCAACCTCACCGATTGCCGCCACGTGCTGCCACCGCTCTGCTTGTCCTTTCCCGGATGTCGCACCCCCGGTTTTGTGGCCCAAACCAGGAAACTAGCCTTCACAGCCAACCCCCGGTTTTGCGGCCCAAACCGGGAAACCAGCCGACCATCGCCTGAGTTTTGCGGCCCAAACTCAGCAAACCAGCAGCACCCAGGTTTTGAGGCCCAAACCTGGAAACCGTCCTCAGCCCGAGTTTTGTGGCCAAACTCAGAAACCATCAGCACCCAGGTTTTGAGGCCCAAACCTGGAAACCGTCCACTCGGTGGTTTTTCTGTGGCTCAACCACCAAACTGAGCCGTAGATGGGATGCACCGCCCGTGCACCCCGTCCACCCGCAAGTCTCCACTCGTCGCTGTCCCAGGCTGTCAGCCACCACAGTTGATCCTCAAGCCACCGGTCCCTCAGTCCAAGCCTCACGTCCGCCCTTCGCCACTCTCGGTCCATCGGCACAGCACGTCTCTACTTGACCTTCACCTTGCCTTCGATCACTGTATCCGTGCTCGACACCTGCACAACACAAGCCAAAGAACATGCGCATTATCCTAGGTTACAATCACTCATCACTCAGAGACTCGGCATACACCCATGTATCCGCAGGCGCCACTTTTGGGTGGCGGGCGCCACCTCTTGTTGGCGGGCGCCACCCCACTCGGGCCCAAATGGGTCCTGGTGAGTGGGCTCGTTTCCTGGTGGGTCCATTCTCCAAATTTGGTCCAAATTCTGCATTCAAATAAAAATCTATGGACATGTGGAATTTGGTTAGTTTGAAACCTATTTGAGTACATTTCATGCCTTTTTGGTGAATTTTAGGGTAAAATGTTGATGGTAAAACAGGTGTTTAAGGACCATCAACAATCCTTATGCTCATTACACAAGGGCAGTGTAGCAGGAAGGTGAACACTGATATGTAAAGTGCTTGTTTTAGGACACTGAGCTTGTCCTGGGGAAACCTTCAAGATGTGATTTGGTGAAGTGGTTTCCCCACCAACACCAACTTAAGAACACAACGAGATCTACAAAATTTGTGATAAACATACGCATCTACAACCACCCTTTTGAAGTTTTTGTAAACAGAAAGTGTGAGGGGGTTGAAAATCTCGAGTGTGGCAAGGTTAGACACACCAATTGAATCAGGAGATGTCTCATATGAGCATGGATTTAAAGAAGTGTTTATGAAGTAGCTTCCATGCTCTTTGATATCTTCTTCCACGATTTCAGAGAAGAACACCGAAGGATGGGGTTCATAATTTTCTAAAGTGTAGGGTGTTTTCTCTTGAGAAGGTTCTGTGACAACCAAATTATTAGAAGGATTTGAAAGAATTTAAAATTTGGTTGTGTGTTCCTCCTCGTGTTGATCGGGATCGAGCTCGACTTCTTCTTCTGGGAATTCGTCAAAAGTGCTATTGTAAGGAGTGTTTTCAAGGATGTCTCTTCCTTCACTAACAAGTTTATGTGGGAATGATCCTCCAGAAGCTAAATCGAGAAGTAGAGCAACTTCCTTATTAAGACCACGATAGAAGTGAAAGTGTACCACATGGTCTGGCAAGGAAAGGTTTGAGCCAGAATTGGTAAGGTGTTTGAACCTAGCCCAAACTGCTCCTAGTGTCTCCTTCTCTTTTTGTTTGAATGTAAGAATTTCAATTCTAAGATTAGTGATTCGAAAAAGAGGGAAGAAAGCAAGACAAAAGTTGTCCCGAAGTTCATCCCAATTTCCATTTATGCCCCTTATGGAATGATCATACCATTTTCTCGCTCTTCCCAAAAGGGAGAACAGGAATAGTTCCCATTTAATGGTCTCTTGTGTCATGCCAGCAATAGTTTGACAAGAACACAATTGCTCAAATTCCCTAAGGTGGGTGTATGGATCTTCGTCTTCTGACCCAGAGAAGGATTTCTCTCAAACCTTGGCTAGAAGAGCAGGGCAAAGCTCATAGCCATCTGTATGAATGGGGTGTGATGACGGTGGAGGCTCCAACATGTCGCCCTTTGGAGTAAACAATTTATAGATAAGAGTGAAATCCATGTGGTGATGAGTGTGGTGGTGAGGTAAAAGTGGTGATAAAAGAAAAAGGTGGTAAAAGAAAAGAGACACGGACGATCCTAGTTCGATTCTAGAACGGCTACCGTTCCCTAGCAACGGCGCCAGAAAGCTTGTTGGGTATTTTAAATGCACACAGAAAAATCCGCAAGCACACGGATACCGATGTAGCTTTCACCCGAGAGTATTCCAGGGTATCGATTTCCACGGGGAACGTGAAGTGCACTAGAAGAATTAGGAACGTCCAAGAAAAGAATTGTAATGTGGGTAGAGAGATATAGGGTTTTCTAAGTTGGTCTATCTAATTAAAGGCTCACTATACTCTACTTACTTCGGAGCAACAGTACCTTTCCGATTCTCGAAAAAGACTGAGAAAAGGGTAATCAGGAGAAGGTTGCCAAAAAGCTATACGAAAACACCAATCCTAACGTGGTGGATTATAACAATCTACAAAGCTGTCACCCCTGTAGCTACCACAACTATCCGGAGGATTGAGCGCAAACTCAGGTAAACCCTAGTCTAGACACCAAGTCTACATTAACGCTTACTACTCTAATTACTGCAGATAACTAGAGCACTCAATACGAGCGGAGATCCAGTAAATAAAATAAAGCAAGAACTGAAATTAAATATAATACTTAGAAGTAATAAATGAAGAACCTAGAGATTACTTAAAGACGAACCAAATGCTGCACCAATACAATGTCGAGGAAGATCCGACAGATCCGGCTCCTCCTCAGCTCTCTCCTTCTCCTCTCTCTAATCCAATCTCTAATTACAACTAGATGAACTAGACAACTAGAACAAGAACTAGAACTTGAAGAACTAGAACTAGAACTAGATCTAGATGAACTAGAAAAGATTCATCTAGAGGGACCTCTACTTCTAATTGAAACCCTAGTTTCTGATGTGGAGATGAATAATGAAGATGGAGATGGATCTTGAGGGCACCCCTGGGGTCTCTTATATAGTCCTCGATGGAGTAGGGGGCAAGGAATTGCAACGTCATCGATCCGCGTCACATTTATCGCCCACCGTTGGATGCATACGCCAAATTTGGCCCACCATTGGATGAAACCGACCTATCTAGGTCGGTGGAGAGAATATCTTGGACGCCAAGGAGTTGTATATCAGATCCACGTCGAAAACCGGGCAAGAACCGGACTCTAAGGGCCCGAACCGGACCTGAACCGACGAGATTCTGCCCTGTCTGCGTTTCTGGGAATTTCTGGGCAGTTGGGCCGGCCGGTTCAATCGGCCCAACTGCCTCCTCCCGCCATATGCACTGCAGAACCGGCCCGCGTCCTCCCCTGCGCTGACACCCGGCCCGGCCGCACGGCGTCGCACTCCCGCCTGCGCCTGGCGCGCGCGCGAGCGCTCCACCTGGCCACGCGTCATCTTGGAGTTGGCCGAGACTGGCGTACGGGCGAGGGCTCCCGCCCGAGCGTACCGCGCAGCGTGCGCATGCCTTTCCCCTGCGCCACGTGTCGCCACCCGAGTGGGGGAACCGGTCGACCACTTCTCCCGCCTGCATGCAGAGCACATGTGTACCCTGCTGAACCACGTGTCACCATGCGTTTGGTTGCATGGGACTGTTGCATGCGGATCCCACCGTGAATTCCTTTTGGAAATTATTATCTTCTTGCTCCGTGCTCCAAATATAACAAATAATATATCCATTTTGATCAGCGCGGCGAGCTCTATGCAATGGTGTACTCCAATTCGTCATCTAAGATAGTTTTATTCAGTGAAAAATTCAAAATCCTGCAAAACAGTGGAGATCACCAAAACTCGTGGAACTCGTTAGAATAAACCCTACAACTATGCTTTATATTTCATTTCATATCATTCTATGCATTAGTTGATGGTATAATATTGACTGTAAGGACCGACGTGGAGGAGCGATCGGAGGAGAGGGCAGCGATTGCCTTGGCGTTGGCTTCCATCGCCTTGGCGTTGGCCTCCGCGGTGGCCTGCAGGGTCTTGACAGCTGCTGCTAGGGCCTTAACAGTGGTCTTGAGGTCGCTGTTGTCGTCCATGTCCGCGGCGCACGACGCGACGGAGGAGGAGGCAGGGGAAGCGGGCGCGGATGCTGGAGAATCGGGGGGCGCGGCGGCTGCTGGATGAGGCGGTGGTGGTGCGGTTGCTGGTGGTGGGGTGGACGTGGAGGCTAAAGGGGAGGTAGGGCGGGAGGACGAGGATCGCCGGATTCCGGATACCAGGTTGTTAAGGGCGTCGAACCCTTGGGTAGCTGGACCTCGGCTATGTAGTTCGTAGCCGTGATCCGTCTTCTCCGGCGAGGTTTTGCCCCTCTGCTGCAGGCTTAGGGTTTTAGAGAGAGAGGAATTAGATGAGAAATAACTTGCTTGATTCCAACGTGCAGTTTACAGGAATATAAATATGGCCTAAGGCCCAAACCGACTAGAGTCCAAAGCTCCTAAAATTAAGGAATAAAAATAGCAACTAATCTTTCTATCCTCCTAGCCATCGGTGGCTGGCTCGACCTAGGCCTCCCTTGCGTGATCAACGCGCGCGGCCGCCCGCCGCACGTCCCTCGTACGTCAGCGCCTGGCGTAAGTCTGGCCCCACATGACAGTGGAGCTGCCTACATAATCGCAGTAAACTTGCAGAGTTTTGGGCATTCATGCATGATTTGTGTCAGATTAACTGATTTTCTATTATTTCTGATATTTTAAATGTTAGATATCAAATCTCGTAGAAGACTTTTAGTTGCCTTTTACAGTTTTCAACCATCTTCTGTTTGGAAAACTTAGCGCAGTAACTATCCAATCTTTACTTTATTCACTTCATATATAGCATAAGGAACAAGCTAAATGCTCGAGGTATGAACGGGAATAAATGCTTGAGGTATGGACTGGAATTTCTCTCACAAATATTAGCATGGTTATTATGACATCTAATAGTATCACAGTCCCTGACCTGGTATGCCTGTCATAGCATAGTATGATTATGATCTTGTGATTGTATTGGAACAAATAATCAACACCTGTGGGATTGGTTTGTGGCGGAGAGCTGGTGCGGCTGCGTTTGGTCGCGGAGGACGGGTCAAAGCCCGCACGATGTGGAGGGGCGCGGGGTGGAGCTCGGTTGCGTGGCTTGTGTGGCTCGGAAGGAGAAGGGAGAGTGGCTGAGCAGCAGTCCCATGGGGAGGACGAGCCTAACAGGTGGAGTTAGGCCAGGCCGGCTGATAGGAAGGGAGATGGGAGGGAGGCTTTTCTGCCTATTTTTTATTTTTCTTTTGTAAATTCCTTTTCTAAATTTATTTAAAAACCAATTTTAAATCAATTTGAAATCAAATAATCTTTGCAAAATATTAGAAATATTTTCTCTAGGTTTGAAAATAAAACTTGGAGTTTATTTTAATATAAACTTTTTATTTATTTTTTAAATAGAATAAAATCGATCTGCCCTATTACGGGTTGAATAAATTCTTTTTCACCTAATAAAAGTATGCAACGACATGAATGCAATAAATAATTGGTGAAAATTTTTCCTCTGTCTAAGATTCTATCATTTTCTAATTAAATTCTAATTAATTTTAACTAATTAAAAACTGGGGTGTTACACGCGGCCCCCTATATTCAAATCCTGGCTCCGCCGATACACTCACCGTTGATCAGCTTCCCTCGGTTAAGTTGAACAATACATATATTTTGTGGCCTCCTAGCTTGCCATTGTTCCTGTTATTTATTTGTGCCACCAGATATTTCAGTAGTTGCCGACAAGGGGAATTCTACAAATATTGTAAGTATTTTGGCCTTTTTATTCTACTTTCACAAGATTCAGAGCTCAATTTCTTCATGTGCATACTATCTGTGTTCGGTGCTGTACAAAGGTTTGGTGCTTTGCCACATATTTATTACCATAGTTTGGGTTGGATATATATAGTCGGTGCTTTTTTTCTAGCTGTGTATCATGACAAACAAAAACTCTTTTAAGTAAACAATTGGATGGTGAACAATTGCGAAGCTTCCTATCATGACATGCTTTGATTGAATGTTTTATAATAGTGCCATGAAAAGTTTGAAAATTCAGAGTCCAAACATTGCATCCAGAGCAAAGCACTTGCTATCCATCTGTTATTGAGCATTTTAATTTTATGTTTCCTAGGTGCAAACAGGGCAATCAACTCGGAGACATATAGGGGCAATCCTACTAATTATGTATATCCTTCCACAAGATGGAATGTATTCTTCTGTTGGGTTTCTGTTGACACTCAAAAGTGTCCCAAGAGTATGACTCCACCATCAAGTTTTTGTCGTCAAGATGGCTAGAAAGCATGCTTGGATCATCGTATATGGAGCTGAAGTAATGAACGACTGTCTCCGAGCACTTTAAATCTGACGAGCAGGGTGTTCTGAGATTTTCTGAGCAGGTTGGGTCTGGTCGCTCGATCCGATCACTGTTGCAGATATCTTCCGACCAGGAATAGTCACGAGACCTCTTGAGAGACTTCCGACCAGAGACTTCCGAACAGGTAAAATTGGTTGGAGGCGGTAAGGCAGCAATGGAGATCCGCTCGACCAGGTAAAACTGGTCGGAGGTGGTGATGCAGCAATTGTGACCAGCTCATAGTTATCAAAGTGTTGATTTAAAGATCTTTCTTTTGTCGGGTGTTAAACAAGCCAGAATCGGTTTAGCTGGATCCCATGTTGGCTAAGACGATTTTGCCAAACTTTCTCAAATGCAAGAATGGGCTTCACCATTGTGTTCCTCTCGTCGAGATAGTCGAAAAACATATATGGAACGTTCAATTTGGGGCCCGGATGGAAGAGTTAAGACCTAGTAAAGATGGCTCACTGTCGGAAGTTCTGACCCGAGTCGGAACTACTGGCCCCCGGAACTGTTGACCCTCCGAGTCAGAAGTTCTGACCCCCCCCCCCCCCCCGGAACTGCTGGCCGTCCGAGTCGAAACTTCTAACCCACGGAAGTTCCGACCCGAGTCGGAAGTTCTGACTCCCGTTCGGATCTGTCCTTTTGGATTCCGATCCGAACTGTTCCAAACTTGTGGGAAACATGGAAAATAAGATTTCGAAGGGTTTCCTACCACCCCCTCTATTTATATGAGAGGATCATGGTCGATTGAGATCCCATCTATCCAATCGTCAAAATCAATCTACTACAACCCTTTTGCCCTCTTCTCCAACCTCATGCTCTTCATTCCTTGATCTGACGATCAAGGATGGCGCCCTAGGCTCGTCGGCCGACCTAGGACAACCCGGTGACGTCCATGCCCTGATGGGGTCCCTCCCGGGCGAGAGCTTCGACGGTTCCTTTGCTAGTTTGCCCGAAAACTAGTCGTTCTTTGCCACGTAAGTGTGATAGCTATCCTTTGTCGGTTTGCTTGTAAACCTAGCCGTCCTTCACCACGTAAGTGTGACTTTCTCGCTGCGTTCTTCGGTCCGTGGTGACCCAGGTGTCTAAAGCCCTAGCTGGTGTGTGATCCGGAATCGTTTCGGCGTCAACACACTTTTTGGCGACTCCGCTGGGGAAGAATTTGCTTCGGCTCTACTTTGCAGTCGAATCTTCTTGCCCTAGCCCTATTCTTCACTGATCTATCTTCTTGTGCTCGCCATTACCGTTGCATTCGTCCCAAAAGGCCGATCACATCTGGTTTTGACCCTTTGTGATCTCGTTTGCTATTTTGCAACACGGCGTGCTTGATATTGGAAAATTCAGCAAGGCGGTCAAGCTCTAAATCATGGAGTACCAAGGTGTTACATCACAAGACCACTACAATTACCCCAGGGTACAACTTGCGAATACATCTTATGGTTGTAATAATTATTTTGCAAGTTCTATTAACTCTCATGTTGGTGTTGCTAGTCATAATGATACTAGATATGTTTCATTTGCTAATACTTTTCCTAATGCTCTTCATCATACATATCATAATCATACATATTATGGTCAAGAGCTGATGTCAACTATAAATTCTTTGAGTTTTGATGCTACTAGCAACATACAACATGTAAATTCTTATTCATCGGCTATAAGTTCACAATACTTTGCTCCACCACAAGACATGTCGATGAATGAGAGAATTGGCTATGACAATGATAATTATTTAGCCAATTGCTCTCAAAATTCAGCATCAATTGCAAGTGCTACCACTCGTAATTCGGACTCGTATGTTGGTAATAACTGTGGCCGAATGTATGAAAATTCAGCAAAGCATTTGAGTGCTAGTACTTATGATTTGGCTTCACGTGTTACTAGTAACCATAGCCGAACCAATGAAAATTCAGAACCTTTTGCAAAGATCACTCGCAATTTGGCTTCAAATGTAACTCAAAACGATAGCCGAATTAGTGAAATTCTAGCAAGGTATTCGAGTGCAAAAACTTATGATTCGGCTCCACATGTTACCAATAACTATAGCCGAATCAATAAAAATTCAGCAATGAGTGTCCATGCTAACAATCATGATTCGGCTTCATATGTTACTCTCAAATCAAGCTAAATCGATGAAGGTTTAGCCCATGCTAGAAATCCCTATGGCTCCTCTAAATGGAAGGTTCCCGCTTATCATAGACCATACTTGTTACACTATGATTACTTAGAAGTTCCTGATGGTTGGCGGGTACCTAATTTTTATAAGTTTAGTGAGGAAGATGATAAGACCGTTGTGGAACATGTTAGTACTTATCTTTCGCAAATGGGTTTTGTCGATAGAGAGAACTATATGAGAGTGCGAAATTTTCCTTTCTCTTACTGGTATTGCCTTTGTATGGTTTACATCTTTGCCTGAATCTACTATTTTGTTATGGTCTGAATTAGAGGAGTTATTTTGTGAATACTTTGGAAAGACTAATGACAAAAGGTCGATTACAACTAAGTCATCGGCTAAAAGGGCATTGTTAATGGGCATGAAAGAAAGAGTCAGTTCGGATGTAAGCGAAGGTTCGGCTACCAAAGCCGAACAACATAATATCCATTCTGGACTAATCGTAACTCAAAATGCAAGTCTTGCTACAGAAAAGCATGAAAAGCGCTAGAAAACGACTAGACTTGATTTTTCAGGAGCTAAAGGGGTTATATGCTTATCAAGTGATTACCGCATCATTGATGGAGATCAAATCCCTACAAGCGAGAAAGAAGGATTGCTTGCTGCCCAAAATCGGCTAAGTCGACTTTAGAGTCGGCTAAGCCGATTACTACTTGCCCAGAGTCAGCTAGGTTGACTTCTAAGTCAGCTAAGCCGACTCCCCCTGTTGTTGCCTTACCTATTAGTGCCCAAGTCGGCCTAACCGACTTTCAGTCGGCTAAACCAACTTTCTCTGTTCCAGCAGCCGTCGAAGCGCTTTTGGGTGATTCGAGACCTATTGTTGATCGTTCTCTAGAGATGAAGAACAATGTCATTCAAACCAAGAACCTACGCTTCTCTGACATGATCAATAAGGTACCAAATATGAATATTTTGCTCAAATTCCAATCTGGTCATACTATTTTAATTTCTGCATCCATAGGCAATATCCTTGCTAGTAGTTGTAAAAGACCAATTGAGAATAGCAATTTATTTGGTAATGATAAAACAAATTCAGATTCTATCGGTCAACACATTGTGCCATATAGCAAGGCCAATAGTGGTAATTTGTCAAAGATAAAACTTCCCAAAAGCAGTTACAAAGGTGTGGCCGAATGGATTGATATTAAATCTGATCCCTTCGTTTGCCTAGCTTTAAAGCCGACTCCGCAAAAGAATCGGCTGAAGAAATCAAAGTACACCTTTGACTTTACTTTTTGTGATCATGTCTTTGATATCTTGTTAAAGAATAATTTTATTAGAATCATTGATCACAATATTTTGCCATCTATTCAAAACTTAGAAGAGCTTACCTATTGCAAGTGGCACAATTATTTTGATCATAATACTTTTGATTGCAATGTGTTTCGTCGAGTGATCCAATCGGCCATTGATAAAGGACGATTGAGATTTCTTGAAGCTCAACAAACGGACCAATTAGATTCAATTGGTCTTGATGGCAAGCAAGTTTCGAATCGGCTTGCCTTAGCCGATTCACTCAAAGCTGAAGGCTCGAATGCCCAAGAGAGAGATGTGGAGCCTTCAAGTGAAAAAAAGGTTGTTGTCCAAGAATTGCAAGATGAAGACATTCTAGAGGACAACAAAGTTATAACAATTCTAGAAGACATTGGGGGCTGTTGGTAGTTCTTAACTTCACTAAAGATAGAGCTAGGCAACTATCCGCGGTAACGGCCCAGAAATGCTTGTTGACACTTGCTAACGTCGTTACTAGGAGTAGACTATGGAATCTATCCCTGGCAACGGCGCCAGAAATGCTTGTAGCAAGTCCAGTCACTATACCTAAAGGAGTGAAGCTAAAGCAGCTATCTACTAATGTCAAATGGGGTTGTTAATCCCGAAACTAGTAGGAGCTAGCTAGAGAGATTGCAATCTACCTAGAGGAGATTCTGCAAGCGCACAGAACTATCGTAGTAGCACTTCGCTTGGGAGTACCAGGTGTCGATTTATTTGATCCCAAAGGAAGGCTAGGGTGGTGTATGAGTCGAGTCAAGGAGGGGATGAGAGTCGAAGAATAAGAAAGGGAAAAAGAGAGAAGAGAGGAGAGGAGATGAAAGGCTAGAAAAAATTTATGAGTGGATAGGTAAGGATGAAATGAATGGTTAAGGAAAGGTGGATGGATAAGTAGATAGGGGGAAAAGATAACTAAGGATAACTAATGTAACTAACAAATAACTAATAACTACTCCTAGATAACTATGAAGCAAGATAGGCAAATGCCAAATAAGCAACCAAGTTAAGTATAGTTTTATTCCTATCTTGTCAAGTACCAAGGCGTACTAGCCTTTACCACTGACTTAGGTTGAACGCTAGCACAACGAGCCTTACTGTTAAACTAGACCAACTACGTGGTGGAATTCAAGGCGCACAGGGCTGTCACCACCTGCTTGCTACCACAGCTATCCGGGGGTCTAGCCGTATCTGAAGATAAGTCTATAACTAAGCACCACGCCTAATTATATTCTAACTATCTCTATCCTGGCCTAGAATAGAGACACCTTTGCGGACGTCAGAGCAAATACTTGACTTAATAAGATAAACACTAAACTAACTAAGCAACCTATTGGCAAAGATCAAACACTAAGCACACTAGAGATTAACTACTATGGCTAAGTGAATTGAAATGTAGGATAGCTAGGTACTCAAGCAATCAATCAAGTATACTACTCAATACTAGTAAGTAGAATAAAGTAATACTTGAAATGATGAACTAGAATATAGTAAAGTGCTTGAGTTACAAGAGCAAAACCTGAACCGGATATGAAGGAAGACTCTTCCCAACTCCAGGACCGATTACTCGCATGCTTCTACTCTTGAGCTAAGCCTTGAGCAACGCTTCCGCGAGGGCAATGAGGCAAGAATGCCTTGCTCTACTAGCTACCTACTTGCCTAAGCTTGGCTACATCCTAAGCTATTAGCTCTCTAGCTTTAGCCTTGCTTTCTTCTTTGCTTCTCCTTGCTTTCCTTGCTTTTTAAAATGAAGTGACGCCTCCAGGGGGTATTTATAGCCCAAGTGAGTGAGGGGGGTACTTATAGGGGGCAGCCAACCGACCTAGGGCAAACCCTAGTGGCGGGCGCCATCCCTACGTGGCGGCCGCCCCCCCCCCCTTGGCCCTTGGATGCACCGTCATTGATCCTACGGTCTCCAGGGACTCCTCCAAGGCGGTTCCAAGGTCGGTTGCATGTCCAAATAACCGTCACATGGGCAATTAGGTCATGATCCACGTGACATCTCTTCTTAGCCCTCCGATGCCACCGACCTAGTGACCAAGGGCTAAGATTTGGCCCTGGGGTGGTCACACGGATCAGTGACGTGGCAGGGGAGAGTTTGGGCCTCTCCTTGGTGGCGGGCGCCACCTTACTAGGGCCCAAATGGGCCTTGGTAAGTGGGCTCGGCCCCTGGTGGGTCCATTCTCCAAATTTGGTCCAAATCCTGCATTCAAATAAAAATCTATGGACATGTGGAATTTGGTTAGTTTGAAACCTATTTGACTACTTTTCATGCCTTTTTGTTGAATTTTTGGGTAAAATGTTGGTGGTAAAACAAGTGTTTAAGGACCATCAACAAGCTCCCCCAAGCTAACATGTTTCTCGTCCTCGAGCAACAATGCGGTTTAAGCATTGAGCATGAAATAGATAGCAACTTAAAATGTATACAAGTGCATATTGTATAGTGAGAAATAACTTAGTGTATATCATTAATCATAGCAATGTGGGGCTTATAGCTTTTCACTTCAAACATGCAAGAGTGAAATAAAGCAGTAGATAGGAAACTTTTATCTTGCTTAGGTTTGACTAGGATTTTGTGTGGAGGTTTTTTTTAAGGTTTTCAAAAGATAAAAACTTGCTTAAGTCCTCCAAGATTCACTCAATCACTCAATGGTGTTTAAATCCTCACTTAGGCCAAAATGTAGCCTCTCCTATTTCTAAAGAATGATATGTGGAGTTATAGGTAGGCTAAGAATCATGAGCAAATTGCATAATGTTTATTGCTAAGCTAGACACTCAGATCATAAGGAGCAGCAAATCATAAAAATTGATCAAGATGTGCATGTGTGGTTATGTGGAAGTGTATAGAGAGATATTTCATAATCCTTCCTAGTTAATTTCTGGGGTCTAGAGCTAATGATAACTCTCTTTTTTTCGATACATAGTGAGTAGACAAGAATGTGTCCTCACATTTTCTTAGGACATAGTCCTCTCTTGAGCTACTTTGCTCACTTTTTTTCATATCTCTCTTTTTTAGCTCTAGATTTCCCCAGATTGTCTATAGGAAAGGATTTTAGAAATGAAAAGGGGGAAGAGAGAGAAATGTTTATTCCCAGTGTAGGAATAGCATAAGGCTAGCAATGGAACGTTTGGCAAGGTATTGCATATCTCTAGTGTAGAGAATGAGCAATTTATTTGGTGGTTGCAAACTTCCAAAGTGGAGAGTAAGCAATTTATGGTGGGTGTGTGTATCTTGATCAAAAGAAATGATAAGCTTCTCTACTAAGATCTATGAGGTCTAACAAAGCTCAACACAAACAAAGCTCTTTGTGGTTTTGACTAACAAATATTTGGCTAGTGGTGGGATGGGATAAAATCCAGAGGAAATTTTAGCAAGGTTTTCATGATTTTTAAAAGAAATCCTCCAGATTAGGTCCTAATTTCACCTTAGCAAGTTTAAAGAATTACTCCATTTCCAACTAAGTTTATTCACTAAGCATGATTTTAGTTAAAACATGTGCAACCCACAAAAGCTACAACTTAGATAAAACTAGTTATTCTAACTATAACAATAGCATTTGCATGGCATATTTTATTTCTTATTCAGGTTCCAACATTTTTAAGCAGATTTTATCATTTTTACTCATGGGATAATTACTTAGGCAAGTATATAACATTCACAAATTTTCAAAAGATATAGAATTTAAGAACCGAACATAAAGAGTAAGGTTGAAACATACGTTATTGGCGCGAGGATCTCCCCCAAGCTGGCTTCTTGCTTGGTGAAGGGTCTTCATCTTTCTCGGTCGGAGCTCTTGTTCTTATTTTATTAAAAAGGAAACTATCTAATGTTGTGAAAAAGGGAAACTATCCTATTATGATATTTTATTATTCTAGCTAAGTTAACATATACTTATGCATATAACTAATGATAACTGATTTTTTTAGTTACATCCATGACATATGTTATTTATTTGAAAAAGGGAAATTTAAAAGTAAATCCATACCTTAAATCCATGGAATTTCATCCTTATTGGGTGGATCTTCTTCCTTGGGTGCTTCTTCTTTAAGTACTTCATCGGGTTCTTCTTCTTTTGGCACCTCTCCTTTGTTATGTGAATTACACAACTCAGGAGAAGGTGGTTCTTTCTTTCTGTTCCACCTTGTTCTTAGGCGCCTCTTCTTGGTACGAACGGGTTTTGCTTCCTGCATGTTAGCGGCATATGCGGGACCACGGGAAAAGGAGAATACTTCCTTCCTCCCTCCTAATGTCATTTGCATTTTACCACTCCCCACATATATGCAAGCATCAATAGTGTTCAAGAAAGGTCTACCTAAGATTAGAGGCACATCTTTCCTATTTCCCATATCTAGTATTATGAAATCAGCAGGAACATATGAACCTCTAATATGAACAGGTAAATCAGTGACTATTCCTTCTACATAGCATGTTGATTGATCAGCTAGCACGACATAGGCAGATGTGGATGACATGGGTGGAAAGAACGAGTTTTCATAGAAATCCTTAGATAAAATGTTCACACTCGATCCTAAATCACACATGGCATTTTTAAAGACTTCACCAAAGATTGAGCATCTAATTATGGGATTACCAGGATCACCCTTTTTAACAGTCATGGTTTGATCTTCATAATAGTTAAAATATTTTATTTCAACCATATTTGCAGTTTCCATGTTAGGTTTAGCCGGAATTTTGCTAGTTTCAAAAGATGGTATGATCGCAGCAAGTTGAGCTAATTGGGTTTCTAACATCTTATTAAAGCTAAGTTGATTTTTCAGAGCAGATGAGAAATCTTCCAATTTAGCATTTATGTTCTCAAGCATTTTATCATTTGACATTAATTTCTTATTCAAAAATTCAGTAGTTCTACCTTGAGAGTAGACTAGATTCTTTAAGAACGAGAAATTATCAGTACTTTGGAAATTAGAGCGAGGGAATGAATTATTACCTTGAGAGTTGGAGTGCTGATTCCATCCTTGATTTTGTTGACGGAAACCATTGTTGTTGTTGTTGTTGATGAAGTTCAAATCTTCATGTAACTCGGGGCAGTGGTTCCCAGAATGTCCGGTTTCTCTACAGACTTCACAAGTCATGTAGGGTTCCAGAGATTGGACACTCTCTTATTGGTTCATCTTCTCACAGTTGTCCAGCTTCTTTGCCAGCAGGTCCATCTTGGCCACGATCATGTCGGCCTCCTTAAGGGAATGCATACCTCGCTTACGGGGCTGCAGTCTCTCGTCATTCCATCCTTGGTTCGACACCATCTTCTCTATGAGAGCCTTAGCATCTGCAACATTCAGAGAAAAGAATGCACCGCCGGCGGCGGCATCCAAATGGCTTCTAGAGAGTGGGGTTAGGCCATGGTAGAAGTTCTGGATCAACAGCTAGTCCTCCATACCATGGTGTGGACAAGCAGCGGCGTACTCTTGCATTCTCTCCCAAGCCTCGGGAATAGATTCCTCGGCTTGTTGCGTAAAGCTGGAGATTTTCTTGCGAAGAGCGTTCCTCTTGCCCATCGGAAAGAATTTGGCGAGAAAAGCATTGGAACACTTGTCCCATGTGTCTACAGCGTTGCGATTGGTATAGAACCATTGCTTCGCTTTTCCTCGGAGAGAAAAGGGAAAGAGACGAAGACGGATGGCTTCTTGGGTTATCCCCTTAATGGTGAAGGTGCCGCAAATCTCCAAAAATTGTTGGAGGTGAGCATTGGCATCCTCATGAGCTTTGCCACAGAACGGGCGCTTGGACCATCGTGATCAGAGCTGGTTTCAACTCGAAATTGAGGTTGGCATCGATCACGGCTGGTCCTGTCGCTACATTGGCGGCAGAAGGAGCAGAAAACTCACGAATGGTCTTATTGGCCATCGTGAAGGTAGAACGAGATAAGAAAGAAAGAAGTTGAAGAAGATGAAGGAAAAAGATAAGAAGGACTAAGGAAAGAAAGAATGGGGAAAGATGGGATTCGCTAAGCGGGAGCTTAAGCGAAGATAAATTTGACAAGGACTTGAAGGATACACCGATTGCCTTCCCCGGCAACGGCGCCAGAAATTCTTGTTGTTAGTTCTTAACTTCACTAAAGATAGAGCTAGGCAACTATCCTCGGTAACGGCCCAGAAATGCTTGTTGACACTTGCTAACGTCGTTACTAGGAGTAGACTATGGAATCTATCCTTGGCAACGGCGCCAGAAATGCTTGTAGCAAGTCCATTCACTATACCTAAAGGAGTGAAGCTAAAGCAGCTATCTACTAATGTCAAATGGGGTTGTCAATCCCGACACTAGTAGGAGCTAGCTAGAGAGATTGCAATCTACCTAGAGGAGATTCTGCAAGCGCACAGAACTATCGTAGTAGCACTTTGCCTGGGAGTACCAGGTGTCGATTTATTTGATCCCAAAGGAAGGCTAGGGTGGTGTATGAGTCGAGTCAAGGAGGGGATGAGAGTTGAAGAATAAGAAAGGGAAAAGGAGAGAAGAGAAGAGAGGAGATGAAAGGCTAGAAAGAATTTATGAGTGGATAGGTAAGGATGAAATGAATGGTTAAGGTAAGGTGGATGGATAAGTAGATAGGGGGAAAAGATAACTAAGGATAACTAATGTAACTAACAAATAACTAATAACTACTCCTAGATAACTACGAAGCAAGATAGGCAAATGCCAAATAAGCAACCAAGTTAAGTATAGTTTTATTCCTATCTTGTCAAGTACCGAGGCGTACTAGCCTTTACCACTGACTTAGGTTGAACGCTAGCACAACGACCCTTACTGTTAAACTAGACCAACTACGTGGTGGAATTCAAGGCGCACAGGGCTGTCACCACCTGCTTGCTACCACAGCTATCCAGAGGTCTAGCCGTATCTGAAGGTAAGTCTATAACTAAGCACCACGCCTAATTATATTCTAACTATCTCTATCCTGGCCTAGAATAGAGACACCCTTGCGGACATCAGAGCAAATACTTGACTTAATAAGATAAACACTAAACTAACTAAGCAACCTATTGGCAAAGATCAAACACTAAGCACACTAGAGATTAACTACTATGGCTAAGTGAATTGAAATGTAGGATAGCTAGGTACTCAAGCAATCAATCAAGTATACTACTCAATACTGGTAAGTAGAATAAAGTAATACTTGAAATGATGAACTAGAATATAGTAAAGTGCTTGAGTTACAAGAGCAAAACCTGAACCGGATATGAAGGAAGACTCTTCCCAACTCCAGGACCGATTACTCGCACGCTTCTACTCTTGAGCTAAGCCTTGAGCAGCGCTTTCGCGAGGGCAATGAGGCAAGGATGTCTTGCTCTACTAGCTACCTACTTGCCTAAGCTTGGCTACATCCTAAGCTATTAGCTCTCTAGCTTTAGCCTTGCCTTCTTCTTTGCTTCTCCTTGCTTTCCTTGCTTTTTTAAATGAAGTGACACCTCCAGGGGTATTTATAGCCCAAGTGAGTGAGGGGGGTACTTATAGGGGGCAACCAACCGACCTAGGGCAAACCCTAGTGGCGAGCGCCAGCCCTACGTGGCGGCCGCCACCCCCTGGCCCTTGGATGCACCGTCATTGATCCTACGGTCTCCAGGGACTCCTCCAAGGCGGTTCCAAGGTCGGTTGCATGTCCAAATAACCGTCACATGGGCAATTAGGTCATGATCCACGTGACATCTCTTCTTAGCCCTCCGATGCCACCGACCTAGTGACCAAGGGCTAAGATTTGGCCCTGGGGTGGTCACACAGATCAGTGACGTGGCAGGGGAGAGTTTGGGCCTCTCCTTTTTGGCGGGCGCCACCTAGGGGTGGCGGTCGCCACCCCACTAGGGCCCAAATGGGCCCTGGTGAGTGGGCTCGGCCCCTGGTGGGTCCATTCTCCAAATTTGGTCCAAATCCTGCATTCAAATAAAAATCTATGGACATGTGGAATTTGGTTAGTTTGAAACCTATTTGACTACTTTTCATGCCTTTTTGTTGAATTTTTGGGTAAAATGTTGATGGTAAAACAAGTGTTTAAGGACCATCAACAGGGGCAGGTAGAATCTCTCCAGCTAAAACAAAGATCGATTGATCCCATTGAGCAAGGGGAATCGGCTAAGGATCCTCCTGTGGAGCATGTCTATCAAGATGAAGAAAATAAGGAGGATGCTCATAAAGCTTTTGGAGGTAAAGGCCGTGACAAGTGAAAGAATAGAAGACCGAAGCTTAACTTCGAGGAGCTTCTAGCTAAGTATGAGAACTTAGCAAAAGCCAATATCACCAATCGGCCAAAAAGGGTCCGAACATCAAGATTGCCTCCAAAGCAAAAATCTCAAGATTGGAATTGGCAAGGGAATAAATCTCAATCAGCAGCAACAACACATTCTCCTTTTGAGCAGCCAATTCCCATGTCATATGGACCGCAGCCCATATATTTTCATCCTTATTCATCTTGGGGCTGGTTTGATCAAGAGGCACACATTCCACCATATTCTCGGCCACAATATGCAGCTCCTAGTCACTTAGAGAGGTCATCATCTTATAAAGACCGTTTTGATCTAAATCGGTCTGGAGCCCAGCATAAGAAGAAAGTGGTAAAATAGGTTTACCGTGTGAAATATCATGCCGCAAAGATAAATGTTCAGATCTGAATTCAACTATTGAAAAGCCGATTACAGTGTTGAAAAATCTGGCTATTGATGGCATAGAATTAGGAGAATCATCTATTGATATTCTAGGTGCTAAATCTGAACAAAAGAAGGTGAGAGTGCCTAAAATCAAGAAAGATTTGTCGATGTCCAAAACGGGGATGAAACTGATATGCTCAATCGGTTTACCAAAGTGGCAAAAAAGAAGTTGCAGAAGCTTAGTACAGAGAAGTTGAAAGAAAAAGGCTTGGCATGGGTTACTAAAGGAAGTATCCAAGTTCAGAAAGATGATGCTCAAGCAAGTAGTACAACGAAGGCAAAGGAGAGAAGAATATTCAAGAAGCAGTTACCAAGCTGGGGATTTGCACCGAATCATCAAAATCAATGGTTTTGGCATCATCCATATTCTCTGCCTATGACTATGTGGAATTCATCCCAAGGTATGCATGGTTACCCCTCAGCCCCTTGTTTTGATCCTTGGTATAGATATCTATATTATGGAGAGTTGCCAAATTATTTTGCTTACCAATGATCCAGAGCCGAAATGCTTTATTTCGGCTATGCATACTCACCTGGGTGAATTCATATGGCTGATGCTTTGCTATCTCCCTTAGCGTAATAGTATAGCCGGTGAATGCTTGCAACCATCATGCTATTAGAAAAGCCCCATGGAATTCACTTTGATGGCTTTAAGGCTCGGGGGGCATGATATGTGATCTTTACTTCATGGGTGTGACAATATGGTTAATCGGTTTTCAAAAAAGGGCCAAGATGTTGGCACGATCATTATTTCACACAATGGTGCTATGTGAGACATCAAGCCGATTAAGACTACATTTGCACCAAGATTCAAACCGAATGTGAACTGTTCTTATTTGGTCTGACCATATTGTTATGGTACAACAAGTCGCTGGTGTGTTTTGGTGTTTTAAAGAATCACATAATGCATATCTTGACGAGTGCCTTGCCATCATTAATACTTTTGCCAAAATTCAAATTCGGCATATTACAAGGCATGATGATTTTGAGGCCAACATGTTAGCTTGATAAGCATCTAGCTATGATGTCGGTGGGCGTAATTTTCACATCAAAGAAAAGACGATGCAAGAACAATTTGGTTTTTATGTGCAGGAACAGCAGAACCGGCTTAGCCTACTCTAGAACAGGCTTAGCCTACTCCAAACCGACTCAGCTTGTTTTGGAACCGGCTTAGCCTACTCCTGAGCCAACTCAGTCGGGTGGCCTAGCCGACTCAGTCGGAATCCCCAACCAACTTAGTGGGTGAAAGGATCAAGATGCCCAAGAGGGGGGTGAATTGGGCTTTTCTAAAATTTCTTGCGATAATTAAAACCTTTCAAGCCCAATTAACCCCTTTGTGCTTACAAGTGTGTTTCACTAAACTCTACCGCACAAAAGACTATACCTATTCCATTCCTACTCTAGCAAGGCAATTCAATTATGAATGAACAATAAGTAAATTGCGGAATTGAATTGCTCAAATGTAAATGCATATGTAAAGAGAGTAGAAATGACTCGACGATCTTTTTGCCGAGGTATCGAGGTCTCGGCACACCCCCCTAGTCATCGTTGGAGCACCCGCGCAAGGGTATCGCTCCCCCTTGATCCGCGCAAGGATCAAGTGCTCACTATGAGCTGATTCTTTGCCACTCTGGCCCGGTGAATCGCTCACTACCGGTCACAATCTTGCTTGGGTCATCCACAAAGCCTCCGGATGCTCTCCAAGCTTCACGATCACCACCAAGCCGTCTAGGTGATGCCGATCACCAAGAGTAACAAGCTAGAACTCTCACTTGACCAAGCCAAGGCCAAAGATACGGATGGATGCACACTTGCTACTCTCTTTCACTAATGAGGTCACTAATTCTCACAATTAGGAAATCTCTTAACATCACTAGGGCTCTTGCTCTTCCTCACACTCACAAGGTGTTTCTCAGCAGGTTGAAGTGGCAAGAGCACTCTAATGGAAGAGGGGGGAGAGTATAAATACTCCCCCCAACCGGCCATCCAAAAGAGCTTGGAACTGCACAGTTTTTGGGGGCATCGGACGCGTCGATGCCCTCGACCCAACGGTCAACTGTACTTTTCTGACACACGGTTCAAAGGAGCATCGGACGCTAGGCAGCGTCCGATGCGAAACCGACCTCTTTGGAACCTCTCTGCATAGACATCGGACGCTGGCCCTCAGCATCCGATGCCAGCGTCCGATGTGCCCCTCAGGGCACCCTCTCAGGAACAGTGGCACAAGCGCGTCCGATGTGACAACATCGGAGCGTCCGATGCCACGTTGCCAGCACTCTCAAGTCTAAGTGACATCGGACGCGCGTCCGATGCCACTAAGGCCAGCATCTGATGCCCATTTTAGGGCCGAAACAACTTCGGATCACGACGCTGCCCTAACGACTTTTCATCCTCATGACATAAGGGTTCTCTCTGAGCTACCTAGGGCTATGAAATAACAAGTGTGCACCACACCTACCTCAATAGACTCATCTAGGTCAGGCTACTGATTCACGCTCCTCTTTATAGTACGACCAAAGGAAAAACAAAGACCTAAGACTACCTATGTGTCCTCCAACATCATATGACACTTAGTGCTAGCCTATCACCGTCTTCATCGTCTGTCCTTTGAAAACCGAAACGATTTCCATCGCTAGGGGACATGAACTCCATTTGCCCGTATCGTCGCCATTACCATGACCTAACTCATCCCTGTTTCTACAAAACACACGTTAGTCACAGTAATCTTGTGTTTCATCCAATCATTGAAACCCACTAGGGGCCAAGATGCGGTCAGTCGGCTCTCTAGTGGCCAGCTGGGTCATTCGCTTGATAAGCTCCCAAATCGGCCTAGATTAATTCTCAGTGAAAGTGAAGCCGATTTGGAGTGTTCGAGTACTCCCTTGTTGATATACTTTCGTGATCCAAGCGTTGAAGTTGATGACAATGTTCGGCGGAATGCATTTAAATATGTGATGTGTAACAATAGCTCTATCAAAGGATTGCCGAAAGACTCATTGCTTTAGTGTTTGGGATCTGATCAAGCAAGACTGGCTATGGGGGTCATCCATGCACTTTGATTAAACTCATCAAGAGAGAAAATTGGGATAATCCGAGGAGGTGACCTTGAACAAGCACCAAGTTGGAAAGTCTTGTATGGAGTGATCAAAATGGTGTTCGAAAATTCATGTCTACTGGAGACGTTGCAAGGTGAAAGTCTCACAAGAGCAATGAACGGGAGGTATTTGAAAAGGTACTTTCCAAGTGTTTGGCAAGGAGCTCAGGTACTCACCAAACAATGGCCGACACATGTGTCGCCCTTAGTACAAAATATGGTCGATGTATACATCGTCCTTAGATGATGGATAGCCGATGAGTTGGGTATCGTTGCTATTTAGTGCTTTAATTGTGTTTTTAAGTTCAATGCATCATTCACCTTAAAACAGGGGGGCATATGTTGACACTCAAAAGTGTCCCAAGAGTATAATGGACTCCACCATCAAGTTTCTGTCGTCAAGATGGCTAGAAAGCATGCTTGGATCGTCGTATTTGGAGTCGAAGTAATGAACGACTGTCTCCGAGCACTTTATATCTGACGAGCAAGGTGTTCTGACATTTTTCGAGCATGTTGGGTTTGGTCGCTCGATCCGATTACTGTTGCAGATATCTTCCGACCAGGAACTAGTCATGAGACCTCTTGAGAGACTTCCGACCAGGTAAAACTGGTCGGAGGCGGCAAGGTAGCAATGGAGATCCGCTCGACCAGGTAAAACTGGTCAGAGGCGGTGAGGCAGCAATGGTGACTAGCTCGTAGTTATCAAAGTGTTGATTTAAAGATCTTTCTTTTGTCGGGTGTTAAACAAGCCAGAATCGGTTTAACTGGATCCCAAGTTGGCTAAGACGATTTTGCCAAACTTTCTCAAATGCAAGAATGGACTTCACGATTGTGTTCCTCTCGTCGAGATGGTCGAAAAACATATATGGAACGTCCAATTTGGGGCCCGGATGGAAGAGTTATGACCTAGTAAAGATGGCTCACTGCCGGAAGTTCAGACCCGAGTCGGAACTGCTGGCCCCCGGAACTGCTGACCCTCCGAGTCGGAAGCTCTGACTCGAGTCGGAAGTTTTGACTCCCGTTCGGATCTGTCCTTTTGGATTCCGATTCGAACTATTCCAAACTTGTGGCAAACATGGAAAACAAGGTTTGGAAGGGTTTCCTACTGGGATAAGACCACCCCCTCTGTATATATATTAGAGGATCATGGCCGATTGAGATCTCATCTATCCAATCGTCAAAATCAATCTACTACAACCCTTTTACCCTCTTCTCCAACCTCATGTTGTTCATCCCTTGATCCGATGAACAAGGATGGTGCCCTAGGCTCGTCGGCCAACCTAGGGCAACCTGGCGACGTCCTTGCCCTGATGGGGTCCCTCCCGAGCGTGAGCTTCGACGGTTCCTTTGCTAGTTTGCCCGAAAACTAGTCATTTTTCGTCACGTAAATGCGATAGCTATCCTTTGTCGGTTTGCTTGTAAACCTAGCCGTCCTTCACCACGTAAGTGTGACTTTCTCGCTGCGTTCTTCGGTCCGTGGCGACCCGGGCGTCTAAAGCCCTAGCTGGTGTGTGATCCGGAACCGTTTCGGCGTCAACTACTTTGGTTTTTGGCAGTGTTGCTATCATGACCAAGGCATACCCAGATGCTGCTGAGAGTAATGAACTGATTTTACTCCAGGAGATTGCTAGCTATATGCTTCTTGTGTGTGGAGCTGCCTACATAATCGCAGTAAACTTGCAGAGTTTTGGGCATTCATGCATGATTTGTGTCAGATTAACTGATTTTCTATTATTTCTGATATTTAAAATGATAGATATCAAATCTCGTAGGACACTTTTAGTTGCCTTTTTACAGTTTTCAACCATCTTCTGTTTGGAAAACTTAGCGCAGTAACTATCCAATCTTTACATTATTCACTTCATATATAGCATACGCTCGAGGTATGAACGGGAATAAATGCTCAGGGGTGCAAACGGGTAACCTTTAGGAGCACCTCCGAACCTCTTTAGTATAAATATTTGTACTACTTCTCCAAATGAGATCTCATTTAGTACAAATATTTGAACTAAAGAGGGTCGGAGGTGCCCCTAAGGGTCACCAATTTGCAGCCTTATAAATGCTTGAGGTATGGACTGGAATTTCTCTCACAAATATTAGCATGGTTATTAGGACATTATCATAGTCCCTGACCACACACACACACACATATATATATATATATATAAAATCCAAACAACACATTGAAATGGCACGGAGACTAGTTTTACACAAAATGTGTGAAAGACGAAAAACATACAGAGACGTGAGAACGTAGTATCAAGATGCAGCATAGAGTACACTAGCATGCTCCACTTTTTTTGTGACAAAAAAGTTGAAGCAAAAGTTAAGATAATAAATTGGCATCTAGGAACTTGAATTGACACGCAGCCTACAAACTCAGTTGCCAACCCAATCCACAGCCATCTTAATCACTAAGCAGTACTTAATAGACCAAGATGATTCAATGGCCTCGAAACTACTGCCATGACTGAAGAACACCATCTATAGATGTGAGCTGTGACATATTTTCCCCAAAGAAACAAAACAATGGTGAGGGAGGGAGACCAAACCGGATCTGAAAAAGAAGTGTCAATTCAGTATCCCTCAGGACCTAGAGGGTGGAAGGGAATTGATAAGAGGAGATCCGTACCTCAGCACATAGAGCTGGCACCGTCTCCCTTGATGCCGATAGGAACCGTGCCGCCGCCGCCGCGTGCTCAAACCCTAACAAGGGAACAGGGTGAGGAGAAGGGGATGGAGGCGGGGATGGAGGTGGGGATGAGGCCGAGGAGATAGAGATGGAAGCCTAGTACCTGTATCAGCGCGAGCGGTGGTGGTGCCCTCGCCGGTGCAGCAGAGTCAAGGTCGGGAGCGGTGGCGACGACGGAGTCGGGAGAAGCGACGCGAGTTGCGAGTCGGGAGAAGCGACGCCAATCCCGGTCTCGAGCGAGGATATTTTATTCTCCCTTGGATCGGCTTGGGTAGAACGGAGTTTTCTCCAACCCGGCATCACCCAAATGCAGTTTTTGTTCATCCACGTGTGTAGAACCCCGGTGTGGGTAGGCTTCCATCTGAGGCCGGGATCCACCCCAATCCCCACCGAACCAACCATATCCAAACGAAGCCTTACAGTGGTTGACCCTACCCTATCAACCACTGATAGGAAATGACGGGATGCAACGGCTTTAGCGAGCAATGAGAAAATGTTAATTCAACCTTAGAGCAACCTCTATCCACGCTGAGCATTCTAGCTTATTGTGATGGTGCTATGGGCGTATGTCTTCTTTCAAGTAGACTCACAATTTGGAAAATTTATTTACCTTTCTTTCGATCTTACCTCCGTGATGAATATGGACATACATTTTGGTCCTCTTTTCTCTTGTATAAAAGTGATCAGTATTCCTATTTTTGTCATGTATAGAAGTATAAAAGTGAATATTATTTTCCGTAGCAATGTACGGGCATATGATGTAGGCAACCAAACCAGGCTAAGCAAAACAACAGGTAACCAAACATGCTGTACTTGCATGCTCTACCGAGCATGGTTGTGGCAGAACCTCCCGGTAATGTGGCCCCACATGCACACGTCATCGTCTCCCCGAGCTCTAATGACTGCGCACATGTACCACATCACTGGAAAGAGATGCCGGGTGTCCCTGAGGGAAACCCCGAATCATCCACGAGTTACAAGATCGTCTTATCTTTAGGTGGAATGATTACAACATTACAACATTTGTTACAAAATTCCATCGGAGTACGGAAGCAAGATAGATAAACTTTACAAAACATGAATATGTTACTCTTTACATAAACTTTTACTTAATTGCAGAAATGAAATAGGACTATGGAACCACACTTAGGCGGAGCACCTAAGTTGGAGAAGAAGAGCAACTAGATCATGTCGAGCCCACTGACATGATCATGATCGACATCACCTGTTAGAAACCTGCAACAGGGGATTAACACCCTGAGTATATGAGGGTACTCAACAAGACTTACCCGACCAAAGAAAAGACTCCAAGGGCATGCTGGCTTAAGGGATGTAGTGGGGCTAGCATAAGGGAAGAACTTTGCAGAAAAGCATTCTACCAGAAGTTTCTATTTTCAAGTTTTAGCTTAAATTAAGTTATTAACCAAAAGCTAAATTACACCTATTCTAATTCAGATTACAATTATTCTAATACAAATACTTGTTATTCAATGCAAAGATTAACTATTCTATCAAGTTTCAGTTGTTACTACGATGAGTGGTCGGAGGATCGAGTCTCCATAACCAAGGAGCAACGACGATTCGAACCGATTGTAAACCTAGCTGGGACTTCCTTACCACACAATATATGCAAGTCCCCGACCTACATATATCAACCTTGCTCTCGACTCCTCCAAAACATTAATCGGTCCGCACTACCCGAGTGCACAGCACCACACGTCACTACCCCGTCCCCGACGGTGGCCTGGTAGGGTGGGTACACGCTACACTCGCCATCTCCCACTCCCAGTGTGCGGTTGTCGTTTCACATAATGGATTAGCCAGGGTACACGGCTTACCAGAGCATGTGGCCAGTACTACAAAGTCTCGATCACGACAGGCCTACATCGAACGGTTTCCTAATCGACACAGGCGGAACGAGTATGTCCAGGTAAGCTTGTCCGCTTTACAGCCCATTTTGCCCAGGCAAGCCTGTCTACTCATTATTAAAACACATATTTTACCTCATCCACCTTGTTCCGCCCGGTCTCGGATTATTACATCTCTATCCATTTCATAGTTTGTACCCGAGAGAGGTACCCTAGTAATAATGAATCATCATCCCTTTGGATGACTCCGAGTAAAGCCATCGCGAACAATGAACTCACCACCATTCTCTATTTCTAAGCATGATTAAGCATCTCTAACCTATAATCACCCAACAGGGATTTTTTAGGTAAGTTGCAAAGATAGGGTAATGTGCATAAAAGGGTTTCACATCATATCCCTAGTTCACGTAATGCACAATACAGTAGACTTAAGTATGAATAAAGATTTTCATAAAAATAAAAAGGGTTATATGCACCGGGGCTTGCTTGTGTTGCAGGGAAGACAGAATTCAAGAAGGACCCACACAAGTTAGTTCTTTCATCTTGAGGTTTTCTCGACGAAGCTTGTCCTACAAGGCTCTTCTTAGACTTGATCAACATCTCCTCGATCTGAAGCTTGATCATCACAATCTTCTTCACTCTCGTATACACTACGCGGATATAAATAATAATACATGCTTAGTATGATGCAATACATGCTAAGATGCAGGACAATTAATTGCATAACAGAAACTAAGCAAACAAGGACAGTTGAGTACAACTTTCCTTCGCGGTAAAGTTGCAAGCCAACAAAACTAACTTGCAACCCACCAACTAGGGTTCCTAGTTTAACATATGGTTATCATCAAACTAACTTTAGGTGGGTTAACTAAAGTAACTAAGGCTTATCAAAATATCAACCAAGCCACGGGATAATCAAGGGAAAGGTACTCCATGGTCTTCTCTCATGGATCAAATCCATGTCATTACATGTATGCAGGATTGATGCACATTATCACATGCATGCAACAACAATGCATTACTTCAAACATGGCAAACTAACATCATGAAAAACAAACCATCAAATAACATAGTCACTAGGGTAGTCAAGGTTAACCCTAATGACTAACAAAACAATTTAATTAATTAAAAGATATATTTTAATCACCAAAAAAATTATTTAATTTTCAAGTTTTATATTTTTCATGGATAGATCACAACACAAGGAACACATCAAAGGTTATCTCACAATTTTTGGAGCACCAGAGAATTAGTTATGCATTAAACAAAAACTGCACAAACTAAATATTTTTAGAAAAAGATAAAACACACAATCCCTATTTCTTCTGGGCCGCAAACGGCCCAACGTCGCAGACAGGCGGGGCTCGAGGTCAAATAACCTCTGGCCAGCCTTGACCGTGCAGGGCACCGGCGGGTCGGCCGCCTAGACCGCCGGCGGCGAGGTTGACGGCACCAGCGAGAGCACTACCGAGCTCAGAGTCACCAAGTGCATCGATCTAGGGCATCAAGCATGCGAGTTTGAGCTCCGCACCGCCTCAGCCACAACCATGGCGGATGGCCGCACGAAGCTCGCGGACAAGACGGTGACCCGGCTGCAAAGACTCGACAGAGATTAAAGGAAGGTGTGTAACGAATCGAGGACCTTACCATAATCATGGTCGAGCATTCGGTTGAAGCAGAGTTGGAGCAGGGATGCTCGTCGGCGCTAGAGGCGGATGCGGCGACGCTGGCAACGGCGTGCCCGTGGTCTGGCAACTACATAGCGGTAACGATCAACTAGCAGGCCGGTAAACTTCGCCGGAGCATGGCGAAGCTCGTACGAGGCGCAGGGAGGTTGAGAGCTTGCCGAAGGGGCTGGCCACGGCGGAGTGGTCTCGGCGGCGATGCGGTCAGCTCTGGGAAAAACGGGCGGTGCAGCAACCCCTGGCGACTAGGGCAGGCACGGGCGACTCTAGAGAAGCACTAGGAGGCGGCGAGTCTGGTGGCATGGTCGAGTGGGCGGACGTCTTGCGCGGCGCTGACAGAAACAGAGGAGGAGAGAAGTACGCCAGCATGAGGCGGTCCCGTTTGGTTCCCTCCCACTAAAATTTAATGACTAAACTTTAGTCATTTTTAGTAGCAATATCACTACTAAAAGGAACTAAAAGTGACTAAAAAGGACTTTTTAGTCACTTTTAGTGGGGTGTTTGGCAACTTAGCTACTAAAAGTGACTAAAGTTTAGTCATAAAATTTTAGTGGGAGGAACCAAACACGCCGGCGAGAACGACCACTCCAACTTTGCCACCTTCAGAACGAGCAAGCCACGCGGACGGCACGCGGCATCCGCACGCAGAGCGCGTAAACCGAGCATCGCACAGCGGCGGCGCCGTCGCCAACTTGCCGACGTGCTCTGCTTTGCCGCCCCCTGGTTCAGATACTGCAAACAGAAGCATTTTCAAATTTATCTCCTCAATTTCTCCCAAAACTCTACACCACAAACAAAACTCCCAACATGAAAGTTATACAGAATATAAAGATTTACAACTTTAATTTAAAGCTCAAGTTCAAATTCTGAATATTTTAGAAAGTCAAAATTTCAGCATTTAAAAAAATGAGATGAAAATGAATAGTTAATTTAATAAAATATTATTAAATTTCTTTCTTAAAATTATCCAAAAATCATTGAGCAACATGAAAATGTCCCAAAATAAAAGTTGCTCCAAAAATCAGGATCTACAACTTTCATTTAAGAGCCAAAGTCTAATTCTTTTTTGTTTTTGAAATCTAGTTTAGGGGTAAAATTTATAGTTTGAATGATTACAAATTTGTTCAAAATTTTATACAGAAACTTTAAAAACTTTGAATACCAAAGTTGTACCTCTCAACAAGAGCTACAACTTTGCTTTTGAATTCATTTTGAAATTTGACTTACTTTTTGACTTATTGTAAAGAGGATAGAAAAGAGCATTTTTAATTAGAGCTTTTCTCATTTATCATTTTATGCAACACCCAACAATATAATCAAACAACACATTTCAAACATGGAAACCAACACTCATGTCAAACACATAAAGCATCACATTTATGCCTTAAACATGAAATGCTTTTATGCCATGATGCTTGTTCATTATGCATACTAATTACCTTACTTAGGATTTTAATTATTGCTTAACACCAGGGGTGTTACAATGGCTGGTAAGGGTCAGGGTCTCCCAAATACGAGAAGGGTTACCCTCCTATACCAACTAATCACGCCTTTACAGTCTCCACGAACACATGACAAATAAGAAAGCTCCCCAAAATCAGAACGTTAGACCAATCTCAATGGAGGTTTCATAGAGTTTTATGAGCATTAAATATACTGATATGTCACTATATTAATTAAGAGAGAGATGATATTCATGGGAGTAGAGAGTTTCATGGGAATAAAACTCTTCTGCACTATTTCCAAAATCTGAGTGCGTTGGAAACTGGCACATAAAACCTGCATTGAGGATGGCCTTAGAAAAACATATCTAAGAATCCATTTGTCTGGACTCGGTACAAAAGAAACAGGAGCCTGCATGGCCGTGTGGTTTCTACTCCTTCCCAGGTGCTTCGAGCTCGTCTTCAACAGGGGCCAGTGGCAACTTTTGGTGCAGTGGGAAGGCAGGGCTGCAGCTGAAGCCGCTTGGGAGTTCATTGATGATTTTAAGGTTACCTGGAGTTTCAGCTAGCGGACAGGAGGGACAAAATGCTAGACTCTTTTGTTGGGCGCCAATATAGACGCCGTCCACGTAAACAGTCAGGCCCAAGCCGTGACTAGGCCAGCTGGGTTTAGATTAGGAAGTCGGAGGATTTTTAGGAGTTATTATTGAGTTTGTTAGGGGAGTGCACCCATAGTATAAAGGGCACCATAGGAGATTGAAATCTTTTTCCAAGAAGGAATAATCCTCCCAAGGTGGGCGGGTTTCCCTTCGATGGTGGCTGCAAGCGATTCTGCTGCTGCCGCCTGCGAACCTCCCGTCGCACCACTTCCTCGCTATACCTTGCGCTCTAATTCCAGTCCAGTTTGCTCCATTCTCCCCTGCGTTCTCACCGGCGCCGTATCAGAGCCAGGCTTTGTAGCTATAATTGTATATCATGTAAGTTGCACATCAGCACAAATTCTAATAGAAACAAGAGATAGATTACTCAACATCCGTATACAATGCGCTCAGTGTCAGCGCTTGATAAGCATATATCCTCACGGTCGAAAGGCACAAGCCAAAAAAACAGAAAACAAAAAAAAAAATACTGAGCTAACTATAATACCTGAATGATACGGTAATGAATCGCAACTTCATCGTAACTTTGAAAACTCAACAAGACCACTTGCAGCTACACTCAGCGGTCCTGTAGAATACATTATCCACGGAATACATCTTTTTTGTGGCAACAAAAGAATTAGGCAAGAATGCATTTCACTTTACTCAATCTTGACAGATGAGTAAATCAGCCTTGTAAACAGGAAGCACGCGTAGAATCCGATTGTGCCAGTCAAGGCGAAGAAGGCATATGAAGCAATGAGCATGTAACCGAAGTACAGAACAGCTGAGATAAACTTGGTAATCTCAAGCTTTGTGAAGAAGTAGAAGGTTGCATACAAGAAGAGATAGAGTGCAGAGGAACCAGATGTCATGTACGACCTCCACCACCATAGGTAATCCTCGCTGCAGAGCTGGAAGTAACATAGCACAATCGAGATCTCAGCGCATGTTACGATGAGAATCAGGAACACAAGGAAGAGGAACCCAAAGATGTAGTAGAACTGGTGCAGCCAGATGGAGGTAAGGATAAAGAAGAGTTCGATGAACACAGCACCAAATGGAAGGATCCCTCCGATTAGAATCGAGAAGATTGGGTTCATGTACCAGGCCTGCTCAGGGATCTGCCTTGGTATCTTGTTTGTCTTCACTGGATCTTCAATGGTAGGTTTCTTGAAGCCAAGGAAGCTTCCAACGAAAACCAAAGGTACTGAGATACCGAACCAAAGGAGGACAAGGGCAAACATGGTGGTGAATGGAACAGCACCTGAGGACTTTTGCCCCCAGATAAGAGCATTCAAGAAGAAGAAAATAGCAAACACACTGCCAGGGAAAGTGAAGGCTGTCCTCAAGGCAATGTTCTTCCACTCTGAGCCCTTGAACAACTTGTAAAGACGTGAAGAAGAGTAGCCAGCAAGCAATCCCATGAACACCCAGAGCAGGAGCATGGCTGTCATCAGCCCACCCCTGTTCGATGGAGAAAGGAAGCCAAGAACCGCAAATACCATAGTGACAAGCAGCATGCCAAAGAATTGGACACCGGTGCCGACATAAACACAGAGCCAGTCTGAGTTTGATGGAGGCCTGAAAATATCGCCGTGAACAAGCTTCCATCCAGTCTCCTCCTGGGCCTCTTCCTGAGTCTCAAGTTGGTTATACTTGGAGATATCCCGGTAAAGGGTACGGAGCATGATCATTGCAACCATTCCAGAAAGGAAGAGAACAATCATGAGAGAATTCACAATGGAGAACCAGTGGATTTGATCATCTGTCATCAATAGATAGCTGTCCCACCGAGATGCCCACTTGATGTCACTCTCCTACAAATTCACAGTAGTTCTCAGAAATGAGCAAACACACAATATTCATGCTCCACAACAATCACTTATTTGGAATACAAAAAGAATCAAGCATAGTTCTGACCTTGAAATCCACATCATAAGTAAATATGATATCCTTGCCAACTTCAACCTCCTGAGGAGACTCAGATGAAGTAATTATACGTTGAGCATGAGGATCACACGTTGTCAGGCGGGTCTTCTTATCATTCCATTGCCCTTCATATTCATGCTTAACGCTGCAGCATGGCATCATAGTTCTGTGGTTAGAAATTAACAAGTAGGATAATGTCTACAAACTACAGCTATTTCATTCCAAACAATGCACCTGTATGGTTTCACTTCAAAGGCCACAATCCTGGAAACATCCCTTTGCTCATCCCTGTGATATTTCACCATAAAAGATAGATGGTTGTGGATGAAGTATTTTTCATCCTTGCTCTGCCAAATATATGAGAAGTGCATCACATAAGATTATGCATTAATACAACATTTGAGCAACAATGTGTCATAGTCACTTACCCCAGAATATTTTCCTTTAGCCCCAACATGGAATCCATGTTGATAGAAATAAGCACCTTCTTGATCCACTCTTTGAATAGGAACAACTAAAGGTAGGTTGTCAAGAATCCTGTCAATTTAGAGAAATTATGTTTCAACAATTGATAGACATGAAAACTGGTCATGAATCAAGCAGCAAAATTATTGGCTTACATGTTAACACGGTATTCATCTTCAATCTTCTCCTTGAGAAGCTTTGCTTCTTTCTCCCCAACAGATATCTTGCAGACTATTTGACACATCTGAGGCTCCCTCATTTCAAACTGAAAAAAAAATGCTCAACAGTCAAACTAGTGCCTAAGGTGTCCAACACTGATCAGATAAACCAATGCACAGTGAAAGAACAAACCGTATAGGGAGAGTTTTCAATGCGATCTCCACGAAGAACTTCACCAAGGTTTTCCGCGCTGTCAACTATGGTATTCGGCTTGCAGAATGGGAGAGAATAGTAGGAGTAGGGAAGTTGTGTCTTGATTGAGGTCAGCTTGTTGACTTTCACGGGAAGTGGATCTTTCTGTAATGCCATTTAATATGCAATAAATAATTCTCACAAACATCTATTCATGTAGTAGAAACATATCTCCAACATTTTTAGGAATAGACAGCATGAGGCATCCATGCTATTAAATACTTAAACAGCACTAACATGAATATATCAACTAAGGACAAATGCTAATAACAAGTAGGAAGACACAAGGTCAGATACTGACAAACAGACAAATAAAACATACAACGAAACATAAAACATGTTCAAAATATCTTAAAGATAAAGGGTAAAAGAAAATGCAACTACTGTCACGATCCCAGTATGAAAACTAGGTTCCTCACAGGTAGGTTTAATGCTACGAAATCAATGAAAACTACACTCCAGAATAGAACGCCATAATTAGTACCGAGTATATCGTAATCAACAACGACTAATATTAAAAATGTAATATGATCATTCTCTGGATGTTGTTGCCGAAGGACTCAAGACACACGCTAATGTAAAATTTTGCAGCTCCACATTCTCCTAGGTGGCCTTCCCCGGTGAAGGCACATCTCCATCGTTTTATTCTCCATCACGCACCCACCCACAGTGAGAAAGAATCTCACGCGGAGAACGTGAAGGGAAAAACACATGCGCAGCTTTTTGCACGGGTCATAGAACCGAAATATTCCCAGGGCCACCCATTGCGCGGAGAGCGAGAACCGTCGCGAACACGCGCAGCCAGATCTCGCTGCGGCCGGCCCGCGCGTTCGCAGATCTGGGGCGGCCGACAGCAGATCCGAACGGCACTTAATCCCCAAACACACAAAGCGGTAGAGAGATCTCGAGCCAGGAGGTAGAAGCGGAGGCGAGGCGAGGCAAAGGGGTGGCTGTCTTACGCATACCTTCTCGAAGTCATTGGGCGCGACGCCGGGGAGGTAGAACCCTGCGGCCGGCGGCGCGAGCGCGACGACGCAGAGTGCGGCGAGGGCGACGGCCCACGCCGACGGCTCCATGGGCAGGCGAGGGGAGTAGCGCGACGCTCGCGGCTCCCCGGGCGCGGGGGCAGAGTAGAGAGACGAGAGACGGAGGAAGAAGAATGAGATGGCGCTTTTCCGCTGCGTTGAACGAAGAGGTGATGGTGGTTTGATGGAGGTGGGCGCTGGGGCATACGGGCGTGGCGTGGAGCCGCAGCGGCATGACGTTGCGCGGCCAACCCGGACTATCTGTACTGTCGCCGCCTCGCGTGGTCCCACCATTCAGTGTGAGACTAGGGGCTTGTTTAGATGCAAAAACTTTGCAAAAAATTTACTGTAGCGTTTTCGTTGTTATTTGACAAACTTTGTCCAAATATGGACTACGTAGACTCTAAAGATTCGTCTCGACATGTACATACGAAAAGTACAATTAGTTATTTTTTTTACCTACATTTAATGCTTCATGCATGCGTCCAAACATTGATGTGATGGTTAATGTGATGGAAATTTTGCAAAATTTTGGGATCTAAGCCTAGAAAAGCTTTGAGGCGGGACAGCCCGTGCGCCTGGTTCCACGTTGCTTCTTTTTACCGTCTCGGTGAATTTCGATAACGGATAAACCTGGTTCCAAGGTGCACTTCGGGTGGTCCTACCTGTCAAAGTACAATTTTTAGTGCCCACGGGATAGTACGTAACGAAGAACCTTACACTGACACCAGGGTCCGACTGTCTGTTAGCACGTCGGTCCCACTTTTCAGTGGTAGCGCTGTACAGGTGTTGGTTGGTGTAGCAAGCAGTGTCGTTGGACTGGAACTTCTCACCTATTGTAACTTTGTAAGTACGTGACAACTCGCGAGCTTTGCTTGCGTTCGTTCCAAACGATTCGGGCAGGTGGGGCCCGCGCACGCCAAAGGGGTCAAGGAGGGCCCATGCGTCAGTGTGCATGTTAGGCGCGCGCCAGGGAAAGAAAAGTGAGTTTGGTGCCGGTGTAGTATCTGTGTATTGTTGGGGTGGTACGGAGAGCACGCACGAGCACGACTGGAAGAAGAGCGCACACAGCCGGCCGACGTGAACCACTCACTGCTGGTGCCCCTACAATGGCGCAGTATCGGCCACTGACACACGGACCCGGCACGAAGAGCCCACCTGTCAGATACACCGTGCAAAGTGTTCTTTTTTATTGCACGTTGATGATTAATATATATGGAGACGGACTCTGTCGGTGGCCATCGGTGACGACCCACTCGGCCAATCTCTACTCTCTTAGTCCCTCCATATTGAAGAAGACAACATTTTAGACGAGTTTTGAGTTAAACATTGGGAATATAAATCATAAATAACTTTTAAATTATTGAGTTTAAAGATGTAAAAATCATATAAATAAATTTGTCTTAAAAAGTACTTTCATAAAAATATACATATACCACTTTCCAATAAATATTTTTAAAGAAACAAGTGGTCAAAGTGATGTTTTGGAGACCGTGTCGCTGTCTGAAACGTCAAGTTTTACAATATGGAGAGAGTATATCTACAACTAAAAAGCGACAGGCCATCGTCCCCCGGCAACTATCGCCTCGCCCGTGCGGGGATGATCCCGGTCTATTTCCCTCGCGCCCCCATGCGAAATTTCTGGCTACCATAAAAAACTGCGAAAAAAACAGACAGACCCGACAACTATTGCCTCGCCCGTACGGGGTGACCCCGGTCTATTCCCACGCGCCCCCATGCGAAATTTCTGGCTACCATAAAAAACTGCGGAAAAAAACAGACAAACAGAAATAAATCTGCTCTTCACGAGCGATAGTGACTCCGACTCCTAGCAAAAATCACGGGAAAAAATTCCAAAAAAATTATAAATGTGCCCTTCACGATTACGCATCCACACACGATCACCCACACCTCCCGCAATCAGCGCCCATACATCACACACGCAATCACGCACGTTGCCGCTCGGCACGCGGTCTCAACCTGACGCACACGCTGTCGCCTGATCTGCGGCCTAGCCATCGGCCCACCTTCTGTTGCCCGCCGCCATCGCTCATCGCCTATCCGCCTCGGTCAGACTCCATCGCCTGTTGTCGTCTTCACGTTGCTGTCGCTTGTCCATCACACGCGCCGGTCGCCCGCTCGCCTTGGTCGGACTCCATTGTCTGTCACCATCTCTAAGTCTCCTACACAAACAACACAAGGTGAGAATCTAGAGCTGACTTAACTATTTTTTCTGATTAGTGGAAGAAAGGAAATGTACACAAACTATGCATAGCCCTCACACATTAAGGAAAATACAATAACTGCTGCACATACTTACGTCATATAATCTAGAGCTGCACATACTTGCAGGGTATTTACGTCATTGAATATGATTTTTTCATTAATGTGTGAGGACTATGCATAGTTTGTGTACATTTCCTTTCTTCCACTAATCAGAAAAAATAGTTAAGTCAGCTCTAGATTATATGTCCATAATATAGTTCCTGTCTAATGACATCAACCGTTTCAAAAAAATTGGTAATGAATTTATCGGTACTCAAAGGATTGAAAACGAAATAATAAGCTTGTAATTTCAAACTAAGGGAGTACATGATTTCATCATGCAGTGTTCCAGTGACAATATTTCTATCATCCTAAGAGCAACTACAACAACTTAGCTAAAACTAATAGCCAGATTCTATGGTTTAGCCATTATCTAAAATAGAAAATCCCTCAAAGAAGTAGAGTGCTGGAAAAGGCTATGTAAATTTTCTCTCTCCGTATCTGAAACTACCGTACCATCAAATTTTCTCTGATTTTATCAAAACAGATCGACCGCGCTAGCCATGTATTTGTCCGCGGTTTACCACCACCCTTCGGTCACACCGTCGAAAAGCCATCGGACAACACCTCAGCATGTATGATGAGCATTATGGCTAGATACAGCTAGTTGCTGGCCAAGATGCAAAGGTGTGTATCAATCTGCTGAACAAAGCGGCAGCTGGCCGTTGCTGGATCTGGAGAACACTCGACCACGACAA
Source organism: Coix lacryma-jobi var. lacryma-jobi (assembly GCA_009763385.1). Classification (NCBI taxonomy): domain Eukaryota; kingdom Viridiplantae; phylum Streptophyta; class Magnoliopsida; order Poales; family Poaceae; genus Coix; species Coix lacryma-jobi. Next base: position 67,595,968 of record CM019828.1, read on the forward strand.
GTGCGAGCGGAGGATGGGATGGGTCTGCGCACGCGAGAGAACACCAAGGGGAGCGCAGGAATCGAAGAGGACAAGGCTAATAGCGTGCGGCGTAGACTAGCCTTCTGTAGCGATCGCAAATTACGAGATACACAGCTATGTATTTTAGAATTCCAGACAAAGAAGCTATTGGATGGAAATTTCTTCCCTACAATCGCCAATCCGAGTATCACGCTGCATTTAGAGAATATCTTGGAGTTGTTCTAATACATTATGCTACCCTGGAAGCTAAAACACAGTCTAAATAGTTGAAGATCCAAAAGAAATGAAGGAATAAAATAGTGTAGAATAATTTTTGCTACCCTGATCACAATGTCATTTCCGCATGCAGTGCAGCAAGCTCATCATCTTCATCGGTAGCTTTCTGTATTAAAAACAATGCTTTATACAGTTAAGACACATAATGTGCAATACAAATAATAGACCGTACTCTGCACAGACAAGTAGAAATCGTCAATCCACACCGAGGTCTCGCACACTCCGCAGCCCCCAACGCCTGCAACTGTGCAGCACCTACGTGTGACCCCATGGGGTCCATCGGGGAGCCGGTGACGGGGCGCACTGAGCTGCCGCTGCCGCACGCGGTATGGCGTGGACGAGCCATTGGGTCTGGGGAAGCAAGGCCTCACAGTCGTGCCGAGCTGTCGTCGCACAGCCCCGTGCCCCGTGCTCTGACGCACCGAGCTGTCGTCGCACCGCCCAGCCCAGTTGCAGACAAGTGTGCGGGCTCCGCCCTGCCCACCTCCTAATGGGTGTCCCCCCCCCCCCCGCCCCTGCTGGCAAGCGCGCGTGCTTCGCCCCACCCCGCGCCCGCCTCCTTGTGGGGAAGCGCGCGACGAGCACCGTCCAGCCTGCCGTAGGCAAGCACGTCAGCTCCGCCCCGCCCAGCCCCGCCTCCTCGCGGGTGAGCGTGAACGGGGAGCTCATCCTCCTCCCGCTCCCGCTACGGCGAGCTCACCGAGAAAGTTCGTGCGGGGAGGCGCGCTGTCGGGATAGAGTCGGTGCCAGTGCGCGCAGCCAGTGAGGACCAGCAACACAGGAGGCGGGCGCGGCCAGCCTCCGATCTCGTGGACCCGACCATGGCTGGCACGCGACCCCTACGAGCACGGCGCGGGACCAACGACCTTCGATTGATGAGGACCGACAGCCGGCTATGAAGAAGAAGGTGACGCCAGGAGCCGCTCCCAGGCTGGACCACCGCGGCTGCTTAACCGGAGTGACGGAAGGCAAGGGAAGGAAATTGTACGGGTGACAAACTGACGGAAGGGAAGGAAAAGGAAGGGATAAGGTTGGGAAGCTGGGTCCTGCTGTAATTTAGAAAAAAGAAATTATTTTGAAATTTGTGAACAATTTGATATATATTTTTCTGGTACCTGAAATTGGTAAAAATAGTTTGTAATTTTTTTTTGAAAATTTTGACATATATTTATCTGAGATCTTATCTATAAAAGTAGAATTTATGTTGTCCCCAAACTATATTACTTTGTCCAACAAATTATATTGAAGAACCAGTATAAATACAGTAACAAGATAGTCTGTTAGTTCGAATATAATGTAAGTCTATGAACAAAATTCAGTTATTAGAAGGGCCAAAACAACTGAATGTTACATAGATGGACCCATAAAATGGAAAGAATGATGTGACTAAGGGGAAGGGGAATAAAAAACTAACAAAGGATATATTCACGAAGAATATCGTGTATAAAGAGGTTCTATCACCGTAAAAGAGGTAATGTATATTTTTTCAAGATAGTCAATAATACTTTCGCTTTAAGAATTAAGAAAAACTTATATGCAGATAACTGCTGCTACAACTTCAGCCATCTACATGCTTCAGTTGCAAGAAGTTAGATGCCTCATCTTGAACTTACAAATCTTCTAGATAATCTTTGATTGGTGACAATTTGCAATTATTATCCTTTGTGTCGATGACTTACAATTAATCAACAATATTTGTTTTATTTCTCAATATTTTTTAAAAGGTCTTTGAAAATGACTGTTAGTAGGATAGAGTTTATGTTTAAAGGTTTAGTTCATAGGAAATTTGGCATAAAGTTCTTGGAGCACTTTCGTTGTTATTTGATAAACTTTGTCTAAACATGGACTAACAAGGCTTAAAAGATTTGTTTTGATATTTAGAGACAAACTGTGCAATTGGTTATTTTTTTACCTACATTTAATACTCTATGCATGCGTCTAAAAATTCGATGTGATGGGACTAAACATGCCCTAAATATATAACTATTTTATTTAGTAGTTTTTCTTGTGACATAAAATTGTGATGTGACACTATTTTATATATGCTTTGTACAATAGACTAGGTAATTTTATCATTTTTTTTCTCCCGTTGCAACGCACGGGCATTCACCTAGTACAAATAAAAAGCGCGCAGCGCAATCGTCCCCCGACAACTATCGCCTCGCCCATGTGGGGGGTGACCCCGGTCTATTTCCCTCGCGCCCCCATGTGAAATTTCCGGCTACCAAAAAAAAACTACGGAAAAAACAGACAGACCCGACAACTATCGCCTCGCCCGTGCGGGGGCTGACACTGGTCTATTCCCACGCGCCCTCATGTGAAATTTTCGGCTACATAAAAAAATATGGAAAAAACAGACATAAACATAAATAAATCTTCTCTTCACGAGCGACAGCGACTCCGACTCCTAGCAAAAATCACCGGAAAAAATTCCAAAAAAATATAAATGTGCCCTTCACGATCACGCCTCCGCATACGACCACCCACACCTCACGCAATCAGCACCAATACATCACACACGCAATCAAGCACGCCGCCGCTCGACACGCGGTCTCAACCGTCGCCTGATTCGCGGCCTCGCCAGCGGTCCACCTTCTCTTGCCCGCCGCCATCGCTCATCGCCTCTCCGCCTCGGTCGGACTCCATCACCTGCTGTTGTCTTCACGTTGTTGTCGCTTGTCCATTGCACGCACCGGTCGCCGCCCGCCTCGGCCCATTGTCTATCGCCATCTCCAAGGTCCTGTTTGGTTAGGCCCCCTAAAGTTTAGTGTCCACTAAAGTTTAGTGCTCTCTAAAGTTTAATGACCATGTTTGGTTATATAGTGACTAAAGACCACTAAAGTTTAGTCACTTTTAGCTACCTCTTTATGACTAAAGACCACTAAACTTTAGTGGCTCCGAAACTTTAGTGGCCTTGAAACTTTAGTGGAGTGTTTGGTACTTTAGGGACTAATTTTAGTGACTAAACTTTAGAGGGGTCTAACCAAACACCTCATAAGTCTCCTGCACAAACTACACAAGGTGAGAATTAGACATCCACACAAGCAGTCATATGGCTCGCAAGTGCAATTATCTCTGTGTGTGGGTCTGCAACACCTAAGTGTCGCGAGTTTGTCGTCCACGCCTGAAGGACCGAAAGTGCTACCAGAAAGCGACCAGTGGGGGGGTGAATGGGAGCTCCAAAATTTCTTCTCATAAACTTGTTGCCACTATTCCGAGAATCAACCTCCAAGAGCAAACCTAGAGCTTGCGAGTGTCCACGACCCAAGATGTAGGGTGGATGCTTCCGAGAAGCACAGCGAAACACTACTCAACCCTAGAAACCCAAAGTAAAAGCCAAAAATCAAGACCGACAACGAACAAACGAACCACGGACGAAAGCGCTTAGAACAGCACTGACCGGACTCACCAGAGCGTCCGGTCAGCAGGGATCGGACGCGTCCGGTCGTACAAAATCCGATTTCGAACCTCTCTGTTCCTGACCGGACTCACAGGAGAGGAGCGTCCGGTCACTTGAACAGAGCGTCCGGTCAACACAGAAAAGCCCGATGAACAGTACCCTTGGTGCGTCCGGTCACACACAAGACGAGCATCCGGTCAAGTTGCAACGAAAAACGCAGTAAACACATTCATCGACCGGACTCAATCACCAAGCGTCCGGTCACCTCGACCTCAGCGTCCGGTCACCCCGATCCTGTGTAGTTCGTCCACCAATTCGACTCAATCTCACCCAAAAAGAATCCTCTAGGGATCAAACTTGGTGACAGGAATCACAAGGAAGATAGTGAGCTACTCGTACGAGATCATGGCTCGAATCTATCTTCAAATCGATGAATCGAATAAAATCGGGAAGAGAGAAGAAAAGTTGATCCAAAATGAAAACCAATCGATCTACTTGCTCGTGAGGTTTGAGTTAAATTCCTTCGGTGGAAATGATCCCCTCACTGTAAAGAGCAAGTTGATTCAAATGGTTTTGCAAACGGAGCAACGTAGAGAAAGAACGATCGACGGAATAAACGTGGAGAAAACGAAGAACGCGAAGAACAAGTTCAGAACGCGAATCAAACCATGAATTGGCGGCCGAAATTCGTCCCCACGATGAGACAACGAGATTACGGTCTCATTTTCTCAAAAAGCAAATACACAGAGGTATTGTTCACCGTCTCTGCGGATCTCAGTGGCTACAGCAGGGATGTAGGCGAGCAGGAAACCCTAGAAGGCAAAAGAACAAATGACTGAGATAGGTTGGGAGGTGGGTGTCTCCCTCTACTTATCCTAACTCTAGTTCCCACTCTACCCCTAACTAATTACAGAGCGAACCAGCTAAACCCTAAGGTTATTCTGGACCAACTCGTGGTAGGTGGTGATCCGACGGCCACGCCCGCACAACTGGCAGCGTTGCCTTGACGCAACCTCACTGATTGCCACCACGTGCCGCCACCGCCCTGCTTGTCCTTTTCTCGGACTTCGCCCCCGGTTTTGTGGCCCAAACCAGGAAACCAGCCTTCACGACCAACCCCCGGTTTTGAGGCCCAAACCGGGAAACCAGCCGTCCATCGCCTGAGTTTTGTGGCCCAAACTCAGAAACCCGCAGCGCCCAGGTTTTGAGGCCCAAACCTGGAAACCGTCCTCAGCCCGAGTTTTGTGGACCAAACTCGGAAACCATCAGCACCCAGGTTTTGAGGCCCAAACCTGGAAACCGTCCACTCGGTGGTTTTTTTGTGGCTCAACCACCAAACCGAGCCGTAGAGGGGATGCACCGCCCGTGCACCCCATCCACCGACACGTGTCCCCAGGTCCTCGACCCAAGCAACACCGTGCCCGCAAGTCTCCGCTCGTCGCTGTCCCAGGCTGTCAGCCACCGCAGCTGATCCTCAGGCCACCAGTCCCTCAGTCCAAGCCTCACGTCCGCCCTTCGCCACTCTCGGTCCATCGGCATGGCACGTCTCTACTTGACCTTCACCTTGCCTTTGATCATTGTATCCGTGCTCGACACCTGCACAACACAAGCCAAAGAACATGCGCATTATCGCAGTTGACAATCACTCATCACTCGAGACTCGGCATACACCCTTGTATCCGCAATCTGCCCCTTGATGAGTGCATTGTCAACTACCAACACAAATCATAATGAATAGAAGAAGGAAAAAGAAAGAGAAGAAGAGAACCCGTCCAAATGACCCAAAAGCATATCAAAGCCAGAAGAAGGTCAAGTGTAAGAGCAAAACAACTTGGTCCCCAAAGACATGGGCAACGGCTTGACGCAACCAAACAAAGCAAAGCTAGCCCTCAAGAAGAGGTAGAACAGGCTCAACACCGCTAGCGAGAAAGCTCGATACCAATTGAAATTCAAGCAAAAATAGAGCTAGCCCTCAAGAAGAGGCAGAACAGGCTCAACACCGCTAGCGAGAAAGCTTGATATCAACTGAAATCACTAAAATCCAACTGAATAGCACAAACAACTGAACACTCATCGAAAGACACAACTGCTAGTCCCTCAAGACAGAGGCATAGAGGCTCAACACAACTAGCAGAAAAAGCTCTGAATCAATTGGAAAATCCAAAATCCGAAAAATCCGAGCCAGCTCAAGCTCCCCCTCCAATAGTGCACACAACCAAGATAAGGTTTCTATCCCTTATGATTTGGCAAAGTTCTCCCCCTTAGTTGAAAATGCACTATCAAGTATCTCCCCTTCAAAATGCATATGGGTAAAAATGCAAGTTAGCAGCTTCAGGAATATAGTCGATAGAGTGAGAAGATGCTCTCCCAAGTGCTGATCCAATGACCCAACAGTATACATAGAATGCTAGCAAAGGCTCAAACTGATCACCAAATACGAAATACGAACATGTGAGCAAAGTGAGCAGTTTTTAGCCAAAACGTATTCACCATCAAAATAGCACTAAACATGTATAGACAGGAAGTCAAACAAGTGCTAAACATGTATACAAAGTGAACTACCCCTAGCAAGATTCAATCATCATGCTATAGAATGAAACATAGACTTGTGTATTCAAAATTTATCAGAGTTGCAGCGGTTAAATTACACAAGTTCAAATTTCAGCATGTGATTGCGAGAGGTTGAAAGCTTGTCATTGCCTAACTTTTCAACTATGCGAAGCCTATGCAGAAACAATCAGAAGCTTAAAGCAACAGTTTCGGTCATACACTACACAGCTCAAGTTTTAACTCAAAGTGCAATGAGAAACAGTCTCGATACTGTGATGTGCTGACAAGCAATCCCATCTCGATCTTTCCAATTCACTTAACTTGGTTCAAATTTAAAGCAGAATATGAACATACCAAGCAAGTGAATGACTCAGAACTAGAGACATAGCAACCTAGCATATATGAAAAGCACAAGTGATTTCAACACATTCTACACATGCTAGTTGCATATCTCAATGATGAATAATTTCAAGTTTTATGTTCATTAAGCAGGTTCACCATTTAACAAAAATAGCTCAGCTCACAACATATATCAGTGATCAGAAAGAGCATAAGCTACAAGCATCATTATATAGCATCAAAGCAAAATTAGATAGAGCATACTCACATTCTAAGGATTATATACATGAAGCTCAAAAAGTAAAGATGAATGATGAAATGCACAAGCTAAAAAAGAAGAGTCAGTCTATGATACACAAAAGCCAAAATGTTTCCCCCAACTAAAAGGGGAAACACACACCAAGCTCACCTCTCAACCTAGCAAAAGTCGATTGGTCCAAAGGCTTGGTAAAAATATCTACCAACTGATGACGAGTATCGACATGGCGAAGGTCGATATCACCCTTCTCATAGTGGTCTCGCAGAAAATGAAAGCGCACATCAATGTGTTTGGTCTTTGAGTGCAGCACGGGGTTCTTAGCAACGCTAATTGCACTTGTGTTGTCACAGAGCAAGGGAACGCGAGAAAAGCTCTGACCAAAATCATGCAAAGTGGCCATCATCCAAAGCAATTGGGAACAACAGCTAGCCGCAACAACATACTCAGCCTCCGTGGTAGACTGAGCGACACTAGACTGCTTGCGAGAAGACCATGATACAAGAGAAGAACCAATAAACTGACAAGTCCTAGAAGTGGACTTGCGCTCAATTTGGCAACCAGCAAAATCGGCATCAGAATAACCACAAATAGAGAGGGTGGAGGAAGCAGAATACCAAATCCCAAATTCTGGAGTGAAGCATAAGTACCTCATAATGCGCTTGTTTGCCTGACGGTGAGAGGTGTGTGGCGACGACTGAAATCGCGCGCAAAGACACACCGCGAACTGGATGTCCGGGCGTGTCGCCGTCAGGTACAGCAGCGACCCGATCATACTCCGGTACTCCTTCTGGTCCACAGCTTCTACATCCTTGTCCGCATCGAGGGCCGTCGTGGTCGACATGGGTGTTGGAAGAGGCTTGGCCTCACCCATATCGAACTTCTTCAATACATCCTTGGTGTACTTGCCCTGGTGCACAAACGTCCCCTCTTGGGATTGCTTGATTTGCAACCCAAGGAAAAATTTCAACTCGCCCATCATGCTCATCTCAAATTCCCTGCTCATAAGATCTGAAAACTTGGCAACCAAAGCGTGAGAAGAACCACCGAAAATGATATCATCCACGTAAATCTGGACCAAGAGAGTGTCATTGCCTTGCTTGAGGAGAAAAAGTGTTTTATCCACACATCCCATTTTAAAACCCTTAGCAAGCAAAAATGTTTTCAACCTATCATACCAGGCTCTAGGGGCTTGTTTCAAACCATATAAAGCTTTGTGAAGTTTAAAAGGACGATTTGGAAACTTGGGATTTTCAAAACTGGGAGGTTGTTTCACGTACACCTCTTCTTCTATGTAGCCATTTAAGAAGGCACTCTTGACATCCATTTGAAAGTTTAAACCCTCTGGATGCAGCAAAAGCCAAGAGTATCCTAATCGCCTCCAAACGAGCTACAGGAGCAAACGTCTCCTCATAGTCTATCCCCTCCTTCTGACTATACCCCTGGGCTACAAGTCTGGCCTTGTTTCTTACAACATGGCCATCCTCTCCTTGTTTGTTTTTGAAAACCCATTTTGTACCAATAGGGTGACACTCAGGAGGAGGTGGAACCAAAACCCAAACCCAATTTCTTTCAAAATTTTCTAACTCCTCATGCATGGCATTGACCCAATCAGGATCAGATAAAGCGTGTCCAACATCTCGGGGTTCAAAATTAGCAACAAATGCAGAATGAGCAAAGTGAGAGATTTGTTGTGACCTTGACCGAGTGACACGTTCGCCGATGCTGCCAATCATCTGTTGAGGCGGGTGTTGGCGCTGGATGTGTCATGGCGCCTCCCGAGCTGAAGAGACCTCCCCCTCAACAGCAGCTGGTGCCTCCTTGGGTATGAAAGGTACAGCCTGAGGTGGTGGATCCCACAGCCCCCAAGTAGTCGAAGAAGAAGGGTCGGGGCCATGAGTGGTAGTAGAGGCCGCTCTTTGCGGCACAGCTGGTGGAGGTGGTGTTGGGTCATCCATCCCTTCAGCACTCTCGTCCTCATCATCAAAAAGAGGTTCCCCAACCTCGTGATCACCTGCACGCTCAAATCTAGAAGAGGGACAAACCATGGTCTCGTCGAAGGTGACATCGGATGTCTCCATGACTCGGTTTTTATCAAGGTTAAGTACACGATATGCTCGAGTGTGAGTGCCATAACCCAAAAATACACCGTCAGAAGAACGAGACTCAAACTTGTCCAGGTTGCCTTTCTTGATTATAAAACAGTGGCAACCAAAAACTCTAAAATAACTCACTTTGGGTTGTTTTCCAAAACGCAACTCATAAGAAGTCTTTTTCAAGAAGGCTCGGAGGAAAATGCGATTGGAAATATAGCATGCAGTGTTCATAGCTTCGGCCCAATATCGCCTAGGAGTCCTATGCTCATCGAGCATCGTCCTGGCCATCTCTACAAGGGTCCGATTCTTCCTTTCTACAACACCATTCTGAGGCGGTGTGTAGGGAGAAGAGAATTGATGCTCTAAACCCAAAGAGTCACAAAACTTCTCAAAATCCAAGTTTTTAAACTCGGAACCGTTATCACTTCTAATAGCTCGCATCGAGTTCATAGGGAACTCGTTCTGAAGACGTACAATCAGATTGCGAGCAAAAGAGAAAGTCTCAGTTTTCTCAGCCAAAAAGAAAACCCACGAATATCTCGAGAAGTCGTCAACAACAACAAGCACATACCACTTCCCCCAATCGAGCTCACCCGAGCCGGACCAACAAGGTCCATGTGCAAAAGCTCTCCAGGGCGCTTAGTCATGACCTGAGTCACTGGATGGTGGGGAGCGGCAACCATCTTCCCATGTCTACAAGAATGGCAAACAAGATCCTTCTCCATGCACAACTTGGGCAATCCTCGGATTAAGCCAAGTGAGCTAAGCCTTGCAAACAAGTCGAAGCTCAGGTGACCAAGTCTCCTATGCCACTTCCAAAGATCAGAGGAGGAAGGTCCAGCCAAAAGACAACGAGAAATTCCAAACGACTCCGAGAAATTCACACGAAAGACTTTTCCAAAGGGCAAAATCAAACACACAAGATTGCCCTGAGGATCCAAAATACGACTGAGATTCGGCTTAAAACGAATCTCATAGTCATCATCGAAAAGTTGTGAAACGGAAAGAAGGTAAAAATGCAAGTTAGAAACAAGAGCAACATCACGCAACACAAAGTGCTCATTAACTCGCACCGACCCACGAGACAACACTTTACCTTTGCTATTGTCGCCGAAGGTGATGAACTCCTTTCCAGCGATCGGACTAAGACTGGAGAACCACTTGGCGTTTCCGGTCATGTGCCTCGAACATCCAGAATCCACCAACCAAACGTTCTCCAATCGTTTTACCTACATCAATAAAAAGACATAGGGTGAGCATATGGTCCAACACTGGGGTTAGTGAAGTAGGAAGAATACCAGTGTTGGGCCGGTTGCTCAAAAGAACAGTTAGCAGAAAAACCATTCCTAGCACGCCTACAGGAGGAGCGATCACCATGTAGAGGAAAACGTGGTCCGCTAAGGGAAGAGCGTCCATCGCGATACTCAAAACGTGATGGGGGAAAACGCTCATCTACAAAGCCACCGCCATGGGGTCCATAGCCCACAACTGCAGGCTCCCGCCGGGCACGACCTCCTCGCGGCCTAGGCCTAGGAGCTTGAGGTTTTGGACCTCTAGGCCTAGCAGCACGCCTCTGAACATTCGGCACATGTACATCTTGGAAAGGATGGTACATGTCAGTGTTGTTCATCTCCTTTGCACGATGCTCCTCTCTCTTGCGCCGAAAGCAAAACTCCCTCAAGTGTCCATCCTTCCCACAGTGATCACAATGGTACCTCACCGCTCTCATAGGGGGTTGTTGGTACTCACGGTAGTGGGTGTGGATCACTTTGCCCTTCTGTGGCATAAGCTCCTCTTGGATAGGTGGCATTGTGTCTAGCTTGTTCTTGAGGTGGTTTGGTTTTGGAGCCCATGACTGTTTCTTAGGTGGAGCTCTCGGAGGTTCAACAAACACCCCATCCTTGGTGTTAGGCTTTAGAGGCTCTTTGGGTGGAATCTTGGTAAGCTTGGGAGTAGTGGTGGAGTTTGGCTTCTCACTCGGATTAAGGCCACTAAACTCTCCAACCTTGCCAAAAGATGAAGCACACTCAACACCCTGAGCAAAACCTACACCTGGACCTCCAGCAGCACGCTTGAATTGGGAGATCATCATCCCAAGCTGCGGCTCACCACAAGACACCCACGACAAGATGGTCCGAAGGTATGTGTTTTCTTCCTCGATTTGCATCTTGTCATGCTGCACATTCGCAATCTCCATCTCCAAACCCTCACACAAAGCGCATCTAGACACACAAGTGCTACCCGAGCTGGCCTTCTCAAGAGACACAATCTTGGCATTCTTCTCTGCCAACTCGGATTGCAAGCCCGCACAGGACTTGCACACACCCAACAGCGAGGATCTAGCCTTAAGCTCATCCACCTCTCCTACCAACACATCATACTTACTTCTCAAAGTGAGAAGGTTAGTCATGTGTGTGGAGCACATCTCACACTCCTCCTCCTCGGTGACAACAACGGTGGACTTGACAGATTCAAGTTCCTTCACCGTATCCTCCCACTTCTGCCTAAACTCCTTCCAAGGTCTCTAGCAGCACGCCTAAGCAACTTATCTTGACTAAGAAGGGTGGCAGTAAGTTTCTCGACCTCAGCAGAAAGCACATCGAGGGTCTGAGATACCTGGGAGGTGTCGTCGTCGTCATCGTTCCGAGGGATCTCCTCCAGCTCGCCGTTGACCTCCTTGCCGAGGGCCATGGTGCAGAAGCCCTCGTTGTCGACGAAGAAGTAGAGGCAGTTCAGCTTGTCCTCGATCCTCTTCTTCTTCTCGGACTCGTCGTCGCTTGAGGAAGCGGAGTCGTCATCCGAGTCGTCGACGTCGCTGGGCGTGGCAAAGAAAGCACGCTGCTCAGCCTGGGCCTTCTCCAAGTACTTCGTCTTGATGTACTCCTTGTTGAAGCCGCTCTTCCGCTTGTGCTTCACGGGGACGTACTTCTCCTTGCGCTTGCCGGAGTTGTACTTGTGCCCATGATCCGCCTTGCCGAAGACTTGCTTGTTCTTCTTCGGGCAATTGGTGATGAAGTGGTTGGGGTCGCCGCACTCGAAACAACCCGAGTGTCCTCCTCCGCGGCGACAGTTCATGCGATTGTTGTGGAACCGCGAGAACCGGTTGGCAAGCAAAGCCAACTCGTCATCCCCCATGAACTCCAACTGCTCCTCTGTGACAGAAAGAAGAGAAGACAAAGCAAAACCTCCAGAGGGGTTAGCAGAAGAGCCAGAAAGCAAAGCCATCGATGGGCCAGAAGGATTTTCATAAGAAGCCCTCGCCATGGCGTCAATCTCACTGGACTTGAGCTTACTAAAGAGCTCGTCGCATGTGAGGGTCTCATAGTTAGGTGATTCGATGATCGCCTGAACCTTCGAGTCCCACACCGACCGATCGAGAGTGTGTAAAAGCTTCAAAGCCCTCTCATGATCGTCGAACGACAACAACTCCTTGTTGGCCCTCATCCTGTTGACAATCACCTGAAAGCGAGCGAATAAACTCTCTATGCTCTCACCAGGCATGTGTCGGAAGTTCTCATACTCTCGCTTGTGTGACTCATAGAGACGGGTTTTGACTTGAGTGGTTCCCTCATGGAAACGCATGAGGGTAGCCCAAATCTCCTGAGCCGTAGCGAGGTGAGAAACGCGATCAAACTCTGTCATGCTCAAACATGAGAAAAGAGCATTACGGGCTCGGCTATTGGCATCGTGCTCATCGATCTGATGTTGAGTAGCACGAGCAGCCAAGACCACGTAATCAGCAGAGTTGCAAATATCCCAGATGGAAGCACCCAAACTCTGAAGATAGGCCGACATACGTATCTTCCAATACGCATAGTTCGTCCCATCAAAAAATGGCGGTTTGCCCACGCCGCAATCCATGTCGCCTTCGGTGGATCTGGAACCGGCTAAGGTGGAAGATCCTTAACCTGCTCTGATACCAATTGAAGGATCGAAAGTGCTATAAGAAAGCGACCAGAGGGGGGGGGGGTGAATGGGAGCTCCAAAATTTCTTCTCAGAAACTTGTTGTCACTGTTCCGAGAATGAACCTCCAAGAGCAAACCTAGAGCTTGCGAGTGTCCACGACCCTAGATGTAGGGTGGATGCTTCCGAGAAGCACAACGAAACACTACTCAACCCTAGAAACCCAAAGTAAAAGCCGGAAATCAAGACCGACAATGAACGAACGAACCACGGACGAAAGCGCTCAGAACAGCACTAACCGGACACACCAGAGCATCCGGTCAGCAGGGATCGGACGCGTCCGGTCGTACAAAATCCGATTTGGAACCTCTCTGTTCCTGACCGGACTCACAGGAGAGGAGCGTCCGGTCACTTGAACAGAGCGTCCGGTCAACACAGAAAATCCCGATGAACAGTACCCTTGGTGCGTCCAGTCACACACAAGACGAGCGTCCGGTCAAGTTGCAACGAAAAACACAGTAAACACATTCATCGACCGGACTCAATCACCAAGCGTCCGGTCACCCCGATCCTGTGTAGTTCGTCCACCAATTTGACTCAATCTCACCCAAAAAGAATCCTCTAGGGATCAAACTTGGTGAGAGGAGTCACAAGGAAGATAGTGAGCTACTCCTACGAGATCATGGCTCGAATCTATCTTCAAATCGATGAATCGAAGAAAATCGAGAAGAGAGAAGAAAAGTTGATCCAAAACAAAAACCAATCGATCTACTTGCTCGTGAGGTTTGAGTTAAATTCCTTCGGTGCAAATGATCCCCTCACTATAAAGAGCAAGTTGATTCAAATGGTTTTGCAAACGGAGCAACGTAGAGAAAGAACGATCGACAGAATAAACGTGGAGAAAACGAAGAACGCGAAGAACAAGTTCAGAACGCGAATGAAACCACGAATTGCCGGCCGAAATTCATCCCCACGAGGAGACGACGAGATTACAGTCTTGTTTCCTCAAAAAGCAAATACACAGAGGTATTGTTCACCGTCTCTGCGGATCTCAGTGGCTACAGCAGGGATGTGGGAGAGCAGGAAACCCTAGAAGGCAAAATAGCAAATGACTGAGATAGGTTGGGAGGTGGGTGTCTCCCTCTACTTATCCTAACTCTAGTTCCCACTCTACCCCTAACTAATTACAGAGCGAACTAGCTAAACCCTAAGGTTATTCTAGACCAACTCGTGGTAGGTGGTGATCCGACGACCACGCCCGCACAACTGGTAGCGTTGCCTCGACGCAACCTCACCGATTGCCGTCACGTGCCGCCACCGCTCTGCTTGTCCTTTTCCCCGTCTTCGCCCCCAGTTTTGTGGCCCAAACCGGGAAATCAGCCTTCACGACCAACCTCCGGTTTTGAGGCCCAAACCGGGAAACCAGCCATCCATCGCCTGAGTTTTGTGGCCCAAACTCAGAAACCCGCAGCGCCCAGGTTTTGAGGCCCAAACCTGGAAACCGTCCTCAGCCCGAGTTTTGTGGCCGAAACTCGGAAACCATCAGCGCCCAGGTTTTGAGGCCCAAACCTGGAAACCGTCCACTCGGTGGTTTTTCTGTGGCTCAACCACCAAACTGAGCCATAGAGGGGATGCACCATCCGTGCACCCCGTCCACTGACACGTGTCCCAAGGTCCTCGACCCAAGCAACACTGTGCCCGCAAGTCTCCGCTCGTCGCTGTCCTAGGCTGTCAGCCACCACAGCGGATCCTCAGGCCACCGGTCCCTCAGTCCAAGCCTCACGTTCGCCCTTCGCCAGTCTCGGTCCATCGGCACGGCACGTCTCTACTTGACCTTCACCTTGCCTTCGATCACTGTATTCGTGCTCGACACCTGCACAACACAAGCCAAAGAACATGCGCATTATCCCAGTTGACAATCACTCATCACTCGAGACTCGGCATACACCCTTGTATCTACAACGCCGCCGCCCAGGATCACCGCACACAGAGCTGAACAACCCAGACTTGTCCGACGACATCGTAGGATCATCAGGATTTAGGTATGACTGTTGTTGTTGCCATGATTGCATTGTTGTGTTGTCATGACTGTTGGTATAAATTAATGCACACTCTACTTTATCCGCAAGCGCACAGATAAAATCTACCGATGTAGCACTTCACCATAGTAACCCAGTTTTAATATCGAACCCAAAGGAACGGATAGTGTTAAGCCTTAAAGTCTAACCCCTGAGTAGCTAACAAGGACGGAGAATCTAGAAGTATAGAGGGGATCACTAAGGTTATCTAATTCCAATTTAAGAGTGATATGTTTATATTATTCTTAGTGGAGAAGTTGCCATAAAAGGTCACAAACAGAGTATGAGTCTTTTATGCAAATGTATAATCCTACCGAGCCTACACACGGGTAATTGGACTATAGAAGAATCAACAAGGCTATAAGAGTTACTCTTACGAACAACCACTACTACCGGCGTTATAGGAGGCATTTATGAGCTATCAAGTCTAAGCACCACGCTTACACTATCCAACTACTCTAACTCTAAAATGACTAGAATTAAAGTACTCAAAAGAGAGTCATAAACCTTAAGAATAACAAGAACAATGACTCAAACTTAAATATAGACGTTGATTACCGAAACAATCGCTGAAGCAAGTTGAAGATAAACTTGAATCCGCAGGTACAAGATGAAGAAGTTGATCCGACAGGCCAGAGCTCCTTCTCGATCTCTTCCTCTCTCTCTCTCTCTCTCTCTCTCTCTCTCTTCTAGTTCTAGTATAAGACTAGGTTCTAAACCTAAACTAGAGGGGTAACTAGTCTTCTACTTGAAAGCTGGCTCTTGAAGTCTTCTTCTAGGGTTTCTAAATGAGGCGTAGACTTTTCTGAAGAGAGACTTGTTCTACCGTGGGGCCTGGGGGCCTGTTTATATAGCCTGAGGGATCAACCACGACCGTTGGATCAAACCGACTTCACGTAGGGCTGAGATGGATCCTCAAAGGCGGTGGAGGAAGCTTCCAGAAGACAGAGTCCAGCGGGCCCAGGGGGAGACCGACCGGTCTAATGGTGGGACCGGTCGGTTCCACCTGGCTGCCTCTCGGGGTGTCCGGCCTCCTGGTGTCTTCTGGTGTCCTCTAGATCCTTCTAGAATATTCCTGATGCGTTGGTTCGGCTATCTTCCATCGGGTTCCTTCCAGGAGAAGTAATCTGTGCTGGTTTTCTGGTTTTGTCCCTGCAGAATCACAATTCACCAAAACTCGTGGAATATTGTCAGTTAAAACCCTAAACCTTTATTTGTGATTAAATTCATGTCCTTTTCATATTTATTTATCCTTTAATTTTGATAGATAACCAGTGTCAACAACTCCCCCAAGCTTACATTTTGCTAGTCCCTTAGCAAACCCAAAAATTAACAATGGATCAGGAGTTGCTACAATATCTTCACTTCCAACAAGTATACCTACTGTTAAACAAAAACTCTGCAAAATATATTTTGTTATTCTTCATGGGGCTTATTACTTTTACCTTAGATCTTGAGTAATTGAAAGATTGAACGATCAAATCAAGCACTATGTCTCTAGTTCTTTCACTTCACCTTTGTCCTGGAGTTTTAATTAATTTTTTAAAAGCTTTAATAAATATGTTGTCAAATTAAACAATGGATCCAAAGAGAAAGTCAACCAACCATTGAATCAAGAAGTGCATGTGTATGGAAAAATGGAGTCGGATGCTCTTTTGAATATATTCACTCTCTTTTGTTTATCAGAGACATATGGCTATTAGGCCAATTCTACTATTAGGCACGTGCCCATTTTTTCTGACACTTTTTTCTTCGAGGTTTCAGACACTTGTCCCTTTTTATTTCCTCGGGATTTATCTTTTTGAGGTTTTGGACACTTGTCCCTTTTTATTTCCTCGAATCTTTCTCTCTTTTTTCTTTCTCTCTCTTTTTTTTAATAGCCACATGCTTCCAACAAACTTCTGAGAGGGTAGCAACAGATAATTATGAGCATTTATGCGGAAGATGGATGAAATATGTAAGTGATCTCAATTCAATGACATGATAAACTACTCATAGGGTCAACAAAGCTTAATTTAAGCTCAATGCAATTAGTAGTCATGTTTATATTTAGAAATCTCCAGAACCTTTAGTGTTGTTTCGAACAAGATAATAGCAGCTTAGATCATCACATGTCATATCCGAACTACCTAGACCTTAGATCAAGTATTTGCCAACCATGCATTTAATTTTATTTTAAGGCATCATTATTAATTAGGAGAACTCACGCTTTAAAGGCTAGGTACTTGAAAGAAATTAGATAGAGCAACTATTCATCATTTCCATGCAAAAGATTAGAGAGAGAGAGGGTTCTCTTTTAGTCATCAACTTCTTAAAACACACTATTTTATTTATTTAATCTAACACACTTTAAGATATAAAATAAAAGCTAATAATAGTATTAGTAGTAATAATAATAATAAAGACATACCTGAATCATGAAGATAACGGGGGTGCGTCTCCCCCAAACTGGTTCCCTTAATAGCGTTGAGCCTTCATGTGCCCATATATTTTTGTCTCTTTTTTAATTAATGGTGAGCCTTCATGTGCTCACATATTTTTGTTCTTTTCTTTTTAGGGGTGAGCCTTGATGTGCTCACATTTTTTTTTGAATTTGTTTATAGAATGAAAAACTTAAGAGGGTAAAGATACTTACGTGGATACATGGGGGTGCCTTCCCCCAAGCTGAATGTTGACGTAGTCGTTTGATCTTGCAATATAGCAAACTGGCAGTGGATATGTCCTTCCTTTATTAGAGCTTTGATTGATGTTGATGTTTGTTGAGACTGTGTTCCAACAGTGGATGGAGCATTCACTTGCTCGTCAGCTTTTCTTGGCCTTTCAAATCCTATAAAACTCAAATAGACAATAAAACTTGTGGAACGGATTAAGCGTTAGTGGTTGGCCACTTAAGCCATAGTTGTCTAGAGTTTCAGTAAGATCTCTTTCTCAATATTTTTGTATTTTATATTTTTATGATGCAAGAGAAAATGCAAGGATGAATGCATGCATATTTATTTTTATTATTTTTATGCCACCACGATGAACATTCCCGTGGGTTTTTACACACCATAGAATTATTCACATGGGGCTTCATAGTTTATGATGTAGTGTAACAAATGCAACATTTTTATTTTCTTTTCTAATGCAATGCAGAAATTAAAATGTTTGTGAATTAAGTATGATGATGCAAGAAATGATTATGGATTAAATATGAGAAATATGCAGCAAAGTAAATAGAAAGATAACTACCAATTTTTGCCTTTTGGCGAAGGTTCGGATATTTACGTCCGACGAACCGGACCTTCCCTTGGTTCAGACCTCCCAAAGTATGTCAGACGTTTGGAAAGTTGCTATTGATTGTACCTCTTAGGTGCAGATATTTTCTTCCATACTTTCTTGGTCTGAGTCTTCACTTCCTATGGTTCACTGTCTTGAGGTTTTTCTCCTTTCTTTTCTGGGACAGTGTCGATAGCTTCTTCTTCGTGATTGGCCTCTTTATTCTTGATAGTTTGTCTTCTTTGGCTTTGAGAGCGGCGTCTTTCACTTCTATTCTTCTTGGGTCCTTCATTGGGCATGTAGTTGATGAAGTTGCATCGTGCCTTTTCTCCAGGAAAGTAAAAATGGATTTCCTCTTGTAGATGATTGCACTTGTAGCGTAGAGGAATGGTCTTCCTAGGATGAGGTGGACGTCATCGTCTTCTCATGTCGAGGATCAAGAAGTCTGTGGGGACTTCATGACCTTTAATTCTTACTACGACGTCTTCCATCATTCCTTCTTGTTTATGCCTCTTGATATGGTGTCACTCATGTCATTTGTTCGTCCAGTAGTTTGAAGTGAAGCGTTAATTGTGGACGTTGGTAGCATCTTGCTTAGTGTGCATGTTCTTGTAGATCTAGGATCTTCACTCTGTAGAATTTGGGAGTGACAAACTTCTCCATGTTTTGCTCAAGAGTGTGTCCTGCTCATAAAGACAAGGTAGAGATCAAGTGCATGGGCTTTGTTGGTGGAAAAACACCAACAGAACCAAAAGTTTTGTTTATTCCTCTCTAACCTTAGGCACATTGTACAAGACAAACTTGTTGTTTATGTATTCTATTCAATCTTAACATGAGTGATAGGATCAGCGGATGAGCATGAAAGTAGCATCTTAAAATATTTAACATATCAAATTACTTAACCCAAGGAAGGATAATTTATGCATAAAGTGTCGATCGTTTCATGATTGAGATATATCATCTTCCAAAGGTTAGATGCACAACATTTTAGCTCATTTAGTTAAGATAGTGAGATTCAAGAGAGTAAAGCTAAGATCAAAGGACTAAACATGTTTTGTTCTTTATTTATGTTTATACTAGAATCAAGAAGAAGCTTTTAAAGTGATGGTTACTTACCTTGAAATGTTACTTTGTCATTGAAGAGTGATTGTGTCTAACCTCCTTGTGAAAGCTTCTCTAGTCTAGCTGGTTGTTGTTTATGAATGGCTTGTCTTCTCTTGTTTGTCTCACAGTATGCTTGAGAGGAGGAAGATCACGGTGGAATCATCTTTATAGGTATCGACCTTCCTTCTCTATGTGTCGACTTATCAGTGAAGGCACATTGTTCCTCGAGTATGCTGTCTACGATCCTCTCTTCTTCTTGTATTAATTCTGTACTATGAGGATGTAGGGACAGTTTGGCATTCTTCTCTTGTCAACCTTTCTTGTTTTCCCTTTAATTATTGGGTTGACAACAGACTTGAAATTAGAGCTGCTACTCGAGTGCCTCTATGATAGTCTTTGTCTTGTAATGTCACAACTGAGACTTGTTCTCTGAACAGTGTCTAGATGATGGAGATCTTATTGGCTGTTCTTCTTGATTTGCTAGCTCAGGTACTATCTCTTCATCTTCTAACTCTTCTGGTGCAGTGGCTTCATCCTTCATGATGCCCTCCTCAATTCTTGGCAGTTGGTTCTTCCTTTGACATCTTCTCTTGGTTCTCTTTGGCTGCTCATAAGTGATGTAGTTGTTGAAGAATCAGCAAAAGATCCAAAAGTTGACTTCTCCAGGTCCGGCAAAGATGATAACATTGATGGTGTTTAAGAACAATCTTCCAAGAATGTGTGGTGGATCATATTCTTCTTCTCGACTGGGACAACTTCTAGTGGTTTGTACTGATCAAAGTGGTGAGTAGAAGATCAATATGTTTGAAGTTGGGTTTCTCCTTCCTCCCTTTGATTGTGAAACACATCTAGACAACGGAATTGTCTCTCCCAGGCTGGATTGTGATGTAGATGGACTCCCAACAACATGTTCATGTGTTTGACTTGTAGATCTTGCTATTGTTGTAGTGGTACCATCTTGTCTCCCAAGCTAGCTCTTGATTAGAAGAGAAGATAACTCCCCACTTCTTGTCTTGATGTCTTGGGCAATGATGGTTGTAGGCATAGGTTGTCTCATATGAGGTAAGTTGCATCCTGTTTGTCATCAGTGCCCAAGCAAGACTCAAAGCTAAGCTATTGCCAGCACCATTCATGATCTGAGAGTAGGTTTGAGTATTGGATCTTCAATGTTCAGACCAAACCATGGATGAACAAAATCTCTCTCCTGCATAATGTTAGTGGACATATACCCGAAGGATTGCAAGAATTTGAAGCATGGGTTATTATCCACAACTTATGTATTTTGCATCTATGCTAATAAAAAGATGTTTTTAGGATTATTTTAGCATAGACTAGTATTTTATGTGTTGGCTGCACTTTAACATGATTCAAGGCAAAAGATAACATGCAGTAGAAGACAAAATAAATAAACTTTGATACTCATAGTTCTTTCATCCATGATGAATGAGCTGAGTCTTCATTGTGCAAGAGTTGTTGAAGTTCATTGTACGCCTTGCTTCATCTCTAGTGTGAGTTCAACTCCGGACTTTCCCAAATTGATATTGAAAGTTTCCCTACAGGGGTTAGTCCATGTTGGTATTTCTTAGCGTCGCTACTAAGAATAGAGTTTTAATCTATCCCCGGCAACGGCGCCAGAAACGCTTGTTGACACTTCTTAGCGTCGCTACTAAGAATAGAGTTTTAATCTATCCCCGGCAACGACGCCAGAAATGCTTGTTGGTATTTCTTAGCGCAACCACTAGAACTAGACTATGGAGCCTAACCCCAGCAATGGCGCTAGAAGTGTCTTGGTGGTAAAACTATTGACTATTGGATAGTTCCGCAAGCGCACAGAAAATACCGATGTAGCACTTCACCCGGGAGTATTCCAAGGTATCGTTATTTATTTTATCCCAAAGGAAAGCAAGCTAGGAAAGATGTAGAGAGAGGAAAGATAGATCCTTTAGTATTACTATAATCTATTATGAATTAGAGAAGCAAAGAGGTAAAAGTGGATATAATGGAGGATAGATAGATAAGATAAATAAGTTAAGCAAAGAGTATATGATATGAAAGATAACTTTAGTAGAGTTAGCTAGGTGGGAGGACAACGAGTGAGTATAAAGTACTCCTATGTTTCTACCTTTACTCCTATGAACTAATCCTAATTAAATAGATGACTTAACTAGATTGACGCCTTGCTACTTGTGTGAGAGGGATAAACGAGAGAGTAAAGCGATAGAAGGTTGTTCACCTAACCTAGTACTCAAGCGGATATTTGGCTTATGGACGCCTTACCTTTTAAGAACTAGCCTGAGTTCACGTGAGGGGATCTAGGTAGCCAGGCAAAATCTGTCACCTTTTGCCCATGCGCCCCTACTGTCCGTGCAAGCCAGCGGTAGTCAAAGATAAGATGAAGTATGAGCACCACGCTCACACTTATCTACACCTTTGGCTATAGATCAAAATAGCTAAAGCCCCTATCCTAAGATAGGACGATGACGCACACACAAGAAGCTATTTAAAGGAAATCAATCTAACTAAGACAACTATAGAACTAAGATAAGCACACAACAAGACTATATAAATATAGACTTGCACTAAGTAAATACTTAAATAAATACTTGGAAAGTAAATACTTAAGTAAATGCAAAGTAAAGTAAAGAAAGAATAATATATTAAATAAATAAAGTCTTACAAAAGAAGAAAGATACAAGGGCTATACCAGACTCCCAGAAGACGACTCCGGAGACCCGAGCTTCGCCCGACTCGACTCTAACTCCCACTCTAGACTAACTACTACTACTCTTGCTTGATCTCACTTGAAAGTGGAGATGTGTAAACTATCTTGGGGTCTGTTGAATGAGAGGGTGAAGGCCTCTATTTATAGTGGAGGTGGAGTAGGGGCTACTCCGGTGCCACGTCAGCGATCCGCGTGATCCTCCTCTCTTCACCCTTGGATCCACCGCCATGACAACCGACTTGGATGAATGGCTTCGATATTCTTCACGTGTGAAACATGCACTTTGCCACCGACTTGGATGAGGGTCACCATGGGGTCGGCCGACCCCTGTCTCTGACATGTGGGCCCGGGGTACATCTTCTAGAAGGTGCTAATGTCACCCTGATGAATAGTGCTACTGGGTCCCACCAAGGGGGGATCGGCCGACCTCCCTATGACAGGGCTGGCCCACCTTCTTCTCTCCCTTGTTGACCCCACATGTCATGGAGCAAGTCTTGTGAAGTTGGTTGCATTTGGTTTTCGGTGTGGACCCATGAATCCATGTGCTTCTCATTTTGCACCATTGAGCAAAAGCACATGCTTGATCCAATGGTTGATATTGGCTTAAACATGCTTCTCTTGGATCATGCCATGTCACCATGGCCGAGGTGGCCCAAAGGTGGGGTCACCCGACCCCCTTGGTGGGCCCACCGGGCCTCATTTTGTTCATTTTGCCATCTCCTACAAGTTCACAAGCTAAGAGTACAAGTGGAACTTATTAGTGATAAATATGCTCATGATATGCTATTCTTCCTTGAAACCGAGGCCTGTTGACGGTATTTTGATAAGGTAAAACATGCTATAACTTCCGTCAACAGTCCAACAAAATATCCACCATCCACTATAGCATACTATCAGCTCAAAAATCAACCTAGACACCATGTCTAATTTGATCTAGGAAGGCATTTTAACTTAATTAATTAAATTAAAAGCCTTTAAAAGCAAGATCACCACTCCTAAACTAGGCACCATGCTTAATAGATGTATGAAAGTACTCCAAACCTAAACTTATAATATAGCGAATGAGGGTAGCATGAAAGTATTATAGAGATTTATTCAGATGGTGATGAAAGAGCATGATTAGTATATGAGCATATCTTAAAGGTAGGGATAACCAACATAGCAACACGACAAGAGATGCTCTTAGAAAGTCTATTCCCCAAGCTTGGATTTTGCAAATCAAGATTGGATGAATGTAATTCAATGTTACATGGTGATTGGTTGGGCATACCTTGTGTTTGTTGTTCCTTCGTTCTTTTCTGCTCCAGATCTGGAAAGGTTAGTGACAATAATACCTGAAGGAATAATTTCATAATTATATTTCTATGCTCATTACAGAAGGAAGTGCAGCGGAAAGGTAGGCGTAGCTAATAACCATATGTTATGATAGGGTGTAAGGATTCTACTGGTTATAGCTTGCGCTCATGGCGTAGTGATAGATAAGAGTGGAATTCAAAAACAACATTCATAAGAATGAACACAAAAATGATGAAAAGACTGGGACAAAAAAGGAAAAGATAAAAGTATAATTAGAAGGTTAAACTAAGACTTAAGATGATCTACCGTTCCCCGGCAACGGCGCTAGAAATGCTTGTTGGTATAAATTAACGCACACTCTACTTTATCCGCAAGCGCACAGATAAAATCTACCGATGTAGCACTTCACCGGAGTAACCCAGTTTTAATATCAAACCCAAAGGAACAGATAGTGTTAAGCCTTAAAGTCTAACCCCTGAGTAGCTAACAAGGATGGAGAATCTAGAAGTATAGAGGGGATCACTAAGGTTGTCTAATTCCAATTTAAGAGTGATATGTTTATATTATTCTTAGTGGAGAAGTTGCCATAAAAGGTCACAAATAGAGTATGAGTCTTTTATGCAAATGTATAATACTACCGAGCCTACACACGGGTAAGTGGACTATAGAAGAATCAACAAGGCTATAAAGAGTCACCCTTGCGAACAACCACTACTACCGGCGTTATAGGAGGCATTTATGAGCTATCAAGTCTAAGCACCACACTTACACTATCCAACTACTCTAACTCTAGAATGACTAGAATTAAAGTACTCAAAAGAGAGTCATAAACCTTAAGAATAACAAGAACAATGGCTCAAACTTAAATATAGACGTTGATTACCGAAACAATCGCTGAAGCAAGTTGAAGATAAACTTGAATCCGCAGGTACAAGATGAAGAAGTTGATCCGACAGGCCGGAGCTCCTTCTCGATCTCTTCCTCTCTCTCTCTCTCTCTTCTAGTTCTAGTATAAGACTATGTTCTAAACCTAAACTAGAGAGGTAACTAGTCTTCTACTTGAAAGTTGGCTCTTGTAGTTTTCTTCTAGGGTTTCTGAATGAGGCGTAGACTTTTCTAAAGAGAGACTTGTTCTACCCTGGGGCCTGGGGGCCTGTTTATATAGCCGTGAGGGATCAACCGCGACCGTTGGATCAAACTGACTTCACGTAGGGCTGAGATGGATCCTCAAAGGCGGTGGAGGAAGCTTCCAGAAGATGGAGTCCAGCAAGCCCAAGGGGAGACCGACCGGTCTAATGGTGGGACCGGTCGGTTCCACCTGGCCGCCTCTCGGGGTGTCCGGCCTCCTGGTGTCTTCTGGTGTCCTCTAGATCCTTCTAGAATATTCCTGATGCGTCGGTTCGGCTATCTTCCGTCGGGTTCCTTCCAGGAGAAGTAATCTGTGCTGGTTTTCTGGTTTTGTCCCTGCAGAATCACAATTCACCAAAACTCGTGGAATATTGTCAATTAAAACCCTAAACCTTTATTGGTGATTGAATTCATGCCCTTTTCATATTTATTTATCCTTTAATTTTGATAGATAACCAGTGTCAACAATGACCTCATTGTTGTGCAGGAAAAGGGATATAGGCATTGTTCATCGGTTAGAACTTAATAATTTGATCTATAAGAAGCAGACAAATTGTTGTTGCCTTTTGCTAGCCTATGGACATCTATTTATTTTTTGAACCAAATAAATAGTACCTATAGGTTAGTTTCTTAAAACTCCGCACTAAGGATGAAAACTACAACTTAGTAAAATCTATAGTAGTTCCGAGCTTGCTATTCAGGGATTGCAGGATTACTGGATAGTACACTCCATATTAATACTAGATGGGGTTGTTTTTGTTAGAATTTTGTATGGGCTTGGCCCAACATTAAATTCTAAAATTCGTAAATAAATCTCAAAGCCCATTCATGTATGCAAAGAGGGGAAGTGGAACTCTTTAGTGCCACCTTGCTAGTGGAAGAGGAGGAGGACTTGCTTAAATATGGAAGTTCTCTCCACTTCCTCAAGTCTAGTGTGAGGAGGAGAAAGAGAAGCCCTCATGCTCGCTCGCCTCGCCTCGCCGGGCCGGGCGGGGTGACTGGCGACTGGCGACTGGTGCAGGTGCGTGGCACCTGCGTGAATGGTCCGCCGAAATCCGGCTCCTCGCCTTGCGGGGGCGCGGTCTCCTTTTGCAGTTTTAGTTTTTGGTTTCTTGGCCTTCAAGTTGTAGACTTCTCAATGGTTACAACTCAGAGTCCTAAACCGATTTAGATCATGATCGCGACACGAGGTCAGTTCAACAGGACTATATAAGCAACCTATCGGCCACGCCAAAATGCATCTCAACACCTCTTGAGCTAGGGTTTTGCCTCATCTCGCTTTTGCGCTGTCGTCTAGTCCTCTCCAGTCCGTTCGGTTGCGTGCACCAGCGACTGGGCGAGCAGGTCTCCGGAACCCTCGTCTTTGCGATCCTGCACCGGGAGAAGGTGTAAGGTTTTTGGGAAGCGCTCGTCGCGCGACTGCTCTCGTCTTCAACAACGGGTCGTCTACTGTCCAAGTCAGGCGGCGCTGCGTCAAGACGTACTCATCATCAACTGCTCCGAGCTCTTCCTCCAGCACTCATCGAGGATCGTCCAGCACTGACTCCGCCGCCGTCTTCTCCAGCAACAGAAAGGTACGTCGTTCGTGATCTAATGCCTATGCTTATACCAGATCTTTTGCCTTTGTTCTTGCTTTTTAATCTATTTTTGGGTACGAGCTATGTTTACACCGGTTGTCATGTTTGAGATCATGTTATGCATGTTTTGTTATGCTAGTAAACAATACAATCTGAGATATCTAGATCATCAATTTATCATGATTTATATTCTGGTTTTAATCTAGAAATTGCCTATTCTTTTAACAATCCAAAAACCTTATTATAGGTTTTCAGAGTTAACTATGGCTAGTTTTGTTGATGCGCTGAAGCCAGAAATCTTTTCTGGGGAGCACTTTAAGAGATGGCAAGTTAAGGTCACCAATTGGTTGACAGCCATGAAAGTGTTCTGGGTGAGTGCTGGTATGCCCGAGGGAAATATCTCTGAAGATGATCAGAGAAGATTCCATGATGCCAACCAAATCTTTGTGGGAGCTGTGCAGAATGTTCTTGCTAATCATATCTTTGATACAATTCTACACATTAAAGACGCAAAGACTTTGTGGGATTATCTGGTAGCTACTTTTGGTGCTTCAGATGCTGGCAAAGAGCTGTACATCATGGAGACTTTTCATAACTACAAGATTGTTGCGAACAAATCTATAGTCGAGCAAGCTCATGACTTACAACGTCTGGCTAGAGAACTTAAACTCCTTAACTGTGTTATACCCGATGAGTTTGTGGTTAGGTGCATTATTGCAAAGCTACCTTCCTCTTGGAGGAATTTCGCCACAAGCCTTAAACACAAGAGACAGAAAATATCAGTTGAAAACCTGATAGCATCTCTTGATGTTGAGGAGAAGGCTCGAGCTAAAGATAACACTGAAAAGGGGAACGAGGAAAGAGCTAGCGCCCACTTTGTCCAGAAAAACCATGGCAAGTACAAAGGAAAGTCTAAGTCTTTCAATGCCAAAACTACTACTACATTTAAGAAGAAGAAGAAGAGTAAAGTAGAGTTGATGTGCTTCACTTGTGGTGAGCTTGGGCATTTTTCCAAACAGTGTCCGGAGCGAGCAGACCGCAAAGGGAAAAAGAAGAATGTCAACCTTGTGACTACTAGCGATGGTGATGACGGGTATGGTAATTTTCCTACTGTATTATCAGTGTTTCAATCACCAAATTGGTGGGTTGATACATGTGCTAATATTCACGTGTGTGCTGATATCTCTCTGTTTTCTTCTTATCAGAGGCTTCAAGGTTCCTCCGTCCTAATGGGGGATGGGTCACATGCTTCTGTTCATGGTGTTGGCACGGTAGATCTGAAGTTTACTTCGGGGAAGATCGTGCAACTGAAGAATGTGCAGCATGTCCCTACTATACGCGAGAACCTTGTTAGCGTATCTCTTCTTTTGAGAGATGGTTTTAAAGTAGTTTTAGAGTCCAATAAAGTAGTTATGTCTAAGCATGGACAACTTATTGGTAAAGGCTATGATTGCGGAGGCTTGTTCCGCCTATCTTTGGCAGATTTTTGTAATAAGTCAGTAAATCATATTTGTGGCACAATGAATGATAGTTCTAATATTTGGCATTCTCGTTTATGTCATGTGAACTTTGGTTTGATGTCACGTTTGGCTAGCTTGAGTTTAATTCCAGGTTTCACTATTGCCAAAGGTTCTAAGTGCCATAGTTGTGTGCAATCGAAGCAACCTCGAAAGCCTCATAAGGCAGCGGAGGAGAGAAATTTGGCACCTCTAGAACTCATACATTCTGATCTTTGTGAAATGAATGGTGTGTTGACAAAAGGTGGAAAGAGATATTTCATGACTTTAATTGATGATGCAACTAGATATTGTTATGTTTACTTGCTTAAGACTAAAGATGAAACGCTAGAGTACTTTAAAATCTATAAGGCTGAAGTTGAAAATCAACTAGAGAGAAAGATTAAACGTCTAAGGTCAGATCATGGTGGTGAGTATTTTCCTATACTTTTTGATGAATTCTGTGCGGAACATGGTATTATTCATGAGAGGACAGCTCCCTATTCTCCCGAATCAAACGGAATTGCTGAGAGGAAAAACCGCACGTTGACTGACTTGGTGAACGCCATGTTAGATACTGCTGGTCTATCTAAGGCATGGTGGGGGGAAGCTTTATTGACTGCGAGTCATGTCCTGAATAGAGTTCCAAACATAAATAAAGAGACAACTCCATATGAGTATTGGGTTGAAAGGAAACCATCACTTATATACTTACGCACGTGGGGATGTTTGGAGAAAGTCAATGTTCCAATTTCTAAGAAGCGTAAGCTTGGACCAAAGACTGTGGATTGCATCTTTCTAGGATATGCACATCATAGCATTGCCTATAGATTTTTAGTAGTAAAATCTGAAGTTCCTGATATGCATGTGGATGCAATCTTTGAATCTCGTGATGCTACATTCTTTGAGAATATTTTTCCTATGAAAGATATGCGTAGCAATGCTAAGTTTTCCTCTGAATTAACTCCTGATTTTACTACACCTATTGAGTCTCTACTTAAGTCATTTGAACAACCACTTAATGAAGTCCTTGAGGAGGATGACAATGAAATACCTGTGAGGAACAAGAGATGAAGGATTGCAAAATCCTTTGGTGATGATTTCATTGTGTACCTTGTGGATGACACTCCCACTTCTATTACAGAAGCATATGCATCTCCAGATGCAGATGATTGGAAAGAAGCTGTTCATAGTGAGATGGACTCAATTCTTTCTAATGGAACCTGGGAGTTATCTGAGTTGCCCTTTGGTTATAAACCTGTGGGGTGTAAGTGGGTGTTCAAGAAGAAGCTTAAACCTGACGGTACTGTTGACAAGTACAAAGCTCGGCTTGTGGCTAAGGGTTATACCCAAAAAGAAGGTGAGGATTTCTTTGATACTTATTCACTTGTTGCTAGATTAACCACTATTCGAATATTACTTTCCCTGGCTGCCTCATATGGTTTTCTCATTCATTAAATGGATGTGAAGACAACTTTTCTTAATGGAGAGCTGGATGAGGAAATATATATGGATCAACCTGATGGGTTTGTAGTAAAAGGTGAAGAGCAAAAAGTGTGTAAGTTATTGAAATCTTTGTATGGCTTGAAACAAGCACCTAAATAATGGCATGAGAAGTTTGACACTACTTTAATTAGTGCAGGCTTTGCTGTTAATGAAGCTGATAGGTGTGTGTATTATCGACATGGTGGGGGTCAATCTGTTATATTATGTTTATATGTTGATGATATTCTTATTTTTGGAACAAATATTGAAGTTATTAATGAGGTTAAGTCTTTCCTATCAAAGAGCTTTGATATGAAAGATCTAGGCGAAGCTAATGTTATTCTGAACATTAAACTGATTAAGGATGAGAGTGGGATTACTTTATGAAGGACCGAGAATGCAATAGCAAGGCGACCAGAGGGGGGTGAATGGGAGCTCAAAAATTTCTCTCGAAACTTCGGCCTTTGTCCCACAAATCAACCCCCAAGAGCTTCGATGAAACCGTGATGCCCACGACCCTTGGAAGAGGGTGGATGATCTCTAGGATCACAGCGAGGCACCACAAGGTGATAGCAAGCCAAACGCCAAAAGCACCAGAACAAGTTCAACCCCTAAAAACTTAGTCCCGAACGTAGATTGAAGCCTACGTCGAGAAATCCCTAAATACCAATGCTGACAAGTAGCAAAGATACCTAGAGAGGTTCCTAGGTGAACTATAGGGGCAACCGAGAAGTCTGGAAACCAAGCGAAGAAGCCGGGAGAGCAAACACACTAAAACTCAACAAGCAGCCAACTCGCGGACTGTCCGGGGTTCAGACCGCGGACTGTCTGCCCAACGGCGGACTGTCTGGGCTCAGGTGGCGGACTGTCCGCCGGCCAAAAGAGTGAAACAACAACGTTGCTGAACAGCTCCTGGACGCTTCCCGGACTGTCCGCGACTCAGTATTGCGGACTGTCCGCGGGTGTTCTGAGTCAGCTCCAACAGCGCGGAGTCAGGCCACTGGTCAGGCCGACCCCGACGCGCGGACGGTTCGCCGGTCAGGTGGCGGACTGTCCGCGACTGACCAGTGAGGGCGATTTTGAACGCCTCTCTCCCAAATCTCTCCAAATCCAATTCAACACAAAATCCCTAGTTCCCAAACTTGGAGAAGATGATCACGAGGTAGTTAGGAGACTATCCCCAAGAAATCATCCGCTCAAAACAATCCAATCAACGGGAATTCAAAAGGGAAGAAGTATGAACGGAAAAGTGCCACGAAAACAAAATCAACCCGATCTACTTGTTCGTGAGGAGTTAGATGAATTCCTTCGGTGGAAATGATCTCTTCACTATAAAGAACAAGTTGATTCAAACGGATTTCGAAAAGACGCAGTAGAGAGGGAGACCGAGTGATGGGAAAATCGCGGAGAAACGAAGAACGCGAAGAACACGAACAAAAACGCGAATCAACACATCGATCTGCAACCGTGTGGCTACCACACGGTACAACAGTGAGATTACGGTCTCACTTCCTCAAAATCTCCAGTACACAGAGGTATGGTTCTCTGCGGATCTCAGTTGCTACAGCAGGGGATTGGGAGAGCAGGAAAACCTAGAAGGCAAAGAGCAAATGACTGAGATAGGATGGGAGGTGGGTGTCTCCCTCTACTTATCCTAATTCTAGTTCCCACTCTACCCCTAACTAATTACAGAGCGAACCAGCTAAACCCTAGGGTTATTCTAGACCAACTCATGGTAGGTGGTGATCCGACGGCCACGCCCACACAACTGGTAGCGTTGCCTTGACGCAACCTCACCGATTGCCGCCACATGCCGCCACCGTTCTGCTCGTCCTTTTCAAGGACTTTGCCCCGGTTTTGTGGCCCAAACCGGGAAACCAGCCTTCACGACCAACCCGCGGTTTTGAGGCCCAAACCGGGAAACCAGCCGTCCATCGCCTGAGTTTTGTGGCCCAAAATCAGAAACCCGCAGCGCCCAGGTTTTGAGGCCCAAACCTGGAAACCGTCCTCAGCCCGAGTTTTGTGGCCCAAACTCGGAAACCATCCGCGCCCAGGTTTTGAGGCCCAAACCTGGAAACCGTCCACTCGGTGGTTTTTCTGTGGCTCAACCACCAAACTGAGCCGTCGAGGGGATGCACCGCCCGTGCACCCCATCCACACGCAAGTCTTCGCTCGTCGCTGTCCGAGGCTGTCAGCCACCACAGCTGATCCTCAGGCCACCGGTCCCTTAGTCCAAGCCTTACGTCCGCCCTTCGCCACTCTTGGTCCATCGACACGGCACGTCTCTACTTGACCTTCACCTTGCCTTTGATCACTGCATCCATGCTCGACACCTGCACAACACAAGCCCAAGAACATGCGCATTATCCCATTTGACAATCACTCATCACTCGAGACTCGGCATACACCCATGTATCCACAATCTCCCCCTTGATGAGTGCATTGTCAACTACCAACACAAATCATAATGGAATAGAGGAAGGAAGGAAGAAGAAGAGAGAACTCGACCAAATGACCCAAAAGCATAGCAAAGCCGAAGAAGGTCAAGTGGAAAGAGCAAGACAGCTTGGTCCCCAAAGACATGGGCAACGGCTCGACGCAACCAAGCAAAGCAAAGCTAGCCCTCAAGAAGAGGTAGAACAAGCTCAACACCACTAGCGAGACAACTCGACACCAATTGAAATACCAATTGAAAATCAAGCAGAATAGAGCTATCCCTCAAGAAGAGGCAGAACGGGCTCAACACCGCTAGCGAGAAAGCTCGATACCAACTGAGGAGCATAAAGGCAAAGTCGTTAGTCCCTCAAGAAAGACGCACAAAGGCTCAACACAACTAGCAGAAAAAGCTCCGAATCAATTGGAAAATCCAAAATCCGAAAAATCTGAGCCAGCTCAAACTCCCCTTCTAATAGTGCACACAACCAAGATAAGGTTTCCCCCTTATGATTTGGCAAAACTCCCCCTCCAATAGTGCACACAACCAAGATAAGGTTTCCCCCTTATGATTTGACAAATTTCTCCCCCTTAGTGGAAAATGCACTATCAAGTATCTCCCCTCCAAATGCATATGAGTCAAAATGCAAGTTAGCAGCTTCAGGAATATAGTCGATAGAATGAGAAGAGGCTCGACAAAATGCTGATCCGATGACTCCACAATATGCACAGAATGCTAGCAAAGGCTCAAACTGATCACCAAATACGAAATCTGAACATTGGAGCAAAATGAGCAGTTTTCAGCCAAAAAGGTATTCACCATCAAAATAGCACTAAACACGTATAGACAGGAAATCAAACAAGTGCTAAACATGTATACACGGTGAACTACCCCTAGCAAGATTCAATCATCATGCTATAGAATGAAACATAGACTTGTGTATTCAAATTTTATCGGAGTTGCAGCGGTTAAATTACACAAGTTCAAATTTCAGCATGTTATTGCGAGAAGTTGAAAGCTTGTCATTGCCTAACTTTTCAACTGTGCGAAGCCTATGCAGAAGCAATTAGAAGCTTAAAGCAACAGTTTCGGTCATACACTACACAGCTCAAGTTTAACTCAAAGTGCAATGAGAAACAATCTCAAAACTGTGATGTGCTTGCAAGCAATCCTATCTCGATCTTTCCAATTCACTTAACTTGGTTCAAATTTAAAGCAGAATATGAACATACCAAGCAAGTGAATGACTCAGAACTAGAGACATAGCAACCTAGCATATATGAAAAGCACAAGTGATTTCAACATATTTTATACATGCTTGTTGCATATCTCAATGGTGAACATTTTCAAGTTTTATGTTCATTAAGCAAATTCACCATTCATAACATAGCTCAGCTCACAACATGTATTAGTGATAAGAAAGAGCATAAGCTACAAGCATCATCAAAAAGCATCAGAGCATACACTACACAGAGCATAGTCACATTCTAAAGATTATATACATGAAGCTCTGAATGTAAATATGCAAGATGAAATGCAAAGACTAACTCATCAGAAATGAAAATAGAACGAAAGAAAAAGAGTCAATCAATGATACACGAACCAAAATGTTTCCCCCATCTAAAAGGGGAAACACACACCAAGCTCACCTCTCAACCTAGCAAAAGTTGATTGGTCCAAAGGCTTGGTGAAAATATCAGCCAACTGATGATGAGTATCGACATGGCGAAAGTCGATATCACCCTTCTCATAGTGGTCTCGCAGAAAATGAAAGCGCACATCAATGTTTTTGGTCTTAGAGTGCAGCACGGGGTTCTTAGCAACGCTAATAGCACTCGTGCTGTCACAAAGCAAAGGAACGCGAGAAAAGCTTAGACCAAAATCATGCAAAGTGGCCATCATCCAAAGCAATTGGGAACAACAGCTAGCCGCAGCAACATACTCAGCCTCCGTGGTAGACTGGGCGACACTAGACTGCTTGCGAGAAGACCACGATACAAGAGAGGAACCAATAAACTGACAAGTCCCAGAAGTGGACTTGTGCTCAATCCGGCAACCAGCAAAATCGGCATCAGAATAACCGCAAAGAGAGAGGGTGGAGGAAGCAGAATACCAAATCCCAAACTCTGGAGTGAAGCATAAGTACCTCATAATGCGCTTGACCGCCTGACGGTGAGAGGTGCGCGGCGACGACTGAAATCGCGTGCAAAGACACACCACGAACTGAATGTCTTGGCGTGTCGCCGTCAGGTACAACAGCGACCCGATCATACTCTGGTACTCCTTCTGGTCCACAGCTTCTCCATCCTTGTCCGCATCCAGGGCCGTCGTGGTCGACATGGGTGTTGGAAGAGGCTTGGCCTCACCCATATCGAATTTCTTCAGGATATCCTTGGTATACTTACCCTGGTGCACAAACGTTCCCTCTCGAGATTGCTTGATTTGCAATCCAAGGAAAAACGTCAACTCGCCCATCATGCTCATCTCAAACTCCCTGCTCATAGTGTTTGCAAACTTGGCAACCAAAGCGTGAGAAGAACCATCGAAAATGATATCATCCACGTAAATCTGGACCAAGAGAGTGTCATTGCCTTGCTTGAGGAGAAAAAGTGTTTTATCCACACATCCCATTTTAAAACCCTTAGCAAGCAAAAAGGTTTTCAACCTATCATACCAGGCTCTAGGGGCTTGTTTCAAACCATACAAAGCTTCGTGAAGTTTAAAGACATGGTTTGGAAACTTGGGATTTTCAAAACCGGGGGGTTGTTTCACATATACCTCCTCTTCTATGTAGCCGTTTAAGAAGGCACTCTTGACATCCATTTGAAAAAGTTTAAACCCTTTGGTTGCAGCAAAACCCAAGAGTATCCTAATCGCCTCCAAACGAGCTACAGGAGCAAAAGTCTCCTCATAGTCTATTCCCTCCTTCTGACTATACCCCTGGGCTACAAGTCTGGCCTTGTTTCTCACAACATGGCCATCTTCTTCTTGTTTGTTTTTGAAAACCCATTTTGTCCCAATAGGATGACACTCAGGAGGAAGAGGAACAAGAACCCAAACCCGATTTCTCTCAATGTTTTCAAGCTCCTCATGCATGACATTGACCCAATCCGGATAAGATAAAGCGTGCCCAACATCTCGGGGTTCAAAATCAGCAACAAATGCAGAATGAGCAAAGTGAGAGATTTGTTGTGACCTTGACCGAGTGACACGTTCGCCGATGCTGCCAATCATCTGTTGAGGCGGATGTTGACGCTGAATGTGTCGTGGCACCTCCCGAATTGAAGAGACCTCCCCCTCAACAGCAGCTGGTGCCTCCTCGGGTACAAAAGGTACCGCTCGAGGTGGCGGATGCCACGGCCCCCAAGTAGTCGAAGAAGAAGGATCGGGGTCATGAGTGGTAGTAGAGGCCGCTCTTTGCGGCACAGCAGGTGGATGTGGTGCTGGGTCATCCATCACTTCAGCACCCTCGTCCTCATCATCAAAAAGAGGCTCACCAACCTCATGATCACCTACACGCTCAAAACGAGAAGAAGGACAAACCATGGTCTCGTCGAAGGTGACATCGGATGTCTCCATGACTCAGTTATTATCAAGGTTAAGTATGCTCGAGTGTGAGTGCCATAACCCAAAATACACCGTCAGAAGAACGAGACTCAAACTTGTCCAGGTTGCCTTTCTTGAGTATAAAACAGTGGCAACCAAAAACTCTAAAATAACTCACTTTGGGCTGTTTTCCAAAACGCAACTCATAAGAAGTCTTTTTCAAGAAAGCTCGGAGGAAAATGCGATTGGAAATATAGCATGCAGTGTTCATAGCTTCGGCCCAATATCGCCTAGGAGTCCTATGCTCATCGAGCATCGTCCTAGTCATCTCTACAAGGGTCCGATTCTTCCTCTCTGCAACACCATTCTGTGGTGGTGTATAGGGAGAAGAAAACTGATGCTCGAAACCCAAAGAGTTACAAAACTTCTCAAAATCCGAATTCTTGAATTCGAAACCATTATCACTCCGAATTGCTCGCATTGAGTTCATAGGGAACTCATTCTGAATACGCAAAATCAGATTGCGAGCAAAGGAGAAAGTCTCGGTCTTCTCAGCTAAAAAGAAGACCCACGAATATCTCGAAAAATCGTCAACAACAACAAGCACATACCACTTCCCCCCAACCGAGCTCACCCGAGCCGGACCAACAAGGTCCATGTGTAAAAGCTCTCCAGGGCGCTTAGTCATGACCTGAGTCACTGGATGGTGGGCAGCGGCAACCATCTTCACATGTCTACAAGAATGGCAAACAAGATCCTTCTCCATGCACAACTTGGGCAATCCTCGGATTAGGCCAAGTGAACTAAGCCTTGCAAGCAAGTCGAAGCTCAAATGTCCTAGTCTCCTATGCCACTTCCAAAGATCAAAGGAGGAAGGTCCAGCCAAAAGACAACGAGAAATCCCAAACGACTCCGAGAAATTCGCACGAAAGACTTTCCCAAAGGGCAAAATCATACATACAAGATTGCCCTGAGGATCCAAAATACGACTGAGATTCAGCTTAAAACGAATCTCATAGTCATCATCGAAAAGTTGCGAAACAGAAAGAAGCTTAAAATGCAAGTTAGAAACAAGAGCAACATCGCACAACACAAAGTGCTCATTAACTCGCACCGACCCACGAGACAACACTTTACCTTTGCTATTGTCGCCGAAGGTGATAAACTCCTTTCCGGCGACCGGACTAAGACTGGAGAACCACTTGGCGTTTCCGGTCATGTGCCTCGAACAACCGGAATCCACCAACCAAACGTTCTCCAATCGTTTTACCTACATCAATAAAAAGACATAGGGTGAGCATACGGTCCAACACTGGGGTTAGTGAAGTAGGGAGAATACCAGTGTTGGGCCGGCTGCTCAAAAGAACGGTTAGCAGAAACACCATTCCTAGCACGCCTACGGGAGGAGCGATCACCACGTAGAGGAAAACGTGGTCCGCTAAGGGAAGAGCGTCCATCGCGATACTCAAAACGCGATGGAGGAAAACGCTTAACTACAAAGCCACCGCCACGGGGTCCATAGCCCACAACTGCAGACTCCCGCCGGGCACGACCTCCTCGCGGCCTAGGCCTAGGAACTTGAGGTTTTGGACCTCTAGGCCTAGCAGCACGCCTCTGAACATTCGGCACATGTACATCATGGAAAGGATGGTACATGTCCGTGTTGTTCATCTCCTTTGCACGACGCGCCTCTCTCTTACGCCGAAAGCAAAACTCACTCAAGTGTCCATCTCTCCCACAGTGCTCACAATGGTACCTCACCGCTCTCATAGGGGGTTGTTGGTACTCACAGTAGTGGGTGTGGATCACTTTGCCCTTCTATGGCATAAGCTCCTCTTGAATGGGTGGCATTGTGTCTAGCTTGTTCTTGAGGTGGTTTGATTTTGGAGCCCACGACTATTTCTTGGGTGGAGCTCTCGGAGGTTCAACAAACACCCCATCCTTGGTGTTAGGCTTTAGAGGCTCTCTGGGTGGAATCTTGGTAAGCTTGGGAGTAGTGGTGGAGTTGGGCTTCTCACTCGGGTTAAGACCACTCGACTCTCCAATCTTGCCAAAAGATGAAGCACACTCAACACCCTGAGCAAAGCCTACACCTGGACCTCCAGCAGCACACTTGAACTGGGAGATCATCATCCCAAGCTGTGGCTCACCACAAGACACCCATGACAAGATGGTCCGAAGATATGTGTTTTCTTCCTCGGTTTGCATCTTATCATGCTGCACATTCACAATCTCCATCTCCAAACCCTCACACAAAGCGCATCTAGACACACAAGTGCTACCCGAGCTGGCCTTCTCAAGAGACACAATCTTGGCATTCTTCTCTGCCAACTCGGATTGCAAGCCCGCACAGGACTTGCACACACCCAACAGCGAGGATCTAGCCTTAAGCTCGTCCACCTCTCCTACCAACACAGCATACTTACTTCTCAAAGTGATAAGGTCAGTCATGTGTGTGGAGCACATCTCACACTCCTCCTCCTCGGTGACAACAACGGTGGACTTAAAAGATTCAAGTTCCTTCACCGTATCCTCCTACTTCTTCCTAAACTCCTTCCGCTCTCTAGCAGCACGCCTAAGCAACTTATCTTGACTCAGAAGGGCGGCAGTAAGTTTCTTGACCTCAGCAGAAAGCTCATCGGGGGTCTGAGATACCTGGGAGGTGTCGTCGTCGTCATCGTCGTTCTGAGGGATCTCCTCCAGCTCGCAGTCGACCTCCTTGCCGAGGGCCATGGTGCAGAAGCCCTAGTTGTCGGCGAAGAAGCAGAGGCCGTTCAGCTTGTCCTCGATCCTCTTCTTCTTCTCGGACTCATCGTCGCTTGAGGAAGCGGAGTCATCGTCCGAGTCGTCGACGTCGCTGAGCGTGGCGAAGAAAGCACGCTGCTCAGCCTGGGCCTTCTCCAAGTACTTCGTCTTGATGTACTCCTTGTTGAAGCCATCCTTTCGCTTGTGCTTCGCGGGGACGTACTTCTCCTTGCGCTTGCCGAAGTCGTACTTGTGCCCATGATCCGCCTTGCCGAAGACTTGCTTGTTCTTCTTCGGGCAATTGGCGATGAAGTGGTTGGGGTCGCCGCACTCGAAACAACCCGAGCGTCCTCCTCTGCGGCGATGGTTCATGCTGTTGTTGTGGAACCGCGATAACCGGTTGGCGAGCAAAGCCAACTCGTCATCCCCCATGAACTCCAGCTGCTCCTCTGTGACAGAAAGAAGAGAAGAGAGTGCAAATCCTCCAGAGGGGTTAGCAGAAGTGAAGGACCGAAAATGCTAAAGCAAGGCGACCAGAGGGGGGGGGGGTGAATGGGAGCCTAAAAAATTTCTCCCAAAATTCCGGCCTCTGTCCCAACAAAATCAACCCCAAGAGCAAAGCCGACACACGTGATGTCCACGACCCAAGAGAATGGGTGGATGTTCCCTAGGAACACAGCGTGACACCACAAAAGCTCCCTCATCCAAATCCACGCGAGTCAATGTGACACCCCAATTTTAAGAACAAAATTGGAGCACAATATATGTATGCCAGGATCAATTTTCATACATATATCCACATCATAGTAAATATCAAAACAATGCTTTATTAATAATATCGAACTTTATTACATAAATGACCCTCGGGTCTGAAATAAAAAGTACAGACTCTCATGAAACTAACTCTAAGGTGAATTCTGACGAAGATGCGGAAGATCTGGACTCCATCTCCACAGGAAGGTCGACCGGGGGTAGCGCCATCCTAGTACAGGTCGTCAGGGTCGTAGCCTCCATCTTCTGGATACTCCTGCTCCTCGTACGTGTAGTCTCCAGCGTCTGGGTGGGGTAGCAGGGGGACAAAGAGGAAGGGTGAGTACATCGAAATGTACTCCGCAAGTGTAGGAAATATATGCTTATGAGGCTAATAACAAAGGTAGGCGGACTCTGTTTGACTCAAGCGCCTAAAGCAACACATCCTATTATTCCTATTAGTCCTATGCACCTAATTACTAGGTTATAACCACAGACTCTGTAGAAAAGTAACCACACTCGGAGTCGCATCGAGCAAACCACACTCGGAGTCACACCGAGCAACCAACACCTGAAGTCCATCAGATGACCCGAACCAGTAACCAGTAACCAACTAATCTCAAAGAAGTCCAAGCTGCTCGTGACCGTGAGCACGGTTGATATATCAGTTTTACACTCTGCAGAGGTTGCACATCGTTACCCATGAGTCGTGCAGTTCCCGTCACGCTAAACACTGCCAAGGTGCATAGCGGGTTGCACTGCAAGGCCTTTACAAAGCCCCCTCCAAGTCCGTTCCACACGTACCTCTAAGGTTTCACCCCGTACAAAGGTCTACGACCCCCAGGGCCTCCTCGTGAGCCACTAAAACAAACCCCGTGTGGACCCTCAACTTAGAGGTTACTAATTAATTAGCCAGGTCCAGCCCATCCAGATCTCATGGTTGCGCTGTTAAGCCGGGTTACAGGCTTTGAGAACCGGGTCCTAGGGATCCAGGCAGGATAAATCTAGCACGAGCCCAGAACCAAAAACCAAAGTCAGCTGCCGAGTCCCACGGCACAAAATCACCGGTACGGTCCATCCTGCCGGATTTACCTAAACACCATGTTGCTACAAAATTACCATATCCACGTTGTTTCATAGTTCATTAGTCAAGATTATTGACATTTAACTCCCATCCCAACCATGACTGCATGGCTAAGCAAGACACCTACCCGAACACCCCAAAACAGGCGACAAGGATAATATAACAAAATCTAGTAAACCATAACATAGGATTCAATTTATTGACCAGCATGCAACTACAGGATCTAAACTACTCTAATACCAAAAGTAAAATAAATCATAGGTGCAAGATGTTCAAGAACACTTGCCTTCGGGCTGGGTCGAAACTACAGTATCACAAGAAGGGTCTGGAGCAACGAAGGCACAAGGTTGATCCAGGGGTTCCACGTAGCTCGCACTCGCTGGATCAAACATCATCACATGGCCCAAACAAAGCATATAAATAACAGTACATCAGACATTATTAAAACAGTATATAAACAGAACTAACGTATAGAGCTCGTTGCTACGAATCTAACGCAAGTTGAATGGGTCAAAACGGAGTTAAAATGAGCAAGTTATGGGCTTTTGAATCTCAGTGGCAAATCTGTAAATAAGTTGAACTCATTTTGCATTTAAAATAAATCAAAAACTAGAAAATGAACGTGCAGCGGACCAGGCCTCATTTAGAGAAAAGTACAGGGACCAGTGTGCAAGTTCCGCGAGACTCAATCAACAGGGAAGTTGGACTGCGGGTTTATTCCAAGGAAATCCAAGGGCTTCTGCGCAAAAAGATCGGGCCGGCGACTACTGCGCTGTGAACCTGGTCCGCAGCCCGTGGACCAGCGACTAGTGCACCATGGTCTATCATGGACCACCGGGACTGCGCCTCATTTATAGGGAACTGCAAGGGCTTGATCGCAAGAATTTCAAGACTCAGGAAACAGGGCTATAGGACGGCGGGTTTATTCAGAAAAACCTCAAGGGGCTTCCTGCGAAGATGGCGCTGACGCGGTGCTGCAGCTGACGCGGCGCTGGCGTGGCGCTGACGGCGTGCCATGCGGCCGTGCGTGATTGGGTGCGGTGCACCACGCGGCTGTGGACCGATGACGCGGCCGAAAAGGAGCCGGGTGCACGGATCTGTAGACTCGGCGCATACCGGTTCAGGACACGATCTAATCAGGGCCGTGGGTTTTCAGATGGACGGTGGAGGATGGATGAGGAGGGCACTGGCGGCGCCGGTGAGACCCTGCGCGGCGGCGCCATTACCCCTGCGGTGGCGCCATAACTGGGCACGCCGGCGCTCTTGAGGAGGACCCTACGGTGTGGTAGAGAGGTTGGGAAAGGGTGCAAAGGAGAGAGGAGCTCACCAAGGTTCGTTTGGCGCGGTCCTCGATGTCCGGAGTGTGCCGAGGAGAGAGGGGACGATAGCGGCCGTGCGACGGCTCCGACGAGTTCGGGAAACGGTGGTGCGGCCGCCGATGTATGCGGAGGGTGGTCCTCCGGTTGCGGCTTGCCTCTGAGAGCTCGAGGATGAGGCCCTTGACGCCGGTCGATGTACAGACGAGGACGAGTAGCGCCGCGTCGGATCCTTCCGGTGAGGATCTAGGGTGGTGTGCTGGGTTTTTGGGGAAGATACCGGGGAGAGTAGCGTGGCTGGGTGCAAGCGCGGGGTGCGAAACCCTAATGGAGCACCTTATAGGACCCAGGGAGGAGGGGTTGTGCGGTGGGGAAGACCCTGGCGGCGCACGGGTGACGGACCGTTCGCGGGTGATGCGGAGGGAGACCGATGGGTTGTTGAAGATGGGTCCGACAGACGGGCCCCGCCTGGCAGCGATAGAGGGAGAGGCGCTCGCGGCTGCAGCGCGGGAGAGAGGGGAGAGAGGGAGCACGCGGGCCGCTCGGCGCGGGAGTGGGCCGACGGAACTTGGCCGCTCGCCCGGTGCGGGCCTAGCCCAGTGCGGTGAGGGGAAGGGAGCAGGCCGGCGGAGGCGACCTATGGAGGGAGAGGAAAGGGAGGAGGGCTGGGCCGGTTTGAGTAGAAAAGAGAGGATGAGGCCCTTTGCCAATCCTTTTCCTTTTTCTTGGTTTCTTTTCTTTTGCAAACTTTGTAAATTCTTTTCAAATTCAAATTCTTTTGAAATCAAAATCATTTTGAAATACTTTTGGAATTATTTTCCCTGTGTTTTGAAAATAAAACTTTGAGTTTGAAACTTTATAAAACTTTTATAAACCTTTTATTTATTTTCTAAATAGAATAAATTCGAATCGCCCTATTCGGGTTTAATAAAATCTTTTTCACCCAATAAAAATTATGCATCGGCATGAATGCAACAAACATCTGGTTAGGATTTTCCTCCATCTAGGATTTTGGTCATTTCTTAATTAAATTCTAATTTATTTTAATTAATTAAACACCTGGGGTGTTACAGTCAACTAGTGACACGATGGAGTTTGGGTAGCCTCAACCTCCCCCAAGCAACGCCAGGGGGATTCAGGATTTTTCGCAAAGCGGGAAGCCCAGTTTCTATAGAGCACAGAGTCAGGAATCCAACGCAAAAAGCGGATCTCAAATCGGAGCTCGAACGCAAAAGGCACGGACAAAACGCGGGCTGTGTGCACTGACCGGACTCTGAGGTGCGTCCGGTCAGGATCGATCGGACGCGTCCGGTCAGGGAAAAACTGTTTTGGGAGCTCTCTGGAACTGACCGGACTCTGAAGTATAGAGCGTCCGGTCACAGCACAAGCAGCGTCCGGTCAACGCACACAGACAGTGAACAGTACCTTCGGTGCGTCCGGTCACGTGAAACCCAAGCGTCCGGTCAGTTATGCACAGCACTATCTCGCTCAGCCTTCAACGATCGGACGCACGAGGACAGCGTCCGGTCTGTTCGAGGTGTGCGTCCGGTCACCTCGCGCGAACTGGATAGCGCGGGTGTTCAACGACCGGACTCTATCAGGGTGCGTCCGGTCGCTATGAAGAAGCGTCCGGTCACCCCAACCAGTCCACTGTTCGTCCACCGAATCAACCCGATCTCCCTCAAATCAAAAGCACTAGGGCTCTAACTTTGTGTGAGGGGTCACAAGGATGTTAGTGAGCTACTCCTAAGAGATCATGGCTCGAACCTAACTGCAAATCGGTGAATCAAAGAAAACGGTGAAGAACGGGCAAGAACTCGATCCCAAAACTAAATCCGCCCGATCTGTGAGTTCGTGAGGTATTGGAGAAATTCCTTCGGTAGAAAGAAGACTCTCACGAAGCTACACAAGGTGGTTCAAACGGATTTGCGAATCTTTCCTCGAAACAAGAATCCTCGTGAAGATTGAAAGAGGCAAAAACGTGCAAACGCGAAGAACAAAATCGCAGGACAAATTAAAGCACGAATTTGATCCTTGGAATCAGCAGAATGGATGATTGATTAAGCACTCGGTGTCGGGCTACAAGCCACTCCTAGCAACACAAAGCTTGGATGGCGAAAAGCTCAAGAACAAGAGCCGACTCTCCTCTAACCCTAGCCTTCTCTCACAAGCACAAAATGAGAGAGACACCGTCCAAGAATTCCAAAGGATGCAGCTGCCCTAGCAGTAAGTACGATACCAATCAAGAACCATCAAAACATGATGAAAACAGCTAGTCCCTCAAGATAGAGGCACAGAGGCTCGACACAACTAGCTGAAACGATCGATATCAAATAAGAAACCGACTCAGAACAGGCACAGAAAAACTCCCCCTCACTCAAAGAACTCCCCCTCAGCAAGTGAAGCATAAATTGCAAATTGACACCACCAAAGCATAAATTGCAAATTGACACCACCAGAAGCATTCTCCCCCTTGGGGGCAAATTGCAATCAAAATAGAGGGATAAAAGCTCAAGTAAGGAAGACGGAGCTAGGTCATGCCTATCGGAGTCAAGCAAATGCACATGAGTTAAAAGTGCAAGTTAGCAGCTTCAGGTATATACTTGAAAGAGTGAAAGAATGCTCTAAGGAGTGCTGATCCGACTATTAAGCCACATGTAAAAGTGCTAGCAAAGGCTCAAACTGATCACCGAATACAGAATATGAATGCAGAAGCTTAGTGAGCAGTTTTAAGCCATTTAGAAAAAGGTTTCACCATCAAAATAGCACTGAACATGTATAGATAGGAAGTCAAACAAGTGCTAAACATGTATACAGGGTGAAATACCCCTAGCAAAGTTCAATCATAATGCTATAGAGTGAAGCATAGACTTGAGTTTTCATATTTCATCGGAGAAAATTGCAGCGGTTAGTACACAAGTTCAAATTCAGCATGTGATTGCGAGAGGTTCAAAGCTTGTCATTGCCTAACTTTCCAACCATGCTAAGCCTATGCATATGCAATCAGAAGCTTAAAACATCGGTTTCAGTCTTACACTACACGGCTCAAGTTTAACTCAAAGTGCTATGAGAAACAGTCTCGATACCGTGATGTGCTAACAAAGCAATCCCATCTCGATCTTTTCAATTCACTGACACTTGGTTCATTTTAAGCAGAATATGAACAGCCCAAGCAAGTGAAAGACTCAGAGCTAGAA
The DNA here is from genome assembly GCA_009763385.1 of Coix lacryma-jobi var. lacryma-jobi. NCBI lineage: Eukaryota > Viridiplantae > Streptophyta > Magnoliopsida > Poales > Poaceae > Coix > Coix lacryma-jobi. Next base: position 67,640,026 of record CM019828.1, read on the forward strand.
ACATAGCAACCTAGCATATATGAAATAGCTCATGTGACCTCAACACATCCTACACATGCTAGTTGCCAATCTCAATGGTGAACATGTATCAAATTTTAAGTTCATTAGACATGTTCATCATTCTGAAAAAGAATATAGCTTAGCTCACAACATGTATCAGTGATCAAAGAGAGCCTAAGCTACAAGCATCATCATATATCATCGTAGCATACACTAATCAGAGCATAAGTTCATTCTAAGAAATATAGACATGAAGCTCGAAAATGCAGAATGTGTGCTAGATGAAGTTAGAATCGGAGCCGAAACAAAACCAAAAAAACTCAAGACCAAAAAACAAAAAGGATCAGAAAGTCAGTCTATGGTACAACAAGCAACATGCTTCCCCCATCTAAAAGGGGAAACACACCCCAAGCTCACCTCTCAACCTAGCAAAAGTTGAGAGATCCAAAGGCTTGGTGAAAATATCCGCAACCTGGTTATGGGTGTCTACATGCCTAAGATCAATGTCGCCTTTCTCATAGTGATCATGAAGAAAGTGAAAGCGAACATCGATGTGTTTGGTCTTGGAGTGAAGAACAGGGTTCTTTGCTACACTAATGCAGAAGTGCTGTCGCAAAGCAAAGGGACCCGACTGAAATCTAGACCAAAATCACGCAAAGTAGCAACCATCCATAAAAGCTGCGAAGCACAAGAAGCAGCGGCAACATACTCGGCTTCTGTAGTAGACTGGGCTACGTTCGACTGTTTGCGAGAAGACCACGAGACCAAAGAAGAGCCAAGAAACTGACAAGTCTCAGAAGTAGACTTGCGCTCAAGCCGACAGCCGGCAAAGTCCGCGTCGGAATAACCATAAAGCGAAAGAGTCGAAGAAGAAGAGTACCAAAGTCCGAACTCAGGAGTGTATCGGAGGTACCTCATGATGCGCTTGACCGCTTGCTTGTGGGAAGTCCGAGGAGACGCCTGAAAACGAGCGCACAGACACACAGAAAACTGTATATCCGGCCTCGTCGCCGTCAGGTACAGAAGCGAGCCGATCATGCTCCTGTACTCTTTCGGATCAACCGGCTCTCCGTCCTGGTCCGCATCCATCACAGCAGTCATCGGCATGGGCGTCGTAAGAGGCTTGGCCTCGCCCATGTCGAATTTCTTCAGGATGTCCTTCGTGTATTTTCCCTGATGCACGAACGTCCCGTCTCGGGTTTGCTTAATTTGCAACCCGAGGAAGAAAGTCAACTCGCCCATCATACTCATCTCGAACTCCCTGCTCATAGTATCTGAAAACTTTGCAACAAGCGCATGAGAAGAGCCACCAAAGATGATGTCATCCACGTAAATCTGGACTAATAGGGTATCATTGCCTTGCTTGAGGAGAAACAACGTCCTATCGACCCATCCCATTTTAAAACCCTTGGAGAGTAAAAAGGTTTTCAAACGATCATACCACGCTCTCGGGGCTTGTTTCAAACCATACAACGCTTTTGAAAGTTTATAAACATGGTTTGGAAACTTGGGATCCTCGAAACCAGGGGGTTGCCTAACATAAACCTCTTCCTCTATGTAACCATTCAAGAAAGCACTCTTGACATCCATCTGGTAAAGCTTAAAACCCTTCAAAGCAGCAAAGGCTAGAAGGATTCTAATGGCTTCTAAACGGGCTACAGGGGCAAAGGTTTCCTCATAGTCTATCCCCTCTTTTTGGCAAAAACCCTAGGCTACTAGTCTAGCCTTGTTCCTCACTACCATCCCATCCTCACCCTCTTTGTTTTTGAAAACCCATTTGGTAACTATAGGGTGGCATTCTGGTGGAGGTGGAACTAGGGTCCAAACTTGGTTTCGCTCAAAGTTTTCTAGCTCCTCATGCATGGCATTAACCCAGTTAGGATCAGAAAGTGCGTGTCCAACATCTTTGGGCTCAAAAGAAGCAACGAATGCAGAATGAGCAAAGTGAGAGATTCCATACGCTCGCGACCGCGTGACTCGCTGGTCGATGCCGCCGATCATCTGCTGCGGGGGGTGAACTTGCTGAACGCTTCGGGGCGCTTGCCTCGCCGAAGTTGCCTCCCCCTCGCCAGATGCTGTCGCTCCTTCAGGTGCAGTAGGTGCTCGCTGGAGAGGTGGCTCAAGAGGACCCCAAGAAGAAGACGTCGTGGGATCGGGTCCTCGAGCTGAAGTAGACGTCGCAGGGTCGACAGGGGCAGTCAGTGGAGTTGGCTCGGGATCACCCCAATCGGCATTCTCCTGCTCCTCCTCCACAAAGATGGTCTCTCCCAACTCCTGTTCTCCTGCAACATCAAAAGCAGAAGAAACACAAGGCATAGTCTCGTCGAATGTGACCTCGCAGGTCTCCACTATCCGGTTAGTTTCTAGGTTAAGAACTCGATAAGCACGTGAATAAGAAGCATAACCAAGAAACACCCCATCAGCAGAGCGAGATTCAAATTTGTCCAAATTGCCTTGCTTCAGGATGAAGCACTTGCACCCAAACACCCGAAAATGAGACACCTTGGGTACCCGTCCAAAACGCAACTCATAAGAAGTCTTTTTCATCAAAGCACGAAGAAAGATGCGATTTGAAACATGGCAAGCGGTGTTGATCGCCTTGGCCCAAAAACGCCTATGAGTCCTATGCTCATCGAGCATCATCCTGGCCATCTCAACAAGGGTCCGGTTTTTGCGCTCAACAACACCGTTCTACTGGGGGACATAAGGAGAAGAAAACTGATGCTCGATTCCATTAGAAGAACAGAAAGAGGCAAACTGAGAGTTATCAAACTCAGTACCATTGTCGCTACGAATAGCTCTAATGGTATCAGAGGGAAACTCAGTTTTCAACCTCAGAATTAAATCACGAGCAAAAGGAAAAGCTTCATCCTTACCCTCCATAAAGAACACCCAAGAGTACCTCGAAAAATCGTCAACGATCACTTGAACGTACCACTTCCCACCCGCTGAGCAAACCTGAGCTGGACCAACCGTGTCCATGTGAAAAAGCTCGTCGGGTCGCTTTGTCATCACCTGATTAACAGGTGGGTGAGAAGCAGCAACCATCTTCCCGTGACGACAAGGATGGCAAACAAGGTCCTTCTGAAACTTAAGCTTGGGCAATCCTTGGATTAGGCCAAGTGAGCTAAGTCTTGCAAGCAAGTCAAAGCTCAAGTGACCGAGCCTCCTATGCCACTTCCACAAATCAGAAGAAGGACCAGCCATCAAACATCTAGCCGAGCCGAACGAACGAGAAAAGTCGGCTCTGAAAACACGGCCAAAAGGGACGATCCAGCAAACAAGATCTCCCCGAGGGTCTAAAACACGACTCAAACCCTTCTTAAAGCGCACTTCACAATCATCCTCAAGAAGTTGCGAAACGGAAAGCAAATTGTAATGCAAGTTCGAAACCAAAGCAACATCCTTAAGGACAAAGTTCTCATTGAGCCGAATAGCTCCTTGAGAAACAACCTTACCTCTACTATTATCCCCGAATGTGATGTACTCCTTGTGCATCACGGGGCTAAGGCTGGAGAACCATTCCTTCTTTCTGGTCATGTGGCGCGAACACCCGGAATCCATGAGCCACATGTTCTCCAATCGAAGTTCCTGCATCAATAGAAAGGCAGGAAGTGAGCATATGGCACAACACTGGGGTTAGTATACTGAGAAGGATACCAGTGCTGTGTCATAGGCCCAGAAAAAGTGTTAGCAGCAACACCAAACTGTCCTCGTCCCATGGGTGGATAGCGATCACCACCGACCTGAAAGGGTGGTCCACTATGGAACGGATAACCTCCAAACTGACCTACTTGTCCCGTTTGAGCAAAGCGATCACCATCATACTGAAAAGGTGGTCCGCTATGGGACTGAACAGCAAAACCTCTTACACCCGGCTCATAGTCGTATTGAGGACGACCGGAACCGCGACGGGCACGACCACCACCCCGTGGTCTCGCTGCCTGGGGCCTAGCAACCTGAGGAGGTGCACCTCCAGGTCTAGCGCCCTGCCTCTGAACTCCCCGACCTTGCACACCATGGAGAGGGTGGTGTCTGGCCTGGTTGTTCAGCTCCAACTCCTTCCTAGCGTCTCTCTTCCTCCGAAAGCAAAACTCAGCTAGGTGACCCTCACGGTGACAGTACTCGCACTCAAACCTCACCACTCTCTTGGGTTGTTGGTTCCTAAAGTTGCGAGGGTTGTTCACACTGGCTGGCTGCTTGCCTCTCGGAAGGGGATCACTAGAGACGTCAGGAATGGTGTCAAGTGTGTTCCTAAGATGGTTCGGTTTGGGAATCCACACTTGCTTGCGAGGTGGAGCCTTGGGAGGTTCATCAAGGATACCATCCTTAGTGATAGGCTTGGGAGGCTCAGGTGGGGTGATCTTGTTAAGCTTAGGGATAGCGGATGGCTTCTCACTCGGGTTCACTCCGCTAAACTCACCGATCTTGCCAAAGATACTATCGCCCTTCCCACCTGAAGCAAAGCCTACTCCCGAGCAATCAGTTCCCCTCTTGAACTGACTGATCATCATGCCCAACTGCGGCTCACTGCATGACACCCAACTCAGGATGGACCGAAGGTATGTGTTTTCCTCCTCGGTTTGCATCCTGTCATGCCGACAGTTGGCAATCTCAAGCTCCATCCCCACGCATCGCTCACATTGAACGGACAAAGTGCTAACTGAGCTGGCCTTCAAGGCTTCAGCAAGCTTGGCATTAACTTCTGCCAACTCAGTTTGCAAGCTAGGACAAAGCTTGCACGCACCAAGCAGGAAGGACCTTGCCTTCACTTCTTCCAGCTCCTTCTTCAGGGAGGGACACTCTTTGCAATCACCTACCAAGTCTAGCCTACTCTTCAGCTCATCATACACCTCAATCAAAGAGGCATACTTGGTTTGCAAGGTGGCAAACTTTGTCATATGCATCGTGCGCTCCTCACACTCGTCCACCTCAGCCACCTTCACCTCAGACTTAGCGAACTCAAGCTCCTTGAGCGCCTCATTCATCTTAGCCTTAAACTCATTGCGCTCTCGGATAGCTCACTTGAGTTGCTTGTCCTGAGCGAGAACTATGTCGACAAGAGAATCGCGCTCACCAGTAAGACGATTGACAAGAGAAGAGGTTGATACCTCGGAAGCATCGTCGTCGTCGTCGTCGGTGTCGGCATCCTTTGCCTGGCATTTGGCGTCCTCTTAGTCCAAGGCCATGGTGCAGAGACCCTTGGAGGAATGGCCGAAGAAGCAGAGTCCGTTGAAGCGTTCTTCAGTCTTGTGCTCGGACCCATCATCGCTGGAGTCGCCGTCGGAGGTCTTCTCGCCGTCACTGATGGTGGCGAGGAAGGCACGCCGACCGGCGTCGAAAGCCTTCTCCATGTCCTCTTGGCGATAGCTGCCCTTCTTCTTCTTCCCGGCCTTGTTCTCAGGCTTGCCCTTGCGCCTGGAGTTGCGGTTCTTGCCGGGGAAGTTCTTGTCATTCTTGGGGCAGTTCGCCATGAAGTGGTCTAGATCACCACACTTGTAGCAGCCCTCGCGTGCGCCACCACGCCGGCGATTCAGGCGGTTGTTGTGAAACCGCGAGAACCGGGTGATGACGAGGGCGAGCTCGTCGTCTCCAACCGCCTCCAACTGCTCCTCCGTGACTGTAAGCAAAGATGACAACGAAAACAGAGGAGGTGAGGGGTCAGCAGAGAAAGTCGATCCACCTGTGCCAGAGACCAAAGCCATGGTATGTGAAGATGGGTTCTTCAGCTTGGCCTGAGTCAGGTGATCGATCTCGGTGGACTTGAGCTTGCTGAACAGCTCGTCCACGGTGAGGGTGTCATAAGATGTAGACTCTATGATGGTCGACACCTTCACCTCCCATACCCTCCGATCCAGGGCGTATAGCAACTTGAGAGCCCTCTCATGATCGTCATAGGGTAGGTTAGCCCGATTGGCACGCATCTTGTTCACAATCGTTTGGAAACGAGCGAACATGGCATCAATCGTCTCTCCCTCCAACTGAACAAAGTTCTCGTACTCGCGCTTGTACGTCTCGAAGAGTCTGGTCTTGACCTGAGCGGTCCCCTCATGATAGCTCTGAAGCTTCACCTAGATCTCTCGTGCCGTCTCAAGCTCAGAGACACGCTCGAACTCAGGAAGGGAGATGCTGGCCAAAAGAGCGTTACGAGCCTTGGAGTTGGCCTCGTGCTGGTCAATCTGGATCTGACCCACACGAGCCGCAAGGACTACGTACTCAGCGTTCTCACATATCTCCTAGACAGAAGATCCGATACTGTTGAGATAAGCACGCATCCGAATCTTCCAATAGGGATAGTTCGTTCCATCGAACCATGGAGCCTTGCCGTTCCCTCGTTCCATGTCGCCCTTAGGATCCGAAACCGATTAAGGTAAAGAAGATCCCTTAACCGGCTCCGATACCAATTGAAGGACCGGATTAGCGACCAGAGGGGGGGTGAATGGGAGCCTCAAATTCAACTTGTGAATTGTATAGCCCTTGTCCCAGAAAATCACCCCAAATGCGAAGACTCAAAACGACCAGAGAGTTCACGACCTACAAGTAGGTGGATACCCTAGGAGATGTCCTAGTGGTACAGCGGAACCTCCGGAGAAACTCCAAAACCGACAGCCAAAGCCACGGAGCGAAACTGCACAATCAGCAGATTCGCGGACTGTCCGCGGTCAGAGTCCCGGACTGTCCGCCGTTGAGTCCCGGACTGTCCGCGACTTGGTTCCGGACTGTCCGCCGGCAGAATCGCAGAAACCAAACAGTACTGCAGGTCCGCTGGACAGGTCTCGGACTGTCCGCGGGTTTGTACCCTGGACTATCCGCCGTTCACTCAACAGTGAACAGTCAGGGGTCTGCACCTGACTGAACTGGCCAAATCCCGATCCCCGGACTGTCCGCCGCTGGAGGCGCGGACTGTCCGCGGATGAACAGAAAGCACAATTCTGCTCGGGATGAAAAGGCAAATCGATCGGAACTTCACCAAATCAAAAGGGGCTACAATCAAACTTCTCCCAGGTGATCCTCTATGTATTGGGGTGCTAATCCTAAGACTTCATCGCACCAAACCAAGTCAATCACGAGAGATTCGTGGATCACCGTAAAAGGGGAAAGAACGAAGAACGAACACCAAATCAACCCGATCTATGGATTCGTGAGGTTAGGAGAGAATTCCTTCGGTAGAAAGAAGGGGCTCACGACCAAGAACAAATTGATTCAAGTGGAATCGAAAATCATCTCGAGGAGAGGGAGAACGAGACAAATCTCTGGGAGATGCAAAACCAAAAACGTGAAGAGCAAAACACACAAGACACGATTCGATTTCAGCCGAAATTCCACCACACGAGGAGACAACGAGAATACGGTCTCGTTTCCTCAAAAGATCCAAATACACAGAGGTATGATTCCCGTCTCTGCGGATCGCTTGCAGCGAGGTATGATTAGAACCTAAGAGAGGGCTAGAGAGAGAGATCTCAGGAACAAATGACTGCAAGGATAGAGAGAGAGAGGAGGGGTGCCTCTCTTATTTATAGCCTAAAACAATAATCTCCTTTCTACCCCTAGATACAAGAGCGAAGCGGCCAACCCTAGGGGTATCCCGGTTCAACTCTGCTGATAGCCGATCCGACGGCCACGCGCCCATCTCATCCTTAGCTTCGCCTCGACGCAAGCCTCAGGATGCCGCCACGTGCCGCCCTGTCGACCGCCGCGCCTACTTCGCAAATAGCTGCGCCGCCGCGCCAGCCTCTTCACGCCGCCACGCGTCGACCGTCCTTTTTGCGGACCCCCCCCGGTTTTGAGGCCGAAACCGGGAAACCTGGGCCTTCCCCCGGTTTTGAGGCCGAAACCGGGAAACCTGTCCTCAGGCTGAGTTTTGTGGCCCAAACTCAGAAACCCGCACGCCCAGGTTTTGAGGCCCAAACCTGAAAACCGTCCACGCCGAGTTTTGAGGCCCAAACTCGGAAACCGGCCACCCCGATTTTTGAGGCCCAAACTCGAAAACCGTCGAGGGTAGCTTTTCGAGGCTCAGCTACCGAACCCGTGCCGTAGATGGGATGTGATTCGCACACCCCAAGTTCCAGCACCGATGCCGGAGCATGTCCAGCCTCCACGCCGGGCACAGTGCATTCGCCATCCTTCTCGGCCTCCCGCCAAGTGTCACGACGCCATCACCTTCCTCCCGACTCGGCCGATGCACCGCACATCCCCATGTGCTCTTGCTTGTCAACGCCACGTGCCAGCTACCACAGCTGGTCCTCAGGTCTCCTGGTCCGTCTGTCCAAGCTCCACGTTCGCCCTTCACCATTCCTGGTCCGTCGGCACGGTACGTCCCTACTTGACCTTCACCTCACCTTCGACCACTGCCCGAGCTCCGCACCTGCACATCAACACAGCCAAGAGACATGTTGCCCGTTGATCGATCACTCATCACTCAGAAAAAGAACCACAAGGGCACATATCAACCTTGTGTTCTCATCTTGTAAATTAGGCACCTGAGCAGCCCAGTCGGGATTGAGTCGAATTGACGGCCTCTATACTTGGAGTCGGACCCAAACTCAGTTGGTGGAGACAGCTGCTGTGCGCTCCGGCTTGTTCAGATGGACACGAATTTTTTGCTTTGACGCGCAATCTTGATTTGACACGAGAAGCCTTAATATCTTGAATATAGCTTTTTATCTCCGACTAATCTGGGATCTGATATTTTATTCAAATATCAAAATTCTTCACGTTAGCAGAGTAACTTGTTGTCAAGCCAAGTCCTCGGGCGTAATTGGAGTGACGCCAACTAAGCTGAGGCAAAGTCGAGCCCCCGAGCTTTAGCCGTCTCGCCCGAGTGAATTGATGTTGTTGAAATAGATCAGTCAGCCAACTGATGAATGGAACACTCGGAACCTGTCCCTGCCAGATCTGAGTAATATATTTCCGAGTGGAAGGCTTTGAATGATTCTAGTCGTATCTGGACTTGATCGGATATTGAATTAAACATAGCTCCACATAAGGTAAGGCTAATTGGGTGGACGTAGTGGACTAGGCGTCTCGACCGACTCCATAGTCGTGAAGGACGAGTCTGTCCGAGTGCATCATTAAGCACTTAAAAGGGTGGACTTAATTGACTAGGCATCTCAGAGGGCACGTCTGCCGCTAAGGATGAGTCACTCCGAGTGCTACTCCTGAGCACTTTAGGTGGACGTAATTGACCTGGCGTCTCAAAGTAGCGTAGTAGCCACAGAGGATGGGTCAGTCCGAGTGCTACTCTTAGCACTTTTGATAAGGGACTTTATTGACGAAGCATCTCAAAGGGCTCGGTTGCCGCAAAGGATGAGTCAGTCTCCTTTATTTTTGCAGCGTGTGCAGCCATTAAGGTCAAATTAGTCCTTTGGCATTTTGCAGCATGTGCAAAGGCGTGAACAACTCTTGGTTGTGTGCCGAGTGATGTCGAGTAGCAGGAATCAATGGCCAGAGCTGATTGTATGCTCTCTGGGATGGACGTAGTGACCAGGCGTCTCAATGGGCGTAATAGCCGCAAAGGACGAGTCAGTCCGGATGGACGTGGTTGACCGTACGCCTCAACCGACTTAATAGCCGTGAAGGACGGGTCTGTTCAAAGGCGTGAGCAACTCTGGGTTGCGTGCCGAGTAGTTGGAAGCATAGTAGCGGCATGACTACAGATCCGGTTAATATTTCCATAGCAGTCGATTTGCAGTCCGCGACATCTGATGACTTGGTAACCAGGTATTGTGGATATATGAGTAGTTGGTTGTCGATGAAGTTGATTAGTCGGAACAGCTCCTCAGCAGATTCTTCATTGAGCCGGGTTGCTGCCGAGTAATTCTTGATCATCTGAATCTCGTTCCCGACTAATACGCTGGATCCGAGTAGTCGAAGTTGCTGGTTCGACTTGCTTGCAGCTTGGATAATTTGGTCGCAACTTGCTTTCGGCCCAAACAGCTCACTTGAAGGAGTCGGACGGTTGCTCGGAGTTCAAGTCAGATTGAGACTCGGACAGCCGCTCCAGGCGAGAAGCAATAACACCCGAGCTGATTAAGGGACGATAGCGAACGTTGCTGGAAAATGCATGCTCTCGGAAATTAGCTTGTTGGATCACGGAGCAATCATGTCCAAGTACACATATACGTTTTCTCCACCGCTTGAGCCAAAAGCTCGTGCTTGCATGTCTGCTGACGTATGGAAACCTCATACGTCTTTATAATGTCCATAATTAGCTTGTACTGCTGATCGGACCAGAGCATGATTCCTATTTGTTGCTTGCCATTGGTGGAGACGTGATGATGGAAATCACTGAGTATGAAGTCATCTGATCTGTCGCCTGTCCCAACAATTCTTGTTATTTTGAGACATGCGACGATGCGATGGATCTCGGCGACCTGTTGTCCTCGTTGAAGTCTGGGCAGAGTGCTACTCTGATTGCCTTTGTATATTTCCTTCCCGATGTGCACGTAGCCTTCAGTGTTGCTGATACGGAGCGACTGCGTGACTCCGACACCGAAGCGCCCACACGTGAGGGTTGCGTCTGGAGTACGGCGATTTGTGTTGCCGTTGTTGATGTCGTATGTAGACTAGATCAGATTTTTACAGAACACAGAGCTCATGTCGACGACTGTGCTTGTTGCTCCGAATTGCGTCAGATGATTGCCGACAAAGAAGTTCCTGTCTTGATCATAGGGTCCGTCGAGCTCTTGATCGCAATTGCGCCGAAAGTGCCCCTATCTGGCGCGCCAGCTGTCGGTGTTTGTTAACCGGGAACTCATCTAGGGGATTCCTAGACGATTTGTTCGGTGGGGATCGACGTATGCAGAACTCGATGGTAAACGCAGAGACAATGATTTATACTGGTTCGGTCTGCTGAATAGCATCCCTACGTCCATTTTGGGAAAAATAATATCTGGCGCCCTGCGCTTATAGGTGTCTGGTTATGTACCATGACCCCTGTCTCTGGCTTGCCGATCTATGGAGCTCTGCCTCTCTTTATATAGTCCAGGAGGCAGAGTCCTAGTCGGTTACAATATTAGGAGTCCTAGTAGGATTACAAGGTAGCAATACTACTAGGATTACATACGGGGAGTCCTAGTTGGACTAGGTCTTCGCCCTTCCTTGCGGAGTACCCGGGGACTCTGTCCCACAATCGAAAAACGGCGGTTTGCCCACGCCGCGATCCATGTCACCTTCGGTGGATCTGGAACCGGCTAAGGTGGAAAATCCTTAACCCGCTCCGATACCATTTGAAGGACCGAGAATGCAATAGCAAGGCGACAAGAGGGGGGTGAATGGGAGCTCAAAAATTTCTGTCGAAACTTCGGCATTTGTCCCCCAAATCAACCCCCAAGAGCTTCGACGAAACCGTGATGCCCACGACCCTTGGAAGAGGGTGGATGATCTCTAGGATCACAGCGAGACACCACAAGGTGATAGCAAGCCAAACGCCAAAAGCACCGGAACAAGTTCGACCCCTGAAAACTTAGTCCCGAACGTAGATTGAAGCCTACGTCGAGAAATCGCTAAATACCAATGCTGATAAGTAGCAAAGATACCTAGAGAGGTTCCTAGGTGAACTATAGGGGCAACCGAGAAGTCCGGAAACCAAGCGAAGAAGCCGGGAGAGCAAACGCACTAAAACTCAACAACCAGCCAACTCACGGACTGTCTGGGGTTCAGACCGCGGACTGTCTGCCCAACGGTGGACTGTCCGGGCTCAGGTGGCGGACTGTCCGCCGGCCAAAAGAGTGAAACATCAACGTTGCTGAACAGCTCCTAGACGCTTCCCGGACTGTCCGCGACTCAGTACTGCGGACTGTCCGCGAGTGTTCTGAGTCAGCTCCAACAGCGCGGAGTCAGGCCACTGGCCAGGCCGACCCCGACGCGCAGACTGTCCGCCGGTCAGGTGGCGGACTGTCCGCGACCGACCAGAGAGGGCGATTTTGAACGCCTCTCTCCCAAATCTCTCCAAATCCAATTCAACTCAAAATCCCTAGTTCCCAAACTTGGAGAAGATGATCATGAGGTAGTTAGGAGACTATCCCCAAGAAATCATCCGCTCAAAACAATCCAATCAACGGGAATTCAAAAGGGAAGAAGTATGAACGAAAAAGCGCCACGAAAACGAAATCAACCCGATCTAATTGTTCGTGAGGAGTTAGATGAATTCCTTCGGTGGAAATGATCTCTTCACTATAAAGAACAAGTTGATTCAAACGGATTTCGAAAAGACGCAGTAGAGAGGGAGACCGAGTGATGGGAAAATCGCGGAGAAACGAAGAACGCGAAGAACACGAACAAAAACGCGAATCAACACATCGATCTGCAACCGTGTGGCTACCACATGCTACACGGTCTCACTTCCTCAAAATCTCCAGTACACAAAGGTATGGTTCTCTGCGGATCTCAGTTGCTACAGCAGGGGACTAGGAGAGCAGGAAAACCTAGAAGGCAAAGAGCAAATGACTGAGATAGGATGGGAGGTGGGTGTCTCCCTCTACTTATCCTAATTCTAGTTCCCACTATGCCCCTAACTAATTACAGAGTGAACCAGCTAAACCCTAGGGTTATTCTGGACCAACTCGTGGTAGGTGGTGATCCGACGGCCACACCCGCACAACTGGTAGCGTTGCCTCGACGCAACCTCACCGATTGCCGCCACGTGCTGCCACCGCTCTACTCGTCCTTTTCACGGACTTCGCCCCCGGTTTTGTGGCCCAAACCGGGAAACCAGACTTCACGACCAACCCCCGGTTTTGAGGCCCAAACCGGGAAACCAGCCGTCCATCGCCTGAGTTTTGTGGCCCAAACTCAAAAACCCGCAGAGCCCAGGTTTTGAGGCCCAAACCTGGAAACCGTCCTTAGCCCGAGTTTTGTGGTCCAAACTCGGAAACCATCCGCGCCTAGGTTTTGAGGACCAAACCTGGAAACCGTCCACTCGGTGGTTTTTCTGTGGCTCAACCACCAAACCGAGCCGTCGAGTGGATGCACCACCCGTGCACCCCGTCCACACGCAAGTCTTCGCTCGTCGCTGTCCCAGGCTGTCAGCCACCACAGCTGATCCTCAGGCCACCGGTCCCTCAGTCCAAGCCTTACGTCCGCCCTCCGCCACTCTTGGTCCATCGACAGGGCACGTCTCTACTTGACCTTCACCTTGCCTTTGATCACTGTATCCATGCTCGACACCTGCACAACACAAGCCAAAGAACATGCGCATTATCCCAGTTGACAATGACTCATCACTCGAGACTCGGCATACACCCATGTATCCGCACTTTATTGCAATCTCACTATGTTGAGAAGGTGTTGAGTCTATTTGGCTTTATGGATAGCAAACCTTCTCCAACACCTTATGATCCCAGTGTGACTTTGAGAAAGAACAGAAAGATTGCTAGAGACCAACTGAGATACTCTCAGATTATTGGTTCACTCATGTATCTTGCGAGCGCAACTAGACCAGATATCTCATTTTCTGTGAGCAAGTTGAGTAGGTACATGTCCAACCCGGGTGATAATCATTGGCATGCACTTGAAAGAGTTTTGCGTTATCTCAAAGGTACAATGAGTTTTGGAATTCACTATTCTGGGCACCCAGCTGTGCTAGAGGGATATAGTGATGCAAAATGGATTTCTGATATTGATCAGATCAACGCCACTAGTGAGTATGTTTTTACCCTTGGAGGTGGTGCAGTGTCATGGAGGTCTTGTAAACAGACTATTTTGACTAAATCAACCATGGAAGCAGAACTTGCTGCTTTGGATACAGCTTCTGCAGAGGCAGAGTGGCTGCGTGAACTCTTGTCTGACTTAACGGTAGTTGAAAAACCAATACCGGCCATCCTTATGAACTGTGATAATCAAACAGTGATTACTAAAGTAAACAGTGTTAGGGATAATGCGAAGTGAACAAGACACGTTAAAAGACGTTTGAAGTCTGTCAGGAAGTTGAGAAACTCCGGAGTAATAGCTGTGACTTATGTACAAACAGACAAAAACCTGGCAGATCCCTTTACAAAAGGATTATCATGGAATGTGATAGAAATCGCATCAAGGGAGATGGATATGAGACCCATATGAATTTACAGTAGTAGTAACCCAACCTTTTTAATCGGAAATCCCGTGACTAAGGATCTGGAAAGAACAAGCTATTGGTAAACTGAGGAGAGTAATATCTAAACCCTCTCTATTTGAAGATGCAATACTCTCATTGCTATGAGGCATTGTATGGAAGGTTGGCAAAAGCCTTAATATGTTCTATTGGCTTTAATAAGCAAAGATACTGTCCTACAGAGTATTTTTGAAAGAACATACCTATATGAGCCATGACTGTATAACGTCGCAGTCTATGAGATTAGGGTGATCTCTAGTAAGTTCATGAAGAGACCATGGAGTATGACGTATATGCTCCACCCACAGAGAAAGGCTATTGGCAGCCAGGTACTAGTTTCATCTTGAGTAAAACTTGCTTCACGCAAAACATGCAATTCAAAGCATAGTCCATTGTTCAAGTTGTGAATAAGTAAAACTTAAGGTTATAGGCGGAAGTTCAACTTAACAGTCTCTGCTAAACACTAGTATATCAAATAGTAGCGGGAACAGGCAAAACTCTATATGGGTATCTGAGATCTGGTGGGGGATTGTTAGAATTTTATATGGGCTTGGCCCAACAATAAATTCTGAAATTCCTAAATAAATCTCAAAGCCCATTCATGTGTGCAAAGAGGGGAAGTGGAACTCTTTAGTCCCACCTTGCTAGTGGAAGAGAATGAGGACTTGCTTAAATATGGAAATTCTCTCCACTTCCTCAAGTCTAGTGTGAGGAGGAGAAAGAGAAGCCCACACGCGCGCACGCGCTCACTCGCCTCGCCTCGCCTCCCCGGGCCGGGCCGGGCGGGGCAACTGGCGCGGGTGCGTGGCACCTGCGTGAATGGTCCGCCGAAATCCGGCTCCTCGTCTTGCGGGGGCGCGGTCTCCTTTTGCAGTTTTAGTTTTTGGTTTCTTGGCCTTCAAGTTGTAGAGGTCTAAACGGTTAAAACTCAGAGTCCTAAACCGATTTAGATCTTGATCGCAACACGAGGTCGGTTCAACAGGACTATATAATCAACCTATCGGTCACGCCAAAACGCATCTCAACACCTCTCGAGCTAGGGTTTTGCCTCATCTCGCTTTTGCGCTGCCGTCTAGTCGTCTCCAGTCCGTTCGCTTGCGTGCACTAGCGACCGGGCGAGCAGGTCTCCGGAACCCTCGTGTTTGCGATCCTGCACCGGGAGAAGGCGAATAAGGTTTTTGGGAAGCGCTCGTCGCGCGACTGCTCTCGTCTTCAACAACGGGTCGTCTACCATCTAAGTCAGTCGGCGCTGTGTCAAGACGTACTCGTCATCAACTGCTCCGAGCTCTTCCTCCAGCGCTCATCGAGGATCGTCCAGCACCGACTCCACCACTGTCTTCTCCAGCAATAGAAAGGTACGCCGTTCGTGATCTAATGCCTATGCTTATACCAGATCTTATGTCTTTGTTCTTGCTTTTTAATCTATCTGGTGTACGAGTTATGTTTACACCGGTTGTCATGTTTGAGATCATGTTATGCATGTTTTGTTATGCTAGTAAACAATACAATCTAAGATATCTAGATCATCAATTTATCATGATTTATATTCTGGTTTTAATCTAGAAATTGCCTATTCTTTTAAGAGTTTTCCTAAACTCTATAGCAGTTCTGGGCTTGGTGACTTGCTATTCAAGGATTGCAGGTTTACTGCATAATAGAAAAAAAATCTGAACATATAAGTGAGAAAGTGTTGTTTCACATAAGTCCTAAACACACTGAAGATAAATGAACTTCACCGCAACGGTTGTTACCGACAAATGACACGACGGAATGTGATTGCCTTCCTGATCATCTTGGCCATGTTATGCACACAACACCTAAAATAAGAATCCTTGGCACCGTCCCTACAAGGCTACAACACAGGAGTCAGTTAATAACTAAAAATCAGGAGTAAATTATTACATTTGCAGTTCAATTCCTCCCGTCACTAAATATGCTCTCCCAAGAAGGTATCACACAAACTATATGACACTCAGTTTTAAGTACCTCTTCCGCCCACTGTCCTCCTGGATTTTCAGCAGCGCTAATATCACTTTGCACGTTTTAAGGGTCATAGCTTTCCGGGACTACTTGGACAACCTAACAATTGTAGTATAAATTAAGATAAAATTTTAAGAGCACAATATATATCACACAAAAATACCTCCCATAACAAAATATATAGTATTCAGTAAACATATAAGAAAAGGCACTATTGTATAGGTGTAGGAATTGTATTACAACTTCAAAGGAAAATACAATAACTGTTGCAGGATATTTACGTCATTGAATATGATTTTTTCATTAATGTGTGAGGGCTATGCATAGTTTGTGTACATTTCCTTTCTTCCACTAATCAGAAAAAATAGTTAAGTCAGCTCTAGATTATATGTCCATAACACAGTTCATGTCTAATGACATCAACCGTTTCAAAAAAAATGGTAATGAATTTATCGGTACTCAAAAGCTTGAAAACGAAATAATAAGCTTGTACTCCCTCTGTCCCTTAAAGCTTGACGTCTGAGCGTTTGAAATCTGAGTCTACATTCAATGAGCCTTGCATGCATCTGGACTTTGTCCCTGTCTACGTTCACTCAGTCTCCAATGTATCTAAGTAGCAGCTCCGAAGTCAAGCTTTCACGGACAGAGGGAGTAATTTCAATCTAAGGGAGTACATGATTTCATCATGCAGTGTTCCCGTGAAAATATTTCTATCATCCTAAGAGCAACTCCAACAACTTAGCTAAAACTAATAGCCAGATTCTATGGTTTAGCCATTATCTAAAATAAAAAATCCCTCAAAGAAGTAGAGTGCTGGAAAAGGCAATGTAAATTTTCTCTCTCCATATCTGAAACTACCGTGCCATCAAATTTTCTCTGATTTTAACAAAACAGATGGACCGCACTAGCCATGTATTTGTCGCCGGTCTACCACCACCCTTCGATCACACCGTCAGAAAGCCATTGCACAACACCTCAGCACGTACGATGAGCATTGTGGCTAGATGCAGCTGGCTGCTGGCCAAGATGCAAAGGCATGTAGCAATCTGCCGAACAAAGCGGCAGCTGGGCGTTGCTGGATCCGGAGAACACTCGGCCACGGCAAGTGCGAGCGGAGGATGGGACGGGTCTGCGCACGCGAGAGAAAACCAAGGGGAGCGTAGGAATCGAAGAGGACAAGGCTAATAGCGTGTGGCGTAGACTAGCCTTCTGTAGCGACCACAAACTACGGGATACACAGCTATGTTAGAATTCCGGACAGAGAAGCTATTGGATGGAAATTTCTTCCCTACAATCGCCAATCCGAGTATCACGCTGCATTTAGAGAATATCTTGGAGTTGTTCTAATACATTATGCTATCCTGGAAGCTAAAACACTGTCTAAACAGTTGAATATCCAAAAGAAATGAATGAATAAAACAGTGTAAAATAATTTCTGCATGATAGGAACATCAAATAGACAATAAGATGAACAAATGGATCAAGATTAACCTGATCACAATGCCATTTCTGCATGCAGTGCAGCAAGCTCATCATCTTCATCGGTAGCTTTTTGCATTAAAAACAATGTTTTATACAGTTAAGACACATAATGTGCAATACACATAACAGACCTTACTCTGCACAGGCAAGTAGAAATCGTCAATCCGCACTGAGGTCTCACAGACTCCGCAGCCCCCAATGCCTGCAGCTGTGCAGCACCTACGTGCGGCTGTGACCCCATGGGGTCCATCGGGGAGCCGGTGATGGGGCGCACTGAGCTGCCGCTGCCGCACGCGGTACGGTGTGGACAAGCCATCGGGTCTGGGGAAGCAAGGCCTCACAGTCGTGCCGAGCTGCCGTCGCACAACCCGTGCCCCGTGCTTTGACGCACCAAGCTGCCGTCGCACCGCCCAGCCCAGCCGCCGGCATGTGTGTGGGCTCCGCCCTGCCCCACCTCCTCATGGACGTCCCCGTCCCCCCCGGCCCCCGCTGGCAAGTGCGTGTGCTTCGCCCCACCCAGCGCCCGCCTCCTCGTGGGAAAGCGCGCGACGAGCACCGTCCAGCTCGCCATAGGCAAGCACGTCAGCTCCGCCCTGCCCCGCCTCCTCGTGGGTGAGCGCGAGCGGGGAGCTCATCCTCCTCCCGCTCCTGCTACATCGAGCTCATCGAGAAAGGTCGTGCGGGGAGGCGCGCAGTCGGGATAGAGCGGAAGGTCGCAGTTAGGGAGAAGAGATAAGGAGAGAAAGAAGAAAAAGAAAATTGCTAAACCTCAACCGGTTGATTAAGCCCCCTCCCAACAACCGATTTTGCAGCCATATCTGATCTTGCGCGGCGGACGAGCAGGCGAGGCACGCCCCGCCAGCGCACGCAGCCAGCAAGGACCAGCAACACAGGAGGCGGGCGCGGCCAACCTCCGATCTCGTGGACCCGACCATGTCCGGCACGCGACCCCGGCGAGCACGGCGCAGGACTAACGGCCTTCGATCGATGAAGGCCGACAACCGGCTATTAAGAAGAAGGTGACGCTGAGGGCCGCTCCCAGACCGGACCACCACTGCTGCTTAACCGGACTGATGGAAGGGAAGGGAAGGGAAGGGAATTGTGCGGGTGACAAACTGACGGAAGGGAAAGGAAGGGAATTGTGCGGGTGACAAACTGACGGAAGGGAAAGGAAGGGAGTTGTGCGGGTGACAAACTGACGGAAGGGAAGGGAAAGGAAGGGATAAGGTTGGAAAGTTGGTGAAGGACCGAGAATGCTATCAGAAAGCGACCAGATGGGGGTGAATGGGAGCCTAAAAATTTCTTTTGAAACTTCAGCCTTTGTCCCAACAAATCAACCCCAAAAGCTTCGGACACAAGCATGATGCCCACAACCCTCGGAGAGAGGGTGGATGATCCCTAGGATCACAGCGAGGCACCACAAGAACGGACAACCCAAGACTCAAGAACTCCGAGTCAAGTTCAAGTCCAAAAACCAACTTCCGAACGTAGATGGAAGACTACGTCGGAATTCCTCCAAATACCTATGCTAACAAGTAGCAAAGATACCTAGAGAGGTTCCTTGGTGAACTCTAGGAGCAATCGAGAAGTCCGATAACGAAGCGAAAAAGCCGGGAGTGCAAACGCACTAAACAGGACAAGTCTGCGAAGTCCCGGACTGTCCGCGGGTACGATCCCGGACTATTCGCAGTACTGCCGGACTGTCTATGGGGTCTTGGCGGACTGTCCGCCGGTCAAATCCCAAAAATGCAGTGTTGCTGAAACGTTCCTGGACAGTACCGGACTGTCCGCGAACTTCAACGGCGGACTGTCCGCTGGTCAAACCGAACCAAAACAGTCGAGATGCACAACCACTGAACCGGCCGAGCCCCGACGCGCGGACTGTCCGCTGGTCAAGTGGCGGACTGTCTGCGACCCTGCAGAGAGGGCGATTTTGATCGCCCCTCTCCCAAATCTCCTCAAATCCGAACCAAATCAAAATCCCTTGATCCTAAACTTGGAGGAAATGATCCTTAGGTAGTTGGAAGACTATCCCTAAGAACCCATCCGCTCAAATCAACTCAAACTCCGGAAAATCGAAAGGGAAGGTGTAGGAACAAAAAAATCACCACAAAACTTGAATCGACCCGATCTACTTGTTCATGAGAATTGAGATGAATTCCTTCGGTGGAAATGTCCTCCTCACACCAAAGAACAAGTTGATTCAAGTGGATTCGAAAAAGACACAGTGTAGAGGGAGATCGAGCGACGGGAAAACGCGAAGAACAGCTCAAGAACACGAATCACAATCTCAATTCCCAGCCGAAATTCGTCCCCACGAGGAGACAACGGGAATCTGGTCCCGTTTTCACGAAATCCAAATACACAGAGGTATGATTCACCGTCTCTGCGGATCTCAGTAGCTACAACAGGGAATGGGAGAATAGAAAACCCTAAGTGAAAGTAGCAAATGGCTAAGATGGTCTGGAGGGAGGGGTGGCCTCTCCTTATATAGCCTAATACACACTATGCCAGAAAACGTTATCAGTGACGCGTGTGGAGGGTCATCAGTGACGCGTAAAATGCGCGTCACTAATTTTGCGTCTGTGATAAGGGCAAATCAGTGACACGTAAAAACGCATCACTGATAATAGTTAATAGTTAATAGTGACGCGTATAGCTAAATACGCGTCACTGATAACAGTTAACAGTGATGCGTATAGCTAAAAATGCGTCACTGCGTCACTGATAAGAGTTACCAGTGACGCGTATAACTAAACACGCGTCACTGATAACAGTTAACAGTGACGCGTATGGCTAAAAACGTGTCACTGATAAGAGTTACCAGTGACGCATGTAGCCCAAAACGTGTCACTGGAGTAGGTCTCATCAGTGACACGTCCTGGCTATACGCGTCACTGATAACGATTTAGAAAAACAAAAAAAAAGAAATCTACTACCAGGGTTCTATATACAACAACCATGTTCCATCAATTTCAACAACCAAATTCTTTATTATAAACTCAAGGAGATGTTATTCCACAATACATAAGTAGATAACACATAATATAAGGATTGCTCTTGGGAATAAATACATTGAATACACTAAGTATTAAAAACTGGGGAGCAACAGTAAAGCACTGGCCATAGCATACATATGAATTTAATCTAGGTTGTCTAAGAATCCAAGTCCGAGATTAGAAACACCTAGGAAGAAATTGGGGTCCAAGCGAATCTACGAGTAGGTACAGACTTGCAGCAGGGACTGTGCCGGCATTTAGACAATCACCTATAAAAAAGAGACATACAAACTGTCACATATATACAGTCCTTAACGTTTCTACTGAACTTATCAAGTGTAAGCTACAATATTAATTTTTTGTTTTGGTGCCATTACCTAAAAAGTTCTAGAATCCTACCTACTAAAAATACCTTATGTACATTCAGTATAGACTAGATTACCAATATTAATCTAGGTTCAGGGTACTTGATCTGGGAGGATTCACGTAGATGGATGCAACCTGTACATTTTTTATATGATTGTGTTAAGCAATAAAGGAACCTTTTCTATTAATGAATAGGTTGTGGTACCTATCCTGGTTGTCTTGTGGGTTTTTTCTATTAACAGCCATCACCATGCATGTGCAGGCGGCCAACATGTGAGTGAACCACCCAGCTACATTGTTGATCGACAGATGATCATTATGTTAATTGGTAGATGATCAATATTTTAATTAAGCACCTGGCACTTAGCTTGGATAACCAGCACACATATAACCAATAATTGTGATGAGCCTTCTTTTTTTCTATTTTCCCTGGAAGCTACCATAATTGAACAGAGAGCTATACTAATTCATCA
Source organism: Coix lacryma-jobi var. lacryma-jobi (assembly GCA_009763385.1). Lineage (NCBI taxonomy): Eukaryota > Viridiplantae > Streptophyta > Magnoliopsida > Poales > Poaceae > Coix > Coix lacryma-jobi. The sequence continues at coordinate 67,661,415 of CM019828.1, forward strand.
GAAAAGAAAAAAAAACCACATCAATAATCACTTGGATTCAGCTAATTAACTATTACTAGGTGTTGGCGCAAAATGTGGTGCACCGCGCCTCACACATAGCAAGCCGGAAAGCGTGACTTCAATCGGGTGCCCGGACGGTTTGAAATCCGGAGACGTGTCAGTCGGTTTGACCTGAAAACCAATAAGGGATAAAACTGTGAGAATAAAACTGGAAGATGCCGGGTGAGACCAGACAGTTCCATATTTACGGCTTTGAAGCCACTCTCGACGGCATACAGCTATAGAAGCTGTCTGCCAACAGGTTTAAAGGTCATTCGGCTAACTCTAAACATAAACATATGTAAACAGCTGGTTGCCGAACACACATACATGAAAAAGACATGCTTGGATGAGTAAAAGACAAAATATGAATTAATGTGTAACCAAGCTCGGCAAGCTAGCCGAGTTGGGGTCCATGAGGAAGGAACATACAAGCAAACATGATCAAACTAATCTAAAACCTGCATCTGCCGCACGATACCTAGTTTTGTCTAAGCTCGAACATGATTGATATGCATGAACCCACAACATGTAACAATCTAGATTAGAAATTAATTCGGCCATCATAATCATGTAATTTATAAGAGATATCATGAAAAACAATGATTATTGGAGCGTAAGTAAACTTGTAAAGCAAGGCCGAACAAAGATCAATTTAGATTGGGCAAAAGAGTGTTACAGAATTAATTAAAACATATATCACATGATAACTTAATGAATCTATTAGATCTGCCAAATCTAATTGAGCCGATAACTATCTCGCTTTTGCTAAACATATGAATAAACGTCTGCCGCACGGTATTTGCCCATAAGCAAAGCATAACCAAAGACTTCTTGATCATTAACAAAGATCCGCCGCACGACCTTTGGAAACAAACAAGACTACTTGCATCATATCTAAATCCACCGCATGATATTAGATATGATAACAAGGTTGCTGGAACTTACGGAGGTCGACGGATCGATGATTCCTCTCGAAGAACTCGACGACACGACTAAGGACTCGAAGGTGGCACGGGGCCGGTTTGTATTGATATGGTTGTGAACGTCTTTTACAATAGCCAAGGGTTTATATTTATACCCTGAACGAAACGCAAGTCCTAAGAGGACACGACTATGAAATATTAAAGAAAAACACAATATTCTCGGCCTTCGACTCCCTTCGGAATCTTCGTTGCCCTAATTGTCACGATTTTGTTGCCTAATCGGCTCTTGCTTTCACCGTTTCAAAGGAAACTCCCTTTTTGTCAGAATAGCCGATTCGCATAATCAGCTGCCGAATCCTTAGAAACTAGTCGACTGCATGGACACTTGCCGAATGCCTCATATGCTCATCTCTCGCACACTGGCCCATATGTCGTCGCCTTGTACGTGCGAAAATCTGGTGTTAACACATGCCCCCTAATTTTGGGATAAATATTTATTCCAAAATTCCTTTCTCCTGTATAATGACGTGGAACCTCTGGAAGCATCCACCTCCGTGGAAATCTCGTGTGTCATAATTGCCTTACCTGCTGATTCATCTCCCGATGCACCCTTCAGGGTCCTTTTAAGTCACCCTTCACTTCATTTCGGCTTACTCCCTTAAGCTCCCCTGTTTCAATCTCAAAACCAAGAAAAACTCTTCTTTCTCCTATCTTCACCCAATCCAATCCAGAATATGTACTCCGTGGTGAGCAAACACAACTCCGAGCTTGGCGTTTCCAGCACTTCCAGGAAGAGGTTGCTCTCTTCCATTTCTGTTTAAAAATAAAGCAGCCATCCTTACTTCGTTACTTTTGGTTAGGAGGATCGATGATGACTTCCTTCAGCTTGATTTGGAGGAGAGGGACCAGGAGTTTATCCGAGTCTCCCGGGAGCGTGACATCGCTCAAGATCAGGCCGCTGGTAAATACCTTCACCATTTCTGTCTTTGCTGCCCCTTTTGCTTTTACTTACTCTTCTTTCTTCCAGCCCTGGAGGCAAACTTCATGCTCTTGAAACCGCCGTCGCCAAGCTTGCCATTACGGCTAATGTGGCAGGCACGATGACCTTAAATCGGGTAAATGAAATCAACAGAATCCTCCCCGATATCTCCAGGGCTGGCATGGGATACGGCGCAGCGCTTGCCTTCAACGCCGTACGGATTCACTCCGGCGCCGATTATCTTAGATTCGACGTCTGTGAGCGGGGGCTGGAATATAGGGTAGCATACTCCGTAGATGATATGAAGGAGGCTGGAACAGATCTGCCTGATTCCTTCGACCATGTTCTTCCAATTAGTCATAAGATGGAATGGACGAACTGATCCTCATTGTAATCTTGTGTCCCCCTTTCTGTAAATAAAAAGTCCTTCTGTTTGATCTCTGAAATCGATCTGTGGCTGATCCTTCGAGATCAAAGTGTGTCTTGTTTCGTGCATTAGTCATCGACTTTTATTTTTGTTCCAAAGGTGATGTATATCTCATCAGCTATTGTTGTCAATCATGTCAGCACCCCTTGTTCTGTAAGCGATTGACGTAATCGGCTATTTTCAGATCTAGTGTTCCGGATCCCTTCTCAATTGTCCAATCCATGACTATGTCAGGTTGGCACTTCTCAATTCGAAGACCATTTACCGAACTCACTGTTTTTTGGTGCTAATCGGTAATACGAATCTCCAAATAATCGACCGAAACTGAATCTTTCATAGGGCAACAATTCTTAACCGAATCCTATCGGCTTCCTGACTCTAGAGCCACGACCTCCTCAAGTCGGCAAAATCTGGCCCGACCCAACAATGGCCCATAAGTCATGAAAAACCCTAACCCGACGCCTGGTTTTCCGGGGTGCAAACCATGGTTCCATAAATATGACCCTACACAGGGCACCATCTTCAACCTCAACCGAACAGTTTGACTCGCAATCTCTCCATTCTCCAGCTCCTAACTCAAACCAAAGAGAAAACTTCGCCTGTGTTTTCATCAATGACATGCAATGGTGACCACGGCAAACGTCCTACTAAAGCAGAAGGAAATTGAGCTCCGACTCGTCAGTGTTATGGGTAAAAATTAGTTTCTTGCCCCATTGCGGTAGTTTCTCTTGTTTATCCATGCCTGATTCACTATTCATCTTCCTCACAGGATGAGGGTTTTCTCCAGTCAAACCCGGATTCCTTTCTCAGAAACGGCAGCTCCACCGAGCTTTTCAACCCCTTTTTCTGGGTTAACAAACTCCTCTGAGTCTAATGACTCACCTCGGTAAACCCGTTTGGACGCTCTCCGGTACCGCGAGGAGAGGGACAAGGCCCAGAAGGAGTTGGAGGACATATCCAAGAAGTATGACATTGAGGAAGCCGAATGGGAGGACCAACGAAAGCAGCTTTGCAACGCCATTACTGGTTTGACATCTATCGTTCATTCCATCTCCTTTTGGCCTTTCCCTGCATCACGAACTCATTCTTTCTTCTTTCATCTCTTTCCGCAGAGAATGACCGTCTGAGGGTGGCGGCGAACAGAGTTGCCGACAAAATGAATGCCTACGGAGATTCAGCTGAAGCGCGTCTTGACGCTACGGATGGCTGCATAGATCAGGCCGTCATCCAAGGTGTGCACCTTGGCGTCTCCCTTGGGCTAGCGGCAATCAGCTCTTGGACCAACGAGGATTACTTCTTTCTACCAGTTGGCTTCGCAGGCGGATGCCTAGATGAAATCGAAGGCATTGAAGTTTATGATGATCATGCCGCTGCTCTTGCCGAAGTCACCAATCCGCAGTCCGTTCTGAACAGATTATTCCAGGAGTAGTTTGTACTAGGATGGATCTGCAAATGAATAAACGAAGTCGTTTTCTCTCTGAATAATGTCTATTTGCATTTCCTGATTATCTCAGTGATTTTCCCGATTGCAACATTTCTTCAGAAAAACGTTTCCCGAACGCATGACATCATCTTAGCCGACTAGATCTTGTCTTGACGTGTCATGTCACACGACATCTTATTTACTGCACTTCACCTTTCTCTCCTCCCGATAAACCTGCTAACTTGAAAAATGCTAGGGTCACCAGGGTTATGAACATTTTTGTACTAAAGGCAATATAAACAATATCAGCTATATTCTAAACTCTTGGAGCATTTTCTGCTAAAGGCGATGCTCTACATCGGTTATCTTTGCACACAAATATTCTTGAATCCATTCATGTACTGACTATCTCATCACATCAAATTTAAAAACTATTACGCATTCGGCATTTAACAAGTAGTGTCGAAGCTTGGTACATGAGTAATACATATATGAACAAAATTCCTCCGTAGCCGAATACCTCGTCTCTAGGTCCAATATCTTTCGGCTAAGGTAAGCTATTACTCTTTTTTTCTTTTGAATTCTTATATAAGGACCGATCCTATTATTAGGCTATCGGCCGTCACGTACAACTTGAAAGATTTACCAAGCTGTGGAGGTACCAAACATCGGTGGTGCCTTCATGTATCCTTTAATTCCATCAAAAGCTTTCTGTTGTACGTCACCTCACGTGAATTTTGGATCTTTCTTGAGCTTTAGCAACGGAGAAAAAGGCAGAACTCTTTCAAAAAGGTTTATCAATTTCAATCTATACTCTGGATCCAAATCTGTACTGGCATATATTGGTCTTGTTTCGGCTTCACTATTAATATTCACTTCCTCTAGTTCATCAGCTGACATGAAACCTTGTCCCCACTTTCCTCTGTTACCATCAATTGGATTGTTCATTCAAAAATTGCTCTGAGAGCCGATTGCTTTGATCGGCTGTTGGTCCTTGTCAAAAACATTTACAGGACCTTCTTTCCAGACTCTTCTAGAGAAGCATTCGACACCATCATACTCCCAGTAAACGAGTTCTGCAGTAGCAACACTTACCGAATTATCAGCATGGACAACTTCGACGTCATCTCCAATCCACTGGATGAGGATTTGATGCATAGTTGACGGAACACAACAGTTTGCATGTATCCAGTCCCTTCCTAAGAGCAAACTGTATGGCCCCTTGCCATCGATGACGAAGAAGGTGGTAATCAAAGTTTTCGACCCAATCGTCAACTCAACATGAACCGCTCCTCGAGTATCAGAAGGATTACCAGCAAAGTCCCTCAACACCATATCAATTTTCAATAATTCTTCACTTGCCATCCCAAGTTTCCTGAAGGTAGTATATGGCATGATATTTATGGCAGCTCCTCCGTCAATGAACATCTTGGTTAACGGCTTGTCATTAACGTACCCCTTCATGTAAAGTGGCTTCAAGTGTCGATGCTTAGCTGGTTTATCAAAAACTGCCCGTTGAGTCAGAACGAGCTGAGCCATCAGATCTTGGTATTCGTCTTCGTCAAAATCCGAATACACTTCTTCTTGGACATCTTGATCTCCCGGGGCTATGAATTCTGATGGGAGAAAGAATGTCATGCACGCACTAGCCGAACGATCACCTTCATCAGGCTTTTCTTTAGGACGCCAAATTTGCTTTGTCTTAGCGCCTGCTTGTGCCAATTCTCTGTTCCTTAGGCGCTGCACTCTTCTTTTCTGGCTCCTTCTCAACCTTGGTGGATACCATTGTCCTTTCTGCCAAACATATTCACGGTATTCTTCTTCTTCAGTGCGAGCCCAACTTCGATCGGCAAATCTTCCCCCTTGCCGATTCTCGGAATTATCTATTTTTAAGCGTCGATCGTCCTCAGGGATTCGCACCTGTAAGTGCAATCAAGCCCTAATTGTGGGTTTTGGTGATAATGACCACACGATTGGAGAACTAATGAGATTCATGAAGTTGATAAGCAGGTTATGATAAGAAAGGATGGTTTATACGCGTTGGTGGACCCCTCATACTATACTTCATCGGATCCGGACTCAAAGTGATATATCAAGCTTTTTCATTTGAATTTGAGTTATAGGAATGTCGTACTATCAAGGGGGAATGCAAATACATTGCTATGGCTGAATGACATGTGCTCAAACCAACCTAAGTCATCCATGTTTTTAACCAAAGACAGCTGCACTGAATTCCAATCCAACCCTGTCTGATTGGTAGGCGCGGTAGTGCCGCTCTTGTCGCGGCAGTGCCGGGCCGCGGCACTGCCGGGCTTCGGCCGGCACTGCCGCGACTTATTGTAACCGTTGGCAGGGAGGAGATATTTACTCTATCTCCCTGCCACCCCAACGGTTATCCACGACCAGAACTCTTCACCTACCTCCAGACAAGCTTCTATCTTCCCCATTGAAGGCTCTCAACTCCCCTCTCACCAATCCTTCGATTTCCATTGATTCCAAGTGATTGAGAGGCTTAAACCTTCATCAAAGAGAAGCCCTAGCTGAGATCTACTTCCTAAAGCACTTGATTTGAGCCATAGCCGGTGGATTTGCTTCTATTACTCTCGGGTTCTTGGAACCCTAGCCGGCTAGGCGTCGCCCTAGAGCCTTGTCAACTTGTGTGGCGGCCTAGGGAGGTTTGTAATCACTTGTGCAGCTAGTATTATTACCCCTCACTTCAAGGATTTGGTTCCTTGACTTGAGAATGAGGTAGAGTTGCAAAGCTCATGACCTAAAGTGGTCAACCTCAACAACGTGGAGGTAGGCAAGCCTTGGTGGCGAGCTGAACCACGGGATAAATCACTTGTCTCTTGTGCTTGCTTAGTTTCATTCTTCATATTCATGAGCTTGTGATAGATTCTAGGGTTTGGCCCGATCTACTTTATTCTTCATATTTGGCTTGGAGTAGTTGGTTCTGCTGGTTCATAGAACTTGTTGTAGCATTTCTATTCATATAGAATCAGTTAGTTGTGGCTGGATTTCGAATTGCAGCTTCTGGTCTCACACTGCGCGGCAGTACCGCGCTGGGGCCGGCAGTGCCGGGCAGCGGCAGTGCCGGGCACAGAGCGGTAGTGCCGGGCTTATCTAATTAAGTTTTGAGCTGTGATTTTTGACAGGCCTATTCACCCCCCCTCTAGGCCACACAGGTCCTTACAGCACCCCAAGCCTTTCATGGACTGAACGGCGGTTGACTCGAGACTGCCTGTATTCAGAATATTGATCACTGCATTCAGGGCAATTGTTCTTAGCAGGCAGCTTCAAGCCTTCATTCCAACAATATTTGAAGAATGAGCACTCCCAATGAGACTGCTCTTGCTCTCATATATTCTCGTTCTTCTCGGTACATCTCTTCGTACCTCCGTTGCTTTTCTATGAACTTTTGTTCCTCATAAAACTTCTGCCTCTGGTACCGTTCTTGCTCCTGACGCCATTTGTTCAATAAAATGTGTGTCGTGACTCTGGGCTTGGAAGCCTCGCCCCTTTCAGTTCGGCTATTCTGGAAACGAACTTGTTGCCGAAATTCTTCATTTGTGATTTGCCGATTGGGGTCAACAGCACCGGTCTCTCTCGCTCTATCAGAGGTTAACACCTTCATCTTGCTTTTGCCCCTAGGGTCATCTGCATTGACCATGTTAACAGAGAAAGACACGGTATTCTGTCCAAAAGGGCTACCATCAATTTTCATTTTTCCGTCGAACTTCAAATGCCCTTCCTGGATAGCCTTCTGGATCCGCACTCTGAACACTCGGCAATCATTTATAGAGTGAGATCTGGTATTATGGAAACTACAATACCTCTTGTCTTTAACCCCTTCAGGGTGCAACTTGGGATGGCCTTCCGGCAACTTGATGCGTCCTTACTTCAATAATAATTCAAATAGCTTATCTGATTTGGAAATATCAAAATCATAGGTATCTTTTTGCTGCCTCAACCATCGTTGATTGACTTGAGTCGGCTCTTTTGCCCAGACTAACTTAGCTGCAGCTACCTCATCTTCGTCATCATACTCTGCTGCTTCTTCTAAGAAAGCCTGATACATTTTGCTAGCCACATCACCTTTCTGGAATTGGTTATTTCTCCTAAACCCCTGAGCCTGACAATTCATCATTGCCAATCGTTGTGATAACTGCCCAAGATCATCAAACTCCATGCTGAACAGATTTTCCCTGATATTCGGCAACATACCAGCTATAGCTATCCCTGGCAATTGATCATCTGGTAAATTCAGGGAAATCTGCGTAAATATTCTTGCGGTGTCTCATTAGCTCTCATCCTCAGACTTATGAGATCGACCAACTTCTTCTCATTGGTGCACATAAAGAAATACGCGTGGAACTTCTGTTCTAGCTCTGCCCATGTATTAATAGAGTTTGCTGGCAGAGATGTGAACCATGAGAAAGCTGGTCCCGTTAATGACAGTGGGAAATACCGAATTCTCCAAGCCTCATATGCAGATGCTTCTCCGAGTTGCATCAAGTAACGGCTGATGTGTTCAACAGTACTGGTATCATCTTGGCCTGAGAACTTAGTAAGATCAGTAGGAGGTTTCACCCTTGGAGGAAGTGCCACTCGGTTGTACCACTCCGGGTAAGGAGACTTGTAAGCGTAAGACTGATTCTTTGGCTTCAGGCCGAATTGATTTTTCATCATGTCGGCCATCCTATGCATGATGAGGTTGACACTTGAATCTGGAGCTGCCTGTGCTTGACCCCCAAGAAATGCCCCTGTTTGTGCTGTGTGTGAGACTGAGCAGAAGGCAAACTGGTAGCCTTCCCTTTCTTGGGTCGCGGCACTGCCGGCCTGGGGGCGGCACTGCCGGGGTCCGGCACTGCCGCCCTCTGGCGCGGCACTGCCGCGGTCTGTGCAGGCTGAACTGTACCAATCTGACCCTTCTTCTCAAACCTCACACACTCATAGCCATTCACTGTCCTTCTTCCATTAGTCTTGCCTCCTTTTTCGTGCCCCAACCCATCTTTTATGGAAGGACACCGTCCATTCTTGAACTTGGGCTTGCTCTTCTCTTGAGTCTTCTCATTAGCACTTGTGGTAGACTTGACACAACCATTTACAATGATATTTGTCAATCTTGCTATCTCCTTTCTTGTGACGGAACGACCCTAATCCCATGGCCCACGTGTCCCTGTCAACCTCTGACAGCCGAACCCATGTTCCATGTGATTAAGACCTGTTCGCCACCGGGCTACATCAGCGCCCAATGTCCGCAGGATCATCTCACAATTCGGTTACAGCATTGCATACTTTTACAAATAACATCGGAATAATGAGCGGAAGACTTAAATAACATTAGTTTTACAAAACAGGGTTCCAAATAGAAATTAAGGTTCAGTTATTACAAACCAAGTTCTGATAATAGAAATAAACATAGGCAACATAGTGGAGAACAACAAAGATACTTATAATCACCCAGCCCGAGGGTGTACAACTATTCTTCGGCCTCATCGGCCTCTTCCTGGACGATGGTCACGCAGCAGGGTGCAAGACACATCGGGGACTCTGTCATACCTGCAGCATGGGTAACAAACCCTGAGTACTGGGGTACTCAACAAGACTTACCCGACTAAAGAAAAGGGAGAAGACTCAGGAATGAGAGGCTTAGGGTAGTCAAGGTAAGGCTTAAGCAAGATCAAGTATTTCGCAGAAAAGCATTTTTTTGTAAACCTTATTTTATTTTGAAAGATTCAGTATTCCTCAATTCTTCATCATTCATGATTCATTTTACATTTTAAAACATTCCTAGTTGAGAACCACTCTCCGTTGACAGTCAGTGGACCAAGTCTCCATAACCGAGGAGCAACGTTAATCCGGATAAATAATACTCAGCTGAGGATCCCTATCCACACTGCATATGTAGCACCCAAGCTTGCATATGCCAACTCGTCTACCACGATTCCTCCAAGATTGGACCCGGTCCTACGCCACCCGGAAGTACAGTACACCACTCCTTTCCAGGTACGACGACCACGTGGGTACATGCTACTTCCGCCATCTCTCCACTCCCAGTGCGCGGTTGTCGGTCCCAATCAAGGATTTCTCGGAGCCAGAGCTTTCCGAAGTATGTGAATAGTTACAAGTCTTGACCAGCAGGCCCCCATACGGATGGTCCCTAATTTTCCAGCCAGAACTATACCTTGGTCATATCTCACCCAAGCGTAATAGTCCTGTCAGTTTTTCAACCCTGTCCCGGTCGGTGTCAACTGTTGAGTCCCGGACTACAACATGACGGCACCGTATGCTCGGACAACCTCTCCTCGCTATTGACTAGGTACGGATCAGATACCTAGCCAACAGCCGGGGAGTAAGACCAAATTCCCATAAACATTCCTTAAGTGATCACACTTTTGAAATTGGCATTTTATTGCAAAGTCTAATTCAATAAGCATTGCTAAGCATTTTTCAAATACTTTTGAAAAGCAGGTATCGGGTGTATCAGTGGTCAAGGTGGATAGTGCATCAATTAGGATAACACACAACTCCTATAAACCTAATGCAATAATTTAACTCAAAAGCATTTAAGGAAATCATTTTATAAATTCAAGGAAAGGGTTAAATGCACCGGGGCTTGCCCTGAAGAGCAAAGACAGCTGGCTGAGGGTTGGAGGTGCAGAGGTCGAAGCTCGGGGTAGCCTCAGGGACAGGTTCATCGGCGGCTGCCTCGATCTTGACTCCTTCTTCGGTGACTATACGAATGCAATGATGCATGCACATGAGTACGCTAGCATGAACAATGCAAAACAGGACATACGACATGAACCCTAATCACTTTCTCTATTTTCCTTAATTATTTAAAAAGGTCATTTTATGAAGTTGTTCCAAAAATTACCAAATTAATCACATAAGTTCATTATGGTGTAGATAGATGGCAAAACAAATTTCATAATTTTTGGAGGTCATTAAGGTGCTCAAATAATTCCAGACATTAATTAACAAAAGGCACTATTTAACAATTAAAGATAAATGCTCAAAAATCAACTTGTTCCAAAAGACTTCAAAATTTCACCAGAGACTAAACATGGCATAGGAAGCTCACAAAAATTTATCTCATGATTTTTGGAGTTATAAATAATTTTCTAAAAATCCAAAACCATCCATTTATTAATTAAAAGAGGGATTTTACATTTTTAAATTCTTGCAGAAAAGTCAAGTTTCATATTTTTATAAAATACTACACAGTGCATGGAGCATACCATAATTTTATCAGGATTTAAGGAACAACAGATTAATTCACACAAAAAGAGAAAACAGAACACTATTCACAACTCCCCAAAAAGGAAAAAGAGCACTGTGCTCTTTCCTCGCAAGGCTCGGGCGGGACGGGAGGCTCGGGCGAATCGGAAGACATGCGTTCGCCGAGGCCTGGCTCGAGCGAAGCGGGTTCGGGTGAAACGGGCTCGGGCGAGGCGGAAGCGACTGCTTCGTCCGAGGCCTGGCTCGGAGGCTCGGGCGAGACGGAAACAAGGGTTTCGTCCGAGGCCTGGCCGGGAGGCTCGGGCGAGACGGAAAATGATCGTTTCGTCCGAGGCCTAGCTCGGCGAAGCGGAGGGTGCGCAAGTCCGCTCGAGGCCTGGCTCGAGCGAAGTGGTGAGGGTGTGTCCGCTCGAGGCTGGGCTCGGGCGAGACGGAAACGTGTGCTCGAGGCCTGGCTCGAGCCAACAGTGAACGCGTGCGCCCGAGGTCTGGCTCGAGCTTTGCGCTGTTAAAAGACAGAGACGGAGGGGGCTTCGAGTGCTTACCACGGTCGGAGACAGGGCTCGGCGGGGCGGTGGTTCGGCGGAGCTTTCTCGGCGGCGAACGGCGTGCCGGCGGCTCTGTCCACCAAAAGAGATTACCGAGGAGCGGTTAGGATCGCACCAAGATGAGGAAGAGAGGGCGGGGGTCAGATGGGCGGAAGGAAAACCCACGGCGATGAATTTCACTTCTTACCGAGGCGAGGTCGTTCGCCGGAGTTGGGGAAGATGGGGTTACGCCGGGCGATTGGAGACGGGGGAGATGAAATTGAGGGGTGGGGAAGCTTCACGGGCTCAAGGCGGAGCTGTTAGGCTAGTTGGTTGAGCGGCGGAGGGTCTGGAGTGGGCTGGCCACGGTGGCGGAGGTGGGTGGCTTCTCCGGCCAGCCGGTGGTGGCTTTTATAGGCGCGGGCAGGGACGGATGGGTGTCGCGCGGGCGCGGATAAGATCGCGCGAAGCAGGCGCACTCGATTGTACGCTGCAGCGGGGCAGGAGCGTTGCCCAGGGGCCGGGCGCAAGCTCGCCGGCGTTTGGACACGCGGCGGCGGCGAACTGGGAGCAGTGGGGGACGGTGCGGAGGTCAACTGGCGCGCGTGCGGGGGCGGCATGATGGCGCGGGCGCAGGCGACAAGTCGGGTCGGGCGTGCGGCTGCCAGGCGTGCGGCGTGCGCAGCGCCGGCGCGCGGCCATGGCCGGGCCCCCCCTCTATGGTGAGGAAGATGAACAGGGCTATGCCCTAGGGTTTGACTTTGGGCTGTTCTCTGTATTTCGCAAATTACTCCCAAAACTTGAACTGAGCAGCAAAAACTCAAAACACCAAAGTTGTTCAGAAAAAAGAGATCTACAACTTTGTCAAAAAGAATATTTTCAAATTCCAAACAGTTTTTGAATCAAATTCGAAATCAGAAAAGGGGACACTTCTAGGATTTGAATAATTTCAAAATTACTTTTAATTTTACATTGAAAGTTGGAAATCTGCAAATATGAAAGTTGTTCCTTTTATCAAAACCTATAACTTTGCTAATATACACTTTTTCTGAAACTCAATAGTTTTAAATAAATTTTGAAAACTGAAAAGGGGACAAAAACTGGAATTTGAATGAATTTGGATTTACTTCAAACTTTGTACAGAAACTTGAAAATTTGTAAATACCAAAGTTGTTTCTCTTGGCCAGATCTACAACTTTGCTTTTTGGACCAACCTCAAATTTTGAATAATTTTTGAATTACAAAAAGAGGGATAAAATCCAGGGTTTGGAAATCAGGGTTTTGCAAAGGGATTTGAAATCTGATTTTGGTTTTTTTTGAACTTTGGCCAACACAACAAAACTTCAAGACATCCAACTGAACAAGAATTACACAAAGCTAGGCACAGAGGTGAAATTACCATTTCTTGCCCTTAGGAAGATTTGGGCTTTTAGGGTTTTTGAAAAGAGATTGCTACACAAGTACTAAGCAAACATAAATGCAAGGCAAGAATGATTAATGACTAATGATGATGACATGTCAGGTTAATTACAGTTAAACACCAGAGGTGTTACATTTCTCATGGCCTCCATGTTCACAAGGTTAGTGGAATAGACATTCAAATCAACATTATAGCATTTTCCACAACCTTCACTAGTGGAGGGAATAGAGGTGACATTTGCTTTAGGAAGAGTTGAGTTGCTTTCCCAAAGAAGATTATATTGCAACTCAAGTTCTTTGTGCTTTTCATCTAAGCCACAATACTTTTCCTTGAGTGCAATATGGGTCTTCTTTAGGGAAGCATGTTCATCTTGCTCTTTGGCCAAGGCCTCATGCAAGACGTCCAACTCACTTCTCTCTAATGCAAGAGCTTCCTTGCAAGCAATGTAGAGGTCCTCTTGTTTGATGAGAGCATCCTCACTTATTGCTAGCTCGGCTTGTACACTTTCTAGTTCCTCCATTAGTTTAGTGATAAAGAGTTTGGTTTTCTTGTCCAACCTTTTAGTTATCATGTTTATTTCTTCATCACTAGAATCATCATCACTAGAGGAATCACTAAGTTCACTACTAGAGATGTCACTAGGTGGAAGAGAGGTTTTAGAAGTGTGAGCCTTTTTCACCTTCTCTTTCTTGGCCATGAGACAAGTGTGGGAGTTGCAATCATCATCATCGGACAAGTTGTTGAATAGTCTTGGTGAAGGAGATGACTTTTGAAATGCTATTGTTGCTATCTTCTCATCTTCTTCACTTGAGGTTTGTGCGGTAGAATCCCATTCATGTCCAATGTGAGCTTCTCCCAAGTATCTCTTGTTGTGTTTCTTGTAAGTGCCTTTGTCATCTTTCTTGCCCTTGTTGAAGTTGTCCTTCTTCTCATGTGGACAATGTGCTATGAAATGATCGGTGCTTCCACAATTGTAGCAAGTTCTTTTCTTCTTGTTTGGAAACCTTCTCTTTACAAACTTATAACCTTCCTTCTTGAGCCCCTTGCGGTATCTTCTCATGAAAAGAGCTATATCACCAATTTCTTCAAATTCTTCACCATCACTTTCACTTCCACAAGATGATGATGTGCTGTCCTCAACTTCAATTTTCTTCTTTTGTTGCTTGGGCTTGCTTGTAGAGGCTTGCTTGCTTGATTTTGCCTTGCTTGATGTTGCTTGCCTTGATGGCTTGCTAGCCTTAAGTGCCACATCCTTGATCTTCATCTCATCTAGCCTAGCTTGCAACTCTCCAAGCTTCCTTCTCTCATTTGCCTCTTCTCTTTGCATATCAAATGTGATAATCCTTCCAAGCACATCACTAGGTGTGAATTGCTCAAACTTCTTCTTGTCCCTAATCAATGTTACTACGGTCTCATTTCTAGGTGAGTATGCCTCTAACATGATCTTCACAACCTTGTGATCATTGATTTCATTTCCACCTAGCCCTCTAATCTTACCAACAATCACCATCAATCTATCAAACATCTCTTGTGGACCTTCACCATCACAAATCACAAACCGGTTGAGCTTAGCCATCAACAAGTCAATCTTGGATTGCCTCACTTTGTCAACCCCTTCATGAGCTATATGCAATGTGTCCCAAATCTCCTTTGCAACCTCAACTCCCATGACCTTGTTGTACTCATCACCATCCAAGGCACTAAGCAACACACTAGTGGCTTGAGCATTGAGATGAATGTTGCGGAATTCATCTTGAGTGGGGCTCTTTGGATCAACCGGTGCTTCAAGTCCATTGTGCACTATCTCCCAAATACCTGGATGGAGACCAATAAGATAGGTCTTCATAATGTGCTTCCACTTGGCAAAGTTAGTCCCGTCGAAACGAGGTAACTTGCCCGCGGGCACATTGATGAGAGGCCTAGAGTCATGGTTAGTCATAGAAGAATAGTTAAAGGATACTTCTTTATATGACTTCTTCATGTCCTCCTTCTTCTTGTTGTCCTTATGTGTGTAGGAGAAGTGATCATCTCCATCTTCGGTGCTACTTGAGTCATCACTCAAGTTCACACTCTTCTTTGCTTGGAGCTCTTCCTCCTTCTTCTTTTCTTCTCTTCTCTTGGCTCTTTCTTCTCTTCTAATCCTTCTCTCTTCTTTTCTTTGAGCCTTTTCTTCTTTTGCTTTGAGAATCGCTGCATCTTCTCTTGCTTTGGCTCTAGCTTCTCTTCTCAATCTTCTTTCCTCCTTTCTTCTTGCGAGCTCTCCGGCCGACACACCCATTTGAGGAGGTGCCTTCTCACTTGCTGTGGAGAGACTTTCATTGCTGCTAGCGGTGTGCATTTCCACTTCAGGTGTGGGTTGCACAACGCTAACGTTACCCGTTCCTCCGTCGGTGGCCATTCTCTCGCACGGTGAAGTGCTGCTGAGAGACCTTGCTCCGATACCACTTGTAAGGACCTGTGTGGCCTAGAGGGGGGTGAATAGGCCTGTCAAAAATCACAGCTCAAAACTTAATTAGATAAGCCCGGCACTACCGCTCTGTGCCCGGCACTGCCGGCCCCAGCGCGGTACTGCCGCGCAGTGTGAGACCAGAAGCTGCAATTCGAAATCCAGCCACAACTAACTGATTCTATATGAATAGAAATGCTACAACAAGTTCTATGAACCAGCAGAACCAACTACTCCAAGCCAAATATGAAAAATAAAGTAGATCGGGCCAAACCCTAGAATCTATCACAAGCTCATGAATATGAAGAATGAAACTGTTAACACTGGAGTTTGGTCAACATTAAGAAGATGACAGGTGGACCCAATGACCAATGAGAAGAGAATTCGGTAGACGGCCAAGCGATCGGTTATTCCATTCAGGAAATAATTATGGCAAGAGAAGCCGATCACGAGAATAATCGACCATGACCGTGACAGATTAAACGAGTATTCAAGAAGCCAGAGGGGTCTGTTCTCATTGGCCAGGAGTTAGATTTAGTGGCGTTGTGGTGTGGCAAGCATGCAAAGAAGGCAATATATATAAAGCATGCACGTCTCGACGTCCAGTTCTATATTTAGCCTAAAGGAAAGGCTAGAAGACGGCGTGCATGTCCAGTTCTATATTTAGCATAAAGGAAAGGCTAGAAGGCGGCGTGCATGTCCAGTGTGCGGAGATGGGCGTATGAGGCATTCGGCAAGTATCCATGCGATCGGCTAGTTTCCAAGGATTCGGCAACTGCCCATGCGGTCGGCTATTCTGAGAAAAGGGAGTTTCCATTGAAACGATGGAAGCAGGAGCCGATCGAGCAACAAATTGCGTCAATTAAGGCAATGAAGATTCTGAAAGGAGTTGAAGGCCAAGAATATTGTATTTTCCTTTAATATTTCATAGTCGTGTCCTCTTAGGACTTGTATTGCGTCCGGGGTATAAATATAAACCCTGAGACTATTGTAAAGACGTTCACAATCAATACAACCAACCCGGCCCCGTGCCGTCTTCGAGTCCAAGTCGTGTCGTCGTGTTCTTCGAGAGGGGCCATCGATCCGTCGACCTCCGTAAGTTCCGGCAACCTTGTTATCATGTCTAGTATCGTGCGGCGGATTTAGATATGGTGCAAGTAGTCTCGTACGTTAAGCTTAGTATCGTGCGGCGGATTTAAGCTAATGACGGGAAGTCTTTGTTTATGTCTTGTATCGTGCGGCGGATTGAGACAGAAATAAAGATAGTTATCGGCTCTATTAGACGTGGCAGTCTGGTAGATTCATTAAGTTACCTTGTGTTATATGTTTTGTTATGTTTATTTCATCATAACACTTTTGCCCAATCTAGATACCGTTCGGTTCGGCTTTTATCTTTTATAGATCTGCTTTGTTCTCTCACGTTTATTATTGAAAGGTCTGTTATGCAGTAGATCTATTGTTCATAATAGCCGATCGGATCGTATCTGGATTGCCACGTGGTGAGGGTTCATGCATGTTAAGTGTGTTTGATCTATGACAAGGCTAGGTGTCGTGCGGCAGGCGCAGGCTTTAGATTAGCTTAGTCATGCTTAGCTTGTATGTTCAATCTCCATGGATCCCAACTCGGTTGTACAATCGAGATTGGTTAAGTTTTAACTTATATCTAATACGTCATGCGAGTACGATTCTCACGCAAACGTGTTCGGCAACCTGTTATTCACGTAACTTTGTTCATATTGCCGAATAATCTTTTAAACCTGTTGGCAGATAGCTTTCATAGCTATATGTCGTCGTAAGTGGCTTCAGAGCCGTACATCTTGGAACTGTCTGGTCATACCCGGCACGTTCCAGCTTTGTATTTAACAGTTTATCTCCCTTGTTAGTTGCAGGGCAAACTGACTGGCACGCACCGGACTTCTGAGCACCCGGGCCACATTTGAAGCCAGCTTCTCCGGCTTGCTGTGTGATTGGTACAGTGCGTCACTTTTGGTGCCAACACACTTTTTGGCACGCCTGGTGGGACCCTTTTTTCCTGCAGCGATGGTCGAAGTCACTGAAGCCGAGGCCAGCAACAAGGCGGGGCTCGTGCAGGTGCAGCTCACCGAACTACCTGACGAGTACAGAGAGCAGGTGGAGGATGCTTGTGCCGAATTCCAGGCCAAGTGCCTAGAAGCCTTTTTCAAGAACAAGAGCGGAAAGGTTCGCCGTCTGCACGATCTGCCGAAACCCGTCCAGCTCAACCCGAATGATCCCGGGGAGGCGGAGGCAGTGTTGAAAATGTCTCACATAATCAACGAAACTGTCTCTGGTGCCATCGGTCGCATGCATGGGGCGTTTCTCAACACTTTCCGCACCATCATGATCGCCCAATTCGGCCCCAAGGCCGATGAACTTATGGAGGCCGAGTTTGGCCCTATAGCAGGACCACATCTTTTCAATCTGCCGAATCACCTCAAGGGGGCAGGAACTGCTGGTGAGGAGACCCCGCCTAAGGCTCAATCGAGCGGAATGACCATTCAAGAGAAGCACACGCCAGAAGGCCAGTTGCCGACCATGGGTCAGCTCACGTTCGGCGCTAAGGGTCAGCCGCCAGAGTCAACACGCAAGATCTCCCCGCAAACCTATAGGCTCATAAAGGACTACTACGGAAACGGGTACCATGAGATGCTTGAGCCTCACAACATAGAGGGTGCCCCACATCCAGGATACGGGAAGCCGACGGCCGAGAAGACCGCCGACTCTAATGTCGATGTCATGCTAGAGAGGATGGCAGATATGATGCAGCGCACTTTCGGCCTGAAACCTAAGGGCACTTATGCTTACAGATCTCCGTTCCCCGAATGGTTCCACCGTGTGGCTCTACCTCCCAGAGTCAAAGTGCCGACAGACCTATCCAAGTTCTCCAGCTTAGACGACACTAGCACGGTGGAGCACATCAGTCGCTATCTGCTCCAGCTTGGAGAGGCCAATACCGAGGATGCCTTCAGGGTTCGGTACTTCCCGCCATCGCTCACTGGGCCGGCGTTCGCTTGGTTCACGTCTCTGCCACCAGGCTCTATTCTCTCTTGGGCAGACTTGGAACAGAAGTTCCATACGCACTTCTACACGGGCACCAAGGAGAAGAAGCTGGTGGACATCATGTATGTGCGCCAGAGGCCGAATGAGACACCGCAGGACTACCTACGCAGGTTTAGGGAAGTCAAAAGCCAGTGCTTCGGCATGTACCTGCCGGACGACCAGCTTCCACCATTGGCCGTGGCGGGCATGCTCCCAAGCATCAGAGACAAGCTCTTCGGCCAGGAGTTCGAGGACCTGGGTCATCTCTCTCGCCGGCTGAATGAAATGACTATCCAAGCGCAAGGCTTCCGAAGGGAAGGGTGCTTCCAGAGGGACAATGTTGCGGCCCAGATGTATCAAGCTTTCCTGGACGAGGCCGATGACTATACCGATGCCGAAGATGAGGTGGCCGCTGCAGAGCTCAACTGGGACAAGGAGCCGACCCAAGCCAACAAGCAATGGCTGCGCCAGCAGAAGGGGGCATACGACTTCGACGTCACAAAAGCTGACAAGCTCTTCGAGTTTCTGGTTGCCGAAGGGAGAGTCAGGCTACCCCCGGATCACCCGATGCTGCGTCCCGGAGGAGTCAAGGACAAGAAGTACTGCGGTTTTCATAACACTAACACTCATTCTATTAATGATTGCCGTGTGTTCAGGACGAGAATCCAGAAAGCCATCCAGGACGGCCATATCAAGTTCAATGGCAAGATGAAGATCGATGCAAACCCCTTCTCCCAGAACGCCGTGTTCTTCTCAGTAAACATGGTAACCACAGCGGATCCCAAAGGCAAAGTCAAAGTCCTCACCTCCGATAAGGCACGCGAATCTGGCGCAGTGGATCCCGATCGGCAAATCACTGGCGATGAGCTCCGGCAGCGCGCCCAAGCCACGAATAGCCGATACGAGCACAGAGAGTCATCTTCCAGGCGCAGGCCTACCCACAGAGATCTCCTTAACAAATGGCGCCGGCAAATGAAGAAGATTATATTAGCAAGAAAGATACTGTTGTTTGGCCAAGTTACCCAAAGATAATACAAGGATTGATGGAGCTCGTACGTGAAAATAGTGGAAGCTTTCAGGAGTCCAAAGGGAGTACGTGGCCAAGCAAGCAATCGGCTATTTTTGCCGATACTATGCGACAGGAGGCCTTACGCAGGAATTCAAAGTCGGTGCAAGCAAGAGGCAAGGCTTCCAAGTTTTCATGACCGAAGTGCCTGATGTTGACTTTGATTCGGGAAAGTTCTATGGCAAGTGTTAGTAGCCAATTAAACAGAGTTATGGAGATCTGCTGTCCTAAAATTGAGTCGGCTGTTAACCTCAATGCTGAATTAGATCGACGCGTGAAGATTGAAATAAATTTCCAGGATTCCAAGGAAGCATAAGAAAGGCTAGCGACTATTTCGAGCCTAACAGGATCGGCTATTCAGAAGAAGTAATGGATAGTAGCTAATCGGCAAAAGTGCAGATCGGCTATCCAAGGGAAGCATTGGCTGTCTTACAAATAAATAGCCGATGGTTTCGGCAACCTACAGTGGCAACTCTTAAGTTAAAACAAAACCATGCCTCGTTGTAGAAAAACCTCAAGAGGATTTGTCGGTCATGGGAGAAAGTTCTATTCAGATTTATTCAATAAAGAAGAAAAAAGGCCATGTATTGAATCAACAGAGGCTGATGTCCATTATTGGTTCGGCTAGATATCTTGCACGATGATTTTGAAGCTGAGTCGTATCTTGACTTTCGATGGTGCTGACGAAGGACATTGAACGTTATGGAAGCTGCAGAGTATCCAAGAGATCCTAGCAAATACGAGCCGCACGGAAACCAGATATGATTTGCCGATTTCAAGGAATTAGTTCATCTGCTAAACATATATGCTACGAGAGCAAAGGCAAAATATTTCTATACATAGCAGTGTGCTGAAGAAAGATGATAAATGAGGTCATTGGGAATCATCTATACAGATGCAGGCCTCGATGGGCACATATCTAAGTGGAATATACCGACCAGGAAGAAGTCCGAAGAACAAATTAAATGATGATTTAGATTGGAAACCATGCATGCAGGTGTCAGACACGCATCGGTCATTGGCTTGGAAAATTCCAAATCGACTAAGAACCCTATCCTCAGACTGATGACATGCTTGTTTCCTCGTAAGCTGATGAGATATCACGGATCGGTTATTCAGGAGAAGATCAGATACGGTAATCGGCTTAAGAACATTGTATGGCACGGAAGAGATCTGTGATTCTTCGCATCTATGACGCATGCATACCAGGTTTTTTACGTGAAGGAGAAGATCAAAAGCTGCAGCCATTGTGCTCCACCACATTCAAGGAAGCAGAAACAGAGGCTCACGTGCTTGGTGTTCAAGGATATATACACATATATACACCAATAAAAGAAGAGCAAATAGCATGCATGCGCAAGATATTAGTCTTGGAAATATTCGTGCACGTACGACCAATGAACGTTTGTATTTGGCCATGCCTTTTGGTTCGGATAGTATATATGAGAGGAGTTCATGTACAGAAGTGGAGTTCAAGCTCAGGGTTATTCACATCCGAACTGCAAGCAACAGGTGTAATTAAGCGGCAAACTACAAGTAAGATGTGCATCCTCAGGAAACACGAAGAAAAGGGAGATACATAACCGCAGGAGGCACATATGCATGCAAGCTGTTGTTGTTGGACGTGGCAGTCGGACGTCTGATCATGGTGACACAAAGGGAACATATCAAGAGAAGCTTCATTGATTCCAAGATATTCTGCGAAAGCCGGTTGTTCCAGGCGATCTGGTTTGGCTCACTCTTCGCCATCACCACCAGTCCTAATTCCCTACATCAAGGACAAGGGTATGTTCGAAGATTGATGCAAATAGCCAACGCCACGCATGGAAAGGTGTACCGGCTAAAGGCTATTATCAGTATGCATCAGCAGGAATTAATGTACGCTTACAGGAGAAGACAAGCAGCAATGGGGGAAGAAGAATGAATATCATGCAGAAGAAATCATTGATATCAAATTTCAATCAGCCCAAATCTCATATTGCAACGGCCGATTTCAAGGTAATGAATCACCAACATCTTCTTCGGCTCAGAAAAAAGGGGCGCGTATGCGGATGAGGAGCCAATGGCGAGGAAAACCCTTGAAGAAAACATGCTCAGTAGTTCAAGCTTCTGCATAAGCTATGGCTCGGGGGGCCTGGATTCGCCATACATGTACATTGAGCGACGTCGGGTGATTCATCACAATGAGAACAAGACGGCTTCCGTTGGTTTCTTTATCTTCAACGTTGGTTTGCAAAATTCTATCTCCCCTTCTTCAGCAGTTTTAATTTTTGAATTGAAATATCCATGTTACTGCTGGAACTAAAATCTCGAGAACAATTCCACCCTACATATGTGATATAGGTGTTTTGGTTTATCCACCTGTTGAAATGATAAATAGATGCTTTGTTTTATGTTTCACCTGTGTCTGGTTTATAGCTTTGATTTCTTTAAGATTTGGGTCTAATGGTTATTATATTTATCTTGAAGTCTTTGAAATTTGTGGGTTGCATAGAATTTAAACTTTTTCTGAAAGTAGTTGCGGGATATGAATAGAGGTAGAATTTGCTATGACATTATTCTGAGAGATACTTGAAATTCGGAGATTTAATGAAATAATAAAATTTACTTAATGTCATATTGAGCACTGTCAAATCATCGTGACTACTAGTTGAGGTTACAATCATATTCTCAAGATCAAGATTCACGTACACGTTATAAACTAATAAGTGTTTTGCATGTGCATTCTCTCTTTGATTAAAAATATGAGGCTATTCTATAAATCTCAGAAATAAAAACGACGGACACGTGTCCGCCAGAACTGAGAAAGAAAAAAAAAAGGGGGTTCAAGTGACCGCCGAAATAAAAATATGAAAAAGAAAAAGGTCAAGTGACCGCCAAATAAAATAAAAGATGGCCAAAGGCCCAGTAGCCTCATAATTTTAAAAAGTAGGGAGAATGACATATGCAAAAGGAAAAGTAATAAAAATATTCACTTGCACTTCTTGATCTAGGTTTATGGCTTGTATCTCCTTATGGTCGAAACTTTGACTTTGCAATATTATGTGATACGATTTTATATAAAGATAATGATAAAACTCCGGATGAAAAGTGATCAAGGGATAAAAGATAAGCATTTCTGTAGCTATTCTGTTTTGCAATCGCTTGAAGATTCAGTGAGATCTAAAGCCCCATAATTAAAGAGACGGATGGATGAGTAAGGTACCGTTTTATTCAAGTTTAAAAGAAATCTTGGTTATGAAATATGATACTTTTGAGGTGTAGTCGGCATTGCAGCATCTTCTGATCAATAAAATGGAAGAACTATAATGTTTATGCACATATGCATTTGTAACTAATTTGTTTCCACATGTATCGGAGAATTATTGTTTTACAGGCAAAATTGTGGAAACATGGTGAGAAAATATTATTGCTATCAGTGGATTTCTTGGCTTATTGAAGAAGACCAACAGAGATCAAATAGTTCGAAGCATGACAATTCATACTCCGAACTAGGGGGGCCTGTGTTAACACTGGAGTTTGGTCAACATTAAGAAGATGACAGGTGGACCCAACGACCAATGAGAAGAGAATTCGGTAGACGGCCAAGCGATCGGTTATTCCATTCAGGAAATAATTATGGCAAGAGAAGCCGATCACGAGAATAATCGACCATGACCGTGACAGATTAAACGAGTATTCAAGAAGCCAGAGGGGTCTGTTCTCATTGGCCAGGAGTTAGATTTAGTGGCGTTGTGGTGTGGCAAGCATGCAAAGAAGGCAATATATATAAAGCATGCACGTCTCGACGTCCAGTTCTATATTTAGCCTAAAGGAAAGGCTAGAAGACGGCGTGCATGTCCAGTTCTATATTTAGCATAAAGGAAAGGCTAGAAGGCGGCGTGCATGTCCAGTGTGCGGAGATGGGCGTATGAGGCATTCGGCAAGTATCCATGCGGTCGGCTAGTTTCCAAGGATTCGGCAACTGCCCATGCGGTCGGCTATTCTGAGAAAAGGGAGTTTCCATTGAAACGATGGAAGCAGGAGCCGATCGAGCAACAAATTGCGTCAATTAAGGCAATGAAGATTCTGAAAGGAGTTGAAGGCCAAGAATATTGTATTTTCCTTTAATATTTCATAGTCGTGTCCTCTTAGGACTTGTATTGCGTCCGGGGTATAAATATAAACCCTGAGACTATTGTAAAGACGTTCACAATCAATACAACCAACCCGGCCCTGTGCCGTCTTCGAGTCCAAGTCGTGTCGTCGTGTTCTTCGAGAGGGGCCATCGATCCGTCGACCTCCATAAGTTCCGGCAACCTTGTTATCATGTCTAGTATCGTGCGACGGATTTAGATATGGTGCAAGTAGTCTCGTACGTTAAGCTTAGTATCGTGCGGCGGATTTAAGCTAATGACGGGAAGTCTTTGTTTATGTCTTGTATCGTGCGGCGGATTGAGACAGAAATAAAGATAGTTATCGGCTCTATTAGACGTGGCAGTCTGGTAGATTCATTAAGTTACCTTGTGTTATATGTTTTGTTATGTTTATTTCATCATAACACTTTTGCCCAATCTAGATACCGTTCGGTTCGGCTTTTATCTTTTATAGATCTGCTTTGTTCTCTCACGTTTATTATTGAAAGGTCTGTTATGCAGTAGATCTATTGTTCATAATAGCCGATCGGATCGTATCTGGATTGCCACATGGTGAGGGTTCATGCATGTTAAGTGTGTTTGATCTATGACAAGGCTAGGTGTCGTGCGGCAGGC